>CM070633.1:52369240-53619100 GCA_036346255.1 Ampelocalamus luodianensis
ATGTCGGCAAGTCTCTCCCGTCTGGATCCCACCGGCACCATAGCACTTGCACTGACTCCCACGCCGCTTGATCCAACGAGTCGCACCGAACCGCTCGTTCAGTCATCCATGTCCATCCTGCACCCCGCTTGAGTCTTCTGACCTCACCCAGCATCCTTGATCGTTCTGGACCTCAGCTCTCCAAGCTTAGTCCCGATCCTCCTCGCCGCTGACCGTCATTGACCTGCAAGCCACCTGCACAGCAATAGACAAGCAAACACGAATCTGGGAACAAGTTCTTCACAACTTGATCCACGTTAGCCAAAATATGCATCATGCAACACATATGCACTGATGAACATGAACTTGACCTAACAAATACACATCGCCGCCACGCGGGACGACAAAACCAAGCCACAACCGGTCAGACCGCCACCAAGGCCGGTCAGACCGCCAGCCAAAGGTCGGTCTGACCGCAAGTCCATGACTTAGCCAAAATTCTAACTTGGAAATCCGCATCCTCTCTGGAATTTTCAATTGAATAGAACTTTTGCCTGGAGGCTCCAAAAAATATAAGACCAAGAGCAGTAGAACCTCCTGTCTTGCCTACACCCTCTATTGTTGGCCCAGCTCAAAAATCCAAAGTCCATAAAGAGACCGGTCTGACCGCTCAGGCAAAGCCGGTCGATCGCCACCGGCCGGTCGATCGCCACCCTTGCCGGCCGATCGCCAAAGAACCGAATGAGCCCACAAGACCAAGGCATGGTCGGTCTGACCGCCACCTTGGCCGGTCAGACCGCCAGAGTCCTGACAGCAACAAGAACTTCACCGAAAACGAGGGTTTCTCCAAACACCTCGACGTTATTGCCAATTGTTCAACACACTAAGATTAGGATCATATCCACATGATCTCCACAATCTCCCCCTGATGAACACATTGACAATTTTATCATAAATGTAAATTGGAGGTTTGAAAATGAAAATACCCGACGTTTTTGCGCAAAGACACAACTTGGTCCATATGCAAGAGAAAGCAATGTAAATGACCAAGCTGACTTCAGAATAGCATAGGCAAGTGAGATAAGGCAAAAGAAAGCATGAAAGCTTCAAATTCCAAAGAATCGACAAAAATCTCACTTAAGGTCCATATGAAAGAACAATTGTTCTATTTGACCTTAGATCAATGTGAGGCTTCAAGATTTGCAATTCAAGTTCAGAAAAGGCAATAAGACCAAAAGAATGCAAATTAAATGCTCTCCCTCACTATGATCACCAATTTACAAGAGAAATTTTCAATTTTTTTTTTTATCCCATTTTCTCCAAAAAGCTCCTAACATCTCATACTTACAAAACTTCTCCCCCTAAACATCCTGAACTTCTCTCCCATATCCTGAAAGCTCTTTTTCATTTTTTCCAAAACTTCTCCCCCTTTGACAATGGATTCATCAAGGAATCATCCCTTCCTCTCATCTAGAGATAACAAATGCAACAATACGGAAGAAGTAAAAGAAAGAGCATGCATGAAGTGCAATGGGGTGCTTCATTTTTGTTTTGATTTTTTAATTTTTAGTAAAAAGAAGCTTTGGGAATTACTCAATTGAACATGCTAGCATTTCTACCATTACTCAAGATACAACAGCCTTGACAAAGCTAGCAAGATCATATTAAGACATGTATAGCAAAACTAAGCTAGTGAGCTCAAAATACCACATGTTGTTGGATTAGATTGAGCAACACTTCAAAATTAGCAAGTTCAACAACAAGTATCATAAAGTGATAATGGCCATGTCAGAATGTCATTGTGAGATCCAGAAGCTAGCAAAGGCCATCTAGGAGACAAAAGTCCTGAAATGAATCATTTTACTCAAGTTTTTGTCAAAAGTCCAATTTTTAACTATTTTCCATTTGCAATGAATATTCAAGTTGATTAACGGTCTATCTTAGTAAATAAGATCCTGGACTAGGAGCCATCCACAATCTCTTCCTAAGCTTCAACCAATTTGACAAATTGCATTTTTAGTCATGTGCTAGATCTCAAGCCTTGCCGCGACCATCCCAAGCAACAAAAGCTTAAAAGAGTGGTCTAGGTCATCCAAAACTCCCCCTGAGTTCATGCCTAGTACAATGGCAAGCAGTCTCATGAGAAAGAATTTGTGAGATCAGTTCTTAAGCACAAAAGATATCATTTTTCATTAATTAACAGAGCAATTATAGATTCTTAAAAGAACAAGAAGCTCCATAAATGTTCAATTCTAGATCCAAGAGATAACAAAGCAATTTTGACAGGGCCAATGTCACAAAAGGATCACTAGTTGAGCAACTAGCTAAAAGATCCACAAATTACAATTTTCAGTTCAAGTTATTTAAAGTGCTAGCTCAATTAGCAAAGATTTTGCTAGACATGTAAAAGCATGATAATTCTAGCAAGTCAAAGAACTAGACACGATCTTTGAGCATGAATTGAAATACTAAAGCTCAAGAGGGTAATCAGCAAAGCTTCATCAATTTAAAAGACAGAAGCAGTAAAGCTTATATTACAATACATCTTTTTGGATTTTTCATTTGTATGCAATATGATACAATGAGATGCACAAAAGATATAAAAGCCTAAAAAGACCGAAAAAGATCCGAAGAAAATACCACTTGAAGAAGGTATCAGAAAAGAACCAACTTCCACTCAAACCAACCCAAAAGGATAAATTATCCCTAACTTACTTCTCAAGGTGGCAAACCTTGTTTGGTCAAAACTTTGAGGGGAGATCTGCCAAAAGTGCCTTGAACACACAAACTAGCACAAAATCTTCAACCTCCATATGATCTCTAGGGAAAACGACTCGAAAAGCTAGGAAGCAAAACACCAACACTAAAAAGACCTACAGGCAACTCAAAAACCTGCTAAGACTAGTGACTGGGAAACAAGCTCGACCTAGGCTGTGAGAGAAGTGCATCCTAGAAAACCATGGGATAAGAAGAGTGCTTAGAAAAGACACGTGCTAGAACACAGCCTCCTATCTACCCTGAACTCAACAAGCCCAAATGCTATACAAGGTAGACTAGGGATACCATACATAAAAGTAAGGTATAGAAGCTCGAACCTGAGTCACACTGCTTGGCAGTGAGATGGAGTCATGATGGATGAAGATCCATTCCTTGAAGCTCCAAAAAGTAGTTGCGCTCACCCATCATCCTCATCTCAAAATTCCTTCGTCTCCTAGAAGTGATAGCCAGCATTGAATATACAAATGAAGAAGAACCAACAACTGGAGTCTTTGACCACTTGTTGGACCACATGTTCTTCTTCTCAACTGAAAGACTACACCACAGAGACAGAAAAAGTCTATGCCTTGGAACTGGGTTAGTGAGACATTATCTAGGGAAACAGTACCAAGACACATGACTAGCAGGGATAGCAGCAAATGATCCAAAGATCATAAAATTATATAATCAACAATTCTGGACATGAGCATGAAGATAGACTAATCAATTGCAGCACATGCTATCCAAAATATGACAAAGCTCAAACTATCCTTAATCCACAATAAGGCATAGGAGCAAGCAAACAAGCACATAGCATATCACACATCATATATACAGTCAAAGGTAAAGCATGCTAGTGAAGGCTATGGCAATCCTCATGCATCCACAATTTACAGTATGACACAAAAACCATGTAAGCATAAAGCATGTTAGAGAACAAATCACGAACAAGGTATGCTATCATGGATATCAAGTAAGCATGTGGATATATAAGACAAAAATCAACAAGAGCAAGATAATAAATGTATCAAAACAGTACAAGCTCTTGAAGACAAAATCGAGCTTATACACCCATGGAAATAATGAACAACAGCCTAATACATAGATACATAAGCAAGAACTGGTAAAGGCATGATGAAAGATATCAAAAGAGTAACACATGCCAATATGATACAAGTGAGCACAAAAATAAGCACAACATGTCAAGTATGAATAATCATGAAGATAAGGGCATGAAGGTATAGGATAGCTCACCAGACATGTGAAATCACCAATCATGAAAGCATATGCCTCTTGAAGGCCATCGTTGAGGTGGAGAACCATCGAGTGTCTCAATCATGTGAAGAAGCAAAAAGACCAGAACCCCTTAAGTCCATGTTCTCCAACCCATGTTCTCGGTACCTACACATGAGAAAAGCAAGGTGTCCAAACCTTGGATCCCGAAGGGTTAGAGAGCAAATGCTTGGGAACCCAAACCTTGGACACACCACCACCAGAAGCAGTCGAAACATTATGTGAGTTAGCATGATGCAAATGATGGTCCATGCAAGAAGATCCAATATCATCCTTGAAGGCATGCCGCGAGTGGACAGTTCGATGAGGAAAATGAGGTCCATCTCTAGAAAAGCGGAGATGGCCTTGCTTGAAAGCACCAAGATGAGAACCAACAGAAGCATCAAAAGAACTCACACAACCTCGCCGTGGGTGTGCACCTCGATGAACAAAACGAGGTCCACTTCTTGGAAAACGGCGGAAATCCTGCCTCAGGGCAGTTCGTGGGCCAAAACCAAAACCATGAAAGCCAAGTCCACGATGTTATCCAACACCACTAGAAAAGGTGTCAAAGAAGCCATCAACAAATCGAGTCTTCGTGATAGGCTCTTTAGTGTGCATGTCATGAGAAAGACTATGCCCACTAGGAGACTTAGAAGCATGAGCTCGACGCAAAAGTTTTGCACGCCGGAAACAAAAAATCCACATGATGTCCATTCTTCCCACAAAATGAGCAATAGGGTAAAAGTCTACTAGGAGACAGTCCGAGAGGACGAAGCACCATTGTCGCTCAAAGAAGAAGTCCTGAGAGAACTAGCATCATGACTCGCTCTCGTATCGTCACTAGGCTCACACATGCCATGAGAAAGACTATGTGTGTTCCTAGAAATACGACGACGCACTCGATGCTCATGTTTCAAACGGCGAAAGCAAAACTCGAAAGTGTGTCCATTTTTCTTACAAAAGGTGCAATGGTACTTCCTTTTTGAAGATGTAGTACCATTTGAAGAAGAAGCACCTTTGTATTTTGAAATCCCATGAACAACACAAGAAGAGTCACAAGAAGTCGCACTCGCCAAGGAAGAGCTACTCAAGGCGATGGCACAAAAACCAACATCAAGTGACTCACGTTTAGCACAAAAAGACTCAAACTCCGAATGCAAAGAAGCAAGAGAAATCTTAAAAACATCAATCTCGGAGTTGAGGCAAATACAAGAGTCACAAGACTTGGCGCTCATATCATCGCACAATTTGTTTAAAGACTCCACTTCGCTTTTCAGAGAAATGCAAGATGTGCAAGAAATTAATGATGCTTTTGAATAAAGTCTGCTGTTCAAAGCATCAATTTCAGTTTCTAAACAAGCACAGTTCTTGCAAGAGACTAAACCATCCTTAAGTAAATTTCATATTCAAAGCACATGCTACAAGGCCTAGCTTTAATATCAATAATTTCAGCTCTAACATTCTCTAATTCCTCAAGGTGAAGGGAATTAGTCAATTTAAGCTTCTCAAAATCAGCAAGCATGCCTATACAAGAATCACAATCATTTCTAACCATAGATCTAAGATTGCCTATTTCTAACTTAGCATTATCAAGCTCATTATGTAAGGCAACACAAGAATCACATGGCATAGAAACATTTAATTTCAATAATTTATTTTCAGATTTTAGGCATGCCAGAGAGTTATTCAAGTTCTCCATGTCTATAAGAAATGAATTAAAAGCACTCATGGAGGTTTTCAAATCGGAGAGCTCATGATACAAATCACCCTTCTCTTTTTCTAGTAATTTTACTTTCTTCCTAAGAGCAATCAGCTTAAGATCATATGAATACAAGACATCAATGAGTTTTCCTTTGCTCACCTTTCTTAGCACGAGTAGGGGATCGTCCTCAGAAGAGTCATCATGATCATTCTCGAAAACCTCTTCATCATGTTCATCCTCAATCGCTACTGCGCATATGCCACCGGGCTCCTTCTCCTCGGGCTCCAGGCGTATCTCATCCCTAAAACTAGAACAATCAAAACAAAAGGGATCACCACAAAATCGCAAGAGAATTCCTTCTCAACTGCCATTATAGATATTACACATTCAAACATCTTGTTACGATGGATATCACTGGAAAAGGAAGCACGACAAGATGCCAAGAAGCGCTCACAGGTCAGCACACTAGTCGCCATGCTCAAAGATCGATGAAGATCACAAAAGAGCAAACTTGACTCTGATACCATTTGTTGGACCGGAAAGGCGACTAGAAGGGGGGTTGAATAGGCACTACACAAAAACGACCTCTTCAAAATCTTTTGCCTCAAGACATACAAGGTTCTTTCACTCCAATAGCTATGTGGAGTTATGAAGATCAGAGAAAATCATTCAAATAAGAACTCGGCAACAAAAGGACCAAAAACTCGCTCAAATCCTCACTGGGCGGTCAGACTAGTGAATAATGCAGTTAGACCGGTGAACAGTGCGGTCAGACCGGGTACAATAGCGGTCAGACCAGGAACAGTGCGGTCAGACCGGGGAACGATAAAATCAAAGACAACAATCGAATTTCAAAGACGATTTGAAATCAAAAATTGATCCAACTTTTGATCCACAACTCCAAACTTCATGAAACTTGAAACATACCTTTCTAAGGATATTAGGAACCTATTCCAAGCAACGATTGAGTAGATCTACATCAAAGTTTTGACCTTTTTCCATTTTACCGAAGGAGGGTTCAAAACCGGGCAAAATACGAAAACGGTGATTGAGATGATTTCGTGGAAGGAATCAATCCAAGATGGCTAAGGATGATCTCCCATACGTCTTAGCACATGAAGAATCAAGCCAAAAGCTCTCAAGAGCAAAACCCCCGAAAATCACAATTTCTTTCACCAAAACCGGGCAAAATCAAAACTTAGATTCAAAAGCTTGCTCGTGGGTGGATGATGATCAAGATAACCTTAGATGGGTTTCCACATATCCTAGCAAGCAAGATCAAGAAGAAAAACCAAGTAAAAACTTTCGGATCAAAGAAAGCCCTAAAATCATCAAATAGAGATGATGAACACAAAGAGATACAACTTGTGAAATCTTTCCTTGGATTGATTGGATAGATGGATGATTGATGTTTACAGCCACTCCCACATGGAGGACAAAGCTCTATCCAAGAGCACACACTCAATCCATCCTAGAAACCCTAGCTCTCCTCTCTTCTCCCCAAAACCCTAAAACACAATAGGGCATCTCCAAATGAGGGCTTAGGAACTTAATGCAGCCAGCACTTAGCCCTTATATAGTGGAGACTAGATCCTAGAGAATATTCCATTAGGGCACGCATTAAACCCTAACACACAAATGGGTTAACACACGCACGCATCTCAAAACGCCGTCTTCATCATCGATTGACCTAAACCGCTTCACCATGCGCTGACTCGCGCCGCGGTTTAGCCAAAAGGTCACCAAGGCGGTATTTGATGAAAATACCAAAATACCCCTGTCTCGATCTTTCTCCAAAAGACCAAGTCCAATCCTGATGAAGCAATCGCCTGCTTCGCCACGTGTAGGTTGATCAACGGCTCCATATTGGCAAGTCTCTCCCGTCCGGATCCCACCGACACCATAGCACTTGCATCGACTCCCACACCGCTTGATCCAACCAGTCGCACCGAACCACCCGTTCGGTCATCCATGTCCATCCTTCGTCCGACTTGAGTCCTCTAACCTCACCCGGCATCCTTGATCGTTCTGGATCTCAGCTCTCCAAGCTTAGTCCCGATCCTCCTCGCCGTTGACCGTCATTGACCTGCAAGCCACATGCATAGTAATAGACAAGCAAACACGAATCCGGGAACAAGCTTTTCACAACTTGACCCACGTTAGCCAAAACATGCATCATACAACACATATGCACTGATGAACATGAACTTGAACTAACAAACACACATCGCCGCCATGCGGGACGACAAAACCAAGCCACAACCGGTCAGACCGCCACCAAGGCCGGTCAGACCGCTCCCCTTGCCAGTCAGACCGCCAGCCAAAGGCCGGTCTGATCGCAAGTCCATGACTTAGCCAAAATTCCAACTTGGAAATCCGTAACCTCTCTAGAATTTTCAATCGAATTGAACTTTTGCCTAGAGGCTTCAAAAAATATGAGACCAAGAGCAGTAGAACCTCCTCTCTTGCCTACACCCTCTATTGTTGGCCTAGCTCAAAAATCCAAAGTCCATAAAGAGACCGGTCTGATCGCTCAGGCAAAGCCGGTCAGACCGCTACCCTGGCCGGTCTGACTGCCACCCTTGCCGGTCAGATCGCCAGCAACCAAATCAGCCCACAAAACCAAGGCATGGTCGGTCTGACCGCCACCGTGGTCGGTCAGACCGGCAGAGGCTGACAGCAGCAAGAACTTCACCGAAAATGAGGGTTTCTCCAAACACCTCGACGTTATTGTCAATTGTTCAACACACTAAGATTAGGATCATATCCACATGATCTCCACATATTTTTTTTGGAATTTTTTCGAGTTCATTTGCTATTTTTAATTTTCTATTAGGATTTTTTGGTATTTATAAATTAGAAAAGCTATTTAAAATTTCAGAATTTCCTTCGGGCCAAATCTTCTCACCCCAGGCCCAACCCTATTCATTCTAGCCCAATCCCGCGTGTGGCCCACTTTTCTCTCTCTCTCTTTCACCACTCGTCGCACTCGGTCCCATCTGCCAGTCACACATGTGCTGTGTGCGACGTGACTAAGTTGTAGCCATCGGCGCTGACATGTGGGTCCCATAGAAGTACTGTTTATTTTCCCTGACTCAGACTCCTTTCTCTCTCCTTCATCGCGCCGCTGCCGTTTCCATTTGGGACTATGCCTTCCGAGGCTATTTAAGGCTGAGAGGATCTTCGTTTTTCGCACCCTGAGCCATGCCCTACCTTTTGCCCTAGCTGTCTTAGGTCGAATCACCGCCTAGCGCTGTTATCGTCGTTGTTCCAGTGCGCCTCGTTGTCAGTGAGTGCCGCCATCGAGTTTGCCTCGACGACCACATCTCAGATCTACCCGCACTTTTGCCAGAGTGCCGCTCTAGCTCCTTCGTCGATGAGCCCGAACCCTAGCCTCCGCTTCGACCTCGCCGTCATCAACCTCCATCCACCTCCAGCCGTCGCAGGTATCTCATTGAGTTCACCGTTACCTTAACTACCCAGCGCACACCGCCGTTTGCTTCGTCGTGGTCGATATTGCCGTCGACCCTAGCACTACTACAAAAAGGCTAATACTGGACGCCTAATCACAGACGGTTGACCAAAATCGTATGTATTAAACACAATCATAGACAATTTTGGTTTAGCGACCGTCTGTGTTACTTTCTGCGCTAAAAACCGTATGTGTTGACCTTAATATCACAAATGGTTTTCAACATGAACCGTTTGTGAATAAGAACCGTCTATGATACTTTACACACGGTTTTCAATATAAACCGTTTGTGATATTATGGTCAACATAGACGGTTTTTGTTTGAAACCGTCTGTGATTCGTAGCGTGGGATAGCAGAATTTTTTGGAAGCGTGCGCGGGAGGTGAAATGTTTTGACGCTGTCCTTATATATTATAGCCACACCTGCCTTGTCTTCCATGAGTCTCCCCCTCTCCCCCGCGCTGAGCTCTGATTACAGCCGACTACCATCGTGAGCTCCTCCACCTCCGGTTGTGACACAACGGTGATGCTGCTGCCACCTCTCCTTCATTGCCGGTGATATCCCTCATCTGATCCCCTCCCCTCTCTTCCTGGTTGATATCCCCCATGCTAGTAAGTGATCAATCGCTTGTCGTCTCCCTCTGTCTTGTTGCTTTTGGTGGCTCTTAGCGGTGAATGTGGCTTTTTTGTGCATGAATAGATCAAGATAAGATTGCAGACATTGACAGCAAGCACCTCAGTATCCCTGACTCGGAGTACCAGGCCATCGTTCACCTTTTCGTCTCGGACTCGTTTTCGCGCATTGTCCTTAGCAGCCATAACTTTTGCATACGAACTTGGATTGCAACGTTCTTTGGCTTGTTTGAAATCTAACGAAAAGTTCAATCCGAAAATCCATAAGCCTAGGTTAGATTCATTTGTGAGGCTCCAAAAAAGTGAAAAATACAAAAAAAGGTCTTTTAGGGCCTCAAAACTGCCTCTGAAGTTTCAGCACCCATTTTTGTCGCTCATTCGCCGTCCAGTTTGAGTTTTCTTTCATTCCAGATTATGTAATCAACCATATGGAGATACTCAGGTCCAACTGTCCAGGAATTGATTGGTTTGGCTCAGAATTTGAATTTTTTTGCTATAGAAAAAACTATAAAAAATATCTATTTTCACATACGGTTCTTAACAAGAACCGTCTATGATAACAGACGGTTCTGAACTGTGATAGATTTTTCACAGATGGTTCAAAAATCGTCTGTGATGACCTCATGTTATTACTGACCCATAAAGTTAGACGGTTCAGAAAACCGTTGTGATGACGATTTTGAATCGTCTGTGATTGCCTTTTTTGTAGTAGTGTAGGTTCCCGAGCCGTCGTCGCCGTCGTGAGCTTACATGTTCGCTGTGTCAACACCACCTCAGCATTAGTGCCCGTGTGTGTGCCAAGTCAGCAGCCCATGTGGAAACCAGCACCCAAACCCAGATTCAATCTCATGTGAACTTGGTTTACGGTAAACCCAACCACTGACATATAGACCCCATTTGTTAGATCCACTATGCCATAAACCATAGACCAGAGCCATGGACTTGGTCCATAGACCAAGGGCCCATATGTCGATGAAATAAAAGGGTTTTCCCATAGAAAAATTTATTGGCCGAAAAAGAAATTTAGGGCTGATATCATGCTGACATCATAAAAGGATTTCTCTTCACTAAAATAATTCAGGAATCCAGAATTTGAATTTAGTTAATTTCTTTAGGGTTTAATCTTATGAGAGCCTGTTCTTCCTCATACGAACTCCGATTGAACCCATTCAAATTTCTAAATTTATCTAAATTCAAGCTCTACCTTCCTGAGATTTTATTTAATATTTGGAGTTTATTTATTGCTCTATTTTGTATTTTTTTTTGGTTATTTGCTTTCGTTTGCGAGTAGACGTTGACACTTCAAGAACTTTTGAAGGAGAAGAAGTTGATCAAGCTCAAGACCAGTACCAAGATTTGTTCCAAGGCAAGTTGTACCTTTGACCATGTTGAACTTAGTTTTCCAAAATTGTCTTGATTCAAATTATTACATTTTACTTTAGGTATTTATTTAACCGTTTTGGGATTAGCTATAGACCAATTTGATTATATCTACTTTGCTCATTGTATTACCATAATGTTTTATCACCCTAGTCTGGTTAATTTTTAGTTTGTATTATCAAAGCACCAACGTGGGTTGGTTAGATACGAATAGTTTGCTTAGTCTTGATGTTGATTACTCAGGCAGACAGTTTAACCTGTGTGCCAGGGTGGAAGTTTGTTTCTACCTGTGTGGCAATTCACATTTATGAGTGGTTCACTATATTCATATCCAACGGGGTGAGACGGGTTAACCACCTATGTGGGGGGTTGGTGCCAGCAGTAAGCACAACAGAGTGTCAATTGTTGAGATGAAGTTTCAGAAAGGTTTTGTTATGATTAGTGCTAGCTACACTAGTTATATCGTGTGGGTAAAGTGTACTACATCTGCAGAGTGTTAATTAATCTATTCGAATAGCTGCGTCCTCGATCATAGAAATGCTCGGGGATTTCACACGAGGAGTAGATTTTCATAAAAACAATTGGAAAGGGACAGCTGTGTGGGGAAACTTATACAGTTTTGTGAAAAAATTGATTAGGTCATAGAAGCATTGTGAAAAATACTTGTTAAAATTATTACTATTATTTGTTTCACGTTACGCTTCTAATCTATTATTTGTGTTCAATTGCAAATGCTGCTTTATTGCAAAAAACCATAAAAGCTATTTTCTTGGAATAAGCCATCATCTATAATTGCATTCTATGGTACAACTTGTTGAGTACTCGGAGTACTCATTCTTGTTGTAATAATTCAGCTGAAGTGGAGGAATTGTCGCATGCCTTTGAGGAAGAGCTTTAAGAGGATGGTGATCATTAGGTCTTGATCCCTGTCGGTTGCATGTGGCAAGTTGATGGGTTTTCACTAGAGTTACTTTCGTTCTACTGTCGTTTCTTTATTTACTATCAGTCCTGCATAGATAATAAATGTAAACTCGACCATAAGGTCACAACTTCTATTTATTTAATCAAATTAGTCGTTTATTCTTATATTCATCTTGTGTAGAATGATATTCATCTATGTTGACACTGTGTGCATTAACTTGATCCTAGACTTGTGCATTATAACAGAGGGTCCATAATTACATTTTTGGATCTCGACATAAGCGTGTTTGGGGATGTGTTTGCACTAGGTGCTATTGGAAATGGAAACAGGACGCAAAATGAGATAGAGCTTAACTGAAAAGCCAAAGAGGAGTGTTTTCTGGTGACGGAAAGAGGTTGGACCGGCCACACCATGGTGGTCAAACCAATGGCGGTCAGACCGGTGTCATGTCACCGATTGGCATGGTCAGACCAGCCAATGGTTGGTGGTCAGACCGGGATGGTGGTAGCGGTCAGACCGGCTGTGGCATTTCAGTGCATAACGAGCTGTGTTGAAATGTGGGATTTGGCCTTGGGTCATGGAAATGTTGCATATGTGTTGCGTGATGCATGGTTTGTCTAACGTGGGTCAAGTTGTGAAGGATTTATGTCCGAAATCGATTTATTGGTCTATTGTTGTGCAGGAAAACTTGCAGTCAACTACGGTCAACGATAAGGATGATCGGGACTTGGTTTGATGAAATCAATGTCCAAAACGATCAAGGATGCCGGGTGAAGTGTTTGGTGTTTGGTCTCAAGCAAGGCACAAGATGGACAAGAACGACAAAATAGAAAGTTTCGTGCAATAGGTTACATCAAGTGGCTTTCGCCGGTGCAAGTGTTGAGGTGGTCCGGTGGGAGCCAGATGAGAGAGACTTGCTGGCAC
The DNA here is from genome assembly GCA_036346255.1 of Ampelocalamus luodianensis. Lineage (NCBI taxonomy): Eukaryota > Viridiplantae > Streptophyta > Magnoliopsida > Poales > Poaceae > Ampelocalamus > Ampelocalamus luodianensis. The sequence goes on from CM070633.1 coordinate 52,382,285, forward strand.
TAAGAAAGCCATTGGTGAACCTTTACATGGTAAAGTATGAGATTGCTTCACAAGACTGGACTCCGTCAAGGATGGAAGCATCAAAAAGGGGTATTTTGGTATCTTCACCAAAATATCTGGTAGGTGACCTTGGAGAAACCGATGCGCATGACAGCGCAAAAGAGAAGCGGTTTAGGTTATGAGGAGGACATGATCATGAAGAGACGAATTTAGGAGCGTTTAATCTTCATATGCTTTGAGAAGCGTGCCTGAGTGAGAGACCCATTTTGTGTGGGCTCTTCGATTGGATAGGTTCCTAACCTCCTTGTTGAGTTGTGTTTGAAATCTCAAGTGATTTGGATTTGTAGATAAAAAATTAGATCATTTTGTGCATCCAAAATTGTGCTGATTTTTCTGTGAGTCTGAGGAGAGGTCAAACCACTAGAGAGGGAGTTTAGACCGCTCTAGTGGTCAGATCGGTCGTTACTTGGTGGTTAGACTGGCCAAAGGGGTAGGCCTTGATCTCTATAGCTTCACATAGCTATTAGAGTGAAAAAAAGAGTAGAATTCCATAAGGGAAAAAGTGGGCTCCTATTCATCCCCTCTAGTTGCTAATATAGTCCAACAAGTAGTATCGGAACCTGGTTAGTTCATACTTAATCTTAACCGGTCGATGAACATGACAACAAACAAGTATTCCACCAAGCCACCTATCTTTGATGGGCTTGATTATGCTTATTGGAAGAATATGATGCACATTTACCGTCTAAGTGAAGGTCAACTCATATAGAAGATCATTGAGGATCCCTTGGTTCTATCCACGGTTGCTACGTCAGCTTCAGTGGCCACTTTGGCTAATAACCATAGGACAAAGAACTTCATGTATGATGGGCTTGGTAGACATAAGTATGACAAAATTTATCATCTTGAAACCGCGCATGAGATTTAACAAACTCTTGAGACCTATCATGAAGGCTCCTCTCAAATCAAACAAGTACGTCAAACGGCCTACAAGAGAGAGTGCAACAGATTCGAAATGCTTACTAGAGAGAGCATCTATGACATGTTTACTTGTTTCAACAAGGAGCTTAATCATCCGAGAGCTATAGAGATTGAGTACTTTCACTCAGAGAATGCCACTCATCTCCTGGCCGCCATTGAGGAGAAAATCAACTTGAACAATCTCACCTTGGAGTTGGTATATAGCAAACTCAAGACTCGTGAGATTAAAAGAGTTAGTAAGATGAAGAAGAAAAAAATGGCATTGGTAGCTGACCCCTTAGGAAATCTCCTAATAGTGGTTCTCGAGTCATCGAGTTTCTCTTTTGCTTGTCTTTCTGTAATCGGTGAGGAGGAGCTTGAGTCCATTCCCAAGCTAGAGTTAGTCATCTTAGCCAGAAAATTCATCTAAGCCTATAACAATATGAAGAACAAGAAGAGGGGTGGTCCGATGACTTGTTACGAGTGTGGTGAGCTAAACCACATTTAGGCAAACGAGCCCAAACTAAGGGGCAAGAGCAACTAAAAGGAGGAGAAGAGCTCGTGGAAGAAGCCTCAAGGATAGATAGCCAAGTTTGATCTCTCCAAGCTCAGAAGACCGCTCATCGGGTCCTTTCCGCTTTAGTACATCATTCCTTGAGTGATGTGAACTCCGAAAAACGATGAAGACATGGAGGTGGAGATCCTTCAAGAGAAGAACAAGGTCAAGGCCAAATACTTCACCAGCATGTGCTTCATGGCACACAATGAGGATGATCTTGTTGACACATCTGATAAGTTACAACTCTCTTATGATGAGCTCTTCGTGCAATGTGATGTGTTGTATGATCAATTTCTTAGTCAGAATAAAGCTCTTAAGAAAGTCATGGCTATGGCTAAGGACTTAGAATCTCACTATTGAACTTGTTAATGCTAAGGACTTTGATAGTGATGATTGCGCATCTTGTAATGTTTTACATGCTGAAATTGAGAAATTAAAATTTGATCATGACATTGCTTTGAACCAACATGAAAATGCTAGGAATGAGAGATGATTAAGTTTAAATGTAGCCCTTGAACATTATGACAAGAAAATTGATTCTATTGCTTGTACATTCTGTGCCGAACGTGGTCGTGATATTACTAATATGCAAGAAGCATTTAGAGTCAAATTTGAGAAACAAAATAGTAAATTGGATAATGTATCTTGTACTTCATGTGAAGCTCTAAAACTTGAAACTATTGTGCATAAGGAAAAATATGTTAGAGCTGTTAAGGGTAAAAGTTGTGAATCATGTTCTAAGCTTACAATTGAGAATATCTATCTTAAAGACATTATTGAAAAATTCTCTAAGGGTAAGAAGCAACTTAACACAATTCTAGACAAGTTTAAAACTCCTATTGAAAAGAAAGGGTTAGGGTGCAATCTTGGTAACGACAAAACTAAGCCAAATATCATTCAAGTGCTTGAAAATTGGCTAGTTGAATTTAAAACCCAATATGTTGAGATATTGTTTAAGTTTGGAGGCTTTGCTCAAATGAACTCAGATTCGCAAGGTGCTTCTCCTAGTGGTACCAAGTACCATTACACCTATTGTAAGAGGGATGTACATTTGATTGAGTTCTGTTGGCGTAGGCTTAAGCATGCTAGGCCAAACCTTATTAGAATCCCCATATCTCAGTCTAGAGCTTTTAGGAGAGAGCTTTTCCATGTAGAGAGGCGACAACCACGACTAGGATTTCATGCCCCTATACAGGTTTCAACTAATGATTTTATGAATGTATCTCATGCTAGACTGGTAAATATATTCAAGGCTAACAATCATGATTTCTATGCTTATGGACAACATGTGTCTTAGTACTAGATTCCCAAGTCTTTTATCACTAACCCCAATATTGAGACATATACATCTCTTGCGCCTTGATTTCAGGATTGCCGCGGGAGGAGGAACACATGGCTCGTTGACTCTGGGTATTCACACCACATTCCAGGAGACTCAGGATGGTTTACCTTCTTCATGCGAGCTTCGGGTTATGACTATGTCACCTTTGTGGACGACACTTAAGGACAGATTGAAGAAACTGACTCAATCAAGGTGAATGACAACTTCATCCTGAAAGACATTGTTCTTGTGGATAAGCTAAGGTATAATCTGCCCTGGGCAAAACTTCTTATGAGCTTAGATTTGGAAGAAAGACTTTGTTTCTCATTTCAGAGTCTTTGGTGCTAAGTGTTTCATTCTTAAGACTAGTAACTTAGATAAATTTAGGTCTAGAACATGTGATAACATATTTCTAGGTTGTCCTGCTTATTCTAGAGGTTTTCGTGTACTTAATATCGAGACTAACACAATCATGGAGACTTTCAAAGTCACTTTTGATGATACTAGCCTTAGAGCTAGATCGAATCTTTCAGGTAATTCACAGGTTTTTTAGAGCATATTTGTGAAAGAAGAGGAAGGCATTGAGGATGATAGCTACCCACCTGGCTGCATCTCTCCTGATCCAGTTGAGGATCCTGCCTCCACCACTGCACGTTCAATTGAGGCTCCTGGTGCTTCCACCTCTACTTCAGCAGTACCTATGGAGGTTGAAGATGTGTTGTCTCCACCTGGTGCTCCTCTTCATATTCAGTGAAGGCATCCACCTGATCAGATGATTGACAATCTTCATGAGCGAGTCACTCGCTCCAGATCTTATGATCCTAACATATACTCTCACTCTACATTTGTTGTATCTTTTGAGCCTCGAGACGTGTCCCATGTTTTATCTTATACTAATTGGGTCAATACCATACATGAGAAGTTAGAGAATTTCGAAAGAAATAAGGTGTGAAATCTTGCAGATCCTCCTAATAGTCATAACATAATTAGAACAAAATGGATTTATAAAAACAAACAAAGTGGGAATGGCTCTGTGGTTAGGAACAAGACTAGGTTGGTAGCTCAGGGTTACTCTCTAGTCAAGGGATTAGACTTTGATGAAACCTTTGCTCCAGTAGCTCGATTAGAGGCTATTCACATCTTACTTGCATTTGCTTCTTCTAAAGTCTTTAGGTTGCATCAAATTGATGTTAAGAGTGTTTTTCTTAATGGTTTCATAGAGGAGAAAGTGTATGTTAGACAACCTTTGGCTTTGAAAATCCTAAATTTCCTAACCATGTGATCAAATTGTCAATAGCTATGTATGGTCTTAAGCAAATACCTAGAGCTTGATATGATAGGTTTGATATGATAGGTTTAAGACCTTCTTGCTTAAGAATGACTTTGAATTGGACAAAGTAGACAAATTTTTGTTCATTGTCAAGCATGTCAATGATTCCCTTCTTGTGCAAATCTGTGTGGATGATATTATCTTCGGTGGCTCCTCTAATTCTCTAGTGTCCAGCTTTTATGAGACTATGTTCAGGGACTTCGAGATAAGTGAGCTAAATTATTTTCTTAGACTCAAAATCAAGTAATGCAAGGAAGACACCTTTATCCATTGAACGAAGTACACCAAAGACTTATTGAGAATATTCGAAATAGAAGATTGCAAGCCGATTGCTACACCAATGGCTACATCAACAGCCATGGATCCTCATGATGGTAGTGAAGCCATGGATCAACGTGAGTACCGCAACATGATTGACTCCCTTCTATATTTGACGGTTTCCAAACAAGACATTCACTTTTCAGTGTGACTATGTGAAGGTTTGAAGCCTCTCCAAGGAATTCTCATCATCAGGCAGTCAAGCGCATCTTCAGGTACATTCAGTTAACCCTTCAATATGGTCTTTAGTATTCCTACTCATCGTCATTGTCCATAAGAGGGTTTTCAGATTCTGATTTCGATGGCTATAGACTTATAGGAAGAGCACTCCAAGCACTTATCATTTATTAGGCACTTTGCTTGTCTCTTGGTCATCTAAGAAACAATTGTCTGTTGCACTGTCCACCTCTAAGGCTGAGTATGTACCTGCTGCTAGCTGTTGCAGCCAAATTTTGTGGATGACCTTACTCTTAAGTACTATAAGTTAGCATTGACAGTGTGCCTCTTCTGTGTGATAACACTAGTGCTATTAACATTGTCAAAAACTCGGTGCAACATTCTATGACCAAGCACATAGACATCATGTATCATTTTCTTAGAGAACATGTTGAGAAGGGAGCTATTGTGCTAGAGTTTGTGGATTTTGAAGCCCAGTTAGAAGATATTCTCATCAGAGGTGGCCAAACGGGCCGCCCGGCACGGTACGGCCCGAGCCCGACTAAGCACGGCCCATTTCGGCCCGTGTACTATTTGTGTCGTGCCGTGCCGAGCCAGGCCAAGCCCGTTTAGCCCGTCGGGCCAAACGTGGCCCGTTTGGCCCGTTTAGCCCATCAGAATGAAAAAATCTGAAAAATTAGAAAAATATGTACAACTGAAAAGTAGACATGAACATTGAAAAATTAAGACAATCATATTGAAAATGTAATAAAGAGCTTTATTAATGTCCAATTGGCTGTCTCGTTAAAACCTTCGTCAAGTAAAAACTCAAAATGAGAAAACCTTGACAAAGAAAAAAGAGTACATCCTATAGCTCTACAATTGTACATACATGATACATTCTTGTTCTATGTGTCGGTGTCATTGTCTAAGTACAAATTTTCAAACACCTCCGACAACTCTAGATTTTCCACAGAGTGTTGTGTTCGTGAATCGGCTTGTTCCCAGTCCTTCACAGTTAAAAGGATCTCCACCATCTCACTTGTGAGACTTGTTCTTCTCTCCTCCAATATTCTTCCTGAAAGACTGAAGGCAGATTCGGAGGAAACCGTAGAGACAGGAACAGTTAACACATCACGTGCAAGTATGGATAGCACGGGATATGTTAACTTATGGGCTTGCCACCATTGCAAGATGTCGAAGCCTTCTGAGTTGAAATCCACCGTATCGCTGTCCAGATAGGTGGATAGTTCTCCGCTCCTTGTGGGTCTTGGCTGAGCGGGCGCTGGTGTAGTAGAAGAAGAAGACCTGGACCTAGAGGAAGAGGCACCAAAGATCGCACCCCACATATTTGTCTTCCCACTCGAGGTGGGGGCTACTGGAGGTCGTTGCGAGCGGACTCCCCGGAACTTATTTTCATACCTTTGGTAAATCTCATATAACCGAGAACAAACTTCTGTAAAATAGTTAGTATAGTCTAGCCCCGTAGCATCACTAAGAAGATCAAGTACAGTACCAAATGTACCAATTTTAGCCCTAGGATCTAAAAGAAATGCAAATGCATATAAGTAAGAGATTTGTCTCAATATTTAAGGTATTTAGATTTCATGGCAACAACAGCCTCGCGTAAAACTAAGTCATTTTCATGCATTTTCAATTGGGTAGCAATCCGTAAAATAGTATGTACGATGATAGGAGATGTTGGATAGTAGACAGCGGACAAAGCAACAGTTGCCTCATAAATTTTTCTAAAAATGACAGTATCTTCTTAGCAACGAACCAATGTTGCTCAGTTAATAGCAAAGTACCATCAGTGCTAGGATAGTGCGTTTGAATGAAAACAGAAAAAGTGCTCTCGTATGGTAAAAGATGCTTAAGCATGAGGTAAGTAGAGTTCCACCTTACCTCCATGTCCAAACCGAACTTTCTTGGACGTACACCCATAGCCCTGCAGAAGTTCTTATATTGTGCTATTCTTACGTTAGAATTATTCAAGAAAGAAATCGCATCGCGAAAAGCTTTAATATACGGATTCAACCTCTTCAAACCACATTTGACTATAAGGTTGATAATATGACAAGCGCATCGTTGATGTAGTAAGAAGGAATCGGCATATGTACTCAACACTGGAGTAAGAATGTCCATAGCCCTAGAGTTTGTCGCAGCGTTGTCTAAAGTAATTGCGAATATTTTGTCTGTAAAACCAAAATCTTCCACGACTTTCATAATACAGTCCGCAATATTCTCCCCCGTGTGTGCTACATCAATTAATTTCAAACCTATAATCCTTTTCTCCATTGCCCAGTTGTCATTAACATAATGCGCAACTACACTAAGGTAATCCTCCCTAGCCCGACCACTCCATATGTCCGAGGTAAGGGCCACCGAAAATGTGCACGTACTAAATAGTTCCTTTATTTTATTACGACGTTCATTATAGTATTTCACTAGATCCCTAGTTGTTGTCTGTCTAGAAACGGAAGCAAATCTAGGATTATGCGCGGTCCTAATGTAATTTTTGAAAGAAGCAGACTCGTCAAAGCCTAGTGGTAAATCCTCACAAGCAATTAAATGACAGAGAGATTGGCGGGCTACCTGAGGATCGTAGTTCCAGCTAGATACTGTACCGTCGGGGTTGTATTGCATCTGCGTCTGCCTCATCGCCAATCCTTGCTTGGTTCGACATCTTGCAGCATGTCTAAGCAAGTGCCCCGTTCCACCTGTAGACTTCGCAGACAATTCATGCTGACAAATTTTACAAATAGCATATGGTACCTCATTTCCCGCTGCGTCTTGCTTGGTTGTCCTATCGAAACTCTCCCACACTCCTGATGTAAACGACCTCGATCTCTTTGCTCCGCTTGCCGTTGAGCCTGTTGCTAACGTGGAGCCTGATGACGGAACTCCACCATGCTCCTCTAGTGAAACCTCCGGTTCATTTGAGGTAGCCGCAGCCGCCTCTATGGATGCAATTTCCTCCGATGAAAGTCCATACTCACGAAGATCAATGTTGTCGTAAGGACTGTCCATAACGAAAACTGCAAAATCGAAACTAACACTCTTACTACTTTCATCTTAGCATAACAAAAACGAACAATAAAAGCATTACAAAATAGTATTGTATTTGTACCTCTTTCGCTGAATTGCAGCCGAAAATCGAAATTTTGGCACACTTTTTTGAATTTTGCCAAATTAGCTCAACACGGATTTGAATTTGCACAACACAATTGCAAAGAAAGAATGGAGAATGAGGGTGTGCTGAATGAGGGGGGTATGGTGGCTATTTATATAAAAAAAATTTAGGATTTTTTGAATTTTTTTTGCTATTTTTTAAGACCCCAACGGTAAAAAAAAACGGCTAAAATTTCCCAACGGCCGGATTTTTCGGGCCGTGCCGTGCCTAGGCACGGCCCACCAACCCTTTGGCGCCGCGTGCCGCTGCCGCGCGCCCCTTTCTTCTCCCGGTCCCCTAACCCTTCCTTCTTCGCGGCGCGGCCGCCGCCGAGCGGCCGCCGCCTCCTCGCCTCCCCCGCTCCCTGCTACGGCGCGACCCCACCTCCTCGGCGACCCCGCCGCCTCCTCGCGACCCGCGCCCTAGCCGACCCGCAGCGGCCGCGCCTCCTCGCCTCCCCGCGGCTCCGCCTCCTCGGTCCTCGTCGTTCACCGACCTCGTCCTCGTCGCGTCGTCGCCTCCCCGCAGCCGCCTCGACGACCCCACCGCCCTAGCCGACCCCGCCGCCTCCTCGCCTCCCCGCGGCCCTGTCTCCTCGGTCCTCGCCGACCTCGTCCTCATCGGTCGTCGCCTCCTCGCGTCCCCGCCGCCGCCTCGTCGACGCCTCCTCGCCTCCCCCACGGCCGGTCCACGCAGCGCAGCTCCGTGTGTCGCGCCGCCGCCTAGCCCGCCTCCTCTCCTCGGCCAGACGCTCGCACCGCGCAAAGACCGCGGCGCCGCCTCCGCCTCCCCACGACCCCACCTCTCGCAGCTGTGCTCGGGCGTGCCATGCACGCACGCCCGACACTGCGCCGTCGTGCGTCGTCTGGCCGCCCACCGCGCCGGTGGCGGCGTGCACGCCCGAGGTCTCGTGTTGGGCCAGCACGACCCATGAACGATGCGGGCGGGCGTGCTCGTCTGCCGCCAGCGCAGATGTCGTGCCGTGTCGGCCCGTTAGGCCCGGCCCATTTGGCCAGCACTAATTCTCATCAAGCCCTTAGATCCTATTAGGTTTACCTTTATTTAGGAGTGAATTGGGGATAGTTTACTCTTATGGGCTGGTTTGACGGAGAGTTGATTCCAGAGGCAGAGCCGGGATCATAGGGGGGCCGATAGCTCGAGGAGAGATGAATTCGTTATCATCCAATTTAAGCTACTTATGAAATGAAAAATTGAGAATTTATCACTCTTAAGCTCCTTGATTTAGGATTTGCCACATTTAAGTTTCTTCTTGAAAATTTGCCACTCCTAAGCACCAAATACTTGTGATTTGACATCCGGACGTATTCCAGTATTTTTTTTATTTTACACCAAAATCCAGTGTGAAAAGACACATTTACCTCTCCCTATTCAAGAAGAAACTTAAAGGTGGTAAATTCTAAATCAAGGTGTATAGGAGTGGCAAATCCTCAATTTTTACTTATAAAAAATAGAAGTTTTCTTAGGAGAAAACTTTTTATATCAAAAAAGCAATAGAAAACAAATAATGATCATGATGGATGATAACTTGAGCTTGGTGGAGTTTGGTGCACATGCACACTTCACCGAGCCATGGAAGGTGTGACAGAAGCCAGATATGAGGAAGAAGTGTTTGATCAAACTCTAAATATGCAGGAAGATGAAATATCATGCACTTGTACGATACAAATCAGACTCAATACTAGCTTAAAACTTTGGGAACAAAATAGAATCTAGATGCTACATAACATGGGTTCATGTGCCACAAATTAACTCCTAGGCGTTTTAGTTTCATCATAACTGTTACTTAATTACATAAATTGAATTAGTAAGGACTTAGTCCTAGTAAAGTTCCAAGACTCTTACATGCTAATGAAAGGTAGTAAAAAATCATGAGGGGCGAGGCCCCTTCCAGCCCCCTTGTCTCCGCCCTTGGTTGATTCGCTTTGGTCTTTCTTTGGCTTTTATTGCTTTTACTTTTGCATCTCATGCATTGTAAGATATTGCATTCATAAATGTGAAAAATAAAAAATAATGCATTGTAATATAGCTTTGTTGCTTCAACTTGTAGTTTCTTGAAGCTTTGCTTATTATCTTTGTTGATGTTGCTAGCTTTTGATTGATATCATGCTATAGCTTGTATGCTTGCCTTAGCATGATTATTTTGCTTAGCTACTTATTGATGTCTTGGCATGTGACTTAGAGTTACAATGTCTAGTCTTAATCCAAAATCACCAAGTGGTATCTAAATTTAACATGTGGTATGAGTCGAATCAGACTTTTATGTCTTTTGAGATCTTGAACATGTCTATTGGTTGCAATTTAGAATTACTTGGCTCATCTTGATATGTCTTGAACTTAGAAGTAAACCTTGGGCAGTTCATTACTTTTGCTCAATTTTAGCGCTCAAACTAAAAATGTTTTGATATCATGATAATGGTTCACTCCTCGACAATGGTTTGTTACACACCTAGAGCAATCATTAATTTACCTTGTGACATCAATATTTTATGCTAAACATGTCATTCATATGTGATACCATTTGCTCAAAAATGGTTCGTTACACGCCTAGAGCACTCTTAGCTCGACAGTGATCTGTTACATCCTACTAGAACTTTTTCATACTAAAATTGCAATACAAATGAAATTGAGCAAGTTGATTCAAGTTATAGGCTTTGCAATCCTTCTAATAGTCAATGGTTGTTTCATTATCTCGGATTACATGCTTGCTGTGGCTTGGTTCATACTTTTGCACTCTAAAATTGTGCTCAATTCAGATTATCATAAAGTGGTATCAGTTTATTCACTAGACTAGATAACTCTTGGATAGATGTCTTGATGTAAATATGTATCTTGCCACTCATGATACGCTACTTTACTCCTAGTTTTCATACTTGATACGACTTGTGCATTAGTAGATGCTAACTTCTTCATATTGGGTAATCTTCAAAGTTTTATGTCCTTAAAACATGAAAATAAAAAATAAAATCACTTCATTACATTTCATTCATGCTTTTTCTTATGTTTCTTCCCTCATCTTTTACAATTGAAAAATTGGTGAGATGGAAGCGTGATTCCTTGGTGAATCTATTGTCAAAGTGGAAGAAAATATGGCAAAAATACTTAAAAAAGGGCTAAGTTTGTAAATAGGGGGAGAAAATGTCAAAAGCAATACATCTTAGTAAGTGAGAGCATTTCATATGCCTTCCTGTGCTTTAATGATCTTTTTTTTATTTAAATTTCAAAATCTCTCAATATTGCATTCTCACTATGATCTATGGTCAAATTGGAAAATTGCTCGTTCATTTGGACCTTGAGTGACCTTTTGAGGCCATCTTTGAAATTGAAGCTTTTATGCATTTTCTTGCCTCTAGTAGTTTGCTTATTCATTCCTCAAGCCAACTTGGTTATTTTCACGACCTTTTCCTTCTTAAGGACCAAGTTGAGCCTTTTTGCAAAACTGAACATGTATTTTCAAATCAACCTCAAAATTGCATTTTTTTGGTAGATTGTGAATGTGTTCATCAAGTAAAAGATTGTAGAGATCATGTAGTTTTGTCTTAGATTAGGTGATGAACAACTGACATCGTTGTCGACATCGTTGTCGAAGAGTCTAGGGAGTTAGCCCTCAGTTTTGCGAAAAAGAACTATCTTGCATTTAGAAGATAGGCGGTCTGACCGGCGATGCAACCTCGTGCAAAAGTGGACACCAAAACTTGTGTAGGCATGTTTGGGGATGTGTTTGCACTAGGTGTCATTGAAAATGGAAACTAGACGGGAAATTAGATAGTGTTTAACTGAAAAGTCCAGAGAGGAGTGTTCTCTGGTGATGGGAAGAGGTCGGAGTGGCCACACCGTTGGCAGTCAGACCGGTGCCCTGTTACCGGCCGGTGCGGTTAGATCGGCCAAGGGTTGACGGTCAAACCGACATGGTGGCAGTGGTCAGACCAACTGTAGCATCTATAGCAAGGAGCAAGATGGATAAGAACGAAAAGTTTGGTGCAATGAATTGCATCACATGGCTTGAGTTGGTGTAAGTGTTGGGACTGTCTGGTGGGGCTAGATGGGAGAGACTTGCCAGCATGAGAAAATCCATTGGTGAATCTACACGTGGCGAAGCATGAAATTGCTTCACAAGATTGGACCCAGTTAATGATGAAGGCATCGAGAAGGGGTATTTTGGTATCTTTACCAAAATACTGGGTTAGTGACATTGGAGAAACCGATGCGCATGACGTCACAAACGAGAAGTGGTTTAGGTCATGAGGAGGATAAGATTACGAAGAGACGAATTCGGGAGTGTCGGATCGTCATATGCTTTGAGAAGTGTGTGTAAATGAGAGACTAATTTGTGTGTAGGCTTAACGGGTGCCCATTAGGGTTTCTCTGTAGTCATAGCTTCCACTATATAAGGGTTAGTGTAGGATTTGCACCGAACCAAGCCTAGGAACCCTACTTTGGGATTTGGGGGAAAGTGGAGAGAGGAAAGGAGGCTAGAGTTTGAAAGATGTATTAAGAGAAAATTTGTGGCATTGAGTGCTCATGAGTGAACTTGTGTCCTCCATGTTGAAGTGGTTGTAAACATTCTATTCCTCAATATCAATCCAATTAAATTCGTGTAAAGATGATTTGTCTCTTGTTCTTGCTCTCTTTCTTGAGAACTTGGGTTCTTGTTTTTTAGGGGTTTCCCTTTAGTCTTTTGTTGTGATCTAGCTTGATAGGACTTTTGAAAGTTGATCTAAGATCATCTTTAATCCACAAGCAAATCTTTAGATTAAGTTTTGGTTTTCACCCGGTTTTGAACCCTCTTGCACTCAAACAAGAAACTCTTGGAATCTTGGCTATAATTGTCTCGATCTTCGATTGGAATATGTTCCTAACCTTCTTGTTGAGTTAGGTCTAAAATCTCAAGTAATTTGGATTTGTAGATCAAAAGTTAGGTCATTTTATGGATCCAAAATCGTGTTGATTTTTTTGTTAGTCTGAAGAGAGGTCAGATCGCCAGAGAGAGGTCAAACCGTTTCAACGGTCAGACCGGCCGTTACTTGACGGTCGGATTGGCTAAAGGAGTTTTATGATTGAGCTGTAGATATTAATCTTTATAACTTTACGTAGCTAATGGAGTGAAAAAAAATGAATTCCAAAAGGAAATAAATGAGCTCTTGTTCACCCTCCAGTCGCTATTAGCTTAATACGGGCCAACACATGTTTTTAGTAAAAAAAAAAAAGTAAGCACGTACCGACGATTCCCTTTGGGCCAGCAATGCATTAAACCTCGGTTCATGCGTGCCTTGGGTTTGGAGAAGGCAGATCGGTCAAATAAGAAAAGCCAATGGCACTGTAGAACGCCATGGCTGAGCCTGACATTTGTTTTGTTTTTACTACCCTGTAACCTTCTCTTCTGACATGAGATCTTGCCGTACTTATACAGAGAGCTAGCTGAGCACATCGTATGTAAGTATGCAACGCATGACCATAACATCTTTACGAGAACCGATGCGGTAGAACATGCATGTCTGGTTGTTTTGGTTACTGGGGATTGGTGAATATATACAATTTGATATTCGAAGTCAAAATAAGAAGCATCCGGTGATTAGCAGCGCGTTGCATATATCCTAAAGCTGAAACAGTTCCAGCGATGGACAAGAGCACATATTTTACGAATTTTTAAAAAATAATATTATTTTTAAAGATATTTACAAAAATAAATAGTCGTTTAAAAAAATTACAAAAATATATCTCTATCGCTATTCAGCGGCGGCGAGAACCTATCGCTAGATTCAAGCGGCGACAGAGACTCTGTCCCCGCCTCGTCGCGATTGAGGTATTTATCGCCGATTGAAGCGGCGGCGAGAATGAATCGCCGATTCAATCGGCGACAGACCTATCGCCGATTGAATGGCGATTCATTCCCAACCCTAGCCGCTTTTTGATTTTCCTATTTCACTTAGGCGGTTTGTGATTTTCATAAATTTTAAACGGTATGAAATCGTTAGACTCGTAATAACATTTTATCATCATCGTATGTTGTTCTACTACGTTAATTTTGGAGAATTTAGCGAGGACGTTTGAGGTATGAACGATTCGTAAAAGGAAGATAAGTGATATTGTCATTCGCCGGAATTCATACACTCGATATTACGTAACTTGCGTAAGAACGTCATAACACTTAACTAAAATGATAATTGACAACATTGATAATAATATTTTTGTCGTGGTCGCGACGTCAACGTCTCCCATGTGGACTGCCTCTAGTCGGGGCACCGGATGAGGTCCCCGTGGTGACGTCCGGAATGCCGATGCCTCCTTAGTCCTGAGTATTTCGCGTAGGGCATGTCTTGAAGGTGTGCCCAGACTCCCTGCAAATGGAGCACTTCTTCGTGCGACGTCCGGCTTCTGCCTCGTCCATATCGTTCTCGATGCGTCACTGCATGCCGCCAACCTTTCCTTGAGCCTACCAATGTCCGCGGCCCAGATTAGTTGCTCCCAGGATGGATGGCCAGTGAAATGGCCAACAACGGCGTAACCATACATCTCTCCACTCCATGTTTGCATCACCACCTCCTTGGTGAAATAGTGAGAGAGGTACTGACCGGGATACTGCGCCACCGTCGAACAGGCGGCCATGACATGGGAGCAGGGCCTATGCAGAAGAAGGGGCTTGTTACAAGTGCATACGCAACTATTGCGGCGTAGCGTGCACTCATGGGTGATCCTCTTGCGGTTAGTCCCGCGACGCCCTTTATCCCTGCACATTATCTCGAAGCGAAGCTCCCTCGTGTCTATCTTGAATGCCCGGTGCATCTCACCCTTCTTGCTCTTCTCCTCCATGTATGCGGTGATCATGGCAGAGTAGAGTACTCTGCCATTTGCCATGGTGAGCGACGCATTGCTGCATCTGTTAACAAAGTAGTTTGTGGTACTGCGGAGAATTGCCTCCACAATACCAACCAAAGGGAGGCACCTGGCGCCGCGCATGACCCAGTTGTAGACCTCAGCTAGGTTGGTTGTTATGATACCATATCGAGCACCACCCTGTCATGCAAAGAATGACCACTTCTCCTTAGGCTCGTGCTCAATCCATCGAGAAGCATTTGACTGTGCCTGTCTTCCTTGTGACACTAGGAGCGTCGTGGGTAGCCGTGACAATGCTTGGGGGCTGGTCGGCGCTTAGGCGGCCCTTCTCGATGCCTCCTTCGTGGGTTTGGGTCGGTCGTCCGAATCTTCCGAGTGTGTCGAACTTACGCTGCTGGTTACTGTTGCAGCGCTAAACATGTTTATCAAGTCCTTGTTGCGGGCGCTTATAGAAGTTTGCACCCAAGTGCCTCATGCACCACGCTCTGTAGATCCGGCCATGGAAGTGGAACGTTCTCTCCGCCGTAGTTGTGTTATTGCACGCAGCAGTTCGCGTGCTGCGATCATGTATGAGGCATACATTGGGACGGTCCGCACAATGAAATCCTCACATTCTTGAGGAACCACAGCCAGCTATATGTGTTCTCGCTTTCAACGAAAGCGAATGCCACGGGAAGAACTTGATTGTTTCCGTCCGTCGCTATTGCGGTCAGTATCTGGCCCTTGTACCTGCCAGTCAGGAATGTGCCATCGATACACAAGATTGGACGACAGTGCCAGAATGCATTGATGCATGGACCAAACGCGAAGAATGCTCGCTGTAGTACCCTCTTATTAGGCCACTTCGAATGTGTGGCGTCTTGAATGTCGACATGAGTGCCGGGATTCCTGTCTTGTATGACTCGGAGTTGCCCAGGGAGGTTGTGGTAGGAATCCTCGAACGTGCCGAACCTTGATTCCAATGCCTTTTGTTTTGCCCTCCAAGCCTTGGCATAGCTGATAGTGTACTGGAACCTTGCCTCAATGGCCCGAATGATGGATCGTGGCTCAAAATCTAGGTTATCCACGATCTCATCGTACATGAGATTGTCAATGAAGCCTGATGACAGGTTCTGGTGGGACTGCGCTGACTCAGCGACGACGCATGTGTGAGGGACCACTATGGAGCACTTCCAGTAGGTGTCCCACTTGGGCTGAAATGCGTGCACGCCAAGGGCATCCCTCTATGCCGCACTTCACGTCGTAGCATCTTGGGGTAGACTTGACGACGGTGAATGTGCGTCGAACCGACAATGCCCAGAATTTGATCGCATCTTGCACAGCCTCCTTGCATTTGTACGTAGCTCCTAGTCTGACCTCGCTCTGGTCGTACTCCCATGGTACATGGGAGCCTTCGTTGACGACGAGGTTCTCGAACTGGTATGTGTTCCACTCGGATGGAACCGTCTGCTAGTCCGCATCATCGTCGTCATCAGAACCTTCATCTTCGGATAATGCCATGTAGTCTTGGTCTTCGAGCTCCATCATTTCCACTAGGTCTTCCAGCTCCTCCCCCTCGTCAGCAAGCCCACTAGCCTGTCTCACTGAATGAGGTAACTCGGCGTAGTCTTCATCGACGACATCAGCAACCTCTTGCCCTTCTGCCATTTTGTGCGCCTACCGAATCACCCAATCTGGTAGTCTCGCGCACAAGACCGGACGCACCGTTGGGGCGCGCGCGATCACCTTGTCGTCACTGTACGGGGTCCAGATGACGCGGTCATCGGTCAGCTGATCGAACATCGCAACGTACTCCGGGTAGGAGCCCTGCGAGGTGATCGGCGTGAAGGTGACCTGTGCAATACAATACTGCAAACTAAGCACACGAAAATAATGATTGCAAAATGAAAATAATAAATGATTACGAAACTAACCCGTCGGCGGCACCACAAAGTGCCCATGGTCGGCGGTCCAGTCGTCTGCGGGACGCATAAGCCGTCCCGTCTGTTGTCAAGTCCACCGTGATCGTCCGATCCGAAACGCCCAACGACCACGGTGCGGAGGAGCGGGCATCCCGAGAGGATGGAGCCGCCACGCCAACGCCGCACGCGCCGCACAAGTCGCGTGATGACGTCGCAAGACAAAGACGGCCGGACCCCACGCGTCACGCGGGATCCGCTCGATCGGTGACTCGCCACCTCACACGCGCACGGATGTAGTGCTTGTCCACGCCGCCGCCGTGGGAGCTCGGGAACATCACCCACCCGAACAACCACAGCGGTAGGCCTCCGCGTGCTCGTAAATGACGGGCCCGTGCGTCCTCGACCATACGCTTGGGTCGCAAGAAGACACGAACGCCGCCAGGTTCACAAACGAATTGTTACGAGAGAAAAATAGTTAGGAAAACACTTACGAAGGCGGCAGATCCACTTGGCGTGGGCGTGCGGGCTGGCGAACTCCACGTCTGTGCCGCTGGCGGCAGGATATCGCGGAACCTAGCTAGGAGGTCCGTGCACCACGTGGCGGGGACGTCGTGCGCCACCATCGGAGCTCCTGCGCAGGGCAACCCAGTCAGGTAGCTCACATCCTGCAGCGTCGGCGTCATCTCCCCGCACGGGAGATGGAACGTATGGGTCTCGGCCTCGGCGGTCAACCGGCGCCGTCGAGAGGGCGGTCGTATGGAAACCGCCAGACGCACGGCCGCACACGGTGGTCTGGTCGTCCTCCGACGTCGCCTCCACCATCCTCGCTAGTGGAAGGAGGCCTGCCGCTCTTAACCTGCGTCGAAACGATTAAGAACAAACATGAGTCAACGCTACATAAACAGACCGCGATTGAGTGCATCAAGGTCGAACTTCACATACCTCGGAATCCGGTCTGGTGCGGCCTCCATGCCCGATGAAGGTGCGTGAGTCGAACGCCCTAAGCTCTATCGGCGCCTCGCCCCGGAGGAGCACGGCGATCGAGGCGGCTACGGTGACGCTGGTCAATCATCGGGTCAAGCAACTGCATCGACTCGCGTCGCCATACACGAAAATGCAAGCAAGAGAGAAAGTTCATATTTTTTCATGCATCTTTACATAGCCTATGTAGCAACTACGAATTTTCTTTACAAATGTAATACATGTCATGCTACTTTTCTAGTTAAACGGTGTTTTCGGCACTAACAAGATATTGACCGCAAGACTAACACAATTGCGTACTAACAAAATAATAATCTGCGTACAAATATTCTCATTGTTTTTAGACCTACACAGCTACTCTCGTGTTTTTCTCATATGTCGCTATTGTCGCAATTCTATGTCCAACTCAAAATATGTACAGTTCGACTACATTTATGTAACCTACTCGATTCTATGTCGCTATTGTCGTATTTCTATGTCGCTACACAACTCAAAATATGTACGCATGTTCGACTAAATTTATGTGACCTACTCAATTCTATGTCGCTATAGTCGCAATTCTATGTCGCTACACAACTCAAAATATGTACTACGAGTTCGACTACATGTATCTAACCTACTCAATTCTATGTCGCTATTATCGTTTGCTAACCTACAAGGTTTGGACGTAACATACATCGAAAAATTTACTCGCAACACAAGATGATCGATCAAACCGATGCTCTATCAATCTCTCCACCGCGACGAAGCGGCGTGGGCTTCGCGTAATTTCTTCTCTCCTCTCCAACTCTCTCTTGTAATTTCTTCTCTCCTCTCCAACTCTCTCTTTTTTTACGGAATTAAAATGAATTCGAATTGATTTTTCGAGATTTTATAGTCTATTTTACGCCGCCGATTGAAGCGGCGGCAGAACGCCGATTCAAGCGGCGATAGCTACTATCGCCGATTCAAATGGCGACAGAAAGCGCCAACTTTCTGCCGCCGATTGAATCGGCGATAGGTAGTCAACCGGCTGTGAGTGGCGACGAGTTCCTCGTCGCCGTTTGAATCAAGCGATAGGTTCTTGTCGCTTGATTGAAGCTGAAACGAGGACACATTTTTGTAATTTTTTTAAATGATTATTTATTTTTGTAAATATCTTTAAAAATAATAATTTTTTTTAAAAAAAATCCATATTTTACATGGTTGCGTTAACTGCATGTGCTTCTGTTGCTAGTGAATAAATTATCTTTGTCGACATTGAAATATTGAAATAATTGTTTCATAGCATCAAAAGGTACATGTTTTAGGAAAATACCATTAAAAGATTCCCATTCAGTTTTTTACCACTGAAAGTTTCTCCGTTCATTTTTTTACCATTCCGTCCATTCTGGTGTTATTAGCACAGGTGAAGTCGACGTTGAAATATTGAAATAATTGGTTCATAGCATCAAAAGGTACATGTTTTAGGAAAATACCATTAAAAGATTCCCATTCAGTTTTTTATCACTGAAAGTTTCTCCGTTCATTTTTTTACCATTCCGTCCATTCTGGTATTATTAGCACAGGTAAAATGACGAAAATACCCTCACCATTCCGTCCATTCTGGTGTTATTAGCACAGGTGAAATGACGAAAATACCCTCACCCTCAGTGTATTGCATCCCCTCTGAGGGTGACAACATTTTCGTCATTTCACCCACACTACTAACACCAGAATGGACGGAATGGTAAAAACCGAACGGAGCAAACTTTCAATAGTAAAAAACTGAACGAAAATCTTTCGATGGTATTTTTCTAAAACGTGTATCTTTTGATGCTATAGAACCAACTTTACCTTGAATATTTATCACGTATAGATCAGTATCATATCACAATTCACAAGCCTTGGTTATCCTTTTTTCCAGGAAAAAAAAATGACTTTTACTCAAAACCATTATTAGGCCTCATGAACTCTTCCATCCTGTTTCACCCAAAAGGATTGCCCAGTTGCAATGGTTTGATACAGAAGATATATGTGGTAGACAGTAGATACTAGCCCAAACCATAATCAATCACCAAGTACTAACTGGTAAGACATCTGGTTGCTCTCGTGATGACTAGATTTCTCAAATCCCAGAGGTTGCATTTTAATGCCTATTATTGGTTATTTCTTAGTCATGTCGTGGTTTTTAGGATTTGATTCCATAGCCATGCACGATCCCTCTGTGACAAGTTTTTCAGCTACGACAAGATCACCTTACACGAAAGAAGCTACATGTACCCGTACACGGTGAACGGCCATCATGGAGACACGGGCTAGCTATACGTTATGTCCGCAAAAAATCTATCGGGGGTACCGACTTTTGCAGTACGTCGCAGTCTTGCAGAACTGATAGAAACAGCGTGAGTACTGTGCCAGCAACGAGTACCAAACTGTGAACTGTCCACCATCGTAGGACCTTGCGGCCCGAGTAGTCACTAGCAACCACATCTGCGCCATTGTTTTGGACTTCTACTTTCTGTGTACATACATACATTGGCACTATCGGCGCATATATATATACTGCCGGTATCATAAGCACCTGTAGCTAGTAGCTGCATGCATGCTGCCGTGAGTGGTCACCAACCTGGGCGTTAAATAACATAGCGAAAGGCGTTCCTCGAATGGTCAAGCGGCCGCTTCGAGAGCTCGGATCTCAACCACCGTAATCTTCATCTTGGACCATGCAGCAACTGAGCAAAGTGTGTGTGTGGACTACAAGAACACATGTACATCAACGTCAATGTGGAGTGCCCTGTAGTCTAGTTCACTCACTGTCTTGCAGAAAAGTGACTTCCATGGTGATAGGCTGATAGTGCCATGTATAGTTGTATACGTACACCTGGACAGTTACCCATCCAACTTAGTATACTTTGTTGTAAAATTAGCAGTTTTAGCAAACATTCAAAACTAATTCCAGCATAATTAACAATAATTAAAGTATAATTTCAGCAGCATTTAAACGACAAAATTAACATATATACATGTAAATTCTCCAAGTCATTTAAACAGGATAATATACTTAAAACATAAAACATTTGGATAATTATAATCAGCATAATGCTCAAATTTAATTATTTGTTTATTGCTCTTGCCCTTCTCACTACTTATGTCACTGTTCTTCACAAATTGAATATGACAATAAAAAACAAACTTTGAGCTCTAAAGAATGCTTCAACAATATGTCAAGATTTTAATCTCATAAATAGCAAGTTTCTTTTCAGCCAACTCTGAATTGAATTTTCTAAACAGCCCAATGAATTACGGAATCAAAACTTCAGCATTTCAGTCATCATAAAAGTATATGACTAACAGTGCAAAAGATCACAGATTCAGCATGAAAACCAATCGGCTGACATAGGACCAACAGAGCCACAAAGCAATAATTCAATCCAATACAGTGTACACAAAGCAACTGAATTACTGAAAACAACAGAGCCTCTGTAATGAGATGAACTGACAACAGTAAGCAATTTCAATGAGCTCAAGTCTGAGTTTGTTATCAAATCAATTTCATTATATGACACACATCATCATTGAGTATTTAACTGAGCTCACTACATTACTTTGCTATATCTCTCAGTACTAGAGTTAATCAAATTGCTTGAATTTGAATCTTCTACTGGCACATTACATAAGCAAATGCAATGCGAAACTGGAAAACAAAATACTTACAGAGCCGATGGCAACCAAAGCCACCGAGAAGAACCGTCAAGGCACGCCTAATGTCACTGTCTCATAAAACATATTGCCTCGTTGTGCTGCGAATCACCAGACAAGGTTGATGGAGATACAATATCAATCTTCGCAATCTGGGACACACCGAAAAACGAAGCCAAGGTACAGGAGATATCGTACAAGAACCACCGAGACGAACCGGCCAAGTGCACCCATAGAGCACCAAACAAACTGAAGGGACCAAAACCTTCTTCCTCCTCAGGATCAGACCTGAACCGACCAACACAAGTACCGAGACCAACACAAGTACCGAACCCGCAAGTCTCAGATTTCCCACATCGAAGATCCCACAGGGGATAGGACGAAGGGGAAACTGACGGGATGGCGTAAAAGGAGATCAAGAGCTCGCCACCGATGACGTAGAATCAACTACAGGGGTGCATAGGCTTCAAATCCCTCAAAACCGAAGATCAAATCAATGAGGAAGAAGAAGCTCCGAAAGGGGAAAATCACTTGTTCTCTAGTGTCGAAAAGAAGAGAAGGGGCTACCTTTTCAAGAGGAGATCCGGTACAACGACGCGGTGGCGGCGAACGGCCGGCTCCGAAGAGCCCAGGCCAGCCCGCGTCTCCTGCGCCGCGCACGTTAGCACCATCTCCAGCCGAAATCTCTGCCGAGCGAGAGATTGGGTTGGAGATCCAACTTTATCTCTTCGTAACTCCAACCGACATGTGGACCCCACTTCCTGGTTTCTTTTTCTTTTCTATTTATTCTTTTCTTAAAATGAGAAATTTCCAAATATCCCACACCTAATACAACATACTTTACCGGTTACGTCCGGCCCACACGTTAGTCAACGAAAACCGTAGTGGTTACCACCTTTCCGGCAAGAAGTAAGAATCCGTTATAGGAGGGCGCGCCGTGTGAAGCCCGACTGCCCGAGCATTAGCATACTCGATTTCTAGCGCGCTAGCTAGACGAATGCATGGGCTAAAGGTTAAAGCTGTCGCGTGGATGCAACGGCAGCCGCGCGCGTGACCGCGGCGATCGAGCGGGAATTCGAGGGTTCGCGGAAGCCGACGAGAGGGAAAAAGGCGAGCAGTGCAACGAGCGGAGCGGAGATGGCGTGGAACGAAGCATGCATACGAAACTATGCGATTTCATGCTCGGGACGGCCCTGATCACAAGAAAACAGTAGTAGCGCAGGGCCAACTTGGTTCTTCTGGGAGAGGCCAAAGAGTAGTAGGTCCTAGTAGAGCTCTATCTTACTACAATTAAATAGGCCACCATTTATGCAGGGCTGAACTATAAATGATAAACCTGAAGGTTAAGTACTTGTTCGCTGTTCCATACACATGAATCGATCTCTCGTTTATATAGGTTTCTCTTAGATATCCTTGCATACAACTAGTGATATTTGCGGGTTTGGGTTTGATACATATAGCTGGCATTCGGTTTGGTCAACATGCATTTGTTGGCTGTGTGTGGATTTGAGTTTTGCTTTATGATGTATTCGAATTTCGAAGGTTGGTGTGCTATGGTATGACTGACACAAACTCGATCCGAAATGGTTTGCAGATATCTCTACTTGCAAGTCAAATGATAAAGAGACTAACCTCTCTTTTGGAAAGATAACCTTTTCTTATCTCATATGTGAACATGCATAGCATAAGTGTATTAACATCTGTAAAAAAACGCGCACATGAGTCGTCCATTGACTCCATGCTAGCTCTTCGATGGAACTTACCTTTATAAAGCTTCTTATCACGCTGATTACTATGAACCAAAGAATAGTATAGTTAGACATTATTGCCGCTCTCATCACATGGATTGGAATCCCCTATTTCTTTTCCACTGATATTACTTTTTTTTACAGATAAGGTAATAAAAACTAAAAAAAAATGAAATAGGAAAGAAAAAGAACAAAGGACCATGAAAGTAATGCTCAAACTCCACAAAAACTATGTATTAAAAAGCTCTATAAAAGTAGTACTAGTCCTCAAAGTACAGACTAGAAAAAGAAAAGAGAACTAAAGCGCCATTAAAAAAAAAGCGTGCATTTTTGTAGTCAGCATCCTCCTTCCTTCACGCTTCAGTTGCCTGTCGTAATTATCTATTGCCCAAAATACCCTCCATAGTCTGTACGCGGCTACATACAAAGAGACCTCACTGCCCCCATTGCTCATTTGCCCCTTCTCTACCCCACCCACTCCAAAACAGAGGAAGAAGAACAAGAGCAGCAAGAGGAACAAGAGGAGGAGGAGACCATATCATTGTATCACAACCTTTACCAGGATATATACCAAGAGATTAATGGCTCCAAGCTACGAGATGGCCGCCTCCATCTTGATCTGCGCCGAGGACAGCAGCAGCGTCCTTGGCTTCGATGAGGAGGAGGAGTCGCGGAAGAGGAGTGGGTCGCCATGCGGGGATGTCGCCACGGATTTCCCCGTGCCGTCCGAGGAATGCGTGGCCCGTTTGGTGGAGACGGAGACGGAGCACATGCCCAGGGAGGACTACGCCGAGAGGCTGCGCGGCGGGGGCCTGGATCTTCGCATCCGGGTGGATGCCATTGATTGGATTTGGAAGGTGGGTTCTTGTTTTTTTTATTAATGCGAGATATATTCTCTATGATTTTGTTTTGTTCGCATCGATTCCGTGAATAATTATCCCTATGTTAATTTGCCAACAGGTTCGCACGTACTACAATTTCGGCCCTCTTACTGCCTGTTTGGCCGTCAACTATTTGGACCGCTTCCTCTCACTCTACCAGCTTCCGGTAAGAATCCTACGAACTGGAGTGGCACCACTTCTTGGTTCTTGAAAAATATTGGCAATATACAGCATTTCAGTGTTTCAGGGCCAGTAATCATGTATAGTTCGTCATTGCAGGAAGGCAAGGCTTGGATGACACAGTTGCTATCAGTGGCGTGCTTGTCCCTGGCTTCCAAGATGGAGGAAACTTCAGTCCCTTTATCTCTGGACCTGCAGGTGAGAGAGCAATGCAGAGATTGCACATTGCAGATTTGCAGTGCACCCCGATCGTTGCGCGCTGTGTCCATTTGATCTGAAATCTCGTTCTGATCATTGTTGGATCGTGTCGATCAGGTCGGGGAAGCACGGTACGTGTTCGAAGCGAAGACGATCCAGAGGATGGAGCTTCTGGTCCTGAGCACCCTCAAATGGAGGATGCAAGCCGTCACTCCCTTCTCGTACATCGACTACTTCCTCGACGAGCTTAACGGCGGCAATGCGCCGTCGAGACGCTCGGTTCGGCAGTCCGCCGAACTCATCTTGTGCATAGCTAGAGGTGTGCATGCATGCAAGAAATTTTTGGCTGATCGATTTCTATCAAAGAAACCTTAGTTCTGTAGGATCGATCTAACATGTGTGTGTTCACGCATGGCAGGAACACATTACTTGGATTTTAGGCCCTCGGAGATCGCCGCATCGGTCGCCGCTGCCGTGGTCGGAGAAGAGCACATTGTAAATATCGACAAGGCTTGCACCCATGTTGATAAGGTGCGTAGCGAGGCACGCGAGGTTCTTGCAACTTTTGTCTTTTCGTATCAGTGCCTTTCAATGCAATGCAGTGTAGTTTGGAGCTGTACGTTACATGCACAAAAGTCACAGCCTCACATGCAGTAACCTTACTGCTCCAGACACCACGGCTCTACAGAATTGCGTGAACTGCATTTATAACTGCGCGAGCTACTCGTAAACTTGGCAATTAATGCTTTGCTGCTTTCTGATGCTGTCGTTCCAGGAGAGGGTGTTGCAATGCCATGAAGTGATTCAGGCCATGGTCTTGATAGGCACTGCGCCACTGCCACCTAAATCTGCAAGCGCCAGCGGAGCCTCCTCTGTGCCACAGAGCCCTACTGGGGTATTGGATGCTGGCTGCCTGAGCTACAAAAGCGACGATTCAACTATTGCCTCACATGCAAGCTGTTGTTGTGAGATCTCCCCAGTTAGCAGCAAGAGGAGGAAGATTAGCAGATGATTAGCCCAATGATAGATTAAAGTCTCTCCTGTGCACTGATTATCTCCTTGGAAAAGTCAAATGGTTTTGATTGCAATGACTGTGGAAGCTTTTGATGCCGTATGAAAGAGCCTGAAACTGAAAGGCAACTGAAGGACCAAAAGTAGGACATTTTGGACATGACAACAGAGCAAAGTCACTGATGAATAAAGAGGGTCTGAGGTAGACATGTACTAATCCATGCGCTTTTGCATTATTACTAGTAGGCAGCCACAATGGTGTTCCCAGAAGAGCAAAGGTTTTGTACAAAGACAAAGCTGGCTGAGATGAAGTGAGACTCAGACGACCAAAATAAAGGCAGATGAGGTGACAGTGACACAAGGCAAAAACTAGATAGGCACTGATCTGCTGCTTGTGCTGCTTAAGTAGTTTGCGTTATTCTGTAATTTCCCCCATTTTTCTTTGTGAAGAAATATCTAAGAGAGAAACAAACAAGTTAATTTGGCGTCAAATGATGATGACCTGATTGAACTCCAAGAAGAGGCAAAACGCAAAAACAAAAAACAAAACCCATAAGAAGTGGAAGTGGGTTTCCTTCAGGGGTTAAGAACTATCAACATCATCTATGATCAGTTTCTTTTTGCTTTGTATACTAGTACTACTGTATACCTTGCTGCCACCCCATATTGTTTGACTAATTGTCTGCATAGACCGTGGAATTCGCTTCCATTAGGAAATAAAAGAGAGAATACATTGTCTGGAGAAACCTCGGGAACACAAACATAAAAGTAGCACTAGTGCCATACAGTGCAGGAGTGATGAGAATCCGCCTAAAGAATTTACCGGCTATTTGGTTCAGTTTGGTTCACGGTCCCAATGAACCAAACAAAAATTTAGCATTGACAAAATTTAGTAAAATTAACGTTGTTTAGATTACGGTCAAACCCAATTGTGGACGATTTCCTTATCTTCGGATTGCCCATATATGATATTGGATTTCATTGGTGTTACTAAATTTTTGTTGGCATTACCAAATATTGATAGCAAATTAAACGATAGTTAATTTTTATTGATGTTACCAAAATTTAATTTAGTTCACGTTGGTAACAAACCAGGACCTAGGTTGGAGCAAGTATGGAGCAAGTATGGTCCTAGCTTTGGAGTTAAAGCTTCTCTTCACCAAATTGTAGTTATAAAATGGCTGGAATGATTATTCCTCGCTGAGTTGGATTTCTTTTCAGGTGGCCCATTCCTTTGTTTAGTTTTAGCTTGTTTGTCATATGTTCCAAGCAAAAACACTGAACTACTACTAATGCAATACTTCAAGACAAGCATCACTGTTAAACAACAACGGAGATGCTGCTCAGTGTCCACTTGAAGCGGGAAAGATGCACTTTGACATATTCTTATCCGGAATTTATAGAGTTTGTATCGCTGTGTGAATATATATCACTCTGGTTCTTAACAAATAGGTAGTTTGTAAAATTACAGTTATAAAATGGCTCATCATCTTCTCTTCAAAATCTGAAGAGTACATAATGTGGCTTGTAGTAAATCCTGAAAATTGTTTTGTAACCACATGATCATGGTACAATCCAGTTATCCAGACTCATTCATGTTCATGGCAAAATAGTATGTATGAAATTGGATGTTCCGTTTTGGCGCGCGTGCGAGATTAATCTAAGTAAGGATTCGCCAAGATCCACTTAGAGGCCATCACAGCCACGTATTTATGGCCTTGGTCGGCGTTGTATAAGGTTTTGATCTCCGGTTCACATCACCTAACCTTTGGTCAAGCCTTGGATGAATACATAAACATGGTCTATCAGACTGACAGGTTTTTCTATCTTTGGCTTTCTACCGAAAGTGTAGTCTTCGAATCATCTGCCATTTTCGAAGGGAAAACAATTTGTTCATGCCACTCAAAATATGTGCAAATTCGGTTTTGCCGTTGGAAATTTGACAATTTCGTTTTTGCCATTCTTTCATCAGTAGACATTTTGTTTTTGCCACTCCGTTTAATTTTTCATGAAGTCAACGGAGTTTGATCGCTAAGAAATATGCAAAAATTATCAGAAGAAGGGAAAATTTGAAAATACCAACAAATACACAAAAGAATAAAAAAATGCACAAAAGTTTCTTAGTGTAAATTTCTCAAAAAAAAGATCAAAAAAATTACACTACGGAAAATTTAGCAATGCTCCGTAAAAGTTGAGGAAGGTTAAAACATTTTCCTTAGTGTAATTTTTTGATAAATTTTATTAGTGTATTTAAAAAACAAAATTGTTCAAAAGTTATCCTTGAGTTTTGATATATTTTTATTGTGTTTTTTCTAGTTTTTCTATGATTTTATGGTATTTTTCTGTTTTCCCCATATTTCTTGACAGTCAAACGCCGTTGGCTTGGACGGAGTGATAAAAACAAAATGTGCACTGACGAAAGAATGATAAAAAAAAAATGATCAAATTTCTGATGGTAGAACCGAATTTGCACATATTTTGAGTGGCAGAAATTAAATTTTCCATCTTCAAAGACGAGTCACTCGGGGTCAAGATCATGCATTTTTCTTGAGTGCAATCAGTTGCATTGCTTACATATATCACTACATCGAAGATATCATTACTTATACCAAGCCAGTGGTTTATTCCTACTTTCCTTACCTGCTTGTTTCAGAAATCTTGCATCCTAACTAGAAAACGAGCACTCATTCCATCTGTGGGTGCACGTATGCCCCACGAGAGACGCATGGACCTCAAAGCTATTATCCTGGTGCGTCTCGAGATGCGCGCCAACTGCGACAGTTCACCCGTTTTGGCGGTAAATTCAGGAGCAAAGCACCCCATCCATGGAGAAATCAACAACCGAAACAAGACATAGGCAAGCACGTTACAGAACAGACCGAGACTGTCTTCAGCGCGGCAAAAGCAGCAGATGCCAACGCCCAGTTGCCACTCGATCGATTCACTTTCCCCCCGAGAGCGGCCAGGGAATAAACGCACGTCGCGCCATGCCGTGCCAGCTCGAAGCTACGTCCCCGACTGTAACTAACGCTTCACCTCCTGCAGCGGTAGCAGTATTAGTAACTACTATAATTTAGATCAGCTGTGCCCGGCCAGAGACACGCCAGTAAAACGCAATAGATCTATATCACCACAATCTAATAATACTGAATCTAGAATACCTCTGTACGTTTTTCACTTTCAATTTAAACCATATTCACTTATAATTTCAGCGGTCAATGCATGGAATAAAACCCACAACAAATTACATTTCAACAATCATAATAATATAAATGTATAAATGACAAATTTTCACACAATTTAGGACCTTATGCCCAAGAATGTTCGGGGCCACGTGTCTAAGAACGCTCAGGAACATTGATTAGCAACAAAAACTAAATATAACCAAACCATAACTAAATAAATTGTGGTCCAATCATTAAGATAACAAAATCTGTGTCTACTAATCAGATCTAAATGAAAGCACAAGTCTCTAGGTTTAAGGATAACAACTAAATAGTGATAAATGTGTGATTGATAGCATATGATGCATATGCGCTACTTACATCGAGTTTTTGGCTTATTTAGCCTATTTTGGAAATGAAATAGAAAATATAGCCCCCATGACCAAATTGATAAAATAGCACCGCGACAGGTCAGGTAGGCGAGACATATCCCCTACTGCGCTCTCTGTCTGTGTAAACCACCTTTCGTGATCCAGTCCGCGTGTCGGGACCTGGATTTACACATTCGAAACCCTCTGTGTATTCTGAACTAGTCCCAGACCATTACCTAGCTCACACAGGAAACATCGATGAAGTCCATCTATTTATCAATTTAGCAAGATCTCGAAATAACAATAGTAGTAAGAACTTGACCTTATAATCAATGTTTACTTAACTTGCCACGCAGGGCTAAAAAACAAATAAACTCTTGCAGCGGAACGGGAAAAACTTAGAAAGACCAACCAACATGCCCACATGCAATCGAGTAGAAAACACATCCTAATTCGCAATGCCTTCAAAGGACTCCTCTTCGTAGAACTCTTGAGCAGCTTGATACTCTTTAACTGAGAAGCAAAGTTTAAAGACGTGGGTACATATAATAATATCCATGCAAGGTTTGAACAAAGGAATAGCCATATGGTTATTTTGCAGAAAGCGATATTGACAGTAAATACATTATTTGAAAGAATAATAAATAAATAAACAATTTATTTGAAATAAACAGTGGATCTTCCCACTCACTTCCCAACCAAACCACCAAGTAAATATCACATCTACCATGTAAACATCACATTCACCGATGAATCACTCATTTACTTTCCGACACATTTTTATAAAGAAAGTCCACCTCTCGTGTGAAATCCCTGGGCGTTGTTCATAACCGGAAACACGGCTGTTTAAATAGTTTTAATTATGCAGAGGTTATACAGCTTTATCCACAAAAAGATAAATCAACTTATAATGTCCGTTCACACACTTCTGTAGGTGCGCAACTAGGTGATTACAATAAAGCCTTTATAAAGCTCATTCCCAACCCAGTTCTGCTCGCTAAGGTTTCAACACTGAATATCATCACGACCAGACAGGACCCCCCACTTGCGCCATTGTGAATATCCATCTCGAAACTCACGCTTCCAAAAAGTAGAACTTAAGCTGAAACATTGCTAATTATTTACCCAGGTCCATCCCATACTGGACAGGTGGTTGCACAATATGGCTCAGTTCAATAGCACACAAGATTAAGTATTTGACAAGTTACTTAGGCGAGATTACCTCATCCGAAACAATGCGCCTCACGCACCCCCTTTACTGCACGATCACTGGCCTGAGCATAAATTATTTTGTTCAACCAAATCAATGACAATCCCTACCATGACACAAAATTTTATAGTAGCGGCATTGCACCACAATCGACACACTAGTGACATCACACCACAGTTGAGCAATAATGGCATCGCACCACAATTCCATATACCATTAAGTAAAATTATCAATATTGAACATGTGATCATGAGCCCATCGTAATTAAGCATGATTAAGCATATCTACGATAACCTATGTTGGTGATACAAATATTTACAACTAATATTGACCATCCTATGGTGATAAATGATTCATGGCATTCAAATAACCAAAGAAGACGTAGTGATAAATAGGTGATTAACTATTCCCAACATAGTTGATATAAAGATAGCATGCAAATTTGATATAAACCAATATAATTCTGAAATCATAGGTTCAATGTGATCGAAGGACTACGACTTTCCTTGGCTGTGCTCAGTTACCATACTTGGATCTTCAAAGTTTGCTTCTACTTCTGCTCCTTGAAACAGATTGTCTAATGAGAGAGAAAACAACAGATGAAGCACAAATAAATCTAAAAGAAAATCACATAAAATTCAAAAATAGCAAAACCAACTCTAAAATAAAGAGCTCGATTTTAGATGAATTTAGGAATTTGAACGGATTGAACTGGAGTTTGAACGAAGGAGAACAGACTCTCGGAAGATTTGGCACAAAGGAAAAAAGAGAAAGAAAACACTATTATGGATTTTAGAATTTCCTTGCAAAAGAAAATTCTAGATTACTGCATCAGCATGAAGTCAGGAAGGATTTTAATTTTGGCTGGAATTAAATTTCTAAAGGAAAAGAAATTTAATGACACTAACGGGTAGGTCTGTGGTCTATAGACCAGGTCCACGAGAGAGGCTCAAATCTACTATAAACTGGGTGCACAAAGCTGACACGCGGGCTGCTGACAAAGACGACACGTGGGTGTGAAGTGAACGTGGCAGCTGAGGTGGCTGACTCGGTGGAAGAGAGAGAGAGAGAGAGAGCCAAAGGGAGCAACAGAGGAGGCATGGCCGGCGGCGGTGGATGGAGGAAATGCCGACGCGAAAGGTCCGGCCGATGGGCAAAATGGGTCGCCAGGGTCTTTGGGAAGCTTTGGGTGGCGGCGACGACAATGGCAGAGGAGGAGCTTCAGGCAACGGCGAAAATTATGGCTCGGCAACGCTTTGAGGAAACCGAGGTGGGCACGAGGACGACGGCGGCACAAGGAACTCGAGAAGCATCTTGGGGCGACTGGAGAAGGACGAACACGACGACAAGACAGAGACCAACGGCGAGGGAAGAAGGGTGACGGCGGTGCCTCGGCACGGTAATGGAGAGAAGACAAGGAGGGAGGGGAATGGAAGAGGAGGATGAGGGACATGCGATGACGCACACGGGAGGACAAGGGGCTCACCAGAGAGAGAGATCGGAGGCGGAGGCGGTGGCTGGATTTGGGGAAGACGAGGGTGACGGTGGAGAGGCAATCCTCCGAGGACGGCGATAGGAGCACGATGTAGAATGTGGAAGGGCAAACTCAACGGTGGTGGAGGCACAGACGGAGGATGACAAACGACGGCAGAATAGACAAAGAAGAGCTTGCGGCGGCGGCGGCTTCGGCGGATTTCGGAGCAACAATGATACAATTGACGAAGCGGCTAGGGATTTTAGGAGAGGTGCTCAGGGTGAACAAAAGCACGCGGGTGGCTGCTCTTAAATAGGGATGGAGAGGAGGATTTGCATGGAGGACGGTGGAGGTAGCGAGTTGGAGTCAGAGACGACAGGGAGTCGGGAGGAAGAAGGAGGCTGACGTGGCGGCGGGTCCATGGTCAGAGAAAGAAGAAGGGAGGAGGCGGGCTAGCGTGGGAAAAAGAAAGAATGGGTCGAGCCAGCGGCGAAAGAAAAAGGCTGGAGGAAAACGAGAAAAGCCCAGGTAGAAAAGAAATTCGGCCCGAACGGAAAAAGATGGATATCTGAATTTCAGAAAATAGATAAAATAAAACCGAGCTTAAATAAATAGCAATTAAACTCCAAAAATTCCTAAAAAAATCCAACAAATTCTCTGGAACTCAAGTAACCCAAATAAAATAGCTTTGAATTTAATTGAATTTTAAATTAATCACATTAAATCGTTTTGATTTCTTAAAAGTCATATTAAGCTTTTAACTTAACCAATAAAATTTAAATGGTTATTTTTGTTTTTAAATGCTTCAAATGAACTCAAATTTTGGGATGTTACACCACGGCAGGCAACCTGCCATGCTCCCAGTCCACGATAGGCCACCTACCACGCTCCCCGCCCCTCGGCAGGAGCGTGCCTGCCTGTGGTAGCATACCATGTGGTGCGCGTGAGGGCGGCGGCGGCGATACAGTTTCGGTGATCGGCAGGGGGCTACTATACATGGGGAGCATGGTAGGAGGGTTTCTACGCACGGGGAGTGCGGTAGGGGGGAACTGCACACGAGGAGCGCGGTAGGGGGGAACTGCGCACGAGGAGCGCGGTAGGAGTGCCATTTATGTCATTTCGGACACGAGGGGGCTAGATTTGCTATTCTGTTCCAAAAAGAGGCCAATTGAGCCAATAACACACTTACATCTCATGCATGTCACCATCATGGACCACCTAAAAACAACAAAAGTAAGAGTGAGTCCAAAACTCAGTAAGTACATAATAGAATAATAAACATACAGCTTATCATTCATGAATATTAATATCATCATAGTCTATGTATTCATTTAACATCATCGTCTTTTCATTAATGAAATGATTGGCTATACTACATGTCCACATGCACATCTCATGGCTTATTCTGGTATATCGGAGTGTTCACCAGTCGATGAGCCACTTTTGCCCCTTCCTTTTTCATACGGGGTCCAACCTCCACTCCTGTGGAGTCCCTACAGATGTAGGTATTTCTATAGAGTGCTCCGGACTAGTCATTTGACTTCCTCACCGACTTGGCTCAAATGCACTCCATTTATGATGTGAATGCAAATGGTACAATATTTTTTATTATCTATTAACATGATCCATTAGCATCATACTATCATCATTACCATGTCATTTCCATGGTCATATCATCATTATTTTCATATTATCACCATGGCATTGTAACAAGCACGAATAAAGTATAAATATATCATGAAATTTAATTGTAAATACAAGTGACAAATAAACCGATATCTACCGCTCTATCATGCACTTGCTTTTTAGCCAAAGAAACCAGAGCGATGAAAAGGCATCACCGAACTCAAAGCAACACTTCCGGGATAAAACAAATAATTCACCTAAAAATATGCAACAATAGTACAAGAACATAAAAAAATCAACATCGCTCTCACATGCAAACCCGACATAATTAACCCTCTTCACCGGACAACAAAGCCGCTGTCCCAGTGATTAAACAGTCATAACTTTTAATCCTGGAATCCAAACATAGCAAACTCAATATTTTCTGAAATCTACACAAAATTTTATACACTTTCCTAGTTATGCAAATTCTCTGATTAAGTTGTCTAAATCCCCGTTTTTAACCCTAAAGGTCCATCTGAAACATTGCTGAACAACAGATTTAATAATTTTATATCTATTTTTCTACCACATAAAAAGTAGAAAAGCCTATCACTTATGGAAACTATTGAAAGTTACCTACCCTTTCCTAGTTATGACCACAATTTAATTCAACCATCTAATGTAATAAAGCAAACCACACGACTACAATTTAATTCCTAGTTATGGCCATAATTTAATTATGAATAATAGCACTCCACAAGCCATAACGTTTACACTGTTTAACCAAATCCAGTGATCCTGTACTCTATAGAAAGCTTAAACAATAATCTACAACTTGCATAATATGGAAAAGCTTGAAAATAGGACGTAGATACCCCCAAACGCTCTCGCAAGACTCAGCAGAACAATTAACCAAAATAGGGCATATTCAAAACACCAATTCACACTATTGACATACCCAAAACTTAGATTAAATGGCAATCTAACAACGTAGCAAGGATTTTCATATCGTTACCCCTGAAAAATGGATGACAAAGAAGATTGGATCATGAAACCCTAAATTCATCCTCTTCCTTTTCTCATTCTTCTCCCTTACTCTTTTGCTCCTTCTCCGTCCTTGCTTTCCCCTTGCTCCTTCTCTATAGCAGCAGCAACAATCTAGACGTGACAACTAGCAAGCGGTGCGGCAGCGGCAAGGCGCGACAAGCAACGACAGGGCTAGGGTTTGGTTCGACAGCCCCTCTCCCCCTTATATATGGCGCACAGGGCCCTCCTTGCCGAGTCCAACTTGGACTCGGTTGGGCCTTGGCCGGCCCACTCCCTCCCATCCTCCTTTTCCCGTCTTTAATCCTCTTTCTAATTCCTTAAATAAAAAATATATTATATTATACCCCCTTAAAATAAATTGACCCCGAATTTTACACTCGTCATTCCACATGAAGAACAAACGAAACTAAAATAAAACAACTTTTAACACATACCCGTCGTAAACAACTTCGGATACTTCTCATGCATGTGAGACTCTAATTCTTAGGTCGCTTCCCATTAAGTTTGATGCGACCATAACACTTTAATATACTTTAACATCTTATGCCTCAACACTCTCTCGGACTCCTTGAGTATACGCACTAGATAGGACTCGTAGGTGAGATCTTGCTCTGGAACTCTGAGGTATTTTCTCAACATCGAAACATGAAAGATGTTGTGTACTCCGCGCACGAACTCAGGAAGGTCCAAGTGATATGCCAATTTTTTGATTCATGTAACTATTGGAAATGGTCCAACGTACCTTGGGCTAAGCTTCCCTTTGGTACCAAACTGTGGATTGCCTTTGGTGGGAGACACTCTCAGGAGCACTTGAGCACCCATCTCAAACTCCAATTCTTGTCTTCTCAGATTTGCATATCTTTTCTGACTACTCTGAGCTGCTAGCAGATTCTGTCTGATTTTCGCCACTCTCGCTACAATCCTCTAGACCTAATGTGGTCCTAGAAATGCCTTCTTGCCCATGGCATCCCAACAAAGCGGTGATCTTCACTTCTGCCCATACAGAATCTCAAAAGGTGCTACTCGAATGCTGGAGTGGTAGCTGTTGTTATAGGTGAACTCTGCAAGAGCCAACTGATCCTTCCAACTACCCTTCCAAGACAAGACACATGACCTCAATTGTCCTCCAATGTTTGAATGGTGCGCTCAGACTGCCCACCTATCTAAGGGTGAAATACAATACTTAAGGTGAAGTTGAGTACCCAAAGCACTCTACAAACTCTCTCAAAACATATAGACAAACTTGGCATCTCTTTTGGAAACAATGGTTTTGGGCGCACCATGCAACCTCACTATCTTCCACACATAATTAGGGGTTAAATCGCTTGTTGTATTCGTTGTGCGGATTGGAATAAAGTGTGTAGACTTGTTGAAACGGTTTATCACTACACAAATAGCATCTTTCCCTCATGAAGTACGAGGTAACACAGCCACAAATTCTATTGAGATATCATCCCAAGGTGAATGTGGAACCTCCAAAGGTTGTAACATTCCCGCGGGATGCTTATGCTTAGTTTTCACTCACTGACAAACTTCACAAGAATTCACATACTTAGCAATATCCACATTAACCCTTTTCCACCAGAAGCTCTTTTTTCAGATCCCGATACATCTTGGTCTAGCCAGGATGAACGGTGTACGGCGTACAACGAGCTTCTCTCAAGATATCATCCTTAACGTGCCTGTTTTGTGGCACACAAAGGTGGACTTTAAACCGCAATGCATCAGACTCATTAAGGCTGCTGCAATCCCCCTTTTTTGCCTTCATCAAGACACTTTCTAACTTGTTGCAATAATCGATCATTCTGTTGTGCTTTCTGCACACATTCTGGAGTTGCTGACTCGCGAATGAATTGTGTCAAATCTGTGCTATACCAGCATAGCAATAAGAGATCCCCGTTCGATCAAAATCAGCAAGGAGACAATCTAGAGTAGAAGGAGTCACCTTGCGACTAAGAGCATCAGCAACCACATTCGCCTTGCTTGGATGGTATTGGATGGTGAGATTGTAATCTTTGATCAATTACAACCACCTTTTTGCCTTAGATTCAGATGCACTCTTTTCATGATGTTAATGCAAATGATGCAATGCTTTCCATTATCCATTAACATAGATCCATTATCATCACACTATCATCATCACCATGATCATATCATTATTTTAATATTATCATCATGACATTGTAATAAGCATGAGTAAAACATAAATATATCATAGAAATTTAATTGTAAAGACAAGTGGTAAACAAACCGATGTCTACCGCTCTACCATGCACTTGCCTTTTAGCAACGAAAATCGGAACGATGCAAAGATGTCACCGAACTTGAAGCAACACTCCCTGGACAAAGCCAATAATTCACATAAAAACATGCAACAATAATACAAGAACATAAAACAAATCAACATCACTCTTATGCGCAAACCCAACATAATTAACCCCTCTTCACCGGACAACTCACCCGATATCCTGGTGATCAAACAACCATAATTTTTAATCCTGTAATACAAACATAGCAAACTTTATATTTTATAGAATCTAAACAAAATTTGATACACTTTCCTAGTTATGCAAATTATCTGATTAAGTTGTTTAGATCCCCATTTTTAGCCCCAAAGGTCAATCTGAAACAACGCTGAACAATAAACTTAAAAATTTTATATCTATTTTTCTACCACATAAAAGTAACAAACCTTACCACTTCTAAAAACTATGGAAAGTTATCTAAATTTTTCTAGTTATAACCATAATTTAATTCGACCATCTAATGAAGATAATAAAACAAACCACACAATTGCTACCAACGGTGATGGAATTCTGGACAGCAGTGCTCCGGAAGCTATACCTTTTACACCGCTTAACCAAATCCAGTGATCGTTCACTCTATGAAAAGCTTAAACAATAATCTACAACTTTCATATTATGGAAAAGCAATGAATTAGGACATAGATACCCCAAACCTCCCTCGCAAAGCTCAGCAATACAATTAACTGAAACATGGCAAATCGAAACACCAATTCCCGCTATCGATCTACCCTAAACTTAGATTAAACGGCAATCTACTTAGATTAAACGATAATCTAACAATGTAACAAGGATTTCCATATTGTTACCTCTCGAAAATGGACGACGAAGGAGATTGGATCACGAAACCCTAAATTCATCATCCTCCTCCTCCTTCTCCCTTGCTCTTCTTTTCCTTCCTTGCTTCCCCCTTGCTCCCCCTCTGCAGCAACAAGTTAGACGCGGTAGCTAGCAAGCGGTGCAACAGCGGCAAGGCGCGGCAGCAGCCGGCGACAGGGCGCGACAAGCAGCGGTTGGCGCAGCTTGGGGGTAGGGGTGCAGCCGTGCTGGTGTGACACGCGGCGGAGCTGGTGTCTAGGGTAGCAGGGCGACAGGGCTAGGTTTGGCTCGGCAACACCTCCCCTCCCTTATATGTGGTGCACATGGCCCCCTCGTTGCCCTGATTGGCCCACTCCCTCCCCTCCTCTTTTTTCTTTTTTTCTCTCTTTAATCCTCCTTCTAATTTCTTAAATAAAAATAGGATATTACAAGGTCGGGATGGGATCCACGCCGAGACTAGTCGTCGTCGTCGGCGTCATGCGCTCGACTTGGACCCGTCGTCCCCGCCACGGCACAAGCGCACAACCGATGGTGGGTCTCCGAGCCGGCCTGCGAGCGATGCAGTCACCAGTGTGGTCAAATATGTGCCGGGACTAGCAGTGGCTCATCGGCCAGAGCTGTATGTAGGTCCATTGTTTAGGCACATGAAGAATATAATAATTGACAGCACGAATGATGATGGATGGCAATGCATCGGAGCTGTGCCCAAAGGCCCCAGCTTATCGGCTCCGATCAGGGGCATGCCAATCAATGAAACAAGGGGTGTTTGAACATCATGGGACTTTGCGACGTGAAAATTTGGGGCCATGGGGACTGGGCTCTGTGTCTGGGGGACCTGAAAAACCTCGAAAATAGCAGCAATTTGGTGAAACAATGACAGCAACATCAGTGGGTCGAATGGGATTCCTTCTTTCCCTATGACAACAGAGTTACAGAGCCGGTAGCAAATGACAGCGTCGTACGGCCGACAATGGTTTTATTTTATTTTATTTTTTTAGAAACACCCAGTACAATGGTTGATAGACTTCTCATGCCATGGAGAGAGATCCTTCAAGAAAAACTAGTTGTAGAATAGAGTACACTGCGGTGAAATTTTGTTGAGTACATTACATCGGAGACCTGTATACATATGTTCTCATTTTAGTCGTGTGATTTTAAATTTTTTTCCCGCTTACTATAATGAGGAAGTTCTAAGTTGAGGTCGCACGACGCATGACAAGCCATGTAAGGTCTGCGACCCATGACAAGAACTTCCTCGTTATAGTTCCGCGACCTCAACTTAGTACTTCCTCGTTATAGTTCGAGATGAAAATGTTGAAGCTTAGCAATGTAAGTACGCAACTCTGTTTCAAATCCATTTTTTTTTCCTGAAAAATGTTTCAAATGCACTTAGGCCTTGTTCCGATGGGTCGGGATGGGCCTTAGTGATTGATTCATTCACCTCTGCACCAATTGGTGGTTATCAGTGGTCTGTGACGAAAATAGGCCGCAGAGTTGGTAGGCTTCCTTCTTCCGGTCCCGAAGAAAGTTGTCAAGTTTTCTCTCTCTGCAATTGCAAGTGTAAGAAAGAATCATGACCTCTGGTACAGTAGTGAGTAGTCCATCATCAGGGGATTCAGGGGGCTGTGGCTGGCTCATGGTAAATTCTGTAACTAGTGGCCTTGTCCGCAACGTTGCATTCTCTCAACCGGCGCCAATCTTTTTTAAACGAGGAGCCGTCCCGTTCCGGCGCGGCTGCGTCCGTCACGTGGCAGCGTACGCTTTGCCCAAACTCCCCTCCGCTCCTCTCCGCACGGCTCCGTCCGTCCCCTACCAGCCCCGCTCCGCCCGCTACGGGCTCCCACCTCCGACGAGAAACAAACAGCTCCCGTAACCGCTCCTCCCACCTCACCCACCTCGCTGACACCAACGCCCCACACCCCGCATAATCAATTACAGGAGTCAGTGCAACAGAAACGTTACAAAAACGGGCAGGTAGGTGACTCGTCCCGCTCGGTAAATAATATCCAGGCAAATGCGACCAGCTGAGCTGTTGCGGACTTGCGGTAGCCGTCGAGCAGAAGCAACCAGCCCATTTCGATACTCGCGAGAGGAGTCGCGCGGCAGATACGCTCGAAGGGAACATTCCAATTTCCTCCGAAAAGCGCAGCGCATTCTGCAAAATTTACAGATGCAACCGGCGGCCTGGAGGACGTGGTCGCCGATGGCAACGGAGGCCGACCCCTACGCGATGCCGTCGCCGGTGCAACCGTCGTCGAAGAGTACGTCGCACGGTGCCCGGGATTGCCTGAGTTAGAACGCTTTCCGCTGCTTCTTACGGTTCGGTTGTTCCGCGCGCAGGCACGAAGGAGACGGTGAAGAATGCGCTGTCGCGGTGGGGAAGAAAGGTCGGCGAGGCGACCCGGAAGGCCGAGGACCTCTCACGCAACACATGGCAGCACCGTGAGTGCTTCTCCCCTAACTCTCCTAATCATCGCTGTTTGTGTTTGGTTTAATACAGGAGTAATTAATTTCCCTTGTGATCTATGGCTTTAATCCCAAAATGATCGCCAGTGAGGACAGCGCCAAGCATCACGGAGGCGGCCGTGGGGAGGATCGCACAGGGGACCAAAGTCGTGGCGGAAGGCGGCCACGACAAGATTTTCCGGCAGGCCTTCAGCGCCCCGCCTGACGAGCAGCTCCGCAAGTCCTACGCGTGCTACCTGTCGACGTCCGCCGGCCCGGTGATGGGGATCCTGTATCTCTCCACGGCCAGGGTCGCCTTCTGCAGCGACAGCCCCCTCTCCTACGAGGCCAGCGGTGACAAGACAGAATGGAGCTACTACAAGGTACGTACTATCTGTCAGACTGTCACTCACTATCCTATTCTGCATTGCAGTGTTACATGTAGCTGTGTTGTGCGACGATTTGTTAAGATGATGGGTGGACGACGCAGGTGGCGGTTCCTCTGCATCGGCTGAGGGCGGCGAGCCCGTCGGTCAGCAAGCTGAAGCCCGCGGAGAAGTTCATCCAGCTCGTGTCGGTGGACAACCATGAGTTCTGGTTGATGGGTTTTGTGAACTACGACAGCGCAGTCAAGCACCTGCAAGAAGCTCTGAGCGGCTTCCACAACTTGCAAGCGTGACGGCTGACGACGGCATCATCAATGGCTGGCCGGGGCGACCGCCCAGTGCCCACCAGAGCTAAGTGCTCCGATCCTGATACATCATACTACATAAACGTATATATATAATTGTATATCATGTATATGCTCTATTGCTCTGTAGGGCTATATAACTACTAACTAGATTGAGGTTAAGATTGTAGGGATGAGTATCTTAATACATCTCTTTTCTCTAAATTAAGAGTGTTGTAAATGATTTTGCCAGATGTGACAATGTCTGCTATTGAGATTTTTGAGTTTGTTAGAGATGTAGATTGTTATCCAAATATTTTAATTGTTTATCAAATCTTATTTACTGTACCTATGACTATAGCATCAACTGAAAGAAGCTTTTCAAAGTTGAAGTTATTGAAAAACTATTTAAAGTCATCAATTTCACAATAAATGTTGAATGGTTTGGTCACTTTATGTATTAAAAAGGATATGTTAGATCACATTGACGTGGATACTATTATCAATGACTTTGCATTTAGAAATGTTAGAAAAAATTGCTTTCTATGAGTAATTTGTATCTTTTTAATGTATTAAATAGCTTTGCAGTTAATGTAAAAGTAGTATTATATACTTATGTTAGAATAAAGGGCTTCCACTATATCTCGCCCAGGGCCTCTAAAATGGCAGGAACGGCCCTGGGCTGTGGTAGTCGTTGTTCGCTAGTTGTCAGGCGTGGGCTGTGTTTCTGCTGCGTTGGTGTTCCTGAGGTTTGTGTCAGTATCTGCAGAATGCTGTTTACTAGTAGCGTTTACTGTCAGATATCTTTCGGATATACAATTATTGAATTATACATGATATCCAGGCATTCAATTGTTCCTGCGATCGAGAATGTGACATGATTAGGAACTTGTATGTCATGTCCTGCGAAATGAGGACTCGTGTGTCAACTGCGAGCGGATGTTGATGACACACCTGTAGGACAGAAATTAAGAATCGCCTCTATGCACGTTTGCAGCAGCAACGGAGTCAACTCCATGGTTCGTTCCATCCTCGTATCCGCCCAAGTTTCCAGCCATGTTGTTTGGTCGCGCGGGTGGGTGCGAAACTGGGAATGCGGGATTGGGCTCGCCAATCACACGGATTTGCGCCCTGCCTGACCGAATTAGTGCGACCCTTCGCCCCCGTCGTCGTCGCCGATGCATCAACGGAATCACAGCATCGCCATTTATCTTGTGTAGTGCCCAACTGCCCTTATGCGTGGTGCCGTGCTTGGACTCAAAATGCGTAGTGAAGTGTGGAGTGCAGAATTTTAGTTCTAGCACAGCGATTTCCGTTCCAGTTTGGACAAAGGCAAACAGATTTAGCATTTCCGAATTATCTGAAAAAAAAAATGTAGGAATGGTTTGTTCCAAGAAGTTGGATGTCCGGCCGAATCAATTCGTCACCGGCCTTTTTTTGGGCATTAATATGGGCTATGGTGTTTATGCTCTTCTTCGGCCTAATACCGTGGTTTAGTTTACTAGTTTATTGGGCTATCCTGCTCGTTGGGTCGAAAATTTCACGTGGGCCATAATGTCAAATCAACGCATTGTCCTCATGGGCCTTCAAACGCTACTGAAAATGGATTAAGGAAAGAAATGTACAAACAGAAACGTACAGAAAAAGACTAAAGAATGAACGAAAAAAATCTATTTTTTTATTTGTTGTTTTTATATTTTTTTTCAAGGTATTCGTGACACAACTTTGATGATTATTTTTTTCTAACTTTTCAAATACTAATAAAACTGTAATATTATGAAAGTATTTTTAACGATAAATATAATGATATAGTTTTTATCAAGCCAATCTAGATCAAACATATTGGTGGTCAAACTCAAATAAAAAAGAAACGGAGGGAGAAGCAGTCTAACTCCAGCACAAGGAAACTCATCAGAAAAGGGACGTCTAAGATCTGATCTGACGAGCAAGCTATCGTTCCGTGAGTCCTCTCAACTTCTCCTTTTTCACAATTGTTGC
Organism: Ampelocalamus luodianensis; assembly: GCA_036346255.1. Lineage (NCBI taxonomy): Eukaryota > Viridiplantae > Streptophyta > Magnoliopsida > Poales > Poaceae > Ampelocalamus > Ampelocalamus luodianensis. The sequence goes on from CM070633.1 coordinate 52,424,622, forward strand.
TGCAAGCCTGCAATCGAACCACCAGCTAGCCATGACCCGTTCGTAGGAAGCTGGCCGCGTCTTCTGACTTCTGCTGACACTATCAACTCTGTCAGTCCATCCCCCACGGTTGCGGCGGCGACCACAAACAAAACCCATAATTCGATCGGTACACGAGCCCTGACAAGCACCGCCGGTCCACATCTGAGCCAAGCAAAGCAGACACAGCGTAGAGCAAGCGGCAAGCAAGCAACCGGCACCTAACGTTGGGCTCGGCAAATCCCAAAGGCAAAGGCAAAGGCAAAGGCAAAGGCCGGCCGGCCGCATGTGACGCCCCGGCCTCTCCCTTACTCCCCCGCAACTCAACGGCGAGCGAAAACACTAGCATGGCGCGTCGTTTTGTCCCTTTCACCCGCACCTTTCCGCGTCCGATACGTCCCCATCACAAAGACCCGGCGGAGCCGCGCCCGCGCGCGTCGCGATCACCCACCCGTCCCGCCCCGCGCGCGCGGTACGTACGCACGCGAGACGTTGGCCCGGTCGCGACGCGCGACGGATTGTTTCTCCCTTCCTTCGCTAGTGGCCGCGCTTTCTTCTTTCGGGAGCAGAGTCTTCACTTCACTGTGCGCGCGCGCGGCCGGACCGGTCTGGCACGGCCCATGCGGTGTGCGTTCGCATGTGTTCGTGTTGGTTGGTTTCTTCGACTTTGCATGGTGCGGTGGGGTGGTGTGCTTTTCCGTCCAACCACGAATTACAATCACGAGTGGTCGCGACCGGGAAAAGAAAAGATTCTGTGCCCACCGACAAATCTTACCGACTCCGGTCAATTGGCCCAGTCAAACGCTTGCAGAATTGGATGGTTGACGAGTAGGTGATTATCGGGTGTGCCGATTGACCTTGATGGCTACGTACCGGCTCGTTCCTAGGACAGTTTTACAGTTACGTTATTCCTGTGCAACGCCGAGGAATTTGGTTTGCCATGTTTCTTGTTGAGGAACCGTCGCTGACGAGTTCAATCCGAGCGATTACCTCATAGACAATAATCAGAATCGTAAGAACAATACAAGAACGCAAGAACAGAAACAAGGGACTGCAGGCTTCTCTTTATTGCTCTTTCAATAATCAACGTATACATTGATCGGGGGTCCCCCTCTCCTATATATAGGCTACGGTGGATGCTCACATGGGCCAGGATTCCTGATCGAACCCGGTTTCTTAACACTTCTTGCTCAACCGAACACATTGATTCCCCATGCATCTCATGTAGCAACCTGATCTGTCGATAAGCCCATGATAAGCACGCACGTAAGATGCAAAAGCAAAAGAGAGAGAGAGTTCTTTTCTCGAAACGAAACCACGAATACATATATGTATATACTTGCCTGCCATGTATAAAAAGGAGCGGCCGTGCGATAGCACATAGCAGGGCACGATCGTCGGCACGGCATGCACTGGCAAGTCGCAATGCGCCATCTTTCGTAGGGTGCTAATTAAAGCTGCCGTCTTTGCCAAAAATCACAGCCGGACGTTTTGGAGACTCGGGCACTCGGCTAGTGCTGCGTTCAGAACTCAGAAGCTAGCTAGAGGGGGTTACAGCCCATGCAGCATGGATGAGTCCATCCATGTCTTTAAACATGCCATGCCCAACTTTCCCTTGCTCACTTTCCACAAGCTGCACTCGAGGCATCAATGTGCAGCATGCAAGCTGCAGGGAGAAGACGCTCATTATTCAAGGCCGTGCACGCACCATTGACATGTCCGTGGCAGTGTCCTCGCCTCTGGCGTCACTTTTGCACGCCCCGTCGGCCCAAAAGGGAAGAGAGGGCTATACAGTCTTTTGCACTGACAAAGGTCCGGTTCTGCATTTGTCACCTCCAAGTCCAAAGATATACTAGCTGTAGCTGGTTAATTAGTAACGACCCAGAACATCTTTTCTTCACCCGTGCCTTTTCGAGTTCATGGGTTTGAGTCCCCACACTCTCCTTGAAATCAAAGATACACACCTTCAAATCGAACATCCCACGCTAATGTTGATTATTTAATCAGGAACTGAGCACAGTTAGCTAGGTATATATAACATTTTAGATATAGGGTGGTGATAACACCTGGGCTAATCCAGGTTTGAACCAGGCTGCCCAATTTTATTTTTATTGAAGAAACTCATTTGTTCCTCTCGAAAGATTCTCTTAACCCTATCGATGCACAACATTCATATCGAACTTATTGCCATGGACAATGAATTTACAAGAAATGCGAAAAAAGAATGCTGTTGTTCTTGGAGGCATGCATGCCCCATAATTTATATTTATCTAAGGGTGGCCGTTAATGCTGTAATAGGTTGTAATAGGTGTCTCCTGACTTCACGCGTGTGTCTTCCTTGCATCTTGAACCGTTGCATCCTGTTAGAGTGTTACTTGACTCTCAAGTTGTATAGAAGATAATATCTTTTCTATAGAGATTGTAATCTTATCTTTAGGAGATTGTGATCTTATCTTTCCCACCCACAAGATTTGGTTGTTGTATGCCACACACACTGTTCACCATCCGACACATATATGGAAACGTCGGCCCGGCTATTGCCATGCGCTATGCTATTCTTCCTCTGTTCTCATTCTTTCATGGTATCAATTTGATCTACGATCCTTCCACCTCAATTCCGCATCAATGACAATCGGTGAGCACTCCGCCACCGGTTCCCACTCTTCCTCCAGCGCGCACACCACCAACGCCCTCACTTCTGCCACCATGCTGCCGCAAGCCTCCACGATGATGTCAGCCTTCCCGCTTGCTTCTCAAGCCATCAACGTAGCTAGCATCAAGACACACATCCCTGTGTCTCTTGATTTGAAGACGTCAAACTACACCAAGTGGTGTACTTTCTTCCTCGCCATGGTCAGCAAGTTTTGTCTTCTCCCTCACGTCGATGGTACTGAAGTTCAACCCGATAATCTCGATTGGGTTCAATGTGACTTCACCGTACTCACGTGGTTGTACTGCTCCCCCTCCGATGACATCTTGGATATCATCATGGAACCCAATCAGACTACCCACGAGTAATGGACACGCGCCGAGCATCTCTTCCACGACCGACAACATGGAAGTCTGGGCCATCTATCTAGAGGCCGAGTTCACAACACTTATCCAAGGCGACCTCTCCATCACTACCAATTGCCAGCGTCAGAAGACGCTTACCGACTCCTTGCGCAGTGTCGGTTAGCCGATCTTAGATGGTCGCCTCATCCTCAACACCCCGCGCGGCTTCAACAGGAGTTTCTCTAATGTCGCCATCGTGCTGCCCATGCAGGCGCCGTTCTTGACCTTCACCAACGCCCACTCATCTCTCTTGCTACAGGAATTGCGCAACATCAATGAGTACAGGTGGTTGCCGACACAACACTCCTCAGCGCATCTCCTCATCTCCATCTACATCTTTATAGTTACTTGGTCCTCCACTTTCAGACAAGTTTCCATTGGCCCCTTGCCTGCATAAAATGCATCCATATGTTTCTGCCAAGTGTGGCAGTTATGTAGGTCTGGCCGATTGCACTGTGGAGTGGACACCAGCGGCCATTGCTACTGGTCGTGCTAGAGCCTGTTGGTCCTGACTGGTCATTCTGATGACCAGCATGCTTCCTCCAATGCTCTATGCCTTTGTTGTATTTTGGTCGCTACTCAACAATCGCGACCTCCCTTGAAGAGGACTTGGATTTATCCTTCTTCTTATGCTTCCCTTTGTAGCTCTCCAACCTGATCGGCCTCTTAGAATCATTCTTCTTGGGTTCCTTAAGATCAGGTTGAAGTGGGGTGTGGCCATCATCGACTGTGAGATTCCACTCCATGGCTTCATGAGCATCAGAATAATGATCAACCATGTCGAGCAATTCTGACACATTTTTGGGCGGGTGAATGTTGAGGACTTCTGTAAATCGCTCATATCGTATCGCCTGTTTGAAAGCTCAAATTATATAATCGTCAGTAATGTTAGGAATGGTATTGTGAACCTCAATAAATCTCTTGACAAATTAACGCATATCTTCACTAGGGTTTTGATGGAGGCGATGTAGATCATCTTCTTTCCCTAGTTTTGTATGACAACTTTTAAAGTTGTTTAAAATAGCATCACAGAGATATTCCTAATTATACATAGAATTCTTTAATTGATTAAAAAGCCATGCACATGCAGAGCCTTTTAAGACATTAGGTAAATAATTTGTCATTACTTCTTTGTCGCCACCTATAAACTGGACAGCGGTAGTGTAAATCTGGAGGAATTTAGAGGGGTTCAGTGTCCCATCAAAGCTTTCTAAATTGCTTTTCTTGAACATTTCGGCCATGTAACATCTTTGAGTCCGGGTGAGAATGCCTTGCATCCTTTATAAGGCCCAAGTCGTGATCGCACGTTAGGACTATTATCACGACCAATTGGGGAACATGGACATCTATTTCCTGATAAATGATGGTAACTGTGTTCACCTAGAGCTGGTATGTCAAATACGTTCCACCGAGGAATATATTTTGCTTGATGGGCACAGTGATCGTCGTTGCGCTTATTGGAACCAGTTTGAGATCTTGTAGATAGTGAGAGGTTTTAGACTTATGCAGTAGCCTCTTGGAGGTCGGCAACCAAAGAACGAACAACCAAAAGATCATGTTCATTGTTTACCCCTTCTGGACGATTGTCAATAACACTTGCTAATATGCAAACATGATCCACCGAACTTTCTTCCTACGAGAGAGAAGGTACAATATTTAAATCTCTTACCGATGCCTATGAGACAACTTGAGGCGTGGCAGATGACAGTTGTTGATCGCTATTGGCGTTGGGTCTCCTGGACGTCCCCTGCATGCTAGAACGGTACTGTTGACGGATCTCCTCCATTGCCTCCTGTTTGGCAGTAAGTATCTTGTTGTTGCATCGTTCCTGCTTCGCACATGTTGACTATTCCTAGGCCTCACATTGTTCACGTTCTGCCTGTTGTTCTGGGGTCTCACCTGCATTGGAATTCAGAGCTGATGGAGGGTGAGGATGTTACGTCCTCGTCGGAGGACAGGTAGTACTCAAGATTCTAGAGTAGATGTCTGCAGATGGATGTTGACGTGATCCATGCACGTACAATGATACCACAAGCACATGGGTCGGTTGTAACTTTTCACCTGGGGTATTCCAAGGTTATCGAACATAGGGAACAGATGGATCTACGACTAAGTCTACGGACAATACTAACAAATAAGATGAACAATATGAATTAATGCTAACTACTACGAATAAATATGAATCTAGGGTTCCTTTTAATAAGAACGAATCTTCCCCTAGGTTGGGTTCACTAGCAAGTAAATTGACAAATGTATATATGAATTGGTACTTAAACTAAGATTGTTGTCACCTTACGGTGCAATACATCCTTTTTCACCGGTTCACCCTGTCACATGATAAGGCTATTCTTAGCATAGCATGCACCATACTATTTACTACAGACCAACCAAATAAACCCATGCGCCATCGATCTATGGCTAAATAGTTCGCTAACCATGACAAACTTAGTGAAAGCAATAGCAAATAGACTAATCAAAGTATTAAGCACCATATCATAAATAAATCAAAAGCTGATTACATTGCAACATCCCCCAAACCCGGAGGAAGAAAAGGGATTTACTCACTCCTGGTTCAAGAATACGTCATGGATTTTGGAGATAAACAAGTAATCGTTGTCGCGTTGCCGAAGAGGACCGGTAGAAGGGTGCGCCCGTCGGCTCAGGGTGGTGTGCCGTTCGGCTCTGTAGATGCACCACGTGGTTCTCCCTCTTTATCTTAGTGGAAACCCTAGATTTTGGTCTTCAATCGCCGTATGTTCCGAAGGGGGGGTCTTGGGGTCCTTTTATAGAGTCGAGGAGGCTTGGTCAGCAAGGAAGAGTAGGTGTCCATGTCTGAGCTGAGCGGCTCAATCCTTGCATCGCCTGGCTCATGAGTGGCCTATTGGTAGGCCCAACCTCCCCTCTTTTGTGCTTTCTTTGGACTCCTTATTCACATATTCTCCTCTAATTTTTGGGATAAAGTCTTCCAAGAATACATGGTTTTATCTCTATTATTAGTCTCCTTCCGAAAGCTTCTCGAAATCTTTTTCTTTTATGCCTATTTTATGCATTTCCATGGAAAGAACACCTAATGCAAACATTCTTGTTTTTTTGTCAGGGCTAGCCACTAAATGACATGATTAGCCTAATAATCCGAGGTAAAATCACAATTAAATGATAGTTGCATATGCACAGAATCGAGCATCAACAATGGTTCTATCAGAATCTTATCATGGACACTGTTAGCGATATCATCAATAGACTCCATGATACTGGAATGGTTCTCACCTGTCTCTCCAGTTGAGATAGGTTTGGGAACATACTCACCCTTGGAGTTGCTTGAGGGTCGTGGCTGTGTCTCTGTCACCTCGGCCCCAATAGTTTTGGCTAAGGGCGATGAAAATTCTCCCTCGGGACAAACTCAAGGTAGAAGTCGCACTTGCATGCCTCCTCAGGAACGTAGTCCTCATCCATGAGGTCGGCATAGTCGGCATGGTCGAAGGAGTTCTCCTTGTCCATATGCGAGGGCTTGAGAACATCATGCGAGGATCTAGGGACGATGACCATCCCTACTGACGGTGCCAACTGTTGATGCACAAGACTCAGGGCCCTTTATCGAACTTATGAAAAATATAAAGGGGACAATAACACACCGAGAGACTTTATTGCGATAGCAATTAATGCTATAATAGGCTTCTCTTTGGTTCACACATGTGCCTTCCTTGTGTCATGAGTTGTTGCATCCTTTATCAACCGTCGCGCCTTATGGTAATAGCCGTTAACTACTCTCACGTGTTCAATTAAAATTTCACATGGTAAACCATCATGACTTCGACCAGTTATATGTATAGTCACTTGTCGGGGAAGTTGCTTATTACCCATTTCTAGTCGTCAATGGGTGTAACTGGTTGACAACCAGTTATGCTAAATAAATCATATCTCTCTCTTTGAAGTGTAACTAGGTTAAATGGACCATATTTAAGGTACTAGGTGGGCCATAGCTAAGAGGACCCTAAACAAAATTCTATTTTGACCTTTCTTAACTGAAAATATATACCTAGTCAAAGATCCTCGTCAACTAGCCATCGAGCCTTGAGTAAATAAAATATTTTATGAACGCTTTGACCTTGAGACAATTTTCAAGAAAATATTTTCCCTCTCTAATCATATTGGCCATTTTAATATGGACGTGGAAGAGAGAAATATTTTCTCTTCCGATGAAACCGCACGTCCTGTTAAGTAGGACACGTTCACGATTTCACTGTTGAATAATGAGGAATTAGTTTTAAGATAAAGGATATAAAGATTATTCTAAGTTTTATTTTATCATTTCACCGTTTGTTCTGTGACTTTTCATTATGAAACATATTGTATTCCTTGGAATTCCCTCCCCTTTTCTTAAGCTTTTCCAATCTCATCCAGGCGATCTGGAGCAAATCCATTTTCAGAGGAGCGAATCCAATTACTCGATGATCAGGGCTTCATTCCGGTCAAGGCTCTAATCGGAATCTGGCCATCGAAGACATCGAACCAATTCCAAATCCTGGTTGTATTCCTATATTCAAATCCTTTGTTTACCTAAAAGTGATTTTCTAGCTGATGTTCTTAGGCATTTCAATCTAGAATTGGACTATTTGGGTGTGAATTCTATTTTGATTCTTAGTGTCTTCACATATCTCTATGAAGTTTTTCTTGGCATTGCTCCTTTCTTCATTGTTTTCGCCATTTCTATTAATTCACTCCTAGCGACAGGAGTTAGGGTATATTTTTTAGTGTGTATTTCAAGCTTTATGATAAAGCATCGATGAGTAACCTATTCTCACAAATCAAAAATATATGTGAAGCTTTTCTTGGCATTCCTCCCGTTGTTCGTCTTTTCGCTATTTCTATTAATTTACTCCTAACAATAGGAGTTAGGGCATATTTGGTAGTGTGTATTTCAAGCTTTATGATAAAGCACCGACAAGTAACCTATTCTCCCAATCAATGGGCTAGCAGGATAGGCATTGCTAGCTCATATCCCTATTGAGATGGAAGAAAGGAGTCCATCTTATATGCAAATGCTATTTTTATTTCCCAGGAAGGAGTCGCCAGCTCTTCCCCACTGAGATGGAAGGCCTATCTTAGATATGTATATTTAACTAGTGGTTCATATAATATCATTTTGTCAACAAACATTGCTATTTTTATCTGAAAAAGCATGCATGACAACAAGCGCAACATATGCTATCTATTTGGGAAATGGCTCATGACTCCCAACATCATGACACCTAGTGATTAGTAGGGCCTATGACTAGATATCTCAAAGCATCATAGTAGCATGTTGTTAGGGCCCAAAATGTAAATTTGAAATCCACTTGTATTTATCGTGCTAGTTCTATAATCAATTGTTATCACACGCATTCAACAATATTCATATCACACCCATACATGTTTAAATAAAACAAAGTAGCACCATATAGCTAAACAACCGAAATTAAGTCATACATGACCAAGTTTATAACATACAGTCCGACTGGCCAAATAATTCACATAGGATAAAGTATGTAGCGAAAATAACGATAAAAGAGGCACCCAAAAACTAGTAGGCATGCCTCATCCCTCCCACATGAAACCGATTGGATTAAACCATATTAATCGATGTCATCATTGTTGAAACCCGCAGCGTAAAAGTATCTGATCGATGTGTCTTCATCCATATATTCTGACTTTGTTCAACAAGCAATTATGAGTACAAAGTTGTACTCTACAAGACTTTATAGCAAAGATGATATAATATACAAGGCTATGTCAAGAAAGATGGTTATCTTACCAAGTTTTTCCATTTTGCGTAAAGCAAACTCTCATTTACAATAATGGGTAATGGATTGTAATAGGATGTTGTAAAAGCATTTGGCATTGATAAACAAATAATAATAAAGTATAAATAGCATAAGTAAACAAGTGGCTTGCTACCATAACATCAAAACAGTGGGAAAATCCTTTTGTGGAACAAGCTATGCATGGATTCCCTATCCATACATCATCCGAACTATTTTGTGTGGATGTCATGCTGATATGATCCTAATATTAGGACGATGATACAATTATCAATAGTGGTGAGGGTTTGTCGAAACACTTGTTTTCGGGAAATCAGGGTTGCTGTGAGACCTCAAGAGGTCATAGCGGCCCTGAAGGCAACCTGACCAGCCTGGTCGGCGGTTTGATCGGTCATGTTAGGCGGTTAGACCGGCCAAGTCGAAAATTCTGACCACTGGTCAGAAGTTCAACCACTCTGGTCGAGCGGCCGACCAGATAAGCGGTCTGATCGATAAAAAAGTGAAAAGTGGAATTTTGGCAAACTTGATAAAACACATATGTGGGAGTGTTAGGAGATACGTTTGCACTAGGTTTCATGGAAAATGGTGCATCGAGGTAAAACTACATAGGTTTTTACCGAAATATCCAGAGAGGGACATTTTCAGTCCTTAGCCAAATTCTGGCCAAGTCTGTGACTGAATGGTCTGACCGGCAAGAGGGCGGTCAGACCGGCCATAGGTGGCAGTCTGACCAGCATGGCTCTAATCATTGGCTGGTATAGCGGTGATGATCGTGGGTTAGATCAATTTTATGGGTTTCAGTGCATATGTGTGGTATAGTACATGTTTTGATTAACATAGGTCAAGTTGCAAAGAACTTATACCTGGAATCGATTTCTTTATCTATTGTTGTGTAGGTGACTTGGAAGTCAACGACGGTTAATGATGAGAATAATCGGGACTAGGCTTGGAGAGACTTGCCGACATGAAGAGAGCCATTGATTAACCTACACATGGCGAAGGATGAAATTACTTCATGATGATTGGGCTCAGTCTTTGGAGAAGGACCGAGAAGAGGTATTTTGGTATTTTCACCAGAATACTGCTTTGGTGACATTTGAAAAAAACTGTTGCGCAAGACAACGCAAGGAGAGGAGGTTTAGGTCAAATGAAGATGAAGTTCACGAAGAAATAGATTTGGGAAACCCGGTTCGTTATTCGCTTTGAGAAGCGTGCGTGAGTGTAGACCTGTTTGTGTATGGGCTTAACGGGTACCCGTTAGGGTTTTCTCTCTAAACCTAGCCTCCACTATAAAAGGGAGATGTCCAGATTTGGAGTCTTCAATGCCTTCCAAGTGAAAAATGCTAATTTGTGATTTGGGGGAAAATGGAGTAGTTGAGGCTAGGGTTTGAGAGAGATGGATTGACTGAGTGCTCAAGTGTTAAGCTTTTCTCCTCATGGTGGAGTAGTTGTAAACAAACAATCTTCTCAAATCAATCCAAGCAAGATTTCCTCAAGATAAGTCTCTTCTTATTCTTGCTCTCTCTTCGGTGACTTTTGGGATTTTATTTATTCCTTTGGTTTTTTTTGGTGTTCCTGTTGTGATCTAGCTTGTTAGGATATGTGGGAATACATCTGGGATCATATTGACCATCATTCTCCCACGAGCAAGTCTTTGGATCAAAGTTTGAATTTCCTCGGTTCCTATGCCCTCTTGCCCTCATCTAAGAAATTTCAGGAACCTTGGCCTCGATCTTCTCGACCAGTGATTGGAATAGATTCCTGATCTTCTTAATAAGCTATAGTTGAAATTTTAGGGTATTTGGATCACCGGATCAGAAATCGAGTCATTTTGTGATCTTCTCGAGCTGCTCCTAGGATACAGAGGTTAGATCGGCCAGCCACGACGGTCAGATCGGCTGCCTAGGGCTGTGTGCAATGCTTTGTGTATTCTTGTCTCAGGGTTTGTCGATTTTAACACAATACTTTCGCTGTGATTGTGTTATGATCTTCATAGCTTCTATAGCTATCGAGGAGAAGAAAGAGTTGAAATCGATCAAGGATCGAAAAAGAGTGTAGCTCTTATTTAACCCACTTCTAGTCGCCGTTTCGGTCCAACATTTTGCAAAACATAAAACTACTTATCGCGGGATATAACCAAATGGTGTCCATAACCGAAGACATGACTATTCGAATAGGTTATACAACTTTACCCACATGACATAAAAATCTCACCATATCACGCGATACTGAAGGTACCCAATTTGAGAGTTCATGACAGAGCTTTTACATTACTGGCCCTAACAATAAACCACGCTATGATACCTTATTAAGATATGGAGAGCTCTCCAAAATCCTAACAACTCATATGTTGTGCTGGTAAGCTTCGCGATCCTCACAAAGCCCACACAAACATGGAGATCCCCTACCATGCCCGCACTAGCCCAAAAGCCAATCAACTACCACATACGGTTTATTGCTAGTACATGGCAATTTATTATGCTAGGACCTTCCCATACTTGGATCTATCACAGAATAGATCGTCCTTAGTCACCCGAGCAAGACAACCACAACTCACGTGCACAAGCACTGGTCTCAACATACATTCGCTGAAGTCCAAAACAAGTTTTTAATTTGCATTTGTTAACCAAAATAACAGAGGTACCTTCTCTGGACATGTATGCAAGTGTTTCCCATATTTGACCAATTTATCAAATTGTTCCAATCTATCAAAACTAGTATTTATATTTGCATCGATAAGCATCAACTTATTCATACCTTCTAAAATTCCACAAGTATTTTGTACCAACAGTGGATAGCAATACTATGAAGACAACAGTGAATATAGCAATTTATCAAGGTAGAATCAATGCAACAATTGAGTATAACTACCAACCTTACCAACATAGCGATTTTACCAAAAATCCACTAATGCATAATAATTTTGAAAAACAACATAGATAACAATGAAAATATAGGATCAAATATGGTCAAAGTGGGTGCTTGCCTTGCTCGTTGAACTCTTGGTCTTGCTCTGGATCAACTTTGGGGATTTCTGAAACGTCGGTATCTATTCAGTAACAGACAAGTAACATAAATAAGATATAATAGTCAAATATTTTTCCTAAAATGAAATTTCATGATTTCATAAAAAAAAGAAACAAGTCTTACTCAATTTGGAGTTCATATGTAAAAGTTATTATCATTTGAAGTTGGTTCGGTGAAGAAATAACAGAACAAAAAGAGAAAGCATTGTGCATAGATTATCTTTTAATTTTAATTTTTAAAGGAAAGTCCAGATTTGTTGCATCATTAGGCTAACAGTTGGGGTCGGGAGTATCTGGACCGAGTTCACGGGTGTGTCTACAGTCCAAGGGGTCCTGTGTGTCAATGACTCATATTTTAAATCTTTGTTAAATTAAAACATTGATTAATAATCGTCTGGTCCCACTCATTAGCGACTCACTACTCTTAACTACTATCATTAGTGCTAATCTAATCCTAACCATGCGACACTGTGGACGACAAAGGCAACGACTCGACAACAAACACTAAGCTTCAAATCTAACTAGCGCATTAGCAAAATAGGGCTACCAGGAGCTCACCACGGTGGTTGTCGGGGACAGAGATGGCCAGAGGTGTCGGGGCGATGGTGAACAGCGGTGGCGATGTGAGGGTCAGTGATGACAACACTCCACGGCCAAACTTAGCTAGAACAGAAGAATCTGCAAGCTCAGATGAAGATCGATGATGGTCCGAACAAAAGGAATCGAAGAGATGCTCATCGAACGAAGAGAAATGGTGCACGACGACGGTTTTTGGCCGAAGATGAGAAAGATGTGTAGATTCTAGGATTCACTATTTCTCTCCCGTCCATGCGCGACAAGCAGAAGGAGACAAAAGGAGAGACGTGGACTCTAGTGACGAGACAAGATGGCAAGGCGGTCAGTGAGCTCGCGCATGTGGTTGACCTGGTCTGAACGGAGTGGCTCGGTCGGGACGGGCAATAGCAATGTGGCGTTTACCCACGCGTGGATTGGCGGCGGTGGATGGTGGCGAGCTGAGATGGTGACGACTGGGTCCACCAGACAATGACGAGGTGTAGCGATAGGCGAGCGATGCGCCTCTCCATGCAGATGGTCCGAGTGCTCGGCGAACGAGCAGGCAAGAGGTGGACGAAGGCACCTAACAAGTGGGTCCTGGGCCCAGCAGTCTACGAGAGAGTGAGGGTGTAAAACGAGAGAATACACTTCGTGTTAGGGAGATGGAAAGAAGAGAGGATGGAGGTGGAGGTGGAGGTGGCTTCGGCCGAGGACGGCTCGTGGGCCGGAAACGGGACGAAAGCGGCGATGGGATGGGCTGGGGCTACTCTTACGACCCAAGAAGTAAAACCAATTTTTTTCCTAATTGATTTTATTTGGAAAACGAGTTTCAATCTTTTAAACTAGCAAACCAACTCTAAAAATTATGAAATGTTTTGGAGAGGTCCTTGATACCATCTAGTATTTAGAAAAATTATTTACACGATTTTACCAGCTTTTAATTGTTCTTGATAATTTATTTGTTGTTGTTTTTATTATAGAAATGTTTTTAATAAATAGCCAAAAATGCATAAATAACAGAGAATTTAAATATTGGGCTGTTACCCATGCCCTATGACATGCATTATTATTCATACCATGATAAGTTAACCAGCGCACTAGGGTTGACTTCTTTTGTACATTGACAGCACAGCCGTGCCCGCGTGCCATGGTCCAAGTCAAGAGCTGGCCGGTATACCGAAAAGGTTGTGTTTTGGGAGCGAGGTCGATCGGTGTTGAGCTTTCGCACCACAGTACCAGATAAGATCTGTACGACATATATGCACGTCCTCCTTGCGAGATCGATGGGACCTCACCCTACACCAAAGTTGCAACTCCGCGTGATCGAGTGCGTGCGTGACCCGCTGTTACCATTTGATCGTGTTGCTAGCTACTTGCTACCGATTGAGCCGCTGGGTCCCACAGGCACAGCGTCTTTGACTGGATCCCTAATTCTGTCGAGTCGGTGCCAGGGAACAACAAGACGAAATGGCGTAACAGTGGTGATTACTAGTGATGCTAGCTTTAGCTAGCCTTTAGTGGTCCGGGCGACGCCGATAACGCTGTTGCGACTACATGAGATCTAGACTGCTTGGAAGTGAAGCAGTCTCATTGTTGGTTTACTCCATCCTAAAATTTCGTGGCACAAAACAATGCCACATGAGAAAGGAAGGCCTCGTAGGACGATCGACCCATGCTATGCATGTACAGCAAACTCTCTTGATTGGCTGGCTGCCTCGTGCAGATATGTACTAAACTACTAATCGCTAACATGCATGTAGATTGGGCCCACGTGTCTGATGGAACGAGGTGGTGATCCAGCCCATGTAGATCTATATATGAGTGCTGCAAAAACAGGCATCGCGTGCCCAGATCTCAGACGACTCAGCTCGGAGCAAGGTACGTACACATACTGTTTGCGATCGATGTTAATTTGGAGAACCTGCGTCGTAGCCTTCTGATGGATTAAGATCGATCATGAAACATGTATAGTTGCCCGGCCGGGACCTTGCATTTTGCAGATGCTGCAAAAGCGGTGAAAGTGGACGCTCTAATTAATCAACCCCACCAATAAAATTGTACGGTTGTGAATGATTATTGCAAATAGTTCAAACGGTCCCGATCAACTATATTGTCTTTCATCCTTGATTTAGCATCTAGCCTATTAGCCCCATGCATGTTGGTTTGGAATCAACACACGTATCCCTTTCTCATTTAAGACAACTTATTTGCTTTCTACTGCAACTCCTACCGTTTTGCCCCGTCTCTTGAGTGATACCATGGGATTTCTGCTCTAGATATATATGAACGCTGTTGGGTCGTCGTGGAAGAGAAATATCATCCATCCAATGGATCATATATATGATGCTAGCTAGCGTCATAAGGAAAACTAATGTTGTTAGTGGCTTAAGGCCCTGGAGATGTCAGCTTCCTGTGATATGATCAATGAACGTGCGGTTTATTCCCACAATGAAAACAGAGTTCGCACCAAATATGCACTTGCGTGATTGTGTCTAAACATATAATTTGTAACGGTTAATATTGATGGCAAGCAGTGTCGCCATTCATTGGCAGTTTGCAACTGAGTTTGCATTATATCACCTGGAGTAATACACATTATGAACAAGTTCCACAACTCTACATATCATTTGCAAGATCTAAGTCAGATCAAGACATGAGTGGCAATTCCCAAGCCAACCATGTTGCAAAAACACCAAAATTGATTCAACGGTAGGAAAAGCAAGACTAGGCAAGAAAAGTCTATCCTACCAGTCCCAAAACGGAAATACAACATGTCCCGAATTCGGCTCATGCATGCAGCATAGCATAGCATAGATTCAGAGTGCAAAGCAGCTATAGCGCTCTCTCCTAAAAACAATGTCAGTTTTTTTTTGGAGAATAACCAATTTGGTCCTCAAAGCTTCCTTTTAGGCTCATTTTCGTCCCTCAACTTTGAAAAATGCCAAATAGATCCTTAAAATTCTCTTTTCGGGCCAAAAGGGACCACAATCCACATGGTATGCCATATGTACATATTGAGTGGCATCCTAATGCATGGAGCCAACATGAAAAGACACTCTTGCTCTCCATCCATTCCATTGTTATACTCCCCTTCTTTCAGTTGTACCGATTCGTTTCTCCCCTTTCTTTCGCTCGGATGGAAACTGAGCTCTAGCAGTGGCGGTGGGCGATGAGGCGCAGCGAGCACAGGGACATCTATGCATTAGTATCCTACTTCATGGGCTAAGGTCATTATTGTCTTTACACTCACCTCCATGCAAAAATATGTCTCTTAGCATGTATATGTGGCATGCCATGCGGACTGGTGTCCTTCTTTGGTCTGAAAAGAAAATTTTGATGATTTGTTTGGGTTTTCTCAAAGTTGAAGGATGAAATTGAGTCTAGAGGGAAACTTGAGGACCAAATTGGCTATTCTCCTCTCTTTTTTTTCATGAGGCAGAACGCGCAAGGGACCACAGCTGTTGGATTCCATGAATACCAACGTAGGAGTACCACCACACATTACACCAGTGAAGCACACTGGGCGAGCTTGGACCAGACGGCCATGGCCAGACCGGCAAGCCGCCCAGCTAGCCCGGCCCCCAACCCTTAGCTAAGCAGGAGGAGAGGAGGGTGTGCGTCTTCCCTGCCGGCACCACCACATACTTTGGTGGCGCCAGGTGGGCGCCTGCACTACCCAGGCCCACATGTCAGTAGCTAGCCAGCGCAGTTCTGCGTTAGAGAACAAAAGTTTGCAACCCTTCATCAGATTCTGCTGCCACTGCCCACGCCCAGCCTATAGCCTATGGCCTATAGCTCCTAGCTAGCTAGTCACCACCATGGACGTGTGTCCGGCCGTCGCGGCAGACATCGACACGGCAGGCCGGCCACCATAGCTGCAATATATGCAAAGCTAAAGCCAAGTACAACACGAGGAGCAACAAGAGAAAGGGGAAACGTCACTGCATTTTCGCTAGCTTCTGGTTGCTACCTCAGCTCCCTTTCTCTCTCACCGCCCCAGGCTTTGCCGTGCCGCGACGGCAGCTCACGCATTGCAGTGCAGGCATCCAAAAGCTAGCAAACTCGCAACAATAGGAGTGTTCAGTCTCCGCTTTCCGGCCCGGACTTTTCCACGTAGCAACCTGGCAAGGCTGCCTCTCTCCCGGAGTCCCGGTACGGCGGTCTTCTTCCTCTCGCGCAGTGCATGGCGAAAGCTTACACGAGTACGTTCAATTCAAATACACTACTCCGGTTAGGTTGCAAGGGAAATTGATCCTGCATTGAAGGTTTTAATGCAAAGGATATTCCGTGCATAACATTAGAAATCGATCTCTGTAGTCCAATCAAAAATCAGATGCAAAGGATCTTCCCTACATCACATTAGAAATCGATCTCCACAATTCGATAAAAAATCAAATGACCAGATCCGGTTGTAAGTTAGGTGAGATGTGAGCACATACTCCATATCATAAGGTGAAGTCGTCATAAATGTGTGCTCGAGCCTCTCGGTCCATGGCTAGCCGTTGTACTGGTATTAAAGGCGATGACGAGAGTTAAAACGGAAAGGTATTAGCCAGGCGCCGAAGTAAATATGGCACGGAGCGAAGGAAGAGACGACACGCCGGGACTGCAATGTATGCGTGCTGTGCTAGCCCTGAACCGTCATCCCTCGTTGCGTGTCAAGAAAACCTTAACATTGCACACCAGATGGGAGAGGGAGTTAATGCGGATACAGCTCGAGTAAACGGTTGCGCGTATTAACTTCAATACCAAAAGGCAAAAAAAGGAAGACCAAAGAACACGTCATGGAGTGTGTTAGTGCATGGATCAAAGCGGTGTAGAAACGTCTTGATTGTTTGGAAATGGGAGGAGTTAGGTAGCATTAATCTTAGCACAATTAAACTACTCCATGCCCGGGTGAAGAACAAGCAATGCAAATGTGAAAAACCAAGAGAGAGAGGTGTGGAGAGAAGACAAGGGGGAGAGAAGGGAATGCAACAGTTGTCTATCTTCTTTAGGAGTGGCAGTAGCTAACTTCTACTTACTGCTAGCCAAGCCAAGCCAACCTAGAGGAATGGCCCGACCCATGAGTAAAATTATCCCAGCGCGCAGGTCCCAACCACAAAAAATATAAGAGTACATACAAGGAATCCATGCAACCCCAATCCCCAGATACAATTCCTCGCCGGCTGATCGATCAGTCGCAACATAAAGTACATCCCAAGAAGAACCAAATCGGCAAATGGCCATGCCATAGGAATTAAACAACACGAGCAACAGTTAAAAAAAGAAAAAGAACCACCTAAAGCCGAGAACGAACGCTCGCTACAAATTAACCTAAGAGACACCATGCACGGAAACGTCGAAGTCGAATGCTAAATAAAGAAGATGCAGCAGGTACCTACCAGAGGCTAGCCACGGTCGATCGATCCATCAGCTCTGGGATGCATGCGCGCGCGCGCGGGCTTTTTTGTGCATGCGGACGAGGGGGTCAAATGCTACGGCTTCTTGCCGAGAGTGTGCTTGTTGTTGTGCATCCACACCTTGAGGACGTGGCGCTTGACGCCGACCTCGTCGCACAACTGCTGCACGGCGGCCTCGTCGTGCTTCTGGATGCGCCACCCCACGCGCTCCGCGAACGCCTGCATCTTGTCCTTCTGCTCCTGGGTGAACTTGGTGCGGAACCGCTTCTTGCAGGAGCCGGAGCCGGACGGGCCGGCGCCGAGGGACATGCTGCTCAGAGGCCCCACTGTCGACATGGGCCCCGCCATGCCGGACAGGTCGTCGGCGTCGTCGCGGCCGCTGTGGGAGGTGGAAGGGAGCGCAACCGGCCGCTGAGGGTGCCCTGCGGCGGCGGCGGCCGCCGCCGCTGCCATGTGGTGCTGGTGGTGGTGCAGGTAGCCCGCCGGGGTGCGGTAGTACGGGGAGAACTGGTGGTGCGGCGCGGCCCCGTAGGCGACGACTGCAGTGGGGGAGAAGGGCGAGCCCTCGGCGGCGGGGGAGTCGGACTCCTTCCGGTGGAAGTTGCGGTGGCAGTTGCACGCGGCGCAGCGGAGCGCGTCGATGGTGCCCTCCTCGCCGGCAGCCATGAACTCGCCGCAGCCGTCCACGGCGTGCCCTCCGATACCAACCGCGTGGTTCTTGAGGCACTCGCGGTACCTGCCGCCACCGCAGCCCGGAGCCTTGGCACGGCTGCCGGGCTCGCCAGGAGGCTTGGGAGCCATCCCACCACCGCCAAGCCCCGACCGCGGCGGAGTCTCGTAGCTCGAGCTCACCGGCATCTGTGGCATCTCCTCGTCGCCGTCGTCATGGTCGTCGAAGTCCATGGTCGCCGGCGGCCGGCTTGCCTAGCTAGCTACTTAGCGTTTCTTCTTTTCTTGTCTAGGCTTTGGTTTGTGTGTGCTTCTTGAGGATGGAAGGAAGCTAAGAGAGGCTTAGCAAGGTTAAGACCGGGATGAAGGGATAAGAGAGGGGTAGGAGAGTGTGGACACCATCTGGCTACCAGTTTTGACGCGCCGCTGCAGGAAGGCTGCAGGCAGGCAAGCCGCTGGCTGCAGCGCCTAGGTGATGATGTAACTTTGTTTCGCTTGCTCGCTCTATCTCTAGTTTCTCTCTCTATCAGTAGTTTCTCTCTGTAGCTAACTCGCTTTCTCCTCTGTTCACCGCTTCCCTCAAGTCGCACTTGTCTGATCTCTCCCGTCCCGGGGCGTGATGTATGTTCTTTTGCTTCGCTCCCATGTCTTTGCTGTCTCGCTGTCCCTCTCTCAGGCCTCAGCTGCTCTTTCCAAGTGGTTTGGCTCCAATGCCTTTTAAATTGCGGTTTAGAATATTTGATCGAGACATTTGGTCTTTCTTTTTCTCACCTTTTGCTCAAATCTATGTATGGCAACTAATAATAGGTTTCAAAAAGATAATTTTTGTCAAATACATACTACCACAAAAGTCTTTCTCAGGTATGCAAAGTTCATTGCACCACATTTAATTTGGGTGTAGGAACAATTGAAGGTATAACTTAAAATACAAAAGGAAATAATATTTTTGAAACAAATGGAAGTGATATAATGTTGAACTTTATTATGGTTGCTTTTAAGAGGTGAAGATCATGCACTCCATGCCATGTTCCTATGATCAAAACTACTTCCCAGTTGCAAAAATTTGTCGTTTTGGGATATATGCAGTCAAACTTTTGAAATTTTTGGCTATCGATATATTTATAAATATTTAAATTGGATACATGAAAATCATATGTATAGATTTTTCTCGAATAACACTTTTATAATATTGTTTTTGTTTTATAAATATATTACAATAAAAAAATACTAGTCAAAGTTGCCATCTCCATGTCGGAGACGACATGATTTTCTGAGTGGGTGGACGGGAGGAGATATATATAGGCACCACCAAGAAATTAACCGGCTGTTTCCCGTTGGAGTGATGTAAGCAACATTACTACACTACGTTAGGCTTTCCCAGAGCATTGAATTGTGGAAATTGGAAAACATCATTTTCAATGCTAACTGATGACAAGCAAAGGCATGCACCACCAAGTCTGCCTACACGCATGCATATATAGTACTGTACTCCTACGAAAATTTCACAGTAACAGCAGCAACTGTTTAGCGATTCACTGTAGTATATTTCTATAGGGAAATAATATGGACTTAAGTACGTGTGATACGAACTAAAAGGCTTGAACGCCTCATCACTTCCAAAGTCCCAAACGAACCGCTCCCAACGATGCTGCATCAGTTTTTTTTTTCTTTCCTCTCGACTCTTCTACAGGTTGTAGCACTCCCCACAGCGCACCCCATCCCCGGCGGCCCTCTTTCTCCCCAGCGACCCCTATCCACTGGTGTCCTTGTTCCCTGCATCCTCCATGCTGGCGCCGCTGGAGCTTGTTCGCCGACGGTTATGTGAAGTTGACCAAGGCTTCTTCCCCAAATCACAAAAAATCAACAATACCCAAGTTACAAGACCGAAATCCCCAAATCCACTACTTCAGTAACATTCACCTCCTTTTCCTTCTCTCCAACTCAACACCTCACCAGCTTCATCCGAGTACGTTTTGTTGCATGCGTTTGCAAATTTATTGTAACAGTTGGCTTGAAATGTTGCATGAAGCGTTTTTTATTGGTGTGATATTGTTGCATCAAATATTGCGATAAGAGGTATATTTCATTGCAATAGTTTTTTGATTTATTGCACAAAATTAAACTTTCTGTTGCAGCCCTTTCACTATTTGATTGTTGCATCATTGTTCTAAAATTGTTGCAATAATTATTTTCAGATGTTTCCACTGTTATTTTTAAATATTGTAATATTGTAACATCGAAATTTGTTTGTTTAGAATATTTGAATTAGTTTTAAAAAACACGGCTATGTTCTATATTGATAGCTTCATACAATTTCGGCGAGAATGTGACATTTTTTTCCTAATTTTTTGCTTATCATTATATTTGTTATTTATATATTTTATAGCATACATAGATTAAAATTATTATATATATTGTCTACGAATATTACGCCGCGTATGATATAAATACGTTCGTGCCTAGTCGCTTCTATTTCTATACCCATATTTCCGCTGCAATTGTAAGAGTACCATAAATTAACACTCACTTCCAAGTCCCCATGCAATTAAGTAAAGCAAAAGGACCACGTAGCGTCAACTGTCCACGACGATTTGACTCGAAAGGACGGAGGAATAAACGTACGCCATCCCCGTCCATGGCCATCCGTTGCGTCCAATTTACAGTGTTTTGACGGTCCAGGGTGTCCGTTCGATAGGAAAAGCATTGGAAATGGCAACAAATGGGCTCCCTCTTACGCAAGTTTTTGGCTCATTAGACAAAATAGCAAATCTACTCTCTCCATGAAAAGTAAAAAAAGTCACCGTGGATGAATAGCTGCAGTGCTCCCATAACCGAACGGCAGGCGCGGAAGGCAGCACGGTATGGCAAACGACCTGCCATTGTCTCAGTTCGTGCGATAGGTTGTCTGTCACGGTGGTTTTGCGTGGCAGATATGTCATCTTTGTCATTTCATTGTCACGGAGGCTAGTTTTGATATTTTGTTTTAAAAAAGGTAAATGAGAAGAAAAAAAACTCCCCCCAAGTCCTCAACCTCAATCGCAAATTCGGTAATTTACCTCATCTGAGCAATGATCATGCATTATGCGATCTTACACGCAACGCATGCATAGCAGTAGCAAGAGTTGACCTAAGCATTTCTTTCGGTGCTGGGCCGGCCGCTTAACTAGCTAGTCTCCAATTCCGGCCGGCTCGCCGACTTGATTGCTCATTTAAGCCATGCTTTCTCCCATCCGGGGCGCCCATGTCACGGCTCTAGCAAGCTAGTACGATGATAGATAAGCTTTGCTTTCTTAAGCTACATCTCGCCAGGTGGTTCACGGCCAAAACACGTGTTTAAGCCTGTGGGCATGGGCGCGTGCATGCGCGGCATGTTTCGCCACTTAAACGTCACCAGGCCCGTCATGCATTTCCGGAAACTGCAGGAATTTAATTCCGGCGGAAGAGGACGTGTAGACGTACGCAAAATTAAGGCGGCAGAGGCCTTATCTGGTACGATAAGGAGGGTAAGAGTTAAGCACCACAGGTCCACAGGCTGCTAATCTTGCTAATCCGCGCGGTACGTCTCGCGCGGTGGTCCACGCGTGGCGTGGAGCCGCCGGCCGGTTGCTTTCGACCGCGGCGTGGATACGGCGACACGGCCGTGTATATATGATGGCAATACTGGTACACGGACACGGCTGCATGCAGTGAGCGAGATCTTGTCCACCTGCGCCGCGGGGCCTACGGAGATGGTTGTGTGCGGTTTTCTTTCAATTTGATATGCGTGATCCGGACCGAATCCAATTTGTGATTTTTGGTGGGACTGTGACAACATCGTCACATATTGTGAGCTCCCTTTTGGTCTGTCGCAATCCATGTGCACCAGGCAGTAAGGAAGCGTTGCTAGCTACACATATATATGGAGAGAAAAATATCTACAGAGATGCGAGTCCTACAACTAAAACAAATGATGAGTCCGGTGTGTGTAACATCAAACTTAACGGTCCGTTGGTAAATGTCGGAACTAAAATTTAGCTAGTAAATGCAGTCTCCTTTTTGGAAATTGAAATGCTAAAAAAAGGTTATGCCGTTCTTACGTGCCTAGGGCTCATCTTCCCACCCTTAAATTCCGGAAGGAACGGTAGCCGGCGGTAGGCGGTGGTGGCGCCGTGAGCTAGCCGCGGTGGGAGAGGTGGGGCAGCGGTGTAGAGCGGTTGACCACGGTTTCATAGAAATAATTACATTTTGGGGAGGGAGCAACTGTGGTGGTTGCTAGTTGTTGGTAGGAGGTTGGGGCGACCTCGTATGTGAATCATCTAATGGATCGAGATGGCGCTAGAAGGTAGGAGAAAGGTATAGTGAAGAGTATGTCGATAGTTGGATCAAAATCAGATGGTGGAGAGCCTATCTCATTAGATTAGGTTTGGATGGTATCCCATCTATTAGGCCCTATTTTGCCCAGCTTTGACTCCACCTTTTGGGCTCTAGAAGCTGGCTCCATGAGAACTTGCCCAAGTTAAGGACCTGTTTGGGGTAGCTTTGGCTTTGGTTTCTCGCGAGGAAAAGCTGGAAGACATCCCAAATGAACGGCTTTCAATAGCCGTTTTTAGAAAAGCCAGTAGCCGCACTCAACGTGGAGAAATCGGAAGCGGGAAGCCGGCCTAGGGTAGCTTCCCATGGTTTTGGTAGGTTGGGATTCCAACTTTACCCCTAGAGTTAAAGGAAATTATCCCTCTCATACCATGTATAAACCCATTCCCCACCCCTCTCACCCCCATTCCCCACCCGCACCCTCGCGCACCCAGACCCTAGTAGCGGTGCTAGGGTTTTTTTTCCCGCGTGTTGCCCTCACCTGCCCACGACGAGCTCTAGCGCCGCCCTGCACCTCCTCTGACTGGTTCCTCCTCCAACCGCCTCCCCTGACGACGACTCCGTCCAACTCTCCGACCAGCTCCACCGAAGCCGACTCCGTCCTCTGCCCACGACCACCTCCCTCCCCCTCCAACCAGCGCTGCCTTGGCCTCCCTCCACTCTCGCCGCCTCGACCTTCGCCCACAGCACCGCCGCCCTGGCCTCCCTCCTCCTCCCTCGGCACTGCCCTAGCCTCCCTCCTCCTTTCTCGCTCGATGCCACCCCCACACCGCCGCTGCCTCGACCTTCATTTTCCTTTTTTTTCCCTTTTTTTTCTTGTGTGCAAACTGTTGTTAAGATTTACTTGTGTAGTTGTGTGCTAATTGTCATTAAGATTTCAATTTTCAGTGTAATGGTTTGTATTTAATAGTTGATACCACTACTACAGAGAGGGTCATCACAGACGGTTCCAAACCGTCATCATAGACAGTTTTTGAACCATCTGAATTTATGTGTCAATGATAACAGGCGGTTATCACAAACGGTTTGTTAGCCGTCTGTGAAAAGCCACAATACATATGGTTTTTTGTTAAAATAGTATGTGAAGGACTACTATCACAGATGGTTTCCACCAACAATCATGTGTGATATGTAGATATCACAAACGGTTTTTATTACTAACCGTCTGTGATAATATCACAGAAGGTTGTTGGTGGAAACCGTATGTGATAGTAGACCTTCACAGAAGGTTTATATGACAAAACTGTCTGTGATAGTTCGTTATATCTAACTTTTTTTGATTTTTGGCTAGCCTCAGGAATTGTTAGTCATGCCCTCTAAAAAGAAGCAAGGAGAAAACAGATAAATCACAGATGAATCAATTGTTGACAACTCAAAGTGATCATTTACAACTCAAAATCAATTAGAAAAGAATATGTTCAAGTATTATCGCTATAGTTACAATTGAATTACAACTACTCAAATTGAATTACAATTGAACCAATTGTTTGAAGGTCGTTCAGCGGTGTCGACGGAGTGAAACACTCCTTTGGTGTTAATGATCTCCGTCTCGATGAAGCTGCAGAGCTGTCCTCGAACCTCCAAGATCTCGCTCATAATGAATGCATCTAAATCGAGTATCATACCCTGTCGCTAGCAGGAGTAAAGTAGTAAGCATATAATTTAAATTTATAATTAGAAAATAAATTATTGTGATATTGACAAACCTCTGGATCATTCGTCTTAGCATTCATGATTTGTTGCATATGACGACAAACGTAGAATGCACATAGGTGATCTTGTTTTTGCTGGTGACACTGCAAAAATAGAATTACATATATAGGTATAGTCAATTTGAGATGAATTATTATGAAGTGTGATATAGGATTATTGTGTTGTAGCGTGTACCGAAAATTGCGTCTGTGTTGCAGTGTGGTACTCGATTCCTTGTGTATTCCTCCCTTGTCAACATAGGCGCTGAACAACCTACGTGATTCCAAAAAGTTATCCTCGGCCATTTCAAACGGAGAAAAACTACAATAGAACTATGTATAGAGGAAATGAGCATACCTGTCGAGTACTCCTTGCACAAGGGTGAAGTCATGGTTTTTATTGATTAGGAATCAAGGTATATTACCTTATTCCTCTTTGGTATAATGACTAAAAGGATCCAGTGAAACCTACTTATGTATGTCACTATAGTCATTAAACCTAAGTTCGTGCCGCGTATAAAGTACAAATGACATTTGTATAGCAAGTAGTGAAGCACTTACTTCTGGTTGTAGGGCACCAATATGTAGTCCTTGTTGCCCTGAGCAAGCAATTCCGCCATTATATATTTCTCGACATAGGATGCGTTTTCGACGATGCATTGCTTAGAGATCAATTGTGGGTCTAGGAAACCCACCAGTTCTAGCCATCGTCGGGCTTCTTACATCATGTAACTATACAAAAGCAATAAGTTATGATAATTATCGGTATTACGTGAATATAGAACTTGATTGTTCATACTTACAATGTCCCGCATCGTAGAAGTGAGGCGTCGAGGGCTTGAAGGTTGAATAGGTCGAATAAGTCCTCGAAGCCCACGACGAAGTAGCGACTCGAGGAGGAAATGCTTCTCCATGTATCTGACGATGATTCCAGTTCGCCCGCCTGACCTCTGATCTTTGGTCTTTCACATGTACCAGATATGCAAACTCTGGCAACCTATTCTAGTGTGGGCTAACTCCGTGTCGGGGACCAATGCACTTCCGAGGGAGTATTTGCAGGGCTTGGGAGACACCTTAATGTTCTTCGATCTCGATTTGGCCTTAACGACTCGGCCGCTAGATGTCTTCGCGTGAGACGACTCGGGAACCGATACGGGGATACGCTTCTCTTGTTCATTCGGTGTCTTGTCCACTAGAACCGATACGACAACCTTATGAAGTGGAGGTTGAGGTGGAGTCATTGAGGGTCCTGATGGAGAGGCATGGTCGTGTCGAGATCGTGGCACTGTAGGGTCGAGCGATGTCCTTCTTGGGCCACTAGATAAAAGTATACAGGGTATCTCGTAGTATTATGATGTCTTCGTCCGGGCGAATCTCCAGCAGGACGTCCATGAAATTGTTATATACCATGTCCACCTAGACCCTAGCATAACCCTACGCCAGTTGGGCATCGTGCAGCACTGTTCCTTCTTAACATGGATACGCCATCCCCCATGCAGCCTCAATAGAAATGGACCCATCCAGCCTCACTTGGAGCTTGCAGGGTGTTGGCTCCTACAAAACGATACACAATTAGCTAAGACGTCCTATAGGTCTATCTTTGGAGTATTCTAGAGATGTACATTACCTTGATGTTGTTGATATGTGGACATCGCCATATTCAGAATTTGGTGTGGACGCAACGCTACTCTGATGTTGAGGAGGACTGGCTTCCAAAATAACGGGGGCGGCTTGCGACTGGTTGAGGAGTTTATTCATTTGATCCTACAATCTTGTTATCTGTCCTTGAAATTTTGCAGTAAGCTTCGCATTAAGCTCCTCTACCAACCGATCCTCGCGCTCGACCTTGGATCTCTTCCTACTCCTATACGTCTCAGAGTCGTTTGGGAATCCATCCCTCCAAGGTACGTAAACCCTAAGGCCTCGCGTGCGACCCGGGTGCTCCTTGTTTTCCAAGGTTGTGAATAGTATATCCTTCTCCCTGACTGCTTGAAAGGAGCCTTGGGAAGATCTGACAGTCAATGCTGCTGCAAGATGCTATCATGTTATTTTAGATACTATGAAGTTATGGACTTATTATCAACTAGGTAGTTTGACATATTTACCAGATGTTGGGACACTTCCTCGTCTCGGGTTTGTGAAGGAGATGCGGCCCAAAGACGTGATTGATGCCCTCGCTCTTAACCAGTTTTTGGGCGTGCTCATCTGTGATCCCATTGAATGGCTGAGGGGCCTCCGACCGGACTGCGTTCTTGTCCTCCGCCATCCATTGCGTGGTTTTACCCGCGTACCCAGTTGTGTTGAGTTTGTGGGTGTGAGTGTTTTATGCCTGAAGAGCCTTGTGCGCCGCATTTTGCTCCTGAAATTCGGCCGTCGTTTTCATCTGCACAAAGGCGTCCCATATATCTCGTGGTAAGAATTTATACTATGTGAATGGCGTCCGACCTGTGTTCATGTACTCTGTGACAAGCGTGCTCTTAAAGGTCTTCCACACGTTCCTGGTCTGCTTCTGGGATAGTGAACAAGCTTGAAATATCAGTCCACAGCTGGCCTCTCTCTATGGCCGTCTGAGACTTCCAGCTTGGTGTGGTGATGGGGACTCATTTTCTTCCAAGTATCCCGTAGATGGTCCAGAATGCTACTCTGCTTTCTTGGGACTCATAGGGACCTCAACGGTATTGACCTCCGTGATGGTCATTCGGCCCGCAGATAATTTTGATATTCCTCTGCCATCTCGCTTACGTACCACTTTCCTCGGAGATTCAGACGCATTCAAGTGCGCCGATGATGGCGGTGAAGATGGTGCGGACGCCATCTCGCTTACTTGCTATCTATACAAGTTACATTTGCAATGAACTAACATTTAAGAATTCAAAACACTAAGAGTTTAAATAAAATGGATTGCAAGTTGATATCCACTAGGTATTTTCGAAGATAATTTCCCTTATAAACATATTTTATACAAAAAAATAAAACTTACCCAACCAATGAACTAAAATTGCCTTGTAAACAGATTAACTATATAAACAAATAGAAGTTACCCAACCAATGAACTAAAAACATAATATCCCGCATAAATAATAATATGCTCAATACAATCATCATGTATACAATCATCACGTATACAAAAGAAATCAACATAAAGCTAAGATTTAAAAGATTAATGATTGCTCTTAGATGGCTAGATGCACAAGACAAAATCTTGACCATCACAACACGCATGTCAATATCTCTTCACTAATTGAATATGACAACTCCAGAACAGACCTTGAGCTCAAATTAACACTTTTCTAAAAATCAAGTTTTATATGACAACATCAATTTAAACTTTCTATCAACAGAGTGCCATTTATATATTAGTGTGAATGGAATCACAAACAAAAGGCACACATACAGTTTTCTGTAAACATAATGTTTATGCAAATGTATAGAGATAAATCACAAATATTTCAGTACAAAGTCTCTCAGACAAACTGAAATAACAGAGCAAATGTATCACAGAAGATTAACAAGATCACAGGATAAAAGATCAAACTTCATCCAGTCCGAACTGGACTACTGTGAGGACCCGGAATATTTAACTAGTAACACTTAACCTCCAAATGGTTCTAGCATTACTAATTAAACATTCTAAGCCTCGATGGACATATGCTTCCCAGAATTGCAGCATATGCACATCATCACAAAATTACACATCAATTCCATACACATACATCCCTAAGTTCAACAACGACATACATAAAGTAAAGTTATTACAAAAGAGCCGACCGGCCAAATAGAACAATATACAAGAATGACAGCGGAAGCAAAAGCGCCATAAGATGGCTAGAACAAAAGTCGACCGGTTAGCCACACACCCACAAGACAACCGACCGGGCCGCCAAGTTAGTCGCCCCGCAAGCTACCACAACACAACTCACAAAAGTGAGGCCCCTCAGGCTCACCTTCTTCCTCTGCAACAAAACAGATAAGCGTAGCAACTGAGTACAAAGATTGTCTTTGTACCCGCAAGACTGACGTGTGGAATAGCAGACCTATTCATAAACTACATGCAAGCTTATTTAGGTGGAGGTTGTATGTCTCATTTTGCATGAAGCCAACTTTATTTGCAATAACGTAATACCTTTTAAAAGCAAGTTCGCAAATCTGTTTTGGTTATCAAAGTAATGATAAGTAAAGATACATACAAGTAACCACACGGAAGTGACTAACCCAATAGTCACCACAACATAGCACGAATCCCGATTCGTACCACCCATCAAGTTTTAATTTAAAAGGTTGTAGTCTAACTCTTGAAAGACCTTGCCAAGCGTGTCCATAACCTAGGGCGAGGCTATTCGAATAGTTTTAACCTGCAGGGTGTACCAATGTACCCACACTTGGACCGCCTTCAAGCCACAAGCACACTACCGAAGGTATGCAAGGCGGCTAAGTCCTCGAGACATTTCCAATCTTGTGTATTAACTACGAGCCGCTCGTATGGGTAGAAACACCATACGCTTACATTGCAAGCGAAAGACAACAAATCCCATCACGGGTGAAGTCTTTCGGACACTGTCTCCCAACACCATCCCTCCTGCGACTCCTGCGACTCGGAGCCAATACACGCCAAAGTACTAAGTCAAGAGAGGTCCCATACCCTCTAATGTGGTTAGCACGCTAAAATGCTTGGTTTAGTGTAACAAGATGTTCGGTCCTTGTTGACCGGGCACCATTCGATCACACCCAAAATCACACCAACATACCACTGTGCCCAAGTCTAAATCATTTTATTTTCAGTTTTAGTTTTCATAAATAGACATGGCACAAGGTGGAAATCATAAATCATAATAAGTTTTGTGTGATCAAGGTTATCGACAAGTCGATAACCGCCCATTTCTAGAAGCTAAGCATGGCTAAGCAATTAATTCGCAACTACTAAGTGACAAGAGCTCATCCACGAACTCTAAATCACGACAAGTAACCTAGGCTCATGGTAGTAGAGGATAATCATTTGCTAAGGAAATGCATCTACTAGGCCAACTATTAACACAAAGTAGCAATGCATACATAGAATTTGTAATCAACATAAATACTTAAAATCTGGGATTAACATGATCAAGCGCTTGTCTTCTTGCTGTTGCTCAATTTGTTGCGGAGGGTCGCTCTGGGATTACCGCAAATGTCGAACCCTAAGCGAGCGGCAAAAGAACCAAGAACAACCAATAAGACGAGCAACACTTAAACAAAGAGCAAGCAAAAATTATCCAAATGCGATGAAACTTATACACAAGGTGAAATACGAATATACCTAGACATAGAAGCTGGAAAAACCTAATTTGGATTTGCGGTGCAAAAGATATTACCTAAAACCCATTTTCGGCCATAATTAGCATGTAGCAAAAACATTTTCTAGAAAGATTTTGAAGCTGAAATTTTTATGGAAGCTACCTACTGTATAGTGGTAACCCATATAAAATTCCAGGTCATTTGGAGTTAAAATGATTTAGTTGTGATTTTTCTAAGACATAAAACTAGCATAATGCACTTTCAGAAATATAAGCATGTGCAAAACCTATTTCACGTTATAGTATGATAACAGAGGATTTCCTAACATCAAATTTCTATTTTTAGGATTTGAGGAATTCTGGTGCCCATTACAACATTAAATGAATTTTTAATTGTTACTAATAAGGTTAAATCTATTAACATATTTTTCTGGTGCTGATCTAGGCCTACCACCATTTTTAGATTAAAGTTTAGCTAATAACAAATTTAACAAAGTTAAAATCATTCAATTAGCAGATATACAGAAAAGATATGTATTTTCCAAGTTTTAGTATAATTCTGGAATATATAAAAAATAGCGAAAACAAGCTATTAAAGATTACAGAATTTTCTACTACGAAGCATAGCTAAAAGCATTTTTATATTAAACTTTAGTGAAATACAAATTTACGCGATTGGTTTCATGTAAAAGGATTTATCTTGAATTAGTTATGAATTTCCATCCGCACTTTTTGAATCCCTTTGGGGTTTGCCCAAAGGCTTTGCGCTTATCCGATTTTTACTAGTAACGGGATTATTTTCAAGATTTATATCTAAGTAAAATATCCTGGGTTCTATTTATGAACGTCGAAATATCTGAAGTTTATTTAAACCGTCGTGATAATCCCCATATACGGTTTATAAATAAGCGCGGATATTTCCCCCGTTCGTAATAAACCGTCAGGATAATTTCATTCACGACGTTTATTAATAAGGCCCGGATATTCCGACGGTTTTGTATATAAACCGTCGTATAATTCCTATCCGCACGGTTGATAAAAGCAGCGGAATATCCGACGGTTTTATTTTATAAACCGCGATATATCTATCAGACCATATTTTTGAAGCCGATATCCTCGCCTATAAATACCGGTACCCCTGCCCATTCCCATTTGAGCCGCCACCGATAAAAACTCAGCCCGAAAGGAGAGAGGGGAGGGGAAGGAGAGGGAGAAAGGGAGGGAGAAGGAGAGGATAAAGGAGGGAGACAATCGGAATAGATCGATTTGGTATTTTCCGTGAGCTTGAGGGTAACATTCTTTATAACCCAATTGAGATATGGTAGAATATCTGCATCGGTGTATAAAGTCAAGGAGTAAACTTTTGTATCCGATGGGGAATAGAATAATATTTTTCATTTGGTAGTTCGAATAATATTAAAGTTCTGAGGGGAAGGAAATGGAGAGAGAGGTTGAGAGAGATTTTATTAATCTAATTTGATACTATATATTTTGTTACATGTTAGGAGATAGCTGGATGTATGGTGTGAACCGTGAGTCAAGAGTACATTAATGGCGTGGTTGCTTTTAGAAGAGCCACGGGATATGTTGAAAAAGGGGATAAAATATATTACCCTCCATGCATTGATTGCATAATCAAGATGTTTACCAACCACGATAGAAGCACACGTTGGGGTTTCAAAAGGGTATACATGTTGACCCTCCACTGGGCGAAGAAGTTAGTAATAACGCCGCCAGGAAGTCAACATATGGGATGTCAACGATATGCGGATTAGCGTGCTTTTGATGAGGATAGGTCACCGATGACAACTGGATCGGATGCTCGGATGCGAAGAGAACTACGGGAGAGAGAGTTTTGTAAATTCGGGTTAATGGAGGACTTGAGACCTTTTCCCTGGCCGGGAATATACGGTTGTCAACCGATTGAACCGCAAATTAAAAGCAAGCAATGGTTGGTCCGATAAGAGTTTCACGGCGTTAGGTTCCTAGCGGACATTCTTGGGAGGGCGTGTTGCCCAACACCACCTACCAAGCAAAGAAGGTTCTTTGTCCATTGAGAATGGAAGTGAAAGAATACATGCATGTCCGAACGATTGTATCCTCTATCGAAAAGTATCATGCATGTATGTCCCATGTGCAAAGCATCCCGATACAAGCGCAAATCGCTAGGTTGGCAAGGACCTCCTAAGATGTTGTGGTATCCCTTGATCCCACGTTTGGCGTTTATTTGCGAACTCAAAAGAGGCAAGATTGGTGCGTTGGCACTGGAGGACCGTAAGAAAGATGGAAACTAAGACCCCGATTCCTGTGGAGAAACGATCGGAGGTTCGAGTTCTGGAACCAAGGAACATAAGGTTAGGGTTGAGTGTGGAATGAATCCTTTTGAACATGGCAATGACATAGCACGGCCCTGAATCTATGCATGTACAACCTTCCCCTTGGCTATGTATGGCGGAAGTACATTTTGATGTCACTACTTATCCAAGGGCCAAACAACTCGGGAATGATATTGATGTGTACCTAGCACCATTCTGGAAGATCTTGTGACAGGGAACGGGGTACAGGTATGGGATGCGAAAACGAGAAACTTCACTTTACCGCCATGTTGTTCGCACCATCAATGACCCCTGGGTAACCCGTCGCCAAAAAAGGAGCCAAAGCTTGTCCACACCGCTGATGCCGAGAGTATTGGCTAAATAACTCAAAAACATTGCCCAGAGGTTCCTTCCCCAGTCACCCATCCAAGATGAAGAAACAATTCGGGAAAAATAAGGAGGCGTTCACCAAGGGCTTTTAGGGGAAAGATGTCTATGATATTTAAGGATATCATGTTGTGCTTGGGAAGGGCGCCAATTAAGAACTCGCAAAGAACATCCGGAAGAAGCGGCAATTTTGGGACTTGCCTTATTGGGAGCACTTAGTTCGCCTGATCGCGCCATGTGGAGAAGAATGTATGGATAGCTTGGTCTCCTAACATTAGTGGCAAAACAAAGGATGGTGTTAAGCACGGAGAACTTGGTGATATGAACATAAGGCCAGTTAGCAGAAGAGTCGAAGATTAACCTCCCCCCTTGCTACACTCCCCAAGGCCGAGAGATAGAATGCGGAGCTTGCATGGTGTGAAAGTCCCGCCCACTCGCTAACATTAAAAACTTGTTTCTTGCAAGATTTGAAATTAATTGGTATGAATCGCATGATTGTCGCTGATGCACAAATGCTTCCTGTGAATTAGGAGTATCTTCGAACAAGGTCCAGTAGCAATCTTGAGGTTGTTATTTCTTCAACGCAATTGCTCAAGGTCATCGATCCCCGGACTAGATGCTCTACAGGGGTGGTGGACTTATGTCATCTTGAGATGTATTTCCCTCCGTATTTTTCGATATCATGGTCCATCTCATTGTTCACCTTGGAAAGAGATAAAGATATGCCCCTGTTCCTACGTTATATGTACCCGTTGAGAGGTACATGGGAATTCTCAAGTCCTCGCGGAATCAATCTCGAGGAGGCAATCATCGGGTTATGCAACAAGAGGTCATTGAGTTCTCGCCGACTATATGACCGGTGGATCCGTGGTGCCTCTATCTCGCCATGAGGAGATTGATGGTATCGGGACCATCGAAAGGAAATCAATCACCCGATCCGATAACGCCGCCCATTTCATGGTCTTGCAACACATGACCGGGTCCGTATATCGCGAGCACAAAGACATGGTGCAACGAATCCAAACCGGTCGGAGGGGATCATGAAAACACAACCGCTTCAACGGATGGTTAAAGGTGGAATCGGGAGGTCATCAAGTGATGATACATTACTATGGTTGGCACAAGGGCCCAATTTACAATTGTCACATGGCAAGGATATGACATAAAGGGTACAATTTTATTGCCCGATAGGAAGAGCCCCGACGTCCGATAGATGCCGAGTTAATGAGGAGCTCGATATGGGCAAATAGAGGAGATATGGGAGCTGACCCGTGCTTTTCAAGATCCCCTATTTCGTCTTGGGTCCATCTCCCACAGTGAAGGTTGACAAATGCGGCCTCAGTGGACCTTGAAGCTTCGGATACAAAGCGAACCATTCGTGGGCAATCGTTGTTCAAGTATTCTATGTAACCGACCCAAATAAGAAACGCCCGTAGTTCTTCATGGAAAAAGAAGGTTGTCGGAGTTGAGAATGTAGTGGCGAGGAAGAATACAATCAATTTGGGTTTGCCTCCTTTCGAATGGCAGCCGACAAGAACCCATGAGGAAGTAGCTATTGCGCCGATCATCATGAAGGGCTATATTTTAATTAAGAATTTAATCCATTGTAATTAATTTATTCTATAACATCATGTGTTATGGACTTGTAATCTCCATATTTTGATATTGATGTCAATGTGGCGTTCATAAGAAAACGGTTTTTAAGTAAAATGTGTTATGAGCTTGTCTTCATATATACTTGTCACCGGTTCATTGTATTTGATAATTTTGATCTATCGGCCGTTCTATAATATAACGTCATTTGCCCTATAATAGAACCGTGATATGGAATCTCGAGTTCTATTTGATAACCGTGATATCCCGACAAAACCAATAGGTTGTGATTAAAAATCCGACGGTTTAACAAACCCTCGTGATATGGTATATCACGCTTTTAAGATAGAACCGTTATGATTTACAAAACGGTTTTAGTCAAGAAGCCGATAGCCTCTTATGGGGGGAGGTTTTCTCCTCGCCCTTCCTCTCGCACCACTAAGTTTATCGCCCTTTCCTTTCCCTGGGCTCGTCACCGCCGCCCGACCTCGACATGGCCCCCGCCGCTCACCTGGGCCCGACTCACCCGCCCACCTCGGCCGCCCCACGGCGTTTCCCACTCGGACCCCGACCCGACACGCCGCCCCGCCCTGCCCGCCCCCGGCCGCCCCACCCGGCCCGCCCGCACCCCGGCATTTTTTGTGTTAGACCTTGACTTTGTTCTTGTAGAGATGGATGTCGTTGGCTTGATTGGTGGTGGTACCCCTATTTATACTCTCCAGGGGAAGCAAGCAAGCAAAAAGCTAGCTAGCTGAGGCGAGGCAGAGGTAGTAGTAATACTCCTGCAGATATCTTTCAAAATTTGATCACGTTAAAGTAGGTAGATTACATACAAATCATGTTATTAAATTTATCTTGATAATTTTAAGTATATATATTTTTATTACTGATAGCATAATGTAAATCATAGTCGGTTCGAAAAGAAAAGATGTCAGCGGAGGGAGCACCAGCGAGGGAAATCAAAGCGGGTGGGTTTGCGAGCGCGAGAAGAGAAGGCGACATGGCTAGCCTAGAAGACACCCCATGTGCATGTGCATTCATCCACGCCGATACTTATTAGCATGGGTTTAATGAGAAGTCCCGAGGATAAGTTTTTTATTTATTTATCAAAGAAGTACGTGTTCGTGTTTGCGTTTGCGTTGGATAAACTTGATGACTATCCCCGCAACACTTGATCCGGTCCGTAGTCATCGTGTGCTCATCTCTAATTAATAATGGCCTCGGTAACACCAACTGCGCTTTTGTTCTGGCACCTTTGTTCCCTTTCATACTAGTATTGATTCCTGATTCACTCTTTTAGTTAGCTATAATAAGAGCTCATAGTGAATTTTAATTAATTGATTTTTGTGAATTTTAATTAATTATTGCTGGAATTAATTTGGTATATATTCGGATGCTAGAACACATAATTAAACATTTGTAGCATCCTTGCATTTCCGGGTGCCCTTGATGTAATTACCATGTTTGATGGTGTTTTAGTTTATGTTTAAATTCCACTAATTAGTTTATGTTACTTTTTTGCCTCCTTTGTATATGTAAACATCCAAGCTCACTTAAGCTATATTGAGTACTATAAGGACTTGCAAATATAATAGATGGCACCATATATATTTGTCGTGTTTTCACATACTTTGAGCTATAGCTGATCTCCACATCCAAAATAGATTTTTCACATAACGGTTTTTTTCGTGTTAACCCTCCCCCGGGTAGTAATATATCTCAAACTAATTATAGATAGCAAGTAAGGAGATGGTAGAGGCACCATCTTCCCTGCCGGCCGTAGATTCGAGGCACCATCTTCCCCGTCGAGCCCTTTACAATGAACCCAAAGCGAGATGGCGAGGAGAATCAAGATGCTGTGGCCCGGTCATCACGGAGGTTAGTGAGTTTGGGGTCCCTTTGGCCCCAAGAGCTCGGGGCGTTCCGACCTGTGCGGGATACTTGCAAGAACGGGTCCCCATCACCACACCAAGGTGGAAGGATTCGCGAAAAGAAGCGAGGCGCTGGGGAGAACTATTACAAAAGTTCACTATCCCGAAGGGACCCTGGGGACGGCGATGCTCACGATCGATAAATCGTGGAGGTCGTCAGACATTCTTGTCACGGGACGTGAACACGGGTCGGCTTGCGGCAGTTCTTGTGGGAAACATGTGCGCCTTTGTTTCTATGAAGCGGCCAATTTAACGAGCAAAGGCGGCACACAAAGCTCTCGAACAAACACTCATCCCAGCAATCCCGGAACCGAAAATATGATGAATGGGGCGGGAGGACAACGCTTTTCCGATGTCAGACCCTCCCTACCGGTTAAAGCGAGGGCAAAAGTCTCATCTTCGAAGCACCTTTCACAAACCCCGGAAGGAAGTGTCTCAACGTTGGTAAGTATGTCGAACTACCTATTAATAACTTCATATATAACTTCATAGTATCTATAATAACATGATGACTTCTTCGGCTGAATTTCCGCCCAAACTTCCCAAGGCTCCTTCCATGTAGCGGGAAGGATATACCTCACGCCCCGAAACAAGGAACACCCGTGCCCAAGGTCTTGGGGTTCCGACCATGGAGTCATGGATTCCGAACCTCCCGCCCTTGGAGTAGGAAAGATCGGCCGGCGTGAGGACCGGTTTGCATGGAACATTTTGAAGGAAAGCGGCGCATTGCAGATCAATTGAATCAACTCCCCCGGCAAAGCGCCCTTAATTTGGGAGCCATCCCGCCGACATGGGTTCCCCCACGCATATTGACATGCGATGTCCAACCGATAAAGATCGGTAATGTACATGTATGGAATGGCAAAGATAGACCTATAGGACACTTTAGCATTGCGATCGTTTTGGGCCACACCGCAAGCTCAGGAGGTTAGTTGGGTCCATTTTTGAGGGCGCGGGATGGTGCATCCATACCGGGAAGGGGCAAGGGCGCGGGTCGTGGCGGGACGCGGTGGAGGGGACATGGTACATGAACATTTCATGGCCGCCCGAGATTCGCCCAACAAGAATCCAACACTAGGGGACGGCGTTTATCTAGTGGCCCAAGAAGGACATCGCCTGGACCCGAAGGCGCGATCTCAACCGACCATTCCTCTCCAACGGACCTCCATGACTCCACCTCAATTTTGCCTCGAAGGCCACCTTTTGGTTCCTTGGAAGACATCAAGGAACAAGAAAAGCGTGTCAAACGGTCCCGGTCATCTAAGAAACGCGCAATGCTTAAGACCAAACCAAAATCGAAAGGCGCCCCTCAAGTCCCAAAACGGCAATATCAAGTACATCCTGAAAACTTGTGCTCCCAGGAAGGGCGCCGATATGCTTCGGCTTTGCATGCCCGGTACTTGGATAGGACCCAAAAGGAGGTGCGGCACGAATCACCGCCGATCGAGGATAACATTTCTTCACGGGGCGAACCCCCGTGGGCTTAACGACCTATATGACCTATTCAACCTCGTTGGCCTGACGTTCTCGATGTTGACAACAAAGCATACAATCAAGTTCTATATTCACGAATACCATAAATATCACAACTCATTTCTTGTACATACATGATGAAAAATGTGGGGAAAGAACCTGGGTTTCTCACCCATGTGGTATCATTGCAAACCATCCAAAGACCCGCCCCGTCGGAAATACATAACAAGGGCATTGTTCGTCCAAACACAAGTACATCGTGGTGCCCTATAACGGGGGTAAGTTCACTACTTTCTACTTTATCGCGCCAACTGGGTTTAATGACTATAGTGACATACATGGTAGGTCCCTGGATCCTTTTAGTCATCATGGGCCGGATATACCTTGATTCCTAATCCAACAACCACACTTCCCTAGGAGGAATACTGGGTATGCTCATTTCCTTCATACATAACTCTATTTTAGTCTTCATTAGTTTGAAATGGTGGGATAAATTTTGGAATCATGTTGGTCGTTCATCGACTATTTGCCAACAAAAATATACGATGGAAAAGCGCCCAACTAACACAAGGACAAAATTTTTATAATAAGATAATCCTATATCGTATTCATAATAACGATCTCGAACGACATATGTAATTCTATTTTTGCGGCGCAAAAAAAAAATGATGAGTTATGTGCAATCCGTTGCCATCATATGGACCAAATCATTAGAGCTAGGAAGAAGGATCCCGGTTTGTGAATCTCCAAATAATTATTTTCTAATTATAAAATTAAATATATATCATAACATTTTACTCTTGCTACGGGGCTTGAATATAGAATTAGATGGACCTTGATAATGAGATCAAGGACATTGAAAGTTCGCGGCTTTATCATATCGGAAGATAATTAAGGACAGAGAATTTCCTCACCCGACCGGCGCATCACCCCGCGACCTCAACCACGCAAACAATTGACTCAATTGTAATCTAATTTATTTTGTAACAATACTTGAACAAATGTGATCTTTTGTAATTTATTTTGAGTAACGATCGATTCGGTTTATCGACAATTGATTATACGTGATGTATCTGTTTTTTGTATGCTTGTTTTGAGAGGGCATGGCTAGCAATTCTGAGGCTAGCCAAAAATCGAAAAAATGTAGTTAGTTTAATGAACTATCACAAGCGGTTTTTATAAAAGCGATGCAGGAAAGCAGTATCCGAGCGGTTATAAGTAAGCGTCGTGAAATGAAGTATCACAAACCGGTTAACCATATAAACTACAAACCGGTTATTTAACCACCCCATTCTTTTAAAACTAGGCTAATTTACACCATTAGTTGGTTAGCTAGGTGATTTATTGACATGGCGGTGGTTTTGCCATCTTAGTGCTTGTGTCAAAAAAATGTCTGATTTGTATGCCGCGCGAGCTGGGCCTCCTCCTATCTAACGGGATACCTAGCGAGAAGGCGAGCTAGCTATGCGCCGTCGCCTTGTCCTGAGCAAGGTGTCGAGCATCTTGCGACGGAGTGAGCGATGAACCCCATCTCCCGAGCTTGTCGTCGGCGACATTGCGGCGTCGAGCGGAAGCGGCTTCTCCATGGCGTCGAAGATTCTCGGTGGTCAAGCATCACGAACTCTTCCACTCGGTCGGGATGCAGGTGTGGGCGCCATGCGCGACCTCATCGCATCCATGCCACGCGCCTGCGCTCGCCTTCACGCGTCGGTGGCGGCGCCGAGTCCCTCCGTATCGCTCCTCGCTCACTGCGGGTTGTGTTAGAATGATCTCGGCCGATTAGCCCACGGCTAATCGGGCCTTGATCGCATACGATCGGGCGCCCGTAACAACGGCGATGGCCCCTGTCGCGTGCGCTATAAATAGAGGTGGGCGGCGGCTCGACTCACGAGTTGGCCGAGCGCCCCACCGACAAAACCTAACCGATCTAGAGGCGGCGCGATGGCGGCGGAAGCGTCATCGCCGTCACCGTCCGGATCGCTCGCCTCGCACCGTCTTCTTCTTCACCGACCGCCGCTCCGCCATGGCCTCCTCCTCCTCCAACGCATCGGACGGTACCCTCTCCTCTCCTCTCTTTCTCTCCCTTCCTCTCGGATCTAAGCCCGGACAAGGAAAAAGTATACTACAATGGTATCGAGCAAGGTTCGGGGCATACGCCTTGCGCCGGGCTCGCCATGGGACGCCGAAACACCCGCCTGCTGATGCGCCGCCGTGCGCCGTCCGGGTAGGCCAACTATTAACACAAAGTAGCAATGCATACATAGAATTTGTAATCAACATAAATACTTAAAATCTGGGATTAACATGATCAACGCTTGTCTTCTTGGTTGCTCAATTTGTTGGAGGGTCGCTCTGGGATTACCGCAAATGTGAACCCAACGGCAAAAGAACCAAGAACAACCAATAAGCGAGCAACACTTAAACAAAAGAGCAAGCAAAAATTATCCAAATGCAAAACTTATACACAAGGTGAAATCAATATACCTAGACATAGAAATGGAAAAACCTAATTTGGATTTGGGTGCAAAAGATATTACCTAAAACCCATTTTCCCAAATAATCGGCAAAACATTTTCTAGAAAGATTTTGAAGCTGAAATTTTTATGGAAGCTACCCTGTATAGTGGTAACCCATATAAAATTCCGGTCATTTGGAGTTAAAATGATTTAGTTGTGATTTTTCTAAGACGCAAACTAGCATAATGCACTTTCGAAATATAAGCATGTGCAAAACCTATTTCACGTTATAGTATGATAAAGGATTTCCTAACATCAAATTTCTATTTTAGGATTTGGGAATTTGGTGCCCATTACAACATTAAATGAATTTTTAATTGTTACTAATAAGTTAAATCTATTAACATATTTTTAGTTTGATCTAGGCCTACCACCATTTTTAGATTAAAGTTTAGCTAATAACAAATTTAACAAAGTTAAAATCATTCAATTAGGGATATCTAAAGATATGTATTTTCCAAGTTTTAGTATAATTTGGAATATATAAAAATAGCGAAAACAAGCTATTAAAGATTCATTTTCTACTACGAACATAGCTAAAAGCATTTTTATATTAAACTTTAGTGAAATAAAAACGGGTTGGTTTCATGTAAAAGGATTTATCTTGAATTAGTTATGAATTTCTAAAGTTTTATACAATTTTGGTTGATAAATAAATACTTACGAAATAAAAACCAACCCAACCGCAATAACGGGGCCGCCTGGGCGCGGCAAAATCCAACGAGCCACCGCGGGCGGCGCCGATTCAAAGCGGGCCTCCGTTGGATCAAGATCCAACGGCTCGCGAGGGCGAACACCGGACGGTGCGGTTGCCTCGACCGCCCCCGTAGATCTTGAGATGACGGCGGAGCACTTCCCCGGAAGGTCGGCCGCATGATCGGGACCGCGGATCAAGCGATGGGGACGGCCAAGAATGATGAGGAAGGATGGTCCGAATGCATACAAGATCCGGGGCGGCGAAAATGGAGGCGGTCCAAGATCGGTGCAAGGGGAGGGGGCGCATGTCGGTGGCGAGTCACCCATGCGAGATTTAACACGGGCGGCCGTGGACCCCTGTCGATGACTTAAAGGAGGTTGTTAGGGCACTAATTAATTACTAATGACCAATGATTAATGATGATTAGCAATTAATGTGTCCTAACGATTTTGAACGATGGTGATTTAGGGGAGGGCCCCACGTGATGACCAAAAGGTAATTTTGGACACATTTATTGCTAACAATGATTAGCAACAATTAATCCAAAATCACCCTAATAACATCGGTTTCGGTTTTGAGCTTACGGCCACGGCGGTGGCACGGGTTATTTCCGGCGACCGAGTGGTGCGACACTTTAATCAACCCATGATTAGCATTAATGACGCCTAATCGCATCGGATAAAAGCCAGCGGGTGATTTAAGAAATTTGGACCCATGTCGATGAGACATTAGGCGATTAAGACACCATTAATGCTCCACCGATTGGCAATCATTAAACATTAAATGTGTCCTAATTATCGGAACGAGCTTCATACCGACAAACCGAGTGGCTTTGCGCTGTCGCCGCGACTCGCATGCGGCGCCACAAACTATCAAAATGGGTTTGCAATAGTGTTGCGGACCCAATGGTGGTGACCGCCGGGGAGGTCGCAGCCGACGAGCGGAAAACAAAGAAAGAGGCCGACACGGCAAAACACAAAATAGCAAGATGCTCACTGCGGTCCAAGGAAGCGAGTGCCATGACTTTTAGGGACTACATAGAAGCTACCTTACGGAGGAGCTCCAAAGATGGCGGGAAGACTTGAACACGATGAAGTCCACCGGAGCCGAAGAAGATGAAGTGGAAGATGAGGTTACGAGCAAAATGAGTGGATCCAAATCATCACCACACTTCATTATAGCTCAAAGAGGTTCCAAAAGCAAATAATTGCAAAAGAACCACTTACGATTTGAGAAGAAAGGGGTGAAACCAACCGAAAATCTCCAAACTTAAAATTGAGCGATTCCTGTGAATGCAACCCAAAATCAAGTTAGGGAAATATAAAGGAGATTGAGGAGTTCAAAGGTGCAAGAAATGTTGAAGATGAACCACTGGACACCAAGGCGCCATTGGAGCACTCGGGTCAACA
This sequence comes from Ampelocalamus luodianensis, assembly GCA_036346255.1. Lineage (NCBI taxonomy): Eukaryota > Viridiplantae > Streptophyta > Magnoliopsida > Poales > Poaceae > Ampelocalamus > Ampelocalamus luodianensis. Next base: position 52,466,773 of record CM070633.1, read on the forward strand.
ATGGTGGGTTGAAGGTTTGAGATGGTTTTGAGCTCAAACACGAGAGTAGCTAGGGGTGGCGTAAAGAACACCGGGAGGACCTAGAGGGCAATTTATAGGAAAGGAATTAGGGTTTCGAGCAAGAACCCGAGTCCATGGTGGGCTCGGTTCATGCTCGGTGTAGACCAAGAAAGATGGGAGCCAGTGAGCATGGTGACAATGGAGGAGAAAGCTTGCGCATTAAATGCATTGCGAGAGCGTTGACAAAAGCAAACGTGGAGGTACACATCACGCCGCTCGCTCTCGCTCGCCATTGCGCGCTCACAGCGGGACCGAGAGGAAGAAGAACAGAGAAAACAAACCACGACCGTTGGATTTTAGATGGACGGCGTGATTTAAAAGAGTTCGTCGGACGATCGATTGCTCACGAATCGGGCGGTTGGATTGAGATCCAACGGTCCTAATTGGCTACGCATAGCCGAGGGTCCGAATGCTCACATGAGCGTGGGCCGGCGATTTGAATCAACGGCTGAGATTGCACGCGTTTTAAAACACGGCTCGTGCGTTAGGTGGTTCGACCGAAGTCAAGTGGCTCGGACTCGAGCCCGACTCGAACCAAGGAAGTGAAATTGGTTTTAGGTTTTAATTAAAGCTGAGACTTTTGAGGATTTATTTGGGGTAGCAAAATAACTCCAAAAATTCTGAAATTTTACAGGAGCTTTCTGACTGAGTCATTGACCTTGTGTAAAATTTTCAGAGATTTTTATGCATTGTATTTTCTCCAAAAATTCTACAAGGTACTGGTTTTAGGTTCGACCAGATTTTGAATTGGTTTGACTGACCTCCAAAAATATCCAAACAATTTCTAAAAATTGTGAAATTTTTCAGAGGGGTCACATACCATCCCATGAACTTAGGAAAAATATTCCCAGAGGATGATCAAAAGGTTTGACAAGATTGTTTTTGAAGGAACAAGATTTGGATCAAAAGACTTGCGACTTTGCATTTCCATAAGTCTTGTACAATACTTGCCCAATACAAACAGGAAACACATGATGTAAGAAAAAGTTTTAATTTCTACTAATTTTCTTACATTTGAAACACAAGCCCAAAATTGGGATGTTACAACTACAGTGAGCAGCAAAGATGCTAGATCAAACTAACACTAGAAAGCGATTAAATTTGGCTCAAGTCTATTTTCAATTATCACTTCAATTTTATATTTTGACAATCATCATCAAGTTATCCAACAAAACCCACTAAAATCTCTTTGCAATATATCTCCCGGTGCTAGTATAACAGAGCAAATGTATATGGACAAGACAAAGGAAAGCACCACCAGGATGCACCTCCCCCATGTAAGCTCTTTGCTTCACAAAGCCACTTTCACAAAGCCAACCAAGCCTCATTTCTTCTCAGCCAAAAGCACCTGCAACACAAGCAACCAAGCACTGCCTCACTTCACACAGCCAAACAAAACCACAAGGCCATCACAAGACAAGCAAGCAAGCCACCACCAAACAAGCAACCCACTGCCATCCTTTGCCCACCAAGCCACAAACAGAGAGATAGCGAAGGGAAGGAGAGGAGCAAGGGAGAAGAGGAGTGACCAAGAACCAGCATCAACCACTGGAGACCGAGGTGACCAACCAGAGCACCCAAGAGCACCACTGCGACCATACCACTGCCGTCCCATTTCCACAACGAACTCAACAGGGTAAACCATCAATGCCCCCATATTCCTTTTGCCCCATCTGAAAATCCTCCTCACTCACTGACTCCCCATGCTTCAACCGGAGAGGAGTATATGTATATGGACGGACATACTCACAAAGCCGGCGTGGAGGAGGAGACCGAGCGGCGTGGCTCCGGCGTGGAGGCGGCGGCGCTCAGGTGGGGAGGGGAACGGGCGAGAGTGGCTCTGGGTAGTCAAACGGACGAGTGACGCGAGAATAAGGGTGCAAACCCTAGTGGTTCCCTACTAATAAAGGTATATCACAGACGGTTCCATAATAGAACCGTCTGTGATATGGGCATATACAGACGGTTCCATAATGGAACCGTCTGTGATATGCGACCATATCTACTATGTCCATAATGGAACAATTACTTATCAGAGATGACAAGTCCATAACACATTAACACATGACAATTCCACATTAATTGACATAAAAAAAATTCAGAGATATGTGCAACAATATTCTATAGCATACTAGTTCATAACAATAGAAATCCATAATTTGGCATGAGAGCACATGAACCTTTATAAGCCATACAAGAGTAGGGAGACATTAAGTCCATTATATTTGACATATTAGGACATGAGACAAATAAGTTGTACAAGTGCATAATATTACCATTCCACATTACAATGAAGTCCACATTGATAGTAAAGTCGGAGATGACAAATCCATAACACATTAACACATGACAATTCCACATTGACATCAAAATAAGAGATTACAAATCCATAACACATGGCAAGTCTACATTGACAGCGAAATAATAACCAAGAGTAGAAAACACAGATCGTGTCTCATGTTATGGAACAAATTCAGGGGGGTCGTAGTCCCCAGCCACTTTCGGGGGGTCGTGAGGCGGATGAGGCAGTAGCCACGGGCAACCTCATCGAGCCTGCAAGTTCAAGAAGCATGGTTGTCAGGAGAGCGCGTGGACATCCAATTACCTTGATGTCGTCGATAGGTAATTGGACTTGACATCAAGTAATGGTTGGTTATTGATACATGAAGCCACTTCCTAGTTGAAGTACCTGCGCGTCCATGCCATGTTCAGAAGGTGGCGTGGATGCGCAAGTACTCTGACTGGGAAGTGGCTTCATGTATCAGCAACCAATCATTCCTTGATGTTAAGTCCAATTATCTATCGATGACATCCAGGTAATTGTATCTCCACGTGCTCTCCTGGCAGCTATGTTTATTGAACTTGCAGGCTCGATAAAGTTCTCGTGGCTGCTGTCTCATCCTCCTCACAATCCCCGAAAGTGGCTGGGGTACTACGGACAATATATATGTATATATCACAAACGGTTTTTATGTTAATAACCGTCTGTGATAGTATGCATCACAGACGGTTCGAAAACTGTCTGTGATGACGGTTTTGAACCGTATGTGAAGATATTTTTCTGTAGTAGTGAAGTTATCATTTGTCTCAAGGGCATTTTAGACATTTTCTAACTCAAAAGCTCCAACCAGCCTACCTAAAAGTCAGACTGCTAAACACTAAATGTCTTTAACTCAATCTTCAGCCCTTCAGCCTGGCTGAAAGCTGCTTTTCAGAAAAGCTGTAGTCATACCAAACAGGCCCTATAGCTTCTGAGCCAATGAAGCCCTAACTAGCTCCATGCATGCCTCCATCGTCATAGTACATTGGGCTCTAGCTTCTTTAGCTTCAGCTCCGAAAATGGTTAGAGCACCCTCTCCACGGGTCAATGACAGGCAATTGGCCTCACACAATGAGTTCTGGCAACTTAAAATGACTCGTATGACATTTTTTCTTGTGTTTTTTTGTCACACACATAACAGTCGTTCCTCTATATATCTAGGATAATGAATTGCAGATGGACTATGAAGCTCTGGGTGCAAAGCTTTTTTTTGGGTGGGTAAAAATCTCATACCCACGTTGTTCCTACGTTGCAAACTGAGACCTCGGTATTCAGTAGGATGGATGAAAAAACATTAATACCCTAAAAAGAGAAAAACACAACTTTTAAAGTACGACGAAAACCTAATCTATAAGGAAAAAGTCCATTTTACCCTATCAAACTATTGAAAAAGTCCACTTAATCATATAAACTACAAAACCGGTTATTTAACCACCCCATTCTTTTAAAACTAGGCTAATTTACACCATTAGTACTAGGCTAATTTACACCATTAGTTGGTTAGCTAGGTGGTTTCGCTGACATGGCAGTGGTTTTGCCATGTTAGTGCTTGTGTCACAATTTTTTTTTTGTCCTGATTTGTGTACGCCGCATACCGCAGGCTAGGCCTCCCTCCTATCTAACCAGGATACCTACAACGAGAAGACGAGCTAGCTATGCCGCCGTCGCCTTGTCCTTGAGCAAGGTGTCGAGCATCTTGCCGACGGAGTAGACGATGAACCCCATCTCCCTGAGCTTGTCAGCGTCGACGACATTGCGGCCGTCGAAGGCGAAGGCCGGCTTCTCCGTGGCGTCGAAGATTCTCCGGTAGTCAAGCATCCTGAACTCTTCCCACTCGGTCAGGATGCATAGCGTGTGGACGCCATGCGCGGCCTCATACGCGTCCCATGCCACGCGCACCTGCGCCTTCGCCTTCACCGCCGTCGGGCTGGCCGACGCCAGGTCCCTCCGTATCTGCTCCTCGCTCACCTGCGGGTTGTACATGCTCACCTAAGCATTGTCGTCGAGCAGGCCCCTACACACGTTGATCACCGGCAACTCCCTCGTGTCGTCGGTGCCCTTCTTGAAAGTGAGCCCCAGAACGACCACCTTCTTGCCAGCCACCTTGTTGAACATGGACAACAACACGCAACACACGAACCGACTATTCTGGTAGTCTTTCATGGCGACCACCTGCAGCCAGTAGCCAACCGTTGCACTCGCAGATGTACATCGGGCTCAGGATGTCCTTCTGGAAGCACGAGCCCCGAACCCGACGCCGGCGTTCAGGAACCGGCTGCCGATGGCGAGCGCCACCTCCGAGACATTGGCACCTGTTGCCTCGCACAACGCCGAGATGGCGTTCACCGACGAGATCCTCTTCGCCAAGAACGCGTTCGCGGCGAGCTTGGACAGCTCCCGACCAGAGGTGACGACTGCCGGCTCTGCCCACCTACTTGGTGTCTAGCTCATGCAAGAGAGAGATTTATTATTATTATTTTTATTATTTGCGTTGGGGCATTCGGCAGGCGCAAATGGCAAACCCTCCAACCCAAACCCCACAACCCAATTTAGCCGGTTTAAACTGGGGAGGGGCCGTTTTGGTTTGGGAAGGGGCTTTCCCCGGCGGGGGTTGGATTCCCAACTCCCTCGCCAACGTCCCCCCCTTCTCGCCTTCCTTTTTAAGGGCTTTTCTAAGTTTAGGCCGGGTTTGTTGGTTGTGGCCTGTGAGCCAATGGTAAAAGTAAGCTAGTTTCTCCCATTTCCCACCCTCGGGCGGGGCCAACGGTTTGTATTGGGCCTTGGATTTGGTGAAGGGAATTTTAATATTTTCAAAGATTTATGATTGGAATTTGATTAAAATTGATCCAAAATTGATAAATTTTTAAAAATTTAAATTTTTAAGGAATTAAAATCCTTATAATGTTAAAAATTTTTTAGAATAATTCCGGTTCATCAAAGTTAATGGATTGAATTTTTTATTAAACCAACCACCCAGAATTTAAGAAAAATAGAATTAATTGGAATTATATTTTTATTTCCCCACATAATAACAATATTTAATTTTAATTGAGGTTTAGCATTTTCACCACTGAGAGATTTTTTGAAAAGGAAAAGTATGTGATTTTCCAATTGGGTAATGGAATGAGTAAAGTCAAAAAGTAATTAAAGATAAAGCATAGATTGAGATCAAGGGAATGTTAGAATAATCTCGGCCGATTAGCCCAGCGGCTAATCGGGCCTTGATCCGCATACGATCGGCGCCCGGCTAACCTTAGGTGATGGGCCTGTCGCGCTGCGCTATAAATAGAGGGTGGGGGCCGGCGGCTCGACTCACGAGGTTGGCCTGAGCCGCACCCCCCCACCGACAAAACCCTAACCAATCTAGAGGGCGGCGCAGTCAGCGACGGGAAGCGTCATCGCCGTCACCGTCATCGGATCTGCTCCGCCCCGCCGCCACCGTCTTCTTCTTCACCGACCGCCGCTCCCGCCATGGCCTCCTCCTCCTCCAACGCATCGGACGGTACCCTCTCCCTCTCCTCTCTTTCTCTCCCTTCCCTCTCGGATCTAAACCCCAGACAAGGAAAAAGTATACTACAGGTTGTACATGCTCACCTAAGCATTGTCGTCGAGCAGGCCCCTACACACGTTGATCACCGGCAACTCCCTCGTGTCGTCGGTGCCCTTCTTGAAAGTGAGCCCCAGAACGACCACCTTCTTGCCAGCCACCTTGTTGAACATGGACAACACCACGCAACACACGAACCGACTATTCTGGTAGTCTTTCATGGCCACCACCTGCAGCCAGTAGCCAACCGTTGCACTCGCAGATGTACATCGGGCTCAGGATGTCCTTCTGGAAGCACGAGCCCCCGAACCCGACGCCGGCGTTCAGGAACCGGCTGCCGATGGCGAGCGCCACCTCCGAGACATTGGCACCTGTTGCCTCGCACAACGCCGAGATGGCGTTCACCGACGAGATCCTCTTCGCCAAGAACGCGTTCGCGGCGAGCTTGGACAGCTCCCGACCAGAGGTGACGACTGCCGGCTCTGCCCACCTACTTGGTGTCCAGCTCATGCAAGAGAAGAGAGATTTATTATTATTATTATTATTTGCTGATTAAGATGGCACCATGCAAAATTTGGTAACATAAACGCTAACATGGCAAAATCACTACCATATCAACAAAGCACCCAACTAAACTACCTAAATGTGTAAATTAGCCTGGTTTTAAAACAATGGGGAGGGGGTTAAATAACCGATTTTGTAGTTTAGAGAGTTAAGTGGACTTTTTCAATAGTTCGAGGGGTAAAATGGACTTATTTCAATCTATAATCATACTCGCTAGTCGCTTCACTACTAACAACATTATTCTCAGCAGTCTTGCTATTTTTAAGTCGTCTGAAATTTTCTTAAATTTAAGTCAATTGTTGTGACTATTGGATTTATGTAGAGATTGATGTGTCATATGATTAGATATTGATCCAATGGATAAAAAAGGTAACTTATGCTTAAGAAAATTTCAATCACCTTATGAATAGAAAGTCCCTATTCTCATATCGGTTTTGCTAGTTTTAAGTTGCCTGAAATTTTCTTAAGTTTAAGTCACTTGTTGTGACCATTGGATTTGTGTAGAGATTGGTGTGTCATATGATTGGATATTGATTCAATAGATGTCATATGATTGGATATTGATCCAATGGTCACAACAAGTAACTTAAATTTAAGAAAATTTCAAACAACTTATGAATAAACAATCCCTTCTCATATATGTACAAACCCAGTTTTGTAAAAGAGAATAGATTCCATAGGTTTCAGTCCCAGTTGGCATCTCGGCCACTACTTCTGAACTTTTGTTATTACCCACTACCCAGCATTCAGTAAATAAGTTAGATAGGTGGTGAACGTAATTTTCTCCAAGCTGCTGCTGCATGCCACAAAAACTATATCAACGATCTATTCAATTCAGCTGCGGTATGACGCATGGACCACCGGATCTGCACGACCGCATCTGCCCCTTTCCCGGCCGGACGCGAACAAGTATGTGAGGGTCCCTAGATTTGGTCCGCGCACGCACCAGAGGCCCCACATGCGTGCACCCCAGCAGCACCCTATACCAAGCAAACTAAAGATCACACACCGCATGATTGCGCCAAATTGGTATATATGTGCATGCAGTTTGTGAGATACATCGAGCTAGCGCCTTTGCATGCGTTGCTTCCGTTGTGGCCAATGCAAGTAGAAAAGAGGATGGATCGAGAGCCAAAAGTGCATGCACGCAGCTACAGGCCTACAGTGCTGGGTCCAAGGAGCTGAAAGGATGGGTCACGTATGCATGCAACAAGAGACGGGGCCGTGGCGTCGTGCATGCATGGAGGCAGGGGTGCAGCGGCGCAGAGCAGAGCTGGCCATGCATGATCAGGTGAGCAGGGGGACAAGCGCGGAAGAAAACAAGAGGGCGGCACATACACGGCGCTCCCATTGGCGCGTGCTCCCGTAATATTCGAAGTGCACGCAGATGATGTTAGCCACGCTGCGCTGCGCTGCGGCATGGCAGGGCAGGGCAGGGCAGGGCAGGGCAGGGCAGATCGATCGATGGGGAAGAGCGAGCTAGGGGCAGCAGCAGCAGCCATATATGCATGCATGATAAGTATGATCCCGCCGGCCGGCCGGATCAGACGGTGGGGCTGGAGTCGGGTGTGACCGTGTGGGGGTAAGCGCGCGCGCGGGCCGAGCGGACGGACGGAAGGAAGTAAAAGCTGGCGGTTTGGACCGGTGCGTGCGTGTCTGTGCATGTTGCGTGGTTGGCTCTGCAGCTTCACGGCTCTGGGCTCGAGCAGAGGCAGAGCAGGCAGCCGTCAGCTCGTCACGTGATGCGCCTGCCAGGAGGTGAGGCCAGGCCATGCCGTCTTGGCTGTATATATATATGAGTACTCGTTGTTTTGTCACTTGCAATAATTTGCGAATAGTGCTGTGGATCGATTAATAAGCTTGTTTGCTATTTTTTGGGACTTAATTTACGTTTACCTCTGATATCATAAATGTTGCGAAGTTATTCGATCGAAATGAGCAACTAACCTCACTTTACAACGTATATATGTATCTGCTGACCGTATGCAACAGTGGCTAGTTTCATTATGCTTGCCTAGGTACGTACGTGCGTACGTACAAACGGTGGTTAGTGTAATACTACTGACTAGACTTTTCTCGTGGCAAACAGTAATTTGTGAATAGTTCTTTCCACAATATAAGATGAAACGAAATGGAACAGCGTGAATCAAAGCTGACTTGGCCAGCAGCTAGACATGTCCGGCTTGTACGCAGTGTGCTGCATTTAATTAGGACCCATTTAGGGCTCGCTGAGTACATGTTACGTGGTTTGCTGTGTGGGTCATTCGAGTTGATGTTTCTTGTGTCAGTAACAGGGCGCGAAACGTTAGTCGACATGACTAGCCCTTCGGCACCCCCATGTTCGGGGTGAATGCACTTCTGATCACATGCACGGTCATGCACCAAATTTCAAATCTCAACCTTAACATGCAGGAACACATATGCAGCGTCGTTTGTATATAATATAAGCATTGGTTTTACCGTTGCATGCCTGTGTGGTCGTGAGCCGCGGCAAGCAACTGTCCTGCCAGACATTCATCCACACTCGACCAGACCATGCATGAATGCTCCGGACCGGCCCGCCCCGTCCACGAGCCCACGACCGGCCGGGCCAAGTCGTCCGTGCTGCCCTGACAGGTGCACCCCACCGTACCATCTTGCTCGTTCGAGGACTGCGAAACACACGTCCGGCCATCCCTGCGCGAGCTACAGAGGTCTTCATGTTTCAGAACATCGAAACGAGCAGGAGACAGAGACAGAGGAAGAGAGAGATGCAGGAAGAGGACAAAAGAAACTGTATGGGAGAGATGCAGAAAGAGGACAAAAGAAACTGTATGGTAGTGGTGCAGTAAGTACTACGTACGTACGTCTGGCCATGCAGAGCGCATCGGCTACAGTGCACACGCTTTGCAAAGGCCGGACGGGGGCACGGACGGGGCAGGGCCGGGCCAGTCCAGTTGGTGCTGCAGTAGTGCATGCATTATGGGCGCACGAAACCTTAAAGGAGCTGAGCTGATGGAGCTAATAACTCATCGGTGCCGTTCACGGCATCATGCACTGGCTTTAGCCCTGTAGCCTGTTGGCGTGGGCTTCGCAGGCTTCTGTGACCGATCTGTACGCGCAGCTAGCGTACGTGCTTTTCCGTGTCGCTGCTGGCTACCTCGACCGTGCGCTTGTGTGACTCCACTGCCAAAGTGATTTGAACTTGGGCGCCTCGGTGCTCTCGAGGGAGGAAGAGAGGCACGGGGAGATGGGAGGGAGGGTTCTGCGGGGAAAGTGGTGGGGAAGACAGTGACAAGACGAGCAAAGGTAGGGCCGGCCGGGATTTCCATTTCTGTTTCCTCACAGGCTTTAGTTTTTGCGCCTTTCGTCTTTTAATCGCCCGGTTCTGATCAACCTCTCTCTGATCTGTTCTTAGTTTGTTGGTATCAAAGATTTTTCAGGTTTCTTGTGTGCTGTTATGTAACCAGAGTCAAATTATTTCACTGAGAATTGTCTTCTATCAATCCCAAACCTTTGCTACGTAACAATGACACTCGAGTATTGTTCCTACATAGAAATATCTCACCGTAAGTAATGACAACTGCTTAGCCTAAAGCATCACGCTAGGGCGAGCAGTTTCAAGTAAGAGTGGTCATTAAACATATTTAGTTTCAAGTAAGCAAGGACGGAGCTTTGGGGCCAAGGTGGGTCTTGCCCCCCACAACAATTGTGTAATCTGTCTATCTATCTATTCTATTCTATTATTAAAGTAATAAAAAAGAAGCCACCAAAATTCCCACGTTAATCGGTGGAAAAAGATAAATATTTACACCATTGATTATGGTGGATCCAGATTATAACGATCTAAATTAAACGAAAGAGTCCATATCAAGTACAGTATAGAAATAAAAAAGTACACTGTGGGTCCCTAAATTTGTTAGGGTTGGTCACTTAGGTCTCTAATCTATGAAAGTGTTCAATTTGGTACCTAAACCTATTTAAGTGTGTAGGACCGAAAAGACGACTAGAGGGGGGTGAATAGGAGCTCAATCAATTTTTTCGCTTTAAGATCGGATTCAAACATAATATTGACTCCAATAGCTATATGAACTATGAAAATCAATATATATAAGCATAGCGGAAGACTTGAACTGAATCCCCTTCAAACCCCCAAAAGAAACGACCAAAAACACACAAAAAAACAGCCTGATAAACAGTGCCGGTCGTACCGGGTGAACCGTGTCGGTCGTACCGCACTCCGGTCGTACCGGATGAACCGTGCCAGTCGAACCGCGATAAACAGTAAAAACAGGCGAATGAATAGAAAATAGCCTAAAAACGAAATAAAAAATCGACGTAACTTTTGATCTACACATCCAAACACCACCAAATTTGAAACATATCTTTCTAAGGATGTCAGCAACCTATTCCATGCGACGATCGAAAAGATCCACGTCAAAGTTTTGATATTTTTCAGTTTTATTGAAGGAAGGTTTAAAACCGAGCAAAAACGAAAAACTCGATCCAACACTTGCTCATGGGAGATGGATGATCTAGATGATCATAGATGTATTCTCACACATCACAACAAGGTAGAAGAGGGCAAAAGATCAATCAAAAACCAAAGGATCAAAGATGGACTCAAAACCATAAAACAAGAAGGAAGAACACAAAGAGACACATCTTTGGGAAATCATCCATGTATTGATTCGTGATTGTTGTTGGTTACAGCCACTCCTCAAGGAGGACAAGAGCTTAATACATAAGCATACGATCAATCAATCCCTAGAACCCTAACCTCTCTTTCCTTCTCTCCTAAGCTCTAAACAACCTAGGGTTTTTCTCAATGAAGTGCTTGGGGCTGTAGGGCAGCACCCTCATCTATTTATACTAGAGGTTAGCATCTAGAGAATATTCCACTCAGGGCACCCGTTAAACCCTAACACACAACGGGTTAACATACGTATGCATCTCAAAGCGTCGTCTTCACGTCTTCATGACCTAAACCGCTTCTCCAAGCGCCGCGGTTTAGCCAACAAGTCACAAAGTCGGTATTTGGCAAATTACCAAAATACCCCTTCTCGATCCTTCTCCACGGACCGAGTCCAATCCTGTTGAAGCAATTGCCGCTCCGCCATGTGTAGGTTGATCAACAACTCTCATCATGTCGGCAAGTCTCTCCCGTCCGGATCCCACCGGAACCACCAAGGCACTTGCACCGACCCCTGCGCCGCTTGGTCCAACCAGCTGCATCGAACTGCTCGTTCGATCATCCTCGTCCATTCTGCGCCACGCTTGAGTCGCTTGACCTCACCCGGCATCCATGATCGTTCTGGACTCAGCTCTCCAAGCTTAGTCCTGATCCTTCTCGCCGTTGACCGTCGTTGACCTGCAAGCCACCTGCACAGCAATAGACAGATAAATCATATCCAGGAACAAGTTCTTCACAACTTGACCCGCGTTAGCTCAAAACATGCAATATGCAACTCATATACCAAGACAAACATGGATATGACATATCCCATAATCAATTCTCTAAAAAAATCAATAATTAGTGCAAATGTGGTACTACCGCCAAGTCATTCCCGGTACTACCGCATCACGGTAGTACCGCTCTCAGCATTGAGGTTGTACCGCTCTCGGAGAATTTCCAGAATCCCCAAAAACACGCTCTCTGGAATTTTGCAACCGCCAAGCAACTTTCGGTATTACCGCACTACGGTACTACCACCCTTTCAAAGACGGTACAACCGCACAGAGGTCGTACCGCGACTTACACGCCAAAATGATTGATTATCCTGACACTTGCTGAAATAATCTGAAAAACAAGAATTCCAACAAACCTTCAACCAAATTCCATTTTGGAGCCCAGAAAATAGATGTTGGAAATATGCCCTAGAGGCAATCATAGAGATGATTGTATTTCATTATGTTCATAACATTTGATAATATGTTATCTTGTTCCTTGAATAAATCATGAGTTATATAGATCAATGAGTATGTGACTTGTTGGTGAAACTCTTTATCTTATATGATGTCGTTCCAAAAGTATCCCTGGTCGAATGTCACTGGTCGGAACACCAGTGACTTTACGACTAGTACATGTATTGATTGATGACCATGTTTCACCGGTCATGGATATAGAGATATCGAATCAATAATGTGGACACATGTTAGAGAACATAGTGTTGGATAAGACCCACCTTGAGACACTATTGAGATTGTTATGATTCTATGTGTCGTTAGTTGGTCTCAAGCAATGATGATGTATAATCCTTAGACCTGAGATCAGCATGGTTTCCTACATGTGTAATAGCACTCTTAGGGGTTGTCAAACGCTACTCTGTAACTGGGTAGTTATAAAGGTAGCTTTCGGGTATGCTATGAAACATACGGAGGAATATGACTGGTCGGATATGGGATTTGCTCCTCCTAACCTAACGGGAGAGATGTCTCTGTCCCCTCATTGTGGTCGAATAAAGAAAGTGCATGGCCATGTCACTAGTGGTCGAAGTGTCGACCACATGAAGTTATTCGACACTTGATCGAGAAAGTATTGAACAGTCCATGGATGACATATTATCTCACCTGGAGTTCAACCGGATGTCGTGAGGCAAAGCGGAGAATACACAAGCGAGTCGTTCGGTTGCCAAAGTCGTAGATCGGTCAAAGTCGTATGGAGATACGACCTGGTCGACTACTCGAACTACTCGAACATTATCACCAACTGGTCGGTCGTAAGGAGTTGCGTGACTAAAGTGGTCGTAGTTAGATACTATTGCAGTCCGATATATTTTGTGTGTGTCGGAATCGTTAGTTCTAGGTGAACTAGTTCCGAGTCACAACCGATTACACACGAACCTATAGGGTCACACACTTAAAGGGCGATAGTTCCTAATGGGCCTTCGTCGGGACCCATTATGGATGCCTATATATAGAGGCGGTGGCATGGGGTGAGTGATCGATCAATCTCTCGGAAGAAATCCCGAAACCCTAATAGCCACGCTCTCCTCAACCACGCCGCCGGCGCTAGCACTCCTGCGCGTGGTGTCCCTGCCCCCGTACGTGTGGATACCTTGGAGGTGTTGTTGTGAAGTATCAGCACTTGGACGATTCGCGACTCGCGACGTTTATCGGAGTAGGAGGAGAAGGCGCGCGGCAAGTACGACTACGACTGCTTCAACTCGCTACATCGGCTCTACTTCCGCTACGAGTCGGCGCGTCTAGTGGTAATCTCGTGATCTATCACTTGCGGTGGTTCCTTAGTTGCGTGATAAAATTTTTGTTTGTGCTATCGTAGCCTTCCCGCGATCCTTCAATAGAAAACGAGTCAGTTTTGAGCACTATGAGTTCAATTTGGAATCAAATTGTTCAAGCAATTGGAATTTAGCACATTGAGCATTTTGCTGAAAATACTGGTTTTTATCTTAGCAAAGCAAGTCCTAGACTAGGAGCCATTCACAACTGCCTCCTAAGCTTCAACCAATTAACAATTTATTTTCTTAGCATTGTGCTAGATCTCAAGTCTTGCCGCGACCATCCCAAGCAAGAAGCTTAAGAGAGTGATCTAGGTCATCAAAAACCCCCCTGAGTTCATGCCTAGTACAATGGCAAGCCGTCTCATGAGAAAGAATTGGTGAGATCAGTTTTTTCGCACAAAAAAGCTCATTTTTCATTTGCTTGACTTAAGAACTGTCATAGCTCAATTTAAAACTCAAAGAAGGTTCAAGACTCAATTTAGCCTATATGATATGGCGTGAATCATAAGGGGATCACTATGGAAAAACTAGTCACAAGATCCAAGAAGTCATGTTTTATGGCAAGATATAAAGTCGTGAGCAAACTAAGCCGTTTTGTTTCCAATCCGAGATGATCATTGGCACGCTCTTGATAGGGGAGGGTTATAGCGATTCACTAACCGGTACCCGGATATAGCGATCGGATATCCGATGATGAGATTAAGGCCACAAGTGGATATGTCTTCATACTTGGAGGTGGCGCTGTTTCATGGAAGTCTTGCAAGCAGACCATCTTAACGAGGTCAACAATGGAAGCAGAACTCACAGCATTAGATACTGCCACTGTTGAAGCCAAATGGCTTCGTGAGCTTTTGATGGATTTGCCGTTGGTTGAAAAACCAGTACCGGCTATTCTGATGAACTGTGACAATCAGACCGTGATCGTCAAAGTGAACAGTTCTAAGGATAATATGAAGGCATCAAGACATGTGAATAGAAGACCGAAGTCTGTCAGAAAAATGAGAAACTCTGAAGTAATAGCTTTGGATTATATCCAAATAGCTAAGAATCTGGCAAATCCCTTCACAAAGGGTTTATCACGGAATGTGATAGATAATGCATCGAGGGAGATGGATTTGAGACCCACATGAGTTATACCATAGTGGTAACCCATTCTATGTGATCGGAGATCCCGTGAAGTAGAATTGGTGAAACAAGCTATTGTTAACTGGAAGGAGAGTACTTTTATAGACCCACTCCATTGAAAATGCAATTCTCTCCTAAATCTGTATGACATGTTAATTTTTATTTTAATGTGTTCTGTGGCTTGTTTAAGCAAAGATGCTGTCCTACAGAGCAGTCTTGAAAGAACACACCTATATGAGTCCGACTGTTAGTCACAGTCTATGAGATAGGGTAATCTCTAGAAAGCTCATGAATAGGCCAGGAGTATGACTTATATGCTCCAACCCGCGGGGATGCTTGGCAGCCTAGTATCAGTTAAGGACTTAAGTGAAACTTATTCACACAAAACTGCCAATTCAAGGTTTAGTCCATTGTGTAGTTGTGGATAAGTGTAGCTTCTGTTCTAGATGGATGTTCAACCTTAACCGGTCTCCATCGAAACACTGGTATATCAAAACAATACTGTGGATCAAGGCATTTGACATGTGCCCTTGAGATCTGGTGGGGGATTGTTGGAATTAATACGGGATAGGCCCAATTTTAATTCTAATTAATTCCTGAAAAATTCCAAAGGCCCACGTGCATGTGCTAAAATTGTTTAGTCCCCATATGGAGAGTTGAATGGGAGTTACACCACTTTAAAAGGTGGAACGTGGTAGCCCCTTGTGGAATTGGAGAGAGCCAATACGCGCGCGCCACGCCTCGCCACGCCTCACCGAGCCGTGCTGTGCGGTGCGATGCGTGTGTGCGCAGGCGTGTCGGGTGCGGACGTATTTTTATTTATCTATTCGAAAATCGAAACGCACCGACTCGTAGTAAATGGTATTAACGAATGGCTGGTAGTAACGGTGCAGTGCTATTTTAGAAGAATAGAGCACTGGTTCTGAAACTGATCTCCAGACGAAATGCTTAGACAATACTCTATGTTTTTGTTGTTGTCTCCGGCGATCTCCATCCCAGCGAGGCACGTGTGCGGTCGCATCGGGAGAACAGGCCTCCGGAACCCCGTCCTCGAAGGTTTGCACGAACGAGGACGAATAAGGTTTTTGAAGAGCGTTCGCGTGACTGCTCGCTTCATCTGATTTTCTGCTATATCTGCGTGACTACTACCATGATATCCACGAAGTTCTCTGATACATCTATATCAACTGCACAACTACTACCACTACGTCATGACTAACGACGACCTCACCAAGACTTCTGCTGCTCCTTCCGCTTGATCTGGGTATGTCTATCTCACACTTGTTGTTTATTTAGCTTTATTATGTGTTGTTGACTTGAACATTGAGATAGGTATACTAGTTTATGTTCTTCTAGAAATTCGTATATCTATAGTGTTCTTGTCTTCCTGCTTGGTGAAAATAGCTACAGTATTTTTCATGATTTATCTAGTATATTTCTAGATTAAAATAATTCAAAAAATACTCATATATTCAACAATTTCAACTCGAGAAATTTTCGAATCAAGCGGAGGCGGCGCGGACGTGCAGCTTTCAGCGGCACACGAGCTCGCCGCGAGAAGGATGTTTAGCAATGCGTTGCGAGCTCCTCAGACCCCCTGCCATCCAAGATGACGCCGCGTGTCCTCTATCAGTTAGCTGCCGCGAGGGTAACCTCAAATTAGCATTTTTGATGAATGGTTTTATCTCTCGTAGTTCAAACCCGACTTTAATTTATCTATTGTACTCTGTAAATATCGCATAATACAATAATGAATATGTGCCATACAATTTACATCTTCCCTTTTTTTAGGGAAATTTTACATTTTCCTTAATTTCCTCAGTACAAGTGTATAATAGATAGATCTAAGCTAGCCTGATTGAGCACGAGGCTCGAATACCGATCTTAGGGTGGTGTTTGGTTTAATGCCTAACTTTTGCTGCATCACAATTTTATTAGTCATGATCATCACCATAATTGTGACAACTATTTTATTGGCCACACATTTTCTGGTAAGCCACATGCTTCCTAACTTATGGCAAGGTTGGTTAACCATGCCTTAAATGATCCCAATCTAGCAAGCCTCGGTCTGTGGGTTAGACATGACTTATATTAGGAAGGGTCGACTTAGGAAGGGTCGACCAAGTTCTCCAGCCTTTCGTCAGAGGTGCCTCAAGGATGGCTCCACTCCTGGGCAAAGCCATTGTTTTCTTCTCTAAAAAAATGTATGATCAGTTTAGCATGCAAGCACAATTTCTGCGATGCACCGGTGACCAGCTCCCTTGGTTAGCTATTGAGAATGCCCGTGAACTGACCTCAGAGCATCTACGATAATTTTTTTTCTTAGCGTGTTACTAAAAGAAGAGAGTACTTAATCTAATAAAAATAAACAAGTCTCACAATGAATTGTTTCTTGAGTTTGTATTTAAGATTTTAATTGCTATTTTAATTGTTACCCATAAAACAAGTTTTTTGGTAACACGCAAGTCTCTTATAGTTATTTTGTTATTTTTTGTGTCTTGATATCAACAATTTGCTTATTTCTTCATCTATAAACAAGCTTATATTTTCTTCTTCACATCACCTAAATATTAATGTGTAAATTTCTTAGTAACAAGTGATATGAATTATTGTAGACAGACGCTCCGAGTAGCCCAAACTTCTGCGCTCTGCCTCGCCGGCCGCCGCTCAGCACAGGTACATTCCAACCTCCAAGGATTCCTTCATGTCTTTGCGGACATCCTGGTCCGAGGCCGACGCGTGTAGCTGGCCTTCCAAAGCATTAGTAAGTCATCGCCCGGCAAACACCACACCTGCACGGCTGCACGCGCGCATGCACCCATGAAGTGCGCGCAGATGCATGCAGCTTCGGCTACCAATTCCTCCGGGCAAGCGGCAGCATTGGATCCCACGTCGGGGTCATGGCACCTGCATGCGTTCTCTGCCGATTTTTGGGATTCCTAGCTTGCTTGCCCGGCCGAAGCAGGCTCGCACTCACATGCCGTGCCGGTGAAAGGTGGATGGGAAAAAGGCGAAGGCAAAGGCAAAGGAGGTGTACCAATGGCTTTACCCTGTAGTTTTTGGTATATTTAGTTTTTTTTTAAAAAATAAAATAGCAAGTCTGAAATATACTGTTGTACTATCTTTATGATTTCGTGCAAACGAAAACTATTTTGCTATTGCAAATAAACGTGACAATTCAATCAAAGACTCTTCTACCTTTTGATGGCCTTTCGGAACCGATGGATAAGATGCGATTGGACTGGATCGTGAGGCTGGCCTTGCCATTGTGTTGTCTTAGTCAGGTCATTATTTCACCCAGGCAATCGAATGCACGCACGTCCCGGCCGGGCCGGCTCCCTCCCTCCCTCTCTCTCCGTCTCTCTCTCTCTCTCTATCCGTCTCTCTCCCGTGCCGAACTACGAAAGCCAGCTTTTGATAGGTACGGAGGAGAGCGTGTGGCAAGCATTTTATTCTGCCTATACATTGCGAGACATGAAATTTAGTACTGTTTACCTTATTTTGTTCGTGCACTAGCTAGATGGACCTAGATTCACCGTATCCGCTACACAATTAGTATGTATGTTAACTGTGGATGATCGGAGTCGCGAGCTGCATTCTTCAACAAAAAAAATTGCCGAATGTGACCGATCGACGACGGCCGCATAACCTCATCGTCCGCGCAGGCATGCACACCAAAATAGTCGGCGAAACACGACGCTATTCGCTTTGTGTTCTCCTTGGAGTAGGCTCCTTTTGCCAAAGCATGATTGCTGAAACGGAGGCACGGGCGGGAGCTTGGGGACAGGGTCGCACCTGTGACTTGTTGCCATTCGTTTGATAGGTTGGTGGTGGCGACCGACAAGTGCGCGATGCGAAACCAAACATGCAATTGACTAATCATGAATCCCCAAGGAAACAGGAGCGCTCCCAGGGACATGTCACTCTCCCTCTACCGCTACCTCTTACTCTCATGCATGCATAAATCCAATTACACAACCGCCTTTAGTTCTTCGTGTCAAATAACCAATTCCGATAGGTTATGAAAGATATGTGCAGCCGGTTGAGATGACCATACAACTGATCAAAGCAACAACCTGTAGGGCAAATGCAATAAAACATGCGATTCTCATCGCTTCAAAGGTATTTCTTCCGGACCTGAGGAGAGAGGCATTTTATAGGAGCAACAATGCCAGCCATGCATAGGCTAGCTTAGCTAGCAGAGGAGGCAGCAAGAAATTATGGCAATGATGAGGAGGACAAGGCAGGATGTCTGTATGCCATGCATCGAGAACAGAGTTTGTGGGGGCACTGAAATCTGCCACGGCCCTGTTTGTGCACGAGTAAATAATTACCAGTCCGTGTACCACTGTCACTGTCCTTGTACTCTGCTCCGCTTTCTTACCGTGACAAAAGAATGCTGTCATGCAGACAAGGCAATTAGTAGCAGTCTCCAAAGGCCTTGTCGTAGAATCTCACGGTCACGGATAAGTACATCCTGTGATCTATGCTGAAACAAAGGTTACTCTGTGCCGACTGTATCCCCATGATCAACTCAATGGGAGTTAGGATTAACACAATAGTGTGTTCACCTAAAGAATAGGGTGGTCTAATCATTCAGAACTTAGACATAAAAAGCAAAAGTTTACTTAAAAAATGGTTGTTTAAGTTACTGAATGAAGAAGGAGTATGTCAATCTATGTTAAGAGAAAAAATACTTGGGTGGGAAATGTCTTTCGTAGTTGGTTAGTAAGCCTGGCACTTCTCACTTTTGGTTAGGCCTAATGAAAATTAAAGATCAGTTTTTTCGTTTTGGTTCATTCCAGATTAGAAATGGAATACAAACTAGGTTTTGGGAAGATATTTGGTTAGAAGATTCTCCTCTGAAAAGTCAATATCCACTCCTTTTTAATATGGTCAGGAGAAAGGACGATACAGTGGCGAATATTCTGAGCACGGCTCCTTTAAATATTTCTTTTCGAAGACCTATTATTAGGCCTAAGCTATAGGCCTGGAATGAGTTAATTCTGAGAATTGCTAATGTCCATTTGATCTCTCAACAAGATGTGTTCAGATGGAATTTGAATAAGTTTGGACTTTATTCAGTACAGTCTTTCTATACAGCACTAGTTGGCAGTTCTCCAGCCCCTACCAGGAACTTTTTTTGGCTAATTAATATTCCATTAAAAGTGAAAATATTTCTCTGGTATCTCAAAAGAGGAGTAGTTTTAACTAAAGATAATCTGCTTAAAAGAAATTGGAGGGGAAGCAAAAAATGTTGTTTTTGTATTAAGGAGGAAACAATTCAACATCTTTTTATTGAATATCCCTTTGCACGTCTTGCATGGTGGGTTGTTCAATGTGCATTTAACTTATCTCTTCCAGTGAGTATAGCAAATATGTTTGAAAATTGGCTAGCTGGAATTCCAAGATTTTTAAAGACACAACTCTTGGTGGGAGCTAGTGCCTTGTGTTGATCTATCTGGTTATGTCGGAATGATGTTGTTTTGACAAAAAGATTGTCAATAATCCCTTGCAGGTTATCTTTGTAAGCGAGCACTGGCTGAGAGCTTAGGCAAATTTGCAGAAACAGGCTCAGAAGGAGTCCATATTGGCCGGAAGCGACAAGTGGAAGTAGTGGCGAAACAAATTTTAAGTATTCATGGGTGGCGGTTTATCCATAGAATCTGTAATGATTGAATTTAATTTTCAGTCGTCGTATGCTTGTAAGGTTTGAAGCCACTTTTAACAGCTTTGATTACTTTGGTACTTTAACCTCTTTAATAAAATAGGCTATGTGCATCCTTCATGCAGAGATTGGGAGAGTTTTCTCTTCTATTATAAAAAAGGACTAGATAAATAATGCACGTCATTGCCCTCTGTCCGTTGTTTTGTTTCTGGGAATGTTTTCTGAAGATTTTGTGCACGAAACGATGACGGAAACAAAAAGATGCAGACATTAATTGACAGGTTACTATTGAGGACACTCAATAGGTTGCTCTTGGAGGCAGCACTGATAATTTGATTTCTGACCATTCACTCGCGACTTGTTTACAACGGGAGCAACTTGCTGGTTGCGTAACGATTCCTGAGATGGCTACAGTCGCACCACTAAGTTATGGACAAAACGTACGGGGCTGTTTTTTTTTTTTTTTTTATCTCCCTCCGATATTGAGGGCGTGGAGACACTTGGTCAGTGCACTGTTCTAAAAATGTGAAGAAATCGGTCACTCCACGTGCCCATGTTTTCCGGTAGGGTCATAGAAATAAAAAATGAGTGTTATTTCGTTGTAACATACGGATACAGTACCAAGCTAAAGGCCAGAAATGCAGAAATGTCGTAGCATCTAAGAGATCTACTGCTTTACATGAACTTTCACTTGAGAGAGAAGGGGTCCACCGAATAGGGCTGTTCATGTTGACGCCGAACAAAAAAAAAACGAACTGTACCGAGTTGATAGGTGGATGGGATTCGGTAAGGCAGATAAAAATCTCTACTTTTGGGATTCCGTATTTTTGGCAAAAAAAAAAACCACACGTAAACCGAGAAAACCCCTCGTGAAAACTAGTGAATTTGATATGGCCCAATGCAAACTGCATGGGCGCTCGACCAGTCGAGTGTTACCATGGTGTATTCTGGGCTAGAAGCCAACATTCACTTTTTTTTTGCCTCATTTGCCGTACTTATTGCTTGTTAACTTGTGATCACACTTAAAAGTGCCCAGTGGTTCGGGCCAGTGAGGCATCAGGATCACACTCAAAAGTTATTGCATTGTGACCTTTAAATCTGGACCATTCGTCCAGCATCATGATCCATGCGTGGTACAAATCCCATTAATCCAAAAACAGGAAATGCATTGTATATACATATGGTGGCCTCACGAGTACCTCCCTAAAAAAAAATGTCCGAGGGAGGCGAAGACGTCGAGGTTATCGGAAATGCATTGTAGATACATTGTATATACATTGTATCTCTCTCTCTCCACATTGCCTCAGAAAATGCATTGTAGATACATTGTATATACATTGTATCTCTCTCTCCACCCGACTCCATTCACTCCATCTCGTCTCTTAGCCCCACTCCCCCTCTCTCTCCACGACTGTCCGAGGGAGGCGAAGACGTCGAGGTTATCGGAGGCCAGAGATGAAGGACGGCGGCCGCCGGTTCCTTGCTCGTCATCGGCGGAGAAGGAAGAGGCGATCGACGGCAGCCGCGATCCCATGTCCCCTGTTGCCGATAGTTGCAACGCCTTTCCCCGTCTCTTCCCGCCAGATCTTGCCGCCGGAGGGGAGGAAAAAGGCGGATCCAGCCACCCCTGGCCGTGCGACCGCCAGATTTGGCCGCCGTCGCCGCACCGCACTCACACCGACTTGCTCCTGAACCTCGACGTCACCGCCGTCCGCAATGAGATCCACTCAACTTCTGGTACGGACCAACTAGTAGAACCCTAGTTGACGTGTGTGTTTGCCCAATCTTTCACGGTACAGAATAATAGCGACAACACATGTAACTCTCAATGTGATATGAAATGAACTGACGATCAATTAATTAGAGTGATAAGAGCGTGCAGTACAGAACCTGATCTGATTAGCAACAATAAAGGTACTCAAAACCAGCAACGAAACCAAGATGCAAAACCCAACTCTGCAATTGGCCAACTAAATATTACTAGTCCAAGTAACTTGAGCAGCAATAAAACAAGTAGATTGATCTCTCGTGAAGTAAGATAACTAGTTCGGATGGGTAAGATGATCAGCAGCACCAGACCGAACCAGAACAGCAGCCTCCAAGGGGTAGAATTCACGTCTACAGCAGAATAGACGCAACCGTGAATTAGGGCTTCTCCAAACTGTGCACCAGAAGTTGATCACGAATTGGGGAATTGAATCCTGTAGATCCGTGTACAATTCAAGAGCAGCAACAATTGAACTCGCACAGCTTCAAACCCTAGATGGGAATTCCTGTCAAGAAACTCACGAGGTAAACTCTCGACTCGCCATGACGGCGTTCCTGGAATATTCACGAAATACAAATACCGTTCTGATTTACGAGTACCCTAAGGCTTTTATAGCCTGTACATGACTCTCGGCCAATGTGGTCCAACTATGACTAACATAAAAATAAGAAAATAAGTGACCGATTTAAGTAGGAAGTCGGATTAAGATGGAACCAAAGTAGATAGAAATTGCTGGCTTGTTTTCCTGGCTCATCTCCAGCACGTGCGTATGGTTCTGGCTCAAGCCATCCTTGGTCTTTGGCTCCACACACCCAAGCGCACGTTCCAGTCCATCACATGCACTCAGCCCATGCTGCTTCTGTCCACACACCCTTGGTTCAACACAGCACCTGATTCCATGCACCTGCACAGACGCTGTTGTTTTCTCCCTCTCATGGTCGCACACCAGCCTGCATGCATCTCTTTCTCATGTGCAATATTTCCTCCCACTCAGCGGCGGATCTAGGATTTGATCACGCCTGGACTAAATTCTAATAGGCTATCATCTTAAAACTAACGCTAATTTCTACCTGCACTAAGACACAACAAAAAATAAACCACAAATGCTTCATTGACATGAAACTTTAGCAAAAAAAATGTTTCAACATAAAATATAATAAGAAAAACATAAATAATGTAGCATCTTAGAGATACAAATCAAGTACCTAAATAATGAAGATTTCATCTCTAACCTAGCCCACCATTTCTTCGTCAATAGTTGGACAAGTACCAGAACCCACATAGACAACATTAAAAAATAAATCAAACAAAAAGGTATAATTAAATACAAAGATGAAATTTCGCTTTGTAAGAACCTAACTTACCAATGACATTTTACAAGTAAGACAACTGCTCAAGCAAAGGTAAGGAGCTACACATCCTGTAACTCCATTCCATGTTTCCTGTTCCACAATTTGCCAATTGCAACTTAGAAAAGGAAACTAATTGTTAGTTTCTAAGATTGTGTAATCTTCAAACCCACTTTATGACTATCAGCCGTAATCCCACATCAGAACTCAACTAGATAAAATACTAAGCTCCAAATAGGCTTTACCTATTCTCCTCAGAATGCGGGGGCACCGAAAGGAACTTAATTCGCTGGAATAGCAAGACCTATCCGCATGCATAAGGCCGGCCCCAGGAGCAACGCATCATCACCTGCACAATCAAAAGCAAGAGTTATGCAAATCAATGACACCCTGAAGGGCTGCAGCGTAAGCTGCTAAGCTGCTCGATGCAAACAAAACAAGGAGCTAGATTGAAATGAAAACATAACAACTGGAGTTGAGGTATATGTACACACATGGTGCATCTCACACACATAGATCGAAACACGCATTTATGCACCAAAAAAATCAGCCCTTTTCATGGGAATAGCATGCCACACGTACATCCATGGGCGGCCGCGAGAACTCCTCCTCCGTGATCTTGAGCATGGCGCAATCTGCAACAACAACAAACACATATACCAAATAATCACAGATTTCAAGGCCGCCAACCGGCCACAAACTCAACCGCCCCCATCCAATTCGACCCAAATTAACTCGAAACACCAGCGAGATTCGAGAAGAAAACCACCAACCAAGGGCGAGCCAGCTAGGACGAGAAGAACGCACCAACCAAGCTGACCAAGATTGCCCCACGAATCGAAGACATAGGTTCAGGAACTAGATCTAAAACTCCATAGGAGTAACAGAGCGGCTGAAGACCAGACCACCCTCCACGATCTGGCAACCCCGTACAAAATTCCGAGCACGCGACACGGAAACCAAGAACCCGGAACCCAGGAAGCCGCCGCCCAGGGTAAGAAAAGGATCCGGAGGAGGAGGGCACGGAGGGAGGGGCGGCCGTCGGGCGTGGAGGCGAGGGCGCTGCGCCGGGGCGTGGAGGAAGGGCGCAGCGCCGGGCGTGGAGGGAGGGCGCGGGTGAAGAATCTAGACCCGCCATTATGCGTTAATGGGGTTTTGGTTATTAATGATAAATCTATTTATAAGACTAACACTTCTATTGTCATACGAATTGTTTAGTCTCAACTGGATTTAAAGATCAAAGAGGTATGCATTCGACAACATCTTATTATATCTTGCTGCATTCCTCGGATCCATTATATAGGTTGAACTTCACCAAAAAGGAAAACTTGTATATGTGCATATGTCTTAATTATACACTCGTGTATACACACATTTAGGGGGAGTTCAATCTATATCTTGTGGTTTCATTAGTATTGATCCATATTCCTTTGTCCACATATATTAAGGATCTTTACCTTGAAATATATCCTTGAATATATGCAACTTGTGTAGTTCGTATATATTCGTATGGGCATATGAGACTTGCGTAGTTCATATACTCATATCCTTGAATATATGCAACTTGTGTAGTTCGTATATTCATATGGGTATATGAGACTTGCGGAGTTCATATATGCTCATGTATCTTTTGAGTATACATAACTTATGTAGCTTATATATACTCATACCAATTACATTCAATTACTTGCTATTGAAGTGGTTATCATCAATTACCAAAGAGGGAAAGATTGTGGTATCTTGTCCCAACCATTATGAGTTAATGGTATGATGTGGTAATTAATGATAATCATTTTGTGGAACTAACGTTTCTCCTTAAGATGGATGAATAGGTTATGTTCCGTGTGATTGAAGACTTCGGATGACGTCATGAGTTGATCGTCATCAAGTCAAGTGTATGAAGAAAAAGAATATTGTCATGTGTTGATGACATCAAGAGAAGAACATCATCATGGGTTGATGATACTGAAGTGAAGAGCTTGGAGTAAAGGAGATGATCATGAGTTGATCATCAAGACAAGAGGAATCCATCATGTGTTGATGGAGGTCAAGTGAAGAGTGCATCATGAGTTGATGTATGTCAAGACTTGAAGCAAGGATATGCATCATCAAGCTTCAAGTGGTTGCGCAAGGCAAAGGTATGACTAGCTAGGGCTAAGGATTTGTTCATAGTCTTTTGCCGGTCTCGGTGTTTGGTTGGAGACCGGATTGCTAGAATAGGTTGCTGTACTATTAAGAGGGGTCTTAATTAGTAACTTGAGTTAGTCATGTGTTGATAGCTCATTGTGTTTGCTCTAGCTAAACTTAACATGTTGCCTATATTTGCGAATGCGTTTTGCAAATAGTTGTGGTTCATGGTTATTCCTTGTAGCATGTGACTTTAGTTTGCGAATGTGTTTTGCAAACGGTTTAAGTCCATGTACCTTATTCCTTGTGGCGATGATTCTAAAATTTGGCAAAATGTGTTTTTGTGACTTGTTGAGAATCTAGCTTTCTTCTCTTGTGTACATGTTGCATCAATTTGGCAAATATGTTTTGCAAATTGAGTTGAGGCAAATGTACAAAGTCTGCTTTCGCCTTGTTGATCGCCGCGGTCCGACCGCCTCGTAGTAGTGGCTCGATCGGTGGTAGCGGTCTGACCGCCATGGGTTGGGCGGTCTGACCGATTTTCGTGAGTACCGGCCCTTAGAAACGGTACTCACGGAGCGCGTAGTACCGGAAGTTTGAAACGGTACTACCGGAGTGCGGTAGTACCGATATTTGTTTGGCGGTATGTATTTTCCAGAAGATATGTTTTCTGGTTTTGCTCGTGCTTAGTTGAGCGGTCTGACCGGCCCCTCTGGCGGTCCGACCGGCGTGAGCGGTCTGACCGGCCATTGGTTGGCGGTCAGACCGATTGTGAGTCCAACGGTTAGTTTTATAGCCGTTGGCGGTTGGGCGGTCCGACCGGCCATTAGTTGGCGGTCTGACCGGTTTTGTCCAGATTCTCTGGAATCTTTTCTCAACGGCTAGTTTTTGTGTGTGGGCTATAAATACCCACCTTGGCTGTGTGAGAAAGTGTTGCTAAGTTGCTGGTACCCCATTGAGTTTCTTTGAGCTAAGAGCAAGCCTCTCATACTCTTGTGTGCATGTGTTGCACTTAGTAAGTGATTGAGAGCAAACCCTAAGTGCATGTGTTGCATTAGGTTGTGGATTGCTTATCCATAGAGCTTTGGTACTTGATTGGTTCAAGTGAAAGTTGAGTCTTGTTACTCTTGGTGTTTGCCGACACCTAGAGCGGCGTGGAGGCGTTAGCGCCGATGATCTTCTCAAGTGAAGCTTGTGAGAAGACCCGGCGATTTGTGAGTGGCTTGGTGCTCGCCATCTCCGAGCGGAGTAAGAGCAACCCTAGTGGATTGAGGTGATAAGTTCAAGTTGGAGCCTGCCTGCGGTTGAACTCACTTAGAGGTGTTGGTTCGGTTGGAACCGGTCCAAGTGGTTTGGACTTACCTCTGAGGTGTTGCCTCGCGTTTTGAGCCGATCCAAAAGGTTGAACTTACCTCAACGTGGATTAGGGGAGACCGCAAGTCTTCGATCACCACGGGAAAAATATCGCCGTGTCAAATTGTGGTTTGCATTTTTGAGCTTTACCTTATTGCAATTTACATTCATATAATTAAGTTGCTCATCTATTGTGTATGAATGATTGCCTAGCTATGTGCCATTCACATTGCCTAAATTGAATTGCTCACAAGTTCATGCTCAATTGATTATTATCATTAGACTTGTATTGTTGGAGCACTTAGTTGAGACTAGTGGTTTTTAGGTCTTAATTGTGCAAAACCGTATTTATATTATCTTCCGCATTAGAAATCGGTTTTAGAGCATAGAAGTTTTAAAACACCTATTCACCCCCCCTCTAGTCGGCCTCCTCGATCTTACAGCGGGCGGCAGCGACAGTGGGGTGGGAGTGAGACTTTGGAATGGGAGGCCCCGCTGGGATGCGGTGATTGGGGGGGGGGGTCGAGTGGGTTGACTGGGTTGGTGTGGGGAGGCTAGCGACTGGGCTAGCGTGGATGGGCCAAATGGTTATTGGCTACGCCTCGGGCTAGTGGCTGGGCTGGGTGTGGATGGGCATATGTCATCAACAAAATTTCCACTGAAATTTTTTCTGGGCCTCGGGCTATAGCCTATCCTGACCGAGGCCTAGATCCGCCCCTGCTCCCACTGAAATGGTACATCTGTTTCCATGCGCCGTCAGGCACATCACACAAGTATCCGCCGCATCCTCACCTCTCATGTCGTCTTCCTAGTCCCCCCACTCGGCATTAACAAGAATTTTTCCAATTAAAACGGATTTAACACAACATTCAACACTAACCATAGAAACCGATTGAGAATCAAAAGTTAGTGTTGTTTTGATGTCTTGGGCCGCATCAACTTCTCCGCCGGTGATGGGATCCGCTGGATCTGATTCCCCTTCGCTTGCCGAGGACGAGATCACACCTTTGTTGTTGTCTTTTGCTTTGGCGGCCGAAGCTGCACGCCACCACCGCTGGCGGCCGCAGGTTCACACCGTCTCTCTCCCCCTCCCACTTTCCCTCTATTTGCTCCCACCTCCGCCAGGCACCTCGCCGACGTGCATGTTGCCGCTGACATGCACCTTTTCGGTGACCTTCACAGCTGCATCTCCCCGTGCACCTCTTCTTCCTTTTCGCCGACGAGTGCATCATGTATTTGGGTTGCGTATTTCTCCATTTCTTTGCATGCAAAATTTCATTTGCAAGTATTGTGGGGACACCTGCATTTAGCATGGTATCTCGTATTCATGCAACTTTCTAGGATTTCAGTTGCACACATAATGATAACCAGTACTTGCTTATAATTACAATATGATAATATACTTCTTAAAAAAGTACGACATACCTGTCGATTTCATAGTTTTACAGGCCTCCAAGCCTAACTCAGTTATATTACAAGCAGAAGATCCAAAAGATAGCACACCCATAGGCTACACTTGAGTGTAGGCGTAACCTAGAACGTTTGATCTTCACCTCTACAGTACTCCTTCTGATGCTTTTTCTCATAGTACTCATCATCTAAACCAAAATATGCAAGAATGAGTACTTTCGTACTCAACAAGCCATGATGGTAAAGTTTCTTAATGCAACATAGGGAATTCAAAGGATGTTTGACAAGGAGGGTTGAGTTGGACCTATCACAACCAGTACCCATACAGGTTTGTTTGATAAAGCACTTTTAATTAAACCAAAGTGAGTTATAAATGAGTTTTCAAGAGTATTGAGTAATGATTCAACATCATCACAATTCCACCACATTTTAACCTTCAAAAGATTACTTATACCTCAAAATTGGATTCACCCAGAAACACAGCTTCATTGTGTGGGAAGCACAACATATTCGAACGGAAAGTTAACCTCTGCAGAGTTAGCCTAGCTTCATCCTTGTCCTCGGTCAACATTTCCAAAATATCGCTCCAGGCAAGCAATCATCATTTCATCTATCATTCCATAGTGGTCATAAATCTCGACGCATCAACTCATGACTGTGGACAACTATTGTGATAAATGTTTAGTGTTTAATTCTCCTATGACTATGCTAATCTAAAGTATGACACACTAGCTTTAGGTTTAATAGGAAAACTATATCAAATTATTGTCAAGGATGGCATGTAAATGATGTAATTAAAGGCATTAACTACTTAAGCAAGATTATTCAAAAGTAATTGATAATAAATAGCATTGACAAATAAATAACAAAGAAATGACCCATATATAATATACCCAACTAATAGGAGTTCAATACGATCAAGGAATGTGGCTTGCCTTGCAGCTTGAAGTCATCAATCACTTTGACAGAATCTTCTAGATCCACTTTACTACGATTCTCAGGATTCACTTCAACTCCATCCATTCCATAGAACCCTTCTGAATTCATCTCAATTCCAGCTTCATCGCAACCTTTGAGATCCATCTCAGTTGTAGCTTCCACTCCCCATCTTACGTAATCTAATGTACACACACGACAACAACACCAAATAAGCCTACTAACACAACTAGCACTCTTGCAAAACAAAGACCGCAAAAAGAACGAAAAGGAACAGAGCCAGAATACTGAAGGGAGACGGAGATTGATGATTGGATGGCTTCAAAATGCTCAAAACTGATGGAGGATGTTGGCCATTGGTACTTGGTAGTTCTACTAGGGTTTTACAAATAGTATTCTGCATAGCACCAGAGAGAACACGATCAAAGGGTTCATGGGAGAGAAAACATGATTGAAGTGTTCCCAGGAGAGCCTAGAATTGACAAAGGACAATGAACAATGGCATTAGGAGGGTGTACAATAGGCTAGCGTTCATCTAAAGTCAAGAACTGGAGCTAAACCAGCAAGAAATGGTCAAAAATTGGTCAAACTAGCCTTGAATCAGTCTAGAATGGCTTGAACCGGGGTTTTGGCTTGGTCTAGTTTAGGTCTGACTCGGTCGGCTGTAAGATAGAGGAGGCTGACAAGAAGGGGGTGAATAGGCGGTTTTAAAATCTCTTTTGGTTAAAACCGAGTTTTATGTGGAAGCGTAAATCAAATCGGTTTTGCACAATTAAAGCTTACATGAACTAGTCTCAACTAAGTGCACCAACAACCTAAGTCTATGTTAAAGTTTGCAATCCTAGGGTGACAAGTAAGTAATTTAATTCTAGGAATGTAGATTTCATAAATTAACGCACAAAAGATCAAACCACCAATTAAGCCAAACACCTTGCAGGTCTACCCTAATCCATATTGAGGTAAGCCCAAAGGAATTAGACTGACTTTACAAATTAAGCCAAACACCTTGAATCCACAAGCGGTAGCTCTTTCCTCCTCTCGTAGGTCAGCTCCAACCTTCACATCAGACCTTCTCACAAGCTTCTTGTAATCACTAGACCACGACGCCTCTATGCCGTCTAGGTGTCGGCAAAAATCAAGAGTAACAAGCCAAGCCCCATATATGCTTGACTCTCACCAAGTGTAATACATACACAAGTGGATACTCAATCCACCTCTAGATGCAACACATGCAACTAGAGACCTCTCTCTTTGCTCATAAGGCGCAACACATCCACAATTGAGAAGAGAAGCTCACACTGGTTCAAGAGAATAAAATAAGATACCAAGAGCCTAGATAGAGAGCCCCAAGCCAAGCTTATATAGTCCCTATACAAGAAACTAGCCGTTACTCACAAAAATTAGTAGTCACATATACCCTAGACATGTCTGAGGCCTGTCTCACAACGGATAACTCATTAAATGCACAACAAATAGACTTTGGGGCTAAGGTGTTGATACCCCAGACATGTCTGGGGTGACTCAAGACATGTTTGGACTCCCTTGGGAACTTTATGGAAACCTCAGACATATATAGGGGTACCTCAGATATGTTTGCCCTAGGATGAAAACATGAGATCAACTTTTTTTTTGCAATGCAGTTCTTTTGTACTCAAAGCTCTAAGGAATTAAAAGCTTATGTCTATGGTCATGTGAAACATGCATTTGAGCTCGTCGACACCATATAGACTCAAGCTACCAATTATGAAACCCCTCTTTATAGTACGACCAAACTAGAAAGATAAAGAACTATCAATCCAACCTTCTCCAAACACCAACATAGGTAAAATGCTACAAAAATTATCCTTAATCTTCCATTTTTACCTTTGGTGTGGTTCATTCCTTCTTGAGAGGTCTCAGTGATGCACACCAATGTCGTTTTCCATATTTCTCTTTTCTTGGGACCTATTTCCTATTCATACTCAATGAAATTGTTAGTCCCAATAATACAGTTGTTATTAATCACGAAACATTAAATAGGGGCCTAGAAGCTACACCGGCTCGGTTCTGGCTCAGTGGACACAGTTTGACTCAACCATTCATGGTCGGGCTCAATCGGATTTGGTGCAAACGATTGGGCTCAACCAATTAGAGAAGTGGCTTTGTCATACTCGAGCCTAACTTGGTGGACGCGGTTTGGCTCAGCCATGTGTGTGCACAATGCCACTATGCTCGGTTGAGTTCGATGAAGCTGCCCGGTTCGATTAGGTCAACAAAATGCAAGTCGACATTGTGCCTCCTTCTCCAATGCTTAGGCGGAGTAGAGGAGCTAGGGCGCGGGTAGAGGTGTCATCTTCATGGCAGAACGAAGACGTAGATGCGAGCATGGAGTGTTCCTGAGGACAAGGGTTCCTTTTTTGTGGTGCTCAAGAGCAAGGGGGACTGTAGCAAAATCTTAAAACAAGATAGTACCTGGAAGAGACACGTACCTTTAGGATTGTCCTTGGTCGGGTCTTTCTCCCCTTCCAACATCCACGCATAGTGAGTCCTTCTCTTCAGGGGGCTAATCTTGTGGTGGAGAAAGTCGTGGATGATCTGCCGACCAGTAAAACTGGCGGACACCAAGTAAATGACTAAACTGATCATTTTCTCTTCTTCAATGGTCAATTTCAAAGAGATATTCTCCTTCTTTGAGTCTTGTGCCGACCAGGATGGTGGTGCATCTCTGGTGCACTTCAAGTGGCTCCCTCGAGGAATTTTGGAGTAGAACCACCCCTTTTGATAATCTCTACACGAATACCTAATAGGAAGTAGAGGATATTCCTTGGACATTTGGTCCTGGAGTTTGAAATAGATACTCCCATAGTTCCCTTGACCTCGATTGTTTCGGGTGAACTGGTAGAAGTATCTAAAAATATGAATAGAGGGAGGAATGGCAAGGAAAGCTTTGCAAAAGTGCGAAAAGAAACTAAGGATTATGATAGAATTCGGTCCTATGTGGAAAAGTTCTATCTTGAAATAATCTAAGATATATGCTAAGAATTCACTCTCAGATAGACAAACCCCTAGTTTAACGAAAGAAGAAAAAAATGATGATCCGACCTTCTTGGAGAAGACAAAGATCAAACAAGGATTTTTAAAAGAAGAAAGAGTTTGCGAGCAAAGATGAACCGGAGATGAAAGGGCACTAAGGCGGGAGACAGAGATTGCAATGGGAGCGAATAGTGGAGAAGATAAAAAAGATGTATTTTTTATCCCCTTTTCTATGAACCGTTCACCCACTTATCGCAACCTCCGAACACATCTTCCAATAAAACATAGAGCCTTTTCCTTTCTCCTATATTTTTATTAAATGGTTGGAATGATTGTGCAAGATCGAATCCTATTGATGCATATTTTGAGGCAAGTAAAGCCTTAAGTAAATATGATTTTCTTAAGCCTTGGGGGCTAGCTGACAAGGATTCTAGACCAGGTCAACCTTTTTTTGGTCAAAATCAGTTCCTATCAAAGTAGGACCACTTAATATAGGCCCACTATATTAAGGTTATGAACTTGCAACTAATTTATAAAGGAAGTTTAATTCCTTTATTACGGCCAAGCTACATGATGACTAGTTTAGGTCATGGACGACGAGCTATACGGCTTTGGACAATCCCTGACCACCAAACTGGCCGAGAGACACCAACAGTTACCCATGTGACCAGTGGGAAGACAACTTTTGGCACATTTGACAACTTACGACGGTTAGCCAATAGACACGATGACTCAAGGCTCTTGGTGAACGTGCATGAATATTAGAGGCGCCTTTAGCGATGTTAATTGCCACCCCTTCAAATACTATAAAGGGCGCAGCCCACATTTTCTGTAACATAACCATTGCGATATAGAATCCTAGATTCATAACAGTATTCATTCATTAGTCACAATCATTATGATCATTCTGTAACATTCTTTGTATTCTCATGCAAGCACTCAATGTGTCCAAAGTAATACATAGTCTTCATTTGATAGTGTTCTCACATTACTTTCCTGAGTAAGTTCGATAGGGAGCCCTGTGTTCCGATCATCGACAAGGATTTTTTGGCAAGAAGAAAACTCATGAACAAAGGAAAAATTCTAAAGAGCTTGAGAAAATACAACGAACAACTTAGAAGAAAGATCAAAACATTTTACAAAATATGGATCGAATACGGACGAGCAATGGCTCTGGCATATTTGTTTTCCTATTTTTTTTTCCCCGAATGCGAATACGAATATGAATATCTCGGATACGGATACAAATACAAATATGGAGCGAATAAAAATCGAAACGAATACGATCACGAATATTTCTTGGAACATGAAAACCCCTTAAATTGTTCGCATTATAATAACTGAAACAAAGAATTAGTTTATATGATCAAAATATTCGACAATTCAGTATATATGTACATGTTTACATCCACTCCTTAACATGTTTTCAATGTAAAATAACTCAATACGCTCTCCCATATATGCTTTATTTACCACTTTTGCTTACTTGATATCTATTGCCTACATCATAAGCATTGCATAATTCATTATACAATAGTGTTTTATTAATATTTATTTATATGCATAATGATTGTGTTTTGTGACTCTCAAGAAAGAACCATGAAAGGAGTCATATTTGGGCAAAATCCGAGAAACATCGAGCGTTGAAAATACCATTAAGACTTTTGAACATATTTTTGGGACATTAAATTGACTCAAATGAAACTATTCGCAAATACAAAGTTGTATATCCCATTGAGAACTACAATTTAGCCTACTCATTTGCCTAATTTGGATTTCAAACGAGAAAGTTTTGGTTTCGGAAGACAATGCACATGCAGCCTCAAACAATATCTCCAGATATCCGGACCTATTTATCTTCGGATATCTGAAGTTGTATTCGTATTTGACAAAAAGTGCGCTACCAAATCCGTATTTGTTTACGACAAAATAATCTGTATTCGTTGATCCGATATTATCCGATAAATATCCGAGTCGATAGCTTCGTATTAAAAAAAGATCTGGACCGGTCGGAAACTATCCGAACCGTTGTCAACCCTAATCACAAGTATATTGTGCAGTATTTTTGTATGTACTTGTGTAAGCATATTTTTGTTTTTTGTGTGCAAAAAAATTGTATGCTAGTGCAAAGAGGACATGCTTGTGTATTGTATACAATACAGTACTGAAGTGGTATGAATTGGGAATCTTTTTACCAATGGCCAAATTAAAAACTTAACCTTTTTCCAACCCAACCTATGGGCCTATTGTTTCTAGTGTGGTCAAGCAACTCCTACACAAGTCTAGTAAGTTTTGCAACCTAGGTTCCAATCCTACACAAATCTATTGACTAGGAACTGAAAGACAAGAAAGTAAATGCAGAAACATAAAAGATACAAGATGCACAACCGATTTTTTACGAGGTGTTGGAGATTCAGTGATCTCCCCTACTCCTTGTTGGAGCACTCTCGCAAGAGTATAACTCCAACTTGATATCATGCAAGGAATCAAGCCATCCACTCGTGGTAGTCCTTCCCCGCTACGGATAGTGGACTCCGAACCTTCACAACCCTCCTGGTGCCTTCTACAAGTTCTTCCTTGGAAGGCCACCAAGAGCAAGCATTCAAGCTGATGAGGACATCCCTAACTTGGATACAACCGCGCCTACACACAACTGATCCACAACCAGTGTTACAAGGACCAATTACTTGAGCTCGTGCTTGCCAACTTAATCACCAGGTAAATTTGTTCATAGGTGTATATATTGCTGAGAATAGACCGCTACCTAATACAATTGATTTAATTGTGCTTAGGAACATGGGAAAGAACCAAGGAGAGGTATGTGGAGTCATGGACAAGTATAAAAGGCATAATAGAGGTCATCACGTCACTTTGGGTCCGAGCCAAGCAAGAGTTCGAGTTGGGCCTGCTCGATTCGAGTTCGGATCGCCGCGACAAAGACTAAGATCAAAAAGCCGTAACTTCTTCATACGAACCCCGTTTGGGACGTTGTTGGACTTCATTGAAAGCTTATTAAGTCTACTTTCCAATGGACCCAACCTCAGCTTCAAATTCCAGCCGAGCCAGCCACAATCAATAAAACAATCCGCATCCATTTTTGAGCCCGAGTCAAAAGGGTGCTGCGCCACCTCCTCTGGGACCCATGGGACTTGTAACCCTAGGGGCGTGCGTCCACTTCCCTGGCCGCCACCCCTAGTCGTCTTCCCATATAGGAGCCGCCGCCTCCCTTTGCTAGAACGGGGATTTCGTTGAGTTTAGGTTTAGCCATTGTGTAAACTTCTGTTCTTCAGTTGTGTCGGTCAACCACCTGTTAAGACTGCCTTCGAGATCCTATCTTTGTTTTCAATACCATAAACGCTACAATCCTATTCGCAATAACAGATTGTCTACATCTTATTCTTACTAGTTCTTCGATTGCTTGCAGGAATTGAACTCGTGTTTAGGTTGATCGCGCTTCCAACAAGGTAAATAATGTCTCGGAGTTGGTTCAATGATTGTTAAGGCGCAAGTGTCGTCGTATGGTTGTAGTCGGATCGCGAGAGTCACCTCCACCAAAATTGATAGTTAGCAATCTCATCGAAAGATCGGGCACCCCGCCTCCATCATAAGCCATCTAGGAGACACCGATCTCAAAGAGTAATAAGCCCAAAGAGGTCAATTGAACCCGACCAGGACAAGCAACTAGGAGAGGTGCACACTACTATACTTAATCCACTCTCTCAACCTCCCTCAAGCACTCAAGATCTTCAATTCAAGCTTGCAAGTAGTGTTGAGCTCCTCAATAGGATATATGTTGAGTTGGAGTCCCAAGAGAGCTAACTTGAGCACCCATAGGTCGCATATATAGCCCCCTTCCTCATAAATAAGTTGTTAGACACAAGTTTTTCAAAAATCCAGCCTTGAGTTGGATTATTTGACCCACTCGGATCATCCGACTTACATGCCTTCAATGGTAAAAAATATAGCTGTTGCACACACACAGATTGTCCGACTCAAGTCGAGTTATCTAGCTTACTTGGATTATCCGCCTGGCCCAAATTATTCGTGCTAGTGCAAACTCTCAAGAACACCTTATGTGAAAAATCGATCTAGGTCATGCTCCGACCCACTTGGATCATCCAACTCAGTTCAAAATCTTCTTGGACTAGTCTTTTTCCAATTGATCCGACCCTTAGTTCGACTGACTTGGATTATCTAGCTCACACTTAACCTAGAAAATGCACCGCTCTTGATAATTAGTCCGACCCATGCTCTGGGTCACTCGGATTATCCAACTCCCATTAAACTATGAAGACATATGCCTACTATTGAATTGATCTGACCCATGCTCTAGGTGACTTGGATCATTCGACTCCCATTGAAACTCCGAGAACATGCCCTGAGGAAAATTGGTCCGACTCATAGTCCGACCCAGTCGGATTATCCACCTCAGAACAAAATTTTCTACCCAAGTTTGAAATTGTGCAACCTTTGCAAATATTGCATCCTCACTTGGAATCTTGTCTTCCACTAGCTAGATATGAGCTAGAGAGACCTAGTGTGCACCACAATTAGCTACCTAACCTCACTAAGCACATGCTACTAGCTTTGAACCCCTTAATAGTACGACCAAAGCAAAAGCAAAACATATTACTAAAATGATCCAAACTTGACTCCTCGGATCATTTCCAGTCTCAAGATCCTTAATCTTTATGCTTTGCCATCATTTACACAAATTTAGGGATTCATGAATACCAAGAACACCCATTTTCATTGTCAAGCACTAAGAGCATCTGCAATAGTTTATTTCTTAGTTTGTTACTAAGAGGAGTGAGAGAGAGAGAGTATTCAATCTAATAAAAAGAAACAAGTCTTTCAATGGATTGTTTCTTGAGCTTGTGTCTATAAGACTTTAATTGCTACAAGTGTCTATGATTCTTGATGATTAATAATGAAGTACAACTTTGTGGCCTACATGTTTTAGCTCATTTATCATATAAATAATAAAGTCGGACTGCACAAATGACCGGGTGGATATTTTGCTTTAAGACAGTGGGACCTCCAAAACCTATTTTTAGGTAACAAGTAAGTCTCCAATAAAGTATTTGGTTGTTTCTTGTGTCTTGGTATTAACAATTTGATAGTTTCTTGATCTAGAAACAACATCACATTCTCTCCTCACCTTCTCTCCTCCACATCACCTAAATACTGATATGACAACCCCTTAGTAACAGCTGACGTGGACTGTTGTAGATGCTCTAACTCAACTTAAATTCACTTAAAACAAGGTTAGTCTTGACAATTAAGAGTCATTAATCATCAAAACACTAAACATTACGAAGATGGGGCCTAGATGCATACAAGTATAATTTATGTTGTATTGTAGTATGTATGTATCTGGCGGTGTGTCCATGTGTAGTACGTATAATGTTGTATGTCTGTATGTATCCGACATGTATAATTCATTCATTTGATTTTTTGTATGCAAAAAGTGCAAGTATATGATTGTACAATGGACTGTATGAAATGTGGTCTATTGTACTGAAAACATGGTTGTATTCAAATTTCAAATGGGTGGGAAGTATAGGCTTGTATATTGTGCATGTACTGGCCAACCCTTTCAAAATTCAAATCGGACTCCATTCAAAATTCAAATAAGAGGCCCCACCACATGTCATCTCAGCTCCAAATACACCTAATTATAACAAATACAAGAAACATAACATAGATTATACATCAACCGTACTTATGCCAGCGCAAATCTTGTTGCGATCTTGAATGGTGTAGATAGCCAAGACAGGTGCCCAGCCGGGCAGAACGGCATTTCCGCCAACCAGGCCAATAAAAGTGAACCTATTTTTCTGAGGAACCCTACGGTAGACAAATCAACCTACTTGAACATTCATTAAGTTATGTCAAAATAGTAATTTTTCTGAAACACTTTGAGAACTTTTTTTTTCTTCTAATTACTCCATCTAGTCACAAATACATGTCGTTTTGAACGTCGATGCGGGTCACAAAACGTAACTTTAACTACAAAACACAAGTGTGTGTGTGTATATATATATATATATATATGATTTTTATGTATCCATTCTAATATTTAAAAAGATATCAATAGTCAAAGTTTTGATTTTTTGATTATACGTATCCCAAAACGATATGTATCTGTGACTGGAGTTAGTATACCATAGCAGATATTAATAAAAAAAAAATACAATGGCATAGAAGTACTTTTGATGGTAAATCTACTAATATAATTTCATGTGACAAATCGAAATAGTTTTGTGTATATTAGTGATCAAAATTTTACAAGTTTGACTATGCCTATTCTGAAATGACACCTATTGAGAACAACGGAAGGAGGCAGAGTGATTCGATGATTGCTCAACTGGTGTTTGTTCTTGCAGTATCATAGGCCCACCCGAAATAAAGGCCCAAAATACAACATTACTACTGACAGACCTTTGCATCGGCGCATACACATGTATGCATGAAGGAGCACTTTACTACCCCTCACACACAAGTACCGTCCATTTTAAAGCCTTGAATTTTTTTCCGTATTTTTAAAACCTTGCAGGAAATTTAATTGATTTTTTTATGGATTTATTGGATTTACCCTGAGTTTAAGCAATTTATATTAAAAATCTATTTCTAAAACAAACCGAATTCTAATATAAGAATAACCAACGTGGAAAGAGCTAGGAATATTTTTCCTAGATTCAGTACATCCAAAAGTATTTTTGAGATTTTTTCCGAATCTTATAAAGTTGTTTGAACTTTTTAGAATTCAATTGCAGATTTCTTTTAAGCAAGAAATCCACTTTTATAGAGGAATTACGAAATCCAATTGAAAGTACAAAGACAGTATACAGGCCGAGCCACTCCTTCTCACCCCTCTGGTCTGGTCCAGCCCATCTTCTCTCTCCTCGCACAAAACCCTTTTCCCCTCGGCCCATTATAATCTTCTCTCTCCTCGCACGAAACCCTTTTCCCCTCGACCCTCTCTTTACTCTTAACCAGGCCAGCCAACTTCCTCTTTCTCCAATCTAGCCCATCTCTCCAGCCTTACCAGCCCACTTTGGCCCCCTTCCCTCTCCTGTTCATCTTCCCAAAGGGGTAAGCGGAGCACCCTCTTTCCGCGCCGCAGACGTCATGACGCCACCGCGAGTTCCATGCTGCCACCACGCTCGCCCTCGCCGTCCTATCCATCCGAGCAAAAGTGCGAGCGCACCTTCCGCGCAACTTCGTGGCCCATCGTTTTCCCTCGTCCCGCTTTGAACGCCTACGCCCAGCAGCCTTTGAGCGTCCTCGCCATGACCGGATACTCCCCCCTTCTGTAGAACAAGATTTTTTTAAAAAATAATATTAATTTAAAAGATAATTACAAAATTAAATGATCGGTTTTTTTTTTTTTTTTTTTTTTTTACAAAAGTAGGTTACTGCCTATTTACTCCTCTGTCGTCAGTCCACCTTCCTATAGCCATTTCAACTAACGAGTGACAGTGAACAGTGTTCCTTTTGCCAGTTGAAATGGGAACAAGAAAATGTGAAAATATCATTTTAATTCCAAAAAAAAAGAAGAGAAGGAGAAGACAGAGGAGAGCGGAGAAGAGACTTAGTAAAGCTCTGTCAGTTTGTAGCGAATGAGAGAGACAAAGCAGCAGATCTGGTCGGTCATTTTGCACGTTAATATTTTTGCAACTTTGTTTAAAAGGATCAAAGGAAAAAACGCACTGATGTGTCACCTTTCGGCCTTAGGTGGCGGCCAAAAGATCACACCTAGCCGAGTGGAGTTTTGGTCTCCTAGAGAGTTGTAGGTTATTGTCTTAGCTTTCAGTGGCCGCCAAGTTCACTCAAATCCGATTAACGGTTAGAGAGTTATGATTTTCTAATTCTGCTGTTCCACTGCTCTGTCAGTATTTAGGCAGATTGTAGAAAACCAATTAAAAGTGATGGTTAAAGTGGAAATCTGAGAACCCCAGTATAACGAAAGTTGTAGATAATCCTTCTAGCTTTCAGGAAAACTAAAGATCATGAAATTCAGACGAACGTAGAAAGTTATGATAGTTTCATTGTTTCTGTCCAGAGACCCGACGCGAAAATTGATACTCTGTTGTTTAGATTGGTAGGGCTAGGAAATGGCCGAATCAGAGAACCTCACCAACTAGGTTTAGAAGGGGAATTCAATAACCTTTTCAGATTGTCCAAGATCACTCCATTTGGATTTCTGTACATTTAGTTATGAGTTTTGAAGGGGCTGTTCTCTGGAAAAGAAATCTGACAGCCAGCTTTAACGTTGGGGTTGCGTTTAGTGGACGATGTACTCATGTTGTGTTTATGATTTTGTTATTAGACCCTTATGGTAGCCTTAGCTTGTCTCAATTGTTGTCAGTGTGGGTTTGGCTCGGGAGCAGTACCTCATTCCGACATCCACCTTCGCACAGTTGAGGCAAGTGCATTGTTGTTTGAATGATTGTCTAAATTGTGTGTTATTTCTTTGTATGGATGCATTGCAAGATGGTATACTTAATGAATGCTTAAGTATGGTATTTGTTCAAATGATGCTCATGCTTTACTATGATTAAGTGATGTTGTATTTTGGTAATTTGATGATGATTACATGATAAGCATTTGCATAGAGATATCATGTTGAGGCTTGGTCACGTGGTGTCCAAGCATGTTTCCTTTGGAGATCCCGTCATGAATGTGACGGGCCGAGATCCTCACTCGTGGAGTGTGGGCTTGAGGTCCCGTTACTTGCGGAGTAACGGGCAATTGGTCCACGTGCGTCATGCCAAACGCTGCCACTTTTACAAACCGAGATAACTACACAATGTGACACTACCTTTTCAGACCGATAATATCATATTCTGCCACGCCACCCTTTCAAACCAAAAAGACCGCACCTTGTCACACCACACGCTGCCACCTTTGCTGATCGAAATAACAACACACTGCGATGCTACATTTTTAGACCGACAAGACCACACACTGCGATGCCACCCTTTCAAACTGAAAAGACCGCATC
The DNA here is from genome assembly GCA_036346255.1 of Ampelocalamus luodianensis. Classification (NCBI taxonomy): domain Eukaryota; kingdom Viridiplantae; phylum Streptophyta; class Magnoliopsida; order Poales; family Poaceae; genus Ampelocalamus; species Ampelocalamus luodianensis. The sequence goes on from CM070633.1 coordinate 52,508,242, forward strand.
CTGTCAAGCCACACGCTGCCACCTTTGCTGATCGAAATGACAACACACTGTGACGTTACATTTTTAGACCGACAAGACCACACACTGCGATGCCACCCTTTCAAACTGAAAAGACCGCATCCTGTCAAGACACATGCTGCCACTTTTGTAGATCAAAATGACAACAAACTGCGACGCTACCTTGTCAGACCAAAAATACCACACTCTGCCACGCCACCTTTTGAGACCGAAAATGCCCATTATAAAAGGAGGGAGAAGAGAACTGCCGGAGAAGAGAGCTCGATGAGAACACTGCACCACCTAATGAAGACATCAACCCTAAGGATGCAACCGCTGCTTCGACCCACCGCTACACGACATCCTCTACTTCAACCACATCCTCTCCGATAGGACTTTCGGCTACTACACTGCCATATTCACTAGTTGGATCGAGCCATATCTACTCACACAAGCCGAGTGTCGTCTACATGCCATGGTGCTACGTCTACATGTCATGGTGCTGCGTCACCAATTGTTGGCCCACAGGCTATGTAATGTATTGGCCGACAACTTGACCCATCCGACGACCGACCACCTCCTAGGCCCGTACTGTTCATGCAGACACTATTTACATATGAACAAGACCACGGCATAGGGTTTCCACCTCCCAGCCGCCTTCTCATATAGGAGTCGTCGCCCTTTAGTTTTGTTTGGGTTTTTCTTTTAGATTATTCTGCATAGCAGTTTCGCTGCTTGTTCGGTTTGAGAAACCCCAATTTTGTGAGCTTTAATTATTATTCGCAATACAATTCTAGATTGCATCTTCTACTCTCTTGCTTGTGTTCTCGATTCGATTGTAGGAGATAGCCTTCTTGGCGAGGTCAACTGCATTCGACACGGTTGATAACCAACGGAGCAGTGGTGTAGTGATTGCGAGGGGTTCGATCTGTTCAGGTCGAAGCCTTTGGGTCATCAACGTCGTGTTCTCCACAAACCGACTTATCAGTACCTTTCTAAGATCGAGCCAACACTCACATCAGGTGGTATCAGAGCAAAGGTTGCCCGTTAGGTAATTCGTCACTTCTAGATTAGTTTATGTTCATCGTTCTAAAAATCCAGAAAATTAGCCCCACAAAAATAATTTGTTCATCGTGTTCTTCCGCTGTCCCATCACTCGTTGAGCCATTGCAATTTTTCATTTCAGTTTTGTTCGTTGAATTATTGGTTGCATTGTCATGGTCAGGTTGCTGATTGCTAGTCTAGTTCGTCGTTGTCTTGCATCTCGTGTGTCCTTTGCGTAGCTTCGTCTTTGTCTTTTCATATCTTGTGTTTATTTGCTTTCTACTGCGCCACCATCACCATCTGCCGCGCCACCATCCCCTTGCCGCTGCCTCCACAGATCACCTCTGCGGCACCGACTCCTTGCCGTGCGGCCATCCCCGGCAGCAACACTTCCCTGCCGCGCCACAAACAGCCTTTGCCGCAGCAATTGTCGCCTCTACCATCGCGCTCCTCTTGCTGCCGCCGCACCTGAAGGTGACCACTAGGCCCTGCCGCAGCCCTTGGCCGCTGCTGCGATGACCACTAGCCCTGCCGCCGTTGTGTATCTCGGCCGTGGCAACCTCAGTTGGTTTCGAGCTCAAGAAGAAGGGAAAAAAGGGAGTTAGGGTTTCAGGCTGAAGAAGAAAGAAGAAGAAAACACAATTAGAGAAAAACAGAAGAACAAGGAGGAAGAAAAAAAAGGGGGACGAAAAACAGAAAAAAAGGAGACCCATCAAACCTTCGCCAAATCTAGTGAAAATTGGCGGAGCCCTTCCTGATATAGCCACAACCTCCCACAAAAAATGTGGGCACGTTTGGCCCACAGGATCAAAAGATATAGCAGTTTGAATTTGAGACCGAAACGAACTCGAGTCCGTTTCCGACACACCTTGAGTAAAACGGGCATAACTTTTGCATACGAAGTTGGAATTCGACGTTTTTGTGCTCGTTTCGAAGCTAACGACGAGGCGCATCCGAAAAACTGACCTGCTTGTGCTAGTCACCTTCCAAGACCCCCAAAATCGGCCATCTTTAGCCCAAAATTGCGTCGTAAGTTTTTGGTGTTTTGTTTTTAGCGATTCTTTCAGTCTTCCCTTCGGAATTTGGGTTCGTCCAGTTGAGTAAGTTGTAGATCTCGTCGAAACATTTCAAATGAGTATATATAATCCATATAAAACTTTGCCTTTTCATCATTTAAGACTAACTGTTGTATCTGCTCAATCTAGAGGGTTGTTCGCGTTTTTACCGATATTGCTATTTTGTGCTCTATATCACGCGAATAATCTTGTTCCCTTAGAAAGAAATTTGAGTAGTTGGCTAGCGTCTCTCCTATCACTTGTTGTGAGGTTCTCCTTTACTTACATCAAGTCACATTGATCATTGCGTGTGCGTACATACACTTCTTTGCATAGGGCTTTGATTAGCTAGAAGTTATTAGGCTAGGATCAGCAACTTTGACAGTACTTTAAACAATCCTCCAGCTTGCATTAACTGATTTGATTATTACTTATCCTTTCTACATATTGTGCCTTCCGAGCTCCACCTACTCTTGATCAGAACAGGTCCCCTCTTGCAATCGTACCCACGCTCGACTCAGTATTATGAACCAGCCACCGGTTGTACCACCTTCTGCATGCTTTGGTAAGAACACTTGTAAGATTGTGGTAAAACGTTTGAGAGTGTGTGATTCCACCTTCCATCACCTAGTAGTTGAAAGGGATAATACCTTTGTGTTGTCTTTTGTTTCCTACTAACTATGACATGTGAGACATCTGATGAGAAAGAGTGTGCTGTAAAGGGAGAGCTCATGACGCTCTTGGATGAACAACGTACTACCATTAATGAGGACATCGACAGGAAGCTTCAAGCTACTACGGCTACATTGCAGCGCTCAATCAACGATAGTATTGAAGCACTCACTACACGCCTTGAAAGAATGGTGAATCGGCCACGAAACAATGGACACGAGTATGAACACGATGCACCCAAGATCTTGAGGAGGGATACGATAATGAGAGGTAATACCGTGACGCTGGCGCCGCTCATTCTGCCCAAGATGCACGTCAACGACACCGTCTACATCACAACCGTCACGGTATGGGAGGTAACAATGTTCAGCACCATAATGCTCGTGTTAATGATGACCCATTTGCTAAAGTTAAATTTACCATACCATCTTTTGTGGGTGTTTATGATGTTGAAATCTATCTAGATTGGGAGATGACTGTTGAACAAAAATTTAATACCCATCTAGTTCCTGAAGTGCATAGAGTCAGACATGCTGCTAGTGAATTTAAAGATTTTGCTATCATTTGGTGGAATCAAGTAGTTAATTCTAGCTTAACACCTAATACACCTCTACTTCAACCACATCCTCTCCGATAGGACTTTCGGCTAGTGCACTGCCATATTCACCAGTTGTACCGAGCCATGTCTACTCATACGAGCCGAGCGTCGTCTACATGCCATGGTGCTGCGTCTACATATCATAGTGCCGCGTCACCAATTGTTGGCCCACAGGCTATGTAATGTCTTGGCTGACAACTTGGCCTATCTGTTGGATGACCTGGCCCATCTGGCGACCGACCACCTCCTAGGCCTATACTGTTCATGTGGGCACTATTCATACATGAACAGTACTATGAACATACCTTGGCCTAGGGTTTCCACCTCACGACCTCCTCCTCATATAGGTGCCGTCGCCCTTTAGTTTTGCTTGGATTTTTCTTTTAGATTATTCTGTATAGCAGTTTCGCTGCTTGTTCGGTTTGAGAAACCCCAACTTTGTGAGCTTCAATTATTATTCGCAATACAATTCTAGATTGCATCTTCTACTCTCTTGCTTGTGTTCTCGATTCGCTTGCAGGAGATAGCCTTCTTGGCGAGGTTAACCGCGTTCGGCACGGTTGATAACCAACAGAGCAATGGTGTAGTGATTGCGAGGGGTTCGATCTGTTCGGGTCGGAGCCTTTGGATCATCAACGTTGTGTTCTGCACAAATTGACTTATCAGTACTTTTCAGAAGATCGGGCTAACACTCACATCACCACCACACCCAACACTTCACCCTACCTAGGTTCACACAACCGAAAGGAGGGAGATGTTGGACTCGTCGATGAACTTCTATGCGAGGATACTGTGGATGAGCGAGTGGCTTGCCGAGAGGGTACCCAGATAATTCTATGAAGGATGCGCTAGTACCACCGGAGTCCCCACGCCCATAATATTTGTGCGAACTATCGCTAAGATCATCCAATCCACACACTCGACGATGGTCGCTCAGGCGTACTACACATGCGGCCACCACCTCGTAATCGTATCTTGCACACACAAAGATTTTTGACATCTTACGTTCTATTATACAAATCCTTGACTACATACATGCATAATGGCCACCGGAGATGCAATGCAACTTCTTCCAATGGATCGACGGATCGAACATGTACGATAGGGCGTTCATACAACAGAAGTGCATGTTGAACTATGCGATGCGAGCCGAGACCTTCAAACGCTGGAAACATTACGTACCTGACCTTTTTGAAAAGACACTAGAGGAGCCTGGGAGCGTGGCGCACAAGGGTAAGGCTCCTGCTAATGAGACCGGCGGCTGTCCTAGCACTCCCCATCGCCCGGGTGCAGTTCGGATCGAAGAGGTAAGTTATGCTCAGTTTGCATCATGATTATTAATTTGGCCCTACGTTGTGTTATGCTAACATCATTCAATCGTCCAGCCTGTGCAGCAAAACATGGCTGACTTCGAGACTAGCCACCGCCATGTGCAGACCAGAGACAGGGGAAGGGACCGATAGGCCACCACGACTGATCGATTTCGTTTCAATCAACTTTTTTTAATCCAAAATGGCGTGCATGTATCGTAGGTGTATTTCTGTTTGCTTATTTTTGCATGTTAGCATTTCTAATGTACGTAACCAAACCGAGCGCACCATGTATTTCACAATTAAATTATAAACTCTTTCAAGGGGGCTGTTTGTGTCATTGCACTGCCGAACTCGCGTCCCAAATTGCACCGTCGATCTCATATTCTCTACTTCACGTTACATTGTCTTCTCCAATTTTGCATTCCTAAATACGCGGACACTTAAAGGTATTACCAATTTTTAAAAAAAATTACAAAAAATTAAAAACTTCTCTACACGTAAAAAAGATAACGACAGGCCTCCTGTCGCCAGTTAGATTGGCGACAGGACACTATCGCTAGTTTAATTGGTGATAGGACTCCTATCGCCAATTGAAATGGCGACAATGTCTTGTCGTCAATCGAACTAGTGACAAGAACCTCCCCCACTGTTCCAATTAGCGACATCCTTGTCGCTAATTGGAATGGCGACAAGAGCCTGTCACCATTCTAAATGGCGATAGACACATACTTTTGTAATTTTTTTGACTATTTAATTTTAAAATTATCTTTAAATTAATATAATGTTAAGCCTCGGTTGAGATTTGAGAGCACAAGGAACACGCACACACGACTTTGGCACCCGCAGCTCCGCCGACCGCACCGGCCGTGCCCCCGCCACGCCATTCCGGCCAAACGATGAAATTATCCCAAGAATTTAGTGTCAAAACGCAATCCCAGCCGTCTTCTATCTTTCCAACTCATCCAATTTCGGGGTTCAATCACAGGAGCACCACGCCACCGCCGATTTCACGTGGCCGAGATGGCTTGAGCCTCCCCTGCCTTCATCAACTTCACCGGTGAGCTCCCCTTGACTACATGATACTCATTCCATTGTCGCTCTTTTTTTCCCTCCCTGGCGAGCTCGGCATTGTCGCTCAGCCCCATGAGCCCGCTTCTGTGTGCTTCAAGCCACGCCGTGCTGGAGGGTGTGTTCTTGATACCGTGCTAGGAACTAGCTTGCTTACTTTCATGGTGCCTTAGTTTTTTAATATATAGGAACACATATATGTAACCGAGCATAGAATTGCTATTCTACGCCTAGCTAGCCCACCACGCGCGACCCAGGCGAGGTGTGACCCCGAGCAATCACCATACGACCGGCCCACCAAATGCAGTCGGCGGGCCAGAAACGTCGCGCCCGCGCAGGACTCGATTCGACCGTAATTGTTAGGTGTCATGACATTATTCGTGTATACCTTTTACTACATGTTTTGGGAATGCGATATTTTGAGCTCCTACGTCAGTTAGTAAAATATAACAGCATACAGAAATCACCTTCCCGTTTTTACCACCACTTTTTGCAATCTTTTTTTATAGTAAAAGGTTTGTGTCAGGATAGTAAACCTTAGCAATATGTAAGGTAATTGCTTTAGTTTACTAAGTAATGAAGTAAACGGGTGTTCATAGTACTATAAAAGCGAATGTCCCCACAAGTAATATATATGTTTTTTCACCGGTAGTTGATGTCGTCGTAACATTACACCGAGACCGTATATTGTGAAGGTAGTAATCTAAAATACATCAATTAGTAAACAATTTCAACATAGACAGTAAATACAAGTTCAAACCGCTTATTTTATTTTGTATTTGTATATGGCCAAAACAGCGTGGCCAGTCGCTTCTTACAAAGATTAAATAAAAAATAAAAACCTAAATAATCAAGGTTTTCTAGTGGCGGAGGTAGCCTGCTATCTCCGTCTTCAAAACATCATAGGCGACGTCGTCGACATCGGAGGGTTCGAGAACAACATAAGAAGCCCAAAACGCATCCACCCATTGATGCGCTCGTTCGAAAGTCACCCAAAGATGCTCCGATTGAAGAACCAAGTCGAATTGCTCCCATAGGCTCTCTTCTCTGGCTCAAGGGGTCTCAGCAAAGTAGACTCGATCGCCCGCCACCTCGATGTAGCAGTCAAAGCGACGGTAATCCTCCTGGAGATGTGCAACATCGTTCTGGAGGACTACGTCGATGGCGAGGTTAGCTCGTCGGAAGCTAGATACCACCCGGAAGACACTACGGAGAAGGACATCCAGATGGCGGAACGTCGCGGACACGTGCCCTAGGATAAACTCCGATGGAGGAGGGAAGACACTATTTGAACAGTTTTCTTTCATAGCATCCGCCAGTGTATGGCCAGAGAGGTGCTCGTACAAAATGGCTAGGTAGGCTATCAACGCCGGCGTCAAGGGAGAAGAGTAGGGAGCCATTTTCATATTTGAAGAACCAAGTCGAATTGCAACCACTACCAATTCCAATGGAAGTGGGAAGAGATTATGGATTTCATCACCGACTCTTCTCTATCGGGTGATAGTTGCGGTTGACCAAAGTAGGGTCTCCGGGCAAGGTGAGTTATAGCTAGGAGACTACCCAAGAAGATTGTGTCCGCTGTGAGGTTCCGCTCACGCCACCTCGATGAAGCCTTAGGCAGCACTCAATCTCAAGATACCTATCAAAGCGACTAATCAAGTCCTCAAGTAATGCCTGAATTTCCAAGAATTTGGAGACGCAACATCGTTTGCGAGGACTACGCCGATGGCGCGTAAAGTAAGGTTAGCTCGAAGTGGCACAAACCCGACAAAGAGTTATGCCGATAACCGTCTGAGGGCCAGATACCACCCTAAGCCATAAAATTCTAGCCAAAAGAGGTGAACATATACTTGAGAGAAGGACATCCTTAAGGAAATGCTTGCAATGAAGACCATACCTTCTTGGCTCTAGGAGGTAAACATCACCCTAAAGTGAAGCCACATGGAGGAGGGAAGACACTATTTGAAACAGTTTATTTATGTTTGTGTTTCGAATTTTCAAAAGAGCATCCAAATAGTTGAAAATAATTTTATTAAGTCCGTAATGAGTATGGGAATTTCGTGAATTTTTCCATAATGGCTATTTTCTAGAGCTATTATGAATTAGAGGTGCAAAATAGCGCGGTCAAACCCACCACCGCACAAAATGGCTAGGTAGGCTATCAACGCCGCTCCATCGTCTCAACCTCCGATCTCAATCCAACGGCTAGGAGCATCCCCGGAGACCGCTGGATAAAGATCCAAGCTCTCCTTCATACCCCGGTCGCCGCTCTCGCGTGAACCGGAGCCATTTTCATCCGCCCACGATTCGTTTTTGCTAGAGGGGGCAAAAGAGAGTAGAGTGATGTGATAATAAGTCTTCGGTGGTGGATGGTCATTTTTATAAAACAAGGAGTAATATCGGTGCGTGAGACGAAGAGTTGCATCGAGCAGGATTTGGCTAACTAATTTGGGATGTCCTAGTATATTTATGGGCTAGGCGGCATTGATGCGCTTAAGAGATCATTTGGGTGACGCTTAATAGAACCTCCACTCTCACACAATTTTGATAGTAAAAAATTACTCACAATATAGTAAACCTAGTAGGACATACAATAATTAAGAAACAAGATGGGTAATAGCAAAGTTACTACCACGATATAGTAAACGCATTCAACAATTGCAGTAAACGTTATATGGCAGTAATATTAACGTAAGATGTCGTAATTGATACTCGAGTTTTACTATGTATAACCGCTTAGGTTTTTTCTTCTTTTTTTTTGAACGGGCGCGAAAGTCACGTATATTACGTGCGTAGGGGCCGCATCGTCCGAGGTGTTTCCCTCACTACAACAAATTGTATTTTCTTTTGACAGTGCACTCAACCCTCAAAAGAATGAAAAAGGCAAGGTCTTCGACGAGCTACACCGCCACTAGCAAAGTCAAGGACGTGCACGTGGCTAGCATCAGCGCGTCAAATGTACATACTAGAGCCACTTGCAGTATTATGCGATGACAGATACAATAATTTGTGGGACACATGACAGTAAAACATTGTTCGTTTTTCCACTACAGGAACTAGTGAAAGAGGGAGCAACAGACACCCCCGAGGGGCCTCTCCCAGCAAAGGAGGCAGTGAAGGCGCACACCGATGCGCGTAAAGACCCGCTGGGTAGACCCAGCGTGGCAAAGGTATAGGGTTCATAACAGCAACTTATCACAATTTTGTCGGTAAAGACAAATATAATACGACAGTATTATAAGAGACACGAGTCTTTTTTTCGCAGATCGTCGCCGCCAAACCAAAGCTTAAGATAAAATTCACCGATCCCAAGTTGGCAAAGACGATGGACACAACGACGACCAAAAAGGCAGCGCCTCTCGAGAAGACAACCATAGGGAAGAGAGTTCTCGTGATGTGGCCAAGAGTGCAATTACCACTTTGCTTTATGCTAGACCAATACAATCTGAAATTACAAGGTCAAGTGATGTTGCTTGGGTACATGGAGACAAACAAAGTGCATAGCCACATGAAAGGGATGCTCAGGTACATGGGCGTGTGATCCAAGAGAAGCCACGCGGTGCAAACTGAGCCAGAAGAGAGCCAGGTCCACGACCAGTGATGAACCCGAAGGTCCGATTGTTGGCCCGATCTTTCGATGAGAAGATACGTTCGGTGGTAGTCGCTCAACTCTCACGATCCTAGCTACGAACACGCAAGACCGAAACCACGCAATCGTTGAACTGTTCGATAAGTCATTATCAACCGTGCACGAATACCCGGTTGACCTAATCACGAAGATCAATTCCTGCAAAAACCGAAGAAGCACACAAGAACAAGATAAAGCAATCTGAAATTGCAAGTAGGAATTAAAATATTTGAATTGAGTTGGGATTCTGAATAAGGATCTTAATTGGGTGGTTTAGTCGACACACGCAAAAGATATAAGTTCGCGAAGAAGGCAAACTAAACATAAACAAAATCCAAATAAAACTAAAGGGGTGCGGCCTCCTTATATAGGGAGGGAAGTCGCAAATGTATAAGAGCTAGCAATGTGGTTCTATTCATAGGGTTACTGTTCACATGAACAGTAACCGTAAACAGTGAACATGAATAGTACATCCGGCCCGGGTGGAGGCGACCCAAGAGGTGGCCGGCCCAAATAGGCCAAGGAGGTGGTGGTCCAGATAACCTAGAGTGGTGGCTGCCCTTTGGGCTAAATAATTGATACAAATACAAGGCCTCGACCCAATATGAGGTGTCGTAGCACCAGGTATAAATGAAGTAAATTCGTCGACACGTTGGAGTAGCGCTTGACGCAACCGAATCGATGGCAGTCGAATCGCCCGGTTGGAGGTGGAGTAGTGGTCATATCCGAAGGGTTGATGTCCTCATCATCCTCCCCTTCTTGCATTTGAGTCGTCCTCGACTCACGTCCATCCTCCAGCGGCAAAAGAAGCTTTAAAACTTGGAGCAATGCATTCTCATCTTTCTGCAAAGTGTTAGCAACAACAGGTGGCAACGAAATAGAGAAAGGTGATTGTGCATGCATTAAATTAACACATGTACATTTTCTCATAGCATTCAGTGTGCAACTCAATTTGTAAGTATAAGTGAAGTAAACAGTAGAGTTATGCATTGCCCGGTTATAAAGAAAATTGTCCTCAACTTTTGTAAATTAATGGACAGCACAACAATTGAGTTCAAAGTGCACAAGTCATTCATATAATCAGAGTTCAATTGAGTAATGGCAAATTCATCTAGCAAGGGTGAAAAGATTTGTAAGTTCTTCCATACTTCAACATCATTATTCTGATTGTCAATGCTAGATAGTGCAATAAGAGATGAACATATAGGTATCGGATAATCCACAAAATTTAGCACACAATAATTGTTGTTTGAAACAACAAGCTTCAAATCATCCATGTGATCACAAGTTATGCATATTCGATATACAAGAAATTGATTGTCTACACCATAATCTCCAATCAAATTAAACTTATATCCAGGGGTGTAGGCGCTAAACAAGGATTTCGAACATGCAATTACAGAAACTTTTTCCATGGCATGTGACAATTTCATAGGTGGATCCAATATAATGTAACATAAAGAGTCAGCAGAAGAAATTCTAGTCAAAACGTCTTTATGTCTAACCAATTCCACATGATCATTGTATGCGATTAAATCATCACATGAATCATTCAAAACAACAGGCAATTCAATTATTTCAGCACATGGTGCACTCAAGTCAACTGGTAAATCAACGAGTTTATCACATGGTGCACTCAATTCAGCTGGCAAATAATCAAATTATCATAGGATTCATGCAAATTCTTAATAATATCAGATTCTATAGCTAGGAAAGTAATTTCTACCTTCTCAGCACTAGGTTCATCCACCTCATGTGATGCAGTGGTTTCTGCTACAATCTGATTTTCCCTTTGTTCAATGATACTAGGCATGAAATCATGGTTATTGTTCTTAGGTTGAGTGCTCAAATCAGTACCTTTGGTATTACTTTGTAGGCTCGACACAGATGATGTTGGTACTAGAGTTGGTGAGTAGTCAAAAGCTTTTCATTCTTCTTGCTCCAACTCAATTAATAATGAACGAGCCAAGGGTGCAAGACAACAAGACAAAGTAACGCTCACAGCAGCAGGGGCGGCAATCATTGTAGATGCAACAACAGGAGAAGCAACCGAAGATGATCTTGATGCGGAGGTTTGTACCGTGCACTTATTTGTTTCATGTACACGTGAAGGTGTAGTGGAAGTAGATGAAAAGGTACGAACGGTCTTGGATTGTCATCCCTGTACTTCTTTTTCAACTTGGCAAGCAAGACGAAACAAACGAGTGACACTAGGAGGTTTATAAACAAGTTTATTTCGAATTTGATGGTTTAATCCTCCTAGAAATCTAGTTATCTTCGCATCTTCAGTTTCTTCCAAACCACAATGAGAGAAAACAGTTTGCAAATCTTGATAATAATTCTCTACAGAACTACAACCTTGTCTTAAGCGTTGTAATTTATTAAGCAATTCACGAGAATAATATGAAGGTATAAATCTATGTCTCATTGCTCTCTTCAAAGCATTCCATGTTCTAGGTATGTTTTGATTAGTACGACAGTATTCACTCCACCAAATAGATGCAAACTCATAAAACTCGCGGGTAACAACCCTAACTTTTAGATGATTAGGAAATTCATGGCATGCAAATAATTGTTGTACAGCTAATTCTCATGTGAGATAAACATCATGATCATAATTCCCAGCAAAAGAAGGCACAGTGAATTTAGTTTTATCAGACGTACTATCACGATTATATACCTCCCGTGATGGAAGATCTTGTCCCAAGTGTGCATCTTCCTCGCGGACTTTCTTGTGCTCTCGTTCAATGACGTGAAGAAGACGTGGATCTAGCAGAAACTCATCCCATGAACCTGCCATAGTTAGTAGAAAACAAAGAAACAAATCACAGTGTATATGTCCCTATGAACTACTAGGTTCTGAAGTTTCACAAGTCACTCACACTCAAGCTTATACCCAGTTCTTATAAGTTCTTACCAATGCAGCAAGGAAGTGGAACAACCGGTGGCTGGTTCGTGATACTCTCACTTGCAATTAGTCCAACGATTGCGAGGAACGACACCTGCTGAGTTAGTAGGAAGTCGAGCTCGGAAGGCTAGTATGTAGCAAAGGAATAACAATTATTCAATTCAGTATGCAAAGTTGAAGCAGTTCAAAGTACTAGTCACAAGTGCTGGTCCTAGTCTAAACCAAGACTAGCTAGAGCAACTCGCAAGAACGACTAGTCGTAACAACGGAAAGCTAGCACCAGAATTATCAACGCCCACGAGCAATAGATGACTATGCCAAACTGAACAAAGAGATAAATGTCAAGAAAGGAGGTTGCTCTGAAATTTGTTTTTCTTCTTCTTCTTCTTTTTTACCTTTCTTCACTTTCTTTTCCTTTTTTTCTTCTTCTCTTTCTTTTCTTTTTTTCTACCTCAGAACACCATTGGGATCGAAAAATTGATTTTTTTTACTGTAACAATGGTGAAAATCGAGTTTTTTTTTTGACGTCGGAGACCCCTAATTTCTTTCGGCAAACTGAAATCGAGTCTTCTCTTCTTTTTTCTGTCTTTCTCTTTTCTTTGCTTTTTTTTCCTTTCTTTTTTCTTTTTTCCTTTTTTACCCCTTTCTTTTTATAACTCAAGATAATGGACTTTCCTTTTGCAACCGAAGAGCACAAGCACCGGTTTCCTCAATTAGCTCTGGAGGCGACGGCGGCAAGTGGGGTCTCGGCGGCGGCGGCAAGTGGGGTCTCGGCTGCGGCGACGGCAGCGTGAGCCCAGGCGGCGACGCAAGGCGGCGGTGGTGGCTGACGCGACGCGTGCGGGGCCGAGTGGACTTGAGGCGACACCGGCTCAGGTTGCGGCGGACTGCAGCGGCGGCGGCGCGTGCGGCATAGGGAGGCATCCTGCGGCGCGAGGTAGCAGCGGCGGCTCGGGCTTTGCCCCAGAGGCGGCTGCAGCTGTGGCGAGGTGCGTGAGGCGGCGGTGGAACCAAGGGAGCTTGAGGCGGCGCCGACGGCTCCCGAGCGGGCGCGGCGGCAGCGAGCCCGGCGCGCCGCGCCGGCAAGCGGCCCGGCGCGCGGCGCGCCGTCGCCGCGGTCGAAGGTGGCTCAAGAGGCGCAAGCGGCGGCGGCAGCTGGCGGGCCCAAGAGGGCGCGGCAGCTCAAGGCGAGCGGCGGCAGTTTAAGCCCAGGCGAAGATGGCGACTATCCGATCTGTTTTTTTTGTATTTGTGACTTCCTGGTTTGCTCGCACGGACCGAGACGAAGCGCGACGGGAGACGGCAGCGCCCCGTGCGGCGGCGGTGGCAGCGGCTCTTCGATCTGTTTTTTTTTTTGTATTTGTGACTTCCTGGTTTGCTCGCACGGACCAAGACGAAGCGCGACGGGAGTCGACGGCAGCTCGTGCGGTGGCGACGGTGGCAGCTCCCCAAGCGGCGGCGTCGTCTGCCGGGAGCGACAGAGGCACTGCGCGTGGCGGTGGTTGCTGGATTGGACCCTCCCGTGTTGTGGACGAAAACGGCGGTAGGCAGAAACCGATCTGCTATTTTTTTTGTTTTGTATGGCGAGAAGCGACAAAACCGAAGAACAGAAACTAGAACGATTTGCAAAATACCCTAAACTAGACCAATCTAGACAGGAAACCAGCACCTAGACGGTACGATGCAACGATAATTCAACAAAGCAAACTAAAAGAACAAATTGCAAAGGCACAAATTTGCTTGGACGATGAACTAAACCTAATTTTTGAATTTCGGCTATATGGACTGTAGGAAAAAAATTCTCACCGATCAACAGTAGCTCTGATACCACTTGATGAACCCGAAGGTCCGATTGTTGGCTCGATCTTTCGATGAGAAGATACGTTTGGTGGTAGTCGCTCAACTCTCACGATCCTGGTTACGAACACACAAGGCTCAAAATCACGCAATCACTGAACTGCTCGATAAGTCGTTATCAACCGTGCACGAATACCCGGTTGACCTGATCACGAAGATCGATTCCTGCATACACCGAAGAAGCACGCAAGAATAAGATAAAGCAATCTGAAATTGCAAGTAGGAATTGAAATATTTGAATTGAGTTGGGATTCTGAATAAGGATCTTAATTGAGTGGTCTAGTCGACACACGCAAAAGATACAAGTTGCGCGAAGGCAAACTAAACATAAACAAAATCCAAGGAAAAGTAAAGGGTGCGGCCACCTTATATAGGGGAGGGGAAGTCGCAAATGTCTAAGAGCTAGCAATGCGGTACTATTCATAGGGTTACTGTTCACGTGAACTGTAACCATGAACATTGTGCGACCTCCTTATATAGGGGAGGGGAAGTCGCAAATGTCTAAGAGCTAGCAATGCGGTACTATTCATAGGGTTACTGTTCACGTGAACTGTAACCATGAACAGTGCACATGAATAGTGCGTCCGACCCAGTGGAGGCGGCCCAAGAGGTGGTCGGCCCAAATAGACCAAGGAGGTGGTCGGTCCAGATAACCTAGAGTGGTGGCTGCCCTTTGGGCCAAATAATTGATACAAATACAAGGCCCTCGGCCCAATGTGAGGTGTCGCAGCATCAGGTATAAATGAAGTAAATTCGTCGGCACGCTGGAGTAGCGCTTGACGCAGCCGAATCGATGGCGGTCGAGTCGTCCAGTTGGAGGTGGAGTAGTGGTCGTATCCGAAGGGTTGATGTCCTCGTCATGTTCTTTATGTTCCTTCCCTAAATAAACATCTACTCTTGTGTATGCGAAGGGTGTGATATATGTCATGGTTTAATTGAGTTAGTTGTATAGCTACTTTGCCAGATGCATAATTCGCCACTTCCACTGGATGTTAAAGCAGGGAATCACATCTCTTCCAATTGGTGCTGTTGGTTTTCCAAGTTATTTGTGATGATCGAGGATTCCCAAATCCATACACACTGTGTAGTGGTATGCATCTCTACTACCTTATATAATGGAAAGAGACCCACTTCACACATCTACTGGAATTCTATGTTCAAGAATGCTTGGATCACTGATATGCATAGTTAGTTTCACGGTAAAAATCAAGCATATGCCGCTTTTGTTTTAACGATGATATTGAGAAGTTTTATAGCATGTACTAGCTCTTTGGATTTGTTATATTGAATGGATAATTTTGTTATAGTTGAATGGACCGGTTAATTTTTTTAGAACAAGGATCAGGTTAATGTGGTGTTCAATATATGTGCACAAATTATTGAATAGGTGTTCCTACCTCGAATACCTCTTTGTCCCTTTGACGGCGATATATTCCAGTTTGTCAAAATTCTCCTCTAATGGTCTCATCGTCCTTTTCTTTTTCTTCGTTTTTTTTACTTGACGGAGGCAATTAGTTGAAAAACATACAAGCAACATCAATGAGGTGCATGCTGCCCTAAACAATATATATTTTGATATTTTGTGATAATAAACTGTGCAAATAACAAATTTACTTTATAAACACAATATTTTTTAATTATGTCATGATTCATGCAACTGAAAGAATCAATATATCTCCATGTTCTTTTGTGACTAATTGCCTATTTTCGCCATCTGAATATGTTTGACATACTAAAGTTATTTTGCATGGTTGTTTAGTCAAACCTGCAGCAAGGAAATCTTCTTGGCTCTGCTGCAAGACATGGAAGTTTTAACTTATGAATGACAATTGGGAGATTGATGAGCTGCAACAACATATTCTATGCAAAAATTGATTTTTCGTTGCAACGCACAGGCACATGACTAGTGAAGATCTAAGTACAACCGCTAAACACTGTAAAAGCTAGTGACCTTGTCTTATCATGAGTAGCAAGAAATATTCCTATGTAGTGGGCTGGCTAGGAAAATTCTATATGGGTAATGGTGAGGCTCATATGGTCATGTATCAAACTTTTTTTTATTAATTAATCTTTTTTAAATTTAATTTTAAAGGTAACCTCCAGCGCAATTTATTTCTAATTCTGACCCCTTTGGTCTCGCCACCATCCGTGACGTGACAAAACAATATTATCACGTCATAGAATAAGTCTGCAAAAATGCACTTTTTATCACGCCACTAGTGGTGGCGTGACCAAACAACACTGTCATGCCACCACCCGTGGCGTGACAAGAGTTGCCCCAGAAACGGGCTGGCGTGACAGTGTTATTTGGTTACGCCACAGATGGTGGCATGACCAAATATGTCAGAATTGAAAATAAAGTGCGTCGGGGTTAACTTTAAAATTAAATTTGAAAAATGATTAATTAATATAAAAAATTCTCATGTATCCTCAGCTATATTACTGTGAAGGGAGAAGATAGGAGGATTTTTTTTTAAGCATCTATGTTTTTTTAAGGATTTCCCCCCACACGGTACAGATCTTAAAGAGCATGAATCTCTTAGGAAGCATCGTAGTGGACAAATTTAAAAACAAGGAAGCACAAATTGGTAGGCCTGTTTTATGCTACTCACATAATTAGGCTATACATATTTAGTAAAGGTCAATCCTATTTAAGACAACAAGGTAGCACGTGGAATCATAATGGAAACACAAAAAGGAATTACTGCAGGGAAAAGGGCAATAGCTGCATTACTAGGCAATACGGAGAGGTAGAGGAAAAACTGAACCTCTTTTTTTTTGGAAAATGATGGATACATACCTCTTACTTTATGTGAACCAACCGAGGCTAGGAATTACTGCATGGAAAAGGGCAATAGCTGCATTACTAAGCAATACAGAGAGGTAGAGGAAAAACTGAACCTCTTTTTTTGGAAAATGATGGATACATACCTCTTACTTTATGTGAACCAACCGAGGCTATGCACAACACGGCTAGCAGAAGCTAATTTTGCAATGAAGTCTTGCCTTTTGATTCTGCTAACCAGGTGGAAACATGCAGACAACGTATCATAAAGTGGTTCGAAATCATGGAAAAGCATTTTTGACATAACAATGGATGGCATAAAAATAGGACAGATAATTTTGTAAGCATTTATACCGCCAAGAAAGGTTTGTGTATAAAACCAGCATCTGATATGTATAGCAGTACGTTGAAATGCAAGTGCTGCAAGGTGCCGCAGGAACGAGCAATGGATGGACCAAGAATTAAAGATGGGAAAACATGTGCCTGATGTTGAACGTACCATGTGGTTTGTGCATAATCTCGAAATCTTGCAACTCAACATACTGTTGGCTAATGTATTTTCCTTCTTTCTGAAAATGAAACAAAAAAAAAATCAGAATTCAGAAAAACTGAATTATGAAAAAGGTTGTCTGTAGAAATCAGATAGTAACCGAACTTACTGTTTGCTTATCCATTTGTGCTTGTACTAAATGAGCTAAGAGCTGCTCTGTATCAATCTGAGAAATAGAAGTTTGACATCAATAATTGCATAAGATCAATTCTGACAAAGAAATAAGCTTTCTAAAGTGCAAACCTGGGACAATTGTGCTGAGTTATCAGATTCTTGGTGCAGGAACAATTTGAACACAAAAGTTCTCGAATCTTAAGATAAAAAATTATTTAAATAAAATATTAATAAGACTCAAATGTGTAAGTAGTGTAAGACCTCTGTTCTGATGAAAGGTGGAAAGAATCTAAACAAGGCTACAGCTCATGGGGAAAGTTGAATATCATTCTTAGGAACTTTATTGTTGTAGAGTATTAATTTTGGACAATAGTGAGAAGGAAAACTGATAAGATCTAAAAGAAATAAAACTGTCCAACCAACCATATAGTCATAAGAATTACTACCTGAATGAGCGCATGCATTTCTGGAATACTTTCAATGAGCCCCTCCAGAATAAGTAGCACTCCACGGTACTTCCCTGAAAATTAATATTGATACATCAGTTTACCACAAAGTGCTAAATGTTTTCATTGTTTCAATTATGTGCATGCTGTTAAGGATATAAGGGTATTTATGGTATTTCCTGTTGTATTAGTGTTTAGACTTGTGTCCCTTTGTACCATATATATATTGCCTATTGGGCCTCTGAATGCATACACACAATATTTATAACATGGTATCAGAGAAAGGTTAGGTTTAGAGTTTACTGTAGCCGCTACTGCCGCCTCCTAGCCTCCGCTGCAAGCTGCCCCCGGGAGAAGCAATCTTGGCTCACGGGGCGCCTCTTGTTGCCGCCCATGCTTTCCTGCCAGGTCTCTCGAGCAGTCGCCGCTCCAAGCTCACCGACCTCCTCTCCCCGATGCGGCGCTACTGGCGCTAGAAGGAGGGCCTCCACCTGAGCCGGATCCGCGCATGCTGCATCGGATCCCCCCCTTCTGCGCCGAATTCCGCACCACCCGAGCAGGATATCGCTCCTCCTGGCCTCCGCGCCGGCTCTGGGCCCCGCAGCGACCACCACCGGCTCCCTGACCCGCGCACCCTCTGCGTCCTTGCGCGCTCCACGCCGTCGAGGTGCCAGCCCTGCGAAGCCGAGCTCCAAGCGGACCTCCTACTCCGTGACCTCCGTCGCGAGGGCCTACTCACCCCAGGCACACGCGCCGTCCTCCTCAACGCTGATGAGCGACTTCTTGTTTGTGGCGATTGGAGTGTGCTGGCCCGATTATTGGGATGGCTATGGGGATGGTTCGCTATGCTTGCATTGGAAGCGTGCTTTCCCGATTGGGATGGCTGTGAAGCGCCCTGGTCACATGGGCATGCTGCTGCTATGTGCCTGGTCGCATGACTATGCTGCTGTTGGTGGAGTTGAAGAGAAGAGGTGGTGATGTGTGCTGCTGTTTTCTCAAGCTTGACACGTTTGGATCTCGGGATTGTTTATGGTTGTGGTGGAATCCGGTTACACGCTGCCGCTACCGCGGGTTGCTTCTTTATTTTATCTTTGAGTTCGTCTAAGCCATACGGGTCCACAAAATTTTTGTCAGTCATAAAAGCATAGGAATTTCTTTGCATGGCAGCAGCCACTGTTCTTTTCTTTGAGCCGCTGCAGATCCGTCGCCCCAAGTTTTTAGGGTCGCCGCGCTTGCTGTTTACTGCGTCTCTATTGTGCTTCTTGTGCACTGCGCCTCTATTGCGCTTCTTGTGCACTACGCCGTCATCTTGGGCTTCAATTTGCGTCGCTATGCTTCTATCTATTTCTATTCAGCTTGATTTGACAGTTTTCTCTATTTTTATCGGTTTCATCATCTTCTTCGTCATGTTACCGCGTGTTGGTAAAAAAATATGTCACGAAGAAGCATCAGCACACAACTTGCAGCAAAATTGAACCTAGGCGATGTTAGGATTCAACTTGGCTGAAATCCACAGCGCACAACACCTAGGCGGAGCTAGTCGTGGTTTTTGGGCGGCGGTGCCCTAGCTAGGTTTTCGGAACCTGGCCAGGAAAGTAGAAAGAGACCGAAAAAATAACAGGACTACAAGGAGACTATGGTAGAAAAAGGTAGATGCAAATTGTATTGTTCGATTGGTGATGATTACAATCAGCCATGACCCTCTTCTATTTAAAGGGCGGTAAGTCTTAGCCGTAAGAGATCAGGACTCCTAAACCGAACAAAATTTACAGATATGATTCAGTTATGATCTCCAAATCTTCTGTAACTGATAAATCTTTCCTATTCGATCACGTAAGTTCCCCGGGGTGATTTTAAGGATCTCCTAGAGGGAAGTCCTCGTGAGAGGTCCTGAGAAAATCTTCGCGGAAGGTCCTGAGGAGGTCCTCATGGGAGATCCACGTGGGAGGTCTTGAACGGTCTTAATGAATCCACGTGAATACTCCTGAGGATGTCTTGAACAGTCCTAGTGAAGCCGTGTGAATGTTCTTGAGAAGATCCTGGCCGCGCTTTTCCTTCTTTCTTGCAGTCCGTCCGATTAAAACTGAACAACCCGATTGAAAAAGGGAGTTCTAAACGGTCCGAACGTTCCCGGGTGTTGTTAATCGTCCGATTTAGTTTTAACGGTCTGATTGAAATAAAGGTTCAGATGGTCCGAACATTCACATCAATCTGAACCACCCGATCTAAATCGAATGGCTTCTCTTTGTTGCGCCTTTCCTTGTCTTCACGACCTGCTACTTTGCAAAGACCACCTTTTGGTTGTTTTGCACAGATCACCTTTTTGAGCCAAGACCTTCTGTTTTGCAAAGACCAACCTTCAGGACCTCTCAAGAGGTCTTTGTAGAGGCGGTCGTTTTGCAAAGACTACCCTCTAGGACCTCCCAGGAGGTCTTTATGGAGGTTGCTCAGGACCACCTAGGAGGTCTTCCAGGACCTCTTAGGAGGTTTTTATAGAGGCGGTCATTTTGCAAAGACCACCCTCTAGGACCTCTGCAGGATCAAGGATAACCGACTAGAGGGGGGTGAATAGGAGGTTTTTAAACTTTTAAGCGATTTAATGAGATAAGTCAATTAACAATTTAGTCTAAACAAGTTATACTTCTAGCTAAGCAATACATGCACAAAGACCAAACTAGAAATATAAATGCAGAAGAGTAAAGACTAGAAATAACCACAATGAGTCAGCGATGTTTTCCCGTGGTATCGAAGACTTGCCGGTCTTCACTAGTCCACGTTGAGGGAGCTTGAACCAATCAAGCTGGCTCCACGTATTAAGCCTTTCCTCGATCACTATTGGTTGTTCTTCCTCCACTCCGGAGATGGTGAACACCAAACCACTCACAATTTAGGCGCTGGGCCTCTTCACAATCTTCTTGAAGAGATCACCGTGCAATCACCGCCAAGCCGTCTAGCAGTTTGGCAAAACTCCAAGAGTAACAAATAAAAGACCTTCGCTTGACAACACTCAAGTGCAAGAGGATCAACTAGAATGATGAATGCACTTAAATGAGCTCACCAACCTCCCAATGAGTGAACAAATAAATTTGAGGAGTTGAAAGGATGCACAAGGCTCAAAGGATGTTAAATATGGTCTAGCACAGTGTCCTTGAGCAGGTGGGGGAGTATTTTATACCCCCCAACAAAAATTATAACCGTTGGAGAAGAAAACTCTACTTTTCAAGAACCACTACCGCCATGTATCGGGCGGTACTACCGCACTTCTCCAACCACCTCTGTAACGGCTATAACAGAGGCATTAAATGACCTGACATAGCCATTTTAACTTGCATTACGGTACTACCGCCAACAGGCTAACGGTACTACCGCAGAGCGGTCATACCGCAAAGTGAGTGCGGTACTACCGTTTTCCAAGAGAGACAAAAGGGTGTGTGCTGGAAAAAATATATCGCCAAGTAACGATCGGAATAACCGGCGTGCGGTACTTCCGCTTAATAAGTGCGGTACTACCGTAGTCCGGTCATACCACGTGAATACTTGCGGTACTACCGCGCTGAGGGTTTGGCACCGAAAACATAAAAATGGTCTCTCTGTAAAAAACATACCGCCAAGTAACAATCGGAACAACCGGGTTGCGGTAGTACCGCACTACAAGCCCGGTCATACCGTGGAGCAGTAGTACCGCAAGTTCAATGCCGGTACTACCGATTATCCTGGCAAAGATAAAAGCAATCCAAATGCATGCATGATCCTAGATTGATCCATAAAGCACAAGAACATGCTATCAAGCTACTAGTCATGATCCCTCTTAATAGTACGGCATTTAACCTATAATTCGGTCTTCCAACCATATTTCCTAAGACCGGTAAAAGGTAAAAGGTTTCTAATCTACTTGTACCTTGACTTTGATCCAATTTGATCTTCATGATATCCTTTAGCATGCAGCTTCACGATCATACTTACCATTTGGACTTAACCTTACAAATGCTCAATCACACACATTAGTCCAATTATCACATATTATCATAAATTACCAAAACCAATTTTTAGGGGCCTAGATGCTTTTCAACCTCTCAAGACGTCTTTGTAGAGGTTATTCAGGACCACCTAGGAGGTCTTCCAGGACCTCAGGAGGTCTTTGTAGAGGCGGTCATTTTGCAAAGACCATCCTTCAGGACCTCTCAGGAGGTCTTTGTAGAAGTCGTCCAAGACGTCCCAAGAGGTCTTTGAGGAGGTCCTCTAGGACCTCTTAGGAGCACTCTGTCTTTCGATTCAAAACCAAATAGTAGTTGAATCAGCAGCAGCTTTAAGTTCTTATTGTTAAACCAATCAGCACTGCAATGACCATTATAGATGTCAAATCTTGCCATCAAGACATCCCCCCTGTTTTTTTGGTAAACAGACATGTTTGCCATAAAATAATAAAATCCTCAGTTGCTCTTCAGGGCGATGATTAAACACCGGCCATATGTATGCTTCTCAAGACGATGATAAACAACTCATCTGCCATGTGTGCTTCTTAAGCATCTTGCCAGACGCTCGGATAGTACTTTTTCAAATATTTGCCATTAAGAGCTTTAGCCAGCCTATCTCCCTGTAAACATTGCACTATATATGAATTTCTAGGAACAATCTCTACAACTTTATATGGACCTTTCCAATTCAGAGACCACTTCCCAAACTTATTATCTTTAGACCCAATAGGTAAAATCGTCTTCTAAACTAAGTCTCCTATTTGAAACGATTTTCCTTCACTTTCTTATTATAGGCCTTGCCTACCCCCATTTTATCTTTTTCAATCTCCCTCAAAGCTTTTAATCTCTTGTCTGCATCTTCATCTAACCTATCCATCATCAAGTTATGGTAATCCATGGCTAACAAATCATTTTGCCTAGCCAATCTAAAGGCACTCAGATTTACCTCAACAGGTAAAATGGCATCTTGTCCATACACTAACTCAAACGGTGTTACCTTTGTAGCACTATGTTTAGATATACGATGAGCTCATAATGCCTCAGATAACACTTTATGCCACCTCTTAGGTTCTCCTCAATCTTTCTCTTAATGAGCTTAACCAAGATCTTATTACTTGACTCGGCCTGACCGTTGGCCTGAGCATAATAAGGTGAAGAATTAAGGAGCTTGATTCTAAGTGATTCAGCGAATTCACGTACTTGATGAGACATAAAAGATGAACCTTGATTAGTAGTTAAAGTCTGCGGTATGCCGAATCTATGAACAATATGTTCCAAAATAAAACTAATTACCTCTTTATGTGTCATGTTTTTAAGAGGAACATCTTCTGTCCACTTTGTAAAATAATCAGTGGCTACTAAGACAAAACGATGACCTTTAGAAGGTGCATGATGTATTTGGCCGATGAAATCTAAACCCCAACCACGGAACGGCCATGGTTTAATAATAGGATGCAACATAGCAGCGGGTGCCAATTGCACATCACCAAACTTTTGACATGACTCACACCCTTTATAATATCTAAAACAATCCTCCAACATAGTCGGCCAATAGAAACCAGCTCTTCTTAATAGCCACTTCATCTTATGAGCCAACTGATGTGTACCACATATGCCTTCACGCACTTCACCCATAGCAACTTTAGATTGATCCAACCCAAACATTTTAAAAGTAACCCATCTATAGTTCAGCGATACAACTCTCCATCAAACAATGTATACTTTAATGCTTATCGCCAAAGCTTTCTATCGATAGATTGACTAGGGTTTTCTAAATAACTAATTGGAGGCTTTCTCCAATCATTAGGCTCGGCAAAATTTGATGTCTTCAAAGCCTCCGAACTGCCATCATGTTGTTCGGCTATACAAATTATAGCACCTTCTAGCATCGGCTTTTCTGTCATTAACAATTTACCTCTTTTAACTTGACAACCAAATGCTTGTTGTGCTAAATCATTTGCTCTAATATTCTTTTCTCTAGAAATATGGCCAATAGTAAAATCATCCAATGTTGCTATATTATTTCTAAGCACTTTTCCAAATAAATATTCAATGACCCATCAAAGCATTGAAAATTCTTAGAAACTTGCTGTACAACTAATAATGAATCACTAAATGCCTCTATATTCTTTACACCCATGGACTCTCAAATTTGTAATCCTAACAAAAGAGTTTCATACTCAGCCTGATTATTGGTACAAAAATACTCTAAACAAACCGATATTTCAAAAACAACATCCCTAGGCGAAACTAAAACAATACCAACATATTGTCCTTCTCTACAAGCCGAGCCATCAAAATACAATTTCCATAGACATACAGATAAATAATCAACCAGTTCTATATCATCATCAATCCTACGATCAACAATGAAATTAGCTACATCCTGGTCTTTCATAGATTTCAAAGATTCATAAGCCAAATCATACTCTATTAATGCATAAGCCCACTTTCCGATTCTACCACTCAAAATCGGTTGTTGCAACATATATTTAATAACATTGGTTTGACATGCAATAACACAAGTACTAGATAGCAAATAATGCCTCAACTTGGTACAAGCATAATACAAGGATAAACATAATTTTTCAATAAATGCATACCTCGTCTCAGCTCCCAGGAGACGCCGACTCAAGTAAGTAATCACATATTCCTTGTCATCTATAATTTGTGTCAAAACAGGCCAATGACACTTCCTTCTGTCGCAATATATAGCTGAAACGACATCCCGGTTTTAGGCGCCCTCAACATAGGAGATGTAGACAGATACTTTTTAATTTCCTTAAATGCCTGCTGATGTTCTTCCCCAAGTAAATTCGGTCTCTTTCTTTAACCAAAGTATAAGAGTGAATACACTAACTTTACTAGACAAATGAGATATAAAACTCCTCAAATAATTCACTTTTTCTAGGAACTTTTGCATATCTCTTTTACACTATGGCACCTTTATTTTCTTAATAGTCTCTATTTTGCTAGGATCTATTTTTATGCCTCTCTCATGTATTATAAATCCTAAGAATTTACCAGTCGACACACCAAAAGCACACTTGAGCGGGTTCATTTTCAAACCATACCGACGCATTCGTTCAAAGGCTAGACATAAATCGGCCAAGTGATGATCCATACCATCCGATTTAACAACTATATCATCGATGTATACCTCTAGGACAACACCAAGTAGATCATGAAAAATTAAAACACCAAGTAGATCATGAAAATTAAATTCATAGCCCTTTGATAAGTAGCACCGGCATTCTTTAACCAAACGTCATAACAACCCACTCAAACAAACCAACAAAACCAGGACATCGAAAGGTCGTTTTAGACATATCCTCTTTGTCCATAAAAATTTGATTATAACCAACATTACCGTCTAAGAAACTAATTATCCTATGTCCTGAAGCATCATTAATTAACATGTCGGCTCTAGGTATAGGATACTCATCTTTAGGGGTAGCTTTATTTAAATCTCTAAAATTAGTGCATACTCTCAACTTACCAGTATTCTTCTTCTCAACCGGGACAATGTTAGAAATCCATTCAGCATACCTACATGGCCTAATAAAACTAGCCTTCAACAATCGGTCTATTTCTTCTTTGATCCAATCATACATATTTGATTAAATCTTCTAGATGGTTGTTTATAAGGCCTAAAACTAGATTTAATAGGCAACCGATGTTCAACTAATTCTCGGCTGAGTCCCGGCATTTCATGATACTCCCAAGCAAAGCAATCAACATACTCTCTAAGCAACTTTATCACTTTGCTCTTATATTCAGCAGACATATTATTGTTTACAAACGTCGGTCTAGGAATAGTCCCATCGCCTATATCAACCTCCTCTAATGGGTCAGCCGACGAGAAACCTTGTCCTAACTTTTCTACTTCATCAAAATCATCAAGAGCTTCACAAATATCGTTCTTGTTTGACCGATATTGCTTTGTGCGTTGTTGCAACCATTCTAAACTATTTTCTTTATTCATATATAACATCATATTACTAAGTTGAGCTGCAAAGGTCGGATGTACAGACACGGGTATAAAACCATCCTTAGTAACACTAAGATAATCATAACTAGAAATATCTAAACCCGATAAACATTGAACATCACCATGCTGCTAATCAGATGAAGCATCGGCCAAAGCGACATAAGCCGATGTGTCCGCTTGAACCACTTCTATATCATCATCGATCCATTGTATTAAAGTTTGATGCAGGGTAGAAGGAACGCAGTGATTTGCATGTATCCAATCACGACCCAATAAAATACTATAATTACCTTGCACGTCGACGATGAAGAAGGCTGTAGGTAGAGTTTTGCTCCCAACAGTAAGTTCCATGGAGATGACACCCTTGGCCTCCATAGACTCACCCGTAAAACCGTTAAGCATCACATTAGTCTTCATAAGCTCGCTGTCCTCTCGCCTCAATTTCTTGAAAACTGAATATGGCATCAAGTTCACAACAGCCCCACCATCAACTAACATCCTAGAAATCGGCCTACCATTGATATGTCCCTTAACATATAATGGTTTCAAATGTCGGCTCAATTCCTCGGGCTTCTAAAAAATGGCTTCTTTAGGGCCAAGATCTGAACACTCAGCTATTCGAAGCCAAGATGTCACCTAAAACATCTAACATACATCCCTAATGCGTAAGAATTTGAACTAAGTATTTCAACTAAAGACAAGATTAAATTAAACAGACATGGTGAAGGTATCCTTCCTTCACCTTCTAAGTTAATTAATACCGATCATCAATAAAGAAGGTTCACACGCAGTAATAAATCAACATCCATGTGGAGAAGGTATCCTTCCTTCACCAATTATAATTTAATTATTACAGTTCATCATTAACGAATGTAAGTTAGAACTAAATTTAATCTTGAATATGAATAGGATGATGTGAACGAGTAGTGCGTGTCTACTCCTCCCAAGTGAGCCATCATCGGGGTTACCTAAAATAAACAAACAACGCAAGAGTGAGTCCATGACTCAGCAAGTACAAGTGAAAGAAAAAGAACACATATACAAACAGACATCACCATTTAAGAATGCGAACCTTGCATCGAGTGAACACTTATGAAAACATGAAATGAATGAATGTAATCAAGGATGGATCGCACACATGCATATATCGCAGATAGTGAGTGACACACCCGCGGTGTTCACTTAAGCCCGCACCTTAACAAAAGTGCGGGATCCAAGTCCTATATGAAGAACGTTTCATATAGGTGTCCAAAGTCGCCCATACCGGAATTGATGGGTCTTACGTGCCCATCTTTGGAATTGATGGGTCTTTCAATCCACTCCGTGGACGGGACATGACAATGTCCAAATTTGCCCACATTGGAATGGTGGGACTTACAATCCACTCCCATGGACATAACATGTATAAAAGGATGCATGATATGAACATGAAGCAGTGATAATACCATCTCTCAAGATATACTCCACATAATGAAAGAACATAACCAATTCCGCATCTCGGGTAACACAATATGTCACACTATATTCATGAAAACATTCACAATCACAACACTCAAAAGCAACAAAGTACTTGCCTTCCAGCGTTGCACAAGTTAGCGTGCAACGATGGCGCCCCAAACCCGTAGCCTCGTGGCCTAAACAATTAAATAACCGAAATAAGAACAACATAGAATCCAACCCGAATTAATAGTCTACAATACCCCTTGAACTCCCAAGGAATCGCCATAAAACCTAATCTGAAAAACAGCTGCAACCCAAAAACGTGTCGGGACAGCAGCACGAAAATGACAGTAGTTAATGACGTGGGACTCGAAATGAGATGAGTCCAGATCCTACCTCATCTTAACGAACATATCTATAACATTCAAGTTGATGAGATTTCCCAATTCGGCCAATAAACTTCTCTAATAAAGAAAACAAAACAGCAGCACAGCTTCTGTCTGAACAAACAGGACAGCAATACTAAAACAACCATAACTTTTAATCTACAACTCCGAATTGAGCGTTCTTTAACAATCTGAAAAGGATATGAAATTACCTACAATAAACTAGTTGGCACGACATTCAAATTTTGCCTTTAACAAAAAGTGGCACACGTCAAAACTAAAGATAGAAACTGACATACAATCTGGACAGACTGATCTACAATCTGGACAGTCACAAAGAAAAGTGCATAACTTTTTATCTATAAATCCAAATGAGGTGTTCTTTATCAATACTGAAAGCTAGTGATATCACCTTCAAAATTTGTTATGGGAAAGACCTCTGAATCACCCTCTAACTAGGCCATATATCAACCTAAACAGAGACTGCTAATTCTCGTCAGGATTCTGGACAGCAGATAATAAATCTATCATAACTTTTGACTCGAAAGTCGGAATTAGGTGATATTGGTGGCCACCGAAAGCTAAGAACAAGACCTACATATCTCTAGGAGATGGGAAACTCAGATTCGGCCTCTAACATCACGAAAAAGTCCACGCAACAAACTGGACAGATTTATCCTCTAATCGCAGCGAATCGATCTAACAAAAGAATGAACCAAAACACCTCTACCACTAATCAATCCATGGGGATCAGCACTCATTACCCTAGGAGAAGCGTGAGACACCAAACCTTGCACGAAACACCAATGGTTGACGGCCTCCGGCTCTCCTTGATCTGCCGGCAGCGCAAGGGGAGGAAGAGGAGGTTGCCGCCACCAATGGAGGAAGAAGGGCCGGCTGCCACCAATGGAGGGAGGAGGTCGCCTTGGGGCTGCAGGAAGGTGCGGCCAAGGAGGTGGGAGGAAGAAGGTGGCGGCCAAGGGGAGGGAGAGGGAAAAGGGGTGGCGGCTAGGGTTAGGGGTGTGGGCGCATGGGCTTTAGGCCCATGATGCCTCCCCCTCAAGAGGTGGACCTGCCAGCCCACCGCCACACCAAGCCCAAAAAGCCAAGAAAACCAGTAATCCCCTTCTCTAAACAAGATTTGACGAAAAACAAGCCCCGAATAAAATTAAGCGCCACCGATTAAATTGATTTAACCCGATTTTTAACTTCTCACACTTCCGAGTATTACATTCTACCCCTTAACGGATTCGACCCGAATCTAAACACACTTAAGCGAAAGAACAACCACGATCGAAAACAACAACGGTAACCACGCACCGCTGAACAACACGATTAAAGTTCACGTGACGCGAAACTCGGCGCGCACCTTACTCGATGGTCAACGGCGCAAACGAAACCTCAAACTCGGATCTCCCAAGTACCCACTCAACACGAAACATACGAACGCCACGCACTCCGCACACGCACTTCGAGATACCCCGCGATACGCCGACTAGCAAAAGAACCCAATGAACTCGGGTTAAACTTCCCAAAGATACCGAACCACACGACACGCACAAAGAACACGGAACTCTTATTCCACCTCTTAATTGAACTCTTCACTGAAAACAAGGATCACCTCCTTTAATCGAAACACACGATCGAAATCTCTTTAAGCAAACTCTTTACCGCAAAACAGCTCTGAATAAGAAAGATTCACGCCGCAACTATACGCTACCAACCGGTATCAAGAGCAAAATCCTAAATCGTAATTTCATCAAGAAAACCTTTCCACTTTCCAAGTGGCAATTTGCGAATAAACGCCACGAAAACCAAAGGGGAAAAACACTTGAATGCCCAAATCAAAACTTCCTTTATTCTTCCGAACCGATAAGAACCACACATGCCAACATAAACGTCGTGCTCAACTTGCGAAAGACATTCGCCCAAAACACAAAGCTCAAACAAGAATCAAAGAAACGTGTCACTTCTTTAAGGAAGTACCAATTTTCTCGCCTCTTTAGGAATAAAATTTCTCTCAAACTTTGGAATCCAATTCATCGCATACCGCATGGTCTCAAACCTCTTAATTTAACATCCTCAAATTAGGCTTAAACCAAATACATCATCCACACCTTTGTAGAGAGACTCTATTGATTCCATGAACACTCTAGACAACTCATTCAAGCGATGACATTAATTTGATAGAAGGCACCAAAGCACCTCAAAACCCATGCAATCTCATCACCTCCAACTTTCGGGAATAACACATCGAATCCTCGACACCCGCCATGAACTACATCAGAAGGGTTCTATTGACAATCATTCCACTACTCAGGATACTCCAATGTTCTATCTCCTCTACACACAAAACTTTGGGCGACCAAAAGTCTAGCATGACAATGGAAAGCCCAGACTTAACCTCCAAGACCTCTACAACGAATTCCTCTTATAACAAATAATGAAATCATCGGCTTAAATCTCTAAGATCCCCACAATTCCGACATACTCACTTATTGACCTCATCAGGAATCACTCATACAACATCGCGATACTTTCAATAGTGTTACTCTATAAAATTGATTACGGTTTCCATACATTTGATAATCCCCAACATTTCAACATGAACCAAGGTTCTGGAACTACACTATACCATAGGTCCTACTTAGTCGAACAATATACAATTTTACTTCGAAACCATACATTCCATCTGAATCAACTTCCCTCCAAGAGGTTCAGGTCAAAACCAACTCATCTTCTATTACTCCTCCAATAGCTGGGTAGCAAAATCTCACCCCTACAATCACTTAACCACCACCAAACAATTAACAACTCACGATTTGTAAAACTTTATAGCACAAAACGGTTGATCCTTTCTCAAAAGAAAGAGGCGAACAAGAACAACTTTCACCACACAGAAAATGTTGCTGCCACAAAGTGAGCACGAGACCAAAAGAAATAACTGTAATAAAGATCCGGGAAAACGAAAGTTGAGTTCACAAATGAGGGCACGCATCACCTCGGAATGGAAATAGCAAATAACAACCAATAAGAAAATGACATTGCGATTGGAACTCGACAACTCTTGAGTGAAAAGAGCAAAAGTTTATGAACAATTCAAAAACCACGAGTTACAAAACTTGACTCAAATTCTCAAATATTCCTACTGCACTCTTTCCTTTAACACCTAAATTAATTCTTTGACTAACATCGCTTGCCACAATGAACAAGATAAGGTCTTTAGTCCAACCCACACGGACTAAATAAGAACCAATGAAATTCCTCAATACGCCCTATTTGTTCAAAAATTCAACTACACACGAAACATGAGATCCAAATAATCTCACCACCAAACTCAAACATTTCCAATTACGGATTTCATGAAAAGCAAGCAGATTATTCTCCTCTTAAAGGAACCAACATAACTTCTTTTATTGCAACCTCATGTTGCCCTCTTAGACTAAAAAGTCTTTAAAATTAAGTCACACAAAACTCTTAAGAAGCAACAAGACAATTCAATACCTTAGTTTATTTAAAATAATTTCAGCTATCGATGATTCAAGAACCCAAAGAAAATATCACAAAGCTAAACTTGAAATATTCTCATCTAAACGATATTAACTTCAATTCTCACAACAACAATTTGAAAACACTTCGTAAGACCCACGTGAAAAGAATGGGTTCATTCTTTCTCAAAAGAAGAGACAAATGGAAACGACTTTCACCAACTAGAAAAACTCATCTACCACTCGCACTGAACACGGGACCAATGAAGAAACCAATTAGGCAATGACTTATAGAACATAAGTGAAGTCCACAGTTGAAAGCATAAGCCTCACAAGAAGAGAATATCGAATCTTAACAGATAAGAACAAATAAGTATTCAAAATCAAGCACTTGCATCATCAAGAACCATTATAACTTTGCAACATAACGTGACTCGATAAACTTTATTTACTACATAAAAGCCTGAACCCTCAAAAGATCATGAACATAAAACTTGAAATTTGATCATTTAGAGAATATCACCATGGGTGATCAAATTATATGAGAATTAACCTCATTCTCACATTTTGACGGGTTAATAACATCGACAACATACACTAGTACTGAGAATCATCAAACTTTATTACTCCATCCTAAAACTTCCCAAAGGGAACACAAACCACAAGGTTGAAACAAATTTATTATAACCAGATTATGCTAAGCAATAACAATATCACAAGGCACGTTATCAAAGACTACTTACGAGATCCATCTACTCAACTATCGGTGTTGCTCAACACCTTCTTCAGTGCTCATTAACAATTGATGATTGTATTAATCATGTATGTACATACGGTACTAATTCCATTTGCAATCATATAACCATTTATAAACATAGATTCAACATTTGACCTCTGCTCGTAAATCTGCTCAAAAATGATTAAAGATTCACTAACATAATTTTCTATAAACAATGTTTCACTAATCAATACACCAGACCTATCCGATCCTTTATGCAAGTTTCAACAATTTTAGCATACCAGAAATAGACAAATCTAGCTCTTACGTAAGATTTAAAGGTTCTGAACGGATATGGACAATCTTTATTTAACATACACCATGTATGAAATACAAGGACATTTCAAATTAATCAATTTCACTTTCATGGATGGTAGTTAAGAATAATTGATTTGCACCATGCTAATAACCCAACTTGGTAACTCATATCGTAACAATTTATTCGCTTAGTTATAACTCTCATTTTAAGCATGGCAAGACGTCACAAAAGGATTCTAACACCTTACTAAAGCAAAAGAGAGACTTCAAACCTCAACGCTCAAGTAATCCAAAAGAAACGCATAAAGCCAAAGCTTTCCCATGCAAACGAACTTACAATGGAAAACTCTCACTAACCAAGTCACAAACGAGTAAATGAGTCATTCTTTTCAATGAGAAAGAAGGAGCAACCATGAAAACATCAATCTTGCCAATTGACAACGACCACAAGTGGTAAAAGCAACTCAACGCTTGAAAAACAATATTTGTTTCAGAGAACCAAGAGGATCTATTGAAAACCATAAACTATCATGAACCACAAACCCGTGAGAAATTCATCAACCACCACAGTAACAAGAATTGGCAAATTCGTAAATCAAGAAAGAGAATAACTTTCTAAAGCAAATCACGCTTAACACCGAAACTATGGTACTGGGTAACTACTCCTCTAACCACGCATCGCGAACGGTGGTGTAACCCGTGAATCCCGAGTAACAACCACGACCTCCACTTCGATCATTCGCTTACAACACGCTTCACCAAAATACTCAATTATGAATATACATGATCATCTCATGACAATCATAGAATTAGTTCATAGATATTGAATATCATAGCAGATCATATATTACCAACAAGGATGATAGTACGTAGCAATTCAACAATTGCTCAACAAAATGAAACATAATAATGGATATTGCGGAAGCAATGGTAATTTTCCAACCCCACCCACGTGTACAAGTGTGTCATTTTAATAACTTAATTACCACGGACCTAAAGCCCGCTCGATACCAACCGTAACACCTCGCTATTCGAAGCCAAGATGTCACTCAAACATCTAACATACATCCCTAATGCGTAAGAATTTGAACTAAGTATTTCAACTAAAGACAACATTAAATTAAACAGACATGGTGAAGGTATCCTTCCTTCACCTTCTAAGTTAATTAATACCGATCATCAATAAAGAAGGTTCACACGCATAATAAATCAACATCCATGTGGAGAAGGTATCCTTCCTTCACCAATTATAATTTAATTATTACACTTCATCATTAACGAATGTAAGTTAGAACTAAATTTAATCTTGAATATGAATAGGATGATGTGAACGAGTAGTGCGTGTCTACTCCCTCCCAAGTGAGCCAACATCGGGGTTACCTAAAATAAACAAACAACGCAAGAGTGAGTCCATGACTCGGCAAGTACAAATGAAAGAAAAAGAACACATATACAAACAGACATCACCATTTAAGAATGCGAACCTTGCATCGAGTAAACACTTATGAAAACATGAA
Source organism: Ampelocalamus luodianensis (assembly GCA_036346255.1). Taxonomy (NCBI): domain Eukaryota; kingdom Viridiplantae; phylum Streptophyta; class Magnoliopsida; order Poales; family Poaceae; genus Ampelocalamus; species Ampelocalamus luodianensis. The sequence goes on from CM070633.1 coordinate 52,542,109, forward strand.
ATGAATGAATGTAATCAGGATGGACTGCACACATGCATATACGCAGATAGTGAGTGACACACCGCCGGTGTTCACTTAAGCCCGCACCTTAACAAAAGTGCGGGATCCAAGTCCTATATGAAGAACGTTTCATATAGGTGTCCAAAGCTGCCCATACTGGAATTGATGGGTCTTACGTGCCCATACTGGAATTGATGGGTCTTTCAATCCACTCCGTGGACGGACATGACAATGTCCAAATTTGCCCACATTGGAATGGTGGGACTTACAATCCACTCCCATGGACATAACATGTATAAAAGGATGCATGATATGAACATGAAGCAGTGATAATACCATCTCTCAAGATATACTCCACATAATGAAAGAACATAACCAATTCCGCATCTCGGTAACACAATATGTCACACTATATTCATGAAAACATTCACAATCACAACACTCAAAAGCAACAAAGTACTTGCCTTCGCGTTGCACAAGTTAGCAGCAACGATGGCGCCCCAAACCCGTAGCCTCGTGGCCTAAACAATTAAATAACCGAAATAAGAACAACATAGAATCCAACCCGAATTAATAGTCTACAATACCCCCTTGAACTCCCAAGGAATCGCCATAAAACCTAATTCGAAAAACAAAGTCGCAACCCAAAAACGTGTTGGGACAGCAGCACGAAAATGACAGTAGTTAATGACGTGGGACTCGAAATGAGATGAGTCCAGATCCTACCTCATCTTAACGAACATATCTATAACATTCAAGTTGATGAGATTTCCAATTCGGCCAATAAACTTCTCTAATAAAGAAAACAAAACAGCAGCACAGCTTGTCCGAACAAACAGGACAGCAATACTAAAACAACCATAACTTTTAATCTACAACCTGAATTGAGCGTTCTTTAACAATCTGAAAAGGTTATGAAATTACCTACAATAAACTAGTTGGCACGACATTCAAATTTTGCCTTTAACAAAAAGTGGCACACGGGTCAAAACTAAAGATAGAAACTGACATACAATCTGGACAGACTGATCTACAATCTGGACAGTCACAAAGAAAAGTGCATAAATTTTTATCTATAAATCCAACTGAGGTGTTCTTTATCAATCCTGAAAGCTAGTGATATCACCTTCAAAATTTGTTATGGGAAAGACCTCTGAATCACCCTCTAACTAGGCCATATATCAACCTAAACAGAGACTGCTAATTCTCGTCAGGATTCTGGACAGCAGATAATAAATCTATCATAACTTTTGACTCGAAAGTCGGAATTAGGTGATCTTGGCGGACACCGAAAGCGAAGAACAAGACCTACATATCTCTAGGAGATGGGAAACTCAGATTCGGCCTCTAACATCACGAAAAAGTCCACGCAACAAACTGGACAGATTTATCCTCTAATCGCAGCGAATCGATCTAACAAAAGAATGAACCAAAACACCTCTACCACTAATCAATCCATGGGGATCAGCACTCATTACCCTAGGAGAAGCGTGAGACACCAAACCTTGCACGAAACACCAATGGTTGACGGCCTCCGGCTCTCCTTGATCTGCCGGCAGCGCCAAGGGAGGAAGAGGAGGTTGCTGCCACCAATGGAGGAAGAAGGGCCGGCTGCCACCAATGGAGGGAGGAGGTCGCCTTGGGGCTGCAGGAAGGTGCGGCCAAGGGAGGTGGGAGGAAGAAGGTGGCGGCCAAGGGGGGAGGGAGAGGGAAAGGGGTGGCCGGCTAGGTTAGGGGTGTGGGCGCATGGGCTTTAGGCCCATGATGCCTCCTCAAGAGGTGGACCGGCCAGCCCACCGCCACAGCCCAAGCCCAAAAAGCCAAGAAAAACCAGTAATCCCCCTTTTCTAAACAAGATTTGACGAAAAAACAAGCCCCCGAATAAAATTAAGCGCTACCGATTAAATTGATTTAACCCGATTTTTAACTTCTCACACTTCCGGAGTATTACAAAGACATAACTGGGCAACCTCCTCGCTAACATCCCGAAACTCCAAAGGCAATGTAAACACCATATTAATATCCATACCATCACGAGGCGGAGTATCACTTTTAATCATTGGAGACCCCCTCATAATCCAGCGAATCATCCTCATCATCACAAGGTATCTGAACTAGTGTTTCAACTGACTTTACCCTCCATTCTCTTCGGACAGGCACCATAGGATTTTCTTCGTTAAATATTTCATCTCTCACCATGAATTTCTGGTATAATCGATAGGAAATCCTCAAATTCTTTTACTAAAATTTCACACAGCTCAATTATATCCTCTGTCATTAATATCAAGATTCCTCACTAATCAAGTAACCATCCCAAGGCGATTTATGTCACCAATCTTAGACCTTCTCTAATCCGCACCAGTCCAATTCAGTTACACAACCACAATATACCCGTTCGCAAAACCCTAACGCATTGACCAAGATTCAAACATACTCAATTACTAACATCAATAAATATATTCTCTGACCAAGATATCCTTAGAAATAATTTAACTCTCACAGGGTTACTCACTGAGGCCGAGTCATACTTGACAATAACTCAATAGTTCCTGCTATCCCATTAATTAGCACGACGCTTAGGTTCCTCCACACCGCTACTCTCATTAAACTTCACCACCACAACTCTTCTGCACAATCATACTCGGTATCCAATTGCGATACTCTAATAAGTTTATCAAGAGTCCATAATTTCGATAATCCCAATATTCCAACATGGACAAAGGTTATTGGATCATAATTCGCCTTAGGTTCCACTAGTTGTAACACTAATCAATTTTATCTCATCGACAAACTTTCCATGTAAATAGAATTCTCTCCAGGTGTTATAAGTCGAAACCAATTCACTTTATACTGCTCTTCAAATAGATTGGTTCCCAAAAATCCCAACAATTCCAAATACTTGACCACCTCCAACCATTCGCCACATTACTCTTTATAAGACTTGGCAACACGACTTGGTCAATTCCTTGCTCAAAAGGAAGAAATAAACAGACATAAGGTTCAACGCATAAGAGAACGTGGCTCCTCGGAGTGAGCACGAGACCGAGAAACAATCAAATAGAATGATCTCGAAAAACAAAATACAAGTCCACAGTCGAGGGCACAAGTCCCACAAGAAGAAATTTTCAAACCTCCATAAATCATAATAAAACATTGCTATGGAAGCCCAAGAAACTCTTAAGCTGTAAGGACAGAAAAGTTGCATATTACAATTCTTAGCTCCAACCTTAGATACTTATGGTACTTAGTTTCCGTCAACAATTAAAGCAATTTTCTTTGATTACATCGTTACTTGTCAACCCAAACAAGAAATGCCTTTAAAACTGAATCACCTTAATCACATAGAAACCAAATAGAACCTTCCAAAATGTCACACTGCTCAAACTAATTTCATCTACTACATAAATCATGGACTCCCCAAAGGATCACGAATGCAAAACTCCAAATATTTCATTTATCCGATATTACGAAAAGCAATCAACTTACTTCCTCTCTAGAAGAATCATCACCACTCCAATGCGTCACAATCTCTTGTAGACCATATTACTAACATCAAGAATAATTCCCTCTTAACAATATTCGTTAACGTCAACTCTTCCTTTATAAGTCCCCAAAGCCTTACCAGAATGTTACATAACCCTTTATCATCTCATCCTCAATTGAGTGTAACACCCTCACTACAACAACCACTCTATTTTAGTGGGAACCTGCTACACAATTTAAAAGGTTATACCAAAACCCTTTCATCAAAGACATTCTATTATCCGACAATTTCACGATCAAGCAAGCATAGGTCACCTATTAAATCCCAGCACGGACATTTTCAAAAGAAACACGGTATATTATTTCATAACATTGTTGTTATCTCAATAAGATTGCAGCAACCAACCTGTTCTGGAGTATATCTAATACACCAACCGCACTATCGGAGCAACCTCTTTTAACAAGGGCATGCAGCCACAATACACCCTCATGAATCACACATGACTAAATCCCTTCCAAATTCCAACCCTTCACCTATTCGAAATGCTCACACTAATTCCATTCTGGAAGTTATCATAAACCATTGATGATTATTCAATCATGGACGAACTGATGGCCCTTTCTCTATTTGTATTCCACGAGCATAAATAAGATCATCAAATAACCAATTAAAGAAAGTTCTCATATTAATATCTACTAAGACAACAGTCAAACACATCCTTATATTTCTCTTCCTACACAGTTAGATTAATCCGTTGAGACCAAATAATCCAACAAGTTTAGCAAACTAAACAATTCTAAGGGTCAACCATTTCATCAATGTTCCACACATCTTAATAACTCTATTGATTTCAATTAAGTATGGTCATACTCCTGATCACAGTTTATCAAGAACTACTATAGGACAACATCAACTTAATCAATTTCACTCCCAAGGATACTCGTTAGGATTTATTGTGCACTACACTACAGACCCACCTTGATAACTCATATCATATCCACCAATTTCTTTGATTATAACCTCCATCTTAACCACGAGAAGACATCGCTAAAGGGTTTAATACTTTTTTTCATAAAAGAGAACCATTCAACTTCTACACTCAAAATACCCAAAGAATTAGTTTTATTGAGTCAAAGCTTCCACACACTAAAAGACTTGCAGGAGGAAACTTTCATTGTTCAAATCATGAAGCGAAATAAATGGGTCATATTTTCCAATAAGAAGGACAAACTCCAATACAAGGGTCAATCTTGACAATTAACCAAGTTTATCAGCCGCAAGAATAACACAATAGTTGGGAAAACAATAACTGCTTTAAGGGCAAATTAAACAAATGGAAACAGATCAACTTATCTCAAAGCAACCCATCAACCGCAATGAACTAATAATCCCAAAAGTAATTCATCGTCCATAACTGAACAAGAGTTGCAAATTTCAAATTCAAGGAAGGGAATAACCTTTCTAAAGATACTCACTATCAAGCCTGTACTAAGATGTCCGAGGTAACCACTTCACTATTCTCTTACTACGAACGGTGGTGTAACCTGGTAAAGCCCAGAGCCACAACCACGACCTCAATCCCACACATAACAATCATATAATTAGTTAATAAGCAATCATACTCAATTCATATCAGCGATCATCAATATGAAATAACGAAAACGTAAATGCAATGCAATAACCCAATCCCACCTACTGTGCATAGTATGTCAAGTTTAATATTTCAAATACCACGGACCTACAGCCCGCTCTGATACCAACTGTAACATCCCAGCCCAACATGAGCCTGGAATGCTACTAAACTAACATTAAACGATTCGAAGCCAAAACATTCTACCCAATTTTGGCAGAACCTCACCTGTATAGTTAACTACTAGGAGGTTCTAACATTTGAATAAAACACATATAAATAATCCAACGTCCAGAATCATCAATAGGCATTCAAAACATGTTAAGAAACTAGCATATTCAAAGGTATCCAAAATACACTACTCATCATTATTACACTTAATCCAATGCATGAAGCATAATCATAATCAATCCTTAAGCAGTTTGCTCACTTATTAAGGTACGAACTAAAAATTTATCAACTTTAAAGGTGAATGGCAGTGTGTGAATCTAAATCAAGTCTACTCCCTCCCATGCATGTTGTTCTTGCAAATAGTACCTAAAAACACAACAAAAGCAAGGGTGAGCCCAAAGACTCAGCAAGTACCAATAATGAAACATTAAACTCACATTTACAACATCAACATTTCATTCCAAAGCTTTACTCAAAAACATAACTCATGATGTATGAATGCAAATATGCAATGCAACTTTTCTCTTTCACTCTTTTTGCATTTCACCGGTAATGCGAGATATACGACCGTCGTCGCATACCATACCTGTGCTCGCAAGCACAGGGACCAATTGCCCAATACTCCGCAAGTAAAGGGGACCTCAAGCCCACACTCCACAAGTGTGGGAACCTCAAGCCCGTCATATACATGATAAGGATCTCAACAAATGCTTGGTCACCACGTGACCAAGTCTTCATTTTGTCAACATGATGCATATGAACAAATCTTAAGTCATCATAATTATACTTCCTCAGCAACATCACTTATGAATTTAACTCATTCATACTTCCATCATTCATGCTCATAGACATTCATACACTCAAGCATCCATGCATAATACATATTTTCACAACACTAATAATCATGGTCATCAACATCCATAGCACTCAAGCATCCATAGATATCACATTTATTCACAATACTAGCATACAAGTACTTGCCTTAACCGCATGAGATCGGAGGATGTGAAGAGGGTGCTGCCTCCTGGACCACTCCCCTACCTAAAATTAATTTAAAAGCTTAATAAGACAACAGCATTGGACCAAACAAACTATATAAGCAAACACGAACTAGCAATAGCTTGTAACGCGATCCCAACTCCAATTTCCTATATGCTGATCTGTCGCTCTGGAAATAGTCGTGTTCTAAAATTCGTATCTTTTAGTACATAAGTCAAAATAAGGTTTTCTTAGACTTCATTGAAAGTTTATCAAATTCCCCAACTAAACCTAGTTGGTGGGCCTTCCTGATTCGGCTATCAACTACCCCTATCATGCCAATTAACAGAACATCGATTTCACGTCAGGTTCTCTGGACAGTACACTAAAACTACCATACCTTTCAGCTCGTTTGTCCAAACTTCGCGTTCTTTGTCTTCCCTGAATGCTACGACAATTATCTACAATTTTTGTTATAGTGAGACCTCCTAGAAACGCATTTATCTATCAGTTTAAGCCTAATTACTAGAAACTATGAGAAACGTAGCAGATTTACGGAATAGCAGCGCTACAAAATTCATAACTTTTGAACTGCTCGTCCAAATGATATGATCTTGTACTCTACAGAAAGGTATCAACGTCGCCTACGATTCTCTAGAAGACGTCCTAATCAGATTCGGCCATTAAACGTCTCAAAAATGTCGTGCAACCCAATCTGCCCTAAACAGACCTAAAGACCGACATTGCAAAAGATCAAATAACCCACTAATCGGAAGGGAATGGGGTCTTACCCTTGAAGAATCACCGCCGAACGCGAAGAACACCCATCCCATGCCATGATCTCTCCCTTTCCCTCTCTTCTCCCTTCCTCTCCCTTTCTCTTCCCTTCTTCCTTGGCCAGCAACAAGGGGCGACATGGCTTGGCCAAGGAGGACGGCATGGAGGGGGAGGTGGCATCAATGGGGAGGGCGTGCTACAGTAATGACATCACTGTAGCACAGAATCACTGTAGCAAACTAGGGTTTCTCCCTCCTCCTTTTGTTAGTGGCTGAATTCCTCATAGGCCATGGGCCACTTTGGCTAATTCCCCCCTCCTTTTGGCTGGTCACTACCTCCCACCTTTGGGACAAATACCGATGGGCCTGAGGCTCCGGCCCAGGTTGTCCAAATTTTGCTGTAAACCCCCTCTTTAACAGCTTAAATAGCTATTTTCTATTTAGTCCTTCTCCTAATTTAATTATTCTCCCCCCGAATATTCTTTCGAACGCTTTTGGGGTATTACATTATTATCTCTCCCACTGTAAGACCGATTTCTTTGATCAAAATGATCATTATTAGGACGTGACAACCTATCAAACACAGGCCTTCTGGTGCTGTCCACCCGAGGTGGAACAGTCCAAAATGCATTGGAGGCGGCATCCATGGACCACACCAGCCCCACGGTGGACAAGGAGGAAAACTAACAGGAGGAGGACCCCATGGGACGGGGGGTCCTCTCAATGACGATCTCGACCACCAAACTCTTGCTTTGTAAGTGATCTTGGTCGCTTGAAATTACTTGGTCGACTAGTAATCTTGTGGCCATCCTTACCACCTTCATATTTAGCCAGAAGCTGGGCAAACGTGGGCTTCGGCTTTTCAACCCTTTTGATGGTCTTGCCCCTACCTTTATTAACCTTCCAATGCTCCACTTCTAGGCTTTTCGGTTTGATCATCTTTGGCCTAACAGCTTGCTTAGCCCCAGAATTCGATGTTCTTGTGCCCCTCTCGTCTATCACCACATTCTTGCCTTTTGTAGATTCGGCATGGGATGGCCGAACAAACACTTTCTTTTTCTCAAAATCAATCATATTGACAGGAAAGGGGTTGTGGTCTAGCTGCATTTTTGGACCTTTAGCAAATTTCAATCGTCCTTCATTAATGGCCGATTGAACCTGTCGACGAAAAACATTGCAATCATTAGTGGCATGAGAATAAGAATTATGCCACTTACAATATGCACGCCTTTTTAATTCTTCAGTCATTGGTATAACATGATTGTCAGGCAGTCTAATTTATTTCTCTTGTAGCAAATAATCAAAGACTCTATCGCATTTAGCAATATAAAAAGTGTACTTAATTTCCTCTTGTCAATTCTTTTGTGGAACCGGCTTTAAAGCTGAGCAAACAAATGGTTTTGATTTTGAAGACCAAGCCCACTCGGCCACACACACATCAACATCATCATCGTCTGAATTTTCAGATTCATACTCAAGCATGTGAACATTAGGGCGATCGACTTTTACTTTATCACTTGATCTCTGAAAATTTCTAAATTCTTTAGCCCAGCTCTCTTGTGCCGAGCTTTTGTAATACTTGGCTAACATCCAGGAAATCATGACTTTCTAGCTTTTCTTTCAAGTGAGGAAGTAAACCAGAATAGGCTAGATCAGCTAGGTCTTTATCAGAAATTATTAGCTTAAAACATCGGTTTCTTTTCTCTCTAAACCTTCTGATATAATCAGCAATAGGTTCATTGTATTTTTGTTTAACCGATGTTAAATGTGACAACCTTAACTCAGTATCACCAGTATAAAAATATTCATGGAATTTTTGCTCTAACTGGGACCATGTATGAACAGAGTTAGGCACAAGTGAAGTAAACCAATTGAATGCAATGCCCGATAAAGATAAAGGAAATAATCTTAACTTTAAAGCATCGCTAGCTCTAGCTTCATCACATTGCACAATAAATTGACCTATATGTTCTAATGTGGATTTATCATCATCCCCAGTAAACTTAGCAAATTCAGGTACTCTAAATCATCTGGGATATGGCACAGTATCATAAATATCAAGGTATGGTTTTTAATATGCACGTGATCTTCCTTTGGGCTCTACCTCGAATGTGTCTCTAAACATGCTAGCTACTTGTTCTCTAATATTTTCAGGCCCAACATATGTTTCGGCCGTAGGCCGATTAGGTGTCGCATTGACTGGTTGTTGCGGCCTAAAAACATTAGGTTGTGGTGTGTCATAGGCATACTGTGGAGCTTGGTTCGGCTGTGCACGTGATGTGTTGTAAAGAACTGTTAAAATGACTGACTGACAACGGACCATATGCAACGCCTGAACCTTGCGGAGGTATGGGAAGTGTACTATATGCTACTATGCGATATGGAGACGCAAATAAGTTTGTTGGATTTTCATCTACTCGGCCATGAGAATCAGTTATATGCGGAGCCAAACAGACTAAACTGAGTGAGATATTTTGTTATGCAAAAGTAGATGGTGCCCCAATATTAGCCGAACCTCCAACAATAGTTCGGCTATAGATATGTTGCGTTGGTGTGTCTTGTTATGTAGTTATATGCGACATAGAGGTAGCCGATGCATCAAAAGGTATATGCTCATGATGAATTTTACTAGCATTATTAAATATTGCAGCATTAACATCACTAGCTAGGGGTTGTTTCTTATTTTTCTCATCTTGCAACTCAAGAACCATAGCCCTAAGACGACTAGATATCATCCTATCCAAGGTATTAGATACGAAAGCACCTACTTGCTTATCAATCATCAAAGCAACTTGCTCTTCAGTAAGAGATGCGTTATTCACAGTGGGAGTTACCTTGGGTTTGGTGTAAATAGATGGCAGTTCACCCTCTTTCTTAATAACACCTTGCCTTGTTTTCTAGAAGCATGATAACATCAGCTTATCGAACTCCAATTTACGCTTCTCGTACTCCTGACGGTACTCCTTGGGTAGATCCTCAAGTGTAGGAGTAATGATGTTCATAGAATCAACAGTAGAACCATCTTTCGCCATGGCCGAAAAATAGATCGATTCCCCAGCGGAGTCGCCAAAATGTGTTGGAGCAAAAATATGACACGAAAAAGCACCACCACGCAACTTGCAGCAAAATTGAACCCAGGTGACGTTAGGATTCAACTTGGCTGAAATCCATAGCGCACAACACCAAGGCGGAGCTAGTCGTGGTGTTTGGGCGGCGGTGGTGCCCTAGCTAGGTTTTGGAACCTGGCCAGGAAAGTAGAAAGAGACCGAAAAAAGAACAGGACTACAAGGAGACTACGGTAGAAAAATAGTAGATGCAAATTGTATTGATCGATTGGTGATGCAAATTGTTTTGCACAGATCACCTTTTTGAGCCAAGATCACCTTTTTGAGCCAAGACCTCCTGTTTTGCAAAGACCACCCTTTAGGACCTCTCAAGAGGTCTTTGTAGAGGCGGTCGTTTTGCAAAGACCACCCTCTAAGACCTCCTAGGAGGTCTTTATGGAGGTCGCTCAGGACCACCCAGGAGATCTTCTAGAACATCTCAGGAGGTCTTTGTAGAGGCGGTCATTTTGCAAAGACCACCTCTAGCTAGGACCTCCTAGGAGGGCTTTGTGGAGATCGCTCAGGACCACCCAGGAGGTCTTCCAGGACCTCTCAGGAGGTCTTTGTAGAGGCAGTCATTTTGCAAAGACCACCCTCCAAGACCTCTCAGGAGGTCTTTGTAGAGATCATCCAGGACTTCCCAGGAGGTCTTTGAGGAGGTCCTCCAGGACCTCTCAGGAGCACTCTGCCTTCCGATTCAAAACCAAATAGTAGTTGAATCAGCAACACTTTAAGTTCTTATCGTTGATGCTCCCGCACCTTGTGCTTTATGAGCTGTCGCACGACCACGGATGGGAGAAGATCTTTTATTGACATATTTTCTAAGAGCTACATACTACGACGACATTATCAAGACTTGGACTTCGAATTTTCCTTATTTTAGTGTCAACTCTTTCCAAATGCAATGCTATTGCATACGCTTTGCATTTGAGAGGGGTGTTAAGGTAATAAGGGTATTTATGGTATTTCCTGTTGTATTAGGGTTTAGAATTGTATCCCTTTGTACCTTATATATATTGCCCATTAAGTCTATGAATACATACACACAATATTCATAACACATGCCATTCTTAAATTGACTGATCCAACTTAAACAGGCAACGAGCTGTACAAACCTTGCGCTAGTCTTGCTTGCAGCCCATGACATATCTTGTTTGTAATGCCCATCAGTGTAAGCTTTTGACAGTGACACCTCCTCTCCTAAGTTAGCATGCATGGAAATGTTTATTAAAGAAATAGTAACGCTGACAATTTTCCCTTAAGATAGAGTTTCATCTGGCCAAATAATATCGTGTTTGGGTGTGACCGAAGCGCACACTCGAAGGCAACATGAGATGATCTGCGACCCACCAATCGAACGAAATAGTAGTACCGACAGGGGGGAGAAAGATAAGTCAAGTAAATGCACTATCGCTAATTGATCAGTTATTACCTGATTTACAAATTAGGACCCAACATAGACTTCACTCATCTTGTTAGATCAAATGGTATCAAATCAGTCATAGTTTGTTGATTTTCCAAGTAGACCATCTCAGTGAACAATGGAAATTAGTAAAGCAAACAGAAAGAAAAGGACAAATTCGAAAACTAAAACACGAAAACATGGGTAGGCAGCATAGAGGGATTTTTAACAGAGTCCTACTGTTTCAAGATTTAGGTTGAGAAACCTTGGCAGCAACAACGGACATGGAGATGCCAATAGCAGTGCATGGTAGGTAAAGCCCTGCAAGACGCATCCGAGCAGATAAATTTAGTAAGTGAATGATATCTAAACTTGTGAATTTTGTACGATCAAATATCCAAACCTGAAAGAATACCTACAATAAAAGAGGCATGAAAGTATATAGGGAAGATTAAGCAATATTACCGACTATAATGTTTTGCATGGGACATTCGGTTTAGAGCTGAAATCTCTATAACACGAGAGATACCAATCATATCCTGCAGTTCACTGAAAGAACCACATGCAAAAGGAACACATGCGCCGCGCGCTACGCCAGCCTCTCCATCTAGATCAACAAAGGATATGAATGGGCAGAACTGAAATGGCAAGGGCAAAGATGAAAGCAGTAAGAAGGAAAGAACACACTGTTGAAAGTATGAGCATTTTTGAATTATTTTAATCCAGAAATATAGTAGATAAATCATGAGAATTACTTTAGTCATTTTCACAAAATAAATGAACAAGAACACTGTAGCCATACTAAGATCCAGAAGGACATAAACTAGCATACATATCTCAGTGTTCAAGTTAACAACAGATAAGAAAACTAACCAACTAATATATGTAAGATAGACATACCCGGATGCAGTAGAAGGAGTAGCAGCAGTAGGAGTTCCAGATCCAGTAGCAGCAGCAGGAGTCGTGTCGTTTGTCATGGCGTAGTGGTAGTAGTCGTGCGCTTGATGTAGACGAGCGTAGAAACGAATGAAGAAGAAGAAGCGAGCAACACGCGAACGCCTCAAAACCTTATTCGCCGCCGCCGTGCAAGCTTCGATGACGATGGTTCCGAGGCTCGCTCTCCCGCGGCGATCGCACGCGCGCCCGGATGGAGATCGCCGAGACGGCAACAAAACCATGGTATACTATTGTCTTTCGTGGAGAGTGTTCATCACCGTAAGAACAAGTGCTCGCTCCATATAAAGGCAAAACCCGAGACTAGAAACGGTCGTCATTACCCACCGTAATCGCAGCCATTACCCAATCACTAGTAACCGCAGCCATTATCCGGTCACTAGTAACCGCAGCCATTATCGCTACCGATTTCAAACAAAGCATGTTCTACTTAATGGCAAAACAAAGAGACTAGAAACGGTCACCATTACTCATCGTAATCAACCGCTATCGCCACCGCTTGTTAATGCCACTAATCGCGAAGTCGCTAGGCGCTTCGATTTTCGAATAGATAAAGAAAACGCGCGACGCACTCGGACACGCTCAGAACGGTCACCATTACCGCACCGCACCGCTTCGGCGAGGCAAGGCGTGGCGTGGCGAGGCGAGGAGAGAGCGCGCGTATTGGCTCTCCAATTCCACAAGGGGCTACCACGCTCCACCTTTTAAAATGGTGTAACTCCCATTCAACTCTCCATATGGGACTAAATAGTTTTAGCACATGCATATGGGCCTTTGGGATTTTCCAGAATTGATTAGGATTAAACATGGGCCTAGCCAGTATTAATTCCAACAATCCCCACTGCATCCCAAGGGCACATGTCAAATGCCTTGATCCACGAGATTGTTTTGATATACCAGTGTTTTGATGGAGACCGTTAAGGTTGAACATCCACCTAGAATGTAGTTACACTTATCCACAATCGCACAATGGATCGAGCCTTGAATTGACAGCTTTGTGTGAATAAGTTTTACTTAAGTCCTTAATCGATACTGTGCGCAGCATCCTCGGGTTGAAGCATATGAGTCATACTCACGCCTATTCATGAGCTTCCTAGAGATTACCTTATCTCATAGATCGTGACTAGCAATGGCTCATATAGGTGTGTTCTTTCAAGATCGCTCAGAGGACAACATCTTTGCTTAAACAAGCCACAGAACACATTAAGATAATAATCAACCCGCCATACTGATTTAGGAGAGAATTGCATCTCCAATGGAGTGGATCTATAAAAGTACTCTCCTCCCGCTAACCAAAAGCTTGTTTCGCCAATCCTACTTCACGGATCTCCGATCATATAGGATGGGTTACCACTATGGTATAACTCACGTGGGTCTCAAACCCATCTCCCTCGATGCATTGTCTATCACATTCCGTGATAAACCCTTTGTGAAGGATCTGCAGATTCTTAGTCGTTTGGATATAATCCAAAGCTATTACTCGAGTTTCTTATTTTTCGATGATTTGATCTTCTCTTCACATGTCTTGATGCCTTCATATTATCCTTAGAACTGTTCACTTTGACGATCACAACTGATTGTCACAGTTCATCGTAATAGCGATGCACCGGTTTTCAACCACCAAAGAAATCCATCAAGAGCTCACGGCCATTCGGCTTCAACAATGGCGATATCTAATGTTGTGAGTTCTGCTTCCATTGTTGACCTCGTTAAGATGGTCTGCTTGCAAGACTTTTATGAAATAGCGTCACCTCCAAGTGTGAAGACATATCCACTTGTGGCCTTAATCTCATCAAGAATGAGATATCCAATTTGAATCGCTATAACCTCCAGCCACTGGGTACCGGTATAGTGAATGTCATAACTCATAGTACCTTTTAGATAGCGCATTACCCTCTCAAGAGCATGCCAATGATCATCTCCCGGATTAGAAACAAAATGGCTTAGTTTGCTCACAGCAAACGAGATGTCAGACCTAGTACCGCTAGCTAAATACATGAGTGAACCAATTATCTGAGAATATCTCAATTGGTCTCTGGCTATTCTCCGATTCTTCCTAACCAACATGCTAGGATCATAAGGTGTTGGAGAGGATTTGCAGTCGCTATAACCAAAACGACTCAAAACCTTTTCCACATAATGAGATTGCAACAATGTAATCCCACCATCATCACCTCTCAACAGCTTGATGTTCAAGATAACATCAGCTACTCCCAGATCTTTCATCTCAAAATTCTGAGACAAGAAATCATTGACTTCCTAATTACATTAAGGTTGGTCCCAAAGATCAGTATGTCATCAACATACAGACATAGAATGACTCCCTCACCCCCACCATGGCGATAATACACACATCTGTCAGCTTCATTCACAACAAAGCCTGCAGATGTTAAAGTTCTATTGAACTTTTCATGCCACTGCTTAGGTGCTTGTTTAAGACCATACAAAGATTTCAACAACTTGCACACCTTTCCTTCTTGACCATCTACTACAAATCCATCTGGTTGTTCCATATAAATTTCCTCGTCCAACTCTCCATTTAGGAAAGCCGTCTTAACGTCCATCTTATGAACGAGAAGACCGTGTGAGGCAGCCAGAGATAGTAGTACTCGAATAGTAGTCAATCTAGCCACAGGTGAGTAAGTATCAAAGAAATCTTCGCCTTCCTTTTGAGTATAACCCTTGGCCACAAGCCGTGCCTTATACTTCTCGATAGTACCATCAGGCCTAAGCTTCTTTTTGAACACCCACTTACATCCTATAGGTTTACAACCATAAGGACGCTCAGTGATCTCCCAAGTTCCATTAGAGATAATGGAATCCATTTCACTACTGATCGCTTCCTTCCAAAGATTCAAGATCCGGAGAAGTATATGCTTGTAAATGGTACTTGGAGTATCATCCACAAGGTACACAATGAAATCAGGACCAAAAGACTTTGCGATCCTTTGTCTTTTACTCTTCCTCGTAATTTAATTGTCTTCCTTCTCGTGAATTTGCTCGAGGTTTGGTCAAAATATTCCATTGGAATGGCAGGTTCGGAGTTGTATCAGGCTCGACTTGATGAAATAGACATATCTTTCATCGGAAAATATCCTCAAAGAATGTAGCATCTCGACTCCATAATTGTACCGACATGCACGTCTGTACTCAGATTTCACCACTATAAATCTATATCCAACGCTATGATGTGCATAGCCTAGAAAACGCAATCCACGGTTTTGGTCCAAGCTTACGCTTTTTGAAATTGGCACATTGACTTTCGCCAAACAACCCCAAGTGCGCAAGTATGAAAGTGATAGTCTTTTCTTCTCCCATTGTTCATATGGGGTTATCTCTTTATTCTTTGTGGAACCCTGTTTAGGACATGACATGAAGTCAATATAGCCTCCCCACCATGCTTTGGAAAGACCATTGTGTCTAACATGGCGTTAACCAAATCGATTAGAGTGCGGTTCTTTCTTTCAAAGAACCCCGCTTGGTCGGGTGAATAGGAGGCGTCCTCTCATGAATTATACCATGTTCCTCATGAATAAATTGAACTCATTAGAAAAGTACTTCCACCACGATCGGCCTAATCCTTTTGATTTTCCTTTCAAATTGGTTCTCAGCTTCTGCCTTATAGATTTTAAAGTAGTGAAGAGCTTCATCTTTAGTTTTCAAAAGATACACATAATGTAACTTAGTGGAGTCATCAATCAAAGTCATGAGATATCTATTACCACCTTTTGTCAACACACCATTCATCTCACACGGATCTGAATGTATGAGTTCTAATGGTGTCAAGTTTCTTACCTCCGCGGCCTTATGAGGCTTACGAGGTTGCTTTGATTGAACACAAACTTGACACTTAGAACCTTTGGCAAGGATGAATTTCGGATTAACTCTAAATCAAGCAATCATGCATGCAACCAAAATTTATGTGACAAAGTCGTGAATGCCAAATAGTAGTCTCATTACCACTGAAAACATGGTTCACAATATTATTACACAAATCTGAAATAGATAGGCGGAACAAGCCTCCGCACACATAGTCTTTACCAACAAATTGTCCACACTTGGACATTACAAATTTATTGACTCAAATACAGTCTAAAGCCATCTCTACACGTAAGAGATCCGCCACGAGATTCTTATTGATAGATGGCACATGATGCACGTTCTTCATTGCACAATCTTCCCAAGTAAACTTGGATCGACTGTGCCAACACCATGAATAGTGGCATGTGACCCGTTCCCCATTAGAACAAATTGAATCCCGAGTGACGGTAAGAAGAGAACAATGAAATATCAGACACACATGTATATTAGCACCAGTATCTATCCACCAATCAGTAGATTGACATACGGAAAGAACAGTAGATAAATTACCATACCCTGATGTTCCCGTCTCAGTAGTACCAACAACAACATTAGCAGATTTAGAATTCTGCCCTTGCTGATTCTTCCCACCCTTGCGTTGACTGCAATCCTTGGCCCAATGACCAGGTTCGCCACACACAAAGCAAGGGCGCTTTTTTGTGTTCTTCTTCTTCTTCTTCTTGAAGCTAGTTGTTTGTGCGATCTTGTTCTTGCCTTTGAACTTTTGAGCTTGGCCATTCTTTTTCTGTACCACATTGGCACTAGAATGTCCCTCATTACCTCTAATGTGTGTATCTTTTGCCCTCGCCTTCTCTTCAACATCAAAAGACCCAAGGAGATTTTCAACAGAAAACGCTTGTCTCTTGTGTTTCAGGGAAGTAGCAAAATTCCTCCAAGAAGGAGGAAGCTTAGCAATAATGCCTCCCGCGACAAACTTGTCCGGTAACACACATTTGAAGTGCTCTAGTTCTTTGCCTATGGATTGTATCTCATGAGCCTGCTCAACTACAGAACGGCTGTCAACCATTCTATAGTCATGGTATTGCTCCATGAGATACAATTCACTGCCTGCATCCGAAACTCCAAATTTGGCTTCGAGTGCATCCCACATCTCCTTCCCAGTTGTAATCACCATGTATGCATCGACTAACTTCTCACCAAGAACGCTAATCACGGCACCTTTAAAAGGTTATCGCATGACCTCGAACGCTTGCTCTGCTCAGAGTAAGTGTTCCTTCAGCTGCCACTTGCCACATGAAAAACGTTCATGGCAGTTATCCAAAGCACCATCTTCGTGCGCCACCTCTTGTAATTCGCACCGTCGAATTCAGAGGGTTTTAGCGCAAGCAAAACCGATTGACGAAAAATGCCTAGAATAAGGTTTTGGATTATTGAAAGTATGAGTATTTTTCAATTACTTTAATCCGTAAATATAGTAGATAAATCATGAGAATAACTCTAGTCATTTTCACAAAGTAAATGAACAAGAACACTATAGCCATACTAAGATCCGTATGACATAAACTAGCATACATATCTCGTTGTTCAAGTTAACAATGATAAGAAAACTAACCAACTAATATATGTAAGATAGACATACCCGGATGCGATGAAGGAGTAGCAGCAGAGGAGTTCCAGATCCAGAGCGCAGCAGGAGTCTTGTCGTTTGTCGCGGCATAGTGGTAGTAGTCGTGCGCTTGATGTAGACGAGCGCAGAAACGAATGAAGAAGAAGAAGCGCGACGCGCGAACGCCCCAAAACCTTATTCGCCGCCGCTCATGCAAGCCTTCGATGACGATGGTTCCGAGGCTCGCTCTCGGTGCGGCGATACGCACACGCTCGCCGGGATGGAGATCGCCGAGACGGCAACAAAACCGATGGTATACTATTGTCTTCGTGGAGAGTGTTCATCACCGTAAGAACAAGTGCTCGCTCCATATAAAGGCAAAACCCAAAGACTAGAAACGGTCGTCATTACCCACTGGTAACTGCAGCCATTACCCAGTCACTAGTAACCGTAGCCATTACCCAGTCACTAGTAACCGCAGCCATTACTGCTACCGATTTCTGAAACAGAGCATGTTCTACTTAATGGCAAAAACAAAGAGACTAGAAACGGTCACCATTACGGCACGGCACGGCTCGGCGAGGCGTGGCGTGGCGTGGTGAGGCGAGCGAGCGAGCGCGCGCGTGTATTGGCTCTCTCCAATTCCACAAGGGGGCTACCACGTTTCACCCTTTAAAGTGGTGTAACTCCCATTCAACTCTCCATATGGGACTAAATAGTTTTAGCACATGCACATGGGCCTTTGGGATTTTCCAGAAATTGATTAGGATTAAACATGGGCCTAGCCCGTATTAATTCCAACACACACCTTAGATAGCGAAGAGGAGGAGCCTCCAACACGGAGGTTGTCGCACCGAGCACGACCACGACCACGCAAGGGCAATCAATCACGCATATGAACACAGCAATGTAAAAAAAGAGCGATAACACTGGAGGAGAGCACTATAAAAAAAGAGCAATGACACTACACGAGAGCACTATACCTTGAATCCAATTCAAAGAAAAGGACCGACGGCTTTTCGTCGCCGAAGTGTACTCCAATCGAAATGCAAGAATCAACGGTCTTCCCTCACGGACGGCGATGTAGCAGCAGCTAGAACCACAGCCTCCAAACCCCCCAAAAAATCAAACCCGACATAGCAAGAATGAAGCACACGAATCGGCGAAATTGAATTTGCAAGGCGAAAGAACGAAGCATTAAGAAGGAAAGGAAATACCTTGGATACGGTGGATGGTGGCGTTCGGGCCCGGACGGCGTGGTAGTACCAGTCGCAACCAGAACCTGCAAAATCCCCTAGAAATAAGCATTGGCACACCCAAAACGGCGTGAATCGATGGTCGACACCGTAAACAGCCTCAACCAAGCATATGAATGGTGGAAATCGAGCTCACGAGGCAAAAGAACGGCGAAAGAAGGAAAGGAAACACCTTAGGTAGGGAAGATGATGGCGTTCGGGCGCAGACGGCGTGGCAGCACCAGCCGCAACCAAAACCTGCAAACTCCCCTAGAAATAAGCACCGGCGTAGCCAAAACGGCGTGAATCGGTGACCGAGACAGCAATAACAAATTCGAAGAGCGAAGAAGCAGAAAGGGAAGAGAGCACCTTTGGTAACGAAGGCACCGCATGGAAGAAGAAGCACGGCACCGGCACGGACCGGCGGAACAACAATACGGACGGCAGCATGCACCACAAAGGAGAAAGCTGGAGTCAAGACGAAGGACCACCGAGCAGGAAACGAGCGGCGAGATAGCTAGGTAGAGCACGACGAAATGACCTGAAGAGAGCGAAGCGAGCAAGAAAGAAGTGGGGCAGCAGCGAGGAAGGGAACGAAGTGAGAGGAAGGACTGGAAGGAACAGGAAGGGGATGTGGCAAACATGTACAGGGAAGTTCGCTCCCCTCACGCTCCGACCCGCACAAATGGTCCCACGTGGACCGAACGTGACCAGACTGTCGGGACCAGAAAATACGGCTCAAAAACTCAAGTAGCTAGCTCATACAAGAAACAGTGATGAAATATCATCTATTTATTCGATTTAACTAAAAAGATTTCAAATTAACAAATAGTAATAATAACTAGATCTTATGGTCAATATTACTTAACTTAGCCACGCAGGGCTAAAAAAATAAACTCTTGTAGCGAAACAAAAATCTTGAAATGACCAATCAATATGCCCACAGGCAATCAAGTGGAGAACGTTTTCTAATCCACAAAACCTTCATAGTACTCTTAGGCGAAGAACTCTTGAGTAGCTTGATACTCTTCAACTAAATCGTAGAAATTGAAGCCGTGAGCACATAAAGTACTCAACAAGTTGTGGAGAAATGTATGCAAATAGTATTCATGCTTAGCATCCCAAGTATTGGCTTGTGTTTCAAATGTAAGAAAATGTGTAGAAATTAAAAAAATTCTTACATCTTGGGGTTGCGTGGTATTTCTAAAAAAATCTTGTAAAGGAATTATGGAAATCCAAGAAAATCACAAGTCATATTTAATCAAGTCTTCACCATATGAAATCCTCTCTAGATATTCTTGTGATATTTCTTTGGAAATATTTTTCCTAAGTTCTAGGGTTAATGTGTGACTCCTCTGAAAAATTTCACAATTTTTAGAAATTGTTTGAATATTTTAAGAGGTCAGTCAAACCCTAGCTCTGAACCTTGCTGAATTTCTGGAGGGAAATGCACTACATAAAAACCTCTGAAAATTTTATACAATGTCAACCCTAAAGTTAGCAAGCTCCTGTAAAAATTTCAGAATTTTTGGAGTTAGTTCGCTTCCTTAAACAATTCCCCAAAGATCTCTGTTTTAATTCAAACCCTAGGGCCGAGTCAGACTCGGGCTCGAGTTAGACCCGGCCATGTGACTCGGTCGAGCCAAGTCACCTAACCGCACTCGGGCGCGCGGGTTGAGCTGTTGGATCTTGATCCAACGCCTCAGACCTCCCGTGTCGTTCCGGACCTCCGGAGGTCTCGTGAAATCCCAGCCGTTCTTCTCCGATCCTACCGCCACGACCTCCTTGACCTCCTCCGTTGTCTTCTTCTTCCTCATCGTGCCCGTACAAGCACGCGTGCCATGGCAGGGAGCAGTTGTGCTCCGTCAACTCCTGTGTGTCACCCTTGGCGTCTCTGAGTCTTGGCATTAAATGCTTGTCAGCGCTTTGCCCTAAAGTTGTCTTCCCCACCTACTCCCATCCTCTCTGTCCATTCGCGGCAGAGCTTGGACCTGAGCTCATCGTGGAGCTCCCCTCATGCTTGTGACCGTTGCTCATCGGCTATAAAAAGCCCCCGAGCTCCCCAATCTTCTGTTTCCGGCACCGTCCTAGTTCCCTCCTCTCACTCGAGCGCCCAAAATCACAGAATCCTTGAATCGCCGTTGTTGGCCGTGGCAGCGCTGCTGGTGACTTTGGTGCTCCAGTGGTTCATCCTCCTTTCTTTGTATGCCCTTCTGAGCTCCTTGGCACCTTAATCACTTCCCCTAACTCAATTTGGGGTCAACTTCACAGTGTTACCCTAATTTTGAGTTGGCGCAGTTGCGGCCGAAGGTGGTCTCCTTCGTCCCCGACTTCGGTAAGGTGCTCTCCTCTTCGATTCCTTGCTTATGAACCTTCCTTGAGCCTTAGCGAAGCTATTTTGACCACCCGGTGGTGTTCATTTTGTTCAGGGCCTGTTCTTAGCGTCGTCTTCCTTCGCTCCGGCGCAGGTCTCCGCCGCCATAGCTCCTCCGACTTCCTCCGGACCTCCTCCGTGCCCAGGTACCTTAGCGTTAGCCCCGTAGTGCTCGAGCACCTGCTAGTTTAGACCGTCGCGGAGCTTTTCGCCGTTTTCGGTTTTAGTCGTACTTGCTCCTCCGCCACTTTCCGGCTCGCCGGCGTTTTAGGCCAGCTCCACCGTCGAGAGTACCCTCAAAGTGTTTGCAATAGTATTACGAACGTTTTGCCACTTTTGGTTCGCGCCGTCGCGGCCGAGGTCACCGGCGGCGAGCCAGCGAGCTAAGCGCGAGGTACTGTCCTCTTGTCGTAAGTTTGACAAGTTCCAGGACCTCTTAGGATAGATCCCAGCCGTTAAGGACCTCTTCGAATTTAATCTTGACCTGCTAGGATCACCCCTGTGCAAAAGACCACCCCGTGGTCATTTTACGAAAACCACCCTCGAGACCACCCTCGGGGTCCTCTTTACAAAAGACCACCCCTTGGTCTTTTGTAAAGAAACCCTCAGGACCTCCCTCCCCACAGATCTTAACCTCTAGGACCACCCCGGGTAGATCTTGACCGTTGGGACCTCCCCATGGAGATCTGAGCCATTCAAGATCTCCCCTTTTAGACCTTATCAGTGAGGATCTCCCCGTGGGAATCCTGACCGTCCAGAACCTCCTCTGGTAGATCTTGGCCGTCCAGGACCGCCCCTCTTTTAGATCTTATCGTCTAGGACCTCCTCTGAGTAAATCTTAATCGTCCAGGATCTCCCCTTGGAGATCTGAGCCGTTCAGGACCTCCTCTTATAGATCTTTAACCTTAGGACCTCCCCTGCAGCTCGGACAGTTAGATCTAGATCCAACGGTCTAGACCTCCTCAGCACTTTCGGGGTTCTAACGTTCCGATCCCTTCTCGTCGTTCATTTCTAGATCTGCGGCTCTGATGGCGCGAGCGTTCGGACCTCCGACTGGAACTCTCACTGTGAGTCGTCCATCTTTAGATCAGCGGCCCACGTTAGTTGGATCGTTCGGACCGCCAAACACCTCCCCCGCTGTGGACCGTTGGATCTAATCCAACGGTTGGTTGTGTGTGGCGCTGTGCATGTTTCGTTCGGCCCTCGCGTTTGGGTCGTTCGATTCGCAATCGATGGCCCACGTTTGTCTACGTCTTTTCTCTTTAGTTAAGTTTTATTAAATTCCGCTAAGCTTTTAATTGTCAACTGAAAATAGTATGAAACTTCAAAATTTTATAACTAATTCATTTTAGCTCCATTTTAGATGATTCCAATTATGTTAAATTTCTGTTTAACTAAACTTTAATCTAAAAATGTGTGTAGACACTGTTCTGTACCAAAAAATTGTATAGGTTGAATTAACTTGCTTTAGTATTAATTATTGTTCTAGAAATTCATTAGAACTTGTAAAATGCATAAGTAATTTTCTACAGCTCCAAATTGAGCAAACTGAAATTTGTTAAATCTCTCTAATAATGTACTTTAATATAGAATAGGTTTTGTTCATGTCTTTGCCTCTGAAAAATGATATGCCCTAGTTTCACAACTTAGAAAAATCATAAGTAATTCAATTTAACTCCAAATGAACTAAATCCAATTTTACTGTTCTTAGAATGCCATGTCCTACCTGCCATAAAAATTTCAGGTTCTAAAACTTTCTGAAAAATTGTGCCATGAACAGTAACAGAAAACAATTTAATTTGAATTTTTCAGCTAAAAGAAATTGTTTAGGCTATAACTTTTGTATACTTAGTCCAAATTGAATGATTCTTGTTGCTAAATTCATTTAAAATCATGACCTTACTGCTGTGTAAATTTCATGAAATTTGGATGACTTTGATTTTTGAGTCTTTTTCGGTGTTCTTCGTTCTTATTAGATTTTCGCGTTCTTGCGTTAGGTTCCGAAGAATTTGTTGAACCTGAGAGCGATCCTCTGCAGCAAGAGGATTACCAGCAATGCAAGCAGATGTAGCATCATTTGATCATATTGTTTCTATTATTTTCAAAGTCTAATATGTTGTTTGCAAATTCTACGTATGCATTGCTATCTTGTGTTAAACTATTGTCGATCCGTTGATCCATTAGATGCATAACCTATAGGCAAATGTTTATCCTCTACTACTGAGTCTAAGGTTATCTTGCTGTGATTTAGGGTTCGTTGGATGAGCCCTTGTCACTTAGTAGTTTACGAGTAATGTTGCTTAGTCGTGCTTAGCTATCGGTAGAATTGGGCGGTTGTTGACTTAGTCGATAACCTTGATCACACAAATGCTTATTATGCCTTTATGTTCAACACTTTGTGCTATGTTTAATCGAGAAAACTAAAACTGAAAATAAAATATTTTCGACTTGGGCATAATGGTATGTTGGTGTGCTTTTGGGTGTGAATGGTTGGTGCCCGAGTCAACAAGGACCGAACATCTTGTTACACTAAACCAAGCATCTTTGCATGCTAACCACACTAGAGGGATATGGGACCTCTCTTGATTGAGTACTTTGGGAGGTGTTAATTAATGAGTCGTTGGTGGTAGTGATAGAGAAAAATGTTCGTTTTGGGATGAGAGGGATGGGTTCTGGTTAGGTTCTCCATACCCAGGAACACCCGTAGTTGCTTCAGTTGGGCCGGTGTTTCCGACTCAACGTATGGGTCCTTATGATTTTTGTCGCCAGCAGATCACTAAGGTTTAACCACCATACGTGCGACTCTTAATTAATACAATTAATTGGAAATGTCTCGTAGGACTTAGTCGTGGCAGCATAACAAAGTGTGCTTAATAGCTTGGCAAAAAGGCGGTCTGAAGTGTAGGTACATTGGTACACCCCTGCAGGGTTTTGAACTATTCGAATAGGCTCGTCCTAGGTTATGGACACGCTTGGCAAGGTCTTTCAAGAGTTAGACTGTAACCTTTTCTTTACAATTTGAACTTGGGTGGTACGAATGGATAATTCGTGCTATGTTGTGGTGGCTACTGGGTTAGTCACCTCTAGGTTGTTATTTATGATACTCATTATGGTCTCGTTGTTATTTCAATGATTAAAAACAGATTTGACAAATTGCTTTCAACCTATTACATTATTGCAAATAAAAATTATTTTATGCGTCCAATTAACCATATAACCATTTCCTTTGATTCAGCTCACATGTAGCTATGTATAGGCTTGTTACTCGTAAGTCTTGTGAGTACATTTTTGTACTCAACTGCATTGCTTTATTATTGCAGAGGAGGAAGTGGATCCCTAAGGGATCGACTTTTGTGAGTTTTCCGCGACGGGTGCGACTAGCTTGGCGGCCCGGTCGGTTGCCTTGTTGGTTGTGATGGCTAACCAGTTGGATTTTGTTATTGCCATCTTATGACGCTTTTGCTTCGCTGTTATATGTTACTTTGACGTCATTTGGCCAGTCGACTCTTTTGTAATAACTCTATATATTGTATGTCTTTTGCTAGACTTGGTATTGTAAATGTATGAAAATGATGCATGATTTTGTAAAGATGTATGTGTGCTGCAATTCTGGGAAGCACATGTCCATCGAGGCTTAGGATATTTAATTGGTAATACTAGAACCAGCTAGAGGTTAAGTATTACGAGTTAAATACCCTGGGTCCTCACACATGCATGGCTTGAACAAAAGTTAGCTGTATGGTTCTTTTGCATAAAGCAACATTGACGATAAATACAATAAATAGATTAAAATGCATAATTGAAAAGAATAATAAATATATAAGGTAAACAATTTCTTTGAAACAAGTAGTGAACTACCCTTCCACTTCCCAAGACAACCACCAAGTGAATTACCTGTTCACCAAGCAAACATTATATTCATCAAGTGAGCTTCCCATCCACACTCTGACCAATTTTATAAAAACTCTATCTCCCGTGTGAAATCCCCGAGCACGTCCATAACCGCAGATATGGTTATTCGAATAGTTTTACACTCTGCAGAGGTTGTATAGCTTTACCCACATGACACGACTTCTCTAGTTTGTTTGGCATCCGTCGATACCACCGCTCACTACCTCAGATGAACAGTCTAGAGCACGTGACAAAATCTTTACAAAGTCTTGTTTTGATCCGGTTCTGCTCACTAAGGTTTCAACACTAAATGTCTTTTTTCGACTAGACAGGGCCCCCTCTTGTGCCAAACACAACCCAAACAGAACTAAATTAAAACATCGCTAATTAATTAGCCAGGTCCCGCACATACAAGACATGTGGTTGTACGATTAAGGTCCAGTTCAATGGCACACAAGATTAAGTCATTGACCAGTTACTCAGGCGTTCTTTCCACAACCAAAATATGCTAAACTCACACCCTCAATCCACCATCCACTCGCCCGAGTAAAAATCATTTTGTTTAACCAAAACCAATGACACACCCTATCATGGTACACAAATTTTAACAAGAGTGGCTAACCACCATAATTTTACATATCATTAAGTCAAGATTAATCATTATGACACATGTGATAATGAACTCATCGTATCTAAACTGAACTAAGCATCTATACGATACCCATATTGGTAATACAAATATATTCAACTAAAATTACTCATGCTAAGGTGACAAAGGATTCATGGCATTCAAATTATCAATGGAGGCATAATGACAATAGGTAAAATCTAAACCCAAAAAAATTTGTATAAAGATAGCATGCATTTATATAAAATAATATACTTTTGAAATCATAGGTTTAATATGATCAAAGTACCATGACATGCTTTGGAATAAACCCTGAGACTGATCTTGATCTTGGTGAACTCCTCCTTGCTCTAAACTTCCTGGAGTATCAACGTCTACTCGCAAATAAACAAATAAATCAAATAAATAAATAGCAAAACAAACTCCAAAAATTAAATAAAAATCTCATATAAATAGATCTCAAATTTAGATGAATTTAGAAATTTTAATGGACTCAGTCGGAGTTCGGATGCAAAAGATATGGGCTCTAAAAGATTAAAATCACATGAAATTATGAAAATCATAATTTATGGATTTACTAGAATTACTTTTCTAAATGCGGGGATCCAAGTCACGTATGAGAACGTTTCATAACGGGGATGCAAGTCTACCCACATTAGAATGGTGGGTCTTACGTGCCCATATTGGAATGATGGGTCTTTCTCCCCACTCCTGTGGGTGAATCATTAACATATAAAAGTATGAAATGAATATGAACATAAGATACATCCTCTCATTAACCATAAATTTACACACGTGGAATGAATAGGAATCATCCAAAATCTACGCATAGGCAATAAAAGGTAGTCATAACATGAATAACAAGCATAACGAACATTCAACAAACAATGATTTCCACAAGGTACTTGTCTTCCGCCCTACCAAGCGTTGTGAGGCAAGGGAGATGCCGCTACACTCGAATTCCCTCCTCCTAAACAATTTAATTACTTGAATAAGAAATAATGTGAATAAGATGCTAATCGCAATGCTTAAACGCCTCTCCCTACACAAGGTTCACATGATTGTTCTATACAATAAAACCAACAGTCTAGCGGGACGATAATCTGGACAGCGGTACTAAAAACATCATATCTTTTGTTCTGAGACTTGAAACGGAGTGATCTCAGATCCTATGAAAAGGTGTCGAAAACCTCCACGTTAGTATAGTTGGAGGAAACTTCCAATTCGGCCAAAAACCTAGGATAACATTCAGGTGAAAGTATAATATACAATCTGTCTAGCAAAACTATACATCGGTAAAGAAATATTCATAACTTTTGATTGGGTTAACCAAAATCCAAGATTCTTATCATTCTGCAAATCTAAGAACACCATCTTCAAAATCCTAGTTGGCACGACATTCATATTTTGCCTTTAACAAAAAGTGGCACAAGGGTCAAAACTAATGACAGAAACCGACACACACTCTGGACAATCAGATTGAAATGTACATAACTTTTGTTCTAGAAATCCAAATAGGGTGTTATTTATCGATCCTGAAAGCTAATAATATTATATACAAAAATTGTTTTAGGCAACACCTCTGAATCAACCTCTAACTTTGTTATATTTTAATAAATACATGAATTAATTCTCGTCGAACGTTCGGGACAGCAGCAAAGAATTCATCATAACTTTTAAATCGTAACTCGTAATTGAGTGATCTTTATGTCCACTGAAATCTAAGAACGAACCCCATATAACTCTAGGATATGGGATCCTCTTAGTTGGCCTCTAAGATCGTGAAAATAGCTGCACACTATACTAAACAGAACATGTTCTACTCGCAGGGGTTTTGATCCAATAAACATAATCAATTTCGCATCTATTTTTACCTAACCATCGAAGAACAGCGATTGTTACTCTTGTAGAACCCCAGGAAGATGCTGAACAAAATCCCACGAAGATGATCTTCTTCTTCTCCTCCTTTCTCCTTCTTCTTCTTCTTGGTCGGCAAGGAGACGGGGCGGCTACTGTTCACGGGGGGTACTATAGCAGTGGTGGCTACTGTAGCACGGCGTGCTACAGTACCAACCCTAGGGTTTCTCCCCTCCTTTTATTGGTGGCTAGCTCCTCATGGGCCTTCTGGGCCAAAGCCTGAGGCCCAGGTTGCCGAAGAATTACAGAAACCCCCTCTAATCCTCTGTTAATTCTATTTTTTCTAGTTGGTCCTTCTCCCTAATTCTTTCTTTTCACTTAAATAGACTTAGGGTATTAAAGAAATACGTCTTTTGTCGGCGACGAAAACCAATGGTGCTCCAAGGCCGAGAAAGAGTGCACGAGGATGCTCCTGCGACAATGAAGACGACGACGAAGTCCACCGAGGCGAAGCATGGCCGGCGGCGGCGGAATTCGAGGTTTTTGGGCTTCGACATCGAAACCCTAAATTCACGAATTGGGGCGGCGCTGGAGTCTTCGGGCAATAAAGATGGGGGTTCTGGGATGCGGGGATGAGGGTAGGGGTGGCAATGGGGCCCCATTCCCCATTCCTCGATAGAGAATTCACCCATTAGGGGATGGGGATGGGGCTATTTCTTCCCCCACAGGGATGCTAATACACAAATATAATTCTCCATCGGGTGAAGCGGGGATGGGGCCATTCCCCTACTCCCCATCCCTGCTACCCGCATGGGCCCTCGATAAGACAAGTAGGCCACTAGCCTACTACCACACAACCCGATAAGGCGATAGCCCGATAATCTCTTTTGCATCCTTTACTTTTCGGATGCTAATTAATCAAAAAATATTATCATTTTAGCACTGCATGTGGATGTTCGTACTCATTTTATAACATTATGGATCTTATTTTCTCTTCTTTCAGGGTCTAACTTTCGGGTATGGGTCCCCGTGGGGCCCCAATAACCCAATGGGGACAAGGAACGAGGGGAGAATAGCACCCGAGGACGAGGATGGGGACGGGGACGGGGAATTTTCCGTCTCTCGAGGATGGGGATTGTAATACCTCGAATATCAAATAGAGAGAACATATTATTCGGAAGAGAAATTTATTCAAATTTGAATGCACTAAAGTTTAGAGGAAAATTGAAAGAAAATTCAGGATTTGAGAGAGGATTGGACCTTCGGCTTTTAGCCCAAGGTGTCCTAGCCAAGTGGGCGGCCTTGTAGTGGAGTCAAGAAGGGGTCTCCTTCCCAAAACCCTACCCTCTGCTACAGTACCGCGCCGCACTGTAGCACGCGGTACTGTAGCAGCCCCCTCCGTGCTGCTCTACCAAGATGAGGAAGAAGTCTCAGGTGCCGCTGCCATGGTGGAAGGAGAAGAAGGAGAAGGAGAAAGGAGGAGGAAGATCATCTTCCAAGGTTCTCCCACCTACGCCCTGGTTGCTACAAGGGTAACGAGTGCCGATCCTCATCGCTTGATTAGTGGTAGATGTGTTTTGGTTCAATTTTGATTAGATCGATTTGCTGCGGGTAGAAATTCGATTCTGTCCAGATTGTTGCGTGGACTTTTTCGTGATGTTAGAGGCCGAATCTGAGTTTCCCATCTCCTAGAGATATGTAGGTCTTGTTCTTAGCTTTCGGTGGCCGCCAAGATCACCTAATTCCGACTTTCGAGTCAAAAGTTATGATAGATTTAATATCTGCTGTCCAGAATCCTGACGAGAATTAGCAGTCTCTGTTTAGGTTGATATATGGCCTAGTTAGAGGGTGATTCAGAGGTCTTGCCCATAACAAATTTTGAAGGTGATATCACTAGCTTTCAGGATTGATAAAGAACACCTCATTTGGATTTATAGATCAAAAGTTATGCACTTTTCTTTGTGACTGTCCAGATTGTAGATCAGTCTGTCCAGATTGTATGTCAGTTTCTATCTTTAGTTTTGACCCGTGTGCCACTTTTTGTTAAAGGCAAAATTTGAATGTCGTGCCAACTAGTTTATTGTAGGTAATTTCATAACCTTTTCAGATTGTTAAAGAACGCTCAATTCGGAGTTGTAGATTAAAAGTTATGGTTGTTTTAGTATTGCTGTCCTGTTTGTTCAGACAGAAGCTGTGCTGCTGTTTTGTTTTCTTTATTAGAGAAGTTTATTGGCCGAATTGGGAAATCTCATCAACTTGAATGTTATAGATATGTTCGTTAAGATGAGGTAGGATCTGGACTCATCTCATTTCGAGTCCCACGTCATTAACTACTGTCATTTTCGTGCTGCTGTCCCGACACGTTTTGGGTTGCAGCCTGTTTTTCAGATTAGGTTTTATGGTGATTCCTTGGGAGTTCAAAGGGGTATTGTAGACTATTAATTCGGGTTGGATTCTATGTTGTTCTTATTTCGGTTATTTAATTGTTTAGGCCACGAGGCTACGGGTTTGGGAGCGCCATCGTTGCATGCTAACGCGCGCAACGCGAAGGCAAGTACTTTGTTGCTTTTGAGTCCGTGTGATTGTGAATGTTTTCATGATTATAGTGTGACATATTGTGTTACCCGAGATGCGGAATTGGTTATGTTCTTTCATTATGTGGAGTATATCTTGAGAGATGGTATTATCACTGCTCATGTTCATATCATGCATCCTTTTATTCATGTTATGTCCACGAGTGGATTGTAAGTCCCACCATTCCAATGTGGGCAAATTTGGACATTGTCATGTCCGCCCACGGAGTGGATTGAAAGACCCATCAATTCCAAGATGGGCACGTAAGACCCATCAATTCCAAAGATGGGCAGCTTTGGACACCTATATGAAACGTTCTTCATATAGGACTTGGATCCCCGCACTTTTGTTAAGGTGCGGGCTTAAGTGAACACCGACGGTGTGTCACTCACTATACCGTATATGCATGTGTGCAGTCCATCCTTGATTACATTCATTCATTTCATGTTTTCATAAGTGTTCACTCGATGCAAGGTTCGCATTCTTAAATGGTGATGTCCTATTTGTATATGTGTTCTTTTTCTTTCATCAGTACTTGCTGAGTCATGGACTCACTCTTGCGTTGTTTGTTTATTTTAGGTAACCCCGATGTTGGCTCAATTGGGAGGGAGTAGACACGCACTACTCGCTCACATCATCCTATTCATGTTCAAGATTAAATTTAGTTCTATCTTACATTCGTTAATGATGAACTGTAATAATTAAATTATAATTGGTGAAGGAAGGATACCTTCTCCACATAGATGTTGATTTATTCTGCGTGTGAACCTTCTTTATTGATGATCAGTATTAAATAACTTAGAAGGTGAAGGAATGATACCTTCACCATGTCCCGCTTAATTTAATGTCTTTAGTTGAAATACTTAGTTCAAATTCTTACGCATTATGGATGTATATTAGATGTTTTAGGTGACATCTTGGCTTCCGAATAGCCGTGGTGTTACAGTTGGTATCGAGCGAGTGTTTAGGTCCGTGGTAATTGAATATTAAATTGACACATCGTGCACGTGAGGTGGGGTTGGGAAATCCATTGTTTCCGTATTTCTATTGTTATGTTTCATTCGTTGAGCAATTGTTGAATTGCTTTTGTATTATCTTTCTTGTTGTTAATATATGATATGTTATGATATTCCATATCTATGAATCTATTCTATGATTGTCATGATATGATCATGTATAATCATAATTGATTATATTGTTTAAACGTGTCGATGATGGAGGTTAAGAAGTGGAGGCCGTGGTTGTGGCCCCGACTTTGTCGATTGCACCG
Source organism: Ampelocalamus luodianensis (assembly GCA_036346255.1). Taxonomy (NCBI): domain Eukaryota; kingdom Viridiplantae; phylum Streptophyta; class Magnoliopsida; order Poales; family Poaceae; genus Ampelocalamus; species Ampelocalamus luodianensis. The sequence goes on from CM070633.1 coordinate 52,573,865, forward strand.
ATTTGTGGTAGCGAATAGAGTAGTATCTACCCGAATACCATAGTGGAGTGTTGAGGTGAGATTCTTTAGAAAATATTATTCTCTTCCTTGGTTACGTATGTGGCGATTCCGTAATAGTTGCGTTTGATGAAGTTTTCTTGAGTTAGTGTTTTACATTTCTTCCGATGAGTTCTCATTGGACTTTCTTGGTTCCATAAGTCGACTACTTGTTCTCCGATCTGGTCTAAAGTTGTTCTTGGGATCGTTGGATATCGGCAAAAACTTATCTTTTCTTGGGAGTTCGCTTCTTATTGGAGAATGTGAATCATTTATTATTTGAGTATTCAGGTACTGAAAGTTTTCATTGCAAATTCTTTAACATGTGAAAGCTTTGACTTTATGTATTTCTTTTGGATTAGTTCCGGTGTTGGAATGTAATGCCTCTTTTACGAAAGATTAGGTTAAAATCTTTAAGTGATGTCTTGACATGCTTAAGTACGCAGGTGTTAATTAAATGAATTAATTATTATGGTATGAGTTATCGATTTGGGTTATTAGCTTTGTGCAAGCAGTCTATTCTTAACTAGTATCCGTGGAAGTGAATTGCTTAAAGTGAAATGTCGTTGTATTTGGTACGGGATGAGTTTTAGATAAGAGGTTGTTCATATTTGTTCAAGAAGCTATTGTTGTTAAGAATTGTGGAAAAAATGTGGATGTATCGTGTTGATCTTTACGATCGGATAATCCGATAAATTTGTTAGATAAGTTGAAATCTAGGTCCTCTTTCGCTATTCTAACCGCTAGTGATGGTTAAGTTAAGGATGTGTTCGAATGTTGTCTTGATAAATATTAATCTTGAATTTGTCTTCTATTTGGATCTTGATGATCTTATTTAAATGATAGCTTTACTTGATTCTTGCCATGCTAAAAATTATTGAAACATGTTTAAATGACTAGATGAACGATGATGTATCGCCTTGTGAAACCTTGACTTATGTGTCCTATATTATTGAAGTTAAGGACATTTTATTCTAATTCTTGATCATAAGTTAGAATCTGATTATATCCTCTTAATCGTTGTTGAGGTTGCAAACAGAGGTAGGATCATGTTTGTGCCATGTGTGGCTAGAGAGCATTTAGTGTGTACTATCTTGGCATCGAGTGTCACTAAGAGTTAAATGGATGAAAGCTAATCGAGATTTTGTTGGTGTACATTGGTGAGATTGTCATGTTCTATTATCATCTTGTTGAAAGAGTTTGTTTCAATTATAAGGTTTTTGCACTAGGTTTTCCTAGATCAAGTATATGTAACCTTATTTAGATTTTAGAGACATGATGAAGTAGTTCATTGTGATTTTTTCAAAAGTTCATGGAGTGTTAAGAGATTTGATGATTCTCGCCAATAGCATATTATTTCGTTGATTAGTGTGATTGTCGATCGTGGTTGTGATGATAATGTTCAACTAAAAAAATCATTTGCATGATATCGTTTTAGTGAAAGTGTTTGAGTTTTGCGTTTGTTATCTTTGGACCTCATGAGTTATGTGGTAACTTTGTCTGCTTTCGAGCAAAGAGACGGGTTGAAAGATTTTATTGGTTCTTAAGTGGTTCTTATGATTTGGTCTTAAGAGCTTATCTTGTTTAAGTGGCAAAGTGATGTAGTAATCACGGAAAATAACTTTCCTAGTTAAAGGAAGGAGTGAAGTAAAAGTATTTGAGATTTAAGTCGCGTTTCGCCACTTGCGTTTATTTGGGTGTGCTTAAACCTTATGCATTTGTTCCATAAGAGTTTATCAAATTTTCAAAGGGCATTACCTTCTTCTCATTTGTGGTTTGGTATTTGCTTTCAATAGGCTTGAGCCCTCGACTATTGATTTTCCCTTATGTTTTCCAGTACTTTGCCTAAGTGACTATTTTTTCTTGATCCTTTGTTCATCATGGGTGGCACATGTTTTCCTAGTTGAAGAAAATTGATTTCATTCGCTCTTTCTTTTGAGAAAGAATCAATCTATTCGTTTCACTGAGTCTTTTGAGGTGTTTAATGATTGTAGTTGTGAAACTTTGGGTTGGAAATTATTCGATGAGCATTGGAGGATGAAATAATTTCGTAATATAGTTATTTAAGAGGAGTTTATCTCATTAGAAGGTTGCCTTTGGAGGTTAAACTGATTGCATGGTTACAACTAGTAGAATCTGTGGCGAGACGTAGTCCAAGTTCTTTTGTTCATTTCAATGGAACATAGAATTATCCAAAGTATGAAAATCTTGATCAATGTATTAGAGTGTCGCGGTTGAGTACCTTGCGTGGTTGTGTAGATGAAATATGATGGTGTTGTAATGGGAGTAATATTAGCAAAGTGATCGATCGTTAAAGAGATTAAAGAGATAGCGAGATTGTTGGATTATTGCCATGAATGACTTGGACGTAGTAAGTAACTCTCTAAGAATTAGAATCTTGATAAAGATAATTGGATCAAGAAATGTTTTTGTGTTGATGTCAATGCGCTGAGTATGTTTGGATTGTGAGAATTTTAGGGATTTAATTTGAGGCTTCCCCTATCTTCTATATGAGAAGTTCATGGTAGGAGTCTTGGAGTTTAATTTTGGGCTTCACATTCTTTTGCTAGGACCTTGAGTCTCCCAATTATTATGTGTAGAGAAAGTAGAATAAGGGTGGATTCGAACAATGGGATGGTCATTGATAGAACCCTTTTGAGGAAGTATATGAATGTGTGTGCTGGGAATTTGAGTTGTTTATTCTTAAAACATTGAGGTGATGTGATTGCATGTGATATCTATTTTGAGATGCATTGAAGTCATCTGTCAAATTAATTCAGTCGGTAGAGGAGTTGTTGAGAGAAAGTTTCGATGTAGTCGATAGAGCCTCTATACCGAGGTGTGGATGATGTATTTCGACTTGAGCATAGCGTTGAGAATGCCAAGTTAAGAGAGATGAGTTAGGGTGTTATGCGATGAATTGGAATTCCAAAGTTTGAGAGAAGTTTTATTCTGAAGAGAAACCGAGAAATTGATGCTTCCTAAAGTAGAGACACGCTTTCTTGATTCTTGTTTGAGCTATGTGTTTTGACAGATGTCTTTCAAGTTGAGCTCGACATTTATGTTGATATGTGTGATTCTTTCCAGTTCGAGACGGAATAAATGATTTTTTTGGGCATTCAAGTGATTTCTCCTTTGGATTTCGTGGACGTTTATTCGCAAACCGCCACTTGGAACGTGGAAAGGTTTTTCGTGATGAAATTCGACGGGTTTGACTCTTTAGTCTTGGTGTAACGCATAGATGCGATGTGAATCTTTCTTTTGGATGGGTTTTGTCGGTAAAGAGTTTGCTTAAAGAGAGCTCATTCGTGTTTGGTTAAAGGAGGTGATCCTTGTTTTAGTGAAGAGTTCAATTGAGAGGTGGAACAAGAGTTCGTGTTCTATGTGCATGTTGTGTGGTTCAAGATCAATTGGAAGGTTAGCCAAGGTACTTTGGGTTGTTTTCGTTAGCTACGGAATTCGGAAGTTGGCGTATCGCAAGGACCGTCTCGGTCCATATGTGGTGTACTACATTTAGCATGTTTGGTGCCGAGTGAGTACCGTGAGAACTAGAGTTTGAATATTCGTTAACGTCATTGACCATCGAGTAGGATCTTACCTTTGAATCTCTTCCGATGAGTGTACTTGGCAATGTCGGATTGAGTGTTAGGTCGATGTAGTTTACGTCAATGTCTTGTGGTCTTGTCGACCGAGAGATAGGTCATTTGGGACTGGAGTCGCATGCGAGTATTATCGGACATGTTTGCTCGGGCATATGTTAATAGAAGTTTCTTTTCGGTGGCAATTATTCTTTCGTTTATTTCGATTGTTAGAATTCGAGGTCGAATTCATAAGGGGTAGAATGTAATACCTCGAATATCAAATAGAGAGAACATATTATTCGGAAGAGAAATTTATTCAAATTTGAATGCACTAAAGTTTAGAGGAAAATTGAAAGAAAATTCAGGATTTGAGAGAGGATTGGACCTTGGCTTTTAGCCCAAGGTGTCCTAGCCAAGTGGGCGGCCTTGTAGTGGAGTCAAGAAGGGGTCTCCTTCCCCAAAACCCTACCCTCTGCACTACACCGCCGCATCAGAGCACGTGATGCTGAGCAGCCCCCTCCGTGCTGCTCTACCAAGATGAGGAAGAAGCTCAGGTGCCGCGCCATGGTGGAAGGAGAAGAAGGGAGAAGGAGAAAGGAGGAGGAAGATCATCTTCTCCAAGGTTCTCCCACCTACGTCCTGGTTGCTACAAGGGTAACGAGTGCCGATCCTCATCGTTTGATTAGTGGTAGATGTGTTTTGGTTCAATTTTGATTAGATCGATTTGCTGCGGGTAGAAATTCGATTCTGTCCAGATTGTTGCGTGGACTTTTCGTGATGTTAGAGGCCGAATCTGAGTTTCCCATCTCCTAGAGATATGTAGGTCTTGTTCTTAGCTTTCGGTGGCCGCCAAGATCACTAATTCCGACTTTCGAGTCAAAAGTTATGATAGATTTAATATCTGCTGTCCAGAATCCTGACGAGAATTAGCAGTCTCTGTTTAGGTTGATATATGGCCTAGTTAGAGGGTGATTCAGAGGTCTTTCCATAACAAATTTTGAAGGTGATATCACTAGCTTTCAGGATTGATAAAGAACACCTCATTTGGATTTATATATCAAAAGTTATGCACTTTTCTTTGTGACTGTCCAGATTGTAGATCAGTCTGTCCAGATTGTATGTCAGTTTCTATCTTTAGTTTTGACCCGTGTGCCACTTTTTGTTAAAGGCAAAATTTGAATGTCGTGCCAACTAGTTTATTGTAGGTAATTTCATAACCTTTTCAGATTGTTAAAGAACGCTCAATTCGGAGTTGTAGATTAAAGTTATGGTTGTTTTAGTATTGCTGTCCTGTTTGTTCAGACAGAAGCTGTGCTGCTGTTTTGTTTTCTTTATTAGAGAAGTTTATTGGCCGAATTGGGAAATCTCATCAACTTGAATGTTATAGATATGTTCGTTAAGATGAGGTAGGATCTGGACTCATCTCATTTCGAGTCCCACGTCATTAACTACTGTCATTTTCGTGCTGCTGTCCCGACACGTTTTGGGTTGCAGCCTGTTTTTCAGATTAGGTTTTATGGCGATTCCTTGGGAGTTCAAAGGGGTATTGTAGACTATTAATTCGGTTGGATTCTATGTTGTTCTTATTTCGGTTATTTAATTGTTTAGGCCACGAGGCTACGGGTTTGGGGCGCCATCGTTGCATGCTAACTTGCTGCAACGCGAAGGCAAGTACTTTGTTGCTTTTGAGTCTTTGTGATTGTGAATGTTTTCATGATTATAGTGTGACATATTGTGTTACCGAGATGCGGAATTGGTTATGTTCTTTCATTATGTGGAGTATATCTTGAGAGATGGTATTATCACTGTTCATGTTCATATCATGCATCCTTTTATTCATGTTATGTCCACGAGTGGATTGTAAGTCCCACCATTCCAATGTGGGCAAATTTGGACATTGTCATGTCCCGTCCACGGAGTGGATTGAAAGACCCATCAATTCCGGTATGGGCACGTAAGACCCATCAATTCCAAAGTATGGGCAGCTTTGGACACCTATATGAAACGTTCTTCATATAGACTTGGATCCCCGCACTTTTGTTAAGGTGCGGGCTTAAGTGAACACCGGCAGGTGTGTCACTCACTATCTGGTATATGCATGTGTGCAGTCCATCCTTGATTACATTCATTCATTTCATGTTTTCATAAGTGTTCACTCGATGCAAGGTTCGCATTCTTAAATGGTGATGTCCTATTTGTATATGTGTTCTTTTTCTTTCACTTACTTGCTTGAGTCATGGACTCACTCTTGCGTTGTTTGTTTATTTTAGGTAACCCCTGATGTTGGCTCAATTGGGAGGGAGTAGACACGCACTACTCGTTCACATCATCCTATTCATGTTCAAGATTAAATTTAGTTCTATCTTACATTCGTTAATGATGAACTGTAATAATTAAATTATAATTGGTGAAGGAAGGATACCTTCTCCACATAGATGTTGATTTATTCTGCGTGTGAACCTTCTTTATTGATGATCGGATTAAATAACTTAGAAGGTGAAGGAATGATACCTTCACCATGTCCCGTTTAATTTAATGCTGTCTTTAGTTGAAATACTTAGTTCAAATTCTTCTGCATTATGGATGTATATTAGATGTTTTAGGTGACATCTTGGCTTCCGAATAGCCAGGGTGTTACGGGGATGTTCCACCACTCCCCGACGGGGAATGGCCCCATTGCCATCCCTAGATGCGGGCGATCCCCGGGGTACCTTTTATAGGGTACAAGGGTGACCGGAAAGGGAAGCCCTAAAAAGAGTCTGAGACAGCCACGGGCAAATCTCAGAGGTTGGAAAGGTTACGAGATAGGGTTTCGTGTTTTTCGGACGCGAGTAGGTAAGGGATAAGATTTGGTGCGTTAATCCGGGATCTGTTAGTTGGGATTTGGATTTTGTCGGGTGGAACTCGAGCTCGAGCCATGGCGGACAGGGACGCGAGCTCGCGGGGAAGAAGGCGAAAGAGAGGCGACGGCAGTGGGGTCTACCTGGTTGCGGGACAAGGAAGCGGGCGTGCGCATGGGCTGACATGAAGAGAAAGGCTAGGCGGGCTAGGCCGCTGAAGGAAAGAAAATTCGGCCCGAAGGCAATCTAAGATTTTAATTTTGTTTTTCTTTTTTAGAAATTACTTGAAATGCAAAAAATAACAACTAAAAATAACAAATGCACTCAGAAAAATTCTCGAAAAATCTAGAAAATATATCCAAGCACCTAGAATCCAAATAAAATAATTTTGACAATAGTTAATATTGAGATTAATCATATTAAATTATTTTTAATTTGTGAAAGTTCATATTAAGCTTTCAACTTTAACAGAAAAATTCAAATTGTTATTTTTACTTTTAAAATTTCAAAAACAAACCGCTTAATACTAGGGAAGATGCGTGAAATGGCTATGGATTCCAGAAAATGTAGGTACTCTCTGGACGAGGCTACTATCCACAGATGTTACTCTCGCTTGCCGAGGAAGAAGATTGATGCAAGATTCCAGACGGAGGAATCTGATATGCGTAAGACATTTTGAGAAACCGAGCCCAGGTCAGGCATGCCTGGCCCATGATGGGCTCCTCATACACCCTATAGACTATATAAAGGGGGGACTCCCAACTATTGTACGTACTTTTTGTGGAAGATAAATAAAGAGAAGAAAGAAGTTCTCTCATATCTTTGTGTTCAATCTACTATTCTTCTCTTGATTGTTATATGTGAATCGACTTCCGTCTACGAGGTGATCGCTCGGACTGGACTCGCCAGCAATGGTTCCTCAACACGTTATCAGCACGACTACACTCTCCGGCCTGCACAGATTGAAAAGAACGTGTGTGGCGCCCTATGGAGGACATGTGCTTAGCAGATAGCAGCACAACGAATACCATCCTGAGAGAAAAAAATTTAGTCGATCAGCAAGAATGCTGGTAGTCTTACGACAATCGCAGGTAGCAATACTTGTATAATATGCTCAGAAAGAGCCAAAATTATACTACCGATGGGCACAACTTTGGTCATTGAAAAAGCCTTGTTTTACCTAGAATTGACTAGAACTCTCCTTAGTTTTAAGGATATTCACGCAAACGGTTTCCACGTAGACACTAAATAAGAGTATGGTAAGGAATACCTGCTCATTACAAAGCGTGAAGAAAATAAATAAAAATGGTATTCGAACAACTTCCTTCATATGAATCCGGACTATACTACACTAATATTAAGGCACATGTAGTCTATACTATTCTGAAAACCACATTTAGAAGCTCTGAACTTTTCTACCTCTAGCATGATAGATTAGGCCACCCCAGTCTTAGGATATGAGAAATATAATTAACAATTCTCAGGGAAATAATATCAATGTAAAGAATTTTTCGAATCAAGAAGATTTTGTGTGCCCCACATGTGCCACCGAGAAATTAATTACGAGACCTTCTGCTCTGAAAGTGAATGATGAAATCCCTGCATTCCTGGACCGTATCTAGGGTGACATTTGCGGTTCTATACAGCCCCTGTCAGGTTAGGTACTTTATGGTGCTCATCAATGTTTTCTTGAAATGGTCGCACGCATGTTTATTGTCTACGAGAAACCATGCTTTTGCAAAGCTAATCTCGCAGATAATTAAAATTAAGAATAATTTCCCTTATCATCATGTGAAGTCCATCAGAATGGACAACGCTGAAGAATTTACTTCAAAGACATTTGATGATTATTGCATGGCAATAGGAATTACCGTTGAGCATTCCGTACCGCATATCCACACCCAGAATGGACTAGCAAAGGCATTAATTAAAAGAATTAAATTTATTGCCCAACCACTTTTGCAAAATTGAAATTTACCAACTACATGTTGAGGGCACGCAGTCCCGCATGCAGCAACTTTCATCAATTTTAGATCGTCGGCATATAACATCCATTCACCTATGCAACTAGCGCAAGGGTCAACACCGAAAATTTCTCATCTTCGCAGGTTTGGTTGCAAGGTTCATGTACCTATACCACCACCGCAGCGAACTGCAATGGGCTCTCCGAAAGTCTGGGATATACCTTTGTTATGAGATGGCATCCATAATCAGGTATTTGGACTCTATGACTGGAGATTTGCATACAGCCCGCTTCGCTGATAGCATATTTGATGAGGATAGTTTTCCGTCATCAGGGAAGGAAATCATCCCGTTGATGAAAAATATCAGGAAACAACATGGCAAGCTGTGGGAATCCATGAACATGACCCACGCACTAGTGAAGCAAATAGAGAAGTCCTGAAGATAATTGATTTGCAAGCATTAGCGAATCAACTGCTTGACCACTTTAGTGATTTGAAGAGCGTGACAAAGTCGCATGTACCTGCATGCAATGCACCGGAAAGGGTTGAAATACCAAAGAAAATTGAAGGTACCTAGCGAAAAAAGATAAGAAGAACTTGACACAGCCGATCACTGAAGTTCGTCAGAACCATAAGGGAGCCAATTGAGACCTAGCGCTAGTATAGAACCTTTAGTAAAAAGCATACGGGATTTGAACATCCCCGCAGAGGGAGACATCAGCATGGATGTGTGCGCACACATCAGAGCTAAAAAACTAAAAGGACTTGCCCTGGAAGTAGCGGTGAGCAAATAGAAGCATTAAATGAATTGCTCCATGAAGAAATAGCTATAAACTATGTGATCATAGGAGAATCTATGAATAGGACAACAGCCAATGTCGATATTTACTTTGCAAAGAAAATTGCCACAATCATAAATCTTGATCCAGAGCCTACAACGCTCGCTGAATGTAAGAAAAGATCAGATTGAAAAGATTGGAAGAAGGCAGTAGCAACTGAATTATTATCTCTAAATAAAAGAGAGGTGTTTGGGCCTGTAAGCCGCACGCCTCCCCATGTGCACCCCGTAGAGTATAAGTGGGTATTTGTTCGAAAGAGAAATGAAAATAATGAAGTTGTAAGATATAAAGAAAGGCTCGTTGCACAAGGTTTCACTCAACGTCCAGAAGTTGATTATGAAGAAACATATTATCCGGTCATGGGAGGAACTACCTTTAGATACTTAATCTCAATGGCAGTAAACTTGAATTTAGAAATGAAATTGATGGATGTAGTAACTACATACTTTTATGGAAACATGGATCCAGATATTTATATGAAGGTACCTAAAGGTATCCCTGTCCTGAACCAAGACAGAGCAAATAGAAATCTGTACAGTGTGCAACTCAGAAAGTCACTGTACGGACTTAAGCAATCAGGCAGAATATAGTATAATCGCTTAAGCGACTTTCTATGCAAGAAAGGCTATAGGAACAATGAAGATTGTCCCTGTGTATTTATATGACGATCTCAGGATGGATTTGTAGGGATACGGGTAAGCTACGCTAGCAACAATATAAAAATTCTACCACGTCAAATAGGAAGCCAAGCAAGATAGATGATCATAGATCATTACCACGCACGCGCGTAGTGAAATGGAAGTAGAGTCGGAGCGGCCTAGTCCGACGATGAACGCGTGCGATGTAGTGGTCGAGATGATCGTCCAACGCCCCGTAGTCGATCGTCTCCTCCAGCAGCCTCCACGGTTCCTTGTGAAGATCGCGGATCGTCCTCGCCGCAACAGCGACGCGCAGAGCGCCACGGTATCCACGCCCCGAGAAGCGGCGGACCCACCTTCGGGCCGCTCGAGCGGCCGCGAGCTCCCTGCAGCGCGGACCCTCCACCTCGGGAGGCCTCGCCAACAACGCAAGCGAAAGCACCCGGCAAAGACATCAAGCCATCAAGGGCGAGGGCGATGGAGGCATGGAGCTCCTTCCTCCGATCCTCCGGGCACCGGCTAGGCGGCGCTAACCCTAGCAGAGCTGTGACGTGAGGCGCGCGGTGGCGGCGGCAGAGGTGAGGCCGCGAGGAGCGCTGGCGGCAGCGGCCGGCGGCGAGGGCACAGGCGTGGCGGCCGGCGGCGAGTGTGCGCGATGCCGCGATGGCGGCGGTGGCAAGCGGCAAGCGGCAGGGCAAAGGACCAAGCGCCCAGGGGCAAACCGGCAAGCGGCGATGCGCGTGGCGCACTGCTGCGCGGCGGCGACCGCAAGCCGGCAAGGCGCAAGGTGCCGTGGCGTAGCGGGCACGGCGGTTCGCTCACTCCGGCCTCTGGCATCGCAGAGTGCGAGTCGATCGTCTACTCGTCTAGACTCCAGGTTGATTGAACTGTGAGTATTGTGTGATACTGTGATTGATTTTCACCTGGTAGAAATTGGGTGAAGTTTTTAGGCATAAGTCACATGTTACAACATCCCTTAGGATTATGTTTCTCCTATTTTATTTCGCCTTTATATCCTTTCGATCCTAGTTGAAATCATCGGGATCTTTTTTCCCTGCATATGGTATGCATGTTATAAGGAAGGCATGTTCTTTCGTTAATAATTCTGTCAGAGCACTAATTTGCGGTTGTGAATTGAACAATCAACATCGCGTTCATAGTATAATAGTTTCGCCTTTCAGGGCGTAACTCGAAGGTCAGTGCGAGTGTACATCCCTTTCAAACTAATCGACTTGAGACATGATAAAAAAAACTAATCGCCTCCCCTATGTCTATAAGGTCTTCTACATTTGACATGATTAAATTCCAAATCCTAATTGTTGATTTGGGTTTATTTTTCTTTATTAAGTGGACTTCTCCTTGGACATAGTATATAGAAACCGGGGTGAATATATGAGCAAATGTTCAATTCTGTCTTTGAACTCATGATGTTTTTGTCTCCATGCGGTGTGGAATGCGAGCACATCTATGAAAAGGATCCAATTATCCATTACATAAGAATACCTCCGGATATAATTAAGAAATGGTTTTAACTTTTAAGGCATGAAATCTCGGAGAATGAAATTGCCTCGTTCTCCTAATCGTAATTAGTGCTTTAGCAGTATGTCTTTTGGCTTCTCTTTTTTCTGCATCTTTTATAATTTATGATCAACTAATCGTGACACTACTAATCGATTTATTTTTGACAGGTTGCTTCTTCTATATATTATCTTTGTTCAAATTATTATATTCGATAACTTGGTGGCAAGTTCTTAATTAAGCTTCATTAATGAGGTATTTCTCGATGTCCTATGTTTATCTTCACTTGTTGATACCATTTAGTGTCATATGCTCGTATTGGTGCGATTGTAACATAATTTGTATTGCATATGTGTTATTTTGCTTTTGGGTAATACGCTCTGGTTCGCTCTTGCGACGTCGCCATACCTAAAAATAAATCCTGGGTCCGCCACTACTGAGAAGGAACAACCGTACGCCGGTGTGCTAGCACTAAGTCGCACGGGAAGGCTCTCTCAAGAAGATGGCGGCTAGGGTTTCGGTGGAAACAACTCACATGTCTCTCTTGTCCATCCCGTACTAGCCTCAAGCATCTCCTTATATAGTGCCCCCGTGTCAGATTCTATCCGAACACGTTTTACGAATCGTATTCGTACTGGTTTGTTCCATCCCATTAAATGTGTGACCCGTTAGTTTTATGTATAATCGGTTGTGACTCGGAAACCTTTCCGACCACGAGTCGTAGCGGTCCCTAGCAGGACATAGCGATTCCCGAATACACACAAATTATATCGGACGAACCTTAATGCAATATAATCTACGACTAGGTCCTCATCACTTACGACCAGGTCCTATCTTTATACGACCAGTTCGCATTCGGTCACGACCAGTTCATAACTCCTTATGACCAGGTTTCAACCACTCTGTGATTTCGTTCGATCAGTCTACTACTTGCTCGTATCACCATACGACTTGTCTGGATCTGATCGAACTAAGCGACTTACTCTAGTATTCTCCCTTTGCCTCACGATATCTGGTTTGAACTCCAGGTGAGATAATTTGTCATCCATGAACTGTTCAATATTTTCTCGATCAAGTTGTCGGATAACCTTATGTGGTCGAACACTTCGACTACTAGTGGCATGGCCATGCACTTTCTTTATCCGATCACTTCGAGGGGCCCAGAGACATCTCTCCCATTATGTTAGGAGGGCAAATCCCATATTCGACGATCACATCCCTCGCATGTTTCATAGCATACCAAAGCTACCTTTATAACTACCCGATTCTGGCGGTGTTTGGCAACCCCTAAGAGTGCTATTACACATGTAGGGAACCATGCTGATCTCAGGTCTAAGAATTATACATCATCATTGCTTGAGACCAACTAATGACACATAGAATCATAACAATCTTTATAGTGTCTCAAGGTGGGTCAATCCAACCCCATGTTCTCTAACATGTGTTTACATTATTGATTCGATATCCCTATATCCATGACCGGTGAAACATGATCATCAATCAATACATGTACTGGTCGTAGAGTCACTGGTGTTCCGATCAGTGACATTCGACTATGGATACTTTTAGAACGACATCATATAAGTCGAAGTGTTTCACCAACAAGTCACATACTCGTTGATCTTCAGAACTAACGATTCATTCAAGGAACAGAATAACATTTATTCAAGAACTCATAAACATAGATGTGATACAATCATCTCCATGATTGCCTCTAGGGCATATCACCAACAGGATTTTGTATAATCTCAGTATATGTAGATGATCTTAATATCATCGGGACCCTGGAAGATATTAAGAAAGTAAGCTCTTATCTGGAGTCGGAGTTCAAAATGAAAGATTTGGGTAAAACCAAATATTGCCTAGGCCTCTAGCTTGAGCATACCCCTAAAGGGATTTTAGTACATCAGTCAACTTACACTCAGAAAGTGTTAGAAAGGTTCAGCTTTAAAAAGGTATATTTTCTAAAGTGCCGATGGTCGCGAGATCCTTGCAGCAAGACAAGGACCCGTACAGACCCAGAGAAGAGGGGGAGGAAGTTCTGGGACCAGAATTCCCATGCTTGAGTGCAATAGGAGCACTCATGTATTTAGCAAACTATACTAGACCGGACATCACATTTGACGTGAACCTATTAGCAAGGTATAGTACAGAACCTACCAAAAGGCATTGGCAAAGAATAAAGGACATCTTCTGATACCTCCAAGGAAGCAAAGGTCTTGGTCCATTCTATAGAAAGAATCAAGACCTAACCATGACTGGCTAAGCAGATGTCGGGTACCTGTTGGATCCGCATACAGCTAAGTCGCAAACAGGCTATGTATTCCTATGTGGTGGAATCGTAATTTCATGAAAATCGTCTAAGCAAAGTCTTGTATCAACTTCGACGAACCACTCAGAAATCATAGCACTGTACGAGGCCTCACGAGAATGTTCTTGGCTTCGACGAATGATTCACCACATCCAACAATTGTGTGGATTGAATATTGCGCAAACTCCCACTATTATTTATGAAGATAATACAACTTTTGTTGCACAAGTGCGGATGGATTATGTGAAGAGTCAACTTACAAAGCATATCAACCTCAAGTTCTTCTATGCTCAAAATTGTAAAAGATGGACGAAATTAATGTATTGTATACTAAGTCATGTGAAAATCTTATAGATTTATTCACTAAGTCACTTCCAGCATCTAACTTTGAAAGATGCATATGTGGAATTGGAATGATGAGACTTAGAGAAGTGCAAAATTCAGGAGGAGAATCTTCACGAACTCATTATTGAAGCTTGATCACAAAGATCGAGTACCCAAAGAATAAATCCTAGAGATTAACTGAAATTGGGTGGATTGTGCTCTTTTTTTCTTGACGAGTTTTTCTAAAGTTTCTCAGCTAAGGATTTTAATGAGGCAATTCATGTAGTATGGCAGAACGTGTTTTCATGTACTCTTTCTCCAAATTTTTTCCACTGGGTTTTTATGGAGTTTTGATGAGACATGAACATGACGGATGAGTGGCCAAGGAGGAGTGTTAAGAAACCAGGGCCAGGTCAGGCAGGCGTGGCCCATGATGGGCTCCTCATCCACCCTGTAAACTATATAAAAGGGGGGATCTCCAACCATTGTACATGTTTTTTGTGGAAGAGAAATAAAGAGAAGAAAGAAGTCCACTAAAGAATTAGCTTTGGATAGGAGCGCATGAAAGTTAGCGATCCACGTACCGGAATCATAAGAAGGTTTAGAGATTGTGTTTTAGCTTCTCGGCTCAGATGGAAGGATGTACGGCTTAGGGTTTAGCCTTGTAGGTTTTTTTTCATTTTTATTTTATTTTATTTGCAAGGCTCTTATCTCTTTGACCTTGAGGAGGTTTCATTCCTACCCTACTCCAACTTGTTTGGGACTAAAGGCTTTGTTGTTGTTGTAAAGAAATCTATTCATATCTCTGTGTTCAATCTACTATTCTGTTCTTGATTGTTCTGTGTGAATCAACTATCGTCTACGAGGTGATCGCTCGAACCGAACTCGTCAGCGACAGTTCCTCAACAAGACTAAGTGCTAGATAGATGGGCTAAGACTAATTTGTGGACAGTTGGGCTTGCCTTCTATTGTGTTAGGACTTTCGAGTGTTAGGTACGAGTATTATGTGACCATGTATGCATGTTCTTATGTGCTCCATTCCCGGCCTATGTACTTGTCGTTTTTAATATTATCTGGGAACAATGTGTAACATCCCAATTTTCTGAGTTTAAAAATCTTTTAAATAGTTAGTAGGAAGAAAAGTCACCATTTGTTTTTATTTGAATTTAATTCAAAAGCTTAATATTGGACTTTACAATCAAAAATATTTAATGTGAATAATCCCAACATGAACAATAGCCAAAACTATTTTATTTGGGTTCTATGTGCTCAGATATATTTTCTAGATTTTTCTAGAATTTTTCTGAGTTCATTTGCTATTTTCTATTGCTTATTTGAATTTTTAGTATTTTACAAAATAGAAAAACTAATTAAAATCTTAGAAAAACTCTTGGGCCGAAACCCAGCCCAAACCTTCCTTCGGCCCAGCTCTGTTTAGCCCACCCGCGCGAGCGCGAGCCCGCCTCTCACTGACAGGTGGTCCCCGCGTGTTAGTCTCCCTTTCTCTCTCTTCGCGCGGGCGCGTTGAACCTCAGCCGTCCGATTTTCTTTGAGCGGTCCGATGGAGATGGGTCCTTCGGGCGACTCGAAGTTGCAAATATTGAATTTGACTAAGTGACTATGGAACTTTGTGTAAAACTGTGTGCTATGTGTTATTACTTCGTGATAGCATGTGTTGCACTAAAACCAACTTGGTGGGAAAGGATTTAGACTGAGGCAAGTGGTGGATACTTCGTGATATGGTGGACTTTGTGAATGGGAATGATAATCTTTGTGATATAGTTAGAAATTGGAAGTCTTGCCTTGGTCAATTAAGGAGTTAACTTTGTGCGCCATTGAACTGAGCCTTACTGTACGACCACATGCCTGGTATGGGACGGGCCTAACTTAGTAGGTTATGGATTCTTGGCATTGATTACTCAGGTGGTAGGTTAGGCTATGGGTGGAGGTGTGTACTACAAGGTAGTCGCATCACGGGGCGGTTCGCCGTGTCCCTGTCCAGTGGTGTGTGTTATGCCAAAGCGCTCCGTTTGGGTTGGCATAGCAGTTTGTAAGCACATCGGGAGTGCCAATGTTAAGATGAAGTTTCTGAACCGTTTCATTATGATTAGTGCTTGCTACACTAGTTGTATCGTGTGGGTAAAGTGTACAACCTCTACAGAGTGTTAAATCAATCTATTCGAATAGTCGCGTCCGCGGTCATGGACATGCTCGGGGATTTCACACGAGGGGTAGTTTTCATAAAATATTTGGGATGGGAGCTATGTGATCTAAGTCATGTGGCTATGTGAAATAATCTGTTTAGCTTTGTGTCTTTGTGGAAAATAATTGTTAAATTAATATTGTCTATTTGTTTCGAACTGCATTTCAATCTATTATTGTATTCAATTGCAAATATTGCTTTTATGCAAAAGAGCCATAGAAGCTGTTCTTTGGAATAAGCTTGCATCTATAAATTGCATTCTGTGGTATGATTTGCGAGTACGGTTGTGTACACACGCTTGTTGTAAAACTTGCGCCCAAACCTACAGAAGAGGAGTCTACGCCTGCTTTCGAGGAGGAGTTCAATGAAGGTTGCTGATCGTTAAGGTTTGGATCCCAGTCGGTTGCCTGTGGTGAATTGATGGGATCTACGCTGAAGTTATTTCTGTTCTGCTGCTATTTCATTCTTTGTTCGCCATGCGTGGCTTAATAAGTGTAAACTCGACCATAAGGTCAAAACCCTTATTTGTTATTCAAACTAATCGTTTACTTTATTTATCGCTTGTGTGGATTGATATCACCTATGTTAACACTGTGTGCACTAGCGTGATCCTAGACTAGTGCATTATACACAGAGGGTTTCAAAATCGTAATTTTGGGTCCCGACACAATGTAAGCTTTATTAATTGCATGGTATTGCGGTAGATCACTATGAATACTCTTACCTACATCTATAGTTAGATTTATAACTTGCAAGGGAACATGTATCGAAACAATCTAAACTTAAGATAACATCTTGTGATCACACACCAAACGCTCAAGCATTTTCACCCAAAAAAACGCTCAAGCAAAAAACCCACAAATGTAACATTTCCACCATTAATTAAGATTAGCATGACCTGTGAAACATACAAAGAAGGTGGCCGAGCTTTACTAAAATCACTGATATCGTTGGACCATATCATGAGAAATCAAAGAGTGCAGTTTCACCCCCTCTTTGTCATACCAAAATATAGAGTATGTAGATGTCATGGGGGTATGCTTCTAGTCTCCGTGTAATGAACAACTGGCAAGAGTGTTTTCAAGAAGTTTCAGACTGTTGCCAGACCTCAGGAGGTCTGATCGGCCAAGGTGGCGGTCTGATCGGCCTATGTCAGCGGTCAGACCGACTGAGGTGCAACGGTCTGATTGACCAAAATAAAAAAGTGAAATTTTGGCAATCGACCAAAAATCACGTATGGCACTAAGTGAGAGGATGTGTTTGCACTTAGTCTCATTAAATTTGGAGTTTCGAGCCGACCCTAGATAAAGTTTGAAAATTTCAAAGAGTGTGCAGATTTTTTGCGGTGAAAATTTGGCTAAGTCCCTAAGCGGTTTGACCGGCCATTAGTTGGCGGTCAAAGCGGTGGCCAGTCGAACCGGACAGGTTGGCGGTCAGACCGGCCAGGCCCTGTTTATACGTCGAGAAGGCAGTGAACTTTGTGGATTAGGCCAAAGTTATGGGTTTCAATGCATATGTGTTAGATAACGCATGTTTTGGCTAACGTGGGTCAAGTTGTGAAGAACTTGTGCCCAGAAATGATTTCTTGATCTATTGTTGTGCAGGTGGATTGGAGTCAACTACGGTCAACGGCGGGGATGATTAGGACTAGACTAGGAGAGCTAAAGTCCAAAACGATCAAGAATACCGGGTGAAGTCATTGGACTCAAGCATGGCGCAAGATGGACAATTATGATTGAACAGGAGGTTCGGTGCGACAGGTTGCATCAAGTGGCGCAGGGTCGGTGCAAGTGTCATGGTGGTTCCGATGGGAGCTGGATGAGAGAGACATGCCGACAAGAAGAGGGTCGTTGATCAACCTACACGTGATGAAGTATGAGATTGCTTTACAACGATTGGACTTGGTCTTCAGAGAAGGATCGAGAAGGGGTATTTTGATATCTTCACCAAAATATCGGGTTAGTAATCTTTAAAGAAACCGAAGCGCAAGACGACGCAAGGAGGGTGGTTTAGGTCAAGAGGATATGGAGTTCACAAAGGGACAGATTCGAAAAGACCAGTTCGTC
Organism: Ampelocalamus luodianensis; assembly: GCA_036346255.1. Taxonomy (NCBI): domain Eukaryota; kingdom Viridiplantae; phylum Streptophyta; class Magnoliopsida; order Poales; family Poaceae; genus Ampelocalamus; species Ampelocalamus luodianensis. The sequence continues at coordinate 52,592,185 of CM070633.1, forward strand.
ATCCGCTTTGAGAAGTGTGCATGAGTGTAGAACCGTTTGTGTGTGGGCTTAACGGGTGCCCGATAAGGATATCTTTCTAAGCCTAGCATTCACTATAAAAGGGAGGTGTGTAGAATTTGCACCCTCATCCATTGAGTCTTCCCAAGTAGAAACCCTAATTTGTGATTTGAGGAAAGTGAAGTAGAGGAGGCTAGGGTTAGGGAGAGATGGATTGATTGAATGCTCAAGTGTTGAGCTTTTGTCCTCCATGATGGGGTGGTTGTAAACAAATAATCTCTTGAATCAATTTAAGCAAGATTTCCTCACATATGAGTTCTCTTTTGTTCTTACTATCTTTGATATTTTTGGGGATTTTTTGTGTTCCTTTGGTTTACTTGAATCTTTTGATGTAATATAGTTTGCTAGGACGTGTGGGAATACATCTAGGGTTATCTTGAACATCATCCACCCACGATAAGTTTTTGGATCAAAGTTTGATTTTCCTCGGTTCTTGTGCCCTCTTGATCTCATCCAAGAAATTCATGGAACCTTAGGTTTGATCGTCCCGTTCGTCATTGGAATAAGTTTCGAACCTTGATGAGCCATGGTTGAAGTTTCAAGGGTTTTTTATCACGGAGTAGAATTTAGGTCGATTTGTGATCTTCGCGGGCTGCTCCAAGGCAATAGGCGGTCAGACTGACTATTCAGGCGATCAGACTGGCTCTTCTTGGTCAGATTGGCCAGATAGGCGGTTAGACTGGCCCTGTACTATATTGAGGTGTTTTCTCTCAGACTTCGTCGGTTTCAACGCAAGACTTCTGTTGTGATTGTGTTTCTAATCTTCATAACTTATATAGCTACCGAGGAGAAGAAGAAGTTGAAATATGTCGAGGTCGAAAAAGAGTATTAGTCCTATTCACCCCATCCCTAGATGCCGATCCGGTCCAACAGAGTCAAAATATATCCTAGACTCTTCTTCTGTTCCCAAACGCATACCAAAGAGGCGCATAATAGCAAACTTAGAGAAGCATCTGATGCAACCTGGTCAACGAAACAGTCGGTTTAATCAGTCCTCACCAAGCTAGTATCCATCCTAACCCCTAAGGGCATGTACAATGGTACATACAACTGTTATCTATAGCAACTCTCTATATCACCTATAGACAGCACTAAAAACAACTCATACAATGGTACAGACAGTTCTTTTTTTTTAGTTGTCTTTATAGAACACACAATCTTTTAATGTTTTCTTGTTTCTAGTACTATAGTCGACTATAGGATTGTAGACAGCATCCTTCTCTCTCTTCATTCTCTTTCATCCACGACAACAAAAATTCTACATGGCAGTAACTATAGATGACTAACATAAACTCATTGTATATGCTCTAAGCATGTTCTAGAGTTTTTATGAACAGGGCCAATCGCTTTGCTTGTCAAGCTTGTTCCATAACGGTCGGTGACATTGAACGCTAAAGATTTTAAAAAATAGAAAATTGTCAAAAAAAAAATCTATAGAAGGTAAGCATGGAATAATGGAAATTATACTAATTATTGTTCTAATTTGTGCTCACCGTCCATGAATCAGCTTCCTTCGGAGGAGTAGGCCTTGCGGATGAAGTTGAGGTTGGCGATGACCTGGCCGACGGCGAGGAGCGTGCTACCGCTGCTCCGTACCTCGCTCTCGCCGCACCAGCCACAGCGCATGAGGCCGCAGCCGCGATGCTCGCCTGACGCCGCCGCCTGCGCCCGTTTCCTCGGCCGCGCTGCTGAGGCCATGTTCTTGCGACGGCTTGGACAGCAGTTCGCGCAGACAGCGGCTGCAATCGCGGTGGCGGCCTCATTGGCGTTGTCGCCCGTCCCCATCCGCCACCGGCTGCAATCTACGACGTCACCGCGGACTCGAATCCTTGACGCCGCTGACAATGTCGCGACCACAAGTCGATGCTCGCCTTCGGTCGCCGCCGAGGCCAACAGCCGCCGTCCGAGCGCAGAGCAGCCTTCACCGTCCGCTGGGTCGGCCATGCGGCCATCGGCACATGCCTCCTCCACCTCCTGGGCCGCAACACCGCGAGCCTCAATCTGCCAACGGCCACGCTGGACCCCCAATCCGGTGCCGCCGTGCCGGCGCGGCATCGTCCAGATGGCGATTGGCGAAGCGGTTTTCGGACATACTCCATGAAGGAAAGGCCCATCTGTCGGGTGGAGACCTAGGTCTTCCACCTACATTATCTACCATCCGATCTGCTCCGTGATCCGTGCATGTATTTCTTGAGTTGCCCAATTCTTTCTTGTATTAACAAAGATACGGTATTGTATACGTATTGTGTAGTTGTCTGTTCCCTCGTATAGAGAATGCTGCTCTCCAGATAGTACTATCTGTGAGATAAGTACAGATAGTACTATAGAGTATCAGTCTTATCAGATTGAGAATACAGCACTACAGTTACCGTCGACATTCGGAGCCCTTATTATATATTCATTCTGGACGGTAGGGCATCCAATAACTGCATAGATATTAAGGTAAAAAACCATCTCAATAGACTAAACGTTGGAAGAAAGAAAGAATGATACACGAAAGGAGATGGCGCTCAATACGTTTATCAACATTAAATGAAACAGTTCTCACGAGATTAATTAGCAACCTAGGCAGCTATGGGAATCATTCTATTTACAAAATTTACAGCATCAGCCTACCATCATGTTGGGTTTATCAGCGTCACCGAAGAAAATCTACTATCTCGTACCCATGTCAAACGCTTGTTTGCTTTGACGGGAACCCGAGTTATTATCCTCAGCCCAGACACCAGCTGGTGGAGCCGTCAGTGACATCTGACCAGCCAATCAGGAGTTATACATTGGGTCGGGTCAGAATGCCGTACACAGGTTACTCTTCAAGTTTGAAGAGCATTCCTGCTGTATGGGAATGGCAGGGCTACACAGTCGACTCCTTTTCGGCTCTGATATTCTAACACGTGTTATTGCTGCTGTCAGTGCATCAACTATACCACATTCATCCTGATCCTCCGACCTCTGGCTTGACGAATCTGAAGATGATGACTCACAATGTGACCTAATTCTGTCCCATGGAATCCTGGGTGCTACAGTCTTGTTAGTGACACAAAAATCAGCAGTTCCAGCCTTCAGGGGACATTCCGTGTAGAACAAGACCCACGGGTGACCTGAAATTGGAATTATCAAATAACTAAGAGATTGACACAAAATATAAGAGAAAAGTAATGCTAGATGGTAAATTGTCTGGACTTACTAAGAATTTCATCAGCAGTAATTCTAGAGGAGACATCTCGGTTCAACATTCGACTAATAAGATCCCGTCCAAGAACTGATATCGATTCCCATGGACCACTGTGAAAATCAAGCTCAACTGTCTTTATAGCCTCAAAGACAGCTTCCAGACAGCCCCCTTGAAATGGGAGTGAACCAAGCAGTAGTACATGGAGTAGCACCCCAGCACCCCATATATCAACTTTCTCAGAATAGCTTCCCGACAGAACCTCAGGTGCCACATAAGCTGGGCTCCCAGCAACACCAGACAATTTTTGACCTGCTCAATGTACACAAAAACCATCAGCTAATGTACAAAAATTATAGCCAGCAAGAAAATTGCCTAATATATCAGACCAAATTCAGATAATACTAATACACATTCATATAACTGTGTAAGTAAAGCCCTATATATGGCCTTGTACTGATCAGGAGATGAAGTGCATAAATAAAAAATTTATTAAAAATAACAGACTAAACGTAACACTTTCAATGCTCAAATGTCTCTCTTAGGATAGGGTACAGCCCACGTTTAAGACTAACAAAAGCGTCACTGTAGCATAAACTGTACTGTGAATCAATGAGTGAGTCTCATTAAATTACAAAAATATTTTTAAAAAAACACAGTGTGTACTACACTGCATTAGGAGTATGTTTGGGCTACCCAGACTTAGAACCGAAGATAAAGACATTGGAAACAAAAGGTAACATTGCAGAATTGCTAAAAACCATTGTTACCTTACAAAACATAAGCAGCTGTTTTCAAGAACCAATGCCCCTGCAGCCATACTGACAACTCCAACTCACAGACTACACAATTCCATTCAGACAGACATTGCACCACTTTGTAATTCATCAAAGTGACTCTATTCAAAACACAACACCATTTAGTAGCTCAAGAACACTATGTTAGCCCTCAGACTTGCCACAATAGGTAATTGGAGGAGAATGCCCCCAAAAAATGACATAAATTTAAGGATCACGTTGTCCATTGGTGTAGGCTCTCAACTTCCAAATTGCATGGAAATAACCAAAGTTAGCCCCAGAACTACCAAACAAAAACTCAATAGCAAGTATCAACTGGCACCAGGCTTCAATTCTCTTCACATACCTAACAAGAAGAAATGACATGGATACCAACTTGCTACCAATTCATGACTCAAAAAAACACAGCTTGCACTCATTCCTCTTGAGTATTTCCTAGGGTACCATGCAAAACATTTCTTCACGTGTAGTACCATGAAAAACATTGAATCGTATGCAGCGCCAATTTAAATAGGACTGGGGGCAAAAACATTAATCACTGCCAAGTGCCAACTGAACAAGGAGTCAAGGACTTGAGAATTGAGGTGGCTCATATCTTAAAGTATATTAGTTACCCAACCAGACCAAGTGACTCAATCTAGCAAAGCCCACTTAAGCTCTTAACCCACTTGAGTGGATACAACAATCACTATCAATCATGAGTACGAAACATGAAACTGGCTGAAATGCTCAAGACTTCAAGAACACTATGTTGGGTCTCAGACTAGATCACTAGACAAATAGGCACTTGCAGGTGAATGCCTTTAATAAATTACAGACAATTTAAGGATTATGTTTTCCAACATCGTAGGTTCTCATCTTTGAAATTCCATGCAAATAACCAAAATAAATAGATCTGATGCTCCCAAACAAAAAATCAAAAGCAAGTATCACCAAACACCAGGTCTCAATTCTCTTAGCATATCTAGCAAGAGAAGATGACACACGAATGAACACTTGCTATCAACTCATGACTCCAAAAAACACAGCTTGCACACGATTATCTGAATATGTACACCAAAGGGTGCCCTTCTTATGGAGTTCAACACAAAACATATAGCCAGTGGTCAGCCCACATTAAACAGGACTCAAAACAAACCAGACATTAACCATTGGCTCTTAACAAGGACTCTGAAAACTCACAACTTGAAGCAAAATTGAGTCTCATTGCCATGAAGACCTGAACTAGCAAAGCTCCGCTAAGCTCTTAGCCCATACAAGTATGATTAGTTCCCAACTCACTCGTTTACATCACATTAGCTTCTACGCAAGGACGCAAAACTGGGCAACCTGCAAAAATGCTAGTCATGGTAAAAAATAAATGGGTTTGTTTAACAAAGTCGATTTTTGACATGATGATTTTTTGAAATTATAGGTGCAGTTCAACTATGTACAGCCATCAATGCTAATCATCTGTAACACCGTAATAATATTTCACGATTGCAGAGACTTCTGCATTTCGGTGTAAGCACAATTTGTCTCAAAGCCAGCCGACTTAAGTTACCCAACATAGAGTATCCACAAGAAACCCATCCTATCATCTTGATCTTCAAACTAAAATTACTAGCAATCTTGCATAAAAAAATTACCATTGGTAAGTCGTGCGGCCAGTCCAAAATCTGCCAGCTTCATCTTCCCTGCTTTGGTGAGCAAAATATTCTCCGGCTTAATGTCCCTGTGAACGACGCCCATCTCGTGACAGTACTTCACCACGGCCATTAGATCCTTGATCACAATGGCGGCGTGCTGCTCGGAGAACCTGCCCTCCCTCGCCATCTCGTCGAGCAGTCGGCCGCCGCTGCAGAGCTCCATGACGAGGTAGAACTTGTCAGCGTCCTCGAAGACGGCCTTGAGCGTGACAACGCCGGGGTGGCCCGAGAGGTGCTGCATGATCTCCACCTCGCGGTGGACCGTCTCCTCGCCGTTCTTGGGCAGCGCCTTGCAGGCGAACTCCTCGCCCCCGGTCTTGGCGCGGCAGATCCGGACGGACCCGAACTTGCCCTGGCCGATCTCGACGCCGAGCTCGTACTCGCTCTCGAGCCGCTTCTTCCGCCTCATCCGCGTGGCCGAATCGATGCATCCCAGCTTCCGCTTCAGCCCCCGCCCGGGGCTCTCCGGCGCCGCCCGCCCGCTCGCCGGCGGCGCCGTCATCACCACGCCACCCCTGGCGGAGGCATCATCGGCTGCATCGCCGCCCCTGGCTGAGGGCTTCTTCTCGGGGCGCGGCATGGACTCCCGGCAGGTGCGCTTGCGGGCGGCGGCGGCGTCGTGGAAGGATCCGGCGAGGGAGCACGCAGAGCGCGCGCCCTTGCGCTTCCGCGGCAGCGACTCCATGGGAGGGACTCGGAACCCTAGGCGGCGGCGTGCTTGCGCCGCTTGCGGGTCATGGGGGTGGAGATCGGGGGATGGATCGGGAAGGTTGGTGGCCAGTTGGGATGGGGAGGGCCTCGAGGAGGGGAAGGAAAGGGAGGAGATGAGGAGGAGGACGGTGGTGGTGTCCTGGTGGGGTGGGGCTGGCTTTCTTGGACTCGTGTCGCGGGCGGGCGTCGGGTCGGGCCGTCTCGGTCTCGGCCGCTCGGGTGTCGGGAGCGGTGAGCACGGGAGAAAGGCACGATTTCGGAGGGTCGGCGCGTGCGCTTGTAGCGTACGGGCGGAACCGGCCGGTGTGATTGTGTCGGGCGGGAGGATGTGCGGTGCGGGGAAATCACGCGACGCGACGAGACGAGACGTGACGGTTCCTGGCCGTGTCGTTCCCGTTGCGATTGCGGCCGCTGCAACGGGCTTGATTTGGGATCTCGTCTGGCCTGGTTCAGATTTTTTTGGGTTGCGCGTGGACTCGGAAAGAAGGTGGTGGACCGGCGGAGTCTTGGATGGATGGCACTGTGGCACTCGTTTTTACGTAACTCCGTGGGAGTAATTTGCGGTGGGCACGAGTTCGTGTGCGGTGCGGTACGGTACGGCGTTGCTCGCGTCTTGCATTTATTTGTGCACGGCGTATGCTGTGACTTACCGTGTCAAACAATAAAGATAGAGGTTCCAGGAATTTAGATAGGTTCACCGAAGCCCAACGAGTACGGAAACGGGTAAATAGCGGTTTGTTATATAGGTGTCTAGTGAATAAAGTGTTTCAACCTCTCTAAGAGTATCCTGTTTGTTTAGGCTTAAGTTTTTTGCTATATAGTTTAAAGCCAATTTTTTGGTTTAATCAGCTTATAAGAGCATCTACAACAGTCCACATCAACTGTTACTAAGAGGTTGTCACATCAGCATTTAGGTGATGTAGAGAAGAAAAGGTGATGAGAGAATATGAGGTTGCTTCTAGATGAAGAAACTATCAAATTGTTAATACTAAAACATAAGAAACAACCAAATACTCTATTTGAGACTTACTTGTTACCTAAAAAAGCGTTTTGTGGGTTCCACTATCTTAAAGCAAAATATTCACTCGATCATTTGTGCAGTCCAACTTTATTATTGATATGATAAATGAGCTAAAACATGTAGGGCACAAAGTTGTTATTCATTATTGATCATCAAGAATCATGCACATTTGTAGCAATTAAAGTCTTCGACACAAGCTTAAGAAATAATCTATTGGAAGACTTGTTTCTTTTATTAGTTAAGTACTCTATCTCTCCTCTTAGTAACAAACTAAGAAACAAACTATTGTAGATGTTTGTCGGTGTTTTAGAACCGATCTTACGTAAAGATTGTTTGATTCGGAGGGGTCTCCACAATTGATTACGCAGACGAGAGAGACACTGTAACATCCCAATTTTGGGCTTGTGTTTCCAATGTAAGAAAATCAGTAGAAATTAAAACTTTTTCTTACATCATGTATTTCCTGTTGTGCCAAACAATTCTTGTACAAGGGATCATGGTAGTACATTGTCACAAGTCCTTTTGATCCAAATCTTGCTATTCCAAAAACAATCTGGTCAAATCTTATGATCATCATTTGAAATATTTTTCCTAAGTCTCTGTGATGGTATGTGACCCCTCGAAAAATTTCACAATTTTTAGAAATTGTTTGAATATTTTTAGAGCGATCAAACTGTTTGACTCTTAGTCAAACATTAAAAGCAGAGCCTTGCAGAATTTTTGGAGATTTATTCACAGTATAAAACCTCTGAAAATATTACCCAAGGTTAATATTTGAGTTAGCAAGCTTCGTAAAATTTTCATAATTTTTGGAGTTAATTTGCTATCTCAAATAAATCTTTCAAAGTCTGTTTTTATTTCAAAGTCAAACTTGGTTTCTTGTTACTCGGGTTCGAGTCGGACTCGGGCTCGAGCCAATTGATTCGGTCCATCAACTAAGCGCACGAGCCACTCTTTCAAAGCGCGTGAATCCACCGTTGGATCTAAATCGCACGCGCGCGCGTGAAACCATTCGGACCTCCGGTTGCAAGTTTGATTGTCGGATCGTTAGATTCCCATCCAACCATTGAGATCTCCGAACCCGCCGGACCATCCGGTTGCATTTTTAATCGAGCCGTTGGATTAAGATCCAACGCTCGCGTACTTCTTCGTGGTAAATAAGAGTTTGCGACGTGGAGCAATCCGAGTCGTTCGTTTCGATCGTAGGGCTCGTAATCCCCGTGTGTTTTAACCCTCGGGCGTGGCGTAATCTCTGTAGTTCGTTTTGAATCTGCGGTTGAGAATCGCCGAGTGTCTTTCCTAGTCTTCTTCAACCTCTAGCCGTGCATGAATAGTGGAGGGCATGGCGGTGTCATTTCATGCCTCCTCTTGTCACTCTAGCGACATTTAGGGGCATGGGAGACCTCCGAGCAGGCCATACCTAATGCACCATCCCCAACCTTTTTCCCTTGTCACGCTCATTGTGCTTTGTGTTTTTGCCGAGAGCTTGTGGTGCAAACCTAATGCCCTCAAGGCTTTATAAGCACCCTCATTGCTTCCTAGTATCTCTTTAGATCACCACCAAGCCTCACTCACAGTGTTGGAGCTTAATACCTCAAAAATGGCAAATCGCCATTGTTGACCCGTGGAGCTCCATCGGTGTTCTTGGTGTTCAGTGGTCCTCCTTCATGTTTCTTCGCCCTAACCTTATCCCTTTATTATCTTGGACATTTCCTCACTTAATTTTGGATTTGATTCTCGTGAATTGTCCAATTTGGGGTTTGTTCAAATTCGGCCGAAAAGTGAGTATCGTCTTCCTCGGCTCAGTAAGTGCACCACTTCCTCATCTCTTGCTCTTATAAGCTTCGTGGATCATAATGAAGCTATATTCATGCTGGTATCACTCATGTGGCTCGGGGTGTCATTTACGGGTTTCTTCTCCAAGTCAGGTGAGCTTCCACCGTGGTCAAGCTTCTCGTGCGTCTGTGAAGCCTCTTCTCGCTAAGGTAACCGATTAGTCCTTAGAAGCTATGGCACCCGCATCCTAGGTCTGCGGTGAGCTTTCGCTATTTTCGTGTTTAGCCGTAGGGTTCCGTTTCGTTTCGGCTGGCGGCGTTCTAGTCCCTCGCCGCCGGCGAGAATGCCACCATTAGATTCCAGGTGTTATTGCGATCCCATTTTGGTCATTGTCCGGCGCCGCCGCGACCGGAGTCGCCGGCGACAAGCCGTGGAAGCCGCTCGGTTTTTGTCAGCTGGGAGCGCCGTTGTCGTCATTTCGTTAGGACACAGTTAATACCCAATCATTGCTGGTATTAATGGTGTCTTAACCTGGCCAGATGTCTCACTGACATGTGGGCCCGTAAGCCTAAAGCAGAAAACCAGAAGTCATTTAGGCGGATTTTGGGTTCATTTATTGCTGATCATTGTTAGCAATAAATGCGTCCGAAATTACCTTTTTGGGTCACTGACAAGTGGGCCCTCTGTCCCTGAATCGCCTCTATTCAAGATCTTTAGGACACATTAATTGCTAATCATCACTAATCATTGGTCATTAGTAATTAATTAGTTGTCCTAAAAGCCTCTTTTAAGTCACTGCCAGGTGGGCCCACGTGCACTGTGCACGTGTGTTAAATCTCGCATGTATGACTCTCGGTCACTGACATGCGGCCCCTCGTGTCGGCGCTCAGTTGCACCGATCTTGGACCGCCGTCCATTTCGCGTCTGCGGCCCGGATCTTGTATGCATTGGACCATCCGGCCTCATCATCTGGACCGTCCATCTCGTGATCTGCGGCTGAGATCATGTGTGCAATCGGACCTTCCGGTTAGATTTGGGTTCTGAGCCGCTCATCTTTAGATCTGCGGTCGTGGTTCGTCGAGGTAATCGCACCCTCCGGTTGCATGCTTCCTCGTGAGCCGTTGGATCTTGATCCAACGGTGGGGTTCTGTTATGAATCGCGCGCGTGCGCTGTTTTCCGTGCGTGTGGCTCGTTGGATTTCGCATCGACGGCCCACGAGCGTCCACGTCGTTTATTGTCGGTTGGGTTGGTTTTTATTTCTGTAAGTAATTATTTATCAACTGAAAATTGTATCAAAACTTTAGAAATTCATAACTAATTCTAGATAAGTCCTTTTTACATGAAACCAACTGTAATAAATTTGTATTCCACTAAAGTTTAATATAAAAATGCTTTTAGCTATGCTTCGTAGTAGAAAATTCGTAATCTTTAATAGCTTGTTTTTCGCTATTTTTATATATTCGAATTGTATTAAAACTTGGAAAATGCATATCTTTTACGGATATCGTAAATTGAATGATTTTAACTTTGATAAATTTGTTATTAACTAAACTTTAATCTAAAAATGGTGATAGGTCTAAATCAGACTTAAAAATATGTTAATGGATTTAACCTTATTAATAGCAATTAAAAATTCATTTAATGTTGTAATAGGCACCAATAATTCCTGTAAATTCTAAAAATATAAATTTGATGTTAGAAATCCCTCGGTTATCATACTATAATATGGAATGGGTTTTGCACAAGTTTATATTTCGGAAAGTGCATTATGTTAGTTTTGCATCTTAGAAAAATCATAACTAAATCATTTCAACTCCAAATGACCTGAAGTTTTATATGGGTTACCACTATCCCAGTGGGTAGCTACCATAAAAATTTCAGCTTCAAAACTTTCTAGAAAATGTTTTGCTACTGAGTGCTAATTATGGTAGAAAATGTGTTTTTAGGCAATATCTTTTGCACCACAAATCCAAATTAGGTTTTTCAGTTTTATATCTAGGTATATTCGTATTCTACCTTATGTATAAATTTAATCGCATTTGGATAATTGTTGCTTGCTCATTGGTTTATTTGTGGCTCGTCTTATTGGTTGTTCTTGGTTCTTTTGCCTCTCGCTTAGGATTCGACATTTGCGGTAATCTCGAGAGCGACCCTCCACAACAAATTGAGCAACGACAAGAAGGCAAGCGGTTTGATCATGTTAATCCCGATATTTTAAGTATTTATGTTGATTACAAATTCTATGTATGCATTGCTACTTTGTTTTAATAGTTGGCTTAGTAGATGCATTCCTTAGCAAATGATTATCCTCTACTACCATGAGCCTAGGTTACTTGCTGTGATTTAGAGTTCGTGGATGGGCTCTTGTCACTTAGTAGTTGCGAATTAATTGCTTAGCCATGCTTAGTTTCGGTAGAAATGGGCGGTTATCGACTTGTCGATAACCTTGATCACATCAAACTTATTATGATTTTGATTTCCACCTTGTGCTATGTCTACTTATGAAAACTAAAACTAAAAACAAAATGATTTAGACTTGGGCACAATGGTATGATGGTGTGATTTTGGGTGTGGATGGAATGGTGCCCGGTCAACAAGGACCGAACATCTTGTTACACTAAACCAAGCATTTTAGCGTGCTGACCACATTAGGGGGTATGGGACCTCTCTTGACTTAGTACTTTGGCGTGTATTGCCCTCGGGTCGCAGGAGGTCGCAGGAGGGATGGTGTTGGGAGCATTGTAGTGTCGAAAGACTTCACCCGTGATGGGATTTGTTGTCTTTCGACTTGCAATGTAAGCGTATGGTGTTTCTACCCATACGAGCGGCTCGTGGTTGATACACAATATTGGAAAAAGTCTTGTAGGACTTAGCCGTACAAAGATACCTTCGGAAGTGTGCTTTGTGGCTTAAAGGCGATGCAAGTGTGGGTACATTGGTACACCTGCAGGTTAAAACTATTCGAATAGCCTCGCCCTAGGTTATGGACACGCTTGGCAAGGTCTTTCAAGAGTTAGACTACAACCTTTTAAATTAAAACTTGATGGGTGAGTACGAATCGGGATTAGTATATGTTGTGGTGACTATTGGGTAGTCACTTCAGTGGTTACTTGTAGGTATCTTTACTTACGATACTTTGATAACTAAACAGATTTGCAAACTTGCTTTTAAAATGTATTACATTATTGCAAATAAAGTTGGCTTCATGCAAAATGAGACATACAACCTCCACCTAAATAAGCTTGCATGTAGTTTATGAATAGGTCTGCTATACCACACGTCGGTCTTGCGGGTACAAAGACAATCTTTGTACTCGGTTGCTATGCTTAATTGTTTTGTTGCAGAGGAAGAAGGTGAGCTGAGGGCCTCACTTTGAGGCTGTGTTGTGGTAGCTTATGGGCGACTAGCTTAGCGGCCGGTCGGTTGCCTTGTGGGTGTGTGGCTAACCGGTCGACTTTTGTTCTAGCCATCTTATGGCACCTTTTGCTTCCATTGTCATTCTTGTTTATTGTTCTATTTGGCGGTCGGCTCTCTTTGTAATAACTTTACTTTCTGTATGTCGTTGTTGAACTTAGTGATGTATGTGTATGGAATTGATGTGTAATTTTGTGATGATGTACATATGCTGCAATTCTGGGAGGCATGTGTCCATCGAGGCTTAGAATGTTTAATTAGTAATGCTAGAACCATTTGGAGGTTAAGTGTTACTAGTTAAATATTCCGGGTCCTCACAGACACCGGGATTTTTATACAGGTTCGGGCCTTCTCAGGTGAGAATAACAACCCTACTCATGTGTATCTTGTATTGGGTATATGGATTACAATCAGCAGAAGGTCTTACTCTAATGCTGCTACTGACTGTCTTTCCAAAAAAGCCTCCCCTCCACTATCTTTAAAAGATACCTATTTATATTATACTGTTGGGGCAGTTGTCGTTCCAGGCTAATTAAGCTCATTATTGTGTAATAATGAGAGTAATTACCGGAGTAGTAACCCCCCCACGCTGTTCAACGGTTATCAATAGAGATAGTAGGGAATTATCTGTAATTATTTCAGGTATAACTACGTAATTTGACTGCTCAGGTGCTCACTAGTAAATGGGTCTTCTGACGGGTGGACCCGGCTAATTGTGAGGATGTTGTAGCAGGGCTAATCGTAGCAGAACTTACGATCAGGGGGTAGTCGTAGAAAAAGTTTACGACTGGGTACTGGTCGTAGAAAGACTTACGACCGGACGTAATCGTAGCAGGACTTACGATTACACCATAGTCGTAGAAACACTTACGACTAGGGGTGGTCGTAGAAGACCTTATAACCACCTATCTTACTCTTCTCTTATAATATTAAGGGGTATACCATGTGACGTTATATTACATGATTATGGAATAATAAAATGAGGATCATCATATCCTCGTCAATGCTCTAAGCCCCTGGGCTTTTAAGCCAATCTTTGTTGTTTGGTAATTTAGCTTTTTATAGGATGTTGGTTTATTGAGTTGTGTGTGAAGGATAAAAAGTCTGAATTGTCCTTGAGGGTTTAACGGATTTTGTTGAGTATGTATTTAATCTTATTTTTGCATAGAATTTGAAAATATGACGATACGTGCAAGTGTACATATGAAACAAAATATATTTAGTGCATGCATGTATTAATTTTGGACATTACGTAATGAAAGAAATTAATATCGAAAGGCATATATTGCTGCTCTTGACAATTTAGCTCGTCCGTGCATTTGCTGGAATTCGCTAGTGAGTGCTGTAACTTTCAATGTTTGAAAGTTGTATTAAAAATTTGTATCTTTTGAGGAGGATAGTGTTGCCCTGAAACCTTGGAGAGGACCAAAAAAATGCTCAATTGGTCGTCAGATAAGTAAACGATTTGTAGAATTGCTACTCTTGACAATGGCATTACAATGCTCTTGTTATAGTACTGGAGCACACATGATAATAAATTAAGAGTTGTATCATATTACAGTTATGCATTTGAAAGAAGTATGAAAAAAACTGTGCCAATATCTGAGCAAAAGCAATTATCACAAGTATTAACATTTCATTGGGTATCCACAGTTCCACACCTCAGCCACTCCTACCAATCATGAGATCCTAATCCGACTTGTCACTAGATCATGGAGTCAGATGAATTTCGATGTATTTGCATTCACTTAGTATTAGCCTGCTCCAAGAAGTCAAGAGCCACATGTTCCCTGTAAAAACACATTGTTACCAACTTACAATTAGGCAGTCACACAAGAGAATGTGTTAAACTTTACATTTCTGAAATTTTCTTACCTGTTGTTAGCTACGACTTAATTGCAACATAAGCCCGATTCACTATAGCACCGATGGCGTTGCCACAATGTACACCCAAATATGAGTGTATCTCCCAGTGGTAATTGTCGGACCAATTGTACGTGCTGGATTCATTGTAACAACCCAAATTTCAATTTCAGTAAAAATTTAAAAGTTTATTTATGTTTGTGGTTTTTCCTGAATTTTCAAAAGCTTTTCATAAATATTTTAAAGCTAAAACAAATTTATTTACAAAATTAAAAGCCAACTAATAGTTGGAAATAATTTTATTTAGTCCAGAATGAGTATGGGAATTTCTGTGAATTTTTCCATAATTTTTGGAAGTATTTTGCTAATTTTCAAAGCCTAAATGAATTAACAGAATTTAAAACAATTGAGAAATCAAAAAGAAAAATCAAAAATGGCTTTGGGCCGAAACCCACCGGCCTCGGCCCAAACCTCACATCGCCAAGCATCGCCCACCGCCCGCACTCGCCGCACCCGCCTCTCATCTTCCCCCACCGTCCGATTTAAATCGGACGGCTACTAGTTACCCACGCCTCTGCTTCTCTTCTGACCGTTGGATCATGCACCGACGGTCAAGATCTTTCACAAAGAACCGCACGGTCCGAATGCCATCATCAACGTGAGCCGCACGATCTTAATCCAACTACGCGCGCGAAAGTCACTTACCGCTTCGCTCGGTCTAATCTCAACCATTGGATCTTAATCCAACCGCTGCGCCCGAAAGTCACTTACCGCTTCGCGAATCTAATCTCGACCGTACGTTGAAAATCGGAGGGCCCAGAGTCGTCGTCTTCCTCGCCTTCTTCTTCGCAGCGCCGCGCGAAGCCGCCGCCATGACCAAGTCTTGGAGCTCCGTGTTCCTCGCGGTCTGTTCGCTCTTTCATCGGGCAATCGTGCGAACGGCTCCGCCATGTCACACCGCACTCCACTTCCTCAACCCCTTTATCCTCGTGCACGTTTGCCGAAACCGCGGATGCCCAAAACCGCGCGCACGACCTCCACTTCGTCCTCCCCCACCCGGCCTCCCTTGCCTATAAAAGACAAGCACAGGAGCCTCTACTCACGCCACCCCATCCCCTTACTCACACTCGCCACACCTCCCAATCCGACGCGATTTGAGTTTCCTCCACGGCGTGAGAAATAGGTTTCTCCGATTCGGTGAGACAGAGCCGCCCGACCTCGCCGCAGCCAATCGACGTCGCTCGCTTCGCATGGCGGTGCACGCACCATCTTGGCCGGAGCACCCCTGGAGCGCCATCGCCACCGTGAGCTCCACTTCGCCGCCGCTCATCTCCGTCGCCGACCATCTTCCCGACCCTCTCTGTCACCAAGGAGGGCACCATCGTCATCAGCATCGTCTGGCGGACCTCAAGCACCCCTCCATCGCCGCCGAACGCCACCGGAGCACCACCGCCGCCACACGAAGGTCTCCCCGCTGAAACCCCGCCGCCGGCCAACTCCGACGACCATCCGCACTCACTCCGGTACCAACTTGTTCGCGATACTCCCTACACACCGGTACCAATCACACTCACCGTGGAGCACTAGAACGCGCTGCCGCCGCACCCGCACGCCGCCGCGTTGAATCGACGTATCGCTCACGTGGCAGCCCACGAAGCCGCCACCTCGCGAAGCACATACGCGGCGCCGCGCGGCGCGCGTCGATGCCGACAGGCATGGTCCACCGCACCATCCTTTCCTAGGCTCGGTGGACTTGGTCCACATGGGCCGAAATCACCGACCGATGGACCCCACATGTCGAAATCATTTTATTTAAATTTAATTCTGAATTTCTGAGTGATGCAAGCATTGCGCAATAATTCGTTTTTCCTTTAGAAAAATAAATCAAAATCAATTAAATTGCAAATTTGAGTTATAAACTTCTAAAATTCATATCTTTTGAACCATAACTCCAAATTGGGTGATTCAAATTGCAAAATTTATATAAAATTATAATCTAGCTAACTAAACCAAAATATTTCAGTTTGGAGTTGATTTGAACTATGTTTTTGAATTTATTTGAATTTGCATTTCAATTTGTCGTATTTTACAGATAGAATTAAACGACTCTAGGAGTTCGATCAAACGAAGATTTAGAATTTCAAGACATCGACCAAGGCAAGTTACACCATTGACCATATTGCCCCTATTATTTTAAGTTATTTTCAGTTTTTAAATTCCTTATTGCATGCATATGTTGTTATAAATATTTAATTTCCTGTTTTACACATAGTTAATTCCATATGTTATTGTATGGCCAAATTTGAATGTTGTATCTGACTACCTTGATACCATAGGCAAGATATTACCAAAATTCAAATATATGCTTAGCCAAGCTTAGTCCACATTTACAGAATTTGGAAGGGTTTTACACCAGATTTCTACAAATTGTTTTCAAACTTGATATTGTGGTATTGTTTTACCACATGAGTTTATAAATGAAGTTTTTATTCAAAATAAAACCAAAATGGGTTTGGATTTGGGCGAAATGGTCGGAATGGTGGGTGCAGGTTTATGCACGGGTTTGATCAGTTAAGATCAAGGCCCATGGGTTGAAGGAATGACGCCAAGTCAATTGAGGACCGGTCTTTGAGCCGCTTATTGCTATGCCATAACGTACCACCACATGTCCTGTATGGGCGTGGATTTGGCTAACTAATTTGTGATATCCTAGTATATTTGTGTCATGTGATTTTGTGGGTGTCGGTTAGGCGTTTTATTCCCACTTGGCGCAGAGGGGCTTCCGAGGGCGGTCATCCAAAAGGGCGAAACCTTAGCGGGCATGAATATACTAGGGTAAAACATTGTAAAGGCCTCATGGTAATTGCTCACCACACGCCTACGAAGCGTGAATTGGCGACATAACGAGCATGTCACCTCGTGTGGGTAAAGTTGTACCAACTCGCAGAGTAGAAACTATTCGAATAGCGCGTCGCGTCATGGACATGCTAGCGGGCCACTTAAAGTTAGTATTGTTTTTGGTTTTAAAATGCTTTAATAAACGTTGAGGATGGTTAATCCTTATGAAAATTTGGGCGGGAAGCCAAGTGTTAGAGGATCCTTCACTTTATCATTGGGGTTATCCACATTATATCATTGTCATTTCAAAGTATGATTTTATCCATAGTATAAAATTGCCTTAGAAACTACTATGCTTATTCAAACTGAAAATGTCGTTATGCAAAACAACTCTGCCATACTCACTTGTTTCCATATGCATGCATTTAAATTCAATATTGGGTGTGACTTGCGAGCACGGTAGTAGTGCTCACTCTCTTTGAATAAATCTTATTCGGGAAGGCGCTATATTGTCGGTGAGGACCGGACGAGTAGGCCTTTCGACCAGCGATTGCTGTGGCGCATCGTGTGGCTCCCACTATATTGTTATTTCATTTGTGTTTATCATTTGACATTTGATGTTATTATTCAGGCTCATTTGTATTAAACAGTTATTTATTTATTGCCATTTACGTTTTCGTGATATGAATGTGATATTCATTTTTGTGAGACTGTGTACACTGGAAATCCTGGACTAGTGTTTGAACACAGAGAATTCGGGATCCTTCGTTCCCGGGTTCGACAAAAGTGGTATCAGAGCCATATCGACTGTAGGTCATGGCCCACGGTAGAATTAGTAAAACCATTAAGGACTAATTTTCAAAAATTTACAAACTATTTACCTGTCTTCCAGAGTCTTACTCTTCCTTTCTCTATTAAAAAGATTTCTAAACTCTTGTCCTTTCTAAAAATTGTAGATAGCCGAGAGACCAACCCAGTATCTCCCATGGAGTCTGTTTGGAGAATGGCGGATATCCTATGGAAGATGATGCAAAGACATCGAGTTTCACGAAGAGACCCACATACCAAGGATACAAGTATATCGTGGGGACGCGGAGCGCTTGGAGAGTGGATGTTATCCTCTACTCTAACTTAGCGCGGATACATCCTTCCACATCTTCGACGCCCAATGCGTCGGGAGACTTTCGAGGCGGCATCAAGATGCGGCAAGAGAAGCCGTCACCGACTTCGCTACACCTACGACGCCCATTTTCGGATATCGCATTCCAAGCTATCCCATGCACATCCCCACTCGGCTAGGCGGTGCCTTACCTCACCGAGAATGAGGATATGCTGGAGATCACCCACAGTGGAGTTAGCCAAGGCGATGGATTACGCTATGGCAACACCCGACGACAGTGTATCTCGTTCGGGAGGCTAGAAGTCGCAGAGGAGAGATTGAAGGCGGTGAAGCCGAATTGGCTCTGTACAAGAAGGGCCAAGGCAGTACCTGTAACTCCTCGGACTACACCCCATCCACCCCATAGATGTTTACCTCCACCATTTTTTAGATATTTGCTTTCCCTTTAGTTGTTCAATTAGCTGCGAATTATGAGCTACTAACCTTTTGTGGTAGCCATAATCAGTTGGATAAAATAAAGAATTACTTGCAAAAGAAAATTTTGTGTCTTTGCCTTGTTTTTGTGTGCTTTTTGGGCTAATATAAATTTACTCCCCCTTAGTGCAATCTTTTCTTCCCTTTCCTAAGTCTTTGGAAACTTCAAGCAGATGGTGAACACCCGCACAGGAAATGGCAAGATCCAGGTCGTAACGGGAATACTGACAACCATGAGCAAAGATGTTCAAGAATCCTCCCACAATGACAGGACCGGATTGGCAATGATGATGGCCAATCAAACTCACCTTATTGAATTGTTGGCTCGATCGCTCAACAACGCCGTAACAACCAGTAAATAAAGAGCTACCGCCGCAACTCGTGCACGGCGACACCCTCCTCAACGGGTGACCATGTCGGAGTTCATGCGTATCGTCCTCCGACCTTCTCAGAGCACCGAGCCAATGGATGCGGCGATTGGCCTTCGCCATCGGAAGAAATTGGACATCGCACAATGCACGATCGCGAGAGGTCCTGCTCGCCACTCATCACCAACGGACCGACCTCGGAATGGTGGGACAATTTCGCATCTCCCACGCCAATGCCGGGCTATCTCGTGGGACGAGTTTGTGAGCCTTCCGTCATGCACACATCCTCGCCGGCATGATGACACCAAGAAGAAGGAGTTTCATGCACTCGCCAAGGCAATCGCTCGGAAGTGAGTATCTTCACCGTTTCAACCGACTAGCTCGCTATGCCCGGTGATGTGGCGAGAGATGAAGAACGGCAAGAAAGGTTCTGGAGGACTCAACGGCGATATCTCTGTCCAACTCATCTCCCGTAACTTCACCGACTTCCAACGGTTGGTGGACAAGGCGATCCGCCAGAGGCCAAACATCACGAGATGGAGAACCGCAAGCGGAGGATGGTCGCCCAGAAGATTAACGCAGGAGGCTTTCCCAAGCCTCGATTCATTCAAGAGCGAGCCACGCAGCGTGGGAAGTTCCAGTCTTCCACATCCGAGCCCGGTGCAGAATCGGCGCCTAACACCTCCAACTTCCGCAGCTGCACCTGGCGGAGGACAATTTCAGCAGAAGAACTCCGCCCCTCGGTGAGTGACTGTTTCCACCTGCAATGAAACAGCCACTATGCCAACAGATGCCCTAAGAAGCAGCAGCGTGGCGTCTTCCAAGCGGCACCAGAGCCACGACCCATCGGCGGCATTACAAGCCGCAAAGCGGTTCGTCAAGGCGTGTGAACCACGTCACGCCGAGAAGCCGAGCGACACCGGATGTTGTGCTTGGTATGTTTCTTGTCAATTCAATACGGCTTCAGTGCTATTTGATTCCGGAGCTTCGCATTCTTTCGTGTCAAATAAATTTGTGGGCAAAAATGGGTTACCAGTATCTTCCTTAGCGAATCCCATGATAATCCATTCCCCGGGTTCAGAAATGAGAACTAGTTCTTTATGCCCGAACCTCACCCTTGAAATATCCGGAGTATCCTTCCTAGCAGACTTGATAGTCTTGCATTCCCAAGGTGCGGGCGTTATTATTGGAATGGACTGGTTGGCCAAGAATCATGGACAAATAGATCGTGCCAATAGGTCTATCACCCTCACAAATGGAGAAGGAATTTGGTGGAGTTCAAACCCAAGACTGCACTAATGGAAGTTCTATCCTCACCAAAGATGAAGGAAGTGAAACTTGAAGACATACACGTAGTCCGAGAATATGCGATGTCTTTCGATGAATTACGGCATGCCACCGGACGGACGTCATGTTCTTAATTGACTTAGTCCGGGACGGCTCCAATATCGGCGACCCTATAGAATGCCGCTAATGAGTTAGCGGAATTGAAGAAACAGATTGAAGAAGCACAAGCGAAGGTTACATCCGACCAGTTCATCACCTTGGGAGCACGGTCTTTGTTCGTCAAGAAAAAGGACAATAGCATGAGAATGTGTGTTGATTACGATCACTCAATGAGGTGGCGATCAAGAACAAATACCCTTTACCGGGATAGATGATCCGTTTGATCATTTGAAAGAGCAAGTGTCTTTTCAAGATTGATTTGAGATCCGCTATCATCAACTAAAGATCGCACGTAAGATATTCAAGACAACCTTCACCACGGATATGGATATGCGAGTTTACGGTGATGTCATTGGTTTGACGAACGCCCGCTTATTTCATGAATATGATGAACAAAGTGTTCATGGAATTCTTGGATAAGTTTGTGGTTGTTTTCATCGATGACATTCTCATCTACTCGAAGGATGAAGAAGAACACGAGAAGCATATCGAGGATGATCTTGGACAAGCTCCGAGAATATCGACTTTATGCTAAATTCAGAAAAGTGAATTTTGGCTAAGTCAAGTGGCATTCCTTGGACATATTGTGTCGTGGGAGGAATTGCGAGATCCCGCCAAGGTTGAAGCCGTGTCATTGAAGCAACCCAGATACCACCAAGTGAGAAGTTTCCTTGGACTAGCGGGTTATTACCGCAGTTCATTGAAAATTTCTCTAAGATTGCAAGACCCATGACTCAACTTCAAGAAGGAGAAGAAATTTGATTGGACGGATGCTCGTGAAGAAAGTTTTCAAGATCTCAAGAGGAGATTAGTCTCAAAGACTGTGTTAGTTTTACGATATCCATAAAGATTTCGAGATCTTCTCGCGACGCATCCCGTCAAGGTCTCGGATGCGTATTGATGCGGAGGGCAAGGTAGTAGCTTATGCATCAAGGCGCTTGAGGCCACATGAAGGGAATTATCCAACCCATGATCTAGAGTTAGCGGCGATTGTGCATGCCTTGAAGATCGGCGGCATTATCTCATTGGTAATTGTGAGATTTTCACGGATCACAAGAGTTTGAAGTATATATTCACACAGTGTAATTAAACCTTCTGCAGAGAAGATGGCTAGAGTTGATAAAAGATTATGATCTTGGAATCCATTATCACCTGTGCAAAGCAAATGTAGTTGCAGATGCCCTGGCGAGTAAAGACCTATTGCAATACCATGATGGTGCGGAATGAACGCCAGAATCGCATGAAGAATTGAAGCGTCTAAACTTGGAGATTGTCGGTCAAGGTTGTGTAAATGCTTTGGAAGTACAACCGACTCTTCAAAGTCGATCGAGAAAAACAACTAGAAGATGATGACATCAAGGAGATCAAGAAGAATATGCGAAGAGGCAAGGCTCGAGGATTGTTGAAGGCGAACAAGGAACGAGATGGTTTGGGAACCGCATTTGTGTACCTAACCAACAGGAGTTAAAACAGTCAATTCTAAAGGAAGCTCATGAAACACCTTACCCATTCACCCTAAGCACCAAGATGTACCAGATCCGAAGGAAAAATGCGGTGGGTCGACATGAAGCGAGAAATTCTTGAGTTCGCCGCTCCGTGATGTGTGTGTCGAGTTAAGGCGAACATCGAGACCACCGGATCACAGTGCAGCCACTACCAATTCGGAATGGAAGTGGGAAGAGATTGGCATGGACTTCATCACCGGACTTCCTAGGACCCAATCGGGATATGATTCTATCGGGTGATAGTTGATCGGTGACCAAAGTAGCTCACTTCATTCCGTTAAGACTACATACGAAGCGACCAATTGGCGAGTTATATGTGGCTAGGATTGTTTGTCTACACGGGTACCCAAGAAGATCGTGTCCGGCAGAGGTTCTCAATTTACGCCAAGATCTCGCAGAGTTCGCATGAAGCCTTAGGCACCGACTCAACTTCAAGACCTATCATCCTCGCATGGATGGTCGATTTAACGCACCAATCAAGTACTCGAAGATATGCTCAGAGCCTTTGCCCCGAATTTGGACAAAGTTGGGACAAGAATTTGCCGATGCGAGAATTCTCGTATAACAATAGCTATCAAGCTAGTTTGCAAATGGCTCCTTTTGAAGCATTGTATGGCAGAAAATGCAGAACTCCACTTCTGTGGGATGAAGTAGGAGAGCATCAACTCTTTGGACCTGAGATAATCAAAGAGGCAGAAAGTAAGGTCAAAGCTATAAGGGAACATCTGAAAGTGGCACAAACCCGACAAAGAGTTATCTTGATAACAGTCGAAGGGATCTAAACTTTGAGGTAGGAGATTTTGTTTATCTCAGGTTACTCCACTCGGAGAGTAAGAAGATTAGGACAAAAGGAAAACTTGCACCTAGATTTGTGGGACCATACAAGATTCTAGCCAAAAAGGGTGAAGTAGCCTATCAGCTTGAACTGCCAGAAGCTCTGTCGGCAATACACAATGTCTTTCATGTGTCACAGTTAAAGAAATGCATTCGAGTACCAGAAGAACACACCCTCCTAGAAGGTTATGACATCCAGAAGACCTCACTTATGTGGAGCGACCCATCAAGATTATAGATGTCGCAGAGCGTATCACCGTGGAGCAGGATAATTCGATCATACAAAGTACAAAGTGGAGTCACCATCCGTAAAGTGAAGCCACATGGGAAAAGAAGAAGACCTCAAGACTAACTATCCTGAGCTCTTTGTTGACCAATCCGAATCTCGGTCGAGATTCCCTTAAGGGGGTAGGTTTGTAATGACCCAAATTTCAATTTCAGAAATTTAAAAGTTTATTTATGTTTGTGGTTTTTCCTGAATTTTCAAAAGCTTTTCATAAATATTTTAAAGCTAAAACAAATTTATTTACAAAATTAAAAGCCAACTAATAGTTGGAAATAATTTTATTTAGTCCAGAATGAGTATGGGAATTTCTGTGAATTTTTCCATAATTTTTGGAAGTATTTTGCTAATTTTCAAAGCCTAAATGAATTAACAGAATTTAAAACAATTGAGAAATCAAAAAGAAAAATCAAAAATGGCTTTGGGCCGAAACCCACCGGCCTCGGCCCAAACCTCACACGCGCGCACGGCCCACCGGCCCGCGCTCGCCGCACCCACCTCTCATCTTCCCCCACCGTCCGATTTAAATCGGACGGCTACTAGTTACCCACGCCTCTGCTTCTCTTCTGACCGTTGGATCATGCACCGACGGTCAAGATCTTTCACAGCAACCGCACGGTCCGAATGCCATCATCAACGTGAGCCGCACGATCTTAATCCAACGGCTGCGCCCGAAAGTCACTTACCGCTTCGCTCGGTCTAATCTCAACCATTGGATCTTAATCCAACGGCTGCGCCCGAAAGTCACTTACCGCTTCGCGAATCTAATCTCGACCGTACGTTGAAAATCGGAGGCCCCGAGTCGTCGTCTTCCTCGCCTTCTTCTTCGCGGCGCGCGCGAAACCGCCGCCATGACCAAGTCTTGAGCTCCGTGTTCCTCGCGGTCTGCATTCGCTCTTTCATCGCAATCGTGCGAACGGCTCCGCCATGTCACACCGCACCCACTTCCCCCTCAACCCCTTTATCCTCGTGCACGTTTTGCCGAAACCGCCGGATTCCCAAAACCGCCGCGCACGACCTCCACTTCGTCCTCCCCACTCCCAGCCTCCCCTTGCCTATAAAAGACAAGCACAGGAGCCTCTACTCACGCCACCCCATCCCCTCACTCACACTCGCCACACCTCCCAATCCGACGCGATTTGAGTTTCCTCCGCCGTGGTGAGAAATAGGATTTCTCCGATTCCGGTGAGACCAGAGCCGCTCCGACCTCGCCGCCGCCGCAGTCAGCATCGCCTCGCTTCCGCGAAGCCGGTGCACGCACCATCTTGGCCGGAGCACCCCTGGAGCGCCATCGCCACCGTGAGCTCCACTTCGCCGCCGCTCATCTCCGTCGCCGACCATCTTCCCGACCCTCTCTGTCACCAAGGAGGGCACCATCGTCATCAGCATCGTCGGGCGGACCTCAAGCACCCCTCCATCGCCGCCGAACGCCACCGGAGCACCACCGTCGCCGTCACCCGAAGGTCTCCGCCGCCAAAACCCCGCCGCCGGCCAACTCCGACGACCATCCGCACTCACTCCGGTACCAACTTGTTCGCGATACTCCCCTCTACACACTGGTACCAATCACACTCACCGTTGAGCACTAGAACGCCGTTGCCGCCGCACCCGTCGTCGCCGCGTTGAATCGACGTACGCCACGTGGCGACCACGTAAGCCGCCACCTCGGCAGGCTAATACATACGCGGCGGCCGCGTGGCGCCGCGTCAGTGCCGATTAGGCATGGTCCACCGCACCATCCTTTCCTAGGCTCGGTGGACTTGGTCCACATGGGCCGAGTCACTGACCGATGGACCCCACATGTCAGAAATCATTTTATTTAAATTTAATTCTGAATTTACGTAGTCGATGCAAGCATTGCGCAATAATTCGTTTTTCCTTTAGAAAAATAAATCAGAAAATCAATTAAATTGCAAATTTGAGTTATAAACTTCTAAAATTCATATCTTTTGAACCATAACTCCAAATTGGGTGATTCAAATTGCAAAATTTATATAAAATTATAATCTAGCTAACTAAACCAAAATATTTCAGTTTGGAGTTGATTTGAACTATGTTTTTGAATTTATTTGAATTTGCATTTGAATTTATCGTATTTTCGCGTATAGAATTCGACGACTCTGGAGAGTTCGATCAAACTGAAGATTTAGAATTTCAAGACATCGATCAAGGCAAGTTACACCATTGACCATATTGCCCCTATTATTTTAAGTTATTTTCAGTTTTTAAATTCCTTATTGCATGCATATGTTGTTATAAATATTTAATTTCCTGTTTTACACATAGTTAATTCCATATGTTATTGTATGGCCAAATTTGAATGTTGTATTTGACTACCTTGATACCATAGGCAAGATATTACCAAAATTCAAATATATGCTTAGCCAAGCTTAGTCCACATTTACAGAATTTGGGAGGGTTTTACACCAGATTTCTACAAATTGTTTTCAAACTTGATATTGTGGTATTGTTTTACCACATGAGTTTATAAATGAAGTTTTTATTCAAAATAAAACCAAAATGGGTTTGGATTTGGGCGAAATGGTCGGAATGGTGGGTGCAGTTTATGCAGGTTTGATCTCGTTAAGATCAAGGCCCATGGGTTGAAGGAATGACGCCCAAGTCAATTGAGGACCGGTCTTTGAGCCGCTTATTGCTATGCCATAACGTACCACCACATGTCCTGTATGGGCAGGATTTGGCTAACTAATTTGTGATATCCTAGTATATTTGTGTCATGTGATTTTGTGGGTGTCGGTTAGACGTTTTATTCCCACTTGGCGCAAGAGGGGGCTTCCGGAGGACGGTCAGTCCAAAGGGGCGAAACCTTAGCGGGCATGAATATACTAGGGTAAAACATTGTAAAGGCCTCATGGTAATTGCTCAGTCACACGCCTACGGAAGCGTGAATTGGCCGACATAACGAGCATGTCACCTCGTGTGGGTAAAGTTGTACCAACTCTGCAGAGTAGAAACTATTCGAATAGCCGCGTCCGCGGTCATGGACATGCTAGCAGGGCCACTTAAAGTTAGTATTGTTTTTGGTTTTAAAATGCTTTAATAAACGTTGAGGATGGTTAATCCTTATGAAAATTTGGGCGGGAAGCCAAGTGTTAGGAGGGGATCCTTCACTTTATCATTGGGGGTTATCCACATTATATCATTGTCATTTCAAAGTATGATTTTATCCATAGTATAAAATTGCCTTAGAAACTACTATGCTTATTCAAACTGAAAATGCTGTTTATGCAAAACAACTCCTGCCATACTCACTTGTTTCCATATGCATGCATTTAAATTCAATATTGGGTGTGACTTGCGAGCACGGTAGTAGTGCTCACTCTTGCTGAATAAATCTTATTCAGGGGAAGACTGCTATATTGTCGGTGAGGACCCGGACGAGTAGGCCTTCTGACCCAGACGATTGCCTGTGGCGCATCGTGTGGCTCCCACTATATTGTTATTTCCGCTGTGTTTATCATTTGACATTTGATGTTATTATTCAGGCTCATTTGTATTAAACAGTTATTTATTTATTGCCATTTACGTTTTCGTGATATGAATGTGATATTCATTTTTGTGAGACTGTGTACACTGGAAATCCTGGACTAGTGTTTGAACACAGAGAATTCGGGATCCTTCGTTCCCGGGTTCGACATTCATCGATGCTCCTGTTGATGGTCTATTCATAAGATTAACAAACAAAATTATATACTTATGTCAAATAGAAATGAATAAATTAAGAAAGACTGTGGTGACAGTTATAAGTACACAACAAAGCCATATATGAAAAGTATCTTTTGAACCATTCTATATGTACATACCCTGCGACAAGAGCATTCATCATTATCGTTGCCCCACCTGCCACTGTTATCAACTCTTTCACCTGAAGATTTTTATTAGAAGACAGTTGGCATCATACACTTGGAAGAAAGAAAGCAAACTGAAAGATCAAAAGCATCAGAAAATTAACTTACTGCATGGGGATCATCTAAAATTCAAGGAGCATTTGAAAAACAAAACTCAATTGGAGTCACCTTGATCTAGGAGGGGAGGCGGTGTTGGTGCCAGGGAGAAGGCGACGTCGGGAGGCGGAGTCGGGGCAGGGGAGGTGGCGGCGTCGGTGCCAGGGGAGGCGACGCCATCGGGGGAGTCGGTGCAGTGGAGGCAGCGCTGTCGGGGGCTGAGTCGGGGTAGGGGAGGCGGTGCCGTCGGGAGGTAGAGTCGAGGCAGGGGAGGAGGCGCGCGTGTCAGAAGAGAAGAGGGGAGGGGAGGTGGCGGCGTTGGGGGGAGGAGAGGGGAGGCGATGACGATAGGGATGGGGAGGGGAGGGAAGGCGGCGGCGTGGGAAGCCGAACAGGAGGGGAGGCGTCGGGTTGGGGATCTGAAGAAGAAGGGAAAAATCGGAAACAAGAGAAAAAACGGAAGGATTGAGATTCATATACAATGGCATTTCGTGGGTAATTTTAACGAACTTTAGTGACAGACTGTTATTCCATTCCGCAAAAAGCAAAAAAAAACACCTCTCCCATGGCTTATGGCTTTTAAGATTAAATTAACTTAAGCTTTTTATAAGTTGGATAAAAAAGCCACCTCTTTGTTTAGGCTTAGGCTTTTTTGCTTTTAAGCCAAAGAAAAAACCTAAACAAATAGGGCCTATGTACAATATGCTTATGTCAGCTATTTATAGCCTCTATCACGTAGGATTTTTGTTGATGTGGATGAAACATAATGAAGAGAGAGAAGATGTTGTCTAAAACCCTGTAGTCGACTGTAGCACCAGAAACAAAAAAACATTAAAAAATTGTATGTTGTCTACAATCTTGTAGCCGACTGTATCACCACAACCATTGTATGAGCTGTCTTTAGTGCTGTCTACAGGTTACATGGAGAGTTGCTATAGACAACAGCTGTTTGTACCATTGTACATGCCCTAAGTGGCGCCCACAGGGCTCTATTCATAGTGCCTATAGGGGTTGGTAGGTTACATAAATATCCCACTAAAGTGCTACAGTACAAGGGCATGGATGCCTTTTTATCCCTATTTGTGTCTATGTGTCGTCCCTTTCCTGTTATCACAAGGCAAGGTGCAGCAGACCTAACCATGGATGAGGTCCACTAGATCGGTCTGGATTTTGTGGTTGTGGACGTCAGCGGGGCGAGATCCAACAGTTGCCGAATGGGGTCCCCCTTGGCTTACACCTAGGTGGCCAAAAAGGTTGACGGTGGGGGTCACTCCCACAACAAATAGTCTCTTATGGGCAAGGGCTTGCAATGTGCAAGTCAAACTAGTATTTTTTATCGAAAGCTTTGGCCTACCCCATCCCCTTTGGCCAAGCATCCACCCCGACTAGCCCATGCAGCTTGTGCCAGTTGCAGACCATGTCGTGAGTGCTGACCCATTTTCGTCTTCCCGCGCAGGGCGCGGGCACCAGTGCGATATGTCATTACTGGTCCATCATGGACCGAGCCTAGGAGACGGGGTGGGTGCCTTACGCAATCTGCTTGAGCAGGGCGTATAGCCACCATCTGGTGCGCCACACGTCGGCCATCCGCCAGCGCGCGACGGATGCCAAGCGCGCGCGTGCGCAGTCCCACGGTCGCCATCACGCCCCGTTGTAACCGGGAGTCGCCGCTTCTTTGCGTTCCACAAGATTTCGCGTCGCGTTTAAACCCGCGGCCGAGTGTGAGGGTAGAGATGGCTTTTCTCCTCCATCACGCTCCCTTCTCCTGCTACCACGATCGCCGCATCGTGCCCTAGTGCGTCCTTACGCCTTTGGTGGTTCCGCGGCGTTGGTTTTCTTCCCACGTCGTGCATCTTTTCTCCGCCAACGACACTCGAGCCTGGTCCGCCATCACTCCTACTGTTGGACACTGTCGACATCGCTACCCCTTGGAGGATATGATGAAGAGCGGTCGTGCTGATCTGTGTCCCCCAAGCGGTGACTACTACAACTCCGCCACGCCACCGCCCTATGGCGGCCGCCAGATTCCCTGGGTCATCTTCCAGCGGTGGTCGTGCTGACTTCAGCGTACCCCTACCTAGGTGGGGTGACTCCAGCGCAGGGGCCTCCTGCGAGAAACTACAACCTCGACTCTAGCATCGTGCAGGGAAAGCGCTGGAAAGGGATAGGGAAGGATGGCGCCCTGATGAAACACTTTGGAGAATCCCTTGTGACCCAGGAATTCCTCGAGGGCCTCGTCCGTGACGGGAAAGTGGCGAGCCTCGATGCGGTACAAAGGCCTCTGGGCATCGAGGAGCTGCACCCTCATGGCGACGAGACCATCATCTTTGATGTCTACTTCGACGTTGGGATTTGCTTCCCCTGTGCGAAGTTTGTGGCTGAGGTGTTCCGCCTGTACACCTGAGAACTTCCACAATTGACAGCCAACGCCATTGCCAAGCTCACAGTCTTCGAATGGCCGATGTGGTCGGAGGCCACTTGGGGAACGACCCCCTTCTTCACCCATCTCCACAATGCCCAACCCCAACCCAAGAAGTTGATGCCGAGCCAATATAGCGACTTCACGAGTGTCAGCTTCCAGGTTCGCCCTCCCAGGCCATGTGATTTTCTAACCAATTCTATGTGCACCAAGTGGGACTCCAATTGGGTTCGGACGATGGTTCTATCATCGATGCCTTCCAAAGGAGGGGCTTTGCTAGACAAGAAGGGCATGGACTTCATACTGACCTCTTCGATCACCTTGGGAGGCGGTGGTGAGAAAAGTCGTGTGAAGTTGCGTGCCATCGCTAGTAAGATGAACATGCGAGACCTCGCTGAGGAGTTTTGCATGCTATGGCTGGCCCCACTATCCTGGTGAGGCCAGTTGATGAAGGTCGGGGACCTTCGTGAGGATGGTAGCAAGACTCTCATTCATCAGTTGGCGAAGCCAGAAAACCTAGGTAATGTTCACCAATGCCCCCTATGACCTTCTCCATTTTCGGTGGTCTCTTACCTCCTTCTAATATTTAGGGGCAGTGCTTTCACTAGGAGAAGCAAAGCGAGCAGCCTGCCTATTCCTTGGTCCTTACATCCCCAAGGAGCACGACGCTCGCGAGAATGCCACCCGAAATAGCCCTTGCATCAATAGGATGTGTGAGGCCCTCGAGCTACCCGTTCTGGAGTGGCCTTCTCCGATGGAGACCAAGGTGAGTGCCTCCATGGGCCACCCTTCTTCATCCTGCTCGAAAGGGGGCAAGCACAAAGGGGTGCTCGACGCGATGCCTCTAGCATGTGCGTCGCCTTTAACCGTCGACAACATGAACAAAGAAGAAGAAGAAGACAAGGGAGAGATAAAGCCAGAGAGGAGTCGCCAGAGGAGAAGGAGCACCCGGAGTCTCCTCCCACAATGAAGAGGGCCAGGGTTGACCCTCCCCATGTAGCCTCGGAGAGCGGCTTTCGCATGGCCCTTGACATTTTCGCTTTGGACTTGGAGTCCAGGGGCTCCCCACCCCGGAGTCCTACTTGAGGTGGCGCGAGTAGCCCTCCGACACACACGGAGGGCCATGAGATTGTGAGTTTTGGCCTTTTTCATAGAACCCCTTGGCTTCGTGCTCCATTCTCCCCTAGGAATGCTGACACTAACACTGTTGTCTTCCTCAGCCACCCCAACACACCCGGAGAGGATCACACTAGGTGCCCCTATGCCTAGGGCTGAAGCTAACCTGATCCCCGAAGGGGGTGATGGGTCCGCAACCGTTGTTAGTGCCGAGGGCTCTCCCTTGAGCCCCTTCGAGGGACGGGCCTACTACCCCTAGGCCAGGAGACGCCCGACTTCTTGGTTCACCTCGGCGCATGTCCAATGTTAAGGGCGAACGCCGACCACCTTATCTTGCCCAATGCGTAGCATCTCTTGAGGTCCTGCAAGTTTGAGGCCTTGCGCGAGGCTTTGGAGGCATATGGGATGAAGGTACGCCTAATCTAGCTTGCATTTTTCCTCAATTTACCTATTCATGTTGTGTCTGATGAATTCGCCTTCCCAATTGTGACCAGGCTATGGTGCTCTCCCGCATGCTAGGGCAAGTCGGCCGATCGAGGGTGTCGGGCCTCCGCGAACAACTAAAGGGGGGAGAGGGCGATGGTGGCAGAGGCGGTCCAGGCGAGGCGTGCCAACCTTCTCAAAGATGAGAAGTAAAGGGCCCTCGATCAAGCATAGGCTGATGCCCAGATGGCCATTAAGGAGAAGGAGGATCTCGAGGCGAGGGTGAAGGCCCTTGAGGCCGAAAGGCTCCGCTTGAAGGGAAGACTAGAGGTGGAGCAACAAAGTCGGCCCCAACTGGCCCACACTATGTGGGGGGCTATGGACGCGTTGGAGGATGCCCTTTAGGAGCTTGAGGTGGGAATGTTAGAGCGCTCGCTTGCGGAGGAGGATGTTGGTACCTCCGTCGCCCGCCTTTGGGATGCTGCCTCCCTTACCCTTACCCACGACACAACGAGGTCATATGGGAGTTACTTCTTGAGGGTGACGGCCCAAACACTCATAGGTCTACTTCACCTAGAGGGGTGCAGCCACGTGGACTCCTGGCTCTCCCGTAGTTGGACTGCCCTTCTAACCCAAAGGCCATGAGGAAGGAGATCCACACCATGCAGAAGTCCAACTGCACGAATGTCCCTTCGTAAGGCGTTGGGTCAAGACGAAGACCTAGGTGCCTATTGGGTTAGATCCACGACAAGGGTGCGGATACAGAGGCCTCCAACGCTGTCGTGCCCAATAGTGGAAACCAAGTGTGACTCCTAGGGTGTCAACCCTCCCGCTTCCTTCTGTATTTTTGCACAACCCCCCTTTCGTTCTTCTCTTTCCTTTTATGTAGTCTCCGCCTCTCCGGTCACCCTGTGAGGCCACTAATCGCAGTCTCTCTGCTTCTGCTCGAGGAGAGGGGTATAGGGTAGTTTTAATGTAAAGCCTGCTTTAGAGGTTGCGAGATATTTATGTGTGCTTCCTTTGCTTGCACACCCTTGTTTGTGTTGGATGGTCTTTGCGTTTTACCCTCCCATCATTTTTCTGCTAGGGATTCCGATACGGTTACTGGTCGGCCGCTCAAAGAGGATGTCCTCTGTCTATGAGGTGCTCCTCCAAGGAGTTAGCCTTCCACACAAGCACTAAGGTGGAGCAGCATGTCCCCCTGGTTTGGCCTTGCCACATAGAGTATCACAGGGAGGTGCTATCAAGGTTTCAGTGGAGGGAATGGAGTCTCACCCATCCTGGAGGTACCCTAAGTGTGTTTGTGACTGACTGTTACACACGACAAGAGTTGCGACATCGAGAGTCAGAGTAGTTTTGGGCTAGCTTCGCTCCTCTCCCTTGGGGCCCTCGCCGACTACGTCAAGGTGGAGGATGCCTCCGATGATGATGACGCGAGCTCTTCCACTGGACCTCTGCTTCTAGGGTCGCATCACTAGACAACCTTCGACGCTTCTTAGAGGCTAAGAGTCGAGACTTGGCTTATCACCTTAGGGAGTGGTGTCTTTGTGTAGGGTATTTGGCTATTAGTTGTTGTATATAACATGTTGGTGTGCCTTTTTTAAGGTTTGCATAAGTGTTGATTCTTATGCCTACATTTTTAGAATAAAACAGAACACATAATCTAGCATTCTTCTTGCGTGCGCCCCCTTTGTCCCCCGTCCCCACGCTTCGGTCGAGGGTTTGTGGTGAGTCGAGTGTAGTGAAGGAGAGGGCACGTGCTGTTAGAATGCGAAGCGCTCCATCCCCATCCTTTGAAATGCTAAGAGTCGAGACTTGGCTTGTCACCTTAGGGAGTGGTGTCTTTGTGCAGGGTATTTTGCTATTCGTTGTTCTATATATCATGTTGGTGTGCCTTTATTAAGGTTTGCACAAGTGTTGATTCTTATGCCTACATTTTTAGAATAAAACGGAACACACAATCTAGCATTCTTCTTGCATGCGCCCCCTTTGTTCCCCATCCCCACGCTTCGGTCGAGGGTTTGTAGTGAGTCGAGTGTAGCGAAGGAGAGGGCACATGCTGTTAGAATGTGAAGCACTCCATCCCCATCCTTCGAAATGGTGGTGTCGGAGACGGCATGGCATAGCATGCGAGACCGAGGCACCTTTGTATGCTAGAACATTTTGTCCCTCATCCTTAGAACTGGTGGCATCGGAAATAACACGCCATAGCGCGCGGGACTGAGGCGGCTTTGTACGTGAGAACGCTCCATCCTCCGAACTGGTGGCATCAGAAATGGCACACCATAGCGTGCAAGGCACCATTGTACACACGAACGCTATGTCCCCCGCCATCCTTTAAACTGGTGGCGTCATAGATGGCACGGCATAGCATGCGGGATCGAGGCACCATTGTACGCGAGAACGCTCTGTCCCCTATCCTTCAAACTGGTGGCGTTGGAGATGGCATGCCATAGCGCGTAGTACCGAGGCGCCCTTATACGCGAGAATGCTCCGTCCCCCATCCATTGAACTGGTGGCGTCAGAGACAGCACGCCATAGCGTGCGAGAATGAGGCGCCTTTGTACGCGAGAACACCCTATCCCCCATCCTTCGAACTAGTGACGTCGGAGACGGCACGACATAGCGTGTGGGACTGAAGTGACTTTATGTTGGGGGCTCGAAGGCCCCTCACTATTTTATATACTCCGTGGAGTACGTCGTGGTCTTGAAGGCTCATCACGATGTTTTTATACTCGTGGAGTACACTAGGGGCCCAAAGTCCCCTCGCAATTTTTTAATGCCCCGTAGAGTACATCGGGAGCTCAAAGACCCCTCGTGATTTTTATACTCCGCGGAGTATGTCGGGGCTCGATGGCTCGTCATGATTTTTTATACTCCGTAGAGTACGTCGAGGGCCTGATGGCCCCTCGCGATATTTTATACTCCACGGAGTACACGTACCCTATGATGTATGCTAGTGGCACCGAAGAGGCGTTAGTGCATTAATTTTGTATTGATGAGTGCTCATTTAGAGGAGGCATACGCTATTACAAGACATAGTGATTATAGATTTGCGCACGCGCTGGCTTCTTAAGCGTAAAGAACAAAAAAAGGGGGTGTCTTCGCTAGAGCCTCTAGCTCCCCTCCCTGATTATGCATAGTATCTGCGGAGCCTATTACCGTTGGAGGAGTGCTTCATGGTCTCCCCTTTGAGGGTGACCAAACGGTAAGAGCTTGCGAAAAAATGCAATTATGAGGTAGGGTCCCTCCCACTTGGACCGCAACTTGCCCACGATATCGGTGTGGAGTGCACTCTTAAGTATGAGGTATCCAACCGTGAAGGAGCGTGGCAGGACGACGTCAACTGTTGTGGGAACGAGGCCAAATAATAAATATAGGGATTCAGGATCTCAGAGGGATTCACCGAAGCATAACGAGTACGAGGAACGAGTAAATGGTAGCTTGCTATATAGGTGTCTAGTGAATACAAGTGTTCCAACCCCCTAAGTGGAGCCCAGGGGGCTCTATTTGCAGTGACTATGGGGGTTGACAGGTTAGAAGAATGCCCCGCTAAAGTGCTACAGTACAAGCATGTGTGCCTTTTTGCCCCTGCCAGCGTCCACGTGTCGCTCCTTGCATGTTATCACAGGACGGGGGCGACAAACCTAGCTGTGGGCACGGTCCACTGGACCAGTCTGGATCTTGTGGTTGTGGATGCTAGTGGGGCAGGATCCAACGGTCGCCGAATGAGGTCCCCTTGGCTTGCGCCTACGTGGCCAAAAAGATGGACGGTGGAGGACACTCCCACAACAGCATACACCTAGAACATGTGATGGTTACAGTGCATATGACTATCGTTGCATCGAGGCTCCGTGCGGGGCGCTGGAACCTTGATTTGCTACGCTCGTTCTTCAACTACATGCATCAACAGCTCAGGTCTACGAGAGGAAAAAAGTGAAGATGTATCATGCAACTAAACCTATTTTACCGCCATATGCGGAGAATGGATGGAAGGTTCAATTCAAAGCAGATTTCGCTATGGTTATCCATTGCGCGAAGATGAATTTTTTCCCCGCGAATTCAAGAATGGCTAGATAATATCTTCTGATTTCTTATTGTACATTCTTTTTCTCTTTTTCCTGTATAAAAGCCCTGTTTGTTTAGCTTTTCCTTTGGCTTATAAGTAAAAAAAGTCTAAGCCAAAATAAAGAGGTGGTTTTTTCATCCCGCTTATAAAAAGCATAAGTCATTTTAAGCCTAAAAGTCATAAGCCATGAGAGGTGTTTTTTTTTTGGCATTTGCATAATGGAATTACCCTTTGTCACTGAAGTTCGCTGAAATTATCCACAAAATACCATTGTATATAAATACAAATCATTTCTTTTTTCTCTTCCTTCCTCCTCTCCACCTATTTCCCCCTTTCCCTTTCGTTCCCACAACCGCCGCCGCCTCCCTCCCCAACGCCTCCTCCTCCTCCCCAACGCCGCTCCTCCACTAGCGCCCGCCTCCCCAACGCCGTTCCTCGCGACACCACCTCGCGACGCCGCCGCCTCCCCTCGGACGAAGATGTCGCCTCCCGCCGTCGCCACCTCCCCTGGTCCGCCTTTGACTTCAGACGACCCCGACGCCGGCCCTTCCTCGTCTGACGCCGCCTCCCCAATTGTGAGTCTCTGCCTCCTCCGACGCTAGCACTTGTTCTTGACATGTTTCGGCAAGGTTCTCTGCATTTGAAGTTAGAATGCAAGCAATGCTCACTGGAGCATCAGTAGTAAGCTTTACGATAGCATCAGTAGCATGCTGTTATTTATACGGAAAGACTCTGATCACATTATTTGGTTGTGAACACTGTAATTTTTTTAGCACATCTATATAAGGCAGCTGCTGCATCAACTCTCCTTTTTTTCCTATTGCCCTGGAATATGAATTGCCTTCATATGTTTGTTGCAAAAAAATGGAGTAATAGATGTATCGCAGTCTTTCAGGAACCAGATAATAGTTGGGTGATTGAACTCCTGCTCCTAGTTTGTTTTTTCTATTGAAAACATCGTTATAAAGACCGAGTCAGTGGCAAACGACAACTCTCGCCGATGCTTGTTCATTTCAACTGTGCCTTGCAAGCTGGTAAGAACTAAGAACTGTCAGTGAGGCACTGTCTTCAGTAAGTTGGTTTTTTTTTCTGTTAGTTTTATTGTTTTGTTCCTCATGGTACCTCAATTCAAAGAACATGATTGGCCTTATTCTAGGTTTAGTTTTATTATTTTTTTGCAAGTTAAATGTTAGTTTTGCACATCATTATATTATGCCCTAAAAAGTTATAAATCATCATATAAATTGTATAGATGGAACTAGTTACTATCATCAAGGTAAATTGGAATATATTTGGCAATATGACATTTTTGTCAGATTTGTGTTGAGAAAGTTGGTGCTAAAAATAGACCATTGGGATATTTGAATACCACTGGTTAGAAGAACCTACAGAAAAAGTTCTTTGAAATGACAGGGAAAAGGCATGACAAAAAACAACTAGGAAGCATTAAAAAAAGAATACAACTTGCGGAACGATTTAAAACAAAAGGCAGCTAGACTAGGTTGGAATCATCAAAAAGGAACTATAGCTGCATCTGATGCTCGGTGGAAAGAGTACAAGGTAGTCATTGGAGAAATGTCTATTTATTAATGTGTATGACATCATATTTTAATTTATGCTAACTTCAATTTTTTTTTTCAGCAATATCCTAAATATTTTGTGATAATTGCATGTATGGTGGCACACAACTTCATTCGAGATAGTGCTTTACGTGATGAACTTTTTGAGAGACGTGATCTTGACAAAGATTATGATTCAAATGATATACTGGATCATTTGGAGGGCACGGTGTCAATGGATCAGCAATCGATGATGGAGATATGAGTATCTTTCGTGATAGTATTGCTACTTCTTTAATGGCCGTAAGAGGATAAATAGATTACATTAATATGATATGTACAACTTGTAGTGACAAGATAATTGCATCATATATGATCAGATAATACTGTGCTATTTTATTTGGTTGGTTAATATTTGACTTTCTATATTGATTTCTTGCATTACACAATGTCCAAAATTAATACATGCATGCTTGTACGAGCGAAATCTATTTTATTTCATATGTACACTTGCACGTATCATCTTATTTACAAATCCCATGCAAAAATAAGTTTAAATACATGCTTAAAAAGTCCTTTAAACCCTAAAAGGCAATTCAGACTTTTTATCTTTCACACATAACTTAATAAGCTAACATCCTATAAAAAGTCGGCACGTGAAGTCGACTACACAACACCTCGATCTCCCAGCATGGGTACTAAAATGTGGACTGTTTATGAAAGTTGGTATTGCAACATTGAAAGCCCATCGCTAATCTAGCTGGGAATTTCTATGGCGAATTAAGGTTATCCATCTTAGTTTCGTAGTAATTTTGTGTTTTTTTGTGAAGAAAAGAGAACCTTATAAATTACTCAGAAAGTTCAGAACACTCTTGAGCTACCAAGTACTCAATACAAAAAGGAACTTGATCACGCCAAACTACACAATGGTTCAGACGTTTTGCAAGTTGTGCCAACTCATGAGCAACACCATTTTGTTCTCTTTTCGTGTGACAAATCTTGAAACCTGGCAAATGAAGTGCCATCTCTAGTACTTCAGACAAAATAAACATCAGCTTAGACCGGTGATCCTTCAGGTGCAACAGCATATAGACAAGCGATGCACAGTTCGTCTCCAGAACTGCCGCCTTATGGATCCACTCTATGGCCAGTTTGACACCTTTATGACATGCCCAAACTTCTACTTCCTCCGGATCATCTCCGTTGGGAATTGACCTCCATGAAGAGAGAAGCACTGCACCAAATTCATCCCGAATTATTATCCCCACACCTGCTTCACCAGACTGGTACGAAAGCGCCCCATCAACATTAATTTTCACCCAACCTGGATCAGGTGGTTCCATCTCTCTTGAGGTCTATCTTCTAGAGCATGAATCTGACTAGCCCTCTTTGAACCCAACCCACACTTCCCTTTAACACTTACTACTTGATATTCTTGACTGATGTTATACAAAGTATTCCAATAGTCCTCAAGAAACTTGACAGAGCCAATAATCGAATTTTTTTTAGAAGCAAAAATCGTGTCATTATGCACCTGCCAGCACCGCCACAAAATCATCATCAGCTTATCACTCTCTACTCTCGGCAAACTACTCAACAACAGAAGAAGCCAGTCCGGACCCAAGAACCGAATTCTATGATCTTCTAGTGACAACCACAAGCAATTCTGCAAAGCCTCACACAGGTCTCTTGCATGTGGGCAAGTAATCACGGCATGAAAACCCGTTTCCTCCTCTTATCCACATATATCACAGATAGAGTTTGGTGATATCTTTCGCCGCCAACAGTTGGCTTTTGTCGCCGGCCCTTCTTTTGATAAGCGCCAAATGAAGCGTAGTAATTTTGTTGAGAACAAATTAGAATGTACTATTTAAAACATATTATATCGGGTTGGCCTGATGAATGCAATGCATCCATAATAATTTAAAAACAAGGCGACGATAGGAAGCATATAAACTAAATTTGGTTCATATTTGGGATTCACTTGGTCTCACGGTAGGACCCTCCACAAGTATTTTTTGGGCTGGACTAGCGCCCAGTTGTCCGGAGGGAGAGGAAAAAATTGGACGCTGTGACTATAGTCGGATCTCACTTAAATAGATCCATCTGGCACAACAAAATTCCATGAAGTGCAACAATCAGCTATTGAGATTGCAACAAATCACCAGCTTCAATGCAACAATGCACGAAATGCAAACCGCATGTGCAACGCAACAAATGAGAATCATTAGTGCAACAAAAATAAAACCTCGATGCAACAACAGAAAGGCCATGTGAATACTGCAACATTTGAGTGCGTTGTACCGTAGCATCCAGAAATAACAACCTCAAGATATTTTGTGTTTGGAAACCATCTTGTAAGACTCAAATCCTCGTGCCCAGCGCACGAATTTTATAAGGTC
Organism: Ampelocalamus luodianensis; assembly: GCA_036346255.1. NCBI lineage: Eukaryota > Viridiplantae > Streptophyta > Magnoliopsida > Poales > Poaceae > Ampelocalamus > Ampelocalamus luodianensis. The sequence goes on from CM070633.1 coordinate 52,631,506, forward strand.
TCGAATTTATTCCCGATCTCCGTCTGTCTAGACATATGCTAAAAAGACGTATTTGTGTGTGTTACGTGTGCGTGGTGACGTGTGTGTGCGTACGTGTCTTCCTCGTAATCGAAAAATACATATTTTATGCTTCGCATGTATAATTATCGACATAAGCACGACAAGTCATCTTGTAGTCAAGCAACAACTAATAAGATCCAGTACCAAGTGCGCTGGCCCAAACGACGTCAATACCCGGGCTAATTTCAAGCACTAGAGACTGGCACCGGCCCCAATCCAATCAACCGTGCACTTAGGTGCGTTTGGTTGGTGGGATGAGGTTGAATGGGATGTGATGGTACAGGTAGGATGGGATCGTCCTGGATAAGATGATTCAAGTATAGTGTTTGGTTGGTGGGATATGATGATATATGATTTTGTTTGGTTGGTGGGATAGGATGGCCCTAGATGGTTCAAGATGATATTTGGTTGATGGGATAAGATGATACATGAATAATTTTTTTGCAGTAAAATATGCCAAGAATGGTCTTGTTTTGTTGATTAAATAACAAGGAACACAACGGTTCAATCGGATCGCAAATCGGATACTCGGTTTAGAAAATATAGTAATTTGAAACTCGTAAATCATGTTTTTTTTTTCATACGCGTCTTGGAATTCGAGTGAACGGTGTGATTCGGGATTTTTCCCCGAACAAGATGATACAGCATAAACATGGAATATTTTTATTTCTTGAATCATCTCATCCCGAACGGTTTGATTCTATTCAACAAATTAAACATCTGAAGAAGCTCATTTCCCATACTTAACAGTTCAAAACTAAATGATTCGAGGAACTAAGGGTGTGTTTGGATCGATGTATGAGATGATCCCGTACCATCCGATTCGGGAAATAGCCTCATACACGTGTTTGGTTTGCCGCATCGAACCGCTCCATCCTGCACCAGATCGTTCCACATACGCGAATATTCCACAGATATTCCGAACGAACTCGTTCCATGAAATCGAGCGAACGACGCGGTTCATCGTTTCCTCGCTGCTTGCCACTCTCTCTGTAACCGCTGCGCCACCCCGAGCTACGCCGCCTTCCTCATCGCTTCACGCCCAGCGCCACCGCCGCCCCGATCCAGCGCAGCTTCCTGGTGTTCTCGTCCCCGAGGTCATCCCAGGCTCCGCCGTCGGACGCGCCGGGCTACTCCCTGGCGATGTCATCCTCACCGTCCATTGGTAATCCTCGGTCGTCTCCCTCCTTCCCCGCACGCCTCCTTCTCCTCCCCAGCTGGCCCGCATGCCTCCTCCTCCCCAGCGGCCACCTCCTCCTCCCTGGCGCCCTCCTTCTCACCGGCCTCACTTGGATCTAGAGAGCTTGCGCGCTCGGCAACAATGGTGGCGGCGCTTGATCGCATGGAGACGAAGGCGAGAAGGAAGAAACAGGCGGGCCCACATGGCAGTCAAAGAAAAGAAAGGAAAAGAAATGGGTGAAGCGGTGACCGTTAGATTTAAATCGGACGGTCCACAATGAAAGTGCCGTTTCGGACCGTCCAGAGGTTACATTGAATCGTGGCCATCCATTTCAGATCAGACGGCTCATGCGCGTTGGGCCATGCGGCCTGTCCGAAGGTCACGCGAGATCCTGGCCGTTGATTTCAGATCCAACGGTTGGCGTTGGTTGAAGTGTTAAGACGCATGGGCGCGAGTGGAAAAGAGCAGGGCGATTGCTGGCCGTCGGATTTCAATCCGACGGTCATGATTTGATGAAGGCTGTGCAAGTGGTTTGGGCCAGAAAGGGGAAGTGAACTGGGTTGCACAGTGGGATTTTGGCCCAAAGGTTGTTCTGGGTTTTAAATGAATATCGTCAAATATCGTTAAATGTCGTCAAATGCCGTCAAATATCGTCTAATATCGTCAAATGTTGTCAATTATCATCAAATGTCGTCAAATGTCGATAAATATTGTTAAATGTTATCAATTATCATCAAATTTCGTTAAATATCGTCAAATATTGTTAAATATCGTCAAATATCATTAAACTTTGTCAATTATCGTCAAATGTCATTAAATTTTGAAAGTTAAAATAATTTCCTTACCTCAAATTCGGCTTGGCAAAAAATATAAAAGTTAATTATGTGCAAAACAATTTTCAAACTTGAATTTAAATTTAAATCAATTTCTAAACTCAATTCTCACAATTGTGAACAGTGAACTCACCACCTCTAGTGAGAGGGTTACCATATCTAACTTCATCCACCAAACCAAACAATAGCTTGAACCATCGAGAACAACCAACCAAACAAAATCCTGTATCATCTCATACAGCCAACCAAACAGACTGACTGTATCATCCCATACAAGACGATCCCATCCTACTTATACCATCCCATTCAACCTCGTTCTACCAACCAAACGCACCCCTAAAACACCCTTAATCTCGGAAAGAGCCCATCCCGTCCAGCATCTTTGTCAGTCCCACCGCACCACTGCTCCACACCAAAACCCGCGCCGGCAAGCCGAAAGCCGAAAACACCCGCCGCAAAAGGCCCTAACCTCTCGGTGGAGCTTCCATGTCTCCCTCCGCGCCGCCCACTGCCGTCCGCTTCGCGAATCCGCCCAAAACGCTCCTCCCAACCTCCTGCTCATCCACCGCTCGCCTCCCTCGCCTCTCCATGTCCACCTCTTCTGCCCGCACCCCACCCCTCGCCGCAGCCGCCGGAAGCGGCGGGGCGCCCTCCCTCCTCGCCACCGACCCGGACCACCGTGACGCTGTCCTCCTCGCCGCGCGCGGTGCCATGGCGACCTGTCTCGGCGAGACCCGCCTCGACCTCGCCATTCCCGGGCTCCGCCTCGCAGCCAAGGGCAAGGTGAGCGAACCACTGGACTATTATCCATTGGGGGAATGCTCGATGGTTCCAGTGACCTTTGGTGTTTGATGGGAAGGTGAGGGATGTGTACGAGAGCGGGGAGCACCTGGTGCTGGTGACCACGGACCGGCAGAGCGCGTTCGACCGTGTCCTTGCTTCAATCCCTTTTAAAGGGCAGGTATGCTCCTCATCTGTTGTTCGATGCTAATGTTTATAAGCATATGCGGAATTTACATGCCAATGCCATACTGGTTAGCTGCTGAGGTGTTATCATTCAGGTATGCCACTGCAGTATTTTCTAGTGTCACGCCCTAATGATCGTATCGGATAGCTGTGCGTCGTAGGTGGCTTTGGCCCCGGCTTGCGACCAGGCGCCGTGGCTGCGGTCGGAAATCAGCAACGCTAGAAGATGCGTAATAGACTGGGAAGGGATTGAGCAGATTGGAAATAGAAGAACTAACTCTTGTCTGCCTCTATTGATAACGCTAACCTCATTATATAGAGGTCGTCTGATACAGAGTCCCCTTCGAACTCATTCCGAAGCCAATTCATACTCCTACTTAACTACGACTCAATATCTATCTTACTGTAAATTAAGAATCCTAATACAAAACTAAGTTAAGAATCCTAATCCACTCCGTTTCCTTTTGCTGCTGGCTGTTTCTTCCGATTCCGAGGCTGGTATGGAATCCCATACATGGCATCTAGTCTATTTGTTTTCTTCAGATTCAAGGCCACTCTGTACGATCCAATTTGCAAATAAACACTTTTTGCAATAGTAAGTTTTGGATTTGATGTGCCAACCAGTCTACCCAAAAACTTAAGCTATTGAAGAAAGGTGGCCGATCTACTCATACTTGAACAGTAAGGTTCAATGTTGCAACTTCAAGTAATTATCACCTGAAAATATGACAAGTGTTTGTCCATAGTCATGTCTAGAATTTGTCCCATTTTTTGATCTAGCTGTTTATTCTTAAGCTGGACCAGCTTGTCTGACATCATATAATGAAGTGTATAAACTGAATGTAATGGAATTGGTAAGTATTTCTTCCATGATCAATTGTTTTGATGCGCTATCATATGGATGATTTCAGGTTCTTAACGAGACAAGCCTTTGGTGGTTCAATGGGACCCACCATATCACTCCAAATGCAGTAGTGTCTTCTCCTGATAAGAATGTGACAATTGCCAAAAGGTGCTCAGTTTTTCCAGTTGAATTTGTTGGTGAGACTTAAGGCTTGCTGCATATCTTGATTATTTGTCATACCAGTTTGCAATCCTATCATGCATAATCTTGTTGATTGTGCTAATCATATTAGTTTATCTTCACTTCTGTTTGTCCTTCTTATGGATCTTATCTTTGCTTGTTTATTTTCAGTGAGGGGATTTGTTACAGGAAGCACGGATACATCTTTATGGACGGTTTATAATAAGGGTGTGAGGAACTATTGTGGAAATGCCCTTCCTGATGGTATGCTAACCAATAATTAGCTAATTTGGATTTCTTTTGTCCTCTCCAGTGAGTGGGCCTTTTGGTGCAGGTATGGTAAAGAATCAGAAGCTATCTGCAAATATCCTCACACCGACAACTAAAGCTGCAGATCATGATGTCCCTGTCACACCTGATGAGGTATTTACTTATCTCTTTCTTTTAATATATTTGCTTGGATAATCTTAAAAATACACGTAATATAGAGGCCCTCAAAATTAACAATAGATTACACAGGGAAGAGGATAAACAAATGCTCTTAGATTAGTCTAACATTGTTATTCCATAGGCAGCGCTAGTATATTGGAAAAGGTTGCGAGTAAACAAAACTAGTAGTTGAGACCCCTCATTCTGGAGTCAAGAAAGTTACACTATTGTGTTTGCTTGTCACTTATCAGTTATCGGATATTGAACTTTCTCCTTTGTTTGGTAGTCCTATTAAAATAATCTGTCAGGAATCTGGAACTGGAAGTCTTTGAATGATTTCTCGATTTCTAGCCTGTAGACTTTGGCATGTAAATGCTGCTGCATGCCTGCATCACCTCATTTCTGTACTTCTATTTTCCCTACAAACTACAAAGAGGCCCTTACATATCATGATATTCCGCAGATAATCAAGTCAGGGCTGATGTCAAAGGAAGATTTTGATGAAGCAAGAAGCAAAGCCTTAAGCTTGTTTGCTTATGGGCAGGTAACTAATTCTTGTGTCTTCTATTTGTGCTACGGTGTTTTCAGGTCCATGTCTAGTAAGTAGTAACCTTGCACAACTGATTTCACTGGCAACTCTTGGAATATTGGACTTGCGACATTTTAAATTTTGCTTTTAATCTCTGCAGCTTGTCCACTCAGATATTTAAGACCATAGCTATCATCTCTGTATTACATGCACTGGATGGAGGAGTTGTTTTGAGATAACGTCGTTCACTTTGTGACCAAGCATTACTAATTTCCTAATGTGGCATTAGGATTGTGTATCTGTAACTTGTATGTTATTTCCCCCCACAACTCACCCATGTATTGTGCTGATGCTCTGTTCCGTTTTCTTTTTGCAGCAAGTAGCCTTAGAGAATGGATTAATTCTAGTTGACACAAAGTATGAGTTCGGAAAAACAGCTGATGGGACAATCATGTTGATTGATGAGGTTGCATTTTCTAACATGGTTTTATCCTCTCAATATTTCTTGTCTGCAAACTCTATGCTCATTGGACCCATAAACTAGCGAAAAGTTATGTATGATTTAACCTTTTGTTACACTGCCTAACCATTTCTTTGAACCGAATTGTACTAGCTCACTGTTTTGTGTACAAATGTAAACAATCTTGTCGTAAAATTAATTTATTGCTTTATCGTGTTGAAACTGTCTTTACGTAATTACATGTCTTGTTTTGATTTTTGATAAGCAGTGAAGCATTGGGTCCTTGCACCAAATCAACCTTTTTCATTCTGGTACTGGTGCTTGTACCAAGGGGTTTGATTTACCATTCGCCAGCTGGTTTCCACTGGCTGGTTGAGACTGGTTTCCGACCAAGAACTAAACCAGCTATATAAACTCACCTTCTGCTGTAGAATGTCTCCAGCCCATAGATACCGCTGAAGTATATTGTCCATTCCATGGACTTTGTGCATAGATATTTCATCCTTTGAGGCGTCCATTGAAATGTTAATGGCATATTTGCCACTAGGGTTCCCCTTTTTGTACATTTGCCATTGCGATCGAGCTAATTGCTCTGGTGTCATTGCAAAGGTGAAAGGTGTGAAATAGGGTTCACTCTGACAAGGGTCAACGGGTTTGACCTAAATCTAATGCCCATTCTGAAACTCATCTAATGTAGACATTAACCTTTAGTGCTTAGGTGTATATTCAACCTGTTGCAGTAAGTAACTAACTATATATGGAAAAAATGATCCTTTTGTTTCAAGAGGCCATATTCATTTCATTTCTAATTTAATCCACACTTGTGCAAAATAAATAAGGTACTGAATATGGTCCAGTGTGTGTGGTAGATCATACTGCTTAGTTTGTCTTTCTAGGATATTTAATTTTTTGTTAAGTACATTTGTTTGATAACTAAAGAGATATTACATGATTATTTCGGACAAAACTCACGATGTCTACTTTCTGCCAAGCAGGTGCATACTCCTGACTCCAGCAGATATTGGATTGCTAATTCATATGAAGAAAGATTCAAATCCGGTCTTGAACCTGAAAATGTTGACAAGGTAAACTACCCTTTGACTTCATACACAACAATGTATGGGGAAATTTATCTTAATGCAACTTTAGGCCTTTAGAAACCTTGTTACTCATTTATAATGGAATTGCTGAAGAGGTGATTTCATTTTCACCAGGAGTTCTTAAGGCTGTGGTTTATGAACAATTGCAACCCATATGAAGACGTGGTATGCCACTTTTCTTCCTACTCAGCTATTAAAACTGCTTAAGAAACTATAATGAGCCAACTATCGATAATTAGTAAAATATGGAAATGTCAATGAATATATTCACAACATAATGCATACCAGTTCTGTTACTGTTAATTGCATGCTTATTTGTTACTCTAAAAAACTCAGGTTCTGCCGGAAGCTCCAGAAGAACTAGTTTGTGAACTAGCTTGGCGGTACGTCTTTTTGTTTTGAGTTTCTGCTAGCATTTTCCAGTTCAGATCAGCTTTTTCTGTACTTTATAGCCTGTCCAATCAACAATTTTGTGTGCACCTCTATGTACATGAAATTGATGTAAGTATGATATTTTGTTCTCGTTAGATAATAGTTTGCGTGAATATTCACCACAGGTACATTTTCCTGTTTGAAACTATTACAAATACAAAATTCGAGATCCCAGAAACACAGGTATGTATAGGACTGTTTCTATGCTTCTGATATAGCAGACAAACAAATACTCCAGCCTTGTTTTTGTTAAATGCAGGAACCTATTCACGACAGGATATCAAGGAATGTTGCACAAGCCCTACGAAGTCTTTGATTGCTGACAGGGGCAAAGCCCAGAGGAAAACTCACTTGCTGATGAGAGAACAAGAGGTGAACTTCTGGTACCGATATTCCTCGTGGTAATAGTACTATGTGCACATGCCATGTATCCTTCCATCGAAGATTGGCATGGCTGTTTGGCGGAGCAGGAATCCCGTATGCTCCGTTCTTGTAATATGGTAATAAACAAATACTGATTGGAATCAGTTGTGTTTTTGTGTTTGTTAGAGCATTTGGCATGCCCTGCTGTTAGCTTTTTCTGTTCGGAGGGTGAGATGAGAGATATAAAGGCAATATGGATACTGGAATATTTCATTATCTTGTGTAACAATGTCAAATGGCTGAGTTCGCCTAGTTACTCGTCTTGGGCAAGGTGTTTGTAAGCATTGGTCGATAGTCACCCGTGTGTCAAACTTCCAGAAAGTATATCCACAAATTACCTTGTATCATTATCACCATCTAAATGAGCCATCTCTAATGGCCTCATCTAATGAGCCATGTCTAATGGTCTTATCACCTTTAGACCCATATTATACCCTTTTCATCTCATCACACATGGTAAAATAAATCAATCATCTATTATACCCATATTATGTCCATATGTTATGATTTAAAAGAGATCCAAACAAGGGTCTAAAGGTAAAGAGAGATCTAGTATGACTTATTTCCTGTCTAATAGTCTCTTCTGTTACTCTCCTCGTGTCTCTGTCTCTTAATTAATTAGTATTATACTAATTTCGATAGAACCGTTGACTCCTTGGAAGGCAAAAATGGCCCGCAATCCAGATCTTGACTTCTTAAGGCTTCCTAAGCAAAAGAGGGATCAGGGCCTGGTCTCTCTCTTGCAGCAGCACAGAGCCACAGAGCTCCAACAATGGCAGAGAAGGGCGTGAAGGTGTTCGGCATGTGGGCCAGCCCGATGGCCATCCGGGTGGAGTGGGCGCTCCGGCTGAAGGGCGTCGAGTACGAGTACGTCGACGAGGACCTCGCCAACAAGAGCGACGCGCTGCTCCGGTACAACCCGGTGACCAAGAAGGTGCCGGTATTGGTCCACGACGGCAAGCCGATCGCCGAATCGACCGTCATCGTGGAGTACATCGACGAGGCCTGGAAGGACGGCTACCCCATCATGCCGGCCGACCCCTACGAGCGTGCTCAGGCGAGGTTCTGGGCCAGGTTTGCAGAGGAGAAGGTAAGCATGAAACTATACAGCATATGCTGTGTCCAGTGAAGTACTCCGGTAGATGCAGCAGTTGCTCTAATGGCAGGACCGGATTGGGTTTGTCTAGTGCAACGCCGCTCTGCACCCGGTCTTCACCACGGCCGGCGAGGCGCAGCGCAAGGTGGTGCACGAGGCCCAGCAATGCCTGAAGACCCTGGAGAAGGCCCTGGAGGGGAAGAAGTTCTTCGGAGGCGACGCCGTCGGCTACCTCGACGTCGTTGTCGGGTGGTACGCGCACTGGCTGCCGGTCATCGAGGAGGTGTCCGGCGTCAGTGTCGTCACCGACGAGGAGCTGCCCCTGATGAAGGCCTGGTTCGACCGGATCGTCGCCGTCGACGTGGTGAAGGAGACCCTGCCCCCGAGGGACAAGCTCCTCGCAGTCAACAGGGCCCGCCGCGAGCAGCTCCTCTCGGCGTAGAGCACGAGTATTTCCAGCTACGCTTGAACGCCATAGATAAATAAGTGTTGCACACACACATTGTGCAGCAAATGTTTGGGATTTGGGAACATCTTTCTCTCTGCCTCACATGGTCAGTTTCAGTCATATAAACTTCATCCATGATGTTATATGATACGATATCGCCTACTTATTTCCTCAAGTATTAGAAGAAAAAAAGAAATGAAAAGTATACAATACACTCAATACAAATGTGATCATCTAAGGATCCAAGTGCTCCGTATTCGGGGTCTTGTTGGACTGGTGTGCCTTGGCCCGGATCTCGCCGTAGAAGTAGGAGACGAAGCCCCAGAGGGAGAGCGCAAGGGCGACGCCCTTGGTGCCGTTGAAGGGCTCGTGGAAGAACATGACGGCAAGCACCTCGGTGACCGGGATCAGCACGGTCATGATGACGCCAGCGAGCAGCGCCGAGCCGTAGAAGATGGCGCCGATGGCGCCGAGGAAGAAGCACTGGTACATGGTGGCTGAACCAGCCAGCAGCAGGTAGTAGCCCGCCTGGCCGAGCCCGAACTCCCGTGCTTCCCCTGGGATTGCCTGCATTTGGTTGGTCTCCAGTTAAATTACGTATTTCCAGACCAAATATTGAACCTCTAGTTCTTTACAAGAAAAGCTGATTGCTTAAGAAAGTCTGTACAAAATGCCCAAAAATGAAGATGTCCCAAGGGAGAGTACCAGATAACTATGCTAGTTTGTACTGGAATCGTATGCACCTCCTTGTGGTACTCCACCAAACTATAACACGGTGTACTGAACCTGTCTACAGTACGTCTAGCATAACGCTGAAATCGAGGGGAGTTTATTCATTGGACAAGTGGATATTTTCCCCTTTTCCTTTTTTTTCTCCGTGCCTTGTTCAGACTCTGGTTTTCCATCAGCCTGAGCCCCAGGCGCAAAGGTACTGGTAGTCTCCAAATCAAGACTTATCTACTCCTTATGCCTAGCGTTTCCCTGTTCGAGAAAGAGTTAATGAACATGGACAACTTGTTCAATGATTGGATTTTACCCGATAAGCCTAGGATACACACAACTTGTTCAATTTGAAGACAAAGGCTCAAATCTTTTTTCCCCGGAAGGTTGCAGTTAGGCCAGTCTCAATGGAGAGTTTCATGGCGTTGTTTCCAAGACTGCCATGTCATATGAAATGAAATGAAACTCGAATGAAATACCCACTCTCAATGGAGAGTTTCATTCTACAGTTTAATAGGCATTTAATTTCATAACTCAGAGGGAGTTGGTATTCGTGCCAAGAGAGTTTCATCTAGATGAAACTCATTTCTCCCCTCTCTTCTAAAATACACTGTCATGTCATCTAAAATGCCTATGTGGCAACACATTTAATGAGAATGAAACTCTAATGAAACTCCCACTGAGATTGGCCTTAGTAAACAAAGTTATACTTGATGCAATAATGCATAATAACTGAGAGGTCACGGGATCGAATCCCGGATATCCACCAATAAACACACCTAACTTGTAGTTAGTGAGATTCCAATAATGTCTATTAGCCACGAGACCTGGTTGCCATACCAGTTGGAGTAACCACCAATTAGCAAGGGTTCAAATCTGGCCACTTGCATTTAAGGTTTATGTGTGTGTATATATATATATATATATATATATATATATATATATATATATATATATATATATATATATATATATATAGGAAAGTGGAATTTAATAAAATTTTTTCATAAAACTCACTTTAAGGTATCTTATAATCATTATTGAGTATGATCAAATAGATAAAGAGATATCATCATACGATTTAAGTGGTATATGAGAGGTGGGAGTACGTACTCACAGAGTACCATACCATTTTCCTATATATATATATATATATATATATATATATATATATATATATATATATATATATATTGCTTTTAGGATTATGTCATTGTGTGAATTGTGGTATGCAGTGTCTCTATCTTTCAGAAACGTGCTCTGATCTACTTTTCTTTTCAAAAAGCGTCATAACTTGATCAACGATGGGCTTCTAAGGATAAATTGAGGTCACATTTCCAAGTGCACCAAAATAGTCTACAATATCTGTGTAGTTTGTCGATCGCCTTTTAGTAGTAGTCTAACGATCATATCACTGGGGATGACAAAAAGGAACTCCACTTGTTCTGTTCATGCGCACAAGCAATCTCACTGCTCCTCTTAAAAACGGTAACGTTCTGTTCATGCACACAAAAATTCGAGCGTCGTTGTGTCTTCTCTCGCGAGAGAAGGATCTTCAAAACAGTGGAGGGTGCATTTGGGCCCATGACCTTTCCCCCGACTTCCGGGGAGCACGCGTGCACCGGGATGCCCTCCAGGCACAGGAGCACGTGGAAGCGCATGGCAGCACCGAATGCGTGATGCGGCGTACGCCAAGGCCGGACGTGGATTTTCAGGTCCTGGTGATGGAACTTGGGGAGGTCCTCCGCTTGGTCGAAGATGTGCTTGTGCTTGAACTTCACCAGGAAGTGCTCCGGGTAGTGCCTCCGCACCGAGATGTCGCTAGACCTTGCGTTGAGCCTTCTCCTAAAGGCTTTCGCGATGGTGGCTGTGTCGACGCCCGGCCTGGTTTGGTTTAGCCAGGCGACGACGGCAGAGCAAGGGTGGAAGGGACGACGCAACTGTCCTCTCCAGGCCGCGTGCTGGGGGCGTCGAGGTTGAGGTTTGCCATGCCCACTTGGGGGAGGAGGGTGCTGAGAAGAAGTGCCGCAGGCCGTGGCCGTTGTCTTGCATTGAAGTGGAGGGTTGTTGGTGTTGTCTTTCTCGAAAAAAAATCATACAAGACTGGTTCACAACTTCATCAATGTAGATCAAATTCACCGCGTGACACGTATCTTTTTACGAATTTCAAAGCGTGATATGCTAGCCTTTAGTATTCAATTCGTGAAAATTCACATCAGTGATTTATGAGGGCTGTGCGCTTTGAGATTCGTGAAAAGACACGTGTCGCATGGTGAAGTTGGTCTACACCCAATTCCTCGGCTGCCAGGTTGGAGATCCATATATGTTACTCACTTTTCATCTAATTTTGGATTTTTGCTGTGTGTTTCCCATGTGCAACGGTAACGTTATTGATAGTAAGTATAAAAAAAAAACTGAACTGCTGACCTTCAGTTGACTGATTTCACGAAAAGTCATTCAATTTAAGATTGTCTATACAATATTTGACTATTTTCTCAGCCCAAAACAATCAAATTTTAGTTTATTTACAATTTCATCGTACATAAGTTACAGTAAATTATTTATGTAATTTTTATTCGTAGTCACTGTAATTATTTTTGAAAGTCTTAATAACTCATATTTCCATCACATGATTCAAAATCTAACATATACTTTGAGAGGTTGAGCAAAAACAAAGACAAAAAATATGAAATTTTATACCAACAAAATACGGCAATTTGGTAAACCTGTTATGTTCCGAAGAAAAGATGATAATAAATTCGGACTCAATTCATCGGATGAGAAGAAATTCAGATCTCAAAGTATATCAAACAGATGAAAATTCGACTATTTTGATTAAAGAAAACAGTCGAATGTGATGAAAATTCGACTATTTTGACCAAAGAAAATAGTTGAATATTGTTTAGCAAAACCGTTCAATATTTATCCCCCTCCCCCAAAGATATAGCGGTAAGATTTGCTCTTCGGTGGCAACGGCAACAATGATTTTAATGAGATTTCACGCTGGTTAGGTTTCATAGTTGAGTGGGCTGCCCAACCTTGGATTATGCTGCTAGCGGTGGGTGGCGATCAGTTTCTAAGACACCGCTGACCACAGGATTAGCGGCAAATAGTGGTGGATCAAGGAAGAGCGACGAGTTGAGTTATGTTTTGGGGCTTTGAGAAGCAGTCAACGATGGCTGTGGTGTTGGCAAAGGCCGTGAGGGAGGCGGGAGGCAGCAGGGCAGGGGCGGTGTGCTGGTGGCAGCAGACGAGGAGGTGCGCGCTGCTAGCTAGTGCTGCCCCAGTGCCGGTGTTACCGTCGGCACGGACAACTGCTACCCGAAAGAGGAAGTGGAGTAAGGTCATGTATAACCATTTGTCTCTTAGAGAGTTGTTACTAAAAGGTTCAACTCATTTACAAACAACCTCTTCAATAATTTATCTAAAAAATTGTTATTTTCAATACAATTTCTCTTATTACCCATCCACTATTTGCGTTGGTTTATATGCTCAGCTTGCCTCTTATATAAGAGATGATACATTCTCTCTCTTTACACCCTCTCTTCTCTAATTAGACTTTTGAGTGACATGACAGGTAAGAGACAGCTGAGGTGATCATTATTAAAGATGCCCTAAATGGTAGTGCGTGGGGAGAACTTAAGGTTTAAAAAACCCTCTCTACTCTAGTAATTGCATGGTGTGCAGTACATGCATGATTTCATCTGGGTGCTTGTCCTTGCGCCTTAAGATCACTGCAACGTTGCAAATTCTGCTGTACTGCTGCAAACAGACCTGCCTCGATATTTGAGTGCGGTTTTGCTAGTTTTAAATTGCCTAAAATTTTCTTAAGTTTAAGTCACTTGTTGTGACTATTAGATTTATGTAGAGATTAGTGTATCATATGATTATCATATGATTGTATATTGATCTAATGGATGTTATATGATTGGATATTGATCCAATAATCACAACAAGTAACTTAAATTTAAGAAAATTTCAGACACAGTCCCATTTGAGTGCTACCAGATATATCGTTCCACAGTGCAGTTGTGCCCGTAACTTTGCAGTAGTGTGCGAGAAAGTGTGAGTGGGACCATAGCAACATGAGAACTACAATAGCAGTTGAAAACTTACGTGGAAATCGTTGTTCACAAGCATTCCAACGGCGCTGAAGGCCGTGGCAGCGAAACCGATGGTGAGCTGCATCTCCATGATGAGCGTGTACGTGACGGCCGCCGCGCCGGCGCGCGCCGCGTGCTGCGCCTGGCTGAGTTCCATGACGGGCAGCACGAGCCCGTACAGCGCCGCGGCGCCCAGCGTCATGCCGAACCCGATGCAGTACTGCGCCCGCGACACCCCGCCGGCCGGTCCTCCCGCGTTCATCCCCAGCATGGCCGCGCCGACTGAGCAGCACCACGGCGTTCACCGAGAACGCCGTGAACCGCTGCCGCACGAGCAGCAGCGCGAAGGCGGCCGTGAAGGCCAGCTGCGTGGAGATGAGGATGGAGGACGTGGACACCGGAGGTAGGCCAGCCCGTAGGCGTAGAGGAGGTCGTCCAGGCCGGTCATGAGGCCGACGACGACGGACGCGGCCAGGAGGCGGGCGACATGAGGAAGAACGGCGTGGCCTTCGCGGTGGCGCCGCCGCCTTCGCGCCGGCGGCGGGAGTAGGAGAAGGAGAGCGGCACGAGCAGGAGCGGCCAGCCGGCGGTCTGGAGTAGGCTGGAGAGCCACTTGCGGCTGCCGCCGCGGAGGAAGTAGGCGCGGAGGAGGAGCGGGCCGCAGGTCGAGCCGACGACCATAAGGAGGAAGTTGACGACGAGAAGGGGGTTGTGGAGCGGTTTAGTGGCGGCGCTCGGTGGCTGCTTGGTACTGGCGTTCTTGCATGGTTGCTGCCCTCGGTGTTGGGTTGGTGTTTCGACCTCCATGAGGATGAGGTATATGGCCGGGTGATCCTGAAGTGTTGGGAGGCAGTGCCCAGCACTAGGACGGGAGCGTGTGCGAGTGCGAGTGCGTTTATATGCGGGAAAATTTTGTTTGTCAGTCAAAATATGTGCAAATTAGATCCTGTCATCGAAAATTTGATCATTTTATTTTTGTCATTCTTATGTCAGTGCACACTTCGTTTTTGTCATTTCCTTCAATTTTCCATCTAGTCAACGTGGTTTGACCGTTAAGAAATATGCAAATTTATTTAAAAAATAGAAATTTTGAAATTTAAAATTAAAGAAATACCAACAAATACAAAAAAATAAAAGTGCACAAAAGTTTCTTAGTGTAAATTTCTGAGAAAAAAATTCAAAAAAATTACACTAAGGAAAATTTTAGCAATGCTCCACAAAAGTTGAAGAATATTAAAACATTTTTCTTAGTGTAATTTTTTTGAGATATTCTATTAGTGTATTAAAAAATAATTCAAAATTTATCCTTGAATATTTTTATTTTTATTATCTATTTTTCTTGTGCTTTTTCTTGTTTTTTTTAATGATTTTATGGTATTTTCTGTTTTCCCTCATGTTGACACTAGGTCTGTTTTATTATCGTTGACTTGGACAAAGTGGGAAAAAAAATGAAATGTGCACTGACAGAAGAATGACAAAAATGAAATGGTCAAATTTTCGATGGTAGAACCAAATTTGCACATATTTTGAGTGGCAGGAACAAAATTTCCCTTTTAAATATTGGCGAGCTGCAAAATGGATGCCTTTTCAGCGTGGCATACGGTGCGTGTACGTCCCTGATTGCTACGTGTTTAGGGGTGAAAATGGGATGGATAATCCCTGCTCGATCTGATGCCATATCCGGGGAAAAAAATCCGTGTGGGGTACTATTTTTTAGTCTCGATCCGCATCAAATATTATCTGTATCCGAGAAAATATCATGGAATATGGGTTAGAATATGAGAAGAGTAATATCTTATCTGTATCCATATTTTATAGGATATATGATAAATCAACAAAATGGATATTCGACAAACATCAATATACTTTAATGTCCTTTATGGTTTCCTAGTCATTGACTAATATATAATTTGAATTTTACATTTGATTATGTTTACATTGTTAAGTAGCATAAATAATTCTATAATAGGTAGTATAATTTGACATTTTCATTGGCAAAGTTATATCTTATCTTTATGTGTACACTATCTGTCAAGTTATCAGTAACCGATTTGAATCCAATCCGCCCCGTGCTCGTAACCCGAAAAATCCGTATTGGTATCCATATCTAGGGTATTCGTTTCGACTCAATTGTGGTAAAAATATGTGTTAGGATATGAGAAGAGCAATATCCGCCCATATCCAACCCGTTTTCACCCTATACGTGGTGCTGTATTAGTGATTGCCAAAAATGCTTGGCGCCTTGTACTCTAAAAAAGAATTGCTAAACAACGATCGAATAAAATTTATGAGGAAATCGGTTAAATTTCTTCGATTTGCATCACGATTCGTGGTCGGCCCACCTCCATCTCCGTCTCCGGCAAAAATTCGGTGAGAATTCCCATCTTTGGTGAAGATCCGACGAGTTAGGGTTGAGTTTACGATTTAGGTTTTGGGTTCACGGAATCCTCGACTATAGAGGAGGGAGGGGCGACGGCGGACCGATGAGTGGGCGGTGGGGCAGCGATGACGCCGCCGCCCACAAAATCGAGGGAAGGCGGTGGCCGACGGGAGGGATGACAACATCTCCAAGGAAACCATGGATAACGGGAGGTAGTGGGGCAATGGATCCGGCGACAACTAGTGCGGAGATGGGCAAGGGAAGTGGAGCGCGGGGAGGTGCTTGACGAGCCGCCGCCATCGAGGAGCGCCGCCAGACTAGGCGGTGGGTGTGTGAGGCAACTAGCTTTTGGGAGATGCTAGTGGGTTTCTATGGCAGCGGTGGGATGGATCTAGATCATTGGCTTGAGATCCAACGACCTCAAATCGAGTGTTTTTAGTTTTTATCACTTGGTGATATATAGATGCAAAAAAAAGTGGAGCTAGACCGTTTTGGGAGAGGACCAATTGTGCGTGTAATTTTAGCTTGGAAAACAATGACCGGTGGAAATCGGTTGAAATTTTGTAATCACAATTGCTATGCAATATTGGACTAAAAACGTGTTGGATTTTAGTCAATTTGTGCTTCAAGATTTGTGCACCGACTCCTCCTATTCTCCTCCGTGATATTAGGATTTTTACTTGGCATTAGCGGTGGCAGCGCAGCGGAGAGGTTGTGACACGAGAATCAACTACTGTTCAAACACCGGTCCGAGCAGGACTTAAAAGTCCAGTCTCAAACGGGTAGACTGAGCCGGCCAGAGCTCTAAAAGGACCTTTTCATTAAAAATAATATTTTGAAATAAAAGTAATATTTAATTTATTTCAAAAATAAAAATAGTTATTTTAAATTATATTTCAGCCAGCTACTAGGCCACCCATGAACACCTCTAGAGTCAACATGGAGGAGCAATGTCGAGGGGGCGTGAAGCGCATAAGCTGTGTTGAAGGAGCGGCGGTTTAACAACGGTGAGGCCGCGTGTGTGGGTGGTGCAACAACATGCGCTAGGTGTGGTGGTGGCCAGAGCCGCTTTGGTTGCGAGGGGAGGGAGTCCAAAATGTTGAGGAACCGTCGCTGGCGAGTCCAGTCCGAGCGATTACCTCGTAGACAAACTCAGAATCGTAAGAACAATGCATGAACACAAGAACAGAATAAGAGATTGAACACAGATATGTAGGGGGACTTCTTGCTTCTCTTTATTCCTTCATCCATTGATCAATCCTTTACAATGAATAGCACCCCCTATTTATAGGCTACGACCCTGCTAGGGTTTGGGATGGGCGCCCACTAATGGGCCGATCGCGAGGTCGTGCCCATGGTTTCCAACACTCCCTTGGGCACCCATCCTTCATGTCTATGTCTCGTCAAACTCCATAAAAACCCGTGGGAAAAAATGGAGAAAGAGTACATGATACACGTTCTATTTGTGATGCCGAATTGCCTCATTAAAAACCTTAGCAGAAACTTGGGAAAACTCGTCAAGGGAAAAGAGTACAATCCACCCAATTTCATTTAATCTCCTGGATTTATTCTTTGGGTACTCGATCTTCATGATCAAGCTTTAATAATGAGTTCGTGAAGGTTCTCCCCCTGAATTCTGCACTTCTCTCAAGTCTCATCATTCCAATTCACATATGCATCTTTCAAAGTTAGACGCTGCAAGTGACTTAGTGAATAAATATGCAAGATTCTCACATGACTTAGTATGCAGTACTTTAAATACGTTCATCTTTTGCAATTCATGAGCATAGAAGAACTTGGGGTTGATATGCTTTGTGAGAGGATTCTTCACATAACCCATCTGCATTTGTGCAACACAAGCTGCATTATCTTCATAGATAACAGTGGGGTTTGTGCGGTATTCAATCCACATAAGCTGCTGGATGTAGTGAATTATCCGCCGAAGCCAAGCACATTCTCGTGAGGCCTCAGACAATGCTATTATTTCTGAGTGGTTCGTCGAAGTCGATACAAGACTCTGCTTAGACGATTTTCACGGAATTGCAGTTCCACCACATATGAATTCATAGCATGTTTGCAATTTGGCTGTATGCGGGTCCTACAGGTACCCGTCATCTGCATTGCCATTCATAGTTAGGTCTTAGTTCTTTCTATAGAACAGACCAAGTTCTTTGCTTCCTTAGAGGTATCGGAAGATGTCCTTCATTCCCTGCCAATGCCTTTGGTAGGTTTTGCACTATACCTTGCTAGTAGGTTCCCAGCAAATACAATGTCCGGTCTAGTACAGTTTGTTCAATACATGAGTGTTTCTATCACACTTAAGTATGGGAATTCCGGTCCCAGGACTTCCTCCCCTCTTTCCTAGGTGCATGCGGGTCTTTGTCTTGTTGCAAAGATATTCCGACCATTGGCACTTTCAAAGGGTATGCCTTTGCAAAGTCGAACATTTCTAACACCTTCTGAGTGTAGGCTGACTAATGCACTAATATCTCTTCAGGGGCATGTCCAAGCTGCAAGCCTAGGCAATATTTGGTTTTCACCCAAATCTTTCATTTCGAACTCCGACTCCAGGTAAGAGCTTGCTTTCCTAATATCCTTGGGGTTCCGATGATATTCGGATCATCTTCATACAACTGCGATTATACAAAATCCATTCGGGTTGTCGTATAAATACACGAGATTATTCTCATTGTTCGTGTAGCCTTTCTTGCATAGAAAGTCGCTGCGATTATACCACATTCGCTTTGATTGTTTAAGTTCGTACAATGACTTTCGAGTTTCACATTGTACATATTTCTATTTGCTCTGTTTTGGTTTTGAACAGTTGATACATTGGTATCTTCATATAAATGTCCGAATCCAATATTTCATAAAGGTATCTTTGGTACCCCATCCATCAATTTCACTTCTAACTTCAAGTTCACTTGCCATTGAGATAAATGTCTAAAGGGTTACGCCATGATCGAGAATAGGTTTCTTCATAATCATCTCTGGATGTTCAATGAAACCTTATACAACGAGCCTTGCTTCTTTTCATTTCTCTTTCGAACAAATGTCCACTTATACCCTACTGGTGCACAAGGAGGCGACGGCTTATGTGCCCAAACACCATTCTTTTATTCAAGAGAATAATTCAGTTTCTCTTGCCTTCTTTCAATCGATCTTTTCTTTCATTCAATGAGCGTCTGAGCTCGAATCAAGATTGATGATTGTGGCAAGTTTCTTTGCAAAGTATATGTCGACATTGGTCGTTGTCATATTCAAAGATTCTCCGATGTCATAAATTTTATAATTATTTCTTCAAGGGCGATTCTTCTAATGCTTTTACTTGCTCACCACGCTTTCTATTGCGGGCAAGTCCCTTTAGTTTTGATTCCGATGTGTGCGCACACATCCATACCGATGTCTCCCTTCATGGAGATGTTCAGTGCAGTGCGCCTTTTCGAAGGTTCCATACCGGTGCAGTCTCAACCGCCCCCTTCCGTTACAGGGCACCGGTGATGGTGTGTCAAGTCCTTCTTATCCTTTTTCACCAGCGTCCCTGGTTGCCGGATTCGAGGACCGGAGTTCTCGTCCTTTTATTACGAGGCCTCGGGCGGGATTAGGGATACCTTCAACGGTATTTCAACCCTCTCCGGTGCATTGCTTGCAGGCAAATGCTACTTATTCACGCTCTTCAAATCACTAAATTAGTCTGGCAGTTGATTCGCTAATACTTGCGAATCAATTATCTTGTGGACTTCAATTGTCTTCTAGACTTCAATTCAATTATCTTCTAGACTTCTCTATTTGCTTCACTAGTGTGTGGGTCATATGCATAGATTTCAATTATCTTCTGGACTTCAATTGTCTTCTAGACTTCAATTGTTTCCCGACATTATTATCAAGGGTTGATTTCCTCCCCCTAATGACGGGAAACTAACCTCATCTATTGTACTATCAGCGAATCGGGCATTATGCAAATCTCCAGTCATAGGGTCCAAATACTTGATTATGGATGTTGTCTCATAACCAACGTATATCCCAGACTTTCGGAGAAGACCCATTGCAGTTCGCTGTGGTGGTGGTATAGGTATATAACCCTTACAACCAAACCTGCGAAGATAAGAAGTTTTCGGTGCTGACCCTTACGCTAGTTGCATAGGTGGATGGATGTTATAGGCCGACGGTCTAAAATTGATGAGAGCTGCTGCGGGCAGGACTGCGTGTCCCCAACATGTAGTTGGTAAATTTCAATTCTTCAAAGTTCTGCTAGTCCATTCTGGGTGTGGACATACGGTACAGAATGCTCAACTTTTAATTCCCATTTTCATGCAATAATCATCAAATGCTTTCAAAGTAAATTCTCCGGCGTTGTCCATTCAGGTGGACTTCATATGATGATCAGGGAAAAAAATTCAATTGTTAATTATCTGCGAGATTTAGCTTTGCAAAAGCATGATTTCTCATAGACAATAAACATACATGCGACCATTCCGAGGAAGCATCGATGAGCACCATAAAATACCTAATTGACCCTTACAAGGGTTGTATAGGACATAAAGTCTCCTGGATACGGTCCCAGAATGCGAGGACTTCATCCTTCGCTTTCAGAGCAAAAGTTCTAATAATTAATTTCCCGGTGGCACATGCGGGGCACACAAAATCTTCCAGATTCGGGAAATTCTTTATATTCATATTATGTCCCTGTGAATTGTTAATTATATCTCTCATTATCCTAAGACCTAGGCGGCATAATCTATCATGCGAGATAGAAAAGTTTGAGCTTCTAAAATCGTTTTCAAAGCGATATAAGTGCAGCGCCTTAATATTAGTGTAGTATAGCCCAGTTTCATATGAAGGAAGACATTCTAATGCCATTTTCACTTTCTTCATGCTTTGTAGTGAGCAGGTATTCTGTACCATACTCTTCGTCAGTCTCTACATGAAACTGTTAGCGCAAATATCCTTGAGAATTCTAGTCGATTCTGGGTACAACAAGTCTTCTTCAATGACCAAAGTTGTGCCCATTGGGAGTATAATTATGGCCCTTCCTGAGCCTATTATACAAGTATCGCTGCTTGCGATTGTCGTAAGACTACCAGCATTCTTGCTGGTCGACTGAAAAATCTCCGTTTCTCTCAGGATGGTATTCGTTGTGCCGCTCCCTGCTAAGCACACTTCCTCCATAGGGTGCTACACGCGTTCTAACATAATGTACTTTATTAATATGTAGCAGAAAGCAAGCAACACATAAATAAAATACTTCAGATATCAGAACGTAACTTGCTATTATAAAGACGGGAAAATAAGTCTTGCAGGACTCATAATAAGAATTTAATGCTTTGTTCTCCTGAGCTTGCAACCATTATCCAATAATTCAAGGTTATGCCTCAACTATAAACTGCAAGTTTCTATTAAAGATCCAAGTGCATTGCGTGCACTAGATCGAATCGGCGAAGTATTCAGGAACTTCTGCCTCAATCGGCTCCATGCGCGATCTTCTCCTCTTGGGTAGCTACGGCTGCGACCGCTGCGATATCCAAAGGAGGGATGATGGGGGCTGCTACAGGGCTGTTCACATTCATAAGTGCAAATAATGGATGTGAATCCTCTGTGCCTGCAATGGCGAGGTATGCCTCATGCTATCATTTGCCCTTTTTCTTAGACTGGAAAGCATCAATAACGTGCGACGCACTGCCTTACCCTTCTTGCTACTCTCATTCGTGAGAGGCTTCATCACCTTATAGCTGCTAGTAGTGGCTTCATGGCCAACATTGCTACTAGGTGGTTGCGAGATGAAGTTCTTTCTTAGAATATCATCTTGAGTTTCTGCAACTTGCATGATGTCAATTAATTCGGCATACTTCATGTAGCCGTCTTGACGATAGTTGCTTGCGGATTGCACCGCGTTCGAGTGAAAGGTAGAGAGTCTTCTCAATCTTCTGCTCATCCGTGATTACATTACCACAGAATTGAAGACTGTTATAAATTCTGTACAAATTCTGACCATATTGGGTCAGTTCTTCGAATTCCTGATTCGTGATGTCAGTCATCTTCATATCCATGCAAAAAGTTCAAAGGATTCCGCTGTAATCTGCATAAAATGGTTGCAAAAATCTCACAATGCTCTTGAACTCGTGTTCGTGTTCCCGTATTTTTCTACGCATTTTTCAAGATTTACTGCTATTTTCAATGATTAAAAGCAATATATACAATTACAGATAATCAAAACAGTAAATACAATAAATAAATTGCATAGAAATAATCATAACAAGAATAAACATGCTTCAAATGAGAAAACTGATTCAAAAATCGGATTCCCGAGGCCCTTTTCTTCTGGAAAATGACTTTCTGGCGAAAATTGCAAGTTTCAGGGGTTAAAACGCGAAAACTCGGTTTTGAGAGAAATTACGCGTAGTTTTCATATTTTCCGAGGGGTTTTCCGCAAAATTCCTTTATTCGCGAAAATTCTACGCAATTATGAACACTTCAAGGTTCTTTTTGCAAAATACCCTTTTTCGCTTTTTTAGAAAAACAAGTTGGGTCAGCCTTCATGGGCGGCCACTCTGGCCCAGCCGCTTGGAGCAAAAGGGGGCACCCGTAGGGTTTCCCTGTCCTCAATGAGGCGCCCGGCGGCAGCTGCTCCCATGGAGCTCAAGGCGCCCGGCGGCGGCTCCCATGGAGGACCCGAGGCGCCCGACGGCGGTTCCCATGGAGGACCCGAGGCGGTCGGCGGCGGCTCCCATGGAGGACCCGAGGCGGTCGGCGGCGGCTCCCATGGAGGACCCGAGGCGGTCGGCGGCGGCTCTGGGTTTCGAGGCCGGGCATGGGTGCGAGCGCCACGGCGGCGGTGGAGACGAGGCGCCAACGGTGCAACACCAGGCGCGGCATGGGACCCAAGGGCGCGCTGCGCTTGCGCCAGCAGCAGCCGCGAAGCGGCAGGTTTCGCGCGCAGCGAGGTGGCTCGGGCGGCGGCGGCGAGCGCGGCGTGGCTCTCTCCCTTTCTCTTCTTTTTTTTTTTTGCTTCTGTTGTTTTCATGGTGGTGCGACGGCTCCTCCGGCGCTTCAAGCGCTCTGGCCGCGCCATGCTTCAAGGCGGCGTGGCGACCCGGCGGCGCGGCACGACGAGGTGAGAGGCCGCTGCGGGCCGTGCGATGGCCGGCTTGCTCCAGGGCATGCGGCGACCGGTCGGCTTCAGGCCGGAGGCGGTGGCTTCCTTGCGGCACCGGTCGGCTTCGGGCCAGAGGTGACGCTCCCATGTCTTCAAGGTGCCGCCGGCCGTTTTCTTCAAGGACGGCTCGTCGGGAACGGCGCATACGGGCGGTGGTGGCGGTGCCGCCACATGCGGGTGGCAGTGCGATCCGGTGACGCGCAACGGCCGTGACGGGCCGTGACGGCCGTCGGTTTTTTTAATTCGTTCATGTATGCGATGCGATGCAATACTATACATGCAATTTCTGTTCATGCGATGATCTACGGTGCAATCAACATCCGCTCTTTCATACAATCTATCGATCGGCATTGTGCCGGCGACTCCAAGTCGGCTCGCGACAGATTAGAGCAAATTTGCACCGTAGAAACAATCTAGAAAGCAACAATTGAATAATTGAAAGCAATCTAGAAAAACGATTCAATCTACGAGTGTCGTTCATCGACGGTTACCTTTTCGATGCGAGGAGAGTCGATCGTGCTGATAACGTGTTGAGGAACCGTCATTGAAGGCAAGTCGGTCGGCGATTACCTCGTAGACAAACTCAGAATCGTAAGAACAATGCATGAACACAAGAACAGAATAAGAGATTGAACACAGATATGTAGGGGGACTTCTTGCTTCTCTTTATTCCTTCATCCATTGATCAATCCTTTACAATGAATAGCACCCCCTATTTATAGGCTACGACCCTACTAGGGTTTGGGATGGGGCGCCCACTAATAGGCCGACTGCAGGGTCAGGCCCATGGTTTCCCAACACAAAATTCAAGTTTCTTCGGGACAAAAAATCAGTTGTGAAGAGATGTATAGATAGCGTGTTAGCAACGGCCAACGGGGGTATATGAGCTCCACGAAATTGAGGCTCTCATCAGTCAGCAACGTATAGCCCGCCACATTAGGCAATTAAACATTACATCAGCCCAGGTTCAGAAACAAACGCTTAACACCTCTCTTGTTTCTAGCGTGCGATTCTCGTTCGCAAAATGCGGCCCAATTAATGGCATATCTCCTTTCCTTCTGTACATCTTTCAACAAAGATTCTACTACTATCTCGGTGCTCGAGACTCTGTTTGTGCAAGCTAGACGGCCGGAGGCGTCACGAAAATATTCTGAAATCCAAAAGGAGCACGCTTTTCTGCTTTTTTACTCCGATCAGATGAACGGCACGCATGATGAGTGCATTAAAAACCATCGGTGATCGTGCGCACATTGACAACCGCGTGCGTGCGAGCACACGGAACGCACGCGCCTCTTCTCAAGTCTCACCCTAAAACTCAATCGGCTGGATCATGATTTATCTATCCCCCATGAGATGATCTCTACTCTATTATATATCATAGGTGGCTGGAGTTCGATTTTGATGGCGTCATGTTCGTACACACCGCGCACACCACACGGGAGCCAGCAGGTTCACGAAAAACGGCAGGAAGAAAACAACGGAGTGGCGTGACGTATGTCCAAGTCCAGCGTTATCTTTGAGGAACTATTCGCCGAATACGCCCTACGGCTGACGGCAGTCGGCACATGTAGTATGACAAGTGCTGCCTAGTATTTAAGCGTCGTGTCATCGTGCACCATCACAAATTAATTACTTTCGGTACTCATGGACCTCACCTGATCATAATAAGAACAAATTAAAATGAGTATATGCAGGAACAGAGTTTGTTCGTATACGGGGCCTTTCCAGATAAAATGAAGTTATTTGCTCCGACTCCAAATTAAGTAGTGATCGTCACATTAGGTAGTATAATACTTCCATGCATGCCCAGTTGTTCACTGAACTGAAGAAGCTCAGAGTAATATCACCCTACACACACTCCGCCACTCGTGCTGGCTCTTGCGCTCTACGGTTGCAGCGACTGCAAGTCTGCAACTGCAGGTTATGACTTACGAGTCCATGGCCAGAAGCCCACAAACACAACTTATACAGGTTACAAATACAAGATATGTATACAGATTACGAATCTTCAGCTTCCAATACTGCTTTCTTCTTCGCTTTGGCCTCGCTGTACTCGCCGTAGGAGTAGGACGCCAGGCCCCAGAGCGACAGCACGAGCGCCACGCCCTTCTCGCTGCTGAACTTCTCGTGCAGGAAGATCACGGCAGCCACCTCAGTCACCGGGATGAACACCGCGATGAGGATCCCGGCGAGCAGCGTGTGGACGCAGAAGATTACGCCGACGGTGCCCAGGAAGAAGAATTGCCATAGGATGGCGCAGCACACGAGCACCGTGTAGTACCGGGCTTCCCCCAGCTCGTAGGCCCGCGCTTCTCTCGGGATCGCCTGCACACGCAAACATCAGTCGAATCGCTTGCTCAACCAAATTTTGCTGAGGTTGATCAGTAGTCTATACTATATACGGAGTTACGGTTATATTGTACCATCAACCGTAAAAGTTCAGCTTGAACCTAGCTTCTCTGCATCTTATTAGGTGTGGTCTAATTAAGTAGTGGTCTAATAAGTACGCATGCATAAAAAAAGTAAGTACGCATGTATGAAACTAACTGAAAAATGAACGCAAAAGTGGACGAGTAAAAGCATGCATTTGCTACCTTTGCAATACTACTCTTGTGACGCTGGCCTACACTTGGTACTGTCCAGAGGAGTCCATAAAGAAAGAAAGAAAGTAGGAGGTGCTAATGGTCAGTGACACGCTTCCATCTGTTGTGCTACACGCCTAAACTAAGGATCCTTCCTGATTAAACTCTAAAGCAAGCACAACAGTTCCTCACTGATTTTGCTTTTGCATCATCCTAGTTAGCTTTACTTATCACTCAATTGCTGCTGCAAGTGCGTTCTTGGTTCCTGACTTCCTTGTGCAAACTGGTGATCCGTCCTTGTATGGCGATTAGTGGTGGGACACATGCTGAACATGCCTACCAATTTGTGCCGTCCAGAAATCTTGCGATCAAATTGATCTTAAGCAATCAGCCTCCCTTTTTCGGTAGGGACTAGTTGACCAGGGAGAGGCAGAGAGCCAGAGCACCACTGCCCACTGATTCCTTCGCTTTCTTATCTGAAATCGTATATTTCCACTTATACCTAAGGCCATTCGCATATTGTCCTTTTGAACTGTACCTCATGTTGGAAATTGGCCCCAAAGGTCTATTTTCTTGGAAATTCTAAAGCATGCATGGTTTAGCCAAGTGGTGGGAAGCAAGACAATGGTTACGATCAGTCGACTAGAGATAGGCTGGTCGTGAGTTGGTCATGCATATTCACGGACTGGTTGGGATAAGCCACGGCCAATTGTAAAGGGTTACTACCTGATCGTGACTAGATACGAACTATCGTAAGGAGTTACAAGCTAGTCGCATGTGACTACCAACTAGCCGGGGATCGTTAAGACTTGATTGTGACCAGATACGAATTGATCGTAAAGCGTTGTGAGCTGGTCGTAAAAGATCAAGAGCTAACCATGCATTTCTCCTTTTGTGTGTACTAGTCGGGAGCCA
Source organism: Ampelocalamus luodianensis (assembly GCA_036346255.1). Classification (NCBI taxonomy): domain Eukaryota; kingdom Viridiplantae; phylum Streptophyta; class Magnoliopsida; order Poales; family Poaceae; genus Ampelocalamus; species Ampelocalamus luodianensis. The sequence goes on from CM070633.1 coordinate 52,658,339, forward strand.
TTAAACATTGCATAAACACCATTAATTGATTGAATTAGCGGTTACCAATGACTTAATTCAGGTTCATTGCAGTGGTTACTATAGAGTAAATGCTTTGTCCTTATAGGGGCTTGAAGACGTCCAGAATGAATCATGAGATGAAATTTTCCATTCCTTTCTTACTTCAACTTTCTTCTCTGGTTAATTGTGATGTGGTGTTGAGTTGTACCACGCCAATCTTCCTCCTCGGTGTGCACCAGGAAGGGAGGAGAGCGGCTATCTCCGAGTTGTTATCGCAGAGAGCACTTGCACGGGACGACAATAAGGTTTATGGGCAGCGCATTCGCGCGACTGTTGGGCTTGTTCCTCGACGTTATCTACTTCCATGACCGCTTCAACGCTACTTCATGTTCTTCATTAAGCCCTACTGTAAGTTGCTTGTGCGATCAAACGACTCTGTTATAATCCTATTCTTGCATATATTTTGAAGTATAATGTGTTGCTCGCTGTTAAAACTGCTTAATTTATCTCTAGTTATTTGTGATATTTACCTTATAATAAAAATCTAGAATTAAAATATTGCGCATATTACCAACGATTTAGAAACCTTATTACAGATATTTTTGTGATTCGGCAATGGCTAATGTTTCTGATGCTATGAGACCTAATAGGTTTTTTGGTTCGAACTTTCATAGATGGCAGACTTGGGCCAAGTTTTGGCTCATGCCTTTGGGGCTCTAGTAGGTGATCCATCAGGAGTATCCATTTACGATTGAACAATATTTGCAGTTCGACAATGGGAACAACACAACCCTTGGGTGCATTATGACTATACTAGCAGATCAACTCTATGATGTGTACATGAACTTCAAATCCGTCATAGAGTTGTGGGATGCACTAGAGCACAAATATACGGAAGCTAAGGCCGGTGTCAGAGCAATTCTTCAACTTTAGCATGGATGATGCTTAGTCGATAGTTGGACAAGCTCATGAGCTTCAGCTACTGGTCGGTGAGATTGCGCATTTGGGTTGTGTTTTGTCTCCTAAGTTTGTGGTTGCGGGGCATTGTTGCCAAACTTCCTGCTATATGGTGGGATTTTGCTACTAGCTTAAAGCACAAGAGGAAAGAGATATCTATTGAGAATCTCATTAATGTCCTTGACGTGGAAGAAAAGGCAAGAGGAAAAGATGCACTAAGCATTTCCGGCCAGAACAATAAGAACAATGCCAATATCATAGAGAGAAATATGACAAGAAAACCAAAGTCTTTAAACCAAACAAAACAACTAGCTTTAAGAAGAAGAAAACTTAGAAGAAGGACTTGTGGAACATCATCTGCTTCGTGTGTGAAAAAAATGGTCATATGACGAAGGATTGTCGCTTCCACAAGAGCAAGGATGTTGAACAGCTTAAAGAAGAAGGTTGTCAACGAGACCATAAGCGAGGCCTTAACATGAGGGTATGGAAATCCACCTGTTGTTTTTTCAGCATGTCAATCCACTGTTTGGTGGATTGATACTAGTGCTAATGTCCATGTATGTTCTAATATTTTCTTATTATCAGGTAGTCGGGGTATCCTCCATCCTAATGGAAGACGGGTCGCATACTTCTGTGTCTTGGTGTTGGCGTACTTCAAGGAAGATTATCCACTTGAAGAATGGGCAACACGCGCCAACAATAAACAAGAACGTCGTTAGTGGTTCTCTCCTATACAAGGATGGTTATAAGCTAGTATTTTAGTTAAATAAAGTTGTAATATCTAAGTTTAGAAACTTTATTGGTAAATGCTATGAGAGCGGAGGCTTGTTACGCCTAAATACTTTAGAGTCTTGTAATAATTTGAATGTTGCAAATGATTTGAATAAATATGAGACCAATGTTTATCACTCTCGTTTTTGTTGTATTGGTTTTGATAGCATTGCTCGAATGTTCATATAGAATTAATTCCAAAATATAAAATTGTCAAAGGATCAAGGTGTCAAACTCATGTGCAAGCAAGGCAGCTTCGAAAACCCTATATGGGATTGAAGGAAGAAAAGAACTTGACACCATTAGATCTTAGGCATTCTGACTTGTGTGAGATGAATGGATTATAGACAAAAGGAGGCAAAAGATATTATCTAACTTTTATTGATGATGTATCGCGATATTGTTATGTGTATTTACTGAAAACAAAAGGTGAAACTTTAAATTACTTTAAAATTTATAAGGCTGAGGTTGAGAACGAACTAGAAATAAAAATTAAAAGATTAAGGTCTGATCGCGGAGGGGAGTATCTCTCATGAATTCTCCCAATTTTGGTCTGAGCATGGGATAGTTCATGAAGTTACACCACCATATTCACCCTAATCAAACGAGATAGTTGAGAGGAAAAATTGGACACTAAAAAACTTGGTGAATGCAATGTTGGAGAGTGTCTATATGCCTAAGATATGGTGGAGGGAAACTATATTAACAACAACTTTCATCTTAAATAGAATAATCGCAAAAAAGTATGAGATTACTCCGTATGAGGGATGAAAGGGGAGAAAATCCAATGTTAATTTTATGTGAAATTAGGGGTGTTTAGCAAAAGTTAATATACCATTGCAGAAAAAGAGAAAGCTTGAACCTAAAACAATTGATTGTGTTTTTCTGGGATATGCTCATAGTAGCACGACCTATAGATTTTTAGTAGTAAAATTAGAAACTCATGATATTATTGCTAACATAATAATGGAGTCCAAAGATGCTACTTTTTTGAGGATATTTATCCCATGAGAGCTGCAGGCAGTAATTCACGAACTGAGAATAATCAAACTAAGAATAATATATAGTAGTTCTGAACCTACCATCGTTTCTGAACCAATGAGTGATATATGACCAGTATGTGATATTCCAGAGGAGGATAACAATTTAGTTAAAGAGACTCCTCGCAGGAGCAAGTGCCAAAGGATTGAGAAAACCTTTGACGATGACTTTATTGTATACCTTGTGGATGACGTGCTAAAAACTCTTTTAGATGCTTATGCATTACATGATGCTAAGTATTGGAAACAAGTAGTCTGTAGCGAGATAGATTCCATCATAGTTAACAGGACTTGGGAGACCATTGATTGTCCTAGTGGGTGCAAACCTGTTGAATATAAGTGTGTCTTCAAAAAGAAAATGAGGCTTGATGGTATAATGGACAAGTACAAGGCAAGACTTATGGCCAATGGTTATACCTAGAAGGAAGGAGAGGATTGTTGTGATACCTTTTCTCCTATTGCTAGACAAACCACTATTAGAGTGCTCATTGCATTAGATACTTCCTATGGTCTACATGTTCATCAAATCGATATAAAGATATCTTTCCTTAATAGAGAGTTGGAGGAAGAAATATATATATAGAGTAATCGGATGGTTATGTGATTTCTAGACAGAAAAATAAGGTGTGCAAAATTATTCAAATCCTTGTATGGCCTAAAGCAAGCACCTAAACTATGACACGAGAAGTTTGATAAAACTTTAACATCTGCTGGTTTTACTGTGAATGAGGCTGATAAGTGTGTATATTATTATCGTTATGGTGGGGGTCAAGGAGTGATTTTGTGTTTCTATGTTGATGACATACTTATATTTGAGATGAATACTGCCGTAATTGATGAGGCCAAATCTTTCTTATCTTGATGCTTTGATATAAAAGACTTAGGAATGATAGATGTTATTCCGAATATTAAATTGATCAAGAATAAGGATGAGATCACATTGAATCAATCCCATTATGCTGAGACAATATTGAGCCCGTTCGGCTTTGAGAACTGTAAAATTTCCCCAACATCTTATGGTGTTAGTATTAAGCTTCGGAAGAATCAAAGATTAGGGAAAGATCAACTAAGATATTCACAAATTATTGGTCTCTTCTGTATCTATCTAGTGCCACAAGACCTGATATTTCATATGCTGTGAGCAAATTGAGTCAGTTTACTTCTAACCTAGGTGATGATCATTGAGAGACGCTTGAGAGAGTGTTGCGCTACTTGAGAGGCAAAACCTCATATAAAATTCACTAAACTGGTTATCCATATGTACTGTAAGGATATAGTGATTCCAATTGAATCTTTGATGCGGATGAGATCAAAGCTGCAAGTAGTTATATCTTTATCTTAGTTGGTGTTGCAGTTTCATGTTCTTGCAAACAGACGATATTGACCAGGTCAACTATGGAAGCTGAACTTGTAGCATTAGACACAACCACTATTAAGACTGAATGGATTAGAGAGTTACTATTAGACTTGCCATTAGTGGAGAAATCAATACGAGCAATCCTAATGTACTACGATAACCAAATGGTGTTGACTAAGGTTATAAGTACTAAGGACAACATGAAATCCTTGGACATGCGGCGTGAGGCTTAAATCTGTCATAAAATTAAAAACTTGAGTGATTGCTATGAACTATATTCGCACTAAGAAAAATCTGGCATACCCTTTCACAAAGGGGCTAGCACGAAAGACGGTTTCCGTTGCGAGTATGGACATAGGTATGAGACCCATTTGAGTTACACCACAATGGTAGCCCATATCTTCTTGGCCGGAGATCCCGTGACTTAGGTAATGAGAAAAACAAGTTGATGTTTTGTAACAAGATAGTGCATATTATTAATTGCACTCATGTCCTAATAGATAAAATACTCTTATCTATATGAAAGATTGTTTTAAATCCTTAATACATTCTAGTGTCCAAATGAGAGAAAAAGGTATTGGCCTACAGAATACCTAAAATGAATACACCTACTTGGGCCTAACCATGAGGTCGCATTTCACGAGAACATGACATTCTCTAGAAAGCTCATGAGCAGATAAGAGAGCATGACCATATAACGCTCCATTTAGGCGTGATTCTTTGATAGCCTAGTATCAGTTGGGATTTCAAGTGATGTCTGATCATGAAAAGTTGTTGTTCAAGGCTTAGTCCATTCCACAGTTGTGAGAAGATGAATCTTGTTATTCTATGTACAAGTTCAACCCGTATGAAACTTACAATAAAAGACCGGTATATTAACAACATTTCAAGACAATGATCCTTATCATCATTTTTTCTGTTAGCTTTGGAATTGGGGGGAGATTGTTGGAAATTGGCCCATTTATGAGGTACATTTCCTTTGAAAATTCCAACAGCATGCATGGTTTAGCCAATTGGTGCAAAGCAAGACAACTGGTTTCATCAGTCCAACCAAAGATAGATTAGTTGTAATGAGTTACGAACTGGTCGTGAGTTGGTCGTGCATGTTCACGGACTGGTCAGGATAAGTCACGACCAGTTATAAAGGGCTACTACCTGATCGTGATCAGATACAAACTGGTCGTAAGGAATGGTCGTGAGTCAGTACCACTTGGTTGGGGATCGTTACGACCTGATCGTGACTAGATACGAGCTGATCGTAAATGGTCAAGAGCTAACCGTACATGTATTTCTCTCTCCTTTTGTGTGAACTGGTCGGGAGCCATTAAACACTGCATAAACACCATTAATTGGTTTGAATTAGCAGTTATCGGTGACTTAATTTAGGTTCGTGATAGCAATTACTAGAGAGTAAATGTTTTGTCCTTATAAGGACCTAGAGACGTCCAGAATGAATTATAAGAAGCATTTCTCCATTTCTTTCTTACTTTGACTCTCCTCTGGTTAATTGTGTTGTGGCGTTGAGCTGTTGTACCACGCCATCCTTCCTCCTCGACATGCACTGGGAAGGGAGGAGGGCGGTTGTTTCTAAACCGTTGTTGCAAAGAGTACCTGCACGAGGGCGACAATAAGGTTTCTAGGTAGCGTATCCGCGCGACTCCTCGGCTTCTTTCTCGACGTTGTCTACTTCCACGACCGCTTTAGCGCCGTTTCCTGTTCGTCATCAAGCCCTACTGTAAGTAGTTTGTGCAACCGAACGACTCTGCTATAATTCTATTCTTGCGTATATTTCGAAGTACAATGTGTTGTGTGTTGTTAGTACTGTTTAACGTGTCTCTATTTATTTATGTGATTTGCCTTATAATAATATATAGAATTATAATATTACGGATATTTCCAACAACTCAGACGATGGCATCCAGAAAAGGAGTTGATGGCATCCTGAAAAGGAGAGGACAGAAGCAATGGCTTACTACTATAAACCGAATTTGCATTTTAGTAATTCGCACAGTCGTACACTGGTCACACCACCATCATCATCCAGAAAAGGAGATGATGGCATCCTGAAAAAAGAGAGGACAGAACTCAATCCTGAACGCAGCACTAGGTTTCTCACCAGCTCCATTTTCTTGACATGACATGCTTCCTGATGGCTCATACGACGGAACAGAGCATCGACACGAGCGGAAGAAGTTGTGTGCTGAGAAACCTAGTGTCGAAATTAGAGACGAATTAATTCAGCGCAAAAGATTTCCTTTTCAGCCATAATCTTTGTGGTAGTCTCACAGTCTAAGGCTCCGGCAATAATTGATTTGATTCCTTCGGATCAAAGTGGTCAGCGCCGCTGTCCTCATTCAGTGTCGAAATTAGACGCATGACTTGGACTCGAGAGGCTCTCACGCAAACGCCGCAGGAATAACTGCCGCGCACTAGATTCCGCCCGGTCCTTTTCACTATGGGCGTGCAATTGATGCCATGAGAACTGGGCCAAGGCCAATCTTTTCGAAGGCATCAAAATTATTCGGGAATTAAAGTGTTATTCGGGAATTGAAGTGTTGATGGCTACTTCAGGGTCCAGATTGCAAGTCTGGGGTTTGTATCGTTGCCGTTGTTAACAAGATTACACGCGTATATCTGCTGACGTTTCCAGGCATGATTCAAGAAAACAGATTTACTATTTCTAAGTCGTCTGAAATTCTCTGAAGTTAATTTTTGTGACTATTAGATTTATGTAGAGATTGATGCGTTATATGATTGGATGTCGACCCAATAGATGAAAAATGTTACTTATATTTTAAAAAAAATTCAATCACCTTATAAACAGACAACCCAAAAAAATTAGTACACTAACAATCCATGCATATGGTCCAACATAAAATTCTACTCGTACTAGTACCACTCGGTCTTAGTAAAATAGAGTCTCGTTAAGCTGGAATTTTAAAGTTCTGTTTGCAAATCAGGAATTTTTAAATATTTATGTAGTGACTATCTTCTAGCTATGAAATTGTTATGTAATTCGCATATTTAACGTTTTTAAACCGCCGCGGCCGAAATAATCGTAGGAACATCTACCTACTTCTAGCACAGTACGATTGTTTGTTCTTTTCGTTTTGTTGAAACTTGGAACTAATAACGAGACCTAGAAGTTATTATATCTGTTTAAAAATATATGGTGTTTTAGAAAATATGCTGTCAAATTTTTTTAACTTTTATCACTATTTGAATTAGTCATGTGAAAATGATGTCATTAAATTAGTCATAAAAAATATTTTTATAATATAATAATTTTGTTTTTGCTAGCTCCCAGTCACCTGAAATTTTCTTAAAACTCAATCATCTATAATTGCACAGTATTGAGCCTAAAATTACTTTACCAAGTGACGTGCAATTTTAGCACAACTATACTGTAATTTTTAGTTCTATTTGTTTTTGTATTTATCGGGTTCACCTAGATTTATTTTGTCTAATTTAGAATTTTTCAACATAAAAAAAGGAACCATTGGATAGTGATCCGGAAAAAGTAACTGAGTTTTAAGAAAATTTTAAGTAACTGTAGCTTAATCGGCTCCTAAAAAATTTATATTATTTTATAAATATATTCGTATAAAAAGTAATAATCAAAGTTGCGCGTTGAAAAATGTGGTATATATTCTTCACCGGAGGGAGTAGGAAAAAAAATCCGAGGGAGTATAAGGCTAGTACAATAGGAGTGGCTGGGTAGTAGGGGACACGTGGGTACCTGGAAGTCCTTGTTGACGATCATGCCGACGGTGCAGAACGAGGTGGCGAAGAAGCCCATCACCAGCTGCATCTCCAAGACCAGCGCGTACGTCACGGTGCGGCCGCCTCCGCGGCGCGCTTGTAGGCGAGCTCGATGAGCGGGAGCACGAGCCCGTACAGTGCGGCGGCGCCGAGGGTCAGGAAGAAGCCCAGCCAGTACTGGCCCCTGGTCACCCGGCGGGGCGGTCCGAGGAGACGTGCAGGCCCAGCACGACGGCGCCGACCGTAAGCAGCGCCACGGCGTTCACGGACGTCGCCGTCAGCCGCTGCCGCACGATGAAGAACGCGAAGAACACAGTGAACGCGAGCTGCGTGGAGATGAGGATGGCGGAGGTGGACACCGGTAGGTACGCGAGGCCGTAGGCGTAGATGAAGTCGTCGGCGCCGGTGACGAGCCCGAGCGCGGCGGCGGCCAGCAGGATGCGCGGCGGGGTGAGCACGACGGGTGCGCCGCGGTTGCGCGCGCGCCGGCCGATGTAGGATGCCGCCACGGGGAGCAGCAGCAGCGGCCAGCCGGCGGTCTCGAGCCAGGCGGAGAGCCACTGCCGGTGGCCACCCTTGCCGTAGTAGAGGCGGCTGAGGAGCGGCCCGCCCGTAGCGCCCAGCGCGAGCATCCCGCAGTTGAGCGCCACGAGGAGCCGGCGCATCGCCTTGCCGCGCAGCGCCGGCGGCGCCGGGAGCGAGTCCTTCGGCGCTTCCGCGTCCATGCCTACGCTGCGGGCGCGTGCGGAGTGCTGTGTGCGAGCGGGACGCGCACGAGGCCGGCTGGCGTCTGTCTAGGACTCCAGATTTGGAGGCTAGCTAGCACGACGCTTTGGATACAACAATGACGCCGGCTGCGGATATCAAGTTTTTCAGGCGTGTGCGTGCATTGGTGCACAGCTGGATCGTAATAAAAAGATACTCATCTTGCCAGCCAACCGCTACATGCATGCAGCGTTTCATGCAAAATAGTTTGGTGGTGTCTAGGGAGTATCTGAATATTTTGTTGCTAATAAGTACTCAAATTTTGAACTCTTAGATCTAGATTCAATGTATGAGATCACTTTGACTCTTTCCCTAGTGAGACATCACCAAACATAGCATAGATAAAAAAATTTAACTCTTCAAACCCAAAAACACACCAAACGCAAGATAAAAAAATTTCTAGCAAATCCCACGTGGGAATTGAGGCGGTTGTCACGTAACCATGGTGGGCTTTTGCAGTCTTGCAGATGATTTTACAGCCACTGCTTGTAGATGGTGACACAGGTGGAATTTTTGCAGCCGTCTGAATCGAATGAGACGTCCTCGTTAGCCGTTAATCAGTGAGCACTACTATGCTATGAGTAGTGTCCGATAAACAAGTCCAGGACCTATCTATGTGGTACAGTGGTAGTGACTACTAGTACTGTATTCGTAGTCATGGCTAGCCGCTCAATTGGTATCAGGGCTAGAACAGCTGAATCAGGGCAACAGTTCGTCCCGGGAGCTGCCGCGCGCTGCGTGGCGTTCGGCGAGGGCGGGCACGCGCGGCCCTGGCCGCTGGCCGGGCATGTGCGTTGGCGCAGCGCATCGGACGAGACGAGACCATGCAGAGGCCGCGCCGCGCGGAGCCGTAGGTGTTGGTGTTTCGGTGTGGGAGATCAGGAAAAGCGAGGAGCTGGGGAGGCTTTCTCGGGGCAGGAGCCGAGCAAAGGGTGTGGAAGCCCATGGCATCGTCCCAACAGGCTAACACGAAAGTGCAGATCCAGTTTTTGCTTGGCGGGGACATGATCGCAAATCTTTTCCGCAATCCAATTTCCGGTCTGTTATATGGGCCGTAATCCAAATATCCCGTCGGCGATCCAATTTTCCGGGTGGAACGGCCCGTTCGTTCGGTGATGTTACGGTAGTCAACGCTCAGCGCCAGGCACGCGCGGTAGCCCAGTAGGAGGATGCGTGCCGTGCAGCCGCGTTAAGGCGCCTGATGAGGCCGGAGCAGACGAGCGTTGCAAAGCACGACTGCACGAGGGGTCAGGCGTCTGATCAGAACGTGCGCGCGCGCGCGTACAACCGTGCTCACCGGGGGCAACGTGCCATGTACCACGCCGTGCACGCGATCCTTGAGGTGTCGGGACTCGGGAGCCTCGATCGAGCCCTCGACGGCGCACGATCTGGCGTCGCAACGCCGCATGGAGCCGGGAGTAACGGGTTGCGCGGGTCTGAAAACTTGTACCGTAGCCATTACATGCGCAGCGCCTGGCCGCAAAGCCAACGCAAACACCGTCAAACTAATCGAAAGACAAGGGAAAAACGATCCCTTGGAAGCTGGAAGATGCAAGCCTATAAATTACAGATGCGTGGTTCCACACCCAAATAATTTATTGGAAGCCTGCAGCTAGTGTTCATGCCTTCAAGTACACATTGCATAGTCTTCCATCCATTGCTAGCTGCGCCCGAATTCCCTCGTCGTTCTTGTGAGAGAGACATGGAGAGCGTTCCACTGCTCGCGGAGAGGCCGGGGAAGAAGGGAAGAGGGCAGCTTCCGGCATTGGCGAAGGAGGTGTCAGGTGTGGGAGGAGTCCCAGAAGCTGTGGGAAGTCGTCGGCCCGACCGTCTTCACTCGCGGGTGGTGTTCTACACCTTGGACATCGTCCGCCGGGCCTTCGCCGGCCACATCGGCGACCTCGAGCTTGCCGCCTTCTCCATCGTAAACAGTCATCAACGACCTCAACTTCGGCTTCCTGGTATGTGCACATACGGTGTCGCTTGGGTACCAGTACAACTATGTATTCCCTCCGACCAAACAGTGTTACTATGTTATGCGAAGTGTGCACTCAACCGATTAATTCTAGAGAAATTTTACATTACGTTTTACTGGTAGTACATATAGCGTATAAATCAAATCTGATAATTGATTTGTTAAGAACATAATAGACTGTTCTTTGTATTTATAATTTTTTCATGAGATTATTTTGGACTTTTACAACTATGGTTCAAAATATTAATCTCGTGCCATATGATCATCCACATGGTTAATTATGATTCTACATCTTTTGGGATTTTATTATTCATACTACCGGGTGTAGTATAATTAAATCATAACTAATCTGAACCATTAGATAAAAAAGAATAGATGATATGTATTAAATTGATTGTAATGTAAAAGAGCTCTAATTTTAACTAACAATATTTGTGTGAATATTTAGATTGACATTATACCTGTGTATGGATGAAAATATAAGAGTAAATTTATCTAAAAAATTGGTGATCAAAGTTAAAGTTTGGAGGCCGTGCCATTTTTCCCAAATGTAACATATCCCAAATTTGGTCTTTTTCAAAAATTTTATTTTAAATTAATTAATTCAAAATTCTGGATTTTAATTAGAGTTTTTGTTTCTATTTAAAATTCCTGATCCGAAGGCTGAATTCCAATTCCGTCACCACAATTCAAATTCTTCACCAAATTCCGAAATTCAAATTTCACAAATTGAATTTCCCACAAAATTCTTCTTTCTTTTCCTTTCCCTATTTTCTTTTTTCCCTTTTTCCCTTTTTCCTTTCTTTCCTTTCTCTCTTCTTTCCCTTTTTTCACGTTGCTCTGGCTCTGGCCCGAGCCAGCGTGCCCCGTGCCGCGCTTGCCGTCGGGAATCTCACCGAAGCACCCCACGCCCTGGCACCACTGCGTCTGCAGCGCCATGCCCACGCGCCCGAGGGTATCATTGCCGTGCCACCCTTCCCCCGTTTTCCCCTATAAAAGGGTGGCTTCCCCACTCCTCTCCCCCTTCCTCCCCTTCCCCCTTCGCTCCTCCTCCAACCCCCTGAGCTCCGGAGTTCACCGCCGCCACGTCTGCGTTCTTCCCCAAAACTGGCGCTGCCGTCCACCGCTCAATCCCCCTCTCTGGTCAGCCCCGTGCCCTCCCGGCCATGTCACATGCGTTCCCGAAGCACCTCCTCCATTTCCCCCTTTCCTCCTCTCCCCGCCACTATCACGTGCTGCCGCCGCCGCTTCTTCCTTTGAGCCGCCTCCACTGTTGCCCTCCGGCCTCCCCGACCCCGGCTACACCATCCCCTTGCCCATGTGCAGTTCGTGCCTACGCCACTTAATTTCCTCGCCGCGCCACCGCCGACACTGCCTTGGACCTCCTCCAGCACCGATGTAGCCACCCGTGGGGTCACCACCCCCACGGGGTTCCATTTTTGGGGTCGGCTTGCCTCCCCGCGGCGCCGCTCGTTGGCGCCGGCAATGCTCCCGTGCTCCTAGAGTTTGCTCTGTTTCTCTGTTCTTTGTTGTTTCACTGAGTGTTGCTTCTGTGACTCTAGCAGTAGGGTCCCTCTTCTCACGCTCTAGCTTCTTTCTTTCTCTCTTTGTCACACTTGTATGAGGGCCAAAGGTGTCATACACCATTGTTGTACCTTTGCATGTGAAATTTCAGAACAAGCATATTCCAGGGAATATTCCCCTCCCTCTCAAATTTCATATTCTATCATTTCATGTGATTAAAAACTTCCAGACGTTCATCCTCCTTCATACGAACTCCGATTACGTCGATTCTTATTTCTAAATTCATCTAAATTCAGTATCTTTCTTTTAGTTCTAATTTGATTATTTTTGGATTTTACTTGAGCCTATCAAAGACATGCCGCTTGGTGGAGTACTTCTTTATCTCTAAGTTCAATGATCGGTTAAGATCAAGCATGAACTAACCGGGCTCTGATACCACTTTTTGGACTGAAACGATGACTAGAGGTCGTGAATAGGAGTACTACTTCTTTTTCAGCTAGATCGGATTCAACTTCATTCTTGCTCCAATAGCCATAAAAGCTATGAAGATTGAATGTACAAGCACATTGAAAGTCTTGTATTGAATCCAATTAAAACCCGAGACTAAAACACCAAAAAATCAAAATGAAAAGAGTTGAGCGGTCAGACCTCTGAGGATGGGTGGTCTGACTGATGGCCTGACGGTCTAACCTCCAGCATGATGAACAGTGAAATCAACACAGGATCAAAATCACAAATCGACTTAAATTTTGATTTGGTGGTCCAAATACCTTCAAATTGAGTGGAAAAGCGGCTCGCTAAATTTGCTGACTACCTAGCAATGTTTGCTATTTTGCAGGCCTTGAAAGCTAGTAAGCGAATCCAGAGATGGAAAACCTCGACATGACTTCGAGCGTGCATGGTATATGTTCTATGTACAGAAATGGACAGGGGCAAATCCATCTAGTAGGCTTCATCAGGCTGAAGCCCACCATCCACCGGTGCCCGACCCCCCCCAACCTCAAGTCCAACCTCCGGCTCCCCGGATGCCATAGTTGTGCTGTGCGCGCCTGCACCAAAGAAGAAAAAGCACTAAGTAGAGCACGAGAAGTGAGAACAAAAGCATGTGGGCTTGCCGAAGCAGTGAAGCCCGACCCAACTCACATCCACCTACATCCCCCACCGCCACCGGTCCCACACTATAGTCCCACAAGGCCACAACCTCACGTTCCCTGTTGTTCACATTCCATAATTCCCCAATCAATTCCACATTACCCAACCCCAATCGGCCAAATCTTGAGCGAGGTGAAGCGCACGGTGCACCTAACCTTAAGACACCACGTTGCCGCTGGTAGCTGGGCCAGCCGGAGCCCAGAGGAGGAGGAGGGCAGTAGAGAGCCAGGAGGCGATTTGGGCATCAGGGCATGGGTGTGTCGCACGTGGCATCATGTGCATGAGGAAGGGGCCGAGGGGGGACTAGGGGAGGCGGGGAGCCCAGAGGAGGCAAGGGGCGGGCCGCAGGCTGATGCCGAGGAGGTTGTTTGGCCGAGGAAGGAGGGAAGCCGTGTCAAGAGCCATCGAGGACTCGAGGTGGCGAGGTCGCGAGGAGGAGGGTGGAGGGAGTCTCTGGCTCACTGGCTGCTCTGGCGCGCTAAGCTGCTCTTGGTCACGTGGGGCGTGGTCGCGTGGGGCGTGGGCTGCTGGAGTGCTACCTTGCTGGGCGCTGGCGATTTGGGCGTGGTCTGTTGAGTGCCGAAGTGCCAAAGGCCAAAGCCGAACATGTCTTGCATTTGTTGAGTATTGACTCACTTGACTACTGTGCGCCTGTGCCTCAGTGCCTGTAACATCCCAATTTTCAGGTTTGTGTTTCAAATGTAAGAAAATGAGTAGAAATTAAAACTTTTCTTACATCATGTATTTCCTGTGTGTACTAAACAATTATTGTACAAGAGCTATGGAAATACAAAGTCACAAGTCTTTGATCCAAATCTTGATCTTTCAAAAACAATCTTGTCAAATCTTTTGATCATCTCCTGGAAATATTTTTCCTAAGTTCTTGGGATGGTATGTGACCCCTCTGAAAAATTTCACAATTTTTAGAAATTGTTTGAATATTTTTAGAGGGCAATCAAACCTGTTTGACTCTCAGTCAAACCTTGAACTAGTACCTTGTAGAATTTTTGGAGAAAAAATGCATAGCACAAAAACCTCTGAAAATTTCACTCAAGGTCAATACCTTAGTCAGCAAGCTCCTGTAAAAATTTCAGAATTTTTGGAGTTATTTTGCTACTTCTAAGAAATCCTCAAAGTCTCAGCTAGAATTAAAAACCTAAAACATGGTTCACTGTTCCTTGGGTTCGAGTCGGGCTCGAGTTCGAGCCACTTGACTCGGTCGAACCACCTAACTGCATCGAGCCGCGTTTTAAAACGCGCGTGCAATCTCAGCCGTTGGATCTTAATCGCTCGGCCCACGTTCGCGCGAGCATTCGGACCGTGCGGTTGCACTATTCAATTGGGACCGTTGGATCTCAATCCCATCGTCCGGATTTCCGAGGTCAATCGGACTGTCCGGCGGATCCTTTTAATCGTGACCGTCCATTTTTAATCCAACGGTCGTCGGATTCTCTTTCTGTTCTTCCTCCTCCTCTGCTTCTCCGTGCGCGCGTGCGGCAATGGCAGAAAGAGAGAGAGAGTGTGATGGCGGCTTCGATGTGTCACTTCAAGCTTGCTTTCGTCAACGTCTCTCTGCGGGGCATTAAATGAGCATCAGGATTTCTCCTCCATTGTCACCGTGCTCACTTGCTCCCATCATTTCTGGTCCATGGCCGTAGCATGAACCGAGCCCACCATGGACTCATGTTCATGCTCGAAACCCTAATCCTTCCTTTATATAAACCCCTCTAGGTCCTCCTGGTGTTCCTTTACACCCCACTTTGCTCACTCTCTGTGTTTGAGCTCAAAACCACTTCAAACCTTCAATCCACCATTGTTGACCCGAGAGCTCCAATGGTGATCTTGGTGTCCAGTGGTTCACCTTCAATCTTTCTTGAACCCTTTTGAGCTCCTCAACTTTCTTTATATTTCCCCTAACTTAATTTTGGGTTGCATTCACAGGAATGAATCAATTTTAAGTTTGGAGATTTTCGGTTGATTTCACCCCCTTTCTTCTCCAACTCCGGTAAGTGGTTCTTTTTGCAATTACTTACTTGTGGAGCTTATGGGAACCTTAATGAAGCTATTTTGATCACCCATTAGTGTTCATTTTGCTCAGGTTGTCATTTTCTTCTTCGTCTTCCTCGGCTCTGGTAAACTTCATCGTGTTCAAGTCTTCCCCTGCCATATTTGAAGCTCCTCTCGGTTAAGGTAGCTTCTATTTAGTCCCTAGAAGTGATGGCACTCGCTTTCCTGGACCGCAATGAGCATTTTTTATTTTCATGTTTTGCCGAAATGGCCTCCTTCTGTGTTTTCCGGCTCACGGCGTTCTAGACCTCCACCGTCGGCGAGGTCATCATCATTAGGTTCGCATCGCTATTGCGCGTCCATTTTGATGTTTTGTGGGCGCCACCGCGGTCGGAGTCGCCGGCGACAACCTACTGTTCTCGCTCGGGGTTTTGCCGGGCGTAAACTCCGTTTTGTCATCTAATTAGGACACAGTTAATACCCAATCATTAGTAGTATTAATGGTGTCCTAATTTGGCCTAATGTCTCACTGACATGTGGGCCCGATCCCCTGTAATCACCGCTGTCGCATTTCCGTGCTGTTCCGACCTCATTAATGCTTAATCATAGGTTAATTAGTGTCGGCATTAATGGTGTCGAATA
The DNA here is from genome assembly GCA_036346255.1 of Ampelocalamus luodianensis. NCBI lineage: Eukaryota > Viridiplantae > Streptophyta > Magnoliopsida > Poales > Poaceae > Ampelocalamus > Ampelocalamus luodianensis. Next base: position 52,674,291 of record CM070633.1, read on the forward strand.
TTCCCCGTACTTCGCCGGTGGGCCTCGATCCCTAAGTCCATCTCTGTAAATCGTAGGGACACATTAATTGCTAATCATCACTAATCATTGGTCATTAGTAATTAATTATCCATCCTAAAACCTCCTGTGTCTCGGCGCCATGTGACCCACGCGTGTGTTAAAGCTTCGCGTGTGTGACTTACGATCCAGCGACATGCGCCCCACGTGCAGCGCTCAGGTTGTACCGATCTTGGACCGCCGTCCATTTTGCGATCTGCGGCCCAGATCTGGTATGCATTCGGACCATCCGGTTCCCCTCTTCACTCTGGACCGTCCATCTCACGATCTGTGGCTGAGATCGTGTGTGCAAACTGACTCTCCGATTAGATATGTGCTCAGAGCCGTTCATCTTTAGATCTGCGGTCGTGGTTAGTCGAGGCAACCGCACCGTCCGGTTGCATCATTCCTCGTGAGCCGTTGGATCTTGATCCAACGGTGGGCTCTTTTAGGGATCGCGCGCGTGCGTTGTTTTCCGTGCGTGTGGCTCGTTAGATTTCGCATCAACGGCCCACGAGCATCCACGTCGGTTATTTCCGTTTAAGTGGGATTTCGTTTCTGTAAGTATTTATTTATCAACTAAAAATTGTATTAGAACTTTAGAAATTCATAACTAAATCATTTTAACTCCTTTTTAGATGTTTCCAGCTGTAATAAATTTCTATGCCTCTGTAGTTTTATATAAAAATGTAATTGAGCATGTTTCTGTCGTAGAAAATTGTGTAACTCAAATAATTTGATTTCTGTTAATTTTGAATATCCCAAAAATAGAATTTAACTTAGAAAATGCATATCTTTTTCTGTATACTTCCAAATTGTGCAAGACCAATCTTGTTAAATTCCTCTGTTAGTGTACTTTAATGCGGAATAGGTTTTGAACATGTTTATGATTCTAGAAAGTGTAATGTGCTAGGCTTACAACTTAGAAAAATCATAAGTAAATCATTATAGCTCCAAATTTTGTAAGCTCAACTTTGCTGTTATTAGGATGTCATAATATACCTGCTATAAAAATTTCGGACCTTAGATCATTCTAGAAATTTTTACCATGAACAGTAACCGTAATTAATTTAATTAGGATTTTTAAGGCTGAGAGAACTTAGTTTAGCCATAACTTTTTCATGCTAAGTTCAAATGAAGTGATTCTTGTTTCTAAAATTGTCTAAAATCAACCTCTAGCTGCTGTATGAATTTCTTGGGATTTGGATGTTCTTTGTGTTGAGTTCCTTTTGGTGTTCTTCGTTCTTATCGGTTTTATCGCCTTTTAGCGTTAGGTTCGAAGAATTTATTGAACCCGAGCACTCCCTCTGCAGCAAGACCAATCCCATCAAGGCAAGCAGTTTGATCATGTTAATCCTAGTATTTTAAGTATTTATGTTGATTACAAATTCTATGTATGCATTGCTACTTTGTGTTAATAGTTGATCTAGTAGATGCATTTCCTTAGGCAAATGATTATTCTCTACTACCATTGAGCCTAGGTTATTGCTGTGATTTAGAGTTCGTGGATGAGCTCTTGTCACTTAGTAGTTGCGAATTAATTGCTTAGCCATGCTTAGCTTCCGGTAGAAATGGGCGGTTATCGACTTGTCGATAACCTTGATCACATAAAACTTATTATCACTTATGATTTCAGCTTTGTGTCATGTCTACTTATGAAAACTAAAACTGAAAACAAAATGATTTAGACTTGGGCACAGTGGTATGATTGGTGTGCTTTTGGGTGTGACTGGAATGATGCCCGAGTCAACAAGGACCGAACATCTTGTTACAATAAACCAAGCATTTTAGCGTGCTAACCACACTAGAGGGTATGGGACCTCTCTTGACTTAGTACTTTGGCGGGTATTGGCTTCGGGTCGCAGGAGGGATGGTGTTGGGGGCATTGTAGTGTCCGAAAGGCTTCACCCGTGATGGGATTTGTTGTCTTTCGGCTTGCAATGCAAGCGTATGGGTTTATATCCATACGAGCGGCTCGTAGTCAATGCACAATATTGGAAAGCGTCTCGTAGGACTTAGTCGTGCCGGCATACCTTCGGAAGTGTGCTTTGTGGCTTAAAGGCGGTCTAGAGTGTGGGTACATTGGTACACCCCTGCAGGGTTAAAACTATTCGAATAGCCTCGTCCTAGGTTATGGACACGCTTGGCAAGGTCTTTCAAGAGTTAGACTACAACCTTTTAATTAAAACTTGATGGGTGGTACGAATCGGGGATTCGTGCTATGTTGTGGTGGCTATTGGGATAGTCACTTCTAGCTGGTTACTTGTATGTATCTTTACTTACTGTTATTTTGACAACAAAACAGATTTTGCAAACTTGCTTTTAAATGTATTACATTATTGCAAATAAAGTTGGCTTTGAGCAAAATGAGACATACAATCTCCACCCAAATAAGCTTGCATGTAGTTTATGAATAGGTGCGCTATTCCACACGTCGATCTTATGAGTACCGTGTGTACTCGTTGTCTTGCTTAAATGTATTTGTTGCGAGAGGAAGAAGGTGAGCTTGAGGGCCTCACTTTTGTGAGCTGTGTTGTGGTAGCTATGGGCGACTAGCTTGGCGGCGGTCGGTTGCCTTATGGGTTGTGTGGCTAACCGTGCGACTTTTGTTCTAACCATCTTATGGCACCGTTTGCTTCATTGTCATTCTTGTATATTGTTCTATTTGGTCGGTCGACTCTTTTGTAATAACTTTACTTTATGTATGTCGTTGTTGAACTTAGTGATGTATGTTGCATGGAAATGATGTGTAATTTTGTGACGATGCGCATATCTGCAGTGCAGGAAGCATATGTCCATCGAGGCTTAGAATGTTTAATTAGTAATACTAGAACCATTTGGAGGTTAAGTGTTACTAGTTAAATATTCCGGGTCCTCATAGTGCCTATGCAGTTGTGCTGGTATATATTATACTCTACTCAATTACCAATTTGTTAGCAAGTTTGATATAGTGTGCTATATATATACGCAATTAGCAATTAATTCGTAGGTTTGCAATAATGGAGAAACGAACTTTGCGTAATTATTTCACAAGCAATTCAAGTAGTACTCCCCCAACCAATGAGAACGTAACTCAACCAAAGAAGTCTCAACTAGAATTTAATCTAGATGAAATTATTGCCGATCCGGCTCATCGTATACCAATAGAAGATTTTGCCAATGAGATTAGAGATGAAGTGAGGAGGATATATTTGCTGAATAGTCCAACTCGAGCAATTGGGCATGCCTTTCCAAAGACATTGGATGACAAATTGTGGAGATCCTTTTAAGAATCATGGTTTAATCAATTTGATTGGTTAGAATATACTGTAGAAAAGGATGTCGTTTTTTGTTTCTATTGTTTTCTTTTCAAGAAACTGTCACAACCCAACACAGCTTTTGATGGCCGGCACTTCTTTTATTTTGAATATTCATGGTCATTTAAGTACAATTTGCTGTTGTATCACTAATTTTTCTAATTTTGATGTACAAGTTGTTACCCACTGGAACCATATTTACCTGTTTTAGGGATGCACTTTCCATTATCGAGGTACCTTCATTGTATTTCTTTTTTTCTTTTTTGCTTTGCTTTATTCATTTATGAATTTGATTGCACAAGAATACAATAATATGCTTGTTACAAATTAATTTAGTCATTCGAGGCTTTTAGCCCACCCTCCTTTTTCATCCTAGATTCGCCACTGGAAACGGATAATGTGGAATCGCTATTGTGATTGCAAGTTAAGCAGTCATAGTAGCACTGTGCCGCTATCGGATCCCAATGGAAGGACAAGATTCGAGGGGAAATGTAGATAATTATTGTAGCACTAGTACTGAAGCAAAAGTTTCGTGCATACGTCACTGTAGCAGGCGATTTTGACCGTCCGATTTGCCAAAATGGCTGAGATTACGTGCAAGTTAGAGATGTGTGAATCTTTGGTTGAAATAAAAGGCATGACACGCGTTAAGGGTATGTACAATGGTGCAGGCAGCTACTGTCTATAGCAACTCTTCATGTCACCTGTAAACAACACTAAAGACAGCTCATACAATGGTTGTGGTGATACAGTCGACTATAAGATTATAGACAATACATAATCTTTTAATATTTTTCTTATTTCTGGTGCTACAGTCGACTACAGAATTGTAGACAACATCTTTCTCTCTCTTCATTCTCTTTCATCCATGTTAGTAAAATCCTACGTGACAGAGACTATAGACAACTGACATAAACCCATTATATATGCTCTAAGGTGACAGGGTGCGAGCACGGAGCTGCCGAGCACCTGAGGCCCGGAGGGAAATAAATTCCACGGGGAAGCCCTCCCCCCATGGAATTTATTTCTGGACCAGAGCAGAGCACGAGGCGTGTTGTGGTACTACTGGTTTTTTTAGGAGCGTGGGGTAATCCGTAATTGGCTGCACGCTGTTGTCTGTGGTGCAGCAATGTTCTTCCATACTGAACTGTTGTAGATGCTCTAATGGACTTTGAGTTGTGCCGATAATACGCGCCTACGCATGGAGGAAGCCGCCCATGTCGGCGTGGAGGGCGGCGGCGAGCGGCGCCCGGGGCGGGTAGCGTGGCGGTCGGTCGAGCGCGACGCGAGGCTACGAGGTGGGAGGATGAAGGCACATTAAGCGGTAGAGTTCTAAGCCTAGAGCCACGCGATCGGATGCCCACTTCACGGCCCAGATTTATACAGTACGATCCCCGCTTGTCGGCCTAAAACTAGTAAACACCCGACCGTTGAAGACGACTCCCCGGGGCATGCAAACGTCCTTGATTAATCAAGAAGACGGAAAGAAAATCCCAAATATTATAGTTCCTCCCAATTCAATGCCATGGAAGTGGGAACTGATCGATGAATTAGATACTCGCTAGTCCTCGTCACATCCCAATTAGTTATTGTCCAACGTGCTGTAGCATCGTTGCAAATTAATGGCTTCAAAGCTAAATAACATTTGTTGCTTGGCCTTCCCTCCAAACTCCATAGCCTATTGGCCTATGTGATACTGATACATGGAGAGAGTTTCACTTCTCGCGGAGAGGCCAGAGAAGAGGGAAGGCCAGATCAAAAGACTGGCGAAGGAAGTATGGGAGGAGTCCAAAAAGCTCTGGGTCGTCGTCGCCCGGCCGTGTTCATGAGGGTGGTGCTCTACAGCATGAACGTGGTCAGCAAGGCCTTTTCCGGCCACCTCGGCGACTGTGACCTCGCTGCCTTCTCCATAGCCAGCGTACTCCATGCTCGGCGTCTACATGCAGCGTTCGTGGCTCATCCTCTTAGCCTTCGCCGTGCTCCTTGCTCCGACATACATCTTCAGTGGGCAGCTGCTCAGCGCGCTGGGCTAGCCGGGCGAGCTGGCCCCCGAGGATGGCACGGTCAGCGTGTACCTGCCCCCGCTGCATTTCATGTACGCCATCCTCCTTCCGCTCAACGAGTTCCTTCAGTGCCAGCTCAAGAATTGGGTCACCGCGCTGATAAGGGAAAATTGATCATTTGTCTCACCTTATGTGTGTCTTTGCTTATTTGAGACTAAGTACAAGGAAATAGCTCAAATGCCACAGTTTTCATGAGCCACTTGATCATTTGCCTCTTTGGACAATTTTGCCCATGTCTTCTTCCCCTTCTCCTTCCTCTTCTTCTCCTCTCTTCTTCTTTGCTCCAGCCATGGCCGACCCAGCGCTCTGGCTGCCATCGCTGCACCTCCGCCACCTCCTCTCTACTCTCCTCTGCCACCTCCTCTCCCTCCCCATACTCACCGCTCCAGGGGTAGTGGCACTCGACATGCTCACGGAGACAAGATCTAGGGGCAATGGCATCGGGGAGGCCCGAGCGACGGCGGGAGCTCGGGGGCTGCCGGAGGCAGTGGAGGGTGGCCGGAGCCCGAGGCGGCGTGGATCCGAGGCAGTCCGGCGTGGATCCAGGCGGCGTGGGTTCAAGGGAGGATCCGAGGCAACCCTACGTGGATCTGGGCGGTGTGGGCTCAGGGGCAGCATTGGCTCGAGCTTTGTGCGGCAGAGGCTCAACCTCCACGGTGGCGAGGGCGCTGAGGCGGGCGGCGAGGAATGCTAGGGTTTGCGGTGGGCGAAAGCGAGGCTTGGTGGTGGGAAGGAGAGAGGAGGGAGGAGGCCATGGTTGCTGGGGAGGTGAGGGACGGAGCAAGGAAGAAGAATGAGAAGAAGACATGAGCAAAATTGACATTTTTCTTCAAAAGGGAAAATTATCAATTGGCTCATGAATTGTGTGGCAAATAATCTATTACCAGGAACTTAGTCCCAAATGATCCAAACCACATGTAATATAGAGCAAATGATCAATTTTCCCTAGTGACAACAGTGGTGGCGTTCCCGGTGCATGTTGTTGCTAGCTGGCTGCTGGTGAACTACTTCGGGCTCAGGGTCTTTAGCGCCGCCATGGATCTCAACTTCTCCTGGGTGCTGATCATAATGCTACAGCTCGCGTACGCCGTCGGTAGTGGGTGCCCGGAGATCGGGGGGTCGTCATTGGTGTTCGTGGATTTGTGGGAGTTTGTCAAGTTGTCCACGGCGTCTGGTGTCATGTTGTGGTATTTATCTATGCTCACTATGTATGTCTCATTTTCACTTCTAGCTAATAGTCGTACCTATCTAAGAGTTTGTCCAATCTACTCATCAGTATGGGATGTATTTAGTGCAAACCATGTTGAAGAAGATTAGGAATCAGCCGCACGTAGCCTCATGTATTCATACAATATATATAGCATACAACAACTAGTGCAAGGCACTAGAGATATACATGTACATGAATACAAACTTCCCATAAGTGATAGTCCTAGTATGCTACGTGATCCTAGCGGTATCCTTGCTTGTCATGGCTATCGTTGTTCATGCGGGACATGCTGGCATCTATACCATTGAGGAGTTCATGCGGGACATGCTAGGGCATCTCCAATACCATCATCTTACATTCCTCACACGCAACATCGTAGATGCTGAGGCTGTCATGAAACTCAAGAAATAATTGTGTGGCAGCCCTCTAGTGAAGATATCTACAAATTGGGACGATGACGGTACATGCGAACACAGACTTGCCCCAACCGAACCTTTTCGCAAACAAAATGTATATCTATCTCAATATGATTAGTGCATCGATGTTGAACTGGATTAGATAACATATAAACTGCGCTCACATTATCACAATAGATGATCGTGGAAGATGAGATAGGCTGGTGTAGCTCGACAAATTAAGCCAACACAATTCGGTGATGGCGTTGGCCATTGCATGATATTCTGCTTTAGTGCTTGATCGTGACATGGTTGGTTATCACTTGGACAACCAAGAAACAAGATTATCACCAAGATATATGCAATAGCCAAAAGTTGATCGACGGGAATCTAGACAATTGGACCAATCAGTGTCCAAGTAAGCCGTCAATTGTAATGAGGGAGATACATGATGTTGCAGTCCAAAACTCATGGTGCCCTTGAGATACTAGAGAATACACTTGACCAAACGAAGATGAAGCTCACGAGGGTCATGCATATGAAGACACACCTGTTGCATTGTATAACTAATGTCCGGCCGTGTCAATATCACATACTGAAGAGCACTGACCAAGCTACGGTATTGGGAAGCATTAGCAACAGACAGTCTAGAATTGGCAAGCTTTGATCTAGTGTCAATGAGAGTAGAGCACGGATTACATGACTCCATGCTGGCACACTCGAGCAACTCCTCAATGTATCAACACTGAGAAAGAAAGAGTCCATGGGACGAGCGAGCCACTAAAATGCCCAAGAAATAATGAAGCGCACCAAGATCAGTCATAGAAAATTCTTGACCAAGAGATGTGACGAAGTGCTGAAGCAAAGAATCACTAGAGGCCGTCAAGATGATGTCATCGACATACAATAGGAGGTAGGCGATGGAGGATCTGGACTTATAGATGAATAGTGATGTGTCGGAGCAAGATGGTGCAAAGCCAATGGTGACATCAAAAGACGCAAACCATTGATACCAAGCCCGTGGGGCTTGCTTGAGTCCATAAAGTGACTTGGACAGGCGACATACATGCTATGGCTGAGAAGGATCTGCAAACCTTGATGGTTCTTGACGATGAGCGACCTTTGAAAGGTGCCTATGAAGAAATGCATTCTTGACGTCAAGTTGATGGATTGGCCAATGACCAAAGACGGCAAGTGAAAGCATGACGCGGATGATGGCCGGTTTGACAACCAGGCTAAAAGTCTCAGTGAAATCCACACCGGCTTGTTGAGAGAATCCATGAATGACCCATCGTGCCTTGTAGCGTGCAAGAGATATGTCAGGGTGGAATTTATGCTTGAAAATCCACTTTCCAGAGACGACAATAGCATTGGCCGATCGAGGAACAAGTTGTCATGTACGGTTGCGAAGAAGGGCCTTATACTCGTCAAGCATTGCCAGGTACCAATGGGAATTGTTGAACCCGGACGTGGAATACCCGAAGTTTTCGTGTGTGTACCGTACTAGTCTCTTGATCAGTGGCTAGTACACATATCCACAACATTGACATACACATCCATACACAATATACATACAACATAAAACAAATATGGTACTTAACTTAAGCGATTACATCAAAAGTGTATAATACACGACCGACTGACTAAATAAAATGACAAGTATCAGAAGTAGCAAGTTAAACAATGGAAGCAAAAAAGATATCAAACCCCAAAGTCTAGAGATATGCCCATCCAACCCTTAGGCAACCAACAAGGACCAAACCCTAGCAAGATCCATCCCCGTACACTCCAGTACTGGGAGCGAAGAAGGCGTCGTCCGGAATTGGCTCATATTTATACTCTGATCAACAATTTAAGCAAGATTGAGTATATTTTGTACTCAGCAAGACTTGTAGCGTATCGTAGTATAATAATACATGCAGGGCTATCAAAAGATGAGGCTCTACTCTAAAAGTTATTTTCAGCATTAAGCAAGTTTTATTTGCAATGCTGATATTTAATAGTTTGCAACGGAAATTTTAAAGAGTAGTTGATCGATATTGAAATAACAAGTATGTAACTAAAATAATAGCAAAATCATAGATGTAACTCAAATAATAGCAAAATCACAGCCATCCTTGGCTGTGATCAACATTTTCTTCTCAGCCATAGACATGGCACTCACACAAATCAATCATCCCAACATTTCCCAACAAAAATCGTTTTAGTAAAAATCGAGACTATACCCAATGTAACTGCACTAAGCATGCACATAACAACGAGTATGGCTATTTAAATAGATTTACACTCTATAAAGGTGTACAACTTTACCCACAGTATACAAATTATCTAGGTTATTTGGCATCCGTTGATACCATTGCACACAATATTATAGTATCTAGTCTAGAGCACGTAATGAAGCCTTTACATCACCTACTCCTAACCTTGCATTAGTCCGGTGAATGAACACCCTCGCTTCATGCGGGTACACTCCTGTCTCAGTGAGGCATTCACCGTTGTATTGGAAGGCTTTAGTTCCAATGCCTCGGTGAAGGAGCCTTCGAGCAAGCCTACGGTCATGCTTGTACTATTGTGGCCTACCAACATGTTAGGCTAGTCTTTGATGACTTAATTAGCTAAGACCGTCCCATACTGGTACATGTGGTTGTATGCTTAGGCTTAGATTGGTGGCACCTACATTCAGTCCGTAACTGACCCGGGTGAGGATCTCCCCCTATCTACTTGTGAGATACACCTCTCACACTCCTCAAATTATACTATAACCCGCCCACGTCACAAACTAAGTTTTTTATTTTTATTTTTATACAAAATAACAGAGGTAAACCCCTCTGAACCATCATTTTGAAATCCCCCAAGTTCATACTCAATATTTCATTCATTTTCCAATTTTGGTAAAATTAGAGCCCGACTAAGCATTTGTGTGATATTCGTACTCGAAATACCCAAATTAACATCATCTATTGCCTAAACCATAACCAAATGGCTACAACAGTAAAGATATCAATATTTCAAGGAGGATCATGCATTGAATAAAAATATAACTACCAATACCCGCAAATATAACAATTTTAAGCAAATATACACGCATGAATAATAGATTTTATAAAAGAAGTACAATAATTAAAATAATAGGATCAACATGATCAAAGGGGGTGCTTGCCTTGCTCTAGTATCTCTGAATATGAGGATGGAGGGTTGTCAAATAATTCGTTCACTTAATCTCGTGGGGCCCACTAGCAAAAGAGAGAGGGACAAAGCAGGGGTGCGTGTATGGTCGAGCGCCATGGCAAGCTTGCCAACGGTGAACAGCACATCGACTTGGCTCGAGGATAGGCAAAATGGGTTCTCCTCTCGCGTTGATCCCACCTGGTGGTGGTGGAGGTCCGAGAGATGAACGGAGATGGTGCTACGCTGGTGAGAACCATTGGAGTGCCTCGGGTACAAAATGGTTTTCGCGCATGGAGCATATTGGCGGCGAAAGATGGTGCGTATTAGCTCTAATGAGCAACAACGATGCTACAGGCAGCAGCTCGGGGACCAATGGTCACCGGAGCGGCAGAGACACCATCTCCCGCGGTGGGTGCCATGAGTTGCTACGACAGACTTTATGCTATCCTAGCTAATTCACCGATCTAACACACGCAATAGCTCTAGGGGACTACTAGAAGCTCACCAAGATCCTTGATGGCATGGAGGGATGGCCAAAGAAGCGTGGTGATGTTGAACAGCGGCGGTGCAAAGGAGGCTCACAGTGTTGCCGCTTTACGGTGATGGGGGACTACAAGAAGCATCGCGTTAGCTCACCAGAGTCCTAAGGATGGTGTAGACGCGAGGAATTGAACGGGGAATCACAGAGCTTGGAGGAAGATAAAAAATGGTAGTGGCGACCGAGGATAAGGAAGAAGAAGGTGAGGCTCAGATTCACAGCGAACTGGCTTGCGTTAAGTGAGGGGATTAGTAGAATGAGGGTCGGAACACGTGATGACACGCTTAGGAGAGGTCCAAACCTTCTGGAATGGTGTGGACGTAGCAGCTCAGATCGGGTGTATGCACCAGAGTTGGGGGTGACGATGGTGTTTCGATGCTACACGGCTCCCAGAGCTGCATTGAGCAAAGGAGAAGGATGAGTGAAGTGAGAGGCACATGATGACATGGGTGTCGCAGGCAAGGTAGCTCACTAGAGGTGACGGCGGTGTGAGGCTTGCTCACCGGCGTCGAGAACGATGCTCTCATTCTCGGCAATTCAGGGAGCTAGAAGCTCAGAGAAAGTGCGAGATGGAATGAGGGACGAGCTTGGGAGAAGATGACACGCATGGATGCTTAAGTAGCTATGAGAAATGCGCAAGACGGGCGGCGAGAAAATGCGGCTGCGGCGAAAAACTCGCGGGCTTGCTTTGGTTTTGGTCTCTTCGTCTGCATAGAAAAAGGGGGCATCAACAGGTTACAAGCATGGGCGAGGGGCAGGTGGAGGCGACGGGGGTAGGTGAAGTCTCAAAACAGTTGGTGACGGTCGAAACCACCAGGCAGAGCAGGTGCGGCGCGTTGGCGTGCGAAGACGAAGGCGAGGTGGGAGATAACACCTAACGGGTGGGGCCAGCGTGTCCACGAGAGGGAGAGCGAGGCACTGGCACGAGCGAAGTGGGCCAGCGCAGATTCGGCCCAATGGGCAAGCATAAAATTCAAATGGAGTTTGAATTTTCCAAAATGGGCTGAGACTTTGCTAGATTTTTGGACCTATCAAGCTTTCTCCAAAATTTATGAATTTTTGGAGGCTTTGAGCAGTATGGTTCCTTGTGTAAAATTTTTAGGATTTTATCTATTTTGTGATTTTCTTAAAAATTCTGCCAAGTTGCTATTTTCATATAAATGCGTAGTTACTTTTGATGAAAATTTTCAAAACACGCTCAAATAAATTTTCCCAGATGTAAACATGCTCAAAATTATTCCCCCATGTAAACATGTAGTAGTAGAAGATGCTGCAGTAGATGACGAAGGTGTCGCGGCAGACAAGATGCTAACAACTGCAGATTGTGCGACATGCAGTGTAGCAGCATGATCAGTTGTCGTGGTAGGAACATAGCCAAATCGGTTACCACAACAGGATCTGCGATAGAAGGACCAGCATTGGGAGGAGCTGCAGCAGAGGGTGCAGAGGCAACAATAGGCATAGAAGTAGAGGCCAAGTCAATCAAGAAGTCCTAGGAGGACGGTGGAGAGGGAGACATGATTGCAAAAGGAAAAGAGGCCTCGTCAAAAATAATGATGACTACGGCGGCCCGATCTTTCGATAGGTTCGATTGATTTCATCGTGAGGACGTTGACGCTTTGAGGCTTCCGACCAGCAGATCGTCACCTCGTAATTCGCTACACCCGCACGACTGTCGTTATCGACCACGCTCGCAAGCGATCGACCTTACCACGAGGGTTATTGTTCCTGCAAGCAATCGAAGCAACTCACAAGAACAAGGAAGATGCAATTTGAAATGTATTGCGAGTATGAATGAAGTTCACAAAGTGGGGTTCCTCAAACCGTAAAACGGCGAAACTGCAAGTGGCAGAATAATCTAAGAAAAATCCAACCCTAAACTATGGCGGCTACTGTATATATATAGGGGGGAGGGGCGCGAGGAGGTCAATCTAGGGTTGTGCGGCCATGGGGAGAGGCGTACACAACCTGGGCTTTGATCTCGACACGCTTACAAGGCCCTATTAGGCCCAAAATGGTGACGCGATACCTTATTTCAATGACCCTAACTAACACCCATCGAAACTAAGTATGAGACGAGATGAATGGTCGTGGGCCTGATCGTAGGACTGGTCGTAGAGCTTGAGAACTGGTCGTAGAGCTACCCGATCTGGTCGTAGAGTGGGTAGACTTGGTCGTAGAGCTTGCAGAACTGGTTGTCGACCTTGGGAATCTGGTCGTAGACCTTTTCTTGGGCGCAATCAGCGTAGATGACCCGGACTTGATGGATCCGCCCCATTATTCCTAAGTAACAAAATGTCACAAGTATTAGATAGTATACCATTCTGCATAGATAAATTATTAGCACCTAGAAACGAACTCACCTCATAATTTAAGTGATGTGCACGAGCTCTTGTCATAGGACCTTGTACTTTAGCAACTGGATCTGGAGGATCTTGTGTAGTGCGTGTATCCGACGGAGTGATGTTCTCATCAAATAACATGATGAGAAATAATAACCCGTCGGGAGGAAAGATCAACGGGGTGCGAGTTTATGAGGAGCGGTAGCGGACAAGTTAGGGTAACATAAACATCCAAACACACGCAGGTGATCAAGCAAAGCAGGATGGCCAAAAAGAGCTTGGTGGGGGTTCAGTGCTTGAGGGTTATGGTAGGCCTGCGATTTAAGAGATAGGTGGTGGCATGAAGAGCCTCAGCCCAGAAAGATGGTGTCATTGAGGCGTGAAAAACAAGAGAGTGAATGACATCATTAACTATCTGAATATCCCGTTCGGCTTTACCATTTTGTTGAGATGTATAAGGACATGACACCTGGAGGTGAATGCCATGGGAAAGAAAAAACTGGCGGCATTGGGAGTTGGCAAATTTGCATCAATTATCACATTGTATAGCTTTGATGGACTGAGAGAATTGAGTTGCAGCATAAGCATGGAAGGAGAAAAGGATTGAGGCAACATCATATTTCCGACGAAGCAGAAATGTCTAGAGGTAGTGAGAAAAATCATCAAGAATTAACAAGTAATAATGGAAGTTAGAATTACTAGAATTGGTGACGTCCAAACATCACAGTGAATAAGTTCAAAGGGACTCAAAGTAGTAGAGGTAGATGACATAAACGGGTGGCGAACATGGCGATCTAACTTGCAAGCATGGCATACACTTAGTATAGACTTGGAATAAGAAATAACTCGACTAGACAAAAGACGCGACATTGTGTGGCTTCTCGGATGACCTAGGCATTGGTGCTAGATGGTAGAGGATGGAGCAATGGTAGTGAAGGCTATATGTGGAGAGCTTGGATAGACATGATGAAGAGAGTAGAGATCGCTCCTACTATTGTAGCGTAGAATCTCTTTCTTGGTAATACAATCCTTCATAGAAAAGCCAAACGAGTTAAATTCAATAGAGACATTGTTGTTAGAAGCAAGACGTTGTATAGAAATGAGGCTCTTGATAAGAGATGGGACAACTAGAACTTTATTGAGATAAAGAGGTTTGGCTGTGGTAGGTATATAGGAAGAACCAGAGAAAGAGATTGGTAAAGATGCACCATTGCTGAAAATGACAGAGGGGGACAACGAGGAGACATGAGGGACAAAATAAGATATATTACCTGAGTTAGGAGTCATATGCGCCAAAGCTCTCGTGTCCATATACCGGTCGTTTGCGTTCAGCGATCCAAAGGACAAGTTGTTTCAAGCTGAGACAAAGGGCGATTGATCCCACTGTGGTGGCATAGAAAACGGTGTAGTAGGCTGCAGAGGAGTGAAGGTGGGGTAGGCCTGCGGGGTGGGAGGGCGTGCACCGAGAACGCCGACGCCGCCTTGAGGATGCCAGTGGCCAGGCCATTGAGACGACCAGACCTAAACAACGCCATTCCAAGTGTTGACGATGGGAACCCACGACATCGAGTTTGTGAAGGAGTCGCGGCCGCCACCGCCATTACGTCCCTTGCCGTGACGCGACTACGACCACCATGTTCGCCGTTGGGCTTGGGAGTGAGATCACCACGGTCACCACGATCCGAATGCTCATAAGAGCGCTCGCCGCGCTAAGTGTTGCTGTCAGTGGCCTTGGAGATGAGGGCAGTGTCTGCTGCTGCCTTGGTCACTATCTTCTTCTGGTTCTCTTCATGGAGCGGACCTTGTCTGCAAGAAAGAAGGAAAAGGTGATTGCAACGGAATAAAAGATCTCAGATGTGCATAGTCTCCATGGAGGTCTCGAAGAACAATGAGGACGAGAGTCTCATCGGAGATGGTCTGACCGATGTCGTCGAGGGCTTCGACGAAGGTCTTGAGTTTCGAGCAGTACTCAGAGATGGTGAGATCGCCTTGGACTGTTGTGCGGAATTTAGCCTTGAGTTGAATGGCACGACTCTTCTTATTGTCACGAAACAAGCCTTCGATGGAGTCTCAAATCTCCTTAGCGGAAGCATTGGCCTTCATGACGATGTTGAGAATCTTCATAGAAATGTAGCCATAGAACCATGATAGTATTGTGTAGTCATCGCGTTGTCAATAGGCGTCAGTGAACTTGCCGGTGCTGTCAAGATGACCTTTGAGGGAGTACTTGTTGAGCGTGACGAGGAAGAGCTCCCTCCATGTCGAGTAGTTGGAGGCTTGGAGATCAAATGCAATAGGAACATGCGTCTTGATACTAACTACATGCACGGCTAGAGCTACTGGAGAGGGTGTTAGATTGACCATGACAAGAGGAGGAAGGGAACCAAGAACTGTCTAGGGTGCGGGTGGACAACAAAAAAAGAATAGATCGCCGAAGTTGATGAGATCGGAAAGATGGGATCGAGCTGTAGAGGCTTAGCTCTGATACCATGAAGAATATTAGGAATCGGTCGTATGTAGCCTCATGTATTTATACAATATATATAGAATACAACAACCAGTGCATGGCACTAGAGGTATACATGTACATGACTACAAACTTCCCATTCGGGATAGAGTCCTAGTATGCTACGTGATCTTGGCGGAATCCTTGCTTGCCGTGGCCTATACGTTGAGGAGTCCACGCCAAGGTTTCCACTACCGGTAAGTTGTTTTAGGGGGGGGGGGGGGGTAAGGCCGGTTTGGCCAAAAATCGGGAAATTTCGGCCAAAATTTCAATTTTTTTTTCAATTTTTTGGATTTTAAATTGAAAAAAATCAAATTCGATCAAAATTCAAATAAATTGGTTTTTTGGATAAAATTTATCCAAATCAATTTTTTTTGGACCGGTTTGTATTCCTACCGCCCCCACCGGTAAATCCGATATCATCGATTTTCGGCCGAAATTCGGAACCTGGTCCACGCAGGACATGCTACCGAGCATCTCCAATACCATCTGTCTTACACATGTATATATTATGAATTTTTGCTTTTGGCTGCAGGTTGGAGAATTGGTACTACAGGATATTGACCTTCCTCACAGGGTACTTGAGGAACGCCGAACTTGCTGTGGATACCCTCTATCTGGTAGAACTTCCTCCTCTAGTCTCACCTGTCCAGTAACAAGAAATCTCCCATCTCTATTCATGTACTGGCTAAATTAGAATTTACAAAACCAATTTTGAATTACAAAGGGATTACTATTCATTATGTTTTGCCGTAACTCGTAAGCAGTCTGAGTTTGGCTGGATGGGAGATGATGTTTCCATTGGGGTTCTTAGCTGGCACTGGGTAAACAACTAATTGACATGACTGGCACTCCACCACTCTTTGATAACAATAATTCAGAAAGAGTCCATTAAACGAATGTTCTCCCATGGTTTTCTTTGGGTGCGGATCGCCAACGAGCTCGGCGCGGGCAACGGATACGGAGCAAGATTTGCCACAATCGTGTCGACGACAACTTCCTTCCTGATCAGCGTCTTCTTCTGTCTGCTGGCGTTGGCCTTCCACGACAGACTCGCTCTCATCTTCTCATCAAGCAAGGTTGTGATCGATGCCGTGGACAACATGTCCGTTCTGCTGGCCCTCACCATCCTCCTCAATGGCGTCCAACCTGTCCTTTCCGGTATGTACACGTCCCTAGCTTATATGATACATATTGCTGTATTTCAAGGAAGACGCTAATATACGCCTTTGTTGCTGCAACTATTTGCAGTAGTTGCTGTTGGCTCAGGGTGGCAGGCACTGGTTTCTTATGTAAACATTGGGAGCTACTATCTGATTGGTGTTTCGTTTGGTGTCCTGCTAGGATGGAATTTCCATCTTGGAGTTCCTGTATGTTCGATCTTCTTCTATTTTTGTCATGCTTGCAGCGCTGGAGGGGTGGTGATCAGAAAAGAGGATCGTCCAGGGCTGGAAGAAATCTTATCGACGATTGAAGGATGGTTGAAAAGATTTTGTGTTATGGATAGCTAGTTGCTCTCTGTAGTTGGCTGTTTTCTGTAGCTTGTTATCTGTCCTTAGTTGTTTGTTCCTATTAGTTCTTTGGTGTTAACTGGTATCTCTAGTCTGATCTCTTTTTGGTTGTAAGAACTATATTTTGCTTTCTATAAAAGCAGGATATGTCCTTTTCAAAAAAAAAAAAAGACCGTCTTCTATTTTTACATATGCAGAACTGAACAAACAACTTTGTGTTAATATGCTTGCGTATAGTCATTAATTTTTCACTTATATAGGGAATTTGGGCTGGAATGATCGGTGGCACAACAGTTCAGACACTAATTCTGGTGTATATGACCAAACGATGCGATTGGAATTAGGTGGTTTGGTTTTCTTCCTTAACATTGGATCCATCAATTTGAAATGATGCAATGCTTTTCCTCGCTTTGCTTGGGTTGTCAAATCATCATCAAATGTGCTAAAATCTTGAGTTTTGCCGGCCTTGAAAGCAAGTAACCGCATGCAGATGGGGGAGCTCCAAGTGAATCGAGGCCTTTAACCATGCAACTCAGCAGCGAAGATAGAAGTGAATGTTGGCTTGATAATGTAATAATCGAATAGGCTTAGATGATTGCTAAATGCTAATAGTTCTTCCCTTCCGCATATATCATGTGCTACGCTGAGATCACTGTGTGTTCAAGATTTGAAGATACATGTTGTAAAGTTGAGTGAGATGTTAGACTTCACCACTGTAGCAACGAATCGGATGTGGCGCTTGAGTGTTCAGTTTGGTCTTGTTCTTGCGATGGCCATTGCGTTACATCAGAGCCCTAAAATCTTATGCTACTACGGTCCCAAACCCAGGCTTGGATTGAGCAGGGGCTCAATTCGTCAGGTGTAGGCTTCGTGAGGCAAAAGAAATGTCGCCCGATTCATTCGAGTTAGGATCAGATGGATAGGTTGACTAGGGTTGACCAAAGCCAGCCCCGATCTCTCCTCTACTTTCTTCTTCGCCGCCGAGTCGTGACTCGTGAGCTGACGCGCGCGACGCCTTGTCGCCTTGCACGACTCGCGTCTTCTCTGCGTGGGAACACGTCCTTAGTTAAGACTTGGTGAAAGAATGTGCGGCATGCAACAACCAAATCTTGTGGTTGGGAAAGAAATTAAAGATTACAATCTCCTAAAAATAAGATTACAACCTCTATACAAAAGATATTATCTTCTATACAACTTGAGAGTCAAGTAATACTCTAACACGTATTACACATCGTCAGTGACAGATGTAGAAAAAAAAAACAACCGGGTATCACTATATATATCATCACATGTGTATAGAGTTCTTCGACTTTATAGTGCGCAAGTACACACCTGTATACTGATGACTTTGATAAAGTAGAATAAAATCGAACTTGTTGTCCTATACAACCCCAAGCCTTACTTGGATCTGTCCGTACACATGACACGCAGATGCAGGTATATATTCAGCCGTGACCTAACGCTCCGTTTATTATTCGGGCGTGGTTGGCCAATTGCTGTTTGCTTAAGGCCTGTTCTTCCTTGTCGTTGTCGCCCTTTCTCGAGTCAGAGTCAATGGCTGTGCGTACGTACGTACGTAGCACTCAACCACCGAGGTTTGCCGAGAAAATCGGAAGCAGCCGATAATCCGTGAAGCAAGAAACTCCTTAAAAGTACGAAACAAGTTGTGTTTTTTAGTGGTTAGTGGTAGGAGCCAAATACCGATCATGAGTGTCACCATGACTAGCAAAACTTTCCTAAACTACGTTTTGTGCATGTTTAAGAAGCCAATAATCGAGCGAGCAATAATCTATAGATGGTGGCGCCGACTATAGTTTATAAGCCGATAATACACCGTGTTAAGCAAACATGAGTGCCAAAAGCGCAAGCTCCGACCATGGGTTGATGTGTACACTCAAGTGGAGTGACCGAGTGACCCAACTACGTATACCTGCACAACAGTCAAATACACAATTAAGTTACATAGACATGGACGCCGCCAGGATACTAAATTAAGAACATCGTAGATGTGGCAGGTCGACATAAGGATGTGGATGGCAAGTTTGCAACACGAGTCTTTGAGCCGACAATTTACAACACCCAGCCAATTAATTACACGTGTATTTTGCATCTTGTGGAAAAGAATCGCACCAGGTGTCTATTCTAGCACCACTGGTATGTGACTAGTCGCAAATCGGACGGACAGTCATGGTGAAGACGATTAAGCCTTCTGTGTTCTTGTAGTGCTTTCACGGTTTCACCTTCATCAATCAAAGCTGGATTTTAATCGGGCAAACATCTTGTAACAAACATTTCAACTGATTTTCGATCAAACAGCCAAAACGCAACCAAATCTTTCTGTTCACAATTTCCAGAAACAAGCACTGTACTTACAAGTTACAGCTGAAAAAAGTAAAAAAGCAGAACAAACCTAAGCATTGCCCTTGCCCTATCGCCATGCAGAAACCGTGCCGGCCCACCGTGTGGAGCCGAACCGGACGACCTCGCCGCCGCCGGTACGGATCGGCACGACGATGCGCTCGGACGCGCTCGCCGAGGGGTCCCTCCGCACCACCCGCCTCTCCTGCTCCGTCCTCCGCAGCACCACCTCCTCCGCGCGCTCGCGCAGCCGCCGCGCCTCGCCCACGACGGCCTCGTCCAGCCCCGCCCACTTCCACTCCGGCAGGGACGCCGCGCTCTCCTCCACCTGCTTCAGCACGCAGACCAGCTCCACCGCGTCGGCCAAGCTGAGCGTGTCGAGGCGTTCGCCCATCTCTTGGACCCTCGTGGCTATGTTGCGCTCCGCCGTGACCTGGTCCTCCTCGGCGAGCCGGGTGGCTTCCCAGATGAGAGCGTTGGATTGTGAGGCGCCGGAAGGTGGCGGGGCTTGGCGGACAGCGTCAGCAACGGACGCGAAGGCGGTGAGTTCGGAGATGAGGTGGGGATTGGGGAGGGCGGTGAGGTAATCGGCGTCGCGGGAGGCGTCCGGGAGGTGGAGGACGACCTCGAGGAGGCGCGCGGAGAATCGGACCCAGGAAGCGGCGGCGAAGGAGCGGCCGAGCGGGAAGGCGGCGAGCGCGAGGGGGTTGCGGCCGGAGGCGGGGTGCCGGATGAGGGCGGCGAGGAGCTGGTCGCGGAGGATGAAGGCGCCGCGGGCGAGCAGAATTCTGAGGGTTACGAGGCACTTCAGGGCCACGGCGGCGTCTCCGTGCCCGGAGGCCGCGGCGCGGAGGCGGTCGGTGAGCGCGGAGGCAAGCGCCGCGGCGGAGAGGCGCGAGCCGTGGCCGAAGGCGAGGAGTGCGTCCAGGTGGTGCGCGGACGGCAGGGCCATGGACGGGTGGTGCGCCGTCGCGCGCATCACCGCGTGGTGCGCGTCAGCGGCGGAGGCCGAGTTGGTGGTGGTTCCCGGGGAGAGGAGGGTGGCCGCGAGCCGCCGGAGCTTGAGACCCATGGCGCCGCGCGAGGAGGTGGTGTGAAGTGCTTAAAAAATAGGAGGTGGTGTGAACAGCGAAGAGGTTGGGAATAGGAAGGAAGCTAGCTTTCTCGTGGCGTGGCAGGCAAGATTCTAGTACGAAATGCATCATTCGAGAAGAAAAGTCAACTTGTCTTCGACCACCACTTGCAATTGCAACAAGCCAACAAGGCAACGAGTTTGTTCTTCATTTCGGAGGAGGTCAACGCTCAATAGTTGAAATGTCGTCGAATGACACTAGGATGTTGTACTGTTACATCTAAACTCGACTAATTCACGGTATGTTTTGCTCCAATGATATATGTCTCCTTCAATGGAATTTGAGCTTGATAACGGAAGTAATTCTTACCAGGACAGTAAAATTTTCCTGTAAGTATGTAACAGCAAACAATTTCTCAATGCACTAACATTTTGGAATAATTTTTTTTGCTGATCTTTCCTTAGTATAAATGTATCTTAGACTAGCGGATGGTGTGTACAACATCGATAAAAAAAAAAAGCCAACTAGCGCCCGGACGTGAGTGATATGGTCCGTTCGATTCATTTCTCACCCCGCACCAACACCAATCCCCAGCGCAGCAGATAAAACAACAACCCACCTTTCTTCATCGTTGTTGTTGTCTCTCATGGCATGCAGCATCTTCACTCTCGAGTCTCATCAGACAAACACCCCCCCCCTCCAAAAAAAAAAAGAGTTGAGCAGCCAACACCAAATGGAGAGCCGCCTCAACATGTAATTTAATTGATGCCGCTCAATACGACGATTAGTTCCAAAAACGAGTTGCTCGTGCAACATTCCCCACTACGGTAGTAACAATTCCCCAACACGCTTGCAACAAATCTCCAATACAGTTGCAACAAATACATCACAATAAAATGACTCAATGAAAAAAAAAATACTCTGATACAACAAATCAACAACTCTACTGCAACAAAATACCTCTTCCCGCCGAGTTTGAGAAAAAAATAAACTGTAACAAACTAAACTAGTGCAACAATAATGAAAGTGTGCTTCAATAATTTGAGTAATATTTGCAACAAATTGTACCCGAAAAGGAGGCGCATGAACTACAACAAGTAGTTGAGCTCATCGGAAGGGAGGAGGCTGACTTGTTGCCGGTAGGCCCAGATTTGAAGAAGCCGAGGCGGATGTGGTGCGTCATCATCAGCCCACAGCATCACCTCATTAATGGGATGCGCCACTAGTTCTTCGCTCGCAACCAGTCGTTTCCATGTCCCTCCGGCCGCCACCTACCACCCCCGCTCTCCCCGTCATCCTTCCCTCGTCGGCTCAGAGAGAGAGATATTGAAGAGAAGCTTCGTCTTTTGGTGCTCACGCCATCACTGCTCATCTTTGGGCTTAGAGGCGATGTTGATTGCAGTAGTCAAAGGAGAAATAGCTAGAAGGGTCCCAAGTCAAGTGCAGCAAAGAGAACTTTGACGCATAAGAAAACACGTGGCTGAAGAAAGGCGTTCGATGCTTTCGACGTACGCCCATTACCATTACCCTAAAAAATTGGTGTGCGCAACTTTGCTACCAAGCAGCAGGTTGGTTCTTGAACTGTATCAGTGACATCTGATTAATTCTTTTCAAGATATGCAGTGACATCTGACATGTCATTGGGTCCTACTTCTAAGGATAGATGTCTTTACTCTGAATAAAAAAAACTCTCACGTCTTAATCAACTGTTTGGTCGCTTTGGTATTAATAGATGAGCAGTCCGGCATTCGCGCGAGATGACTCGATGGAAGTTGGTGGGTGTCCATTTCCTCATATTAATGCACTCTAATTCCCTTTGCCACATCAAATCTTTCTCAGGACAGAAGATGACATACTTTGTTTGCAATAACCTGCGGATAAACATGCTCATGTGATTAATCCAATCTATACTATCTATCTACCGACTTGTATAGGGAAAATCAGTAGAGGTCGGGCTAGTGTTTTTTTTGGAATCATGTCAGTGCATCACTTACTTTCTAAGTTGTGGTCGCCCTCGCTTTGAAATGTCCGGATTGTTTTAAGCTGGGCCCTTGTTGTCGATTATACTCCATCTGAAACCAATTACGTTGCGTGTTGAATTTGTATTTGCAGAACCGTATTGGGCGACTTTTGGGCAGGTGGCTGGTTAGCCCAATTGTCCAAATAGAAAAATTTCAGCCAACGGTGTGGTAAATAGAGGACAAGAACAGAACAAAATTATTATTATTAGAAGAAGAAGAAGAAGAAAAGCCATTTTGTAGATTGTAGAGGCCATATTTTGTAGACTATTGTAGATTTGGCCCATATATAACTCCTACATAGTATACAGCACATATTTAGTGTTTGTTTTATACGCTTTACTTATTCTACACATTCGTAAATAAAGTTTATTAATTTGCATTTATCCTCTCGCGCTCAAGCACAAAATAAGTCACGCGCGAAGGTTTCTTTGCCTTTTTCCTCAAGCAAAACACCGCAGGTCATCTATACTTGTAACTTGTAAGCCAGGCCTAGACGAAAGCCCCACAAGCCGTAACGTGTCAACTTCGTTGCTCACATTAAAAGAGTCTAGAGCGAGGAAGATGGAAGCACAGCGCACACGGCAAAAGCCGGGGCCGTGTGTCTCTTTATATTGCTGGATATGCTACAGACTACAGTCAACCGTAATCTCGAATGACAACCAACAGGATCACGCGGTTATGGAATAGGAGATAACAATCTCTATACATGGAAATAAAATATCACCTGGACAACTCGTACATCAAGGAAGAAATATATACGCTAACGTACCCCTAGTCGAAGCGGGAGGTTGCCGAACACAGAGGCTAGATCGGAAATGCTGAAACAGTTGAGTCGATAGTCTTTTTGTCATGATGTCCACGAACTGCACATGTGGCGTAACATCCCAAATATTCCATTTCTGTCAAGAAGACAATTTAATTAATTTTTTTGGTTTTTTTTTAAATTCCCTATTTATATTAAAGCCAAAATAAATTATTTGCGAATCTAATTACAAATTTTGAGTTGGAATTATTTTATTTAAGTTTAAAAGAACTCAAGGAATTTCTGTGAATTTTTTTTTCAGAATTTTTGAACTCTATTAGCTATTTTCTAAAAGCCTATTTGATTTAACTCAATTTTTGTAATTCAAAAATCAAACAAAAATCCAGAAATCCTTTCGGGCCGAATTTCTTCCTCCAGCCCACTCCATTTCCCACGCATTTGGCCCAAGCCCACAGCCTTTTCCCCACGCCAGCCCACCCCGCCCTTACCCTCTCTCTTTCTCTCTGGTAGGTGGGGCCCACCTGTCATCCCCCACCTCGCCTCCGTCTTCCTTACACCCACGCTGCCGCCATCTCCGACCATTTGAGCTAGTAAAAGCGGACGCTTTCACCTGGGATCGTGCGCAATTACACCCACAATCTTCCTCCACTCTCATGCGCACTCAATCGCCTGTTTCTTCCCCCCTTTTACTCCCATTTGTTTCGCCACCGCGTCGGCTTAAAACCACGCCCACATTCTCGCCGCCTCGGTGCCGTCCTCGCCCTATAAAAGGGAGCCCTCACATCGCCTTCACCTCCTACTCTTGTCCCCGTTCACCACACCGCCCCTCTCGCCCTAGCGCCACCGGAATTCGAGTTTGAAGATCGCCGGCCGTAAGGCCTAGTGCTGCCAATTCTGTCACCGTCGATAACGCTCTGCTGCCACCGTCGATACCGTTGGCATCGCCGCCCCGTGTTCCACCCCATGCACCCACTTCCGTGGCCGAAGGACCACCGGAGCTCCGTCGCCGTCGTTGACCGCATCTCACCACCACCTTCTTCCTCGCCGCTGACCACCTCGTCGCATACCTCTGCCGCAACCGTGCGCCCTAGGTTCACCTCACTCTCCTCTTTCGTTTAATGCCTTCGCCGGACCTCGCTGTGGCGCGTAGCGCCGGCGACCAAAACCACCCGAGCGTCGCCTCTCGCTGGTGAGACGTGGCAAGCCATGTGGTGCCACCTAGTAGCCACATCAACCTCTTTGTTATGGTTAGCACTTGCGTGGCCACTGACGTGGATGCTTGTGTGGGCAAGCCCATTGTTCCCCAAAACAGGTCCACCATGGGCCAAAGTGATCTTGTGGGCCTGGTCCATGGACCGTAGGCCCACTGTCAATGACCATTTAGGATTGCTCGTAGAAAAATAATTTAGCTGAAATTGAAAATCATATGCTGATGTCATGCTTGTGCAATATTTAGATTTTCCTTTAGAAAAATAATTCATTAATTCTAAAAATTGAATTTATGTTAATTTCTTTAGAATTCAATCTTCTGAGGACTCGTTCTCCTTCATATGAGATTCGATTCTAGTTATTCAAATTCCTAAATTCACCTAAAATTATAATTTAGCTAACTAAACCAAAATTATTTAATTTGGAGTTTATTTGAATTTGGCATATTTTCGCATATAGACTTGACGACTCAGGAGAGCTAAAATTCTTTGACGAGTTCGATCAACAACCATTTGAGCAAGGTAAGTTACATCTGTTGATCATATTTGAATCGAGAATTTAAATTATTTAAATTCTATTTTAAATTATTATTGCATTGCTTATTTGGATTCAATTTAATTTAAATCCCTGTTTGAATTATTATAGTTATTCCCAATTCCTTCATATGGCCAAATTTCATCATTGAAATAGTTATACATTGTCACTTTAGATGAAAAACCTAGTTGGTACAATAGTATGAACTAGGAACCATTTAGAAAATATTATGCAAAGACTTGCTTAGATAAAAAAATATTTTATTTGGGAATTTAGCCAAATATTCAACTTAGTTTTAAAATGAGTCTATAGCATCATTTTTGCCATAGAGATTTGAAAATGATTTGTGAAAGCAAAATAAATTAAAAACCAATTTAGACTGGGCTAATTTGGATAGATGGATGGCGCAAGTTTATGCACGGGATCAATTCTGCGAATGGTTGATGCCAATGGGTTAGTTGGAAGTTGCCCAGTTAATATAAGGACCGGTCAGAGAGCCGTTTTTTGCTAAGCTCTACTGTACTACCATAAGTCTGGAATGGGACAAACCTGGCTAACTAAACTACAACATTTCACCGTGGTTGTCATTTTGAGGTGTGGGTGTCGTGAAGACATACTTTTAGTACCCACATGGCGTAAGAGGGGTTACTGTTTGGCATGAAACCTTCGGTAACGAAACCTTAGCGAGCACAACTACATTGAGATAGTGTAGGGTGAATGCTTTGTGATAGTGGCTTAGTCGCACGCCTTCAAAAGCGTGTCTTGGCTCGGCATATTAAACAGACTATCTCTTGTGGGCAAAGTTGTACAAACTTTGTAGAGTAGAAACTATTCGAATAGACGTGTCCACGGTCATGGACATGCTAAGCAAAACCACTCAAAGTTAGAGTTTGATTTTGATTTAAAAATAATTTAACACAAATGCTTTTGGATAGTTTATCCCAATTGGGAAATTAGACAGTTAGCCGATGTTAAGGGGGGTTATTCCTTCACCAATCTTGTAGGAGATTCATCCTACACCCAAAATGATGATTAAAATTTTAGAAACCAATTTCTAGGTATAGTATAATCACCTTGAAACTTAGTAAATATATTTAAAATAAAATATCGCTTTATGCAAACTTAGCCATATAAGCCATCTTTTGTTAATACAAACTTAGCCATATAAGCCATCTTTTGTTATACCCTCATGCATTATAATCTGTTATTTGGGTGTAACATGCTTAATAAATTATTGATCAGAGGAGGAGTGCTTTGTGGATGGTGAGGTTTTGGACGACTAGGTTGCGCCCCAGATGATTGTCTATGGCATATCACGTGACCTACTACTACTACTCTATGTTCCCGTTGTACTTTTCTTTTGGCTTCAAGCCCTTTTGTAACAGGAAGAAGTCCATTCTACCCCCCTCAAGTATGGACATGTGGACAAGTAACCCTCTCTATTAAACAATTGACCCTTTGACACCCCGAACTTGTAAAACCGGACAATCTACCCCCTGAGGCTGTTTTGTGCGGTGGTATTGCACATGTGGCATCCGGTTGACCTAGTTTCGCCATGTAGGCCGATGTGTGGGTTAGGTGAGCTGGCAGTCTTTTTTATTTGTTCTTTTATGGATCTTGCGCCATGAGCCAGAGCAGCACAAGCGCATTCAGCAACAGGTTCTTGGCATTAACGGGCGGGTTCACCTCGGCGGTGGTCGGCGAGGACGGGTTCAACACCGTCTACCTCGCCCGCCTCTTAGGCGCCCTCACCGTTGTCAAGATCCACCGCAGCAGTGAGCGCCTCCACCGTGTCTCCCGCCAGGAGCTCGACGCGCTCCTCCGCATCCGCCACTCCCACATCGTCCACCTCCTCGCCTTCTGCGACCAGCAAGGTGGGTGCTTGATTTGATTTCTCACGCTGAGCGCTCGCCTCCAGCATTTGCTCGAGCAGGTTCTGTACCACCATGTGCGCGTCATGCTGAAAGGTTCTGGTTTTTGGTCAATGCAGGGAGGGCATGTTGGTGCTGGAGTTAGCGACGAACGAGAACCTGCACGAGAAGCTCCACGGCGGCGGGAAGGCCGTGGGGATGATGCCGTGGATGCGGTGGGTGTCGGTGGCTCTGCAAGTGGCGCGGCGGTCGAGTACCTACACGATCAGTGCGAGCCACAGGTGGTGCACGGAGACGTCAAGGCCTCGAACGTACTCCTGGATTTGGCTATGTCTGCCAAGCTCTACGACTTTGGGTCAGCGCGGATGGGGTTCTCCGCCGTCGTCTGCCCGCGAGCGTCGGTGCACACCATGCTTGGCTCCCCGAGATATGTCGACCCGCACTACATCCGCTCCGGTGTGGTCACCAAGAAGAGCGACGTCTATAGCTTTGGTGTCCTACTCCTCGAGGTCTTCACCAGCATGGAGGCCTTCTATGTTGAGGAGGGACGCCTCCTGACGACCATCCTCGCGCTGATGCTGAAGGCCAGCGGCGCCCCCTATGACGCATAGGGTCTAGTCGATGGAGAGCGGGGTGTGGTGGGATCGTGCGATGAGCAAGGTGTAGGAGGCGGTGAGGGCGGGGAGGAAGGCGGTGCCCGGGGCTGTCGAGGAGGCCTTGCGGTGGGTGGAGCGGGCCGGGTCGGGGAGGGCGCAGCGGTGGTGGGGCTTGAGATTGGGGTGGTTCTAGGCATGGCCAGCATTGGGGATCGGGGTGGGGACGAAGGGGCTGCCGTTGAAGGTGGCGATGAGGCGGAGGGAGCGGTCGAGGGAGGGGACCAGGTTTGGGACAAGGCACTGGAGGGAGGCGACGTGGCCAAGCTGCGCCTCGCGGTGAAAGGAGATGGCTTCCTCTAGGCTCTGGCACTACTCGCGCATGGTCACGAGGTCGTCCCCGCCGCTGAAGATGGGGGTAGGAGGCGGCGTCAAGGAGAGAGATTGAGGAAGAAAAAGGGGTAGAAACTGACATGTGGGCCTTGTAATATTATAACTTTGATTTGCTGAGTCATCGCCACATCGCATCCGAGTCAGTGGCCAACCTGGCGAAACCGGGCCGAACGGATGCCACGTGTGCAAAACCACCCTACGAAACAACCTCAGGGAGTAAGTTGTCCAGTTTTGCAACTTCGGGGTGTCAAAGTCCGATTTTTTAATACAAGGGGTTACTTGTCCGCACATCGATACTTGAGGGGGTAGAATGGACTTCTTCTTTTGTAATAAAACTGATAATATGAATAAAATACGTGATATGGACTTGTTATCATTTTTATTGAACTGCGTGCACTAGCTGTTCCTGAACTAGTGTGGTAAACACAGAGAATTCGGAATCCTTCTACTCCTAAGTTCGACATGTAGCACGCGTACCTGACCAAGAGAGACCTTTTCACGAACGAAGTGGATATCTATCTCGATATGTTTCATTCGTCGGTGTTGGACCAGGTTCGAGGACATGTAGACAACACTGATGTTGTCGTGGTAGACACTGTAGTTGAACTGAGAGGTAGGTGAAGTTCTTGTAGAAGCTGGCGGATCCAACAACATTCAACAACGACATGGGCAACTACGTAGTATTCTGTTTCAGCACTAGAACGAGAAACCGTAGTTTGATGCTTGGAAGACTAAGAAATCAAGTTGTCACCAAAGTAAATGCAGTAGCCCGAAGTGGAACGACGAGAGTCAGGACAACCAGCCCTGTCGGCGTTAGAGTAGATGGTCAATGTTGAAGCTGAAGACCATATCCTAGCATACCTTGAACATAGTGTAAGATCCATTTGATGAGGGTGAGGTGAGGCTCACGAGGATCATGCATGTGGACACACCTGTTGTACAACATAAGCAAGGTCTGGCCTTGTCAACGCGAGGTACTAAAGTGCGTCAGCCAGACTTCGATACTCGGTCAGATCAGCGACGGGAGAACCATCTGAGGTGAAGAGCTTGGCATGGGTATCAACTGGGGTCGCCATGGGATGGCACTCAGCCATGCCGGCATGGCGTACTAACGCTGAGATAAAAACAAAACACCAGGAGAATGACCGATGGAGATGCCCAGAAAGAAATGTAGATCACCAAGATCGGTCATAGAAAATTCCGAGTGGAGTAATCCCGTGAGATGTTTGAGGAGAGGGCCGGATGAAGAAGTGAGGATAATGTCATCGACGTAGAGGAGAAGGTAAGAAAGGTGCTCACCGTTCTTGAGGACAAAAAGAGAGGTGTCAGAAGCCGAGGAAACAAAACCAAGGGTGCACATATAGGAGGCGAAAAGTTGGTACCACGCACGTGGTGTCTGTTTGAGTCTGTACAAAGATTTGTGGAGTCGACAAACATGCGAAGGACGTGCATGATCAACGAGCCCAAATGGTTGCTGACAATGTCATCAAGACTGCCATGGAGGAAGTCATTCTTGACATCGAGTTGGTGTATGAGCCAAGAGCGGGAAACAACAAGGCTGAGTACAAGCCGAATGGTGGAGGGTTTGACAACGGGATTGCACGTCTCGTCGAAATCAATGCTAGGCTGTTGAGAATGCCCGCGAACAACCCATCTAGCCATATGATGAGCCAAGGAGCTGTCAGAGTAGAATTTATGCTTAAAAATCCACATGTCGACGACAATGTTGGTGCCACGAGGATGGGGACCAAGGACCTAGTATGGTTATCAAGGAACGCTTTAAACTCTTTGGACATGGCGTGATGCCAATTGGGGTCAGAAGAGCGGTATGTTAAGTCTTGGGAATGGGAGAGATGGAGTTGCTTGTGGCAAGCAAATTCAATCGATCCACAGATTTGACAATACCGTGTTTGGCGCAGGTGACCATATGATGTGAACCAGAAGCTGACGGGGCAGTCGGGACCATGGAGTTCGGATAGGAGGCTGCTGCGATAGAGGTATTAGCAGGCTGCTGCGATAGAGGTATTAGCAGAAGCGGCAGGTGTATCGGTTGGTGTGGTAGGGGATTTGAGTGCCACGACAACATGAGTGGCGCCGAAATCCATGATCGAGTGAGGGGCTGCCGCAGCAGGAAAATGAGTTGTCACGGCAGTGTGAATGTCTATTGGTGCCATGCCTTTGAAAGAACCTGCCATGGTAGGGAGAAAGTCTGGCGTGGTGGGCATTGCGGCAGTGGCTACCACGCCGTGAGGGTTTGGAATGGCAAAAGAGACCGGCGTGATCGGTAAGGAGGATGTGGAGATGATATCAAGAAGAAAATCAAGTGAGGGAGGTTCCATAGGACCGGAAAGTGTGGCAAGGGGAAATGTTGTTTCTTCAAAGATGACATGCCGAGAGGTTATGATTTTTTGGCTGGAAATATCGAGACACCGATAGCCTTTTATGAGTGGGTGGATAGCCAAGAAAAATGCATGTCATTGAATGAGGGGATAATTTGTGTTGTGTGGTGGCAGAGAGGTTGGGGTAACACAAACAACCGAATACGCGAAGGTGCTCATAGTGAGGATTGTGGTGATAGTTTTTCGTATGGTGTGGTGGGTTGAATCGACTTGGAATGACATCGATTCAACAAGTAAGTGGCAGTATGGAGAGCCTCCGCCCCGTAGGAGGGAGGTATATGGGCTTGAAAAAGAAGAGTGTGAACGATGTCATTGATAGTGCGAATAGCACGCTCGACTTCCTGCTTTGTTGAGATGTGTATGGGCAAGAGAGGTGCAAATCAATGTGGTGCCAAAAACTCGAGGAAAAGGGACTTGATGAACTCTTTGCCATTGTCGGTTTGGACAGACAAGATGGGCAAGTGAAATTGTGTGCAAATATATGCATGAAAGGACGTGAGGGTTTCACATGTTTCATATTTTTTTCGAAGTGTGAAAGTCCAACAAAAGTGAGAGAAATCATCGATAATAATGAGATAATATTGAAACCCAGAATTACTGAACACTGGAGATGTCCACAAGTCACAGTGTATTAATTGAAAAGGAATAGTAGAAAAGGTTGTAGAACTAGTAAATAGAAGATAGACGTGTTTGCCTAGTTGACATGCCTGGTAAATAGATCGGTTTGCTTTATTACAAGAAGAAAGCGAAGTGTGCTGGAGGGAGGACGTTGCATCGCGGCCTGGATGGCCCAAGCAGCAGTGCCAGATGGTGGCGATGGAGTCGGTCGACAAGATTTACGGTGGGTGATGACACTGGCACTGTGGGGAAGATGGTGTAGAGGTCCCCTTGGCTATTGCAGCGAAGAATCACAGCCTTGGTGTAGAGATCCTTGATAGAAAAGCCAAGAGAGTCAAATTCAATAGAACAAGAATTATCACGAGTGAATTTACGAACTGGGATTGGACTTTTAATCAAGGAAGGGACAACGAGGATGTTTGTGAGTTTGAAGCGAGTGGAGAGGTTGATTTCGTCCATGTGGGAGATCGGAGCAGTGGATCCATTGCCGACCGTGACATAGGAGTAGGGCGGAGAGGGTGTAGGGTTTGAGATGGTAGCATTGTCGAACGTCATGTGGGAGGTGGCCCCTGAGTCCATGATCTGTTGGACCGAAAAGGCGACAAGAGGGGGGGTGAATAGGAGCACGATATCTTTTTCTCCCTAATTAGATTCAATACGAATCTCACTCCAATAGCTATGAAAGCTATGAAGATCAATCAATCAAGCACAGCGGAAGACTTGTATTGAATCCACTCAAAACCCCGAAGCAAAATCAACACAAAACCAAAACACCAAATCTCAAAGCGGCTCGACCTCTCACGGGCGGTCGACCGGTTAGTATAATGTCGACCTCTCCGAGCGGTCGACCTCTCTCTCGGCGGTCGGACCTCTAGTGCAATGAGCGATGAAATCAGCACGAAAAACCAAAACGCAAATTGAGCTAACTTTTGATTCGTGCGTCCAAACCTCATGAAACTTGACACACACCTTCTCAAGGATGTCAGGAACCTATTCCAAGCAACGATCGTGAAGATCCTTGCCAAAGTTCAGACCTTTTTCCATTTGAGTGAAGGTGGTTCAAAAACCGAGTCAAGAACGAAATATAATCTAGAAACTTGCTCGTGGGTGATTGATGATCAAGATGATCCTAGATGGGTTCCCACATGTTGCAGCAAGTTAGATCACAGCAAGAAACCAACCAAAAACTCGTGGATCAAAGAAAGACTCAAAATCACCAAATAGAGAGAAAGAAAGCAAATGAACTCATCTTTGAGAGAACTTTCTTGGATTGATTTGATATGGTGCTGGTTTACAGCCACTCCATCAATGGAGGACAAAGCTCAATACATGAGCACGAAATCAAATCAAAACTCTCTAGAACCCTAACATCCACTACTCCTCTCCCTAAGCAAACTAGGGTTTCAATCACAATGAAAGGGTTGAGGGGGTGCAGCCACCTCCCTCCTCTATTTATAGTGGAGGCCTAGACCTTCTAGAAGAGTTTCCATAATGGGCTCCCGTTAAGGCCCAACACAAACGGGTCACACACGCACGCATTTTAAAGCGCCGTCTTCATCTCCTCTTGACCTAATCCGCTTCTCCAACGCACCGTCTTGCGCCGCAGGTTGGCAAAAGGTAACCAAGGTGGTATTTGGTAAAATTACCAAAATACCCCTTCTTGATCCTTATCCGAAGACCGAGTCCAGATTGCGCGAAGCACTCGCTTGCTTCGCCACGTGTAGGTTGATCCAACGGCTCTCATCATGTCGGCAAGTCTCTCCCATCCAGCTCCCACCGAAACCACCATGACACTTGCACCGACCCCCGCGCCGCTTGATCCAACCCGTCGCACCGAACTGCCCGTTCGGTCACCTTTGTCCATCTTGCACCATACTTGAATCCAATAACTTCACCCGACATCGTCGATCGTTCTGAACCTCAGCTATCCAAGCCTAGTCGTGATCATCCTCGCCGTTGACCGTCGTTGACCACCAAGCAACCTGCACAATAATAGACAAGCAAATCGAAACCGGGAACAAGTTCTTCACAACTTGACCCACATTAGTCAAAACATGCATCATGCAACACATATGCACTGAAACCCATGAGATTGACCTAACGAACAACCATCGCCGCCACACGGGCTGACGAAGCAAGTGAAAACCGGTCAGACCGCCACCATGGCCGGTTTGACCGCTCCCTTACCGGTTAGACCGCCAGCCAAAGGCCGGTCTGACCGCCAGTCCATGACTTGGCCAAAATTTCAACTCTGAAATCCGCAACCTCTATGAAAATTTCAAATGAATAGAACTTTTGCCTGGAGACTCCAAAAATTATGGGACCAAGAGCAGTAGAACCTCCTCTCTTGCCTACACCCTCTATTTTTGGCCCAGCCTCAAATTCCAACACAACTTACATGGCCGGTTTGACCGCTCAGCAGATGGCCGATCGCCACACCGCCGGCGGTCGACCGCCGCCCGGCGGTCGGACCGCCACTAGTTCACCCGATAAACCACTGAGAGACGCGCCGGTCGACCGCCACCATGGCGGCCGACCGCCGAGGCTGACAGAACACGAACTTTGCCGAAACGCTTGTTTCAAGAACCTTCAACGCCATTGCCAATTGTCACATCATCCTAAGATCATGAGCATATCCCCATGATATCCACAATCTCCCCCTTGATGAACACATTGGCAATTCCCAACAAATGCAAATTTTGAGGTTTGAAAAGTAAAACTCGTCGTTAAGACAAAGGCACAACTTGGTCCATATGCAAGAGAAAGCAATGAAAATGACCAAGCTGGCTTCAGAATAGTATAGGCAAGTGAGATAAGGCAAAAGAAAGCGAGAAAGCTTCATTTTCCAGAAGGAGTCAAAATCTCACTTAAGGTCCATATGAAAGAACAATTGTTCGATATGACCTTTGATCATCGTGAGGCTCAAGAGTTGCAATTCAAGTTCAGAAATGGCAATACGATCAAACGAATGCAAATATGAAACTCCCCCTCACAATGATTCTCAAATATCAGAAAATTTCAAATTCTCCAATTTTCTCCCCCTTTTTAATACTTTTAAATCTTCTCCCCTTTACACATCTCGAAATATCTTCTCCCCCTTTGACAATGGAGTCATCAAGGAATCACGCCTTCCTCTCGTCCAGAGATAACAAGTGCAGAATGAGGAAAAAGCATAAGAAGGAGCATCATGAAATGCAATGGAGTGGCTTCATATTTTTGAATTTTTCAATTTTTTGATTACAAGAAGCTTTGGAGATTACCCAAAAAGAGCAAGCTAGCATTTCTAATCATACTCAATACATATCAAGCCTATCAGCGCTAGCAAGATCATGTTAAGACATATATAGCAAAGCTAAGCAAGAAGGCTTAAAGTAAAGCAATGAATTTCAGCATTTTAAGCAAAACTTCAAATCTAGCGAGTTCATCAACAGGGATCCTAAGATGATACTGACCATGTCAAAATGTCAATGTGAGATCAAGAAGCTAACAATGACCACATTATGAGACAAACTGGTCCTGAATTGAATCATTTTGCTCAATTTGTATCAAACGCCCATTTTTTTCAACAGTTTATCATTTGCTATGAATATTGAAGTTGATTAAAGGTATATCTTTGTGAAGAAGATCCTGGACTAGGAGCCATCCACAAACTCTTCCTAAGCTTCTACTAGGGCGACAAATCTTGAGGTTCATGTCAATTTTGACAAGCAGTCCCCATGAGATCGTCTAGATCATCAAACTATCTCCAAGTTCATGTCTATGACATGCAGTCTCGTGAGAGTAGTTTGGCACATTTTAAGCACAAGACAATCTTTTTATTTGATTTTTTATTTTTCACAAGAGCAGATTTAGATTCTTAAAAGAACAAGAAGCTCAAGTAATGATCAATAATAGATTCAAGAGCTAACACAGCAATTTTGACAGGGCCAATGTCATAAAAGGAGCACTAATTGCGCAACTAGCTAAAATATCCACAAATTGCAGTTTTTTTTAGTTCAAGTTGTCTTAATGTTCTGGCCCATTCAGCAAAGACTTAGCTACACATGTGAAAGCATGATAATTCTAGCAAGTCAAAGAACTAGACATGGCATTGAGCAGAATTGAAATACTAAAGCTCAAAAGGGTAATAAGGAAAGCTTCATCAATTTTAAAAGACAAGCATAAAAGCTTATATTACAATGCATCTTTTTGGTTTTTCATGTAAATGCAGTATGATACAATGAGATGCACAAAAGACATAAAAAGCCTAAAAAGATAAAAAAGATCAAAAGAAAATACCACTAGAAGAAGGTATCAGAAAAGATCAGAAAAGCTCAGATGAACAAGGAAAGTTTTATACCCCTAACTCACTTCTCAAGGTGGCAAACCTAGTTGGGTCTAAAGGCTTGGTGAGGATATCAGCTAACTGAGCCTCGGACTCCACGAAATGCAGCACAATATCACCCTTCTCGACATGATCTCTAAGAAAGTGATAGCGAATGTCTATGTGCTTGGTCCTAGAGTGTTGCACAGGGTTTTTAGCAATGTTTATAGCAGAAGTGTTATCACAGAAAAGAGGAACACTATCAAAAGCCAACCCAAAATCCTTAAGAGTGGACACCATCCACAAAATCGACTCTGAGAACTAGCAAAGGCTACATATTCACCTTCAAGATGGATTGTGCAATGTAAGACTGTTTCTTAGAAGACCAAGAGACAAGAGAAGTGCCTAAGAAGTGACAAGTGCACGAGGTACTCTTCCTATCTAGCCGACGACCGCAAAATCGAATCGAAAACCCCGAATGGACAAAGAAGAAGAACTGGAATACCAAATGCCATACTGGAGGGTAGAATGAAAATACCTGAAAATACGCTTAACGGCTTGGTGATGGGAAGTCCTCGGAGACGCTGAAACCTCGCATGCAGGCGCCGCAAAGTGGATGTCCGGTCTTGAGGCCGTCAGTACAAGAGGGAGCCGATCATCTTTGCGGTACTCGCGTTGATCCACGGCTTCTCCTTCCTCATCTGGATCCAAAACAGTCGAAGTCGCCATGGGAGTGGCGATCGGCTTGCAGTCACCCATCTCGAAGCGCTAGAGCAGATCCTTGGTGTACTTCGTCTGATGGATGAAGATCCCTTCCTTGCATTGCTTGATTTGAAGCCCCAGAAAGTAGTTGAGTTCTCCCATCATACTCATCTCAAATTCCCTGGACATGGTCTCAGAAAAACTGAAAACAAGAGCATGAGAGGAACCACCAAAGATAATATCATCTACATAAATCTGAGCAAGCAGGAAGTCATTACCACGCCTAAGAATGAACAGAGTCTTGTCTACCTTACCCATCTCAAAATCATTCTTAAGCAGAAAAGTCTTAAGTCTATCATACCAGGCTCTAGGGGCTTGCTTAAGACCATACAAGGCTTTGGATAGCTTGAAAACATGATGTGGATGCTTGGGATTCTCAAAGCCTGGGGGTTGTCTAACATACACTTCCTCCTCTATAAAACCATTCAGAAAAGCACTCTTGACATCCATCTGATATAATCTAAAGCCCTTAGAAGCAGCAAATGCAAGCAGAATGCGAATGGCTTCCAATCTAGCAACAGGAGCAAATGTCTCATCAAAATCTAACCTCTCAACTTGACTAAAACCCTGAGCTACTAACCTAGCCTTGTTTCTAACCACAGAACCATCCTCATTTTGTTTATTTTTGAACACCCAACGGGTTCCTATCACATTATGACCACTAGGAGGCTCTACTAGGCTCTAGACCTTGTTCCTCTCAAAATTCTCTAACTCCTCATGCATGGCATTAACCCAGCTAGAATCAGATAATGCATGTGATATATCGCGGGGTTCGAAAGAAGCAACAAATGCAGAATGAGAGTAGAGACTTGGATCGTGATACCTAGAGCGAGTGACTCGCTCATGAAGACTACCAATCATCTGATCCGGAGGATGACGCCTCTGAATGTGAAGTGGAGCGCCCGGGGGAGATAATATCTCCTCAACCTCCGCAGTGCTGGCGATGAAGAAGATGCGGCAGAGCCTCAATTGGAGGTGAAGCGATCGAGCGTGTTCGGAGCTTGGACAGAGCCTCAACAAAGCAGCAGTGGAGGACAAGTATCGACCGTCATCATCATCCTCCACAAAGATGCTTTCGTCACTGTATCACACAAACGTCGGATCTAGCTCCAGGGCTAGTCTCATGAAAAGTGACATTGCATGTCTCCTGGACAATGTTAGTTTCAACATTAAAAACCCGAAAACCCCTCGAATGTGCAAGATAACCCAGAAACAAACTATCAAAAGTCCTTGATTCAAATTTATCTAGATTTTCTGTCTTAAGAATGAAACACTTAGCTCCAAAAACTCGAAAGTGAGAAACAGAGGGTTTTCTACCAAATCGAAGCTCATAAGGAGTCTTGCCCAAAGATGGTCTCAAGAAGACACGGTTTGCAATATGGCAAGCTATAGCAATCTCGACTAAGGTTCTAGCATCGTCCTAGCCATCTCGACTAAGGTTCTGTTTTTCCTTTCCACAACGCCATTCTGTTGAGGGACGTGTGGAGAAGAGAACTGATACTCAATTCCGCGCTCAGCACAAAAAGAGGCAAACGGGGCATTCTTGAACTCCGTGCCATTGTCACTGCGGATCACTCTCAAGGCACTCGGAAGTTCAGAAGCCAAACGAAGAACAAGATCACGATAGTGACCAAAAGCTTCATCCTTCGAAGCAAGAAAGAACACCCAAGTGTATCTCGAAAAATCATCGACAATGACAAGAATGTACCATTTGCCACCGATTGACCGAACCCTAGCAGGACCAACGGTATCCATATGAAGCAACTGTCCTGGTCCGTCAGTCATGACCATAGTCACTGAAGGGTGTGTGGCGGCAACTTGCTTGCCATGCCTACAGGGCGCACATACAACATCCTTGACGACTTTGAGTTTGGGCAAACCTCTCATGAGATTAAGGTTGCTAACTCGCGTCAGATGATCAAAACCAATGTGCCCCAAACGTCGGTGCCAAAGCCAGAAATCAGAAGAAGGTGTAACCAAACATTTAAGAGAACCAGTAAGAGATTTAGAAAAGTCAGCTCCAAAGATCCTAGCAACTCTATAAATCCCAAAAACGAGCTCACCAGCTGAATCAAGCACCCGACAAGCATTTTTCTTAAAAGTCTCATAGCCATCATCAAGAAGCTGTGAGACAGAAAGTAAGTTGAACCTGAGCTTGTCCACAAGGGCAACGTCCTTCAGGATGAAATTGTCATTCACCCTGATTGATCCCGTTCCTTCAATCCGCACTTGAGTATTGTCTCCAAAGGTGATGAAGACATCACCTGTCGACCGCGTGAAGGAAGTGAACCATCTTGAATATCCGGTCATGTGGCGTGAGCAGCCGGAGTCGACAAACCACGTGTTCTTCCTCCTGCGGTACTCCTGAAAATCAAGGCACAAAAGATCGATGTGTCTCAATACTGGGGTTAGTTAAACATGACTTGGGAACCCAGTACTGAGACACACGTCTGCGAGTAGTATGCAAAGCAGAAGTGCTATCCTTGATTCTATTTGAAATTCTTTTATGAGCAATGGTGACTCTAACATGAGAGTTATCTTGTCTAGGAGTATGAGAGTGATTAGCATGTGAAACAAATCCTAGACCAGGTTTCTTCCTTTCTAAATTACCATGTCTCACAAAAGCTCTAGGTTGATTAGATGACATTCTAGCAAGATTTTTCCTAGCATTTTTCAACCTACGCCAACAGAACTCAACCAAATGCCCATCCTTCTTGCAATAGGTGCAATGGTACTTGGTACCACTGGGAGAAGCACCTTTTGACTGAATAGATGGTTGGGCATATCCTGCAGATTTGAAAGTGATCTTTGCAGGTTGGGTATCAAATTCAACTAAGCCATTTTTCAAAATTTGAATGCCACTAGATTTGTCCTGGGCAAAGTTGTATCCTAACCCTTGCTTCTTATAAGGAGTTTTTGACTTGTCAAGAATCATGTTTAACTGTTTCTTACCTTTAGAGAATCTTTCTAATGTGTCCTTAAGGTAAGCAATTTCTTTTCCAAAGTTAACACATGAATCACAAGTTTTAGCGTTAAGCCTCTTCTTATAAAGAGCATCTTCAAGCTTAAGAGCTTCACATGAAGCACAAATAGCATAATTAATACTGTCCTTAAGCTTATCATATTTAGCTCTAGCTGCTTTTACAACATCATGTACTTCACGTTTACGTTCTAAGCAGACAGAGCAAGAGCTAGATTCAACCACACCAGAAACAATCAACTTGCTAGACTCTAAGCATTTTTCGCAAGGAGCAGATTTAACTTCAACTAGCTCAGTCCTAGCATTTTCAAGTTGTTGCAAAGCAATATCATGAGCAGATTCCAGTTTAGCTAGTTCAGAATGTAAAGCATGGCAGGATAAGCATTAATCAGATTCAAGACTTTTTGCATTCACAAGTTCTAATGTGAGTTTATCTACTTGTGACTCTAACTCCTCATTCCTAGTCATGATGAATTTTAAGGCTTTATCCTGACCTAGCATTTGCTCATAGACAGTTTCGCATCTAGCAAAGAGAACATCATAGAAGGGAGATACCTCATCGTTGTCACACTACTACAGAACAGACCTTTGGTCGAACTGCCAAATGGGCAATAGTCTCGGAGAAAATTGCGTCCGGGACCAAAAATATCTTTAGTCTCGGTTGGTAACACCAACCGGGACTAAAAGTCCCCGCCCAACGGCTCGTAGCGAGCTTTTGCAGAGGGACTTTTAGTCGGTTGGTGTTACCAACCGACTAAATGTCAACCTTTAGTCGGTTGGTACTACAATCCGGGACTAAATCTTTAGTCCCGGATTGTAGTACCAACCTGGACTAAAGGTTGACATTTAGTCCCGGTTGGTAACACCAACCGACTAAATGTCCTTCTATTTAAACTCTGTTTGGCGTTAAATCACAGAGCCGGAACGCCGTGGTCGCCGCCGGACACGCCGCCGCTTCTTCACCACCACCGCCGAGCCGTTCATTCACTCAACCGTATTCACCGGCGTGTTCGCGTAAGCTCGATGCTAACCGCCGTCCATTTGACATCTACCGCATCGCCGTCCATTTTTCTTTTATTTTCGATTTTTGAATAGTACAGAGATTTGTGATTTTTGTATAATTAAATCTAGAGCTCCAAAAATTCTGAAAGTTTTGTGTATGCTCTCTGACATGTATACTATCTATGAAAAATATGAAATGTGAAATTTGAATAATTTTTATATGTTATAAAATTGCCAATTAATTCATAAATGGAACTTTCATGATTTTTGTAGGCCACAATAAATTTCAAAAATCATGAAATTTGTTTTTCCACTAAGTTACACTGTGAACAGTCCATATAAAAATTTTGAGGCTATTTGGACAAAGTTGAATTTATACCTATTTTATGCTTATTTATTTAATTATTATTCCATGAATTTTGTAGGCTAAATTAATGATCCAAAAATTCTGAAAATTGTTTTGCCATGACACATGATGGTGTTCCATGGCATGTTACTCAATTAGTTCATTAGAGAAATAGAGAATTTTGGTGTATTTTTAATTTCATTTGTTTACAAAAATGAGAAATTTAATTATGTGATATGTCATATAATGCGACGATGACACGCCATTGGATGTACAATGCCGATCGCCGCCCAAAGAGTTCATTGATGGTGTGCATTATTTCTTAAGAGTGGCCGAGGCAAACAAGCGGGATGGTTTCATGTGTTGTCCATGTGCCCCTGTAAGAATTTGAAGGAATATTCTAGCTCAAGGAGTCTTCACTCACACTTGTTGAAGTCGGGTTTCATGCCAAACTATATTTGTTGGACCAAGCACGGAGAAACCGGGTTATAATGGAAGAAGGTGAAGAAGAACAATTGGACCCCGACGACATTATTGTTCAATACGGTGACTTCGATGATACCGCAATGGGCGAAATCAAGAAGAGGCGGGGCGTAAGACACACTCGCCAAGATGATGCTCTTGGTGATGTCATTCGTGATGCACAAAGAGATTGCGAAAGTGAAAAGGAGAAGGCTAAGTTTGACCGCATGCTAGACGATCACAAGAAATTACTATACCCGTCGTAGAAGATGGGCAAAAAGTTGGGTACAACACCGAGTTGCTACAATGGAAGGCACAGAATGGTGTATCCGACAAGGCATTTGGGCAATTATCAAGATCCAAAAAGATGCTAGAAGCCTAACGAATTGCCCGCCACTACGCACGAAGCAAAACAGTCGTCGCCCTTTGGGATTAGAAATCCGTAAGATACATGCATGTCGTAATGATCGCATCTCGTATCATGGCAAGGACTACGAGAATTTGGATGAATGCCCCGTATGCAAAGCGTCGCGATATAAGATCAAAGCGAGATGACCTCGGCGATGTTGAGGGCGAAGAACGCCCCAGAAGAAAATCCGCCAAGGTTATGTGGTATGCTCCTATAATACCACGCCAAACGTCTGTCGTAAACAAGGACCATGCAAAGTTGTTGCGATGGCACAAAGAAGACCGTAAGGTAGACAACATGTTGAGACACCTGCCGATGGGTCCCGGTGGAGAGCAATAGACAGAGAATTCCTGAGTTTGCAGATGACGCAAGAAACCTAAGGTTCGCTTTAAATACGGATGGTATGAATCCTTTTGGGGACCGAGCACTAGTCATAGCACTTGGCACATTACTCTATGTATCTACAACCTTCCTCCATGGTTATGCATGAAGCGGAAGTTCATTATGATGCCGGTGCTCATCCAAGGCCCGAGGCAACCCGCAACGACATCGATGTCTACCGAGGCCATTAGTTGAGGAACTCCCCGCTTTTATGGAGCAAACCAGTGTACGTGTGTGGGATGAGTACAAACAGAACACTTCGACCTGCGAGCATTGTTGTTCGTAATAATCAATGATTGGCCCGCTCTAAGTAATCTTTCAGACGGACAAACAAGGGATACAATGCATGCACACACTGCTTTGATGACATTGATGATATATTTGAAAAATGTCGAAAGGTCGTGTACCTTGGCCATCGTCGTTTTCTTCCTATGAATCACCAACTAAGAAAGAAAGGCAAGCATTTTAAAGGTAAGGCGGACCACGAACCAAGCCTCGCAACCGAATCGGGAGGATGTACTTGATATGGTCAAGGATGTGCAAGTAGTCTTTGGAAAGGGACAAGGGCGAACTGTTCCAAAAGATGCTAAGGGACACGCACCCATGTGGAAGAAGAAGTCCATATTTTGGGAGCTACCCTATTGGCAAGTCCTAGAGGTCCGCAACGCGATCGACGTGATGCACCGACAAAGAATCTTTGTGTGAACTGCTAGGATTCATGGATGTGTATGGAAAGTCTAAGGATTCACTCGAAGCACGCAGCGGGACTTGCAAGACATGAAAGAACGAGACAACTCGCATCCAGAGAAGACAGACGATGGACGCCATTACTTAAGACTCGCTAGCTTCACTCTTAGCAAAGAAGAGAAGGAAAGCATGTTTGAATGCCTAAACAAGATCAAGGTCCCATCTGGATTCTCCTCCAATATAAAGCGTATAATAAAAATGCCGAGAAGAAATTCCTACACTTAAAGTCCCATGATCGCCACGTGCTTATGACGCAATTGCTTCCGGTTGCTTTAAGAGGAATTCTACCTCCACATGTACGTCTGCCACCGTGAAGCTATGTGCATTCCTCAATGCAATTTCTCGTAAGGCAATCAATCCAATGGAACTAGCTACTCTGCTGAATGATGTGGTTCAATGTCTTGTCGACTTTGAGTTGGTGTTCCTCCATCCTTCTTTAATATCATGACACACCTCCTAGTTCACTGGTCAAGGAGATTAATATTCTCGGTCTGTGTTCCTACACAACATGTTCCCCTTTGAGAGGTTCATGGGAGTCTGAAGAAATATGTTCACCACCGTGCTCGGCGAGAAGGAAGCATCGCCAAGGGCTACGGGACAGAGGAGGTCATTGAGTTCGTGTTGACTTCATTCCCGACCTTGACCCGATTGGTGTTCCTGAATCGCGACACGAGGGAGACTTAGTGGAAAGGGAACACTAGGGAATAAAACATATATCGGTGACGGGGACGATTATTTCAATAAAGCGCACTACACGCTTCTTCAAAACTCCTCCGTGGTGGAGCCGTATGTCGAGGTACACAAGGAATTCCTACGATCGGTTTCCTGTGGAAGAATGAAGCTTGGATTAGGCGTCATCACATGGAAACTTTCAGCGGTTGGTTGCGAAAAGAATGTCGAGTGACGACAATATTGATGAGCAATCGTATTTGTTGGTTAGGCAACCGTCGTGGCACATCCTCACGCACAAAGGGTGCGAGATAAATGGAAATACATTTTACACCGTAGCCCAAGATAAAAGGAGCACGAACCAAAGCAGTGGTGTCGCGTAGATGCCACAGACCCAAATGGAAAGAGGCAAACATATTATGGCGCATAGAGGAGATTTGGGAACTAGACTACGCACCTAATTTTAAAGTCCCTTTGTTCCGGTGCCAATGGGTGAAGATGACCTGAGGCGGGTAACAATCGACAAGGAGTATGGAATGACAACGGTGGACCTCAACAATATTGGGTACAAAGACGAACCATTCGTCCCCTTCACTGATGTGAATCGGTGTTCTATGTGAAAGACATGTCTACAAAACCCAAGAGAGGAAAAATGACGACAAATCAACCAATGAGCCAAAACGCCACATAGTTCTTTCGGGAAAAGAAACATCATGGGAATTGAGGACAAGTCGGACATGTCGAAGATTATGAAAGGGATGATCGAATCCCGCCCTTCGGTGTGACCAAAGACCCAAGCATCTCGCTAAATGCCGAGGACACTCCATGGTTACGGCATGATCATAACCAAGGGTCATACGTCAAGAAGAAGTTCACCATCGTGCCCGCTTGATATATAGTGATGTTTAATAAAT
Source organism: Ampelocalamus luodianensis (assembly GCA_036346255.1). Lineage (NCBI taxonomy): Eukaryota > Viridiplantae > Streptophyta > Magnoliopsida > Poales > Poaceae > Ampelocalamus > Ampelocalamus luodianensis. Next base: position 52,718,163 of record CM070633.1, read on the forward strand.
AGTGTGTATTAGAGATTTTATGTAATAATTGTAACTTCAGATGTTTCTATCATATTTTTCTTGTTTTTATCGTTTCAAATGAAATTCCTATTCGATAAAAGGACACATGTACCTCTGTGAAGCATGTCTTCTCCATCGTGTAAAATGACTTGAAATTTTTTAGCAAGTATTTATGCCTTCAAATGAAATTCCCACTTGTGGTTTGAGCCCTTCATTTTGTTTATAGTTGGCTCTTCACTTCCTGACTTGTGGTCACTATAAAAGTCGTTTGAAATGTCAATAAGATCTCTGTGCTTTCTGGGACATGATCGCAAATGTTCTCGCAACATTTGATGATTCTTTTACACAAAGAACTTGGATCAAGATTAAAACCTCAAATGAAAGTTTCCATTGTATCTGAATACGAGGAAGTCACACACCTTATATCATTAGTCTTGACAAATGCCTCCCAACCGCTTCGAGGACTAACTTATTCGGATATCCGTGACTACAATCGTGCAAATGCTTCCATTACATGCTTTCAATTTTATCTTTCCAGGATCTTGTCTCCAAAACGCATGCAAATTTTTTGGTATGATCTGCAAACATAAGGGGGTAAACTCATATAATGTTAGGAAATGGTAAAGTGCAACTACTATGCAAAGGAAAAATGGAAATTTCTCCTTAGTGGGTATTGCTACATAAGGATTAAATTGCTTTTGGGGTTTTAAAACGGTTAGTCGAATTTCTTGCACTTTAAAACAGGCCTAAAACAAGATGATCAAAGTAGCACAAAGGCTAATCAAGAAGACAAGAAGAGTAAAACCGCAAAGTCGCGAATAAAGTACTAGTAGCGATGAGTAGTTCCAATCTCACCTATAGTTCCAATGAAATTCCTATTTGATGGTGGATTTCTCATCGCGCATTTGGACAATGAATGATGGAAAACCAAAAGATTAACGTTAAAATGATGCAAAAACAAATTTCCTATCGAAAACCAATAGTTTTATTTTTAAAAACTATTATTTTTTAAAAATTTATGCCTAATATTTAATTTATTATGCATTTAACAAGAATTAGCATATTTATACAAATAAACTTAATACAAAACCCAGCCGGGACTAAAGGTTCTCTGGAAAATAGTGGCGGAATCGAATAGTGGGGACCTTTAGTCCGGTTGCTATACTGACCGGGACTAAAGGTTCTCTGTATGTAATTGAATAGTGGGGACCTTTAGTCCGGTTGCTAACACAGCCGGGACTAAAGGTTCTCTGAAAATATGTCCCGCGCAAAATTCACCTTTAGTCCCGGCCGTGGCACCACCGGGACTAAAGGTTCTCTGAAATTATGTCCCCGCGCAAAATTCACCTTTAGTCCCGGCCGTGGAACCACCGGGACTAAAGGTCCACCTTTAGTCCCGGTCCGTATTACCACCGGGACTAAAGGTCTTTAGTCCGGTTGGTAAAACCGCCGGGACTAAAGGTCCCCAAGTACTTAAGCAACGTTTCGTCTTCCATTCTTCCTCCACTTCCCATCGCGCGCCTCTCCTCGCCGTCTCCTCGCGCGCCTCTCCTCGCCGTCTCCTCGCGCGCGGCCGCTCTGCCGACCTCGCGCGCCGTCCGGCGGCGTGCTCCCGCCGTCTTCTCCGCGCGACCCGCCCTCTCCCTCGCGCCGGCGTCGTCTCCGCGTCGCCGCGCGCTCCCTCGTCGCCGGCATCCCGACCGAGGTTTGAAGGCAAACAATATTCTCCCAAATAATGCAAGACTAGCTATTTGAGTTTGCATATGGGCGCACATTTATTGTTTAATTCCAAAACCGAGAGAGTTGAACTTGGTCTTAGCTCACCGATTCTTGGTTCTCGGTTTGATTACTAGCAAGCAAGAAAGAAAGAAAAATAGAAGTAAAACAAAAGTGGTGACCGAACACCATTCACTAGCTTGAGTGTTGTTATCGTGTGCACATTTTACTTTACTTACTCAATCCAACATAAAGATATATATGTTGACTCTATAAACAAATGCGACTTTTCATCGATAATCGATTGTCTTCGATCTCTCCGACGGTCATTTGCTAATCTATGACTCGTTGAGAAAACCGCAGAACATTACCAAGATATGATAGACATTATCCGGGGTAACTTCGATCTTTAAATATTTATTCCTGCTCTTTAACTCGCAATAGTTAATTAACGATCCAATTATTGGGCGTGGTTTGGGCTTGGTTCGTTCAACTACACCGTCCGGATCCGAAAGCGCCACTTCCGATCCACACCGATCGGATGTAAGTTGTACTAGCTCCCGCGTCTTTACCTTATCATGCTTCACTCACGCGGGATGCGAGTAATCTTTTATATCGCATGCGATGGGTTCTCTGGCGACCACGAGCAACAATTTGTGTGGATACTACGTTTGCGAGTTCCTCATGGTGTATGCAAAAGAACCCATCTACAGATGCAGAAAGTACGTAATAAGTATATATAATAAATCCATTTTATTTATTTGTTGCTATTAAATAAATCTTATGTATATTAATACTTCTTTCGTTTAATGCAAATTGAAGGAGATATGGTTGAAGGAACAGTGTTGGATATGGACCGCCTCAAAGGAATTCAAGAGACAATCGCAGATTTCTTAATGAGCATGTCCTCAAGCCCGACACCGAGTTCTACTTTAACCTGATGAACCATTGAAGCCAAACCAGACGAACATTTGTATGACATTTAAGTGGAGGACAACATTTGTGTTGTAAATACCAAGGATGCATGAATAATTTTGTAAATTTTTGTGCATATATATATATTATACATATATATAGCTCCATAATATATATAGTTTCATACTTTATTTGTGTGTAATAATGTTCCAAACTAAATTATATGTGTGCGTATACATATATTAGCGTGAAGAATACGCATTTGAAAACCTAATGTAATTGTAAAACCAAAATCAATAATGAATTGAAATGGAAACAAAAAGAAAAAAAACACCTTTAGTCCCGGTTGGTAATACCAACCGGGATTAAAAGGGCCACCCGTGGGCTGATCGGCGGACCTTTTAGTCGGTTGGTATTACCAACCGGGACTAAAGTCGGCCTTTAGTCCCGGCTTGGGACCGGGACTAAAGGTGAGACATTTAGTCCGATTTCCTAGTCCCGGCTCTATAACCGGGACTAGAGGCCCTTTAGGCCCGGGACCAAAAGTCTGTTCTGTAGTAGTGTCATCGATGTCGTCGGAGTCAGCCATGAAGCACATGCCTGTGAAGTTCTTGGCCTTTCCCTTCTTGTCTTGAGGGAGCTCCTCCTCTTTGTCCTCCTCGCTCCCGGAGTTCACATCGCTCAAGGATCGTTCTCCAAGAGCGGCAAGAACCCGGTGAGCAACCTTCCTGAGCTTGGCATCATCAAACTTGGACTTGCGTCCCTGAGGCTTATTCCAAGCTCGCTTTTCATCCTTGTAGTTGCTCTTACCTTTCAGCTTGGGGCAATTTGGCCGGATGTGATTAAGCTCTCCACACTCATAACAAGTCACAGGGCCGCCTCTCTTTTTGTTTCTCATATTGTTGTAGGCCCGTGTGAACTTCTTAATCAAAAGTGCCATCTCAGGCTCAGAAATACTTTCAAGATCCTCTTCTTGAATTGCAGATAAAGAAGCAAGAGAAATTCCAGAAGAAGACTCAAACGACCCATCAGAGGCTCTCTTGAGCGGGTCTGCTACCAAAGCCATGTTACCCTTCTTAGAATGGTCAGCTTTCTGGATCTCATGAGTCTTGAGCTTGCTATAGAGCAGCTCCAAAGTCAGATAAGAGAAGTTGACATTTTCCTGAATGGCGGTAGCATTTATCTCCCACTCCCTGGTGTTGATTGCAGCCAGGAGATGGATGGCATTTTCTGACTGGGTAAATTCAATACCAACAGCCTTCATCTGATTTATCATTGTGTTAAAGCGACTGAAAATGTCATCGATGCTCTCACCAGGACGCATCTCGAATTTGTTATATTCTCTTTTATAGACCTGCTGACACACTTGTTTGATTTGGGAAGGACCCTCATGATAGGTTTCGAGGGTCTTCCAAATCTCATGTGCAGTCTCGAGATTGCAAATCCTATCATATTCCTGTCTACCAAGCCCACCATACAGAAAATTCTTTGCCTTACGGTCATTAGCCAAGAGGGCTTCAGAAGCCGGTGTAGCAACCTTAGGCAAGATGAGCGGATCTCGAACAACCTCCCAAATACCTCGTGGTTTGCTCTCAAGAAAGACACGCATGCGGTTCTTCCAAAAGGCATAGTCGTGCCCATCGAAGATATGCGGTTTGGAGGAGTACTTATCCATCGCCAAGTTCAGTGACCGGTTAAGATCAAGATTGAACTAACCGGGCTCTAATACCACTTGTTGGACCGAAAAGGCGACTAGAGGGGGGGTGAATAGGAGCACGATATCTTTTTCTCCCTAATTAGATTCAATACGAATCTCACTCCAATAGCTATGAAAGCTATGAAGATCAATCAATCAAGCACAGCGGAAGACTTGTATTGAATCCACTCAAAACCCGAAGCAAAATCAACACAAAACCAAAACACCAAATCTCAGGCGGTCTGACCTCTCACGGGGGCGGTCAGACCGGTTGTTATAGCGGTCAGACCTCTCCGAGCGGTCGGACCTCTCTCTCGGGCGGTCAGACCTCTAGTGCAATGAACAGTGAAATCAGCACGAAAAACCAAAACGCAAATTGAGCTAACTTTTGATTCGTGCGTCCAAACCTCATGAAACTTGACACACACCTTCTCAAGGATGTCAGGAGCCTATTCCAAGCAACGATCGTGAAGATCCTTGCCAAAGTTCAGACCTTTTTCCATTTGAGTGAAGGTGGTTCAAAAACCGAGTCAAGAACGAAATATGATCTAGAAACTTGCTCGTGGGTGATTGATGATCAAGATGATCCTAGATGGGTTCCCACATGTTGCAGCAAGTTAGATCACAGCAAGAAACCAACCAAAAACTCGCGGATCAAAGAAAGACTCAAAATCACCAAATAGAGAGAAAGAAAGCAAATGAACTCATCTTTGAGAGAACTTTCTTGGATTGATTTGATATGGTGCTGGTTTACAGCCACTCCATCAATGGAGGACAAAGCTCAAGACATGAGCACGAAATCAAATCAAAACTCTCTAGAACCCTAACATCCACTACTCCTCTCCCTAAGCAAACTAGGGTTTCAATCACAATGAAAGGGTTGAGGGGGTGCAGCCACCTCCCTCCTCTATTTATAGTGGAGGCCTAGACCTTCTAGAAGAGTTTCCATAATGGGCTCCCGTTAAGGCCCAACACAAACGGGTCACACACGCACGCATTTTAAAGCGCCGTCTTCATCTCCTCTTGACCTAATCCGCTTCTCCAACGCACCGTCTTGCGCCGCGGGTTGGCAAAAGGTAACCAAGGCGGTATTTGGTAAAATTACCAAAATACCTCTTCTCGATCCTTCTCCGAAGACCGAGTCCAGATTGCGCGAAGCACTCGTTTGCTCCGCCACGTGTAGGTTGATCCAACGGCTCTCATAATGTCGGCAAGTCTCTCCCATCCGGCTCCCACTGAAACCACCATGGCACTTGCACCGACCCCCGCGCCGCTTGATCCAACCCGTCGCACCGAACTGCCCGTTCGGTCACCTTTGTCCATCTTGCACCATAGTTGAATCCAATAACTTCACCCGGCATCGTCGATCGTTCTGAACCTCAGCTATCCAAGCCTAGTCCCGATCATCCTCGCCGTTGACCGTCGTTGACCACCAAGCAACCTACACAATAATAGACAAGCAAATCGAAACCGGGAACAAGTTCTTCACAACTTGACCCACATTAGTCAAAACATGCATCATGCAACACATATGCACGGAAACCCATGAGATTGACCTAACGAACAACCATCGCCGCCACACGGGCTGACGAAGCAAGTGAAAACCGGTCAGACCGCCACCATGGCCGGTCTGACCGCTCCCTTACCGGTCAGACCGCCAGCCAAAGGCCGGTCTGACCGCCAGTCCATGACTTAGCTAAAATTTCAACTCTGAAATCCGCAACCTCTCTGGAAATTTCAAACGAATAGAACTTTTTCCTGGAGACTCCAAAAATTATGGGACCGAGAGCAGTAGAACCTCCTCTCTTGCCTACACCCTCTATTTTTGGCCCAGCCTCAAATTCCAACACAACTTACATGGCCGGTCTGACCGCTCTGCGATGGCGGTCGGACCGCCACATCGCGGTCGGCTCGATCCGCCGCCGGTCGGACCGCCACTAGTTCACCGATAAACCACCCGAGGCACGGCCGGTCTGACCGCCACCATAGCGGCCGATCACCGAGGCTCGACAGAACCTGAACTTTGCCGAAAACGCTTGTTTCTGCAAACCTTCAACGTCATTGTCAATTGTCACATCATCCTAAGATCATGAGCATATCCCCATGATCCAACCTCCCGACGCCTGAAGGGAGAGGTTGTTCATGGCGGCGACGAGTCTGACCGAGTCCTAGGACGAGGATGGTGCGGGGGCATACATCGTGTTGTATGCTTGAGGAAGGGTAGACGGTCGAGGGCCGAGGACACCGACGTTGGTGGGTGGACGCCACGTGGGGGGCTATGGTTGACCTTGGCCCTGCGTAATCCATGTGTTGAATCAAACCCACGGTCCTTGCGGAGTATATACTGGACGTGGTGGAGCAGCACCCGGTCACCACCGGGCTTGCCCTTCTTCCCCTTGTGGCGGCCTTTGCCACAGCTGAAGGAGGTGTTGTTGCTGTGATCATCACGACACAAAGAATTGGCGCAGGACGAGTGGGAGATGCCCGAACCGGAGGTGGCGCTGAGTAGGGTGGTACCGATGTCGATCTTGGAGTCATTCACATTGCGTAACTCTTGCAATAGGAGATAGGAGCGAGCATGTGTGAATGACGGGAACGAGGCCTGCATGGAAAGCATGATGGCGACATTGGAGAATCGCTTGTTGAGACCGTGCAAGGTGTTGAGGATGAGACGTCGATCGAAGACTGGCTGACTGACGTCGCGAAGGGAGTCCGCAAATGTTTTCTAGTGCTGGCAATAGGAGGTGATGGAGAGATCGCCTTGAAAGAGTGTTATGAACTTGGCCTCACGGTAGATTGCTCGGTACTCCATGTTGTCACGGAAGAGCTCTTCAGCATGCGTCCAAAGGTCAAGGGTGGATTGGTTGGGTTCCATGATGATATCCAAGATGTCATCGGAGATGGAACCATACATCCATGTGAGGACATGAAGTCGCGGTGAACCCAATCGAGGTCGTCGGGTTGGGCATTGGTGCCATCGACATGGGAGAGAAGACGAAACTTGCCCACCATGGCGAGAAAGGAAGTGCGCCACTTGGTGTAGTTGGACATCTTCAGATCGAGAGACACATGTACGTATGTCTTAATACTGGCAACATTGATGGCTTGGGAGGAGGGAGGCAAGGCCGGCACCAGCGTGGAGGCCATGGGGGCGCAGTGGCAGAGGTGAGTTCGTCGACGGCAGGGGGTGAGTAGTGGGATGTGTGGGAACTGGTGGTAGAGTGCTCACCGGTTTGCATTATGCGGAAGCAGTGGAGAAAGATTGTAGATCAATCTGATATTGCCGGATATGCTAGGAAGATGGAAGCACATCGCACACAGCAAAAGCCAGAGCTGAGTATCTCTTTATATTGCCTGATATGCTACAATCAACTGGCATAATCTCGGATTACAGCCAACAAGATCATGCAGTTATGGAATATGAGATAGTTGTTGGTATTATAAGGCCTATTTGGTAATTTCTTATTTTGAGAGAAGATTAAATAGAAAAGAAAAGGAAAATGGAGGGGCCCACTTGTCATAGGAATGAGGATAGGGATAAGGTCATATGACCTAATCTCCAACAGATAGCAAAGGGGGCTTCGGAGCTTCTTGCCCTGGGCTAATGGCGGCAGCACAAACATCTCGAGATCAGCCGGATCAACCAGCTCGGGCGATTTGTGCGCCGTTAGTTGGTAGCTGTAGTGCCTGCACCTCCTCTTCTTATGCTGGTTCTCCCTTTTTCTATCTTGACTCAATGAAACAATAGTGAGTTCCAATTTATTTATGTGCTTCTTCTTCTCTGATTTTGGTCTCGGTTTTTGGGAGGATTTAGAGCTTTTGCACCACCATGGTGGATCTTACGCCGTATGTGGTGAGCTCTTAATTTGGTATTCGCGGCACAACGAGGCAATTGATTTTCTAAGACAGCGCCAATTGGCGTGCCTTGCTGGTTCTTCTCGGTGGCTTTGAGTGCCATCCGCATCGTGAGTATCATTGATTACAATTTTGCATTACTGAGCATTGTGTGCTGTGCTAATCAATTTCATTATGTGATTTAGCCTAGTGCTGGGAGACTTTGCAAGTAATGTTAGTGGGCTCAGTTTAAATGCTCTATGATGAATTGATGTAAAAACTGAAATTGAATATGGCACTGAGTATCAATTGATCTTGAGCTATTAGATTACTTGCTGTTTTTCTTGTTGTGAGTAGTTGTTTCATCTTGTGATACTTGCTGTTCACAGTAACAATTCATATATATTCTGTGTGATCCTGTTTCGGTCACTATTATTCATTTCTGATTCTAGTATCCATTTTCAATCATTGTTGCTCACATCTGTTAATCGTATTTTGATGAGATTGAATCTTTACTTGCTGTCCAGCTAAGTTAGACTTGATATTGTCACAACCCCATTTTTATTAAATGGGATTTAGATGCATCTCATAAACTTTTCATTTCATTTTGGAGCATGTGCATAAATTATACAATTTAAAACCTCAATTTCAATTCAAATTTTTAAACTTGAATTGGAACTCCCAAAAGAAAAATGAAGTTAATGCTTGTAAAGAACCCAAGAAAATAATTTAATCACATACTAGAATAATTATCCTAAATTAATATGATTTTTACTAAATTTTTAGAGCTCAACTTGATCTGGAGAAAAATCAATGATCAATTAATAAACATCATCTATAAATGAATGTAAAATCAGTAAATAAATCATGAACAGTAGTTTTAGAAAATTTATATGGGTTCTATGTTGTCCCAGAAACACATAGTAAAAATTTCAGAATTTTACAAATTTATTTGCTATTTTTAACATCCCGGTCAAACTAGAAGTTTTGAATTTAAAACCAAGTCAACTATCGGACTCAGACCGCACCGTACACTGTAGCGACGGAGCCAGTCCATTTGACTTGGTTCGATCGAACCTCTTCACCGGACCACTCTGTGCGGACCGTCTGATGTGGATCGAACGGTTCACATCGCCAGAGCCGTTCGAACCGTCTGGATATCCCGCGCAATCTCAATCGTCCATTCGTGATCGGGTGGTCCGAATTAAACCGCACCGGGCCAAGCACTGTTTAACTCAAACCCAACTGACTGTGTCGTCTCTTTTCTTCCTCTAACGAGCGGGCCCCACGTCCGAGCGGTGGTCATCTTCTTCGTCGGTGTCACCGAGCGCGCTGGTGCTGTGCATGCGCGCCGCTGAGCTTCCAAATGCCACGTAGTGCGTACGTGTCCATCTCTAAGGTGTCTCCTAGGCATCATCATCTCCCCGAGCCAACCCACTCTTCTCCTCTCCTTCTCTTTCGAGCTCAACGACCATTTCTTTCGTTCGGCCGAGGAAGACGACGAGTAGAGCACTTTCGCGTGGAAGCCTCCCATGAATCCGTGTCACCACCACCGAACTCCATTCTTCGCGCCGCACCCGTTTTTGCTAATCCGGGTTCCTCTCGTGCACTGAATCGCCGAGCGGATGGCCTTCGTCTTCACGGCCGGTAGCCATGGCCGCTATTTTCTTGGGCACTATGGTGAGTTATCATCTAAGCCATCTTGTTCTTTATGATCTCCGTGTTCCACTGATTCTTTCGGCGAAGTTAATTTGAATTTCGTGTTGTCTCGAGGGCGCGCCAACCGTTCTTCTCCGACCACGGTGAAGTACCGCCGACCACCATTCAAGCACCCTCTCTCCAATTAATCCCTCCGTGAGCATCATCGGACTTCTCTCTACCATCCCCAACCACTCATCCGCTCTCTCTTCCTCCACAGCGTCGTCACCACGTTGAACCGACTGCACCGCCGCATGCTCCCGTTGCCGGATCGCCTCGGCCACCCTCTGCCTTCTTCGACCTCTTCGGCGTACTCCAGGTAACCCGATGGTGCTCATTCTTCTCCTACTTTAGCCCCTACTCCAGTCAAACACCGCCGCCATGATTCGTCCCCACGGCCGGTCGCCGCTCACCATGGCCGCGCTCAAGTAGCTCAAGTTGCGCCGCCGACATCTCTAGCTCCAGTAGACCTCGGGGAATCCATTTTTAAGGTCACCCTCACCTCACCGCCACTCCAACTGCCGGCGATGAACACCATCCGCAGCTCAGCCTCTCTGTCCCATGTTCTCTCCTTGGAAGCTCCTCTCTGTATCACTGAAACTTGGGCCCCAGTAGAATCCGCTGAGTGTTTTTGCAAATAAAACATTTGGATGACTAATAAATTACTCAGTGAAATACAAAACTTGAAATTTGAACTTGTACAGAAGTTTAGTTAACAACTGTTCCTTTCAGACAACTTCACTTAAAAGCATCTTGATCAGAGAAGCTAATTTGAAAACATTAAGTGTTGTCAGAAGACTAATAGTGTGTTTAACCCTAGTAGTTAGAAATGTTATGGTTTCAAATAACCATTTGAACACTTAAGTTGTCAGTGGCAATTAATCTGAAAAACCAATTCTGGATATGAATTGTCAGAACTCAACTGAGAGCAATCTTTTTGTCTAACATTGAGCTACTCATTTGAGTTAGCATTTGGAAGTTTAAATTGAAGGGAGTCAAGTTTAGCACTTTAGTTGGATAGTTATTCTGTTGTTGATGTCTACACAGTAAACTGAAAACCATAAGTTTTGCCATTGGGCTAATGATCTCGATAAGGTAGTAGTAGAGTTGTATTAATTCCATTAGTAATTTGGCAACTATCTAGCAGTACCAATCAAACCTGGAAATCCTTATGAATATGAAATTTGTATGAAGTCAGTCAGTAGCTTTTGGTTAAGAAAGATGTCTAGTTGTAAGTTTTGGATAGGGAGGATGATATGAGAGTAATCGAAAATGGCATTGGAATAATAGAATGTCTAACTCTAGTAATTAGAGTTTTCATTGGTTCATTTAATCTTTGAGCAATTGTCTAACAGAGGAGACCTAATCTGAAAACAAGTTTGATTTGAACAGTTAACACTATCAGTGAATCATAAGTAGTTAAAGTCTTCCTTAATGTTGTTAGTCAGTTGGTCAATTAGTTGTCAGTAGTATTCCAGATTAGAAGGATTATTTCTTTTGCTAGGTAGTTGAACAGAAAGAAGAGGATAAAATTGTCAGTATGCTAATAGTAAGTCTAACTCAAGTGGTTAGATGCTAATTAGGTGACAGGTAGTAGTACTAGTTGACGATGAATTCCCTCCCCTCAGTAGCTCCCTGTGGCCATTTCTTTCTCTGTATGTTTGTTGGATAGGGGCATGTATGTGTATGCTATAATAGGAGTAGCTGAGTAACAGCAGGCCCATTGATCAGATTCGTGTATACACATTTTAATTAGGATGGTTAGTGTTTAATTAAGAGTCTGTCAGGAGGATGAGTAAGAATAGTTAGCCAGATCCATACTGAGTTAGTTTGTAGTTAGATCAAGCATAATAGAGTTTAATTGGAGCTTCTCATTAAGCTACTGTCTTTTCAATTATAAGTGAATAGTTGTCATAATAGTTAGGAAGGTGATGAAGTAAGCCATTCTTTTGGATACTTGTTAAGATTTTAGAAGATTAATTAAGAGGAGAGCATATAAGGGGATTGATTTTGACTATATGATCATCGTGGATATATACATAGAATGCCTGGAGAGAGTGCTTGTGAGTACTAAGTGTCCTGTTAAGGAAAACAACATCGCCTAGGCTCTAGGTATCGTCCGTCGTTATAGTTATACTAGAAATTGAATTAACTCCAGCAATCCATAAGAAATTCATATGAACTCCAATCAAACCAAAATTTTCACCTAAATGCAATTAAACTCATAATCTCACTACTGTATAAATCTTATGCATTTTTGAGCATTTTGGATTTTCTAGGTGTTTTCGATTTTTATTCGATAATTGTCCTCTTTAGATTCCGAAGTGCCAGACTTAAGCGAATACGTAACTGAGAGTAAACCAGTGGACCTCCAAACAAGGCAAGCATCCTCTTACATCATCTTGACCCCAGTTTTTGGTACTTTAGTATTTTGAATTGCAATAATAATTGCTTGCATGCTATATTTTTTCTATATTTTTAACTTGTGAGTTTAGATTAGTTATATCCTAATGCTTGTGGTTTATCCTTAATCATTCCATACAATTAAGCTTAAGATGGATATCTTGTAATAGTACTTATACTCAGTATGAATGCTTTGCCCTGCAAGTCATTATAAACGTTAGTTCGGTTGGTGAGCTTATCTCATCAATCGGGGGAAACACTGAACCAATTATCTTTATGCTTTGGTCCAGATCTTCGTATCTGGTTTTGGAGTCTAAAATTTGGTTATTTGAACATGTTCGGATCTAGACAAGTGATTGCTAGTGTGGGTGCCTCCGTGCACGAGAATCGGGTCTGTGGCAGTCTTGTCCGGATCATCAAGGATCGAACATTGTGCTTTCGTTACTCCAAGTATCAATCGTACTTCCACATGCGGTATTATGGGCGCCGCTTGGTTAAGTAAGGGGATGATGTTATTGAGTTGGAAAACAGGTGGATAAGGATATATGTGTTTGGTCTCGTGTCTGTATCATATGTTCTTAAGGGTAAGGACGCATGTGTATGATCATGTTGTTCTTAAGGGCTCCGACTGCAATCTATTATGTGCAGTGAGCACAATTTTAATTTCTGTCGATTGGGTCGGCATTCTCGGTACAACTTGCGTGCCCCGGTTAGCAGGTTATATCAGAAACTTGTACTAAGCAGAGACCTACTAAGCAGGATCAGGTCTCGTATGGGTGATTCAACTCAATAATGTCAACTTGCTGAAAAATACCGAGTCTTGACTTCCCCGGCCAGCATACCAAAGGAAGTGTGCCGTTATTCATGAGGCTACGGGCTAGTCAAGTCGTGTGGGTAAAGATGTACACCCCTGCAGGGTTAAAACTATTCGAATAGCCATGTCTACGGTTACGGACAACTACTTGGGTTCGAGACAGTATTTGTTAGAATTTTTCTATTAAAATTTACATGGTTATAACTTGGTATCGGCATGGATGGTTGTTCATGCGTGTTAATTTATCAAGTGGGCAACCACTTGGTTATGAATTGATCTACATTGAAATTATTGATACTTAACTTTTGGTCCAAAAATTTGGTTTAATAAATGGCTTTGGTAAAACTAAAAGGTGTAGGAACAAACTGGTTGCTTTATGCAAAATTTATGTCATTATAACCATTCTTTGGACAGCCTTATCATGTATAATCTCATATCCTTTGTATAGTACCTTCCATACACTTTCTTTTATTAGTTTGTGTAAGTCTTGCGAGTACCTTTTGTACTCAGGTGCTTTCACCACTTGTTGCAGGAGAGAATGTCGCACGAAATGGTTCTAACTATCGCACCAGTTCTGGGCGATAGCGGCAGATGCATCGGCTTTAACTCCAGTTGGTTGCTTGTGGGTTTTGGGCATGCCAACCTGGTAATTTACCTTTATTTTCATGTTTTCTTCCGCTGCAATTTATTGTCTTCTGATCAGTTTGGCCGGTTGGCCCTTACACGAAAATCAGGCCATTAGGTCCTATTTGTTGAGATTAAAATACTAATGCTTCTAATATTTTTGCATGTTTGACCATGGTTGTGATCCATGTTGTTTGGATACGTACATATTAGTCACTGATCCTTGGGAACTAACATGAGATGCGTATCTGGGAATCTTGAAATCGATTTCGTTTCATGTTTAGGGTTGTGCCTTCTGCTCAATCACTGACTTGAAACGGATTCAATTTCGGGGTCCCCACAGATACTTTGTTTGAACTTGACCGATAAGAATAGCAAGTTTTGTTTTGAGCTCAAGATCAAATCTATAAGTGTCATATTCAATTTGGGATTACATATTGACATGAGTGCTGTGATGGACAAGATATAAGAGTGCTGTGATGGCCAAGATTATATCTTGTGCAACTAGCCTTCTGACTTCTGAGAGGAATTAACAATCTTCTAAATCTTAGCTTTATGCTGATTTTAATTGTCCACATGATCTATGTGTTGAGCATATTATTCTGTTTAAATGATTTAGAGAAATTACATGTGTATATGTTAATTTTATCATTTAAATGCTGCTGAAATTATGCTTTAATTTCTGTTAATTATACTGAAATTAATTCTAAATGTTTGCTAAAATCACTTTATTTACAACAATAACAATCTCTATATATAGAAAGAAAATATCTCCTAGACAACTTGTACATCATCAAGTAAGAAATATATACGGTAACACACATGCGAATAGAAATATCAACGTCAAAAGCATCGGACATTCGGACCATTGATTCGTCGCATCTGAATATCTGACGCACCATCTGACGCATATATGCACAAAGCAGGACCTATATGCTTTCCCTGCATGTGTTTTCCTCTCTGATTTGCTGTAGGCACTGATATTGAAGTCTTTAGAGAGTGGACACTGCAGCCTTGCACACACACACAAAAAAAAAAAAACCCTCAATTAGGACAGTATGATACGAAAAACATGTGTTGTTGGTTCAATTCACCACCATACGCATGCTTGCAATAAACGTAGCCACACAAGGCATTTCTTTCTCGATGTCACATGATTTTTAAATGCACAAAGCAAAAGTATTAAGTCCCATGTGATGATGTGATCGATATACTACTCTTTTTTTTTTTTTGGAAAAAAGATTACATCATGGCTAGTTATATACTACAAACAAATGAAAATGGATCGTAAAACCTCATTTAATTAACCACCATTTTATATACATGTTTCTTGGAAGAAAAAAAATGAATGAAACACGCACCCAGAAAAAAAAAAAACCCCACCAAATGCTTCTTACACCAACGCTCCCTCCAAAATTCCACCAACGAAAAATTTTCCAGCACAGCGACGAAAGCAACAATCGTTTCCTATCAGCAGCCAGCATTTGACCGCAGAAGAAAAGCCGCGTCAAACACGTTGTCCGAGCGCGAAGGCCTGGTCGTCGCACTCCACTGACTCCGCCTTGCCGCCCTTGCTCGACCCGTCCGCCTCGCCTCTCCGCGTCGATCTCGACCCCCACGCCGGGAGCCTCGCGGAGAACGTCCGCGCCAAGAACGACGGCCACCGGCTGGACTGGCCCAGCCGGATGCTCCTCCCGGCGCGGCTGCTGCCTTCGCCGCCTGCTCTGAGGCCACGGCGCGTGCTTCCCTGGCGGCCGGCACGGAACGCGACGAGGCTCGTCGTCCGCTGCAGCTTTCCCGCCGCGACGACCTCCCGGAGCACGTGCCCGGGCAGCCGCAGCGTGAACCTGTCGGCGCCGGTGCCGGCGCCGGCCTGCGTGGCGAGCGAGTGCCCCGTCGAGTGCGAACGTGGGAACCGTGAGGGCGCCCGGCCGGACTTGGAACGCAGCGCGCGTTTCAGGCTGCCGATGCGCGTTAACTCGTCTGCTTCTTCTCTTATGATCCTCTCCTCCTCGAAATCCTCCACGTCAATGACGACGGCCGCCTGCCTTGGCGCAGCCGTCGTAGCATACGTCGACGGCGGCACCTCCTGCGGTTGCGGAGCGGGAGTGGACACCTCAGCGGGCACTTCGCCGGCCGGTGTGTTGGGGTCGGGGACGAGGTTCGCGCGGCAGACAGGGCAGGTGACGTGGGACGCGAGCCACGTGTCGATGCAGTCGGGGTGGAAGACGTGGGAGCACATGGGCAGGAGGCGGAGCGTCTCGTCGTCGTCGAACTCGCTGAGGCATACGGCGCACTCGAGCGCGCCCTTGACGGCCTTGTGCTCCTTCACGTCGGCGTACGCCATGGTCGGGAAGGTCTCCAGGACGGCCTGGTCGAGCCCGCGCTGGCGCCGCGAGCGCGCGGCCATGGCGCCGTGAGGGAGGGGATTGGTGGAGTAGTCGGCGCGGTCGCCGTAGCAGTGGCGGATGTAGACGGAGAAGAAGCCG
The DNA here is from genome assembly GCA_036346255.1 of Ampelocalamus luodianensis. Lineage (NCBI taxonomy): Eukaryota > Viridiplantae > Streptophyta > Magnoliopsida > Poales > Poaceae > Ampelocalamus > Ampelocalamus luodianensis. The sequence goes on from CM070633.1 coordinate 52,734,352, forward strand.
AGGAAGAAGAAGGCGGCGATGAGGACAACGATGACGATGGCCATGGACGGGTTGAAGTTGCCTGAGTAGTAGCCCTGCGGAGGTGGGTCCTGCTGCGCCGCCGCGGAGCTGGCGACGGCGAGCAGGAGGAGGAGGAGAAGGCGGCCGTTGCTGTAAAGTGCTGGTTCCATATCGATCAGTGTGTTGAGTGGTAATGATCGAGCGGAGGGCGGTGGCTTTGTGGGAGTTTCTGGATATCAATTGGGAAGACACGGTGTAGAGTGGAGCATGTTTATATGCAAGGAGGAAGGGGAAGGGCGGCGTGTTGGTGTTGCTGTTTTTGTTGTGTGGCAGGGCTAAAAGGATTGTCTATTTGGAAGATAATTAAAATTTTATTAAATATAAGTTATATATTTTATCCATTAGATCAATATCTAATCATATGACACATTAACCTCTACATAAATCCAATAATCACAACAATTGATTTAAACTTAAAAAAAATTCAGGCGACTTAGAAATAACAAATCCAAGGTTAAAAATATCGGCCAATTTTCACCGATTGAAAATCATTTCTATCGACCCCTAGAAACTCAAATCGATTTCTAAAATTTTGGCTTGTATGAATTTTGTCAAATATAGAAGAAATTTGTGCCGAAATTTATTTTCAAAAATTTCGACCGATATCTTCAACCGATTTTCAGTGTTTTTCGGCCTTTTTATAATTCAATTTTTTATTTGAAAATTTTGGCCGAAATTCACCAAAAAAATTCCGATTTTTTACCAAACCGGCCCTACCAGAATCCCAGTAAAATTTTGATACCAGTTTTCAAAACCCTGGTGTGGAGCGGGGAAATCTACAAAATTGCTAAATCCACCGCAAGTTCATGCGGCTTCTAGCAAGCGATTTTTACATCAGAAGACAAGAAGGGCTAGCTTGAGAACATATCTAAGTGCATTCTCGTTTTTGGGCATCCTGTGCATTCTCTTTGAAATACGATACAAATGTACATAAAAAATTTCCCAAAAAAAATGTTATATAAGTCATAATGCAATCAAGCATCATGCGAAAATTCAACTAAAAACACCACGCATATTAGGAGAAACAATAAAAAGACAAATTTCAGTGAATAGCAACATTTTTTCTTTTCTTTTTGGATTTTATTTTCAGCAAGATTTTTCTTTTTTTTCCTTTTTGTTTTTCCACATGTAGATCGAATTTAGATATAAAATTTTGTGGCATGATAGATTAATTTTGTGTCAATGTTGTCATTTTTTCAGAATTTTTCATGACAATTTGAATTGTGTTTCGAAGAGAATGCACAGGACACACAAAGGAGTTTCATTTGAGGCTAAATAAGATGTACTTTGTAAGGTGTAATCACGGTTGAAAATCTGATGTCCAGTACATTGTAATAGGCGCACTAGTCAGTCAGATATTGATTGGTTTTTGAGTGGTTTTCTGGCATTATTATGTTTGTATTTCTTAGTTTTTTAATCTTGTATCGTCTTGAATAATCACTAATCAATGTATTGTACTAGTTAAATACCACAATGTAAGTGTGCAATTTGATAGGTAAAACATCCGCAACCTTGACGTTAGCAGTTTTAAGAAGCACTCCATGCATCGTTACATATCCATGATTTGTAGGTGCCATAAGCCACATGCTTGATTCCATTTAATTTATTTTGAGACCTGATTCCATTCAAATTAAAGATGTACGTACTGGAAATTGATGCATCGAGACATCTAACCGAAATAAGTAAGGTAAAGTGACAAGATTTCTCAAACTTTAGTACCTAATTAATGAGAATAATATATTTCAACATGTTAAATGTGAGATATTGATATTCATTTAAAAAAAATACCACTATTACTATTAAATAACTGTCTAGAACAAAAATACCCTAAGGAAATGAATGTTAGAAAAGCTGTTGGTGGCCGGCCTCTCGGTGTACATAGACAATTTTAATGGGAGATGTGGACTGGGTTAGGCGGAGAATCTGGCGCTTTCGTCCTCGGCCGAATGCGATGAACGAAGGATCGGCCGAATGCGCCAGCACGTGGATGTTAGCCGTCGCAAGCGTGAGATTTGTGTGTTCTGCTTTTGTTTGGCTTCTTCCCATTCCTTCCGTTCCATTTCCTAGTGCTAACTGCTAATCTGAATTGAATAAAGGGACCGGTCATCGCTGATCGTTGCAGCCTATTGTTTCGAGAGTCGAGACTTCAAGGCTGCTCCTCATAGTCAAATGTCACAACTCGGAAGAAGGTTCTTAAGAGTGTTTGACAAGGAAATCATCCAGAAGATGACCGTGAAGGAGCGAGTTTTAATTATTAGCTTGTCGTGAACATTCCAATAAGTTGGTTGACATTTGTATTCCACGGAGACTCTGTATTAATGGTCTTTAAAAGCTTTCTGTTTAATAAGGATCAAATTATATTCCATCAAATGAATGCTGTATATATGGTACACGAGTTTGTTTTGCCAGTCGACTGCATATCACGCACACTTGCCGTCAGCCGAGCCGTGCCATGCATGTTGATCATAGTGTTAACATGAGAATTAACAATAGATCGAAGAAAATCATGGTCCAAAGGCATGAGACGCATGCACATATGTCTGCAGACTGCAGTGATAATACTAACGCTAGTTATGACATCTTCTCAACAAGAAATCCACTGATGTCTATTTGTGTGGAATCATGCGTATGACGTCCTTATAAGTTACTAGTACTACAATAGATATACAGGGATGGAGTCAGGGATAGCAATTTGTTACGAGAGGGACTAGAATTTTGCCATGATTGTCTAGAATACATTTGAATCTGCCAAGCTTATCTGATTGAATTGGCTATCCCCGAGTCATTGATCATGCACGGAGGAAGTCAGGCAGGTGATGGAGGAACAAGGAATTAAGGCGACGTAACTTCTAGAACGGACCGACCTTGGGACAACCGGTTTGTCATTGAGAGCTGAGAGTCTCAGCCTGAGACTAGACTCTTCCGTCTGGACCAGATCGGGCGGAAATTAAAAAGTTGCCAGGAAGATGTCACGGCGTTGTTCCGCGGCGGCGGCGGCTAACTGGTAGGCGCGCAGATGCTGCGCTGCCGTCCCGTGCCTTGTGTGTTCTTCTGGGATTGGGAAGCCTCCCAGGTACGCATGCATGGCAACTACTTGCGATTTGCCAGTCGATTTGTTCGTCAGGCGTTGCTCGTGCTCCTATTGTCCCACTCGATCACGGTGATGGTTTCTGGGCTGCATGCATCAGGCGCGCGGTTCATGTGGCTCCTCCTTTTACGGGGAGAACTAGAGGCTGCTGGCCCGTTTCGCCGTCGATCGCCACCGCCTCATCATGCCGGCTCGTCCGAATACAAGCAGGAGATACTAGCATATATATACTGCAACAATTTGTGCACAAGCGGAGAGGGATTCATAAAGCGCGCGTCAAAATCAAGGATCTCAAGCCGAGAGAAGATAGGAAACAAGGAAGCTACGTACTTGTGTGCAATCTCCAAGTTGGTTTTTATCTGCGTATCAAAGGAATGGAACCAATTCCCTGCAGGATCGCACTGTACTCACAGAGGCTTGGTTGCTTAATTTATTTATTTATTTGAGTAAAATACACCGTGGGTCTCTAAACTTGTCTGGATCTCTAAACTTGTCTGGTTGGATCACTAAGGTTTATCATCTATGGAACTGTATAATCAGGTACCTAAACTTGTTTAAGTGTATCCCTAGAGGTCCTACATGTCATGTTGACTAGTGCCAGCGTGGCGTGGGGGTCTCATGCCGGCCTCCACCATCACCTTCTTCGATGCCACTTGGCGCTTCATCGGCCCTGTTCGTTGGCACCCTCACCCACCCCAGCCCCCCTCACACGCCCTTCCTCTACTACTCCCACAGCAACGCCCTCGCCTTCCTCCTCGCCAAGTCCGGCTGTCCCGACGGTTTCGACCACCTTGTCGTCAGGTCCCCAAGGGACCTGCGTAGGATGTGCCCACTCGTGCAGTAGCGGACGTCGCCAGACGACGGCGCCTTCACGCTCGCCCCTCCCTCGCTCCTATAAAAGGCATTCCTAGATGAGCTCTAGCACTCCACTCCACCATCTCCCTTGTTTCCTCCCTTCCATCGCCCGTGTAGCAATTCGGCCGCAACACCTTCTCCTTCCTCTGCCCAGGCCACGCCCTCGCCAATGCAAACCGCCGCCTCGGTTAGGAAATTCGCAATTCCTTGCGCTCACAGCATCCTCACCATCACCTTAATCCTTTCCCCTCAACAATTCCAGCTATGCATCGCCAGAGCACCGCTACCACGGACACCCTCCTCCGCCACCTTGGGTCACCGTCGCCAACCATCTTTGGTATGCATATGTCCTCATTTTCTCCAAAATGGACTCCAATTAGCCCACACGTACTGGTCGATTTTCCCATTGTCGCCGCCACTGCTCTCGCTGCCAGCCATCCCCGCCACTGGCAACCACCCCCCTAAACTCCCCACACCACCCTCTTCCTCTCCCGAGCCTCACCGCTGGACTTACTCTGACACGGGTGGGAAAAAGGACACCACCACGGCCCTCTACCCTGCACGCCACACTAGCACTGGTCAATGTGACACAACAGCGGTCAAACCCAACAAACCTATTGTCGATGATCAAAATACATGGTTCATAATCGAACTTACTCGGGAATATAACACTACTACAAAAAGGCCAATACTAGACGCCTCATCACAGACAGTTGACCAAAACTGTCTGTATTATATGCAATCACAGACGGTTTTAGTTTAGAGATCATCTGTCTTACTAGCTACACTAAAAACCGTCTGTGAAGATGTAATATTACAGACAGTTCCTATTGAAAACCGTCTCTGAAGTATCACAGACAGTTCTGAACACGAACCGTCTGTGATAATTGTAGACTTCATAGACGGTTTTTAATTATAACCGTCTGTGATAATACAGCTTCAGCTCCCCGGTGAGTTTCTTCGTCGCCCGATGAGTTTCTTCGTCGCCAATGCGTCTCTTCGTCACATCAATGCCGCTTCGGCTCCTCGATGCGTTTTTTCGTCTCACGCGCAGAATTTATTCCTTGTTTTATAAAAAGAATCATCCACCATCGAAGATGATCATTCCCACATATAACTCTACTATATATACTTCTAAAGCATAAATAGTTCCCTCTTCTATTTCCTTATCGCCGGCATTGATAGCCTACCTGGCTATGCTGTACGAGCACCTCTCCGGCCATACATTGACGGATGCTACGGAAGGATACTATTTCAACAGTGTCCTCACTCCTCTGTCCAAAGATTTGCCGGAGCAGGTGACAGCCACCTTTCGCCGTCTTGACATCCTCCTCCGCCGCGTCTTCCGGGTGATCTCCCACTTCCGACGAGTTAACCTCGTCATCGACGTGGTCCTCCACAAAGACATTGCACATCTCGAGGAGGCTTGCCGTCACTTAGACTGTCTAATCGAGGCGGCGGGCGACCGAGTCGACCATGCCGAGACCCCTCAAGCAAAGAAAGAGAGCATATGGGCTCAATTCTTCTTAATTTAATAGTCTGAGGGTCTTTGGGAGACACTCGAATGAGCGTGTCAGCGGGTGGACGCATTTCGGGCTTCGTTCACTGATGATCACGATCTGTTCGATGTTGACGCCGCCGCCTACGAAGTTTTGAAGACGGAGATAGCATCTTACCTTCGTCACTAGAAAAACATTGTTTATTTATGTTTCTATTTTTTTTTTTATCTTTGTAAGAAACGACTAGCTGTGCTGTTTGGCATATAAACTCCAAAATAAAAAATATATAGTTTGGAGGTGAAGTATCACAGACGGTTCATGTTTAAAAACCGTTTGTCATATTAGTAAATTCACAGACGGTTATTTATTGGAACCGCCTATAATTAGAAACAACTGGTTATAGCTAATTCCGATGTAATCCGATAGGCCTACTAGTCCACCTCCGCCTCAATGGTCTCCGTACCCCCTCCGAACCGACACGCGCTCTCCGGACCGGTGGACGTATTCCATGGGTCATGCTTAATGCAAAACAAGGCCACGCATGCTGACGCAGCCGCAACAGGCAGAGAGTAGTGGCTCAGACAAGTGAGTCATACAGTATCGCATGTTATGCGATTTTGTTTTGCTATATTTGTACGCGTCAAATTGCATCTGACTCCATAATGCATATAGTGCTAGATGAGGTGATATGGATTCTTATTCCAAGATGTTTCTGTATGTATTGTGTAGTATAGCTAAGAACCATTTCTGTGCTACTACGTATGCTGAGTATGATGAAACAAGAACATTAATGAGATAACCTGCATTACAGAAAATATATAGGCATAGGTGTATGTTTTTAGATAGCACATAACTTTGGCAGGTAGCAGTTTGCATTTTACAATATGTTTAGCATGGTGGCAAATGTAGCGGCGATAACATGGTAAGCATCATGGACCATAAGTAGGGTGACCTGTAAGGTCTTGGTGTAGTACAGTAACAGACCAAATGATTGAAGGCGGAGCTTCGATGGTGATCATGGTGCTTGACTTGTGGTAGGGTATGTGCATAAGCAACCATAATACGATGCATGTGCAAAAGAGTGTTTTTGTACTAGTGCAGTGAGTTTAAAGACATTAGTACATACCTGTTCAATATCTGTAGGTGGAGTTGGAATGGCCTGCAAATTTGGAGGACAGTTAACCGTTGTTATGTGATAAACACGAAGAAACTTAGGTAAATATCTGTACAAGTATGGCATGCGAGGCAAGAATATTTGTACCTCATTAGGAGAGCACTTGTGTGTCGCTGTAGCCACATGAACCGCTGACACATCAGCATGAACAGGGGTATCCATATCAGTTGAAGGCAAAATATTTTGATCTGAAACCGTGGAGAGCGAGGAGGTGGCAGCTTGAGTAGATATATTGGACAGCGGCTCTGAGAGGCCCTTGTCGGTATGGAGTGCAGATTCACTAAGGGCTGCTATAGCAAGAGGCGCTATCAAATCGACATGAAACGAAGGTTTGATCCTCTGCAATGATCCACGTGAACCACTTACTTTCAGAGTGCATTGCCTACTGTAAAGCCTTGTTACCTGCGGTGGTATGAATCCATGGACCGTTGGAGTTATTGCTGTTAAAGCTAAAACAGGAGCACCAACTAACTGTTTAGCCATGGCACCAAAGAAAATAAATTCGGCCACAGGGGCGTCATCTTGTAAAATATTAGACGGATCAACTCCAAGAATAGCTAACTTATATCTGAAATGTGAAAGTAAACGGAATGACTCTAAATAGGTGTGCAATATGGTAGACCGTATAATTCTATGGATAACAATGTCGATTCAAGTGGGAAACTACCTTAGCTCTGCGGCTATGCTGGGACAACGTGGGCAACTATATTCATGACCAACTCGACCGGCTGTTCTTTTACAGGAGCTGCAGATCGGCTGTTCTTTTACAGGAGCTGCAACCCATGTACCACCAATTCTCATGTGGAACAACGCTTTTGATAGCCATGTCTACAATATAGGTAAGGCCCTGCGTGTATTTATAAATTAAATGTGAGCAATGACAGTGTGTATTTATCTATAGGATCAGCTATGTGCATGGGAGGAGAAGAACAAGTAGTCTGTACTTACGACAACATCGTACGCATTGAGATAGGATAACTCAACAATGGTGGCTTTTGCAGCTGTTTCATTTCTTGGCCTTTGATCAATCCATGTAATCCTATGAGGCATGCGGGCAAAGGTAATAGCAACAATGAAGGAAATGTGATAAGCATCAAGCAGATTGTTTTTTTCGTATGCATCAATAAAAAGTGGCGTCACAACATGACTAAGCCCCAAGGTCGGAAGTCTTCGGGTCTTCAAATGATTCGTCCAGTCAACACAACAACGCGTCAAATTGAAGCAATTTTTTGAAACAAACACAACAGTAACAGTAAGAACACAAATTTGACGGGGGAAAGGAGCTGAACTGAACAAAGCAACATGCATCAGACAAATTTGATGGGGGCAAACGAGCTGAACTAAACAAAGTAACATATCAAATGCTTGAAAATTAATCTTTAAAATGCAACAAAATCCCTCTAAACAGTGCTTCGAGACGACAAAAATCAATCAACATATATTTAACAAGGACTAAAGACTGCAGCAGATAAATCAAACTAACCCAAGAAGACTGAACCTGAAGGTTACCACGGGCAAAGCTATGGACAACTTGGCATGCCAAAATAATGCTCCGAGCTGAAATGACCCCTCTCAAAATCCAATCTTTCGCCGGAATCCAACAAGATCCAACTCAAAAAGTGGCGTCACAGAATTTAACTAATCCGTTGCAGGTTATCTTATTGAGTGGATCCTGGCTAAATGCATGGGCAGTCCTACAAAAATCAGATCAAAAGGAGATCATGTTGGAGGGATGTCAAAAGTTGGAATTTGTAACGAAGCAAATCCTCAATTTTCGTGGGTGGAGGCTTAGTCATAGAATTTGTAATGATTAAGAATGTGTTCTCGGTTGCAAGGATGCTAGTCGTTTTTATATTGGGTTGTTTGACTGTAACTTCAAACGCTTAAATAAATTGGGCTGTGTGCATCATTGATACGGAGAGATTTCTCTCTTCCATTATCTTTTTTTAAAAAAAAAGTGGCGTCACAACATGACTAAGCCCCAAGGTCGGAAGTGTTCAGAACTTCAAATGATTCGTCCAGTCAACACAACAGCCCATCAAATTGAAGCAATTTTCTGAAACAAACAAAACAACAACAGTAAGAACACAAATTTGACAGGGGAAAGGAGCTGAACTGAACAAAGCAACATGAATTAGACAAATTTGATGGGGGGCAAACGAGCTGAACTAAACAAAGTAACATATCAAATGCTTCAAAATTAATCTCTAAAATGCAACGAAATCCCTCTAAACAGGGCTTCGAGACGACAACAATCAACCAACAGATATTTAACAAGGACTAAAGACTGCAGCCGATAAATCAAACTAACCCAAGAAGATTGTACCTGAAGGTTACCACGGGCAAAGCCATGGACAACTTGGCAGGCCAAAATAATGCTCCGAGCTGAACTGACCCCTCTCAAAATCCAATCTTTCGCCGGAATCCAACCGGATCCAACTCTGGCGAGCCATCAACAACACCCGGGTTGGAAACCACTCCAGGAACAGCTGAACTCGGCGGTTTTGAGCTCCAAGAGACCAAGATCGTCCAATTTCTCAACAAGTCGAGCGCACCTCAGCTACTCCACCGAATCCGAGCATCTGTAGCTTCGATTTGGGCGACACGGGCAGAGAATTCCCGCGAGGAGGGGAGGGTTTAGGGGGAGGGGCAGGAGGATGCTTGGGGAAGTTTTGCTGTTGAGTTGGGCTTCAGGGACGGTTTCTTTAGTGCAAGGAGAATTGTGCCGCTCACAAAAAAGGCAAGGCATGGAGCCACACCTCCGGGCATACCGGCCGGCATCGCGCTACAGGAGAAGAGGAACGTCGCGTCGGCCGTACCAACCGTGTAGCCGACACTAACGCGAGCGGCGCCGCCGGAGAGAACGCTACGTAACGACAGGACCGAGGAGAAAGGCACGGCGAAGCGGCGGCAGAAAAAGGGGCGAGAACTAACCGGCTAAGCGCAGCGCAGCAACGAAGGGGCCGGCGTAGCCGGGGACGACGGAACGAAGCAGGGCGGCATCGAACCGACACGGTCGGGGAGGATGAACCACGGCGCGACGGCGCACCAAGGGAGCGGCGCGGCGCGGTCGAAGCGGCGAATCCGTCTGGCCGCAGCGCAAGCGCAACGATGCCGCCGATGTACCGCTGGCAGCACATGCGGTCAGGTACAGGACACAGAAACCATGGCCTGACACCGGCCCGACAGCACCCGACGGAAGGGGCCCTCGCAGCCGACGCACGAATCGGGCCAACCGCACCAGCCAGGAGCAACGGAACAGCGAGACGGGCCTCAAAAGTCAAAACCAAGGCCACGAACAGCGGACGAAACAACGCAAAGCGGCCCAACCGAACCGACCAGCAGCGGCGAGGCAAACCTACGGACCGCGAGATGCATCGGGAGAGCTCTTTTCCCAGCAGGTTTAGACAGGGAGTGATAAGCTAAGGATTCGTTTGAATAAGGAGGGATTATAACTAATTTTTTTGGATTGAAAGAGGTTTTAGTTCAAACTTTCAGTTAGTCTGAAGGAATTGAGTCCAATTACAATATATCTAAACAAGTCCTAAGAGGAAAAGAAAAACAAAGTAAGTTTTAGATTATTTTTAAAGCCAGGATAACAAAAGGGTTTAAAATTCATTTGCATCACCAGGATGTCACATCTTCTCATAGATCTCAGCTCTACATATTATAGATGTCTATTTATTTGCATCACCGGTCTGCACAGGAATACATGATTATATTACTGGTACTACTATACTGTTGAGACGCGCAATGTATTGCTCTATCTTGGTCATGCATGCGCATTGTGTACTCTACAGTCTGCAGAAGGAGATGAGCCCCAGATGGAGACCATCGATCACTCGCTGATCCAGGCCAGCCCCTTGAATCGTTGTCGGAATTCTTTGCCGGCCCGGAGGCACCAGCTAGCACAGTTTCTCTAGCTACACTGTACATATGATAAGCCCTGTGGGTAAGGGCATGATTACAGTTACACATGCATGTCTACCTAGGCCTACTCCGCTGCAACTCTACAAATCGCATAGCAGCTGATGATTCTATTAATGGCACCGGTTAAATCAACATAAGTTAATCCTTAAAAAAATCAATAAGCTGATGATTCTATTAATGGCACCGGTTAAATCAACATAAGTTAATCCTTAAAAAATCAATGCCTCTAATTTGTGAGAAATTTTACGATACATTCCACGAGTAGTATATGGTGGTACTATAAATCAAATCTGATCATTGATTTATTAAGAATATAATAGACTTTTCTTTGTATTTATAATTTTTCGTGAGAGTGTTATGAACTTTTTCAACTAGGATTGAAAATATTACTCTTGTGGCATGTGATCCCCACATGGGTAATTACAATTCTACCTCTTTGAGATTCTAGTACTCATACTGCTAGGTGTAGTATAACTAAATCCTAAGTCATCTGGTCCATTGGATCAAAAAGAATGGACGGCCCGTATTAAATTGAGTGTACCGTAAAATAGCTCTAATTCGCAGGGTGAATAGGAGAAATCACTTTAATACACCATATAATCACAAATTCTTGTCACCCATATAAAACGTGCGGTCAAAAAATTTCGCCTTAAACCGATAACATTTCTGGATATTTTGATTGTATATATCACATGAAAATAACATGTTTATATTTGTCACTCAAAACATTTTCATAACATCAAACTTCCATACTTTCATATTTTCTACAAATGGGTAGCTCACTTGGTTTGTGGCAGCAGGGGTTGCCCAGCCCACCAGAGTTCGAGTCCGGGACTCGGTGTTGGTGCCCGGTCAGTTCCAGAGGGGAAATCCCGGAACAAAAAAATCTTCTTAAGAGAAAAAATGGCTAGTTCCTCCTAGGCATTTCTCAAAAATATTTTCTACAAAGGAATTATTGATGATTTACCACTCTGCATAGGTGCATCTGAGGATTTACCCCTCGATGTCTCACTCACATGTGGCCTTTATGGTAAATCCTCAAATGCATCTATCTTATAATGGTAAATCCTCTCATCCCTTCTACAAATATACTGTGGCAGAGCCTAATGATACGTGACAAGACAGTACACGGCCAAGAGATATGTACGTTTCTCTTCCTTTGCTAGGGTAAACCAGTATAGTATACCATGTGCACACGTACAGCATTGAATTTTTTTGGTCGTACTGGCGCATTTTCGCCCTGTATTTACAAGAATAACCGTTGTCGGATTATTTTTTTTTGCAAAAATAACCCTCTACCGCACAGCCATTGTGCGGCAAGCCCTCCCCACCCACCACCTGCCCTCCTACCGCACAGCCACCATGCGGTGGGTCCGCTGCCCCGCCATGCGCCATCCCCTCTCCCTCCCGACAAATTAGGGTTTCCTTCCGTAATTAGGGTTTCAGCGTTGTTTGTAAGAATTTTAAAATATAGCAAATGACTCCTCCGCATATGTGTCGACTCCTTGTGATTGTCCCCCTTGCTCGCAGTACTACGCGTAGACAATGCATCCGAAATTCCCGGCGCCAACGCAGAGGCTCCTCCTTCACTCGGCTATAAATGCCAAACTCTCATAGTCGCTCTTCGCATATCCCAATTGTGTTTCCCATCTCGTTCCGGCGCTCATCACTGAGAACTCAGAGAACGTAACATAATTAAATTTTTTTTAGAGATTAAGTATTTGCTTGCTGCTCGTTGCTCGTTGCTCGACCATTTTTATAGTTTTCCCTCGAAGGGCAAGTAATTTGTCAGATGCTTTTGTCGTTATACCGTAGTCGTAGTTAATCAGTCTTAGTCAGCTAGTCGTAATTAAATAGTTGTAATTAGTTAGTTTAGTGGTAAGTAATTAGTCGTAATTAGTTTAGTAGTTATCAACACGGTATATTAAATTAGTGGAAATGAACTACTCATAATTTATTTTATTATAATTAATCAGTCATAATTAGTTAATTTAGTGGTAATTAACCAGTCATAATTAGTTAGTTTAGTCATAGTTAATTAGTTTAGTGGTAAATAATTAGTCATAATTAGTTTAGTGGTTATCAGTCTAGCATATTAAATTAGAGCAAATTAACTACTTGTAATGTATTAGTGGTAATTAATTGGTCATAATTAGTTAGTTTAATGGTAATTAATCAATCATAATTAGTTAGTTTATTTGTAATTAATTAGTTTAGTGGTAAATAATTAGTCGTAATTAGTTTAGTGGTTATCAATCCGGCATATTAAATTGGTGAAAATTAATTACTAGCAATTAGTTTAGTGGTAAATTATTACTCATAATTAATTTTCAAAAATTATTGTAATTAATATTTATTTGTATTTAATTACACATATGTAATCCATCCTTGCATGCAATTTGTCGTATTTTATTACATATATGTACCGTAGATGGGGTTGTTGTGGTTTTAGGTAATTTTAAACATGCAAGACTTGTTAGTATTTTATGTCAATGGTCTCGTACGAATCGGACCCGATGGGTTAGACCTGTCAAGATGCCCCAGTATAAGGTGGTCTGGGCGGAGGGGGTCGACGCGATGAATATTCACGAGCTTCGAAGCTACATCTGAAGGGAGTTCGTCACGGAAGCAACGACGAAGAAAGTTATGATCTAGGGGATCACCTGCACGAATACTGTGTGGGAGCTCGTCAAAGTGAATGGAAGCATAACATGGAGCCAGTACATGCAGATTGCCTCCCAGCCCGAGGCGGCCATTCACAGGAGGCCGATGGTGTACGTGAATTTCGTACGCAGGGGACCAGAAAACCTTGATGATACGGGGGCCTCTACAAGCGTGCAAGCGCAGCCCGAGCCTGAAGACAGCGGCACGGAATGTGCTACCTTAGAGGGAAGACTCGCACATAATTTTTGTGTGAAATGAGGGGGCGGAATTGTGATGGTCGACCCGCATTGACTGCCATGAGTATCTACCGGACCAGCCTCTTGGGTTGGAGTCCGACGAGGACGCCGACCCAAGCTCAGATGGTAGCGATGAGGATGCACACTAAGCCGGTGATACAACCGGGGAAATTGTGTCATCGGAGGTGCCTTACATGGCATCGAGCCTTGATGATATCGCAGTGTTCGCTCGTACTGCCGCAAGAAGAAGGCTCCCACTGAGGGTTTGATGCCAAGATCCTCTTAGTTGGGCAGCGCTTCCCTAGCAAGGTGGCCGTGCAACAAGCTATAGCATGGTACGCCTTGTTTATCAACCGTGTGTACCGAGTGCACCGGTCCAACCCAGGACAGTACGCGGTGAAGTGCATAGTGGAAGGCTACCCTGGCAAGATCAACGCTCAATGAGCAAAGATCTTCGGCTCGGTCTTCGGGGTCAAGGGGTTGATCGACCACACTTGCGAGCTTAGCAAGCCCCTGTGGTAGCATCGAAATGTGACTTCCGCATATGTTGCAATCCTCATCAGGCACCTAGTTGTGGTGGATGTGTCCGTCTTCCCCAAGATGCTGATGTCGAAAGTCATCAATCTGGTTAGTTATCCAGTCAGCTACAACAATGTCCGATGAGCCAAGCAGAAGGTCATCAAATCTATGTACGAGACATACAAAGATGCGTACAACCTTGTACCGAGATTGCTTGACCAGATTGCTGAATCAAACCCCGGCATGTACATAAACAAACTTCAGAGTGAAGATGCTAACGGAGGTCCCAACTGCTTCATACTGAATCGGGTGTCCTGGGCTTTCGCCTAGGCCGTTCGGGGCTTCAAGTTCTGTCGTCCTATGCTCACGATGGATGACACTTTTCTCATGAGGGGTACAAGAGCACCATTCTCATCGTGGTAGCGGCCGACGCGAATGATCAGCTTATCTCGATGGCATTTGCCATTGTGGAGAGCAAGAACACATCCAGTTGCTTGTGGTTCCTAGCGAACGTGAAGCAGGTAGTAGTCGTGGGAGACCGGCGCAGCGTATGCCTAATGACAGACCACAGTGTTGGGTTGTTGGTGGCCCTCAACACCGTGCAGCATGGGACGGAACCCCCTCACCAATGGAATGACGTGCAAACCAGGTGGTGCGTTAGGCATCTTGTATCTAACTTGTTCATGCAGTTTCGTAGTCAGGAAGTTATGAAGACATTCAAGGCATTGTGTCTGCAGAACCAGAGGCAAAAGTTTGAGTTCATCTGGAGAGACCTTGAACACCGGAATACGAGGCATACAAGAGAGTCCACTCCAGAGGGAACCTAGCAGTGCCATAAGTTTCTCAGAGTGGATTTAACGCCACACTCCTGAATTAGAGAAATGGTCCCTTCTCTATGACACAGACAGTGCGAAGTACGGGATTATGATGACCAACAAGTCTGAGGTGTACAACAGTGTCCTCAAAGGTGTGCAGTGTCTTCCTATCACCACGATCGTCGAGGAGACATGGACTGTGTTGTTGGTTATTTCGCCAATAGAGCCACTACAAGCAAGCGACAGATGCAGGAAGACAAGCAGTGGTCCGAGAATATGCAGAGGAAATAGACCAGAAGATGGAGAAACCCTGAATGCACGACATCAGGGTGATAAATGGCCTCAGGAGGAAGTACAAGATCATGCTTCAACAGAAATATGTCAACAGTCATGCCAAGGGGAGAAGGAAACAAGCATGCACCCTGGGTGATGTGGCGACATACACCTGCAACAAGTCGAAGCTCCTGCACAAGCCATGCTCGCATGTGTACAAGACGTGTGCGCAAATGAGGTAGATGTCTACACCGTACATCTCTGAGTACTACTACATGCAACACCTATTTAGTACATGGAGTGTAGAGTTTCACTCGTACGGCTTTGACATGAACTACAAGGATCTTTGGCTGGACAGGGTGCAATGGGGCCCGAACAAGGCCTTGAAGACAACAGGGAAGGGACGACGGTAGACGCGACGCTTTCAGAACGACATGGATGCCAACCAACGTACTAGTATTAGCCGCACAAACAAGTGCAGGATATGCCAGACCCCTAAGCACTCAATGAAGGATTGCCCTAACAGACCCAACTCGTTTGGTCGTCATTCAGTGTCGTAATCTAATGTTTTCTCTACCTTGTTCTGTTTTGTACAACGAAACTTGTACAATACTCAGATATGCATAGTTGTGAAAGGAGTGAAGGCTGCTGTCGTGCGTCGAACTTTTGAGGTAAGGTAACAGACATGCATATGTGGATACATATTTTGTATCATTCATTTTCACATCGTTACGTTTGGATCATTCATTTTCACATCGTCATGAAGTCCAATTTTTGTACGAGGCTTGGAGACTACAAATGTACTCGTGTTGATAAAATCTTTCGACCGAAGGTAAAGTGCGAGGCACGGAACCAGAAATACATTAGAGTCCACAGACAGAAGCACGTTACACGTGGTCACAAGGTATGATGGTTTGGCTAATTGCTTTAGTCATCCTCGCTACTACTTCGGTACACTATGACTCAAGCATCCGGACCATGTAAGTATACATGCCTACAGGAGATAGGATTAACATAGCGGGTAGGACAGAGGACTACTACGAAATGATCTGACCTACTGCATGGACTGAGGCCATTTGCTCTTCCTTGCGAGCTCGGTGTTGTACTCCTCGCCAGCCATCTTGGCCTTTGCAACCATTTTCCCCTTTCTCTTGTGCTCGCTCTCGCGTGCCTCGCACTCCCTACTCCTGCATACCTCAAGATGAGCTTGCGTCTCCCGTCGGATACGCTCACTGTGCTCTTCGTTGCGGTGCTCCTCCTCCTTTTTCTTGTGGTCCCTCTTAGCATCCCACTCCTCGCAGTCGAGACGCTACTGGTTGTTAGGGTGGATCCCTTGGTCAATCCACTTGCGGTAGCCACATAGCGGATCCAGGAACTACGAGTAGCGGGAGAGGTTGTTAGTGCGTACTTTGAAAGAGAAATGGTATGGGAACATACTGTAACCGATCCTTCCCGGCTGCCGATAGCGGACCGAGTCCCAACGACGGTCGAGATAGTCCCAGGAGTAGTCCGCGCAACCTGAGTAACGCATACCAAGGTTGAGCCGCTCCTTGGACTTGAAGAACTTGTATGTGTCCCTGCACCAACAGAGGGACGGCGTCCCCCCTCGGGCGGGTGTTGCGACGAATACTTGGTTGGAATGTTCAGGTAGGGGTTACTACTACGGGGGGCGTCATTGCGGGGAGGTACCCTCCTGGCACGCTCCGCTTGTTCGTCTCGGGCCGCATCACCCCCTGCAAGTTCACGGATCTCGTCCCATTGGTTCTCCATCTAAGTGAGATTGTGTTGAAGTCTTGATGCAAGAGAACTCAGCGTGGAAGGGGTAGTACTTATATGCCAAGCCGACCCTGCGTATGCGGTTGAATTGTAATTCGGTTGAAGGAAAATCGCGTCTGCAAGGCAGCGGCCCTAAGAAGGAATCGTGTGGCAGCGTTGCGTCGCATCTCTGCGGGAAGCAGACTCGTTGGGTCATGTCGCTACGCAAAGCTACATCGTCAGGTCACGTCGTCCTAACGTGTGGGACTACCCGGAAGTCTGCAAATTGTTGTTACTTTTGGACATTTCGGTGTTGTTTTTTTGTTACCGTACGAGTTACTGTGATGCAAAGTCGTTGAAACGGTAGTAATAACTTGCAATCATCGATTATGGTAAAGGCGTGTACATGCATTGTACGGACACACGTCATACAATGTACTTTGTGTGTAAATTCATAAAACCATAATTCCGAAACCTAAAATCCAAATTTTTAAGACTTAATTCCTTAATTGTTTAGATAATTTCAGAACACATATAAAATTATCGAAATATTACACAATCAATTCTGCCGCACAAGGAGCCTTCAAAACAAAATTCATAGAGTTTGAAGCTCATTTTCTATATTTATAAATTCGTATAAACAATACATTTATATGAAATTGCGAGAAAAATTCGGAATGAAAAAAATTATGGAAAGTTTACGCAAGCAAGTACACCGTGTCAAAAGGCTTCACATAAAATTTTATAATTTTTTGTACTCATTTGTTATATTTTAAAATTCCTACAAAAAGTGTTGAAACCCTAATTACGAGAGGAAACCCTAATTTGTCGGGAGGGGAGGAAATGGCGCATGATGGGCAGCGGACCTACCGCACGGTGGCCATGCGACAAGGCCGCCACCGGTGGCTGTGCGACAGGTGGTTATTTTTTAAGCAAAAAATTCTACGGCGTCCAACTGTCCAAGATTCTGTATACAGTTCTTCTCTGCTGGTGCATGCACGCGCAGCAAAAGAACGAGCAAGGCAACATATATGACGGACCAAGGCCGATCAAGCTCATGTCGCGTGCACAATTATTTTTCAAGAATTCGATCAGTTGCGTCCTGTTTCTGCATAGGGATCGAGCAGGTGTGTGTGAGAGAGAAGCAACTACGAGTAGACCACGGACGGGCCGTCTGTGCCGAATATAACCAAGCAATTCCCTATTCCCTAGGCTTAAAAATGACAAATCGTTGCCGGGACAGCGAACAGTAGCCTTTTGTCAATCATCTTTCTGTACTTCTCTCGTGCACCTCGACGCTCTGCCTAAACTCTGAAGGCTGAACTGTCCTCTAATTTCTCTCCCTTATCAGAATTTGATGGAGGATGCTAATTAAGCAAAAGGCCGGTCATAACGCAGGTGTCTGGTATTACACATATCTTATGTTAAGTAAGGTGGGACAAGATCAATAAAGGAAGTGCCCTCAATTTGATGCTTCGACTCTTCAACTTGTTTTTCTATTGGAAGAAATTTTGCATACCACATAAATTTATCATATGTAAGTTGCATCCAATTATTTAGAGTTACTGTTGGAAAGCTACGTCTTTTGTTCTTTGTTCAGAGGTGACATTAATTGTACGATCTTTGATTTGGAACATTCTGAGGCTACCCGACATGACAATACGCATAGACCCACGTCTAATACCGACGTTTAATATGGTGATTGCATCGTGATAATAGATAGCATCCTTCGCAGTTTTTAATATTATTTTTATCTCAAATTGCGGCATCATGCATTGGCCTTTTGTTGCCCAAACCCTAGCTCCCAAAACCTTCATTGATCTACTGTAACGACGTCATATCCATGAAACGCGACAATATATAATGGGCTTGCTTGAGGTATAACGTAATTACTTGGAACCTTTTTAGTCTCACGGTTTGTATTGAACTTGCTTTTAAGAATGAACGATGATTACCTACATGTATGCACAGGATGGAACTAGAACGAAAATTATCAGGTTCACCGTTTCACTATACATATAGCAATATATATAATTTTCAAGTAATATTGTACTAAATAGTAACTAGCAGGGTGCCCCGCGTATTTGTGCAGCTAGATTTGTTTCGAAGTTTATATAAATGCTTGATAATATATTTATGTATCTTGTAGGCTATTTAGATTTTTAAGATATACTAAACGTTGGAAAAGACAATAGAAGCTTGTGCGATAAACATTGGCAAAATACATCATACGGTCTCAATGGCCTATAAAAAGCGAACAAAATGACTTCAAAATTTTAAGTAAAAACAGTATAATAATAAAATAAAAATAAATACATTACCTTTTAGTATCTATGATCTTTCAAGTTCACAAAGCAACGAACCACAACATTAGTAGCATTATCTGATGCTTTCCTTTTCAGAATTTTTTCTATAAATTTATTTGCTATTTGCCGATTATTAAAAAATTCTATAAAATATTAGAATCATGGTATGCTCAACAATTAAAGAACAATATATTAGAAACATATATCTAGGACCAGGAGCATACTTAATTGACATTCTAGTCAAAAACTCTAAGTCAAACCCAAAACATGATCCAATATGAGCACATCAATAATGGATATCACTTGCAATTTTGCTTCCGATTTGCAACGAACTAGGTCAGTATTCCAAAAATCTAAATTTAATCTCTAAGTATTAACCTTACATTTTGACAAAAATCAACCAACAATCATTACATTGAAACAGTAACTCACAAATTTAGTCGCTTTGCTTGAAAGAAATCGAAAAAACTGAAGATGTGGGATATACCCCATGGTGATTCCGCGATTCGTGACTTAGTCCTTCCGACAGGTGACTGGGTGAGGGATGTCGCAACCGACGGTTGCGGCTAAGGCCTCCTTCTAAGCTCCGCTACCGGCGGCTATGACCACCGCCCACCGACAATACGAGGCGAGGCAAATTGTGAGTCATAGGAGACGAGAGGGAGAAGAACAGACACGGACTCCACAGCCACGTGACACGACGCACTCACGCGACACACGACTGGGAGCGACGTGTGCAGCTACTAGTGTTTGTTTGCGCTAGCTGTGATGCGTGCATGCATGCAATATTGCTAGTGGGCTGTGCTGACTGCTCGTGTCAACTGGGCCACACTACTGTGTCGCCCATTCATCCTGGGCCCAACCATGGCTAGTGGGAGCGGAGCAACGAGGTTGCAAGAGTCTGATGTTGAGCTGGACCAGGGTGCAAAACTTTTGGATCATAGGTGCACGCATGGTATATATAGACTAATCCTCACTAAATACTCTTTTAGACCCAGTGTCCTGTAACACCGGTGGGTCTATTAGCTCCGCCCCTGTATATGCATGGACCTTTTCAGTGAAAACTGTACCACCTCTGACTGAACCTGGAAAGTTAGGTATCAAACGAATTTAGCAGGAAATGAAGTAATTCCTTCAGAATTTCTATAAAACAGTTAGTTCCAAACTGAACCTAATAATAGTTTGATGAAGATCAACACTAGAATCGCTTGTCCATTCTAGAAACAGTCTGCTTTTCTTGAAGTACAAGAGACCGGGGAAGGAAAAAGAAAGCAGGTGAGATGGAGGGACAGAGAAGGAACTAAGGACTAGCCCTGCCCCTGATCCACAGCGTGACTCCACGCTTTTATCGCTCTGTTACAGCGTTCACCACACAGCACAGAACAGAGAAAAAAAGGAAAAAGAATGAAGGAAAATATACACAGTGGAAACAAAAGGTGTACTTACCTTAAAGTAATTCTTTGCCCACTGTTGCCCATTCAATCCCCTGCACGTCCTGCAACCTGCGTCCTGCTCATGATCAGTAGCTTCCGAGATATGATGCCACAACGCTGCTAGCTTCTGCATGCATCGATCACGGAAACCTGCAAGAGCGCAGCGTATGCATTTTTTTAGAGAGACACCAACCGAGATACTGGTACGAGAGCTGGCAAGCAGAGAGCTATGTGTGATAGGGCAAATAGTGATATGATCAGCCTCCATGGCAGGTGAGGGCTGAGCTCCCGGCGTCACTGACTGCGTGCTACGGCTATAGAGCGACACTGCCTCACATGCCGGGCCGTGCTGACACGAGGACGCTCTCGATCGTGGCGTAGATTGATGCGTGCCAAAAAAAAATTCTGTAGCATTGGAGCAATGACGCTAGCTAGCTGCACTGATGAGCAGCTGAAGTGATATGGTTCTGAATCAAATCCACCTCCTTTGACAAAATTCTTTCCGGCTTAGTACGTAGCATAGTGTGCGTGGTAAGGGTAAGCAAGGTTATTGAAGTTTACTTCTACTCCTCCTAGGAGGCAAACCAAGATTGGAAAATGGAGGCAATTCTAACCAATGGATAGACACAAGTGGCACAGTCGAGCTAGTTCAAAGACTTGTCTACACAAAATTGAAGTTCATGGGAGTTTAGAGGCATAGGCTGTATTTACGCGAATAAACAAATGAGCCAAAATTAACAACTATCACGCATCACCAATCACTAGGACATATAAATTCCTAGTGGTGTAGAATGTGAACTAGCGACTAGCTAGTTGGGCTAGGTCCTGGTTAGGCTCTTCTTGTTCTCTCTTAGAGGCTAAAAAGAATGGAAGGTAGAAAATAATGAAAAAATAGATAAATACCTTTTCCTGGTTAGCCAACTTCAATGAATGAATGTGGGCGGTCAACCAGGTAAGCCTGTGCCCAGGAAAGAAAGAGAGAACTATATCCTAGCTAACGGGGGAGAGGAGAGTCTGATTCACGTGAATCAAAGTTAGCCTTCCAGAGCGGGCTTTTTCTTTCAAGTAGCGGCAGGCACACTAATTCTCTATTTTTTTTTTTTGTAGTTTTCTATGTTTAGGACTTGTTTAGAACATAGGAAACATACAGAAATTTCTCAGAATGAAACAACGTAATTCCCGTTCTTCAAACTAGTCCTTCAAGCAGGGACCAAAAACTCCCTTAAACAAGTAGGGACAAAAACGTACTTTCAAAATTGAAGAAAACCACCCCTGCATTTTTTACGGTTTCTTTCCCCGACTGTATGTGTGTGTCCCCTTCCCCCCCGAGGCCTTTTCGGCGACAACGTACGTCCCACTGCCACACGACCAAATTATGGCCTAATCACACCGAAATCCGCTCCCTTCCAAACCCTCCGATCAATCAATTCAACCCTATATACGGTACACTCCACCTCTCGTTATCACCACCTCCCATCAATCAATTCGACCCTATATTCCGATTCCCAAACACACGCAGCAAGCTAGCTTGCTCCTCCTTTCACGTGTCCAACCCCTCGCTCGATCCAACCTGTTGCTACAACTACAACAGCCGCTGCTACCCTCTAGGAATAACTCATCATCCCATGGAGGAGACCTAGCTTTTTCTCCTGTTCCTCGTGTATGCTAGATTCTCCAGAGTTGAGAGGGGTCCTGCGGAGAGGCATGGCATTGGAGGCCGTGGTGCTCTCGCAAGCTGGTCTCTTCGGTCGTCGTTGCGCCATGGCGGGAGCAGGAGGAGCTTGGAATAGTCCGTTCGGTGGCGTTGAGGGGGTGATGGATTTGGACGGCGGTAACTGGGACGCGGTGGCCTGCTCGTCGATGCTGCTGCATGGATTCCAGGAGCTGGATATCCCTGCCGCTGCCGCGCTGTTGGGGGAGGACGTTGGTGGCGTGGATCACGATGCCGCGCCGGATCCGGCTGGGCGGAGGAAGCGGCGGCGGACGAGGACGGCCAAGAACAAGGAGGAGATGGAGAGCCAGCGGATGACCCACATTGCCGTCGAGCGCAACCGCCGCAGGCAGATGAACGAGTACCTCGCCGTGCTCCGCTCTCTCATGCCGCCCTCCTATGCGCAAAGGGTAACATTAACAACCACCATTGGCTTCGTCGATATCTCTATTGCTTTAGCTTAGTGGTGTAGCATCAAATTCTCCTGTATGTATTATAAGTAGATGCAAAGTATGCGTTGCCGTGTGCAGGGTGATCAGGCGTCTATCGTTGGTGGTGCAATTAACTTCGTCAAGGAGCTGGAGCAGCTGCTCCAGTCCCTGGAGGGGCAGAAGCGGTCCCGGCAATGCGCGGCCAACGGCGGCGGCGACGCAGCGCCGTTCGCCAACTTCTTCACCTTCCCGCAGTACTCGATGAGCGGTATCACGGCAGCGCCGGCTGCCTGGAACGAAATTGACCGTGACGGTGGCGGTGTCGAGGCCGAGGCGCCCGGGTCGAAGCCGTCGGCGGTGGCCGACGTCGAGGTGACCATGGTGGAGAGCCACGCCAACCTGCGGGTGCTGTCCCGCCGGCGGCCGAGGAAGCTGCTGCGGCTAGCGGTGGGGCTGCAGGGCCACCGGCTCACCGTGCTGCATCTCAACATGACCAGCGCCGGCCACATGGTGCTTTACTCGTTTAGCCTCAAGGTACAACCCCTACACATACTGTTGGAAAGTAATCTAAACTTACCAAATAATAGACGTTATAATCCTAATGCAATCAACATCGAATCAAATTAGTTTGTTTTCTTGGTTAGACTTTCTATATTTAATTAGTTGCTGACTTGATTAACAAGTTGATTAGGTAGTCCTTAAAAGAACGTATAATCAGGTGTGTTTAATAAAAGAATATAGAAAACAGAAAAGCTTTTGCTAGGTAAATTGCAGCGAGCACCAAAGTTTTTGTGTGCGCATGTTTTTGTTCTTCCATCTTAAATTGGTGTGTGTATCCAGGTATCGTATGAGTTACGTGTCCACGGGTTCGCATGCGTAAATAGGTGATCAGTGCCAACACATTCTTGCCATCACTAAACAATTACATTCATATGATACCCTGTGATGATATACATGCATGGCTCTTAGTCCAAGGTGTATAGTACCTATATCTGGTTAGCAATATCACACTCAAAAGTCTGAAACTAGTTGATGCCTAGGTTTCCGTGCTTTTTGTATCTTGCGTTTCTTGGACAGCTCCTCCAAATTCTCCCATCTGTTTAATGGAGCTCAGCAAGCTGGCTAAAAGGTTGTGGTTTTCAAAAAGAACCATTGTTTGACTTGCTAATGGTGGGTGATATGATGTGCATTTCGTCGTCGTCAATGCAGGTGGAAGACGATTGCCAACTTACTTCTGTGGATGAGATCGCAACCGCGGCTCATCAGATCGTGGAGAAGATCCAAGAAGAGCAGGATTGTAGCTTAGACTAGCATCATCAAGCATGCATGTTTGAAACATGTTAGTTATTCTAGCAAGTGAAGTCACTCCCTTGTGCAAACTAATAATGCATCTTTATGTAGTTATCATGCAGCTTAACCAGTGTTGAATCATTTAATGGATGAATTTGTTCATAGAATGTGCATGGCTAGCTAAGTATGTGATGTTTCGAAACTACGAAAGCTCGAGCTAGAGAACAATTCCATGGTAGACATGACACATGACATTCCTTGTGGGTGCTACCATGTTCCATGGGATAGGACCTGACACAATTGACAGGTGCTGTTTCGCAACCTTCTCAGGGGATTCTGTTCCCCTTGTGAAGCTCCATTTCCTGCCAAAACACCAAAAGATTCCCATCTTGTGTTCACAGCTTGAGCTTGCCCGTTACATTCTTGAATATCCATTCTGCTCGTAATTTTGTAACATGGGGCATGTTCTAACTACAGGAAGATACATAAGAGAGCATAGAAGCCTTTTCGTTCCAAACTACTCGTCTGCTCTATAGATCCTTAATTTTGTTCAATGAACTTATCTGAGTAATGGGTTTATATCTTCAGTGTACCATAATCAGTTCGTTTCTGTGAAGAAGATGGAGCTAGACTTCTAGGGAAAGCACAGGTATGAACATCAAGTCGACACTGCAAAGCAAAACGATACCAAGAAAACGATAAGAAAAGAACTGCAAAAGTGCAAATAGGCACAAGCTGTGTCCTCTCATTGACCCAAGAAAAGATTCCAAAACAGGGTCCTTTACCTGATTGACCTTTTACCATTTCCATCTAAGCACGAATGCACGATTGATGAAATAGTGGAAGAGCTGCACAAACATTTCATCTCTGTGATGCTTGCGCGCACCTGATGCAGCATGTCGTTTTCGCTCTTCAAATGCTCTGCTTCGTTGTAACTTGTAACATCATCTGGTAAAAAGTGGAGCTTCCTGAGAGTAAAAAGGGAAAAAAAATAAACAACAATAGCGTTGAGTTAATTGCATGCATCGACCATTCATCCAAAAGTTTCAGTTGTTAGGAAAGAAAGATGTGCAACTCATACTTTATATTTAGTGTGCATGGATGTGTATGCATACACGTGTATCTACGCATGTGTGTCCATGAAAATGACAGATCCGTGTAACAAGAAAGAGAAACAGGTATATTGGTAGGATCACCGAATTAGACCATGATAGATTATTGATGCACCATATGCTTAGAGGTATGCATAGATGGAAGGACCGCATATTTTATATTGTGATTCAATAGAATGTAGCAGCTACTTTATGCAGAATAGGGACAACAAAAGGAGAACAATATGGCTCGAAATATGCAAAAACAGGTTGTACACCAAGACAAGATTGCTGTTAGTTTAGTAGAGTAATAACCATAGCTTAATATAGTAGTCAATGTGACAACCAATATTCTCAACCGCAGACATGACATAGATCACATCTTTACAAGAACTACAGTAAAAAGGACCTACCGATGTTGAGGGCCTATCGACGACTTATCTTCCTATTCCAGGACTAAGGATAATGACAGAAAAACCATTATGTTCCAAGTTGAACGCTTGAGTCTTGATAGGAGCAAAAGCGTGTGGTACCAGGAAAATTATAATCAACTGTGAATTGAATAATATAGACCATCATAAAGTAATCAACTTGCCCAATTCGATCATTCTAGATAAAATTACCTAATTTACTCAGTTCAGATCAACCTGGCTCTTAGAGTTAACATGGTTGTATCATAGTTATTTTTTAAAAAAAAACTGAAAGTGCTGTTCTTATCAAACTAACCACACATAAGATGAAAATACTAGAAATTTACCTTCAAAAGCCTCCGGAGAAGCAGCTACATGCTTGTTAATCATGTCTTCAGGAAACTGGACTTTTTTTTTTGGGTACATCCCTAGCAAATATTTAGGGCTCCCCTTACACACGAGGAAGTTAAGAAATGTGGACATCCAGCCGCTTATAGACAAGTTTGGATCAAGACACTCAGGTCGGAAAGGACGGCTCTTGTCACGAGTAGGTCGAGTAACTCTAATCCATGTGGTCCTCTCTACATTGCCCATATACCATTTGAACTTATCCGATTTGTGCTTAACAGAATATAGCTAAACTTTTCTTGAATAATCATCGATGATGGTTAATATGTAGCTAGCACCTCCAAGGGATGGAACATGTAATTCTCTCTACAAATCAGAGTGAACATAATCTAATATGTCTTTTGTAGAGTGAATTGTTATGATGAACTTCACCATCTTTATTTGCCGAAGACACAGTGTTCACAAAAATTCAAATCGTTGATGCTTTAACCATCAAGGAGTCCTCTTTTGCATAATTTCATCATGTCAGTTTCACTAATATACCACAGACGCATATGCCAAAGATTAGTAGTATCAGAATCAGATGATTTATTTGATACAACAGCAGTATTACCTGAAATTATAGTACCTTGCAGATGATATGAGTTGACAGCTTTCATATCACCTTTCATCACAACAAGATAGCCTTTGGAGATCTTCAGAGCTCCACATCTACCTGAATATTTGTACCCTTTAGCATCAACAGTAATCAGCGAGATAAAATTTCTCTTCAAACCTGGAATGTGTCGAACATCTGACAAAATTCTAATGGTGCCATCACACATCTTGATCTGAATAGAACCAATGCCTACATCCATCAACACAGAACCACTTGATATAACTTCATAATTCATGACCCAACCTCGGTTCGGACTAGTGTAGAAAGCACAGGCCGTACCAAGAATTCACTCATCATAGGTTTTAGAATTACCGATAAGGGCCACATGAACATCTCTATCAGAATCTTGCTTAGTAATAATGGCGGCTTTAGCATCATCCTCTTGTTGATCCTTCTTAAAATTGTTATTCATTTTCTCTTTTTTATTTACCCACCAGCATCCACAGATATTTTGTGTCCATCTTTCTAGCAATACTTGCACAACTTGTACTTACCTCTGAATTTCGATCTGCGTTTCTAATTTCTACTTGAGCTTTTGACTCTTGAATTGTCGTTTGAACTCTTCTCCTGTTGTCTGCCACGGACAACTAGACCTTCTTCATGCGAATTTGAACTTTCGCTCGGAACCATGAATTTCATTTTTTTTCCTTCGCATGCAGTGCTTCATAGACTTCATAAGTGTAAGAGTATCGCGACTATATAGAATATATAGTATCTCTGAATGTAAAGTATGAAATAGGTAGTGAGCATAAAAGAATAAGACTCAAATCTTCATTATCATATTTTACCTCCATAGATTCAAGATCTGAGACTACTTCTTTGAACACTGTCTGGTAGTTCAATAATGACCCGCTTCCCACCATCTTATGCGAATAAACCTTCTTCTTCAAATGCATCTTACTGGTCAGATTTTCGGTAATGCAAACCAGCTCCAATTTCAACCATAATGCAACGATGGTCTTCTTCTTCTTCAAAACCTCCCGTAGAATTTTATTTTATATATGAAGATGAATATGAGATAAGGCCTTACGAATTTTTTTCTTTGTTTTCTCCCCAAGTGACCAAGCAATGGGCATCTTGTCAATCCCCAATAAAGCGTCATCTAAATCGAGCTGCACAAAAATAACTCGCATCTTGACTTGCCATAGATAAAACATCGTGTCTCGATCCAACAGCAGAAGATCATACCTCAAAGTCGTCATGCGAAAAAATTCCTGAATTTGCTAGTACAATTCCGTCTGTACCTAGCAATAAATTGTGACTTCCTTGGTACACTTCCGTGTATATGGCCCTGTTGTTTAAACCCGGCCAGGCTTTCGTCAAAAAGCCTAAGCCAACCAAACAATGAGCTTTCAAAGCGGCTTTTTCGAAAGCTGCTTTCCGCATACACGTTAGGAAGCCAAAAGCCGCCACAGGGCAGCTTCCCGCGGCTTCCCACCACCCTACTTCTGCATTTGCCCCTCAAGTTGCGTAGTATTTGCCCGCTTTTGCCATTTGATAAAACCGGCCTCAACCCCCCCCCATCCCCCACCGCCCGCACAGCCCCGTCTCCCTCCTCCCACGCTCGCCCACCACCACCTCCTCCTCCTCCCCCGCACGCCTCTTGCTCCTCCCACGCCCGCCCGCATGCCGCCTCCTCCCCCGGCGGCCACCACCTCCTCCCCGACGCCCCTCCTCCTTCTCCTCCCCGTCGGCCCCCACCTCCTCCTGCGGTGACATCGCCTCCGGATCTGGCTGCCCCTGAGCCTCTCCTCTGGCTCCCTCCCCTACCACCGGCGGCCTCCTTCCTCTTTGGTCGCCTCTAGATCTGGCCGCCCCGAGCCCCTCCTCCCCCTCCTCCCCGCCGGCCCCCACCTCCTCCTACCGCCAGCATCGCCTCTGGATCTGGCTACCCCCGAGCCCCTCGTCCCTCCTCCGGCTCTTTCCCCTACCGTCGGCGGCCTCCTTCCTCTCCGTTCGCCTCCGGATCTGGCCACCCCCGAGCCCCTCCCTCCTCCAGCTTCCTCCCCTACCGCCGGCGGCCTCCTCCCTCTTCGGTTGCCTCCAGATATGGCCTCCCCACCGCGTCCTCCTCCCTCCTCTCCCCGGCGCCCTCCTCCCCAATGCGGCAACTCTCCTCCTCCCTCGGGGCCCTCCTCCCCCGGCTCCATCCTCCATGCACGGCAGTACCCCTGCAGCAATGAAATTGTTGGCTTGGTGTTCATGTGATGAAATGCATTGCATGCGATGAAATTGTTTTGAATGTTCAGATCAATGTTCAGATTGTGCTTCAATGCACCATTATTCATTTAGCTAATCAGATAGTTGTACTTTTGTTTTCGTATTGGATTCTGACATTACCTTCTTGTTTCCAGTGTCCAGACGTATGCTATTGGAGAGGATTGAAGATCTGATGTCAGATTATGCTATTGTTAGATCAATTTTCTGGGCATGCTTCAGATTCTTGATATCTACATGATTATAAAACTGAGTCGAATTGTTTGTAAAGTGCACACTTATAACATGTATACATAGTTCTGATTGGTACTCATAGTTTCATACAATTCAATTTTTCATTTGATTGATCCAAGTATTGCATGCATTGATATTAGATCAGTTAACATGTTGTTGTTGATAGTTACAAATCAAATTACTTGATTAATATTAGATCAGTTAATATGTTAGCATGACAGTAGTACTTTCAGTTATAATATGCATGCAAATTAATGTAGTTGTCCTATGAATATGTGATCTGGTTTGGTTTACATACATCTGAAAAGATGTGTCTGTAATTTGGTTGTAGGATACATCCTGAAGTCAGTTGATAGATTCAATGACCTTGTGGTGTATGTTTATGTAACTGCAAGTCATATTCTTTGCAGTGATGATGACAGTTCTTCTTTTTATAGTGATGATGACAGTTCTTCTTTTTATTGTGTTACATGACAATGAATATATCTCATTGTTTTCATTTTAAATGTTCCATCATTACAATGTTATTTACATACTGATATATGTAATTCTGTTGTTTACATACTGATATATGTTATTTACATACTGATATATCTCATGGAATATGTTATTTACATCATTACAATGTTATTTACATACTGATATATGTTATTTACATACTGAAATCTGAACATGCTATGCTTGGGGGTACATGTAAGGGTGGGGTGCCTAACACTGTCGATGCTGGTCCCAAGCCTGGAAAAAAGTGGAGGGGGCATGAATTGTCACTTTGTTGTACTGAACTAACTAGTCTGGATGCCTCAACATCTATAGAAATTTGTTCGGTTATCCTTAATGTTTGTGTCTATGTAAAAATTGTTCTTAATTGCCTTTGGATGAATTTCATAATAATGATTGTAGTGGTCATGTTGTTTTTAATAATTATTTATTGTAATATTTATTCATTGTAATAAGAGTTTTAGTTGTATTCATTATTCAATGTAATATTGTGTGTAATAATTACTTATTGTAATAATTATTTATGTAATAATTGTTTGTAATAATTATTTGTTGTGATAAATGTTTATTGTAATAATTATCGTTAAATAAGTTAATTGTGGTTTATTCTGTTGTTTACAGTATATTGTTGTTAATTTCAGTCAATATCGGTAGTTCTCATTAATTGCGGTAGTTCTCATCAATTGCGTTAGTCGTTGTTAATAGTCGTTAAATGTTGCCAAATGTTGTTAAATATCGTTAAATGTCGTTAAATAGTGTTAAATGTTGTTAAATATCGTTAAATGTTGTTAATTGCGTTAAACAGCATCAAACAAGCCATAACTGTCCTTAGGGGCATTTCAGACATTTACATCCCGGAAGCTGCAGCCAGTCCAGCTAAAAGCCAGACAGCCAAACACGAAATCAGAAAAGCCTAGCCGTTCAGCCCGCAGCCAGAAAACCCTGCAGCACAACGGAAGCCGCTTTTCAGAAAAGCACAGTCGAAACAAACAGGCCCTATAAAAGCACTAAAGATCTTGCTAGCTTGGCAATAGACTTTTGTGTGCACATATCACTTTTGGATGGATTTTGCTATTTGGCTGTCATGGATGGCTCAATTCTGGGCGGATGAATTGGCTGGCCGCTTCTGCTATTCGGGAATACGTGATTCGAACTTTGCTTTGGACTTGACGTCGGTTGTATGCGGACTTCGCTTTAGATTTGGTGTCAGATTTGATTCCGTGATGGCTTCCGCATAGAAATCATTTTCTTCCGCTTCAGTTTCCACATCAGAATGAGATACCGCTCACCAAGAACATCGACTCGACGGATCGCAACTCGCGAGACACAGAAAAATGCACAGAAAAATAGGAACAGAAGGCACGAATTTTACGTGAAAAACTCTTTCGAAAAAAATCATGGACACACGAAGACAATATCACTATATGAGGAGATATTTACGATGAAGATATTGCTCTTCCCTACCACTTATGGACTGTGTGGATATATTTATAGTAGTATATGAAAGACTTTGTGTAGAAGTAGAACTATGGATTAGAGTAGAAAACAAAATTCGTATCACACTCAAACTCAATTCGTGCCTTATCGCTAATTGGATTGAGTTCCCAGGATTCTCTCTGCTAATCTCGTAACAAAAGTTTGAGCGCAACGGAGTTTGGCAAAACTTCCGACAGGAAATTGCAAGGAGGCCCAGGAATGTATTTGATGGGACAGTTATATACACTTGCTGGAACTTGTGGAAGTAGCGTAATGGCAGAATTTTCGAGCAGAGATACCAGACTCTTCAACAGGTTCTTGGTGAGATCCAGGAGGATGTCGTTCAGATAAAGAGAGCGCATCAAGGACTGACTGGAGGCTGTTAAGCTAGTAGTTAGTTGCCGAGTTAGTATTCTGACAGTGCAGTAGCTTTTCAAATTCTTATCTCTGTTGGCTGCGGCATTGTTTTGTTTCAGGTCGTGAACCTTTAAAACTGCTGCTGTATTATTCTGCTCTCCTTCTTTAATGCATGGCAGAACTCCTGCCGTTTCTTTCAAAAAAAAAAAAAAACAGTTAACTTCTAAGCTGACGACCTCACCGACGTTTCCAATGAAGATTGATAATGATTAACCTTTAGTCGTTGGAAGAGAAATGCTTAGTAGCACCGTAGCATTTGACTAAAATTTTCATGTATATAAGTACAAACTATGAAATTTCTAAATCCCTTCCCAACCGTATCATTCTGTCTCCTGTCTCCAAGTTCCAACACACACACTAGTATAACAATAACAACTTACAAGTTCTACCTGTAACCTGCCTGTTTTTTTTATTTATTTAAGAGGTGCTTATCTCTTTCGATTTCAATTAGTGAAATCAGTGCTACAGTAAGCAATCCCGGGGCTCGACCGTGGATGGGCTGGGGCACTCCTGCCCCCACGCCAACTGAGCAGGGCTCAGTTCCTACCTGCTTGCTTAAGCTTTGAGAATAAAATGAAGTCTGAAAGGAATCGCTTGAGGGAAGCAGAAACCACTCCAGTTTAAAATGTAACTTCCAAACATTGAATTGTTAACACCTTCTTATCTGAGCTTTCAAGTAATGAAAGGTCCTTATACACAATGTTGGAAGAGAAAGGTACCAAATCTAATGTAATTAGGCACATATAAACAAATGAGAGAAGGCATGAACAATCCCATCCTAAATGTACGTAACACTATAAAAGTAAAGTGTTGGTTCTAAGTAGTCAGAACCATTGTGCCAACCAAAGTAGCCTTTGGACAACTGCAGATCAGCAGCGATGACCCCATCAAATAGCTAGCAAAGAAACAATAAATAGACAGCATATATAACAGATGCGCAATTTTCGTTTGCCAGGAATTCTTAATATATAACTCCACTTGAAGAAAGGGACTGGGAACAAGAAGAGGGGAAGACAAGGATGTGTTGGAAGATGTATCTCCGACTCGTCTTCCTCATGGAATTCATCACGGCCTGCTCTCTGCTTGGACTCCTATTCTGACTGCATGCGCCAGCGCCAGGACTACAGAACCGTGCCGATCCACTATTCCTCGTCCGGCAATTGGGATCCAACCGATCCTTACTTGTATTTGATTCCTAGTATAGGTTTCTTCCTTGCTGCAGAAGTCAAGGACTCCTGTAATCTGTAATCTATATATTCTGGATCAATGCACTGGTCAGTGCGTGCGACTCAAGCCGCCTTTCATGGTGGAGGAAGAGGATGAAAAGGGGGCCATAAGGTCAAGCATAAGTGTTTTTTTCCGGTGGTTGCCAAAAGGGAACAAAAGACGAACCTTGAACCTTGGCAGAAGGCCAATGAAAATCTGAAATCCATTGCCCGTTAATTGGTGTAACATTTCATTATCACGGAAGACAAAATCCATTGTGCCCAATTGTTTCTTTTAAATAAATCCCGTATTCTGTGATGTACTTGGGCTCAGCCCACCATGATTTACTTGGGCCAAGTAAGAATCCTGAGTCATGACCTGCTGGCTGGCCGTACCAGACCACACCGTGCAATGCATGATGCATGATCGGCTAGTCGCAGCTGTCGTTCCTTGGGGATGGGTACCCCTCGTCTACATACAAGTGTGTCATACGTGCGTACTGGACTGGAGCAGCATGTTATGTCTGCACTTGGTGTAGCCGTCGTACTAGTTTCTAGGGCAGCTGAACTATGTTCTAGTTACTAAGGCAGCTGAACTATGCTAAGAGCATGTTTAGAACACAAAAGCTAAAATAAAATAAAATTCCAATAGAAATCTTCTAAAATTTCCATGTTCCAACAGAGCTTTAAAAAACAAAACATTTCCTCCGTGGATATCACAAGCAGAACAATAACTTGCCACATAATGGTGAAGACAATCAAGTGTGCATCGCTTGGATGACAATTGAACACGTCGAATTGTTTAAATCCTTTTTAATGAACCGCCCAACACACGCAAGAGAAGAATTGATTGATATGTATAGGCCGGCCATGTCTATTTGATTCGAGTACAGCGGTGGAGTCAGAAAATATACGGCGGATAAATATCTTTTTATATTATAGACATAACGAAAAATATAGCAAAAATTAAACACTTTGGTACTGATAATAAATTAAAACAGCAAAACTTACGCACTTCTAGGTCACGATTACATAACAAAATATAGTTTATGTAATCTCTGTAGCTACCGTTTGCAATGATTTTCATGCTATATATGCCGAAGGAGAAAGAGAGAGATTGAGGGGGTAAAAAACAGAAAGCAGTTGGGAGGGGGAGAGAAGAGGCGTACTGATCTCACTCTCAGGACATTCAATTTGGTTTTGCATGGGCATAGCAAAAGTCAGAATCTCTCTCCTAGGTAATGGAACTGTGGGAGCCAATATGAACAATACATATGAGTGCAATGTACGTACTTTAGAGGGGCTTATATAGTTTTCTCGCATATCCTTTTCTTTTTTTACTATTTTGAGGTAGACATATACACACCACCACGTACCACACGTAAACATGTGAATACGTCTCCTTAGCACACGCATAGATATATGTAGGTCAGGGAGTAATTTGCGATCTAATGGATTCACTGCTGAAACATACTCGTGTATTCAAAGCATACTCGTGTATGAATACGGCCACGGATATGTTTTACATTGCTTTAGCTATAGAAAGATCAGTGAGTATAGAAATCTTGTTGGAAAGATGTTTCGAGGATCTGAAGTTCGGAGATTTGGTTACCACTAATAGCTTTAACGCCCACCAATCTCGAGAGGTTTCGGGGATCTAAAAACAAAAAATAAATGCATCTAACATGTAGTTATTGTAACTCTAACTGTGACATCTAGACATAATTCACCATCGGAACCATGCTAGTTGAACTAGCCTGATTGTTTAGGAATAACTATAATAATCAATTGAAAAAATAATATTGCAATGCAACTACTCAAGTAGTAAGTCGGTGTTGAGACTTGACATCGATCGATCTGTTAATTAATTAATTAAAACATGCTGCATGGTTTTTTGTTAAAAAAAATGATTTGGTAGGCCCATGCATCGGTGTCGAGCCATTGCCGTGACAGGCGCATGCATGCTGCTACCATCTTTTCTTTTCTTTAAGAGGCAAAAAGAGCCACCATCTCAAACCCAAAGACCTTATATAAACACTCGCGTACGGGCCTCCAATCAACCCGTGCACTGCACTAACACAATATATTCTAATTCTAATAGTCTAATACTACGAAATTAATATGACATCAACGCAAGTCGCCAGTCGCAACTAATCCCACATAGCACCACGCAAGCAGCTACCCTCTGCTCCATTGTCGTCGCCGTCATCTCATATATACTAGCAGGGTGGCGAGCGTACAAACGCGCGAGAACCAACGTGTGCGGGCACGCGCAGCAACAGCGACTGGCCTTTGGGCGAGGGAGCAAGTGGTCACGCCCGCGCGTGGAGGGAGCAAGCGAAGCGCGCCACGCACGCGTGTGGGGCCCGCGCGTGGAGGGAGCAAGCGCAGCGCGCGTTTCGCCGGCGAAATCGGGTGGCAGGGAAGACAGAGCGTGCAGAATCCGACGGCTGAAAAAAAAAACGGGCGACGTGGCGTAGCTGGCCTTCCCCAAAGCTCCCACCATTTATACCGGAGGATACGCTAGTTCAGTAGTTCTTTGCCTCTCCAAAACCAAGAAATCCCTTGGCGGCCATCCCCCACCCTCCCCTCTTGGCGGCTCCCTCTCGTCGGCAACCTTCATCAGCTCGGCACACTCCCGCACCGCTCGCTAAGCGCGCTTCCTGCAGTCCACGGTCCAGCCATGCTCCTCCACCTCGGCCAAGTGCCCACCATCATTGTCTCCTCTGCGGACGCAGCGCGCGAGGTGCTGCAAGCGCAGGACCTCGTGTTTGGGCAGCCGCCCGTCGCTTGCCGTCCCGAGGAAGTGTTGAATATATAAGCGCTTTTTGAATTACTTTAATTCAAAAATGTATTATATAAATCATAGAGAATACTATAGTCATTTTCACAAAGCAGAAAAACGAGAACACTATAGATATATGAATTTCTAAAAGGACATAAACTAACATACCTATATCAATGTTCAAGTCAACAACAGATAATAAAACTAAGTAAACAACAAGTGCGAGATAGACATACCCAGATCTAGCGGAAGGAGCAGCGGAAGGAGCATCAGAAGTAGAAGCAGAAGTCTTGATGAGGTCGTCATTAGTCATGGCGTAGTGGTAGTAGTTGTGCAGTTGATGTAGATGTAGCAAAGAACTTCGTGGATATCGTGGTAGTAGTCGCGCAGATGTAGCAGAAAATCAGATGAAGCGAACAGTCGCGTGAACGCTCTCTAAAAACCTTATTCGTCCTCGCTCGTGCAAGACTTCGAGGATGGGGTTCCGGAGGCCTGCTCTCCCGGTGCGACTGTACACGCGCCTCGCCAGGATGGAAATCGCCGGAGACAACAACAAAAACATAGAGTACTGTCTAAGTCTTTCGTATAGAGATCAGTCTCAGAACCAGTGC
Organism: Ampelocalamus luodianensis; assembly: GCA_036346255.1. NCBI lineage: Eukaryota > Viridiplantae > Streptophyta > Magnoliopsida > Poales > Poaceae > Ampelocalamus > Ampelocalamus luodianensis. Next base: position 52,770,341 of record CM070633.1, read on the forward strand.
TCTGTTCTTCTAAATAGTAAAAACGAAGAGGCCAGAACAGTGTTAACTGCAGCCATTACGCAATAGTAACCGCAACCATTAGTCACTAGTAACCTGTAGCAATTACTCAATAGTAACCGCAGTCGTTATTCACTAGTAACTGCACCGTTACTGCCAGCCATTCGTTAATATCATTTACTGCGAGTCGGTGCGTTTTGATTTTCGAATAGATAAAGAAAAGCGCGCCCACATTCAACACGCCTGCACACACACACACACACACACACACACACACACACACACACGCACGGCGAGGCGAGCGAGCGCACGCGTGTATTGGCTCTCTCCAATTACACAAGGGGGCTACCACGTTCCACCTTTTTAAGTGATGTAACTCTCATTCAACTCTCAATATGGGACTAAACAGTTTTAACACATGTACATGGGCCTTTGGGATTTTCCAGAAATTAATTAGAATTAAAATTAGGCCTAGCCCGTATTAATTCCAACAATCCCCCACTAGATCCCAAGGGCACATGTCAAATGCCTTGATCCACAGTATTGTTTTGATATACCAGTGTTTCGATGGAGACCGGTTAAGGTTGAACATCCACCTAGAACAGAAGCTACACTTATCCACAATTGCACAATAGAATAAGTCTTGAATTGACAGTTTGGTGTGAATAAATTTCACTTAAGTCCTTAATTGATACTAGGCTATCAGGCATCCCCGCGGGTTGGAGCATATAAGTCATACTCCTGGTCTATTCATGTGCTTTCTAGAGATTACCCTATCTCATAGACTATGACTAGCAGTCAGGCTCATATAGGTGTGTTCTTTCAAAACTGCTCTATCGGACAACATCTTTGCTTAAACAAGTCACATAACACATTAAAATAAAAATTAACCTGTCATACAGATTTAGGAGAGAATTGCATCTCCAATGGAGTGGGTCTATAAAGGTACTCTCTTTCTAGTTAACCAATAGCTTGTCTCGCCAATCCTACTACACGGGATCTCCGATCACATAGGATGGGTTACCACTATGGTATAACTCATGTGGGTCTCAAACCCATCTCCCTCGATGCATTGTCTATCACATTCCGTGATAAACCCTTTGTGAAGGGATCTGCTAGATTCTTAGATATTTGGATATAATCGAAAACTATTACTCCAAAGTTTCTCATTTTCTTGACAGACTTCAGTCTTCTCTTCACATGTCTTGATGCCTTCATATTATCCTTAGAACTGTTCACTTTGACGATCACGGTCTGATTGTCACAGTTCATCAGAATAGTCAATACTGATTTTTCAACCACCGGCAAATCCATCCGGAGCTCACGAAGCCATTCAGCTTCAACAGTGGCAGTATCTAATGTTGTGAGTTCTGCTTCCATTGTTGACCTCATTAAGATGGTCTGCTTACAAGACTTCCATGAAACAGCGCCACCTCCAAGTATGAAGACATATCCACTTGTGGCCTTAATCTCATTAGCATCAAATATCCAGTTTGAATCACTATAACCCTCCAGTACCCCAGGGTACTCGGTATAGTGAGTGTCATAGCTCATAGTACCCTTTAGATAACGCATTACCCTCTCAAGAGCGTGCCAATGATTATCTCCCGGATTGGAAACAAAATGGCTTAGTTTGCTCACAGCAAACGAGATGTCAAGCCTGGTAGCGCTAGCTAAATACATGAGTGAATCAATTATCTGAGAATATCTCAATTGGTCTCTGGCTATTCTCCGATTCTTCCTAAGCAACACGCTCGGATCATAAGGTGTTGGAGAGGATTTGCAGTCGCTATAACCAAAACGACTCAGAACCTTTTCCACGTAATGGGATTGCAACAATGTAATCCCACCATCATCACTTCTCAATAGCTTGATGTTCAAGATAATATCAACTACTCCCAGATCTTTCATCTCAAAAATTCTGAGATAAGAAATTCTTAACCTCCTTAATCACATTAAGGTTGGTCCCAAAGATCAGTATGTCATCAATATACAGATATAAAATGACTCCCTCGCCCCCACCATAGTGATAAGACACACATCTGTCAGCTTCATTCACAATAAAACCTGCAGATGTTAAAGTTCTGTCGAACTTTTTATGCCACTGCTTAGGTGCATGTTTAAGACCATACAAAGATTTCAATAACTTGCACACTTTTTCTTCTTGACTATCTACTACATATCCATCTGGCTGTTCCATGTAAATTTCCCCATCCAACTCTCCATTTAGGAAAGTCGTCTTAACGTCCATCTGATAAACGAGAAGACCGTGTGAGGCAGCCAGAGATAGCAGTACTCGAATAATAGTCAATCTAGCCACATGTGAATAAGTATCAAAGAAATCTTCGCCTTCATTTTGAGTATAACCCTTGGCCACAAGTCGTGCCTTGTACTTCTCGATAGTACTATCATGCCTAAGCTTCTTTTTGAACACCCACTTACATCCTACAGGTTTACAACCATAAGTACGCTTAGTGATCTCCCAAGTTCCATTAGAGATAATGGAATCCATTTCACTACGGACTGCTTCCTTCCAGTATTCCGCATCTGGAGAAGCATATGCTTCAGAAATGGTACTTGGAGTATCATCCACAAGGTACACAATGAAATCAGGACCAAAAGACTTTGCAGTCCTTTGTCTTTTACTCTTCCTTAGAGTTTCATTGTCTTCTTCTTCAGGAATTTTCTCAGGGGTTTGTTCAAAATATTTCATAGGAATGGCAGGTTCAGAAGTTGTATCAGACTCCTGACTCGATGAACTAAGCATATCTTTCATCGAAAAAATATCCTCAAAAAATGTAGCATCTCTGGACTCCATAATTGTACCAACATGCATGTCAGGTACTCCAGATTTCACCACTAGAAATCTATATCCAACGCTATGGTGAGCATAGCCTAGAAAGACACAATCGACGGTTTTTGGTCCAAGCTTACGTTTTTGAAAATTGGCACATTGACTTTCGCCAAACAACCCCAAGTGCGCAAGTATGAAAGTGATAGTCTTTTCTTCTCCCATTATTTATATAGGGTTATCTCTTTATTCTTTGTGGGAATCCTGTTTAGGATATGACATGAAGTCAATATAGCCTCCCCCATTATGCCTTGGAAAGACCCGCTGTTTCTAACATAGCGTTAATCAAATTAGTTAGAGTGCGGTTCTTTCTTTCAGCAACCCCGTTTGACTGGGGTGAATAGGGATGCGTCCTCTAATGGATAATACCATGTTCCTCACAGAATAAATTGAACTTATTAGAAAATTACTCGCCGCCATGATCAAACCTAACCCTTTTGTTTTTCTTTTCAAGTTGGTTCTCAGTTTCTGCCTTATAGATTTTAAAGTAGTGAAGGGCTTCATCTTTAGTTTTCAAAAGATATACATAGCAGAACCTAGTGGAGTCATCAACCAAAGTCATGAAATATCTCTTACCACCTTTTGTCAACACACCATTCATCTCACACAAATCTGAATGTATGAGTTCTAATGGTGTCAAGTTTCTTACCTCTGCAGCCTTATGAGGCTTACGAGGCTGTTTTGATTGCACACAAACTTGACATTTAGAACCTTTGGTAAGGATGAATTTCGGGATTCACTTTAAATTGGCTAACCGCGTTATGTAACCAAAATTTATGTGACAAAGTCGTGAATGCCAAATAGTAGTCGCATTATCACTGAAAACATGGTTCACAACATTATTACACAAATCTGAAAGAGATAGGCGGAACAAGCCTCCGCACACATAGCCTTTACCAACAAATTGTCCACACTTGGACATTACAAATTTATTGGACTCAAATACCACTCTAAAGCCATATCTACACATATCTACACAGAAGAGATCCGCTCACGAGATTCTTATTGATAGATGGCACATGATGCACGTTCTTCAGTTGCACAATCTTCCCCGAAGTAAACTTCAGATCGACCGTGCCAACACCATGAACAGTGACATGTGACCCGTTCTCCATTAGAACGACTGAATCCCGAGTGACCTGGTAAGAAGAGAACAATGAAATATTAGCACACACATGTATATTAGCACCAGTGTCTATCCACCAATCGGTAGATTGACATACGGAAAGAACAGTAGGTAAATTATCATACCCTAATGTTTCCGTCTCAGTAGTACCACCAACAACATTAGCAGATTTGGAATTCTGCCCTTGCTGATTCTTTCCACCCTTGCGTTGGCTACAATCCTTGGCCCAATGACCAGGTTCGCCACACACAAAGCAAATGACATCCTTTGTCTTCTTCTTCTTCTTCTTCTTGAAGCTAGTTGTTTGTGCAGTTTTATTTTTGCCTTTGAACTTTTGAGCTTGGTCATTCTTCTTCTGCACCACATTGGTACTAGAATGCCCCTCATTACCTCTGATATGTGTATCTTTTGCCCTCGCCTTCTCTTCAACATCAAAAGATCCAATGAGATTTTTAACAGAAAACTCTTGTCTCTTGTGTTTCAGGGAAATAGCAAAATTCCTCCAAGAAGGAGGAAGCTTGGCAATAATGCCTCCCGCGACAAACTTGTCTGGTAACACACAGTTGAAGTGCTCAAGTTCTTTGGCCATGGATTGTATCTCATGAGCCTGCTCAACTACAGAACGGTCATCAACCATTTTATAGTCATGGTATTGCTCCATGAGATACAATTCACTGCTTGCATCCGAAACTCCAAACTTGGCCTCGAGTGCATCCCACATCTCTTTCCCAGTTTTAATCACCATGTATGTATCAACTAACTTATCACCAAAAACGCTAATCACAACACCTTTAAAAAGGTTATCAGCAGCCTCGAACGCTTGCTCCTGTTCAGGAGTAAGTGTTCCTTCAGGCTTGCCACTTGCCACATGAAAAACATTCATGGTAGTTAGCCAAAGCACCATCTTGGTGCGCCACCTCTTGTAATTCGCACCATCGAATTCAGAGGGTTTTAGCACAGCAGCAAAACAAGTTGACAAAAAATGCCTATAATAAGGTTTTTGGATTGTTGAATATATGAGCATTTTTCGAATTACTTTAATCCAGAAATGTACTAGATAAATCATGAAGAATACTGTAGCCATTTTCACAAAGCAGGAAGACAAGAACACTATAGATATCTAGAAGGACAGAAACCAGCATATCTATCTCAATGTTCAAGTCAACAACATATAATAAAGCTAAGTAAACAACAAGTGCAAGATAGGCATGCCCAGATCCAGCGGAAGGAGCAGCAGAAGTTTTGGTGAGGTTGTCGTTAGTCATGGCGTAGTGGTAGTAGTTGTGCAGTTGATGTAGATGTAGCAGAGAACTTCGTGGATGTCGTGGTAGTAGTCACGCAGATGTGGCAGAAAATCAGATGAAGCGAACAGTCGCGTGAACGCTCTCTAAAAACCTTATTCGTCCTCGCTCGTGCAAGACTTCGAGGATGGGGTTCCAGAGGCCTGCTCTCCCGGTGCGACTGTACACGCGCCTCGCCGGGATGAAGATCGCCGGAGACAACAACAAAAACGTAGAGTGATGTCTAAGTTTTTCGTATGGAGATCAGTCTCAGAACCAGTGCTCTGTTCTTCTAAATAGCAAAAACGAAGAGGCTAGAACAGTGTTAACTACAGCCATTACGCAATAGTAACCGGAGCCATTAGTCACTAGTAACCTGCAGCCATTACTCAATAGTAACCGCAGTTATTATTCACTAGTAACTGTACTGTTACTGCCAGCCATTCGTTAATACTATTTACTGCGAGTCGGTGCGTTTTGATTTTCAAATAGATAAAGAAAAACGTGCCCGCACCCGACACGCCTGCGCACACGCGCACGCATCGCACCGCACCGCACAGCTCGGCTCGGCGAGGCGAGCCGTGGCGAGGAGAGCGAGCGAGCGAGCGTGCGCGTGTATTGGCTCTCTCCAATTCCACAAGGGGGCTACCACGTTTCACCTTTTAAAGTGGTGTAACTCCTATTCAACTCTCCATATGGGAATAAACAGTTTTAGCACATGCACATGGACCTTTGGGATTTTTCAGAAATTAATTAGAACTAAAATTGGGCCTAACCCGTATTAATTCCAACAGGAAACTCTTGTGTGGCTGCACATATATTGCCTTCGCGCTGGACGACTCGTACTAGCGGCACGCTCGCAAGATGTGCGTGCACCACCTCCTCGGCCCTAGGAGGGAACAGGTCTACTGAGCCATAAGGGAGGAGGAGGTGGAGTCGTGGAGGCGTTGGTTCGACGGGTAGAGCAAGAAGCGTCTGAAGCTCGCGGACGTGGCGGTGGCACTGGCATCGTCCACTTGACCGAGCTCCTGAGCGGCTTCGCCAAGGACGCCATCGGGCGGATCGTGCTCGAACTTCGTGCCTCCGGCGGCGAGGGGTGGCGCTCAAAGGTGGACACGCTGCTCGAGGAGACCAATGCGTTGCTCGATCAGGATGTTCCACTTCGATGACTTCTTCCCGTGGCTGGCGTGGGTGAGCTCACTGGACGGGACGAACGCATGGGCGGCGGCAGGGGTGCCCCTGGTGCACGGGCACCCCAAAAATAAATGATTTAAAAAAAAACTAGATATAAATACTAAGCACTCAGCAGTTGGGCATTTGGGTTGGCCATTTCAATAATTTATCTCTGGGTACAATCATGGGTGGAGCCAGTAGGGGTGTCCGGACACATCAAAAATCGAAAATATTTCCAGGGATTAGTTCTGCATTTGGGCCATAGTCATAGTACTCCTTGGTGTGCACTCTCTTGGAAGCTCAGCTCACAATCCACAGCCCGCTCATGCCTCCACCAGCCCACAGCCCACATCCATCTCTATCTCCAATACTCCAACTCCTCCCCATTTTGGTTCCTACGGCTTAGCGGCCGGTGCGGCGCGGTGGGCGGCACACCACCAGTGTGGGAACAGCAAGCAGCAGTAGGCGATGCGCCACTCACTAAGACCAATAGTTTTGTAGGTGCGCATGGAGCAACTTCTATTTTTCTCACATTCATATTATTATGCAAGTTATTTCCCAAATTGATTACTATAGTAATGACATGCGAAAAGATACTAGTAGACAATTTCCTCCGTTCTTTTTTTTGACGTTTTTTTACTTCTAACGGGCAAATTCTTGGCTTCGTTGGACGATGCGTAGTTTGAACCAGTGAAAACTTTTTCGGCAAAATTTCGGCGGTTACCGGCGAAAATCGGATCTATCGGACCCCTCTGGTAAAATTTTTAACCGGCCAAAAAAATTCGGATTTGCTAGCTTTTTTTATAAATATAAAGAAAGTTTGTAACCATATGCAAACACAACAGTGCATGTGCCGAGGTGAAAACACCTTTAGTCTTGAAGAGGTTGGTTCACTAGGGTTGGTTACCAACCGGTAGCTTTTTTCCTGATTTGAACTAATCGTACCCGGCATTGCTTCTGGGTTCTAGGTTCAGGGTCTATCACTAGGCTCCGAATTTTTTTTTCAACTAGTAGCTTTTTTTCTTCCTGATTTGAACTAATCATACTCGCCGTTGTTTTGTGTATGCACCCTTAACACCAAATTCCTGACTTTGCCACTGGACAGACACCAGGGTGAGGATGGCGTTCGAGAGGATCGATCGGATTGTAGAGGAGATTATTGTTGACGCGAGCAGGAGACCGGGCACGGGTTCGTGCATGTTTTGCTGTCGCTTCAGAAGTACTCAGCTGGGACAGAGGAGTACCACCTCACCAAGGACAATGTCAAGACGACCCTGGAGGTAACATTAATTAATTAATAATTAGCCGAATTTTTCGAATTACACGGCTAGATAGTATAATATGTATAATATGCATGTATGTATTTGAAAATAGAGTTGTATTTGTTATGTAACTGTAATAACTCTAATATATATTTAGTAGATCTGCACTATAATAATATAGACTCACCAAAATCTTTTTTTCTCTTTGTTTTAATAATATTTTTATTAGATAGATAGATTAACGGGTTTGCTATTCTTACGTCTACTGATTTCTCACAAAATATCGGTCGATTTCTGGGCCCTTTGATATGCACCGGCATTCCTGCTCCGGCAATATTTTGCTCCGGTTACCGGTTAGGTCTCGAGCTTCACCGGGCTTCCCAGCCATAGGTTCTGTCGGTCATGCACTCGAAGACGAGCACTAGGCACTTGAGAACATTAATGAAAAAGAAGAGAGCGAGTTAGGTGTTGGGACGGTGGGAAGTGGTAGACGGTGGTGCCGCGTCGACGAGGGAGGTGGTGGCGAATGAGGCAGGTGGTGCGAGCACCACCTCCAAGTCTGCGGTGGTAGACACGGTGGCCCAGCCCAGTGCTGGCAAGACAACGGTCGGGGACGAGACGTTTGGTTGGGTTGGGGTGGTGGCAGCGACAGTGGCTGCTAGCTAGTGCTATGATCAGGACTACGTGGTAGTCAAAATCCACCAACGGGCAACGGCATTTGGAATTTACTGGAGACATGTGTATACGCACAATATTTCCAACAGTTCATGTATGTCAGCTGTCAAGAACAAAAAAAAAAGGACATTAGGAATAATCTGTATTCTGGTAGTGAGAGGGGGTGATTTTTTTAGTTGTTCGGATTTGCTATTTGTAAGACGGCCGAAAATTTCTTAAGTCTATAAGTTATTTTTTGTGAGTATTTGATTTGTATAAAAATTGATGTTGATTTAATAAATAAAAAATATAAGTTATGCTTAAGAAAACTTCTGTTTCGGTCACCTACAAATAGACAACCATATTTTCTGATTTTTTGTGCAAATACTAGCTGTCTGTTGTATAGACTGGCCATGCATTAATTAACGACCTGTTCTCGTTTTTTAACTACTTGAAGGCGATGTTGCTTTGGGAATATATGCCATGCAGGACTTGTTTAGAGCAGGGACAGACGCGACAATCATCTTCCTAGAATGGGCCATGGCAGAGCTGCTCCGCAACAAGGAAGCCATGCGAAGGCTACAATACGAAGTAAGGCAATTTGTAAGCACCAACACGGCGATGATCGCCAAGCAAGATTTGCCTGCCATGGACTGCCTGAGAGCCGTGGTGAAGGACGACGTCGCGGCTGCACGCGCCGGCGCCTCTCCCTGCTCCCGTGCGAGTCCAAGCAACCCACGAGGATCAAACAGTACGACGTCCCAAGCAAGGCTGATCATCAACACGTGCGCCATGTCGAGGGACCCTGCAGTTTGGGGGTCGCCGGAGGAGTTCCAGCCGGAGAGGTTCGTCGGCAGCGAGCTGGATTTCCGGGGCCGCCATTTTGAGTTCATACTGTTCGGCGCCGGGCGGAGGATGTGCCCGGGGGTCAACTTCGCCATATCCATGGCGGAGCTTGCGCTCGCCAACCTCGTGGGACAGTTCGACTGGGACCTGCCGGAGGGAGAGGAGGAGCTGGATATGGAGGAGGCCTCAGGGTTGACTTCGCGGAAGAAGGCTCCGCTCCGTGCCGTTGCAACGCCGCGGTCGGGCCATTAGAACGACTTTTGTTTCCTGGTTCCAGCAAGGCCCGGCCCATATTTAGTTACGCTCGGCCACCAAGTGGATCTAAAAAAATCTCCCTAACATAAGTCACATATTTTATCTATTAAATTAATATTCAATCATATGACACATCAATCTCTATACAAATTTAATGGTCATAATAATTGACTTAAACTTAAAAAAATTTCAGACAACTTAGAAATAGCAAATCCGATAAATCTTTTCTAAAAAAACAAGAATATAAATCAGAGGGTTTTTTCTCAAAAAGAAAAAAAAAACAAGAATATATATAGCTTCGTTCGGTTGAGAAAGTGAGTATCTTCATCAGGAAGATCCTTCTATCAGATATTCAGATCTAGTGTGTATTATTAAATGGAGTTGTGCAGGTACGAAAAGACTTTTGGGGGAAAAGAGCTCTGTTCTACCATGTATCTACTGGTTCCAAATATTGAATTGTTAATATTTTTTTTATCTCAACTTTCGTACTTTCACCCTCATATACACTGAGATACGCAGGGAGAGGAAGATAAGAAAGCAAACGTAACTAGGCACATAGAACCAAAAGAGAGAAAGAGCATGAGCATGCCAACCTTATAAATGTAAGTATGTTTTTTTTTTTGACGTGAGAAGGTAGAGAAAAATCTCTACCTCATGTCCATTATATTTTAATGGAAGTCAAACAAGAGTTACAAAAAGAGCGAAAGCAAAAAACAAAAACAAAAAACAAACAAAGAAGAAGAAAAGAAAAGAAGAGAAGAGAAAGTGGTAACGAAAAGTTACAACAAGAGTTGGCTCCACTGACGAACACCATCTTGAAACTTGGGTTTCATTCGGTGTAACCAAAGATTGATCAAACTATGTATCTGGTGGCCAACAATGTCGCGTTATGATCAACGTGCCGAAAGACCCTGTCATTTCTTGTCATCCAAAGTGTATGTGCGCAGGCTGCGAAGCAGATCAGCCAAATTTTGCAAAAACCTTCATCCCCTACTCTTGTCGTTTCCATGAAATGTATTATATTTTGAGACGAGTTGGCTTCCCTTGTGAGTTGTAATGTTCTCCAAAGATTGTCAGCAGGCTTGCAATGCAGAATAATGTGATCAACCGTTTCTATCGCAGGGCAGATATCACAAAATGGGTCATGAGTCCAATGTTTAACTGACATGTTGTCTCTAGGGTTTAAACGTCCTCTAAAAGCAAGTCATAAGAAGATTCTACAGCTATGAGGTATAGATCGAATCCAAGTGTAATCCATTGCTGGCCAATTTAGACCATAAAAAGATAGGGTTCTGTAGAATGACGATGTAGTTGGGGTAGTCATAGTAGAGCTTGATAACCTCTGATCCTGAGAATCCAGTTGTAGCTGTTGGGTAGATAAAAAATCTCTCAGGATCAGGAATTCTGCGGTAGCCTGTTATGAGAGAATCGGTCGTAGAGAGATCACCCAATTGTTATCTCTGTACTGGGATTTGACGGTGCAGTTTGGGTGAGTTGCGAAAGTAAATAGGGTTGGAAGGCTTAGCTGAAATCTCCCCATAGACGTCCATTTATCCTTCCAAAACAAGGAATTTGCTCCATTAGCAATAATCACTTCCGTGAACTGTATTGTCACCTGTAGTACTATCGATATTGTTCTCCAAATAGCGGTGTCACTCTGACGAGGGTGCATCTGAATGTCATTATGAATGTATCGCGTCCTTATCCAATGAAAACAAGGATCTGTATAATTGGACAAAAGTTTTGCCGCAATTTTCATGAGTAAGGCTTGGTTATGTAGTTTCAGGTTTCTGAGTCCAAGTCCCCCCTGTTCTTTTGGTAAAATGACAATCGACCATGCCACAAGACAGTGACCCCCCTTCAGTTCTTCGTTTCCACGCCAGAGGAAAGCTCTCCGAATTTTATCCACGGCATCAATACTGCGGTCTGGCCATTTGATGCAACTCATGTAGTATGTTGGTATGGTTGATAACACTGCATTGATCATCGTCACTCTCCCACCCCAAGATAGAAGACCTGGAATCCATCCAACCAGTTTTCTGTCGACTTTATCAATAATCGATTGTAGAAGACTGTAAGGAATCTTACTCGTGTTGAGAGGTAGGCCAAGCTAGTTACAAGGCAAATGGCCGATAGGGTATTGTAGGGTGTTAGCTGCCGAAATAGCGTCCTCATTTGACATATGAATTGGTATTAACGTGCTCTTATTATAATTGATCCTCAGACCTGAGAAGCAAGCGAAAGTGTCTAGTAACTCCTTTAAAACCGTGACTTGCTGAACAGTTCCCTTTAGCAAAATGAGTGTGTCATCCCATCTCGAAGGATCGCGGACGATGCGAACGCCCCAGCGGATGTGAAATTCTACCATCGGTCCCAGCCTGTTTAAGTAATCTTTGTAGAACATCAGCAACTAGAATGAAGAGGTAAGGGGAGAGGGGATCTCCCTGACGCACACCACGCTTATATTGAATTTGGTCGCCTATTGCTCCATTAATTAGGATGTGTGCTTTGCTGGTAGATAGGATATTGTATATCCATTCTGACCATTTACTGTCAAAACCTCTATGTTGTCAAAACCTCTATGTTGTAAGATGTATAAGAGACATTTCCAATTGATCATGTCAAAGGCCTTGTGGAAGTCTAGCTTGAGAACAATCATAGGTTTTTTCTTTTCAATGAACATTGCACTAATTCTGATGCCAGTAGGAAATTTTCTGTGATAGATCTTTTAGCAATATAAGTATGTTACACTACAAAAGTAGTGTTGTTTCTCAGTACTCAGTAGCAACCAAAGTAGCCTGTGGACAACTGGAGATCAGCAGCGATGACCCCATCAAACAGCTAGCAAATAAACGACAAATAGACAGCTTAACAGATGCGCAATTTTCGTTTGCCTGAATTATTAATAACTACACTTGAAGAGAGGGACGGGGAACAGGAAGAGGGGAAGACAAGGATGTAGGAAGAGGATGAAAAGGGGCGAGGGGCATAAAGTCAAGCATAAGTGGAATTTCAGTGGTTGCCAAAGGGAACAAAAGATGAACCAGCAGCAGCACCTTGGTAAAAGACCAATCAAAATCTAGAATCCATTGTCGGTTAATTGGTGTAACGTTCTATCATGGAAGACAACTCCCTCTACGCTTTAGCACCAGAACAAACATGACGTACTTTGCACATCTATCAAGAAAGGAATTTGGAGGTACATGGATTGTGAATCATAGCTTTAAAGAAGTTTGCTGGTGAAGCTTCAACATATTGACAATCCAAGTTCCTTTCAGGCATCTGCACTCCCTATTCTGAGATCTCATACAAGCATGATGGAAGGGGCTGTAGGTATAGGGACCGACCACGTACCATCCAAAGCAAACTTAAACATCAATTCTAAAAACACAGGTACAATTGATACGAAAGAAAATTTTATTTCATATATCAGAATAAACAAAGTGGCTGGTAAAAATTCATTAGTCTTTTAGATGTTTGATAACCAGAATTTAACATGATTCCTCAAATCGCATTAATTAATATTGTGGTGCATACAAGCGAACTAAATCACAAGATGGTTATGGATTATTAAGTCCTTTATAACCCAGAAACTTAAGGATTCTTAAGTGAATTTCTTGACAGTTGGGCATGTTTATTTGATATTCATGAGTTCTCTAGTGTAAATGTGTAATATAGCTTGAAGAGCAGAAACATATATCAGAATTTTGATGTAGTGATCCCGTACTTTATCATAATAAAAAAGATGATAGGCATGTGTTACCTACCAATTCCCAGAAAATAAATAGATTACTCAGCTTTGTTAAGCATGCATTGGCAAGCTTGTTCCTCACTATGCACCTCCTACTCAGTCTGGTAGTTCACCTGAACAGTTGTTGTAATGGAAAGCACATAGAAATTAACAGTTGTGTACTTGTGTTATCTTTGCCTAATCCAGCTTGTCATTTCAGAAACCATTAAACTGCGAACAGGATAGGGAAGTCCCTAATGGCTAATACATTGAAACAGGGCGTGAGAGTGGTTTTAAAATGCAATTCTAGCATTTTCTGCTAATAGAATTATTAAGAGAAAAATGGACACGGTTGGTAGCTGTAACGAAAAAAAATGATAAAACTGAGTTGTGTTAAGAAACATAAAAAACAAGTTCATTTATAGCTGGGCAGTAATTGTAGTCAAGTTTTGTCCATTTGTCACTTCATCACGAAATATTTTTCTATACCTCAAGAGAAATACGATTTTATAAGAAATTAAATAGTGTTTTATTCAAATATGGCTTAAAACATTGAATGGCGTGTACACAGCCACAGCCAGTCAGGCAGTCAGCCACTAAGAAAGGTCAAGGACAAACTGAAAAAACATGGCAAATCTTAGGGATGAAAACTATATCTAAGTGCCAAGGGGGTGCTTGGATGAGGGGGATTGCTTTGGAAATTTTTGGGATTTAGTTCAAATTTGAATTAAATCTTAAGGATTTGGATCCAAATCCCCCTACCCAAACAAGCCCTAAGTGTTGCAATTATCCCATATCCATCTTGTTTAAAATGCACATAACTTCATACCGAGCTTTTCACATGTTAAAAGGGATACCGGCACATAAGTGACAAAGTGAAAACATGAGAAATCAGGTACCTCAATCTGGTGCATCTTCCCTCCTTGAACCGCAGGAGCACACCAGACACCGCAGCATTGCATTTTTTTCAGTTCATGTATATCCTGCCAACAAGAAGAGCTCACAAGCAAAAGCTGCTAATATGTTAACTCAGTAGACATCCAATTACCAATTATGCTAACTAGTTATTAACATCCATATGATAAATAAGCCTATCAAATGTTGAATTACTAGTGTAAGTTCTCATTTGACATGTGCACAATGCTATCCATAGTTCCATACAAAACATGTGTCTACCAATATCATACATTCATACGCTACCATCAGCAATTGTTGGCCCTCCCAACCTACAGATTCTTGATCTTAGTAAATCTGCACCTTCCCTTTTTGAAACCAATAAGCATTGATATAGGCAATAGTCCGCTCCTTGCATGATTGCTACATAATTTACGAAGAAGCAAAACTTCAGCTTCTTCCCCAAAATTCACTTGACCCAGGCTTGATACTATGATACAGGCAACTAGGGAGGTACAAGTTAACATGAGCTCATCAACTCAAGAAATACTTATCACCCCACAATTACTCTTGTCAACTCACACGTCTCAAAGGAGATTTTCTCTGAGAGCTACTTCAGCTCTCTGGTATAAACTTTCTATCGACAGACACTGACACACTACCAGCTCCCGGCTTTGCTGAGGCTGCACCCCCCCCCCCCCTCCCCCCATGACAGTAAAATCATGTTGACTCACAGTGGCAGCACGGTGCCACTGGAGCGTGCATTCTGTGAGAAGAAGAACCCCAGACCACTGCTTGACATCGACCTGCCAATTCCAAAGCGGCCTGCCTGACAAGATGACGAAGACGTCCCTGCTGCCTCCTTCACCCTGAAGAACCTCATCTCTCGAACCTTCGGCAATTTGCAATTAGCCTGCACGGCATCATCCTGAGCTTCAGGCACAACCACGAGGAATAATGGAGAGTCCATGGACGCCGAGCGCCGTATTGGCTTGGGCGTTGCCCTTCCATTCTCCTCCGCTGGAGCTGCTGTGTCCTCACTTTGAGTGTCCGAAGAAGCCTCGGAGCCCTCGGCCTGTGATTCCGACAGTGACATTTCATCAAGCACCTCGTGCTCCTCCGCTTCGCCGCCCTCCGCCGCAGCCTCGGTCACCGCAGCGGGGAGATCGGAGGGAACGACGACGGGGGAGCGGCAGAGCGGGCAGTTGACGTGGGCGCGGAGCCAGGTGTCGATGCAGGGCGTATGGAACGGGTGCGCGCAGCGCGGCAGGAGGCGGACCAGCTCGCCTTCGCGGAACTCGCCGAGGCACACCGCGCAGTCCCCTCCCCACCCTACACTACCGCGGTACTCCGCGGTGGCTATGGACGCGATGGTGGCCTCGTCGAGCCCCACCGTGCGGATGTACCACACGTGGTGCACCTCCCCCCCGCCGCCCCCCGCCTCCTCGTCCCCATCACCGAACCCGTCGCCGTGGGGCAGCGGGGCGGTGGCCGCCCGCCGCCGCCGGCGCAGGAGGAGGCGGCGGCGGTAGAGGAGGAGCGTGGAGAGGGCGAGCGAGAGGAACAGGAACGCGGAGAGGAGGGAGACGGTGAGAAGGAGGCGTACGGGCGCGTGGCGGTCGGCGGTGGTCAGGGCGCGCGGGAGCGGCGGTAACGGCGGCGGGGGCGCCGCGTAGGCGGAGCAGTCGGCGCCGGAGCAGAACGGGAGGCACTCGATCGGGTTGGCCGTGCAGTTGATGGTGACGGTCTCGTGGCCGCCGCTCGGGCGCGCCCCGTACATGGCTCGGCTAGCACGGATCGGACGGCGGCGGCAGCGGTGTGGGCTCGGCGACGACGACGAACGCGGCGCGCATGGGGGGTGATCGCGTGCGCGAGGGAGCGGTGGTGGGGGTGGTGTGGTGTGGTGGGGGTGGAGACGTGGGGTGTATTGGTCGTTGTTGGGTTTGGTAATGGAAAGGTTTGGCGGATGTAACAGCGGCAATTCGGGGTGGAGCTGGACGGCACACACTGCGAGTGCCAAACACTTATGCTACAAAACTATCACTACGTTCACTGACAGGGCGGGGCCGGGGCCAAGCAGTCCAGCCGGTGATTTGAGCCCCCCCCTGCCAGTGAGACCACACAATTTTGTCAAGACGGCCGGTCGTGCGCATAGCGCAGCTGCGACTTGGACTATGCGAAGTCAAATACGGCTCTTAAGATAAGGAAAAATGCTAGACCACGCATCGTCTCCAGTACCTGTACGACAGCACAGCATGCCAGCACAAATCCTGCCCGTCGATTTGTTACGCAACAGTGGAGATATCGTGGAGAGAGAGGCGAAGGATTTGTTAATGGCCCAGTTGCGACCTCGACAGTGCAGTGCTGGTTCCGAATGGAGAAGATTACAGCTCTGGTAATTATGGGGGCGGAACAGACAGTGATCGATTTGGTAACGGTGCAGCCGTGCGGCTCTTTAGAGTAACAACAGGAGTCAATTTTGTCCGACCGAATCGGGTGTTTAGGCGTGGTTTGGTTTTGTTAGGCAAGATCTGTGTTTCTTTAATCAAAATTTTAACGCGATCGATGGCGGAATCACACATCACATCGGGAAAAAAAGACGACAGATAGATAAAGCGTTTTTTAATCTCTCTTGTTAGTCTTTGATGGTTTATGAAGTTTTCGCGGCATGATTACGATTTTGAACGCACTGCACTTGACTACACTTACGGACGTGTTTGCGTAGGACGAGATTCTGGGCCGTGAGTGCATTTTGAACGAGACCGCGGCAGGAAAAAAATACTCGCCCAATCCGGCCCGGTCCTCAATGGAGGAAATGGATCCTTGCATTGTGTTGGGGGAAGGGTCCCCGTATCCTCCTAGGTTGACGTCTACATCGGTCCGATCAACAACAACAAAAACTAGCAGCGCGACATGATAGTTACACAAGGTGGCAACAACACGAAGTGTGGCTTTGGTTACATAACCAAGACCCCCCTACACAGCTGACGAGCGCGAAGCCCCTCTACGCAGTCGGCAAACGCAACGTCGACCGGTGGGCCGTGCATAGGTGAACGCATCTAGACCTCTAAAAATAATTTTGGTAATTAATAACAATAATGTGTTAAGAGACTAACATATGTGTTAAGATGTCTTAAAGGTTTAGTCTCGGATTATGGATGACAATGTGGAAATAGCAATGCAAAGTGAAGAATCTAGACCCGTCATAAAGAGTTAATAGAGTATTTTAGTAATTAATGACAATCGTCATATAGACTAACATTTTTCATGAGTTGGTGAAACAGGTTGAGTCCCATAATGATGAAGACTTTGGGTGGCATCGTGAGTTGATTATCATTAAATCATGATTCGGGATGAAGGATGTCATCATGTGTTGATGAGCATCAAGACAAGATTCTGAAGTAAAGAAAATCATCATATGTTAATGATGTTCAAGACAAGATCCTGAAGTGAAGAAAATCATCATGTGTTGATGATATTCAAGTCAAGAACTTGAAATAAAGAAAATCATTATGTGTTGATGGTTATTAAGTCAAGAATCCGGATTTAGAGTGAAGATGTTTGTCATCAAGTAATCACTCCAAAATGGATGCTTAAGACAAAGGTATGACTAGTATAGGCTAAAGATGTGTTCCTAGTCTTTTGCCGGTCTCAGTGTTGAAGAATCTAGACCCGCCATTATGTGTTAATGGAGTTTTGGTTATTAATGACAAATCTATTTATGAGACTAACACTCTTATTGATATACCTACTGTTTAGTCTAAAATGGATAAAGAGGTAAAAATCAAATGAGGTATGCTTTCCAAACAACAAATCTTTATGAGACTAACACTTCTATTGTTATACAAATTGTTTAGTCTCATCTTGGAGATAAAAAGGGAAAATCCAAACAAGTGTGTTCATATTGATAAATCTATTTGAGAGACTAACTCTTCTATATTGCTATATCATGTTTAGTCTCAGTTGGATTTAAAGATCAAAGAGGTATGCAGTCGACATCATTTTATTATATCTTGTTGCATTCCTCGAACTCAAAATATAGGTTGAACTTCACCGAAGGTTAATTTGAATATGTGCATATGTCTTTATTACATAATCGTGTATGCACACATGTAGGGGGAGTTTACTCTATATTTTGTGGTTTCGTTAGTATTGATCCATATTCTTTTGTCCACATATATTTAGGATCTTTACTTTGAAAACATATCCTTGAATATATTTAACTTGTGTAGTTAATATATTCACATGAGTATATGTAACGTGTGTAGTGTATATATACTCATATCCTTGAATATATACAACTAGTGTAGTTCGTATATATCCATATGAGCATATGAGACTTGCGTAGTTCATATAAGCTCATATATCCTTTGAGTATATATATATAACTTATGTAGTTCATATATACTCATACCAATTATATTCAATTATCTGTAATTGTGTTGGTTGTCATCAATTACTAAAGAGGGAAAGATTGTGGTATCTTGTCCCACCATTATTGGTTAATGGTATGTTGTGGTAATTAATGACAATCACCTTGTGGAACTAACATTTTTCTACGAGTTGGTGAAATAGGTCTTGTTCCATGTGATTGAAGACTTCGGATGACGTCATGAGTTGATCGTCATCAAGTCAAGATTTTTGAAGAAGAAGAACATCATCATGTGTTGATGATACCAAGAGAAGAATATCATCATGGGTTGATGATATTGAAGTGAAGAGCTTGGAGTAAAGGATGCATCATGAGTTGATGCATATCAAGTCAAGAAGAATCCATCATGTGTTGATGGAGGTCAAGTGAAGAGTGCATCATGAGTTGATGCATGTCAAGACTTGAGATGAAAGATGTCATCATATGTTGATGGACATTAAGTCAATAGCCCGGACTTGAAGCGAGGATGTGCGTCATCAAGCTTCAAGTGTTTGCGCAAGGAAAAGGTATGACTAGCTAGGGCTAAGGATTTGTTCCTAGTCTTTTACCGGTCTCGGTGTTTGGTTGGGAGACCGGATTGCTAGAATAGGTTGTCGTACTATTAAGAGGGGTCTTAATTAGTAACTTGAGTTAGTCATGTGTTGATAGCTCATTGTGTTTGCTCTAGCTCACGTTAATATGTTGCCTATATTTGCGAATGTGTTTTGCAAATAGTTGTGGCTCATGGATAATCCTTGTAGCATGTGACTTTAGTTTGCAAATGCGTTTTGCAAACGGTTTAAGTCTATGTACCTTGTTCCTTGTGGTATTGATTCTAAAAGTGTGCAAATGTGTTTTGCAACTTGCTGAGAATCTTGCTTTTATCATTGTTTGCATCACGCGTCAATTTGGCAAATATGTTTTGCAAATTGAGTTGAAGCGAAGTGCATTTTGTGGTTTGATTCTAAAGGTTGGCGAATGTGTTTTGCAACCTGTTGAGAATCTCACCTGCATAACTTGTTTGCATTTTATTTTGTTTGCAAATATGTTTTTGCAAAGTTGATATTGAAAAAGAAATGCAAAATCCAGTCTTTGAATTCTGGAGTGGTCTGACCGGAGTTATGAGTGCGGTCTGACCGGTCCCCCGGGTCAAGGACCCGGTCAGCTTTTTCCAGAGAGCTGATTTTCAGGTTTTCGGTAGTGGGTCTGACCGACGTGTGTCGGGCGGTCAGACCGGCCTGTGCGGTCTGATCGGCCATTGGTTGGTGGTCAGACCGAAGGCCCTCCAACGACTAGTTTTCTGACCGTTGGAGGGGGTGCGGTCTGACAGGCCATTTGCCTGTGGTCAGACCGGCCCTGCTGATTTTTCAGCACAGTTTCTCCCAACGGCTAGTTTTTGTGTATGGGCTATAAATACCCACCTTGGCCGTGTGAGGGGAAGTTGCTGGTGCCCCATTGAGTTCCTTTGAGCTAAGAGCAAGCCATCTACTCCCATTTGTGCATGTGTTGCACTTAGTGAGGTTTGAGAGGCAAATCCTATTGCATGTGTTGCATTAGGTGGTGGATTTAGTATCCACGAGAGCTTTGACACTTGATTGGTTCAAGTGAAAGTTGGAAACTTGTTACTCTTGGTGTCTGCCGACACCTAGACGACGTGGAGGCATCGTGCGTCGGTGATCTTCTTAAGTGAAGCTTGTGAGAAGACCCGGGCATTTGTGAGTGGCTTGGTGCTCGCCATCTCCGGAGTGGAGTAAGAGCAATCCTAGTGGAACGAGGTGTTTGATACCTCGGAGGAAGGCTCAATTCGTGGAGCCTGCCCAATTGGTTTGGGTTTCCTTCAACGTGGATTAGGGGAGACCGGCAAGTCTCCGATCACCACGGTAAAACATCGCCGTGTCATCTTGTGGTTTGCATTCTTGAACTCTACCATATTTCAATTTACATTCATATAATTAAGTTGCTCATTTATTGTGTATGAATGCTTGCCATGCTATGTGCTATCTACATTGCTTAATTTGAATTACTTACAAGTCCATACTTGATTGATTATTATCAATAGACTTGTTTTGTCGGTGCACTTAGTTGAGCTTAGTGGATTTAGGCCTTAATTGTGCAAAACCGTTTTTGTATTAGCTTCCGCATTAGAAATCGGTTTTAGCACATAAAAGTTTTAAAACACCTATTCACCCCTCTCTAGTCGGCCTACTCGATCTTACAAGTGGTATCAGAGCTTGGTCTCTCTTTTATTAGACTTAACCGTCTAGAGAGTAAAGGATGACGACTACAGATTTTGTGCACCTAGGTGAAGCACCACAATTTGATGGCACAAATTATGCTCATTGGAAAATCCGCATGTCATGTTATTTTAAGGCCATAGGCCTAAATATATGGCGGATTGTAGATGTTGGCTTTTCTCCTCCATTGGATAGCTTTGATCCAACAATTGAGGAAGAGAAATGCTTACATCTCGATGCTTAAGCAATTAACGCTTTATTTAGTGCTTTGAGTATAGATGTGTTCAATGAAGTATGCGATCTCAAGAATGTACATGAGATATGGACACAATTACATTGTCATTATGAAATGTCCACTTCCACAAGTGATGATTGCACACAAGAATGGATGTTGGGAGAAGAATGCTCAAACTCTAACTCCGACGATGATGAAACATCAACTCCATCTACTTCACCCATTGCTTTATGGCTAAAGGTAAAAATGAGGTAAATGATGATAATCCTACTTATGATGAGTTGATGGAAATGCTTGAAGAGCTTAATGAGTATTTAGGAAAGGAGAAATGTAACATCCCATTATTGGACTTGTGTTTCAAATGTAAGAAAATGACTAGAAATTAAAACTTTTTCTTACATCGTGTATTTCCTTTATGTACTAAACAAATCTTGTACGAGAAGTTATGGAAATGCAAAGTCGCAAGTCTTTTAATCCAAATGTTGATCTTCCAAAAATATAATCGTGTCAAATATTGTAATCATCCTCTGGAAATTTTTTTCCAAGTTCTAGAGGTGATATGCGACCCCTCTGAAAAACTTCACAATTTTTAGAAATTGTTTGAATATTTTTAGAGGGCAGTCAAACCACGAGTCAAGACCTTGTAGAATTTTTGGAGGAAGATGCACTGGATAAAAACCTTTGAAAATTTTACCAAAGGTAAATATTTGAGTTAGAAAGCTCCTTTAAAATTTTTAGAATTTTTGGAGTTAATTTGCTACCTCAAATAAATCCTCAAAAGTCTCTGTTCTATTCAAAACCCTAAACACAGTTCGTGACTTTGTTGCTCGGGTTCGAGTCTTTTGATCTGGTCGAACCAGCTAAACCGCACCGGACCCTCTTTATAAACCTCCATCCATTCCCAACCGTTGGACCATGATCCAACCGTCCTGGTTGAGTGTGACATTCGGACTGTCCAAAGGGGCACATTAAATCGTGGCCGTCCAATTTGAATCTAAGGGCTCAGGATCACCTCTGTGTTTCTTAAGCACCAGTGCCTCGTAATCTCAGTCGTTCACGTTCAATCCAACGGCCGATAATCGCCCAAATGCATTTCGTGTCGTCTTCAACCTCAGACCGTGCGTGAACAGTAGGGGAGTGATGGCAGTGTCATTTCGTGCTCCCTACGGCCGCCCTAGTTGACATTTAGGGTTGTGGGAGGTGTGTTCGGCCGAGCCATACCCCATACCATCATCTACACCCCTTTTTGCTTTCGGCCATGCGTTGTGCTTTGAGTTTTGTCTTCCGAAAAGCTCTTTTGGCAAAACCCTAGTGTTCCCAAGCCTTATAAGCACCTTCAACCCTTCCTAGTATTCTTTTAGACCACCCTCAAGCTCCATTTTCAATCTTGGAGCTTAACTCCTCAAAAACCCCCAAACCGCCATTGTTGACCCGTAGAGTTCCATTGGTGTTCTTGGTGTTCCAGTGGTTCTCCTTCATATTTCTTTACACCAATTTAACCTCCTCACTATCTTGAACATATCCCCTCACTTAATTTTGGATTTGATTCACAGGAATTATCCAATTTGGGGTTTGTTCAAATTCGGCCGAATTTGGTCATCTTCTTCCTCAGCTCAGGTGAGTGCTCTATTTTCAAATTGGTTGCTCATGTAGCTTCCAGGAGTTGTAATGAAGATATTTTGACCACTAGTGGTACTCATTTGGACCCAGATCATTATTTTCATCATCTTCTAACTCGGGTCCGGCGAGCTCCACCGTGGACAAGCTTCTCCGGCCATCTGTGAAGCTTCTCTTCATTAAGGTAGCTTCTTATTAGTCCCTAGAGGCTTGGGCACCCACTTCTCTGGACTGCAGCGGAGCATTTTGCTATTTTCAAATTTGCAGTAAAAGCTCCATTTTCGTTTTTCCGGCTAGCCGGCGTTCTGGTCCCTCACCGCGGGCTGTAAGATCGAGGAGGCCGACTAGAGGGGGGGTGAATAGTCAATTTAAAACTTCTAAGCGCTAAAACCGATTTCTAATGCGGAAGCTAAATGTCAATTCGGTTTAGCACAATTAACGCCTAAAACAACTAGGTGCACCAACAATACAAGTCAATAATAAATAGAGCAATTTAGCAACGACTTATAAGCTATCAACTAATGAAATGATCAATCAAGCACATACAAGATAGCAATCATACAAATGAATAAGCAATTATACAATAAATGTAAATTGCACAAAGTAAAGCATATGAAAGCTAATCACAAGAAGCACACGGGACACAATGATGTTTTACCGTGGTGGTCGGAGACTTGCCGGTCTCCCATAATCCACGTTGAGGGAAACCCAAACCTATTGGGCCGGCTCCACCAATTAAGCCTTCCTCCGAGGTATTAACCACCTCGCTCCACTAGGGTTGCTCTTACTCCACTCCGGAGATGGCGAGCACCAAGCCACTCACAAACGTCCGGGTCTTCTCACAAGCTTCACTTGAGAAGATCACCGACGCACGACGCCTCCACGCCGTCTAGGTGTCGGCAAACACCAAGAGTAACAAGTCTTCAACTTTCACTTGAACCAATCAAGTGTCAAAGCTCTCGTGGATACTAAATCCACCACCTAATGCAACACATGCAATAGGATTTGCCTCTCAAACCTCACTAAGTGCAACACATGCACAAATGGGAGTAGAAGGCTTGCTCTTAGCTCAAAGGAACTCAATGGGATGCCAAAGATTGTCTCTCAACCGGCCAAGGGGGTATTTATAGCCCCCACAACAAAAACTAGCCGTTGGGAGCTGAAATCAGCAAAAACTAGCCGTTACAGCATTGGGGCGGTACTACCGCAGTTATAGGGCGGTACTACCATTTTTGCGGTACTACTACTGTGCAAGGGCGGTACTACCGCAGCCCAATTTTCAGCACAGACGACACTCGGTAAAAAGTTCATAACTTTTGACTCCGATGTCGGAATTGAGTGATCTTGAACTCTATTGAAAGCTTATTCAGAGGGCTACACAACCCACCTATTTGATTGATCTCAAACACATTTGATCAAATCAAAAAGCACAACTCAAAAGAGTCACTACCATGGTCTAAGTCCAAAGAAATAGCAACAAGCAATCTTAGACCATGTCAAGGGAATACACATGAATCTTAACCATTTGCAAAACACATTTGCAAACTTAGATCATGCCACAAGGAGTAGGTACATGGACTTCAATCATTTGCAAAACACATTTGCAAAGCATAGTCACATGTTACAAGGAATAATCATGAGCCACAACTATTTGCAAAACGCATTTGCAAATATAGGCAACATGTTAAGTTGAGCTAGAGCAAACACAATGAGCTATCATCACATGACTAACTCAAACTACTAGTCAAGACCCCTCTTAATAGTACGGCAACCTATACTAGCAATCCGGTCTTCCAACCAAACACCAAGACCGGTAAAAGACTAGGAACACATCCTTAGCCCTAGCTAGTCATACCTTTGCCTTTCGCATCCTCTTGAAGCTTGATGACGCACATCCTTACTTCAAGTCCGGGTCATTGACTTGACAATCATCAACACATGATGATTTCCTTTGCTTCGGGATCTCGACTTGATGTCCATCAACACATGATGACATCTTCCATCCCGAGTCTTGATATGCATCAACCCATGATGCATTTTTCACTTGCTCTTCTCCATCAACACATGATGGACCTTCTCTTGACTTGATGATCAACTCATGATCATCTCCTCTTCTTGAACTTGACAAGCATCAACTCACGATGCATCCTTTAATTCAAGCTCTTCACTTTAATATCATCAACGCATGATGATTATCCTTTTCTTGAACATCATCAACACATGATGATTTCTTCTTCTTCAAGAATCACGACTTGATGACAATCAACTCATGATGTCATCCAAAGTCTTCATCACCCTAGAACATAACCTATTCATCCAACTCATGGAAAATGTTAGTCCCACAATATCATTAACATTAATTAACAAGATATACCTGCATAAATGCTTCTAAACAAGCCATTACTGACAGGTGCGGTATTACCGCCAACAGAATCCGGTAATACCGCTCTCTGGTAGTACCGTTTCTCAGATGCGGTACTACCGATTTCCAGAGTCTCAAGAAGTACAGAAAACACCTTCTCTGGAATTTACATACCACCAATATATTTGCGGTCATACCGCTACGCGGTAGTTCCGCCACATGAACTCGGTACTACCGCACATCGGTACTACCGCTTACCAAATGCGGTCATACCGATTTCTACTGAAATCCTTCCAGAAGCTTTTCGAAATGCAATGCATGACTCCTTTGTCTTGAGCCATGTTAATCTTTTATCACATTTGCATTTCCTTTTCATGTCATCATTTAAACTCCGGGACTAAGCCTTGAAAACATCTTAGCACACACATTAGTCCCACAACACAATTGCAAATAATTGAATATAGATTTGTATGAGTATATACGAACTACATAAGTTGTACATACTCAAAAGAGTGTATATGAACTACACAAGTCTCACATACTCATATACGTATATATGAACTACACAAGTTATATATACTCAAAGATATGTTTCAAAGTAAAGATCCTTAATATATGTGGAAAGAGAATATGGATCAATACTAATGAAACCACAAAATATAGAATGAACTCCCCCTAAATTTGTGCATACACAAATGTGTAATGGAAACATATGCACATATCCAAGTTAACCTTTTTGGTGGAGTTTAACCTATATTTTGGATCCGAGGAATGCAACAAGATATAATAAAAGAAGTAGAATGCATACCTCTTATATTTTCATCTTTATATCCAAACGAGACTAAGCAATAGATAATCAATAGAATTGTTAGTCTCTAGATTGTCATTTATGAATACATACCTGTTTGGATTTTTGCTTTTATATCCAAGCTGAGACTAAGCATGATATAACAATAGGAGTGTTAGTCTCACAAGTGCATTTGTCATTAATCACTTAATCACTTGCATGCCTCCATGATTTTCACCTTTATATCCAAATAAGACTACACAATATGTATATCAATAAAAGTGTTAGTCTCCCAATTAGATTTATCATTAATCACCAAAACTCCATTACTGCATAATGGCGGGTCTAGATCTTTCACCGGCAAGGTTGCCACCATTAGGTTCGTGATGCTATTACGATTCCATTTTAGCTCTTAGTTGGCGCCGCCGCGGCCGAAGTCGCCGGCGACAAGCCGTTGAACTCGCTCGGAAGTTTACCGTCGTAATCTTCCGTTTCTATCATTTAATTAGGACACATTAATTGCACAATTATTGTTAATCATTTGGTGCATTAATCATGTCTTAATCGGCCGCCGTGTCACTGTCTTGTGGGCCCAGGGGGGGGGGTTAAAGTCAAAAGCCAGAAGTTATTAGTGTCACTCTTAGGTTTATCTAGTGCCGACCATTAGTGGCATTAATTTGGTCCTTAGCCGCCTCCTTCAGTCGCTGCCAGGTGGGCCCCCATCTTTTAAATCCACCTCTGTGCAAGATCGTTAGGGCCCATTTAATTCTAATCATCACTAATTATTGGTCATTAGTACTTAAATCGCTGTCCTTAATTGACCCTCGGTCTCACTATCATGTGGGACCGCTTTGAAATTCCCTCCCGCGCACTTAAGCTCCGTGCGTAGCACTTTGTTGATTTTGGACCGTCGATCTCGTGATCAACGGCCCAGATCTTGAGAACATTCGGACTCTCCGGTTCTCTAATCTCTCTCGATCGTTCGTCTTTTGATGAACGACTGATATTCGTTTGCATTCGGACTCTCCGAAGGGAGGTGCACTCCGAGCCATTCATCTTGAGATCTGCGGCTGTGGATGAACGAGGCAACCGCACCGTCCGAATGTTTCCCTTCTCGTGACCCGTTGGATCTTGATCCAACGGTGGGCTCCTTTTGGACTCGCGTACGTGCGTTGTTCCCGGTGCGCGTGGGTCGTAGGATTTTAGATCAACGGCTGATAAGCATCCACGTCTTTTCCCTTTTTATTGGTTCTGTCTGGATCTCGGTAAGTAATTATTTAGCATCAGAAAATTGTATAAAAACTTTATAAATTCATAACTAATTCTTTTTGAACCCTTTTTAGTTGTTTCCAACTGTAATAATTTTGTCTTGACCTAAAGTTTTATTTAAATGCTTTTTGCCTTGTTTCGGTAATATAAAATCCTGTAAACACTTAAAACTTGTGTTCGACTATTTTAGTTTTTCTGGTAATTGATTTAAGTTTTGTATATTGATTTTCTTTTCTTGTGAATCTCCAAAATGAGAGATTTCAACCTTGATAAATTTGTTATTAACTAAACTTGAATATAAAAATAACTTTAGGCCCAGAAAAGCACCAGGAAAATTGTTAATAAGATTTAACCTTATTTTTAGCATTTAGAAAATCCTGTCAATTATGTAAAAGACCCAAATAATTCCCTGTAAATCCAAAATATATAAAATCAATGCTAGAAAATCTCTCTGTTAGCATACTACAGAGTAAAATAGGTTTTTTAGCATGCTTATGTTTCCGGAAAATGTGATATGCTAGGTTTTCAGCTTAGAAAAATCATAACTAAATCCTTATGACTCCAAATTTAGTAAACTCAACTTTGCTATGATTAGGATGGCATGTACTATCTGTCATAAAAATTTTAAGTTCCAGATCTTTCTAGAAAATTTTGCCATGAACAGTACCTGTAGTTAACTTAGGAAATGAATGAGCTGAGAGAGCTAGATTTCGCCATATCTTTTCATGCTTATTCCAAGCGCGTAATTTCTTGTTCCTAAAATTATTTAATTTCTTGTCCTTGCTGTTGTGTGTATTTCTTGTGAGTTTTGGATTTCTTTTGCTGTGGATTTCTTTTGGTGTTCTTTGCTCTTAGTTGATTATCGTCTTTTCGCGTTAGGTTCCGAAGAAATTGTTAATCTTGATACTGAGCCACAACAGCCAGATTCTGCACTTCAGCCAGGCAAGCAGATGTAGCATTCATTTGATCATATTGTTCCTACTAATTTTAAATTCTAATATGTTGTTTGCAAATCCTATGTATGCACTGCTATGTTGTTTTAAACTATTGTCGATAGTTGGCCCAGTAGTTGCATTATCAAGTAGGAAATGTTTATTCCTCTACTGTTGAGCCTAGGGCTACTTGCTGTGATTGTGGGTTCGCTGGATGGACCTTGGTCACTTAGTAGTTTACGTGTCATTGTGCTTAGTCGTGCTTAGTTACCGGTAGGAATGGGCGGTTATCGACTTGTCGATAACCTTGATCACAAACTGATTATGATACTATTGTTTTCAGCTCTATGCCTTATTAATTGCAAAACTAAAACAGAAAACAAAATGATTTGGACTTGGGCACAATGGTATGTTGGTGTGCTTTGGGTGTGACTGGAATGGTGCCCGAGTCAATTAAGGACCGAACTACTTGTGAGTACATGTTATCCGAGTATTTTTGTGCGTGCTAACCACACTAGAGGGATATGGGACCTCTCTTAGCTGAGTACTTTGGGATGTGTTAATTAATGAGTCGTGTGGTGGGTTGCATATTTAATTATGTGCAACATGGACATGTTTGTGGGGGAGGGGAGCACCCGCCGAGGCCGGTGTGTCCTGCTCCACGTATGGGTCCTTGTAATCCATATTTCGTCGACAGATCACTAAGGATTAACCCCCATACGTGCGTCTCTTGATTAGCATATTCCATTGGAAAGGATTCGTAGGACTCAGCCGTACCGGCATACCAAAGGAAGTGTGCTTAATAGCTTGGCAAAAAGGCGGTCTGAAGTGTGGGTACATTAGTACACCCCTGCAGGGTTTTGATCTATTCGAATAGCCTCGTCCTAGGTTATGGACACGCTTGGGTAAGCTTTTCAAGAGTTAGACTACAACAGTTTTAATTAAAATTTGATGGGTGGTATGAATCAGGGATTCATGCTATTTGTGGTGGCTATTGGGTTAGTCACTTCTAGGTGGTTACTTGATACTTATTGTTATTCGTTGTTATTTTAATGCTTCAAACTGAATTGACAAACTACTTTCAATCTAGTTACATTATTGCAAATAAAACTTGCTTTATGCGTCCAAATAACCATATAACCAACCTTCTTTTGATACAGCTTGCATGTAGCTATGTATAGGCTTGTTACTCGTAAGTCTTGCGAGTACATTATTATACTCACCTACATTGCTTGTTGTGTGCAGAGGAAGAAGGTGAGCCCGATGGGCCTCACTTTTGTGAGTTGTGCTGTGGCAGTGTGTGGGGCGATTAGCTTGGCGGCCCGGTCGGTTTCCCTGTGGTGTTATGTGGCTAACCGGTCGTCTTTTGGTTTAAGCCATCTTATGGCATCTTTTGCTTCCGCTGTTACTTACACTCTTGTCATTTGGCCGGTCGGCTGTTCTGTAATAACTTATATTATGTATGTCTCTTGGTAGACTTGTTATATTATGATGTATGGAATTGATGCATGCTTTGGTATGATGTATGTGTGCTGCATTTTCCGGGAAGCACATGTTCATCGAGGCACGGGTTATTTGGTTTGTGATACTAGAGCCAGTGGAAGGTTAAATATTACAAGCTTAATAAACCGGGGTCTCACAAGAAATCTAAATTCAAAGTTTTGAAGAAAGATTTTGTCTCACTTCAAAATGATTATGATGTTCTAAAAGAGGAACATGAAATTCTCCTTCTAAATGAGCTCACTAAGTCTAAAGTGGATATAGGCATAACATGTGATTTATTAAATGATATGCCATGTGTAGTTGCTAACCCTTGCATTGCTTCTAAGGTTAGCATATCCACATCTTGTGATGATTTAATTGATATGCCTTGTAACTCTAGTGAAAATACTTCTATTTCCTCTATGCTTGTTGAAACTAACCTTATAGAGGAAAACAAAAGGCTCAAGGCCCAAGTCGCAAATTTGAAAAATGACTTGAATAGAAGTCACAAAGGGAAGACCACTCTTGATGATATCTTGAGCAAGCAACGAAGCTCAAATGACAAGAGTGGAATCGGTTTCACTCCCAAGAAAAGGGAAAATAGCAAGATGAGACACAATCAAAGACACAACAAGAACATCAAGTGCTTTAATTGTCATCAAAAGGGTCACCTCTCCTCCAAATGCCCTAATAAGGAAGATTATAAAAGAGGACTTGGTTTCATCGCCAAGAAGAAGGCGAAGAGCATCCCAAAGCAAAGAGGAAAGAAATACTCGAATATCAAATGTTTTGGATGTTTTGAGAAGGGTCACATCGCCTCCGTGTGCCCTAACAAAAATGGTTACATTGCCTCGGTGTGTCCAATCGAGCTAAATGGCAAGTGGTTGTCATTAAAGAAGAGGCAAGCCGGCAATGAGTAAGATAAGAAGACATCAAAGGGAAGCAAAAGCCCTACTTGCTACAATTGCCGGGAAAAAGGATATTTTAGTAAGGAATGTCCCAAAGGTATCTCTCCTAAGACAATTATTTACAATGATCATTATTTGCTTAGGAAGGTGTCGGGACCCAGAATTACGATTCTGGAACCCTCTGTGTATACTGCACTAGTCCAGGATCACGCTAGTGCACACAGGGTTAACATAGGTAAATATCGATCCACACAAGCGATAAATAAAGTAAACGATTAGTTTGAATAACAATAAGGGTTTTGACCTTATGGTCGAGTTTACACTTATTAAGCCACGCAGGGCTAACAGAGAATAAAACAGCAGTGGAATGGAAATAACTCCAGCGTAGATCCCACCAATTCACCACAGGCAACCGACTGGGATCCAGACCTTAACGATCAACAACCTTCGGCGAACTCCTCCTCGAAAGCAGGCGTAGACTCCTCCTCTTCTGTAGGTTTGGGCGCAAGTTTTACAACAAGCGTGAGTACACAACCGTACTCGCAAATCATACCACAGAATACAATGTATAGATGCAGGCTTATTCCAAAGAAAAAGGCTTCTGTGGCTCTTTTGCATAAAAGCAACATTTGCAATTGAATACGAATAATAGATTGACATCATAATTCAAAACAAATAGACAATAATAATTTAACAATTGTTTCCACAAAGACACACAGCTAAACAGATTATTTCACATAGCCATATGATTGAGGTCACACAGCTCCCATCCCAAACATTTTATGAAAACTACCCCTCGTGTGAAATCCCGAGCATGTCCATGATCATGACGCGCTATTCGAATAGATTGTTTAACACTCTGCAGAGGTTGTACACTTTACCCACAAGATACAACTAGTGTAGCAAGCACTAATCGTAACAAAACAGTTCGGAAACTTCATCTCAAATATTGACATTCCCGATGTGCTTTCCCGCTATACCGGCTCACATAGAATTGGTATAACACACACCGCTGGACAGGGAAGCGACGAATCGTCCCGCGATGCAACCACCAAGTAGTCACACCTCCACCCTGTCACACAACCTAACCTATCCACCTGAACATCAATGCCGAGAATCCATAACTTACTAAGTTAGGCCCGTCCCATACCAGGCATGTGGTCGGACAGTAAGGCTCAGTTCAATGGCGCACAAAGTTAAGTCCTTAATTGACCAAGGCAAGACTTCCATGTTCTAACTAAGCCACACAGATTATCAGTCCCAAGCACACAGCTTCCCCCATATCACATAGTTTCCACCACTTGCCTCAGCCAAATCCTTTACCCACCCAGTTGGTTTTAGTGCAACACATGCCATCACGAAGTAATAACACATAGCACACAGTTTTACACGAAGTTCCATAGTCACTTAGTCATATTTAATAATTGCAACTTTCATGAGATGTGAGACTCGTAGCATGGCTAAGCAATTGTACTCGCATCTAACCAACCCACGTTGGTGCTACAATATTACCAACTAATAAACCAATCTAGGGTTACAAGGAATTATGACATACAAGGCCAAGGTGTGATAACAAATTTGGATAATAACTATGCCCAAAGCATTTAAATAAATAATTAAAATAGAATGCAGTACTTTGAAACAAAGTAATTTAAAAACTGGGTTCAAGATGATCAAAGGTATGACTTGCCTTGGAAAAGGTCTATGTACTGGTCTTGATCTTGGGGTGCTCCTTCTTCCACGAAATTCCCCGACGAATCGACATCTACTCGCAAACGAGACACAAACAAACAAAATAAATAAATAACAGAGGCAAAATAAACTCCAAAAATTAAATAAAAATCTCAGATAAATAGATCTCGAATTTAGACAAATTTAGAAATTTGAATGAGCTCAATCGGAGTTAGGATGCAAAAGTTATGAGCTCTGGAAGTTTTAAATCTAAAAGAAACCCTAATTTGGATTTTCTGGAATTTCCGAATTATTTTCCTGAAGAAAAATCGGATTATTGCGCAATGCTGACGTCAGCCCTCAGAATTTCGGAAAAAGATAAATAAAAGAATTCACTGACATGTGGGACCCACATGTCAGTCTCAAGGCTCACGGTAGACTAGGTCTACCGAGCCTGCTAGATCTGGAACCGGTGGACTGCCCACGCACGCGTGCACGTGGACGACGACTGGTGAAAGTATCTAGGCCCCTAAAATCGTGTTTTGGTAATTAATGATTATATGTGATTATTGGACTAATGTGTCTATTGAGTATTTAAAAGGTTAAGACCTCTTGGTGGGTTCAATGATAAAAAGCATACAGGGTAAATAAAGATTTACATGATTGAAGACAAGTATAAGTAGACAGTGATCTTTTTGTATTTTACCGGTCTTAGAAGAAAAGGTTGGAAGACCGGATTTTAGGTTAAACGTCGTACTATTAAGAGGGATCATGACTAGTACCTTGAAAACATGATCTTTTGCAATATGGATCAATTTAGGATCATGCATGCATCTGGTTTTGCTTTCCAAAAGCCTTTGAGATAAGTGTCAAAAATCGGTCATACCGACGTCTCTCTAGCGGTTGTACCGCTTGGTGCGGTATGACCGCATGTTACTTGGCGGTTCTACCGATTTACGAACTCCTCAGCCAACCAGGCGCTAATGCGGTACGACCAGCTCTCAGAGCGGTACTACCGCATTGCGATCGTTCCGTTTTTTTGTTGGCGGTTGTATAAAACCAGAACCGTTGCATTTCTGACTTAGAGCTCTCTGGGAAAATCGGTCTTACCGATATTGAAAAGCGGTCTACCGATCTGCGGTCGTTCCGATTCTTGTATGGTGGTACATTTTTTACAGAGAGCATGTCATCTCGGTCTTTTGGAAAACCCTTGATTCGGTCGTACCGCTCCTCTGTGCGGTATGACCGGAGGTTGCGGTCGCACCGCAAGTTTGTTGGCGGTCGTACCGCAAGAGTTGTTCAACGGCTATGTCAGAGCCATTTAAAGCCTCTGTTCTAGCCGTATCGCGTGCTCGATCTTGGGTGCGGTCGCATCGCACCTTAGTTGGCGGTCATACCGCATTTCGGTATTTCTCTGGTATGACTCTCCAACGGTCGTTTTTGTTGGTGGGTGGTATAAATACCCCCCCCCCCCCAACTGCACAAGGGCAGTATGCTAGACCACATTTAACATCCTTAGAGCCTTGTGCATTCATTCAACTCCTCAAATTCATTTGTTCACTCTTTGAGAGGTTGTTGAGCTCATTCAAAGTGCATTCATCATTCTAGTTGATCCTATTGCACTTGAGTGTCGTCCAGCGAAGGTCTTGGTTTGTTACTCTTGGAGTTTTGCCGAACTCCTAGACGGCTTGGCGGTGATTGCACGGTGATCTCTTCAAGAAGATTGTGAAGAGGCCCGGTGCCCATATTGTGAGTGGTTTGGTGTTCACCATCTCCGGAGTGGAGGAAGAACAACCAATAGTGATCGAGGAAAGGCTTAATACGTGGAGCCGGCTTGATTGGTTCAAGCTCCCTCAACGTGAACTAGTGAAGACCGGCAAGTCTTCGATACCACGGGAAAACATCGTTGTCTCATTGTGGTTATTCCTAGTCTTTACTCTTCCGCATTTATATTTCTAGCTTGATCTTTGTGCTTGTATTGCTTAGCTAGAAGTATAACTTGTTTAGACTAAGTTATTAATTAGCTTATCTCGTTAATTTGTTTAAAAGTTTAAAAACCTCCTATTCACCCCCCTCTAGTCGGTTATCCTTGATC
Organism: Ampelocalamus luodianensis; assembly: GCA_036346255.1. NCBI lineage: Eukaryota > Viridiplantae > Streptophyta > Magnoliopsida > Poales > Poaceae > Ampelocalamus > Ampelocalamus luodianensis. The sequence continues at coordinate 52,804,412 of CM070633.1, forward strand.
CTACAACTGGGCACCACGCACGCGACACGTAGGCGGCGATGCTGACATGGCGGCGAGGTAGCGGTGATGTGGATGACAACAGGAGCGGCGGCGCTCGGAAACCGATGACAACGGCAAACGGCGGCGATCCACCGGCGGTGAGTGGTACCGACGTGTAGCTCTCGCTATTGCGAACCTCTGGGTGCAACTCCGGGTGGTCGGGGCGATGGAGGTGGTCGGCGGCGAGCACGAAGCGGAGGTTGAGGCTCGGGCTCGACGGCAACGGCGTTGGAGGGGTCCTCCGGTGAAGATGAGGGCGGTGCCGAGGTGCGGGCGAGACGGCGATCCTGAAGGTGGGGTCCGGTGGCGACGAGGAGGGCTGGAACAGCGGCGGTGACGGCAGGGTTCCTCGGCCGGAGATGAAGACGAAGGCGGCGCCTAGGGTTTCTGGCGGCGCTGAACTCGTGGCGACTAGGGTTTTCAGAGGCGGCGAGGCTCGGGGTGCGGGATACGAGGGTCCTCGGGGCCTTAAATAGCCCCGGGAGGCGAGTCCACGAAGAACACGGCGCGGCGACGGAGAAATCGTGCGGAAGGTAGAGTCCGCGTCGGAGACGACGATGACGTGGCGGTCGGGGCCCACCTGTCGGCGACGGTGGCTCGGCGCGGGCGCGTGTGAAACGACACGGCTACGAAACAGACTCAAGGATCCGACCGTCCGTCCGAGATCGAACGGCTCACAATCAGTGGGACGTTCGGGCAGCCCGAATCGATCGTGCACATCCAACCGTCCATCCCTGATCGAACGGTGGAGGATGATCGGGGCGCTCCGAAGGAAAGAGAGAGAAAGCGAAAGGTCGACAGTGGGGTCCACCGTTCGCGAGGCGAGCTTGCACAGTGGGAGTTGGGCCGGCATGGATTTGGGCTGACGGCGGAGGGAAACGGGCCGGGGTTTTGGAAATTCGGCCCGAGAGGATTTCTGAGATTTTAAATAACTTTTCTATTTTAAAAAATACCAGAAATTCCAATAAGCAATAGAAAATAGCAAATGAACTCAGAAAAATTCTAGAAAAATCTAGAAAATATATCTGAGCACATAGAACCCAAATAAAATAGTTTTGACTATTGTTCATGTTGGGATTATTCACATTAAAGGTTTTTGTTTGTAAAGTCCAATATTAAACTTTTGAATTTAAATTCAAATAAATCCAACTGGTGAATTTTCTCCCTACTAACTATTAAAAGATTTTTAAACTCAGAAAATTGGGATGTTACAGAAGGATAGAAATGACAATGTGTTTGCTAAAATTGTTAGTTCATCTAAAACTATCATTAGAAGGGCCATTTGGGTGCCCAAAAGTATTGTGACTAACGTTCATGGACCCAACCATGTATTGGGTACCAAATGCACTTAAATGCGTAATAGGTACTTGGAGATGCATTGGAGGCTTGGCGTATTCATAAAGAGGTGGATTCCACCGTATGTCAACATTGGAGCCAAGTTTGAGGATAAATATATCATATCATAAGGCAATGCCATTTCGGACTAAACGCAGTTGGAGGGCCAAACTGACCGGACCTCTGGGTCTTTGACGCGGTCAGCTTTTTTCAGGAAAGGTTGTATTTGCGAATTGCTACTGATTTCTCTTTGCTGGACTAACCGCAGTGTTGTAACCAATTAGACTGGAACCCTGGATTGACCGGCGTGGTCAGCTTTTTTCAGTAGCATGAGACTATAATTTGCAAATGGTTGAAGTTCATGCACCTACTCCTTGTGGCATGATACTAAAGTTTTCAAATGTATTTTGCAAATTGTTGAAGTTCATGCATCATTCCTTTGGTTGATCTAAGATTGCTCATTGCTCTTTTGTTAGACTTAGGCCATGTGTTGGCTCTTTGGAGTTGTACTTCTTTATTTGATCAAATGTGTTTGAGATCATCAATAGATGGATTGTGTAGCCCTCTGGATAAGCTTTTCCATAGAGCCCAATATCACTTAGTTCCGACATCAAAGTCGAAAGTTATGATCTTTTTTTTAGTATCGCCTGTGTTGAAATTCAAGCTCAAACCGACTGGAAGTCCACTTAGACCGGACCCTGTGAGGGAGGACTGGCAAGGAATTATCTATAACGGCTAGTTTTATAGCGGTTGCACTGTAGCCCGGACTGATCGGCCCTAGACTGATCGGCCCTATGCTTGCGGACTGACCGAGTTTCCCTGATTTTCTGCAGATTCTTCTCCAACGGCTAGTTTTTGTGTGTGGGCTATAAATACCCACCTTGGTCAGTCAGAGGGTAATCTTTGACATCTCATTTCACTCTCTTGAGTTAGTGTGAGCTTCTCCACTCAATTGTACATGTGTTGCAACTTGTGAGCAAAGGGAGAGGTTCTAGTTGCATGTGTTGCGACTAGAATTAGATTGAGCATCCAATTATGCATGTGTTGCACTTGGTGAGAGGCAAGCAAGATGCTTAACTTATTACTCTTGGTGTTTACCGATACCTAGACGGCGTGAAGGCGTCGTGGTCCGACGATCTTCTGAAGAAGCTTATGAGAAGGCCCAGTGTGTTGTGAGTGGTTTGATGCTCGCCATCTCCGAAGTGGAGGAAGAGCAACCCCAAGTGGATCGAGGTGTTGGTTTAAGTTGTGAGTCAGTACAATTCATTTGGGCTTACCTTGGAGGTGTTGGCTCAATTCATGGAGCCGATCCAATTCGTTTGGGCTTACCTCAACGTGGATTAGGGGAGATCAGCAAGTCTCTGAACACCACGGTAGAACATTCTTGTGCCATTGTGGTTTGCTCTCTTGTGATTTACATTGTGCAATTTACATTCCTATAATTAAATTGATTGCATGTCAAACTAGGATTACAAACCTTTGCTTAACGAAAACTAGAATCTTTAGGTTTAAATTGTGTAAAACCAAATTGAATTTCGCTTCCGTATTAGAAATTTGTTTTAGCCTTAGAGATTTTCAGAAAAAACTATTCACCGCCCCCCGACCTCTAGTCGGCCTCCTCGATCTTGCGACAATAAAGGATTGATAAGGGTCAAGCTAAAGGTAATATATAGCCTAAGGATCTTTTTATAGTTTTATCGGTCTCAGTGTTTGGAGAAAAGATCGGATTTATAGGCTAGATGTCATACTATAAAGAGGGATCATGGCTAGTAGTTTGAGAATTTATTTTGTGCCAACTTGATCAACTAAGAGTCATATATTGCATTTATAACAGCTTCTGGAAAATGTTTTTCAGTAAAAACAGTAGTGCCACATCTGAGAAACGGTAGTAGCGCGGTGCGATATGACCGAATTCTAGTTGGTAGTACGTATTTTTCAAAAAGTATGTTTTTCAGGTGTTTCTTCTATCCTGAAAAACGGTATGACCGCATCTTCTGAGCGTTTCTACAGAGCTTGTTTTAGAGATTCTTTTATTCCCTAGAAATCGGTAGTACCGTTTTAGCCGAGCGGTATTACCATTGTGCGGTAATACCGAACCTTGTGATTGCGGTAGAACCGTACCTTTTTATAACGGCTAGTTCAGAGGCATTAAATGAACAGCGGTCGACCATTGAACAGTGGTTGTGGTAGTACTGGTCGATTAATGGCGGTACTACCGCATGTGCTGAGTTTTTCAGGGATTGTCTTCAAACGTTTGGTTTTTTGGTTGGGGGCTATAAATACCCCTTACCAGCACCAAGCTCAGTAACTTAGACCTTATTGAATACATTTGAGCCTTTAATGCACTCTCCTCTACTCATTTACTCATATTTCACATTTTGAGGTAGTTGAGAGCATTCAAGTGCATTTGCATCGTTAGTTGATCTTTTTGGCACTTTATAATCTTCAAGTAAGTGCTACGATTTGTTAGTCTTGGTGCTTGCCGGCACCTAAACGGCTTGGAGAAGGTTTACACGATGATCTCTTCAAGAAGAGTGTGAAGGGGCCTGGTATCATTTGTGATTGGTTGGATGCTCACCATCTCCGAAGTGGAGGAAGAGCAACCTTAGTGAAATCGAGATGTTGAGGCTTAATTCGTGGAGCCGGTCCAATTTATTTGGACTTACCTCAACGTGGATTAGTGAAGACCGGCAAGTCTTCGATACCACAAGAAAACATCGATTGTCTTCATTGCGATTTTCTCTCTTGGCATTACTTATTCCGCATTTACATTTCTAGCTCTTCTTTGTGTATAATTGCTTAGTTAGAATTGTTTTTAGTTTATACTTGGGGTGCCCTAGCGAAATTCTTGAAATTTATATCTTGACTTGTACTAAAATCTTTAATTAGATCATACTTGTTGAAATTGTTAATCAAAACATATGATTTTTTAGAAACCTCCTATTCACCCCCCTCTAGTCGGTCATTCTTAATCCTACAATAGGCAACCCCACTCGATCGAAAAAGACGGGGCTACCCCTAAGGTTTTCTTAAAAGCATGGTCATTTATGTAACCTCACCTTCTCCCCCGTCCCGTCCTATAAATAGGAGCCCATTGTACTACGAGGGAGGAAGACACTTGTACATTATTTCACACTTGAGCAAATACAAGTTGAGTGATACCCTTGCATACTTTCGCTTCATCTCCTACTTATGCATTCCCAGAGGTCGACGTAGCCGACCGGGAGTGCCTACAAATCTACTGTCTAGACACGTATCTATGACACATTGAATGCAGGAGGATCTATAGTGTATGACATTAAAAGGAAATCTACCGTCCGATTGAAAATCAAAGGTCAAGATAAATAGCTATAGTATTTTCACTATAGTACATATTTCACTATTGTTACAGTGTTTGATACAGCACCACTGTGGAGCACTATTCACACACTCACAAAACATTGTTTACACAGATCCCTCAACGGAGAAAAAAATGGTTCATAGTGAGGTTAGGGAAATTTTCCCCACATACCACTCAATGTTGGAAATGGATCCTCTTGAAGGATTCAATGCAGATGGTCTACAGTACACGATATTAGGAAGCGACCTCCACTGTCCGATCAAAAATCAAAGGTCGAGGGCGATAGCTACAGTGTGTTGCTATAGTGTCTTCGCTGCAGTAAATACTCCACTGTTGCTACAGTCTATGCGGAGTGTTGTTCACATGCTCACAAAAATGTTCTCGCAACAAACCTCTGCAGTAATACAAAGGATCTGGATACCTCAATATTACCCCTTCCTTCGCTACTTGTCCTTCTATGTGACTTGATTCACCCTTTTGACCTCGCTACCACGAACTCTCGCCACTGCACCGGTGTAGTGTAACGAGAACCAAGGAGGCGTTAGCTCTAGAGAATGGTGCCCTAGTGTAAGATCGAGGAGGCCGACTAGAGGGGGTGATAGGTGTTTTAAAACTTCTATGCGCTAGAACCGATTTCTAATGCAGAAGCTAATACAAATACGGTTTTGCACAATTAAAACCTAAATCAACTAGGTTCAACTAAGTGCACCAACAATACAAGTCTATTGATAATAATCAATCAAGTATGGACTTGTAAGCAATTCAATTTAAGCAATGTAAATGATACTATTGCAATCATACACAATGAATAAGCAATTTGATACAAGGTATATAAATTGCACAATGTAAATCAAGCATTCATACACAATGAATGTAAGTTCAATAGTAAGGCAATAGAGATCACACCACAAAGACACGTTGATGTTTTACCGTGGTGTTCGGAGACTTGCCGGTCTCCCCTAATCCACGTTGAGGGAAACCCAAACCAATTGGGCCGGCTCCACAAATTAAGCCTTCCTCCGAGGTATCAACACCTCGCTCCACTAGGGTTGCTCTTACTCCACTCCGGAGATAGCGAGCACCAAGCTACTCACAAACACCGGGCCTTCTCACAAGCTTCACTTGAGAAGATCACTGGACCACGACACCTCCACGTCGTCTAGGTGTCGGCAAACACCAAGAGTAATAAGCTAAGCCCCTTGCTTGACTCTCACCGAGTGCAACACATGCACAATTGGTTGCTCAATCCAATTCTAGTTGCAACACATGCAACTAGAACTTTTCTCTTTTGCTCACAAGGTGCAACACATGCACTATTGAGTGAAGAAGCTCACACTAGCTCAAGTAAGTGAAATAGGATGCCAAATGTTGTCTCTCAACCAGCCAAGGGGGTATTTATAGCCCCCACAACAAAAACTAGCCGTTTCGAGTCGAAACAGACAAAAACTAGCCGTTACAGCATTGGTATGGTACTACCGCAGTTATACGGGCGGTACTACCTTTCTGCGGTACTACCACTGTTATAAGGGCGGTACTACCGCAGCCCAATTTTCAGCACAGACGACACTCGGTAAAAAGGTCATAACTTTTGACTCCGATGTCGGAATTGAGTGATCTTGGACTCTATTGAAAGCTTATTCAGAGGGATACACAACCCACCTATTTGATTGATCTCAAACACATTTGATCAAATCAAAAAGCACAACTCAAAAGAGTCACTATCATGGTCTAAGTCCAAAGAAATAGCAACAAGCAATCTTCGACCATGTCAAAGGAATACACATGAATCTTAACCATTTGCAAAACACATTTGCAAACTTAGATCATGCCACAAGGAGTAGGTACATGAACTTCAATCATTTGCAAAATATATTTGCAAAGTATAGTCACATGTTACAAGGATTAAATGCATGAGCCTCGACTATTTGCAAAACACATTTGCAAATAATAACATCATGCCACGGTGAGCTAGAGCAAGCAAGATTGAGCTATCAACACATGATGAGACTCAAGCTACTAGACAAGACCCCTCTTAATAGTACGGTAACCTATACTAGCAATCCGGTCTTCCAACCAAACACCAAGACCGGTAAAAGACATGGAACACATCCTTAGCCCTAGCTAGTCATACCTTTGCCTTGACCATCCACTTGAAGCTTGATGGCGCACATCTTCAGTTCAAATCCGGGTCATCATCTTGATATGCATCAACCCATGATGCATCCTTACTCAACACATGATGAGTCTTCTCTTGACTCGATGATCAACTCATGACCATCTCTTATTCAAGATCTTGATATGAATCAACACATGATGCATCATCTTTTGAACCTTGACTTGATGACAATCAACTCATGATGCCATCCAAAGTCTTCATCACCCTGGAACATAACTTATTCATCCAACTCATGGAAAATGTTAGTCCCACAATGTCATTAATATTAATTAACAAGATATACCTGCATAAATACTTCTAAACAAACCATTACTGATAGGTGCGGTATTACCGCCAACAAGCATCCGGTAATACCGCTCTTCGGTAGTACCGTTTCTCAGATGCGGTACTACCGATTTTCAAAGGCTCGAGAAATACAGAAAAACACCTTCTCTGGAATTTACATACCGCCACATAACAAACGGAACAACCGGGTTACGGTAGTTCCGACAACATATTTGCGGTCATACCGCTACGCGGTAGTTCCACCACATGAACTCCGGTACTACCGCACATCGGTAGTACCGCTTACCAAATGCGGTCATACCGATTCCCACTGAATTTCTTCCAGAAGCTTTTCGAAATGCAATGCATGACTCCTTTGTCTTGAGCCATGTCAATCTTTTATCACCTTTGTATTTTCTTTTCATGTCATCATTCAAACTCCGGGACTAAGCCTTGAAAACATCTTAGCACACACATTAGTCCCACAACACAATTGCAAATAATTGAATATAAAGTAACATGAATATATATGAGCTACACAAGTTATATATACCATGAGTATATACGAACTACAAGTTGTATATACTAAATATTAGTGTATACGAACTACACAAGTTGTATATACTCATATGGATATATTAACTACACAAGTTAAATATATTCAAGGATATGTTTCAAAGTACAGATCCTTAATATATATGGAAAGAGAATATGGATCAATACTAATGAAACCATAAAATATAGAATGAACTCCCCCTAAATGTGTGCATACACAAATGTGTAATGGAAACATATGCACATATCCAAGTTAACCTTTTTGGTAGAGTTTAACATATATTTTGGATCCGAGGAATGCAACAAGATATAATAAGAAGAAGTAGAATGCATACCTCTTGTATTTTCATCTTTATATCCAAACAAGACTAAGTAATAGATAATCAATAGAATTGTTAGTCTCACAAATAGATTTATCATTAATTAATACATACATGTTTGGATTTTTGCTTTTATATCCAAGCTGAGACTAAACATGATATAACAATAAGAGTGTTAGTCTCATAAGTGCATTTGTCATTAATCACTAAAATACTTCATTAACACATAATGGCGGGTCTAGATCCTTCACTTAGCCCACGTCCTATGTCATATGGAGTGGCACAATAGCTATTGGATGGTGGTGGCCTGACGCGAAGAGGAGGTTGGTGCAGCGAGATTTTTCTTTTTTTCCCCTGGTTTTTCTCCCATTTTTTTGGGGATGTGTCATTTTCTTCTTCACCTCCCAAATGATTTGTAGAGTTGTTTTCCACGGGACAAAACATTTCCCTGAGATTTGGGGATTTACTCCACAATGGGTTTTAAGGAAATTGTATTGTAAATCCTTAAACTTGCGAGATTATGCCACTTAGCTCCCTAAACTTACATTTTACTTTCTCAGTCCCCTGAACTTGCGAGGTTGTACCACTTAACTTCCTAAACTTGTATTTTACTTTCTCACCCCCTTGAACTTGCGAGGTTCTACCACTTAGCTCCTTGATCTTGCGTTGAAGCGAAGTTCGTCGGATGCAATGCTGGTGATTTTGTCCCCTCCGAGTCCGTGGACTCGTCACCGTCCCATTCTGGCCGTGTTCATCGTCTCCGTCACTTCACGTGGATAAAAAAACAAATTCTTAGGACCTAGGAACGCACCGTGCTCGCGTCTTCACCGGAGTTCCACCGTCGCGGCTTGCCGCCACTCTCACCCTTGCCTCCTCTGAATCAGTCGTGAGAGAGAAGAACATTCTCAGTGCTAGAGTATGGGCACAATACTTCTCTCTCTCACAGTGATTCACCAGCTCAACCTTTTCTGTTAGCAAACGACCAAATAGACTTCGTGCAGGGTGAGTAGCTTCTGCTCTGGCACTAGGAATGTATTTCTCTATCTCACGGCCGACTCAGAGAAGGTAAGGCGAGGGCGATGGCAAACTATGACAGTGGAGCTCCGACGATGACGTAAGCACGGTGCGTTCTCAGGCTCGAAGAATCCGTTTTTGTCGGTGTAAAGTGATGGGGACGATGAACACGGCCAAAACGGGGTGGCGACGAGTCCACCGAACTCAGAGAGGACGAAGTCGCCAGCATCGCATCTGACGAATTTTACTTCAACACAAGTTCAGTGAGCTAAGTAGCACAACCTTGTAAGTTCAGGGGACTGAAAAAGTAATATGCAAGTTCATAGAGCTAAATGACACAACCTTACAAGTTCAGAGGCTGAGAAAGTAAAATATAAACTCAGAAACTAAGTGTCACAATATCATAAGTTCATACTTCATAGACCGCGGTGTAATTTTCAAATGAGTTTTGCCTCCGAGTACCAAACAAGCTCTAAAAGAACTAGAAGAAGAAGAATTGGCTCCGACCGGTCAAAGAGAAAGCCTGCGTTGCCTTGCACGGGCCGGGCCGTATTCAAGCTGTCGGCGTGGGATCCGCGTAGACTCGAGCGTGCAATGGGTCCACGGGCCGGCCCACTCGGCCGCATTCAAATTCTCTGGCGTGAGGCAGGCAAGGTCGGCATGTTGGTCCACATAAACCTGCAGTAATTAATGTCTGCATCACGAAAGCAGCTTGATCGTGATGAAACTGTAAAAATAATCCTGCGCTTGGTAGCCAAGAGATAAGTCTACTATTACTGTAGCACTTACTGTGCTAATTGGAGTTGTTTAATGCCCGCGTGCAAAATTTTCTATACTACTGTAACTCGTTGGTCCCGCACAAGCAAATTTAATGCTGACCCCGGCAGGTAAACATGATTAAGCACGGCACCTATATCCGCCGGGCTAATCTACTCCTTGTTCCTCTTCGGCTGCAAATCGATCCTCCATGGCGGCGCTCGCCTTGCCGCCGACCGGCGCCGCCACCCAGCCCGCCCAAGATGACCCAATGTACGGCTGCCTTTCTCTTTGATTCTTCTTAGGATTGATGGGGTCGGAATTTGGTGCCTCTTTTGTGATTTCTTGATGTTCTTGCTTCGATGCAGCGGAATCGATAAGCCTGCCGGTGGTGCTGCAGATCCAAGCAGCATCGACTCCGGGTACGTGTTCTCCGAGCAAGAACTGTGTTTTTTTTGCTTGTTTCTTGAGATTTCAACTCGTGGATTTGTGTAAGATGGTTGATTTCTATGGACAGGTGGGTTGTTCTGGGGAAATCCGACGTAGTTCCGGCGGAATTGGCCGCGGCCGCCGCCGCCGCCGCCGGCCACCGACGCCTCGGCTTCTCGCCGCTGCCGATGTTACCTATCTGGTAGGAATTAGGAACAGAAATAGTGTACTGTGTGCGAGTGCGACTCTTGTGAGATGAATTAATTGCGATTGATCATATCTGATGTTTTTTTTTCTCAGGGTGCAGATGGTGCTTGGAGGCGTGGTATACACGGCCGTGCCATTCTACAAGAGGGTCAGGAAAGTCGAAGGTACATACATACACAATCCAATAGTGGTTTCCTTTATATCGATACGATACCATTGCTAATTTTGCAAACGACACCGGTGATAATCATCTCCAAAGTCCATGAGTTGCTTATTGGTTACTGATAATCAACTTTACGAGTACTATCATGAAGGCACGCCCATGTGTGTGTGTATATATATACTCACTCCTGTTCTTATTGCAATGATTGGGTTGCTAATTTGTTATGTTAGGCGAGGCGATAGAAAACGTGGAAACTGCTTTGGAGGTTGTGGAGCACGCTGCCGAGGTGACAGAGAAGCTAGCTGCTAATATGACCAATTCCCTACCCGAGAATGGATCCCTGCATAAGGTGGCTGAGGAGGTCGAGTACATTGCTGAGGAAGTGGATAAGGATGCACATAAGGTTGAAATCATCATTAAGAAGGTCTGTGATGCATTATCCATACCCTTAGGGCTTGTTTGGGAAACCCATTCCTAGTCGGGATCTATGTGGATGAGCCGAGAATTTGAACTAAAATTACAGCCCATCTACATGGATGAGCAGGGATTTTGGTTAGTTAATGATATACTTGTTTCCATGGTATATGTCAGCATAAATGATAATCTTATGTATGCACGGATTCATGATTAGACGTTCTTTTTCATTAGATGTTAGTAAATGTTACTCATAGAAATAACATACACAAGAACACATTTCTGACCAATTCAGAGTAGTAGCGCCTGACTTTAGGTTAGTTGTTGCTTGTAAGGAACTGAGGACAGATTCAATATTTTTCAGCAGTTCTGTATACTAAGAAATATATGACTTGGGACTGGGGAAAGCATATGTTTACTTGGTAGTGAAAAAAGAGTGCTGCCATGGTTTGTCTGCAAGCAAGCTTTGGTGGCTTCATGTCAAATTTTCTACAGGCGTCCTGCGTCCAGCTAACTTGTACAGTATGCATTGCATCTAGATTCTAGATAAATACAATTAGTTTGCTCTCATCCTGTTAATTTTTTTTTTCATGTCTACCATTCCTGGTTCCTTGGTTATGAAACGTCCCTGCTCACCATTACAGATTGAAGAGGTCAGTGACCAGATTGACGCTGCAGTGGAGCCTGTCATTGAACAACTTGAGAAGGAATTCAAGCCAAACCCTGCATCCTTTGCTGGATCAGATGCCCAGAAATGATCGTTCATATAAATTGAGGAAGGAACCCCAAAGTGTTCCCAGTTGTAAATATTGTTGATGTTTCGTTCGTTCTTTCTAAATGTCTACGTGTAAATATGTTTATGATGCCGTAAGAACTAGAACTACGCCATGGTTATAGTAAGACATGGTGATGGTGTGCTGGGTGCTCGAATCAGAAGCATACTGAACCCTGGATCCCTGATGGTATTAAGAACATTTTACATTGAATATGTTGTAGTACAGCAAGTCTTAAAACTACATCTGAAGAATGAAGATGTATCAGCGTGCATCATCTTCCAGTACATCATGCAATTGTTGTTGCTAAGACGCAATGAAAAAGATTTGGGCAATATTCCTTACCTTGCAGAGGTCACTTGAGTTGGAAAATTTCATATAAATGTAGTTGACATGTGGCTTCAGACTCCATGTATCATCCTCATATTGTATGATATTTTTCAATTTATACCTCTTTTTTAGAGAGTATGAGACAAACGCACATACTCAACCCACCACACTCATACTATCCATGCACACATGAGTGGGCGTTCCCTACACATGATAGGAATTTATTGGATGTATCCAAAGCCTCACAAAGTATCAGGGCACGCTCTTCCACTGAACGTTCTTGCGTGCCTACTCCTAAAATCGGTGGACACTAGTGCCAAGTCGAGGACTTAAACCGTGATGGACTAGGTGCACACCCGCACACATAGCCATATGACCACACGTCATCTTCCCAATTTATACCTCTTTTTGCGATGTATTGCGGTAATTTTCCAGGAGGGGGCCTCTTGATCAGCGCTTGCTTCTGGGATTTAGGCAAATGCCATCTGTTGTATTATGTTTTTTAAATGAAGGCAGGAGTTCTGCCGATCAATTAAAGACGGGAAAGAGGTTCATAGGCATAAAAGAGAGAAAAGAAAAGGGGGAGCGAGAGCCCGCAAGAAAAAGACAACACTAGTTCGCTGAGGGGCTAGGGCTACAAGAGAAGGAACGGCTCATAATCAAGACTCGTGGAACGCCCTTTTCCTTTGCTCAATCGCTTCCTTGGTTTTCGCTACCACCTCTTCTGACATGGCTTATTTATTTTGGAAAACTCTTTATTTCTCTCTTTCCAAACATTCCACATGATGTAAATTGCTATTCCATTGAATTCCCATCTTTGAACTTTTGAGACAGCGCTAGAGGCTTGCTGCCACCCGTCGATGATGCGAGAGTAGTAAAAGGGTTGGAAGCGTTACAGAACGTCAAAGTTGTACCATCCTAGCACCAGGTTCCACACAACCGAAGCAAAAGGACATGAGAGACAGAGGTGATGTCCTGTTTCATGGTGGCTGTTACAAAGCAGGCAAGAATGATGATGAGGTCAGTCTCGGACCGCTAGGTTGTCAGCCGTTAGGATCTTGTTTTAGACTAAGGTCTAGGCGAAGAATTTGCATTTGTTTCCCGCCCTTGCTTTCCAAATGATTTCAGTGCGGTAGGTTTCGTAGATCCCTCGGAACTGCACGAAATACACCGATTTGCAAGTGTACTGTCCGTGGTCTGTCAAACACCACCTGATGACATCTGGCATACCCAGTTGTAAATGAATCTCCTGTAGTCAGATCCAAAGATGGACACATTCTTCCAACTGGGTAGGGTTGGATATTTTGCCTCTGAGAGCTCTAATCCAATTACTGTTGCGCATGTCGTCATGGACTTATCTATTTTTTCTCCTAGTGATCGCAAACAGATTAGGGGCAAGAATCTTTGGTGTGTCACCTTCTAGCCATTTTAATTACTGTTGTATTATGTTAGTTGGGAGAAGTTGGGCCGACCTTAATTTTCCTTTTTGTTAGAGTTTTCATCTGTACGATAGGTTTGCCCACCAATGAGCCAGCAAAATGGGCCGTCAGAGAGCATTTCGCTATACTATGGCATCATGCGAAACTCAGTTGGAGTGTCGGGACCTGGATTTGCAACCAGGAACACTATGTATATATCAGTACTAGTCCCTAAATCAGTAGCTAGTGCACATATTTACATCACTGAATATTAAATGCATATCTCACAAAAGTAAAACTACTACATATAATATTAAACAATACGTAAATAGATCGTACAGTTGCTTAACTTACACACGGGCCGATCAAGCCAAATACCTTAAATATCTGTAGCCGAAACGGAAACAACACTCAAGTGGAACCCTCAGGATATGCCCACAGGCAATCGACTGGGGTTCGCGACCTAGTTCTTGCCTTCTTCGATTTCCAGTCTTGTTGAACGCAATTAAGCATCTGCATAACCTTCTTGTTCAATTACTAAACGATAGTAATTGAGAAACAGTGAGTACAAAGGTACTCAGCAAGCCACCACACATAATTAATTATAATAGATGCAAGACTGAACAAGGGAAGACTTAAGGTTCTTTTATTTGCAAGAAGTCACATTTGAATTAGATTAAATAGAAGATCTGAGACCTAGCATTTTAACTAAACCAGTTGTAGTGAAATTGAGTAATTGTTGTATAATAGAAGCAAAGATTTCATCCACCTATTAAACCAGAGAATGGTTCCCTCAGCCGTATGCTAAATAGTTTTTAGGGTTACTCCACCCAATATTATCCACCAAGCTAGCCCCACTATGACCAAAATCTAGGGTTACCACCACCCGACAGTTTTATTCTACCCATAAATGATTTTTATAAAATAGAGACTATGGATATCATGAGAATATGCGCACGATCTTAGGATGATGAGACAATTGGCAATGACGTTGCGGGTTTGCGAAAACACGCGTTTTCGGAGAAGTGCTTATGCTGTCAGGTCTCAGGCGGTCTGACTGGCCTTGGTGGCGGTCAGACCGGTTCTGTCTCGGACTGTTTTGCTAGTGAGAGGATGGCGGTCTGACCGGCCAGAGCGGCGGTCCGACCGGCCAGTGTGGCGGGCTGATCGGCTACCGCTGAGAGGTCAGACCGGCCATGAAAGTGGCTTTGGATTTTTGAGCTGGGCCAAAAATGGAGGGTGTAGGCAAGAGAGGAGGTTCTACTACTCTTGGTCTCATAATTTTTGGAGCCTCCGGGCAAAAGTTCTATTCGTTTGAAATTTTCAGAGAGGTTGCGGATTTCCAAGTTGGGATTTTGGCTAAGTCCCTTGGGGACGGTCAGACCGGCCAGTGGGCGGTCCGACTGCCAAGGGTGGCGGTCTAACCGGTTTTGACTTGTTCATCGGCCCGTGTGGCGGCGATGTTTGCTTGTTAGGTCAAGTTCATGGGTTTCATGGCATATGTGTTGCATGATGCATGTTTTGACTAACGTGGGTCAAGTTGTGAAGAGCTTGTTCCCGGAGATGGTTTCTTGGTCTATTGTTGTGCAGGTGGCTTGCAGGTCTATGACAGTCAACGGCAAGGAGGATCGGTACTAAGCTTGGAGAGCTGAGGTCCAGAACGATCAAGGATGCCGGGTGAGGTCAGAGGACTCAAGCGGGGCGCAGAATGGACAACGGTGACCGAACGGGCAGTTTGGTGCGACTGGTTGGATCAAGCGGAGTGAGAGGCATTGCAAGTACTCAGTGGTGTCGGTGGGATCTGGACGGGAGAGACTTGACGACATGAAGCCGTTGATCAATCTAAACGTGGCGAAGCAGGCGATTGCTTCACTAGGATTGGACTGGGTCTTTTGGAGAAAGATCGAGACAGGGGTATTTTGGTAATTTCACCAAATACCATCTTGGTGACTTTTGGCTAAACCGCAGCACGGGTCGGCGACGGGTGAAGCGGTTTAGGTCAATTGATAATGAAGACGACGCTTTAAAATGTGTGCGTGTGTTAACCCGTTTGTGTGTTAGGGTTTAATGGGTGTCCTAATGGTATATTCCCTAATTGCTTAGCCTCCATATACATAGGGGATGTTGGGCTGGTTGCTATGCTTGCTAAAGCCAAAGGAGAGCCAGCCAAAACCTCTTGTGTGCCCTATTTGGTTTAGGGTTTTGAGGAGAGAAAGGGAGAGCTAGGGTTTATGGATTGGATTGAGTGTGTGCTCACGTGGTGAGCTTTGTCCTCCTAGATTGGAGTTGCTGTAAACATCAATCATCCATCTATCCAAATCAATCTAACCAAATTTCACAAGATGAATCTCTATTTCGTTTTTGTGTTCATCCTCTTTATTTGATGATTTTGGAGCTTTCTTTGATTCGTGAGTTTTTGGTTTGTTTCTTGCCCTCATCTACCTTGCTGTGACATGTGGGAATATATCTAGGATCATCTAGGTCATCAATCTTCCACGAGCAAGTGTTTGATCAAGTTTTCATTTTTGTTCGGTTTTGAACCCTCCTTCGGTAAAATGAAAAAAGGTCAAAACTTTGTTGTGGATCTACTCAATCGTTGCTTGGAATAGGTTCCTAATACCATTAGGAAGGTGTGTTCAAATTTGGTCAAGTTTGGCCGTGTAGGTCAAAAGTTTGACCGATTTTAGTTTCGGTTTTTGGGCTGTTTTTCTGCTCTGTCTGCTGTTCATTGTCAGGAGCGGTCAGACCGCTCATCTGAGAGGTCAGACCGCTAGGCAAATCGGTCAGACCGCCCCTGTGAGAGGTCTGACCGCTAAGCAAATTATTCGACCCGATTTCTTGAGAGGTCAGACCGCCCGAGACATTGTGATTTGAGTTTCTGTTGGTTTTGCTTCGGGGTTTTGATTGGATTCAAGGCATAGCTTCCACTGTGCTTAAGCATTGATCTTCATAGCTCTCATAGCTATTGGAGAGATTTATAAATTGGATCCATTCTTTGTGAAAAAGATTTTGAGCTCCTATTCACGCCCCCTCTAGTCGCCTTTCTGATCCAACAATTGGTATCAGAGCCTCGTTTGCTCTTTTGTGATCTTAACCGATCTTTGAGCATGGCGACCAGTTTGACGACTTGTGAGCGCTTCTTTCTATCTTGTCGTGGTTCTTTTATCGTTGATGTCCGTCATGACAAGAGGCTTGAGCATACCATATTTATGTGGTCAATTGAGAAGCAATTCACCTACGATATTTGTGGCTACCCCTTTGGTTTTGATTGTTCTAGTTTCAAACATAAGTTCCCCATGGAGCCCGAGGAGAAGGAGCCCATTAGGATATGTGGAGTAGCGATTGAGGATGAACATGTTGGAGAGCTTTCCGAGGATGATCATGATGAGTCTTCTAAGAATGATCCCCTACTCAAGCTAAGCAAGGTGAGCAAAGAAAAACTTATAAATGTCTTGTCTACATATGATCATAAACTAATTGCTCTTAGGAAGAAAGTGAAATTGTTAGAAAGAGAGAAGGGTGATTTATCTCATGAGCTCTCCGAATTGAAAACATCCATGTGTGCTTATGATTCCTTACTTGTAGACATGGATAACTTGAATAATTCTCTTGCATGCCTAAAATCTGAAAATGAATTATTGAAATTAAATGCTTCTATGCCATGTGATTCTTGTGTTGCCTTACATCATGAGCTTGATAATGCTAAGTTAGAAATAGGCAATCTTAGATCTATGGCTAGAAGTGATTGTGATTCTTGTGTAGGCATGCTTGCTGAACTTGAGAAGTTGAAATTGACTAATTCCATGCATCTTGAGCAATTAGAGAATGCTAGGGCTGAAATTATTGAAATTGAAGCTAGCCCTTGTAGCATGTGCTTAAAGTATGAAAAATTGCTTAAGGATGGTTTAGTCTCTTGCAAGAATTGTGCTGTTTCATAAAATGAAATTGATGCTTTGAATTGCATGATTAATACAAAAGCATCATTAATTTCTTGCACATCTCGCATTTCCTTGAAGAGCGAGGTTGAGTCTTTGAAGAAATTGCGCGATGATATGAGCGCCAAATCATGTGAATCTTGTATTTGCCTTCACTCCGAGATTGATGTTCTCAAGATTTCTTTTGCCTCTTTGCATTCGGAGTTGGAGTCTTTTTGTGCTAAACGTGAGTCACTTGATGTTGGTTTTTGTGCCATCGCCTTGAGTAGCTCTTCCTTGGCGAGTACGACTTCTTGTGACTCTTCTTATGTTGTCCATGGGATTTCAAAAGACAAAGGTGCTTCTTCTTCAAATGGTACTACATCTTCAAAAAGGAAGTACCATTGCACCTTTTGTAAGAAAAATGGACACACTTTCGAGTTTTGCTTTCGCCGTTTGAAACATGAGCATTGAGTGCGTCGTTGTATCTCTAGGAACACACATAGTCTTTCTCATGGCATGTGTAAGCCTAGTGCCGATACGAGGGCGAGTCATGATGTTAGTTCTCCTAGGACTTCTTCTTTGAGCGACAATGGTGCTTCGTCCTCTCGGACTGTGTCTTCTAGTAGACCTTTACACCATTGCTCATTTTGCGAGAAGAATGGACATCATGTGGATTTTTGTTTCCGGCGTGCAAAACATTTGCGTCGAGCTCATGCTTCTAAGTTTCTTAGTGGGCATAATCTTTCTCATGACATGCACACTAAAGAGCCTAGCACGAAGACTCGCTTTAATGATGGCTTCTTTGACACATTTTCTAGTGGTGTTGGACATCATCGTGGACTTGGCTTCCATGGTTTTGGTTTTATCCCACGAGCTGCCCCGAGGCAGGATTTTTTCCGTCTTCCAAGAGGTGGACCTCGTTTTGTTCATCAAGGTACATACCCACGACGAGGATGTGTGAGTTTCATTGGTGCTTCTGTTGGTTCTCATCATGGTGCTTTCAAGCAAGGTCGTCGCCGCTTTTCTAGAGATGGACCCCGTTTTCCTCTTCGAGTTGTCCACTCGCGGCGTGCCTTCAAGGTTGATGTTGGATCTTCTTGCATGGACCATCATTCGCATCATGCTAACTCACATAATAATTCGACTGCCTCTAGTGGTGGTGTGTCTAAGGTTTGGGTTCTCAAGCATTTACTCTCTAACCCTTCGGGATCCAAGTCTTGGACACCTTGCCTTTCTCATGTGTAGGTACCGAGAATGCGGGTTGGAGAACATGGACTTAAAAGATTATGATCTTTTGCTTCATTACATGATCGGGACACTTGATGGTTCTCCACCCTCATGATGGCCTCCAAGAGGAATGTGCTTTAATGATCGACGTCTACACCTATTTTGTGAGCAATGTTATACCTTCATGCATTTACTTTCATGTTTATTCATTCTTGGCATGTTGTGCTTGTCTTTGTGCTCACTTGTATCATATTGGCATGTATTACTCTTTTGATATCTTTTATCATGCCTTTGCTAGTACCTTGCTTATGTATCCATGGACTAGATTGTTATTCATTATTTTCATGGGTATATAAGTTTGGTTTTGTCAACATGAGCTTGTGTTGTCTTGTACATTTGTTATATTGCTCTTGTTGATTCTTGCTTATATATCCACGTATTATATTATTCTTCATTATTTCCATGGTTGTATGAGCATGATTTTGTCTTCATGAGCTTGTGCTGTTTTGTACATGTGTTATTTTGCTCGTGTTGATTCTTGCTTTATGTATCCACATGCTTACTTGATATCCATGTTAGCATACATTATCTATGATTTGTTCTATAACATGCTTATGCTTACATGGTTATTGTGCCTTATTGTTAATTGTGGATAATGAGCTTTGCTATAGCTTCACTAGCATGCTTTACCCTTGATTGAATATATGTTGTGTGATATGCTATGTGTTTGCTTGCTTGCTCCTATGCCTTATTTTGGATTAAGGATATTTTGAGTTTTACCATATCTTGGATAGCATGTGCTGCAATTGATTTGTCTATCTCCATGCTCATATCTTAAATTATTGATTATATGCTTTCATGAGTTTTGGATCATGTGCTGCTATCATTGCCAGTCATGTGTCTTGGTGCTGTTTCCCTAGATATTGTCTCACTAACCCAGTACCAAGGCATAGACTTTGTCTGTCTCTTTGGTGTAGTCTTTTCAGTTGAGAAGAAGAACATGTGATTCATGACTCCAGCTGTTGGTTCTTCTTCATATGTGCATTCAATGATGACTATCACTTCTTGGAGACGAAGGAATTTGAGATGAGGATGATGGGTGACCGCAACTACTTTTCGGAGCTTCAAGGAATGAATCTTCATCCATCATGACTACATCTCACTGCCAAGCAGTGCAACTCAGGTTCGAGCTTCTATACTTTACATTTGTATATGGTATCTCTAGTCTACCTTGCATAGCATCTGGTTCGTATCAGGTGTCGGGCTTGTTGAGTTCAGGGTAGATAGGAGGCTCTGTTCTAGCACGTGTCCTTTCTAGACACTCTTCTTATCCCATGTTTTTCTAGGATGCACTCTTCTCACAGCCTAGGTCGAGCTTGTCTCCCAATCACTAGTCCTTAGCAGGTTTTTGAGTTGCCTGTAGGTCTTTTTAGTGTTGGTGTTTCGCTCCCTAGCTTTTCAAGTCGTTTTCCCTAGAGATCTTTTGGAGTTTGAAGTCTTTGTGCTAGTTTTTGTGGAGTCCAAGGCTGTTTTGGCAGATCCCCTCAAAGCTTTTTGACCAAACAAGGTTTGCCACCTTGAGAAGCAAGTTAGGGATAATTTATCCCTATAGGTTGGTTTGAGGGGGAGTTGGTTCTTTTCTGAACCTTCTTTGTTCATTTGAGCTTTCCTTGTTCATCTGAACTTTCCTTGTTCATATGAACGTTTTGTGGATCTTTTCTGATCTCTTCTTCAAGTGGTATCTTCTTTGGATCCTTTTGATCTTTTTGATCTTTTTAGGCTTTTACTCTTTCGTGCATCTCATTGTATCATATTGCATTCATATGAAAAATCCAAAAAGATGCATTGTAATATAAGCTTTACTGCTCGTCTTTTAATTTGATGAAACTTTGCTTATTACCCTCTTGAGCTTTTGTATCTCAATTCTTGCTCAAGAGCGTGTCTAGTTCTTTGACTTGTTAGAATTATCATGTTTTCACATGTGTAGCAATGTCTTTGCTAAATGAGCTAGCACTTTAAACAATTCGAACTGAAAATTGCAATTTGTGGATCTTTTAGCTAGTTGCTCAACTAGTGATCCTTTTTGTGACATTGACCCTGTCAAAATTGCTTTGTTAGCTCTTGGATCTAGAATTGAACATTTATGGAGCTTTTTGTTCTTTTAAGAATCTATAATTGCTCTGTTAATCAATAAAAAATGATGATCTCTTTTGTGGGAAAGAACTGATCTCACCAATTCTTTCTCATGAGACTGTTTGCCATTGTACTAGGCATGAACTCAGGGGGAGTTTTGGATGACCTAGACCACTCTTTTAAGATTTTGTTGCTTGGGATGGTCGCGGCAAGGCTTGAGATCTAGCACATGGCTAAAAATGTAATTTGTCAAATTGGTTGAAGCTTAGGAAGAGATTGTGGATGGCTTCTAGTCCAGGATCTTCTTTACTAAGATAGACCTTTAATCAACTTGAATATTCATTGCAAATGAAAAATAGTTGAAAATTGGGCTTTTGACAAAAAAACTTGAGCAAAATGATTCATTTCAGGACTTTTGTCTCCTAGATGATCTTTGCTAGCTTCTGGATCTCACAATGACATTCTGACATGGCCATTATCACTTTAGGATATCTGTTGTTGAACTTGCTAATTTTGAAGCGTTGCTTAATTTAATCCAACAACATGTGGTATTTTGTGCTCACTAGCTTAGCTTTGCTATACATGTCTTAATATGATCTTGCTAGCTTTGTCAGGCTTATTGTATCTTGAGTAATGGTAAAAATGCTAGCCTGTTCAATTGAGTAATCCCCAAAGCTTCTTTTTACTAAAAATTAAAAAATCAAAACAAAAATGAAGCCACCCCATTGCACTTCATGTATGCTCTTTCTTTTGCTTCTTCTGTATTGTTGCACTTGTTATCTCTGGATGAGAGGAAGAGATGATTTCTTGATGAATCCATTGTCAAAGGGGGAGAAGTTTTGGCAAAATTGTGAAAAAGAGCTTTCAGGATAAGGGGGAGAAGTTCAGGATGTTAAGGGGGGAGAAGTTTTGTAAGTGTGAGATGTTAGGAGCTTTTTGGAGAAAATAAAAATTTTGAAATTTTCTCTTGTAAATTGGTGATCATAGTGAGGGGGAGCATCTTATTTGCATTCTTTTGGTCTTATTGCCTTTTCTGAACTTGAATTGCAAATCTTGAAGACTCACAATGATCAAAGGTCAAATAGAACAATTGTTCTTTCATATGGACCTTAAGTGAGATTTTTGTCACTTCTTTGGAAATGGAAGCTTTCTTGCTTTCTTTTGTCTTATCTCACTTGCCTATACTATTCTGAAGCCAGCTTGGTCATTTCCATTACTTTCTCTTGCATATGGACCAAGTTGTGTCTTTGTGCGAAAACTATGAGTATTTTCATTTTCAAACCTCCATATTACATTTTCTGGATAATTGCCAATGTGTTCATGAAGGGGGAGATTGTGGATATCATGGGGATATGCGCACGATCTTAGGATGATGAGACAATTGGCAATGACATTGAGGGTTTGCGAAAACACACGTTTTCGAAGAAGTGCTTGTGCTGTCAGGTCTCAGGCGGTCTGACCGGCCTTGGTGGCGGTCAGACCGGTCCTGTCTCGGACTGTTTTGCTAGTGAGAGGCTGGCGGTCTAACCGGCTAGGGCGGCGGTCCGACCGGCCAGTGTGGCGATCGACCGCCATCTGCCGAGCAGTCGACCCGACCATGAAAGTGGCTTTTGATTTTTGAGCTGGGCCAAAAATAGAGGGTGTAGGCAAGAGAGGAGGTTCTACTGCTCTTGGTCCCATAATTTTTGGAGCCTCAAGACAAAAGTTCTATTCGTTTGAAATTTCCAGAGAGGTTGCGGATTTTCAAGCTGGGATTTTGGCTAAGTCCCTTGGGGGCGGTCAGACCGGCCTTTGGTTGGCGGTCAGACCGGCCAGTGGGCGGTCCGACTGCCAAGGGGGGCGGTCCAGACGGTTTTGACTTGTTCGTCGGCCCGTGTGACGGCGATGTTTGCTTGTTAGGTCAAGTTCATGGGTTTCATGGCATATGTGTTGCATGATGCATGTTTTGACTAACGTGGGTCAAGTTGTGAAGAGCTTGTTCCCGGAGATGGTTTCTTGGTCTATTGCTGTGCAGGTGGCTTGCAGGTCTATGACGGTCAACGGCAAGGAGGATCGGGACTAAGCTTGGAGAGCTAAGGTTCAGAATGATCAAGGATGTCGGGTGAGGTCAGAGGACTCAAGCGGGGCGCAGAATGGACAAGGGTGACCGAACGGACAGTTCGGTGCGACTGGTTGGATCAAGTGGAGCGGGAGTCATTGCAAGTGCTCAGTGGTGCCGGTGGGATCCGGACGGGAGAGACTTGACGATATGGAGCCGTTGATCAACCTACACGTGGCGAAGCACGCGATTGCTTCACCAGGATTGGACTGGGTCTTTTGGAGAAAGATCGAGACATGGGTATTTGGGTAATTCCACCAAATACTGCCTTGGAGGCTTTTGGCTAAACCGCGACGCGGGTCGACGCATGGTGAAGCGGTTTAGGTCAATCGATGATGAAGATGACGCTTTAAAATGTGTGTGTGTGTTAACCCATTTGTGTGTTAGGGTTTAATGGGTGCTCTAATGGTATATTCCCTAATTGCTTAGCCTCCATATAAATAGGGGATGTTGGGCTGGTTGCTATGCTTGCTGAAGCCAAAGGAGAGCTAGCCAAAACCTTTTGTGTGCCCTATTTGGTTTATGGTTTTGAAGAGAGAAAGGGAGAGCTAGGGTTTATGGATTGGATTGAGTGTGTGCTCACGTGGTGAGCTTTGTCCTCCTAGATTGGAGTGGCTGTAAACATCAATCATCCATCTATCCAAATCAATCCAACCAGATTTCACAAGATGAATCTCTATTTCGTTTTTGTGTTCATCCTCTTTATTTGATGATTTTGGGGCTTTCTTTGATTCGCGAGTTTTTGGTTGATTTCTTGCCCTCATCTACCTTGCTGTGACATGTGGGAATATATCTAGGATCATCTAGGTCATCAATCTCCCACGAGCAAGTGTTTGATCAAGTTTTCGTTTTTGTTCGGTTTTGAACCCTCCTTCGGTAAAATGAAAAGGGTCAAAACTTTGTTGTGGATCTACTCAATCGTTGCTTGGAATAGGTTCCTAATACCATTAGGAAGGTGTGTTCCAAATTTGGTCAAGTTTGACCGTGTAGATCAAAAGTTTGACCGATTTTAGTTTCGGTTTTTGGGCTGTTTTTCTGCTCTGTCTGCTGTTCATTGTCAGGAGCAGTCAGACCGCCCATCTAAGAGGTTAGACCGCTAGGCAAATCGGTCAGACCGCCCCTGTGAGAGGTCTGACCGCTAGGCAAATTATTCGACCCAATTTCTTGAGAGGTCAGACCGCCCGAGACATTGTGATTTGAGTTTCTGTTGGTTTTGCTTCGGGGTTTTGATTGGATTCAAGGCATAGCTTCCACTGTGCTTAAGCATTGATCTTCATAGCTCTCATAGCTATTGGAGAGATTTACAAATTGGATCCATTCTTTGTGAAAAAGATTTTGAGCTCCTATTCACTCCCCTTTTAGTCGCCTTTCCGGTCCAACAGAGACTAACCAAGCAAGTTCTCGCACATCACCCATGACCTAGGCACGGCTGTCTAGACAGCTTTTACTCTGTAGATGTTGTACAACTTTATCTACAAGAGATAATCATCCTGTAATGTCAACACGATATCGTAGGTGTTATACTAAGAAAATCATCACAAGATCTTTACAATGCACCATCCTAACACAGTTGTTTCACAGCTAAGGTTTCAACCTTCGAGGGGCTACCCCCGCCCGAGCCAGAGGCCCCCTCTTGTGTAGTACAGAAAATGTCTATCTCCAACACAGTATTCCACCAGATCACGTAACCAATGCTGTGACAATGTAAATCAGCTGGCCAAGTTGACACCATTATAGACTTATGGTTACACTGTTAGTGCCCAAGAGGTCATTACAAGATTTGGTCCTTAACTGACTCAGGCGGACTACCACAATACCAACACTCTTGCTCCCTCGCACTCGTCCCACTTTCCATCCGCCCAAGTCTAAAACAATGTTTGAATTTTTCTTTGGAAAATATTTTCTAAGTTCAACATACCAGCCATTTCCCCTCTAGTGGCTGTCCAAACCAAGTTTTGATGTTTGAATGATGTGAGAGCAAATTGATGCCCACATATCAATATATCTAAACAAGGATAAGCATATACTTAGATACAGACTTAATGACTAATCAAGTTTACCATTATTCCTAAGGAAACAAAGGATAATGTACAAGATTAAGGAAGGGAATTCAATAGCTCACATAACATTAAGGCATCAACTGTGAGCTAATAACAACATAATTGTAATCAAACTATAGCATGCAATTTTTATAATTTAAAACAATATAATTTCACTCAAAATGTAGGAGCAATATGATCAAAGTGATGACATGTCTTACTCAATGTTTCGATAATCTAGGTCTTATTTTAGCTCTTTGTTGAATTTGTTGGGCCTTCAGGACTTTGAATTCTAATTAAGCAAAATAGGATCGAATTCAAGAACGCCTGAAAGCAACCAAATGAAACCACATAAACTCAAAGGTAATCAAATAGATCCAAAGAGAATTCAAACCAACTCAAATAAATCCCAACATTCATACATTTGGTACAAGGGTGTAGATTTGTATTTTAGATGAATTTAGGATCAAGAATTATGGGATTCGATGTTAGGACGAGGGAGATAGGGCTCTCGGAATATTCGCCAGTGGAGCAATTATGGAAAGATAGTGAGTAATGTCAGGAATACTCCTCTTAGGGCACGTACAATCGTATAGACAACTGTTGTCTATAGTACCCCTCCATGTCATCTATGGACAACACTAAAGACAGCTCCTACAATGGTTTGTCTTTTTATA
Source organism: Ampelocalamus luodianensis (assembly GCA_036346255.1). Lineage (NCBI taxonomy): Eukaryota > Viridiplantae > Streptophyta > Magnoliopsida > Poales > Poaceae > Ampelocalamus > Ampelocalamus luodianensis. The sequence goes on from CM070633.1 coordinate 52,830,036, forward strand.
TGTCTCTATAGACAACTCCTCCATGTATAATGTGTCTTGTTTTCGTATTATACTTGACTACTATGTAAGAGACAACGCAATTCTATGATCCCCCCTCTCATCCACATCATATGTGTCCTACATGACAAGTCTTACAGACAGTTGACATCATACTATTGTACATGGTCTTAGGTCATTTGGATGAAAGAGATTACGTTAACATGTAGGACTTACTGATTTGTATTTATTTTATGAATTATTCTTCTATTGAAAGTGGATAATAGAGCTGATAGGTGGGATCAACTTGACTTTGATTTATTTTTGAATTACTAGTGTTTCATTGAGAATGCCTCACTACGACTTACACGTGAGGTCTAGCTCATTTAATGATTTCCTTTATTAATTCATATTTATCATGGAAGTTAGAGGAGCGATAGGCAGGACTTAAGGGTAGTTACAAAGGTACACATGTGATAGATATAGTTTTAATTAGCCAGATTAACTCAAGGTTTTATATCGCTAGGATCCCTTTGACATATTACCAGTTGAGGTTCAAACATCCGTTAATTAAATGATTAATTTAATTACTAAATAAAATATGGGGCCAATTATTTAATCAAACCCTGAAATATCCTGGAAACGTACCTAAGTGTTCGTGATATGCCCTAGAAGCAATCATAGAGATGATTGTATCACGTCTATATTTATGAGTTATAGAATAAATATTATTATGTTTCTTTAATGAATTATCAGTTATAAAGATTAACAAGTATGTGACTTATTAGTGAAGCTCTTTAACTTATATGATGTCATTCTAAATGTATCCCTGGTCGGATATCACTGGTCGAAACACTGGTGATTTATCGACCAACATATGTATTGATTGATGACCATATTTCACCGGTCATACATATAGGGATATCAAATCAATAATGTGAACATGTGTTAAAGAACATGGTGTTGGATTGACCCACCTTGAGATACTATTGAGATTGTTATGATTTTATGTGTCATCAGTTGGTCTCAAACAATGATGATGTATAATTCTTAGACCTGAGATCAGTATCGTTTCCTACATATGTAATAGTACAGTTAGGGGTTACCAAATGCTACTTCGCAAGTGGATAGTTATAAAGGTAGCTTTCGGGTATGCTATGAAACATACGGAGGGATGTGACTGGTCGGATATGGGGTTTACCACTTCTAACATAACAGGAGAGATATCTTTAGGCCTCTCGATGTGGTCGGATAAAGAAAGTGCACAGTCATACCACTAGTGGTCGAAGAGTCGATCACGTGAAGTTATCCGTCACTTGATTGAAAAAGTATTGAACAGTCCATGGATGATAAAATATCTCACATGGAGTTCAATCAAATATTGTGAAGCAAATAGAGAATACACAAGCAGGTCGTTCAGTTCGACCAAATACGCATTGGTCGCATGGAGATATGAGCTAGTCATAGACTGGCCGAACATAATCACTAACTTGTTGTAAACTGGTCAAAAGGAGTTACGAACTAGTCGTGACTAGATACGAGCTGGTCGTAAGTGATAAAGACCTAGTCGTAGATCATATTGTATTAAGGTTCGTCCGATATAATTTATATATATTTAGGAATCGTTGTGTCCTGCTAGGAACCTCTAACAACTCGTGGTCGGGAAAGAGTTTCCATGTCATAACTGATTATGCGTGAACCTACAGATCACACACTTAATGGGTTGGAACAAACGAGTTCGGATAAGATCCATCATGAGCTCTTTATAAGGGGATGCATGAGGCTGTTGGAACGAAACATGAATTGCTCCACCGAAACCTTAGCCACCATCTTCTCGAAGACCCTGCTGTGTGCACCGATGCTAGCACACCGGTTTACAGTGTTTCATCCCTAGACGTGTGGATACTGTAGTGTAGCCTACTCGTATCCCTTCACTAAGCGGACGGCTGGTCATACTAAGATTATGGTAATTAATAGCAAATTTTAACTACACCACTAATTACTCACTAAAGTAATTGACAATTAATAAACCCTAATACCTAACTTTCAATTAATATGTATGCTAGATAACTAGCCTAATACTCTTGAGAACTTAAGCTATGCCTACCAACTCAATAAGTAATTTTCAATAGCAAGCTGCTGATGTGAGGGTCCACATGTAAGCGACTAACGGTTTATGCAATTTTCGGGACTAAGGTTATGGTAATTAATAGCAAATTTTAACTAGACCACTAATTACTCACTAACTGTAATTGATAATTAATAAATCCTAATGCCTAGCTTCCAATTGATATGTATGTTAGATAACTAGCCTAATACTCTTGAGAACTTTAGCTATGCCTACCACTCGATAATTAATTTTAAATAACAAGCTACTCGTGTGAGGGTCCATATGTAAGTGACTAACGGTCTATGGCTAGGACTACATGTCTTGCAATTCTTCAGCCTATGATTACTCTATACTTAGTACTATCCCAACACAATTTAGTTATTATCCAAATGAATTATCTGAGCTAATCTATAACTAATATGGGTCTACTAGTTAATTAAATATTACAGGCATTGGTAAAAGAACCAACTACTAATTAATGTGGAGCGTAGTGACAAACTTAAGATATTTTAACTAGTTTTCATTTTATGATCAACTGTGTGGGATCCGGCTCTCATACATTATATTTTATTGGTATTTTAACTTAATAATAATGACCTAGGGTTGGTTGTTGAATGAGACACTAAATAAATAAATTGTTTTATCTAATCAATAATTAGTAAGTGTATGGTCCTCCTATTTATTATTGTCATTATTATTATTTTACTAATATGCTTATTGTGGGTAATTATATACTCGTTGACCCAATTGGCACAATAAACTTAGTAAAATCTGCTGAGGGGCCCAAATTAACAGTGATATACCTTGGGCTCAATTTATCATTCTACAAATTAATCATTTGACTACTTTTAGTTATTAGTGGGGCTTAATTGTCATAGGGACAACTACATTCAAATAATTAAATAGACTCCTAAATTCATGTTTTTTTGTACTTTTAGGTAGGGTTTGAATTTATATAAATTTAGAAATAAAAATTATCGAATTTGGAGTTAAAACAAGGGTAGGGCCCAGATGTCGTAGCTCAGAAATTAAATTAGGTCCACATATCGCAGAGCTCCGAGCACAATTGTCCACGACAACCAGTGTTGGAGACGAAGGTGCTACGTCGCGGTGGCTAGGCGACACTCTACAGTCAAAATGACTAGCCTGCTAGCTTTGTCTAGCCCTAAAACATGGAATGACATGGGCACTTACGGTTTTTCGACCGAGATGACAAGCCAGGTGTCCCGAGCGCTCTAGAGGAGGATGAAGAAGGTGGTCCTGAGACATAGGAGATCGAGGTGAGGCTAATAGACACAAGCTCCATGGTTGAAGCTCACCATAGAAGGCGGCGTGGCTCGGTGAGAACGGGCGACGTGGATCGCTCGGTGAGAACGGACGGTGCAGACGGCTCGGTGATCAGAGAGGAAAAAGATGAAGGTGTCGGCGCCGATTCTACGAGGAGGAGGGGAACCAAGGTGAGCACATGCTGGGGGAGATCAAGGCGCGCTCAAAAGGTAAGGACAGAGCGCCAGGAGCTCACACGAGCGATCGAAGCGGCTCGGCGGCGACGACGGGCGCTAAAACAGAGCATAGGCTCCTCGAGCTCTCTTCTCACTTCTAGAGCATGAGGGAGAAGGAGGGGGGGAATGGTGTGGGCAGAGAGGCGAACCTGGTGCACGACTTAAATAGAGGCTCAATGCCTCTCGAGCGAGAGATCAGGTGGTCAAGGGTGTCACCGCGTCACGCGGGATGACGTGGGCCGACTAGACTCGACGAGATGGATAGGGCACGCTATGGATGACGCGGGCATGCAAGCTGCGTCGCATCGGAGTGGTTGCCGACATACGTGAGTCACAGTGGGTCAATGGAGCAGTTGGACTGACAGGTGCAGCGAGCGGCTCGGCTGTCGCATGGCTTGGAGCAGCGTAGAGGTCAAGAGGGAGGAGGAAGGCCGAGCGGGTCGTGAGGTGTTGGGCCGGGAAGGAGTAGGCCAACGACTGGGCTAGGAGGGAAAAGGGAGGCTGGGTGGACCAAATGTCGCTGGGCCAAGAGGTGAGCCAACTAGAATTTGGCCTGGGCTGAATTTGAAGGTTTTTAATTTTAATTTCTATTTTCTTAATTCTTAATTTCAAATTTCAATTCAAAATTTTGATTTGGTGATTCAAACTCAAGTACAATTTAATTAAATCTCCGATTTCATGACTTTAACCAATTTGCATTATCTTAAAATGGTTTTTTTGAAATTCAAAACTCAACAAAGTTTCAAATAAAATCTAGAAAATTTGAATATAAAATAAATGCATTAAAATGTTTTAAAAATATCATATTTTCATGCTGGGGGATTCTGGTTACAAAATTTTGTGTGTTACATGGAGTTTCAAAAGTTTCATGATTATCTGGTGGAGTATCACGTTGGTGTGTGTATTGAGGCGTGTCCTTTGCACGCTCGGGTATGGTGTTAGGTGAAGCACGCTTGGGAGTTTTTGGCTCATATAGTACTATTTACAATGCTAATAGCAATTTTGGTCATCTCCTAATGTTAATGCCAAAAATGACACCCTCCACCGTGTCCTAGAGGACCAGACTCCCCACTGTGCACCACGTGTGAAATCTAGACCTCTGGGGATGGCGAGTGCCGTGCCAGGGAGGCACGACAGTGGTGAGTGTCATGCCAGGGAGGCATGGTAGTGGTGTTGTTGGGAAACAGGTAGGCTACACTAGCGCAAATTAAAAAATTCTACCCGTAAACCAAGATCACTGCAGTTATAGATCACGGTCTTACCACTAGACGCGCAGGTGCGGAAGTTGATGCAAAGACGTCGGGCGGTGTAGTCGTACTCGATTGATGCGATGCGTCGGGCGAGTAGTCGTACTACTTCCTCGTCCTCGTCGCGGCGCCCCACGACTGCTCCTTTCTTGCGGTTCGTCCCAACGCCACGTATGCGGCGCCCAAAGGTATCCACACGACGGGAGAAGCGGCGACGCCGGACTACTAGATCCGCGCGGCGACTATGGCGTGGGAGGGTGGCGGCCGTGGTTTGAGGATGTCACGAAAAACTCAACCCCTAAACCAGCGCGCCCCTGCCCTCCTTTTATAGACGTCCTTATAATGGGCTTCTACGAATAGAGGCCCATTAGGACTCAATGCCCAGTCTAATTCGGATCCAATCCGAATTAGGCTTCAGCCCCTTAAGTGTGTGATCCTATGGTTCACATATGTTTAGACATGACGCGAGTATACATACTTGGTCAATAGTTGGTAGCGGCCTCTAGCAAGACGTGCCAACTCCTAAACATACGTAAAGATCATATCGGACGAACCATCACAACGTTATGTACATGCCAATCCCTTTGCCTCACGATATTTGGTCGAGCTCCAAGTGACCACTCTTTCTCGATCCCGTGATCCGAATCCCTTACTAGGTTAACTATTAACCTTAAGTAGCATGGCCATGCATTTCGGATCCGATCACTCGAGGCCCAGAGATATCTCTCGGTAGAGAGGGCAAATCCCATCTCGACCGACCATGCCTCGCAGATGCTTCATGACAAACCCAAAGCTACCTTTATAACTACCGCCACTGAGTAGCGTTTGATAGCCCCTAAGTAGGTCGATTCACATCTCAAGTACATGCGACAATCTCAGGTCTAAGGACAAGGCGTACACATTGTGTAGAGAGAACTATAAGAATAATTACTATGTCTCATGTTGGGTCGGTCCAACCCCATGTTCTAAACATGTGTCCACATTATTGGTTTGACATCTCCATGTCTATGACCTGTGAAACATGGTCATCAACCGATACATGTGCTAATCCATCATTCACGTGTGTCCTCACATGAACTCCGACTAGGGACAACTTTAGAATAACCATACAAGTAAAGAGTTTCACAAACAAGTCACATACTTGTTAATCAACACAAAGGCAATATTCAAGGAACATTTATTAAATCATGGATACAATGAAATATCATCATCAATATGATTGCCTCTAGGGCATATCTCCAACAGGTGTTAGCGATTCGAAAATCGATTATTCTTGTTTGGCACTATTAGATACTATTTGAAACTTTTAAAAATATACTTTCCTTGGGATTTTTTAATTCTTGTTTCTTTACTTCGCACTCACAGTTTCAAATGTATTATCACATGTATTAGAAAAAATTCATAATTTTTTTTCACATGAAATTATAGCGCAGCACAACACACGCAGGTTCAAACATGGGTGTCAACCATCACCATCGCCACCTTTCACAGCCCTCGGTGGCTCGGTGAGTCGATGGACGATGCATGTGAAATACTATTTGACGACGCGGCGGCGGGCAGTAGCAAACCGTCACTGGACGCGGTGAGACGCGGCGGCGGCAGTAGTACACCGTCACTGGTCACGGCAGCGGGCAGTAGTTAAGTCGGTGATGATGTACTATTGTCCACCGCCGTGACCGATGACGGTTTACAAACTACAGCTTCTGTCAGTGGTGTACTTGTGACTATTTTAAAAGTTTTAAATAGTATTTTAAATAGTGTCAAACAATAATAATTGACTTTCGAATCACTGACACCACTGGCACAGCACTCGCCATTTCTGTGGCTCCAGTGCACGACAGTGCCCTTTGCCGTGCCCCAGAGGCATGGATTTCACACATGGTGCACAATGGGGAGTCCAGCTCTCTAGGGCACAGTGGAGGGTGTTATTTTTGGCATTAACGTTGAGAGAGGGTCAAAATTGCTATTAGCGCTGTGAATAGTGCTATACAAGCCAAAAACCCCACACTCGGTAAACACATTAGGTGAAACAGTACGTACTCCAGCTGCTCTGTCCATTCGTTCATGTACAGGCACATCACCCGTGCGAAATTATGGATCTGAATCCTCTACACTAATACAAGGTGTATTGTACCTATAGTAAAATGAGTCTGCTACAGTGTTTTAATGCCCATTTCTTTTCTTCTGTACACTTTGGCATCAGTTCCCTGACCGGCCAGCCATAATTCTGCACTAGCTCATTTTCTCTTTTTTGAAAAGATATATTACCTCCTTTTATGCTTTCAGTGCCCTCGAGGTCTTGATCCATGAATTGTTTGTTCAAAAGCTTGTTGAAAATGTACATGCTCCGATCATACAAAAGTGTGTGTGCGGTTACCAGCGCGCGGCACAAAATAAAGCCTCTGCGCGAAGATGCCAACCAGCTAGCCCAGCACACGACTTTCGCGTTCCCTCTTGGAAGCTTTTGAGTCGCACCAAATCCATTCCAATCATCCAAATCCATTCCCTTCACACATGCACCCACATGAATTAATATTGTTGGAGAGAAATCAATAAGAAAAAGAAACCGGCATGGGCCAATATCGTTCTTTCTTCTTTCCTTTTTTCTATTACAAGGAAGAGATATACGCACCACAACAAATACTCAGAATAAATCTTTAATCTAACAAAATTCTCACTAAAACGTACTCGCACGTGTATATAGATATGCGTATTTGAATCCTGATAGTCGTAAATCCAGAGGTGGTTCACGTTTTTTCTTTCTTTGTATTTTATCACGAGAAACTTTAGTTCTGCTGGGGTGGGTGTTGGCGATTTTTTTAAAATAATATATTTTTAAATTTTTTTTACAAAACTAGGTAGTCGCCTAAAAAATACAAAAATAGGTCTCTGTCGCTAGTTCATCTGGCGACAGGCTCCTATCGGTAGTTGAACTGGCGACAGGAAAAGAGCAGGTTCCTGTCGCTAGTTCAACTGACGAGAGAAATCTATAAATTTTTCAATATACTAAATAATCTCAAAAAATTATGAATTTTTTTGTGAATATTCCTGATAAAATTTTATTGCTTTTTTAAATTTTTCATAATTTTATTCCTTCTTAATTTGTCTCCAAAATTCATTTAAGTATACCATTTGTAGGAATTTGGACATATACCAAATGAGGTCTAACAATTATGAAATTTTTTGTGAACGCTCCTTACATAGTGTAATTGTTTTTGTAATTTTTTAGAATTTTTTATGTTCTGAAATTATCTCTAAAATTAATGGTTTACACAATCTAGTACACTGCATCAAAAACCTAAATTAAGAATTGTTTAGACAATTGCAGATCATATAAAATTCTGTAAAAATTACAAAAACAATTAAACTATGTAAGGAGTGTTCAAAACAAATTTCATAATTTTTGGACCTTATTTGGTATATGTACAAATTTCTACAAATTGTATACTTAAATAAATGTTTGAGACAAATTCAGAAGAGATAAAATTATGAAAAATTACACAAGCAAGAACGTTGTATCACGAAGCTTCACAAAAAAATTCGTAATTTTTAAAATTTATTTACTATATTTAAAAATTTCTATATTCCTATCGTCAGTTGAACTGACGACAGAAACCTACCTGCACTGTTCAGGGTTTCTATCGCCAGATGAACTGGCGATAGGAGTCTGTCGTCAGATGAACTGGTGACAGGACCTATTTTGAAACGATTATCTAGTTTTGTAATATATATATATATATATATATATATATATATATATATATATATATATATATATATATATATATATATATTATTTTAAAAAATTCGGGTGTCGGGTGTTGACTGTCCGCGGCCTGCCCACTTACACCCCTATAAATAGATCCTCCAACCTCCGGTCAAGTGTGCAACAGTAGCAATTGGTCCACTGACTCCATTCATATACTTATCTCCCTCCCTGTGCCTTCCTATCTCTCCTCTCGCTACGTTGATCATCCGAACTAATCCTAAGGGGAAGATTACTCACTCATGGCATCCTCTTCCGCCGCTCTCATCACGCTGCTCGTCGCGAGCTGTGCCGCAGTGGCTGCGGCCACGTCGTTCACCGTCGGCGACGGGCAGGGCTGGGTGACCGGCGTCGACTACACTGACTGGACCAGCGGCAAGACGTTCGTGGTCGGTGACACACTATGTGAGTGATCTCCGCTTCTTGGCACTAGCCATACTCACAGAGGATATGTGCATGAGTAAGTAGCGTGCTGGAAAGTTATTGTGTGCAGTGTTCAACTACGCGAGCAAGGTGCACACGGTGACGGAGGTGAGCAAGAGCGGCTACGACTCCTGCTCCGGCAACAATGCGCTGAGCAACGACAATAGTGGCTCGACCACCGTCCCACTCGCGACCCCCGGCACGCACTACTTCATCTGCAACGCCCCCGGCCACTGCGCCAGCGGCATGAAGTTCGCCGTCACCGTCGCCGGGGGCGGCCCCGGCTTGCCCTCTGGCGGCGCCACCCCGGCCGGGTCCGCCGGGGGCGCCCTTGTGCCGGCGGTGGGCTCCGTCGTCGCCGCGGCCGCGGGGGCTCTGATCAAGCTCGCGCTGTTCTGATGGAGCGCAGCATCAGCGTGTCAGGGTAGGTACAGTACAGGTTCTTGGCCGCCGTTGATTCTGATTCATACAATAAGTTGACCGTATTTGTGCTACGTTGTCTGGCGCGCGATTGTTCGTCGTGCACTCGTGTATTTGTACGTTAGTTTTGTGATGTATTTTGTGTGTGCCGCCGGTGTGTCATCGTGTCGTGCCTGAGCATTGTGTGGTTTGTGTAAGTAAAATATCTTTTGTGGTCGGTGTAAGTAAAAAAAAAAATCACAGTACAATGCACGTCTCTACGCTTCCATGTCTTCTTTTTTAGGGCAGGCGAGAACAGTTTAAGCTTCCGTAGTCACGATTTCGTTACTACTTTCCAGACTCGTCTGAATTTTGTTACTTGAATATATGCGTTTCTTACCAAGAACTCTATTTAATATGACCACTTATATTAGTTATCGTCTTAACAAGCACAGGGATGTAACCAAACAATTTTCACGGGGTATATGATGCTTAACTCTACTTTAAACGGGGGATTCCTGCAAGAATTATATGTTTTTTTGTGAAATTCCTGTGCTTCAAAAGGCCTATGTTTTCTGTGTAACAATTTTCTAATTATCTTTTTTCCTATTGTATACCTCCAGAATCCAGACTCTAGAGTGGTGTTACGGTGCATAGTTAAAAAAACGAGTAAGGATGCGTTTTGTCAGGTGAGAGCGATTTGAGCGGTTCATTTGGCAAAAGGCAGAAGAAAACAGAGGAAAAGATTGAGGAGCAGGAAAGGAGGAAAGCGATCTGGTCGGTTGGATGCATACGCATCGTTAGAAGTTTCTAATGACTGTCTGTCAAAAGCTATTGCTTTTTTCCCCCTGGATTGCCTCAGAAAACTCTTGAACTTCTGCGATCCGGAAAACATTAGCATCAGCAACTTTTGCAAAAGCTAAACTAGAAAGGAAAGTGGCTGCAGTTGATCAGTCACACCGATATCACTAGGGGGGTTGGTACCAACCTGCGCGTCTCCTGAGCCGCTCTCGGGGGACTCAGGAGGCGAACCTTAGCTGCCGCGCAAGAGGCCTCCGACCGTTGCTTCCCCCCTTGCCACCTCTGCTGCCGGTGCGGCGGTGGCGGCAAGGTCTCTTCTTCTGTCAGCTCCACTCCCCTCTTTCTGGCTTCCCCTCCCCCTGCACACCTCCTTCGCCTTGTCGCCAAATCTTCGGTCTCCGTCGGATTTCTTCACCGTTGGCCTAGGATCCCAATGGATCCGTCGTCTCCCCACCATCCTCGACCCCCTCCCTCTCCGAATTTGTAGCCCCCCGTCCCGTGGTTGTCTTTGGGGCTCAAATCTAAGGGTGAAAACGGATCTGATAGTTTTCGATCGATCCGGACATAAACTGATTTGGATAGTCTCGGATCGGAAACGAATATGCTTTTTTTTTATCAGAAACAATACGAATACAGTAGCCCTGGTATCCTCCGAATACGGATACGAATTATCTGGATAGTACGAAGACCGGATATCCGGAATGCCAGCCCAACAGGTAACCTTTTGGACGTTCGTTCTCCCTCATACGAACTCTGATTCCATTGATTCTTGTTTCTAAATTCAGTACTTTTATTTTAGTTCTAATTTGATAATTTTTGGATTTTATTTGGAATTGTTGTATTTATTTGACTCTTTTCACGCGTATAGATTCCGACATTTTCGAAGAATTCTTCGACCCGTCCGCCGAAGCAACTCAAACCTTCAATGAAGATAAGTCGTAGATCTTTGATCATGTCATACCAAATTTATAAAAATTATATTATTTTATATCAACATGCATTGCTAATTCTATAACAACTGCTTTCAGGAATAGTTAAAGTCTCATTCGATATGATGCCACCTTGAATAATTGCTATTGACATATATCCTTGAACACCATAGGTTGGTTAATTTTAGTTGCACATATTTTATTTTCAACATGGGTATCGTATTATGCTTAGCAATTCATGAATGTTTGCATCAACTAAACTAGTTATATGTTTTCATTAATTTCTAGCATACAATTTAAAGGGTTTTCATATTCCCAAAAATATCCGTGATCGTAATCGTTTCGATTCGTATTTGCTCCGTATTTGATATTATTCGTATCTGTATCCGGGGTATTCGTATCTGGGGAAAAATATGAAAACAAATTTGGCAGAGCCATTATTCGTCTGTATCCGATCCGTTTTCACCCCTACTAGGTGTCGCCGTCGCCGCCAGCCCTGGCTCTCCATGCCCCCGTCCTTGTCAGCGTGGCAGTGATCTGACGCCCCCAGAGACCTTGCCACCAGATCTGGCCTGGGGCCTACGTGCTGTCACAATGGTGACCGACAGCAGTGCGTCGACCGGGAGGGACCCAGGGAGGGGGCCTCAAGAGGGTTGGCGACACCGTTGGTGTTCACTTGCAGCCCGGGTGGTGCGGCATGTGTGGTAGTGCTCGGTGTCTCCCTAGCGGTTCACGAGGTGCTCTCCAGATGCCACTGGCCCTCCAGCCGTCGCCGGGCTCCTACAGAACAGACGTCACAATCCTCTTCCCCTCCAGATAGGCCAACGCTTGTCTCCACCTGAGAGTCTACCTCGCCACTGGAGCCGAAGCCTTCCCGTCATCCTTCTTCCTCTCTAGATCCGTTGTCGTCTGATGTTCATGCTTACTCTTTGAGAAGGTCCTACTTTACTGTTGTCGTAGGCCGATTGTTGAAGAGGCCCAAAGAGTTGGGCGCTTGTTTGGTGGGTCGTTGTCCTGAGGTGCAGACTGGCCGTTGTGGATGCCCCATGTTTAACAGTTGGTCCGGACCTAGAGGCAGGTCACCGTCGGCATCCCCGTGGGTGAAGGAGAGGAGCTGGAGCTGCCAACTCTCTTTTGCGCGCCATCCACCGTCGTCGTCGAGCGGAGGGGCCTTCCCTCACCCACTACATTCTGAACTGGCTTGATGGTCATCTTGTTAGGGTGGAGTGTTTGTCGTGGTTCTTCATGCCTTTGATTCTACTCTTCTCTCTCAAGCATTGTACAAAGGTGAACCTCTGTATGGCTAACTTGATTACCGGAAGCTTCTGCGTGTTAGGTGGTGGGAGACATCGTACTTCCTTTGGCTGCAGTGTGTATCATGGGTGTGTAAGAGTTGATCGATGTTCGTCGTGCTAGTTGGTGTTTTGCCTCTAGCTTGTGTGTTAGGTTAATTAGCCAAGTGTTTCAGAGGGGTTCCATCCCTGTCTGTGGTAATTTCCCTGTTGGGACCAGTGATGGTATCTTTTCTGTGTTTTCTCCTGCTTTATTAATGTAATCGACAGCTCTCCTACTTGTTTGTTTTTTTTTTAGAAAAAAAAAAACTAAACTAGTTGAAGCCGAGTTACAGGGACAGGGCAGAAGCCTTCCGAACCACTGCTAAGTACTACTAACTTAACCGTAATGAAGAATTTTCTTTCGGGTTTGAAGTGATGCAGAAGGGGAAAAAATAGTCGTGCGGTGTTTTTTCTTCTTTTTTTTCTTCTGAAGACTCGTCGTGCGGTATTGAATTATGGTAGGTTATTTGTTTTCTGAAGACCGCGTAGTGAGTTTGTTGGATTGGTCATGTTCGTCGTTCTCTCCCTCGTTGAGCGCTGTTCAATGGTGTCTGAATTCTGATCGTCTCAGATTGGGCGCCGGGGTGAACACAAGCTCACGTGTCTTGATAAGTGATAACTGACTTCGAGTAGAGTACACGAGTAGAGTACACGGTTCAGAGTTCAGACTTGTGTTATCGATGTCATTCTGGTACCGGTTGGTATGGCTAGTATATACCATTTCGTCACTTAAAACGGTAAAAATTAACCCTGCGTTTCATACCTACCTTGATACTGGTTATACCGATTCGATACCGGTTAATACCGGCCATATCGGCTTTGATACCGGACAATGTCGGTCATACCGGTGGAATTGAAAATATAGTCTATTGAACTCATTGAAGTATATGTTATATTTAATCCTACTACTATATATTTGGAGTAATATTACGAGTCAAATTTAGTGTATATATAATTAAAAACACACACACATATATAAACACACACACTTATAAATATATATTATTATATTAAACTCCAGAACGATACACTGGTTATGTAGGGGTGAAAACGGATCGAATACGGACGGATAATGGCTATGCCATATTTTTTTTTCCAGATACGAATACGAATATCCCACATATGAATACAAATATGAATAATATCAAATACAAATACGAAGTGAATACGAAACAAATACAATCTCAAATATTTCTCAGAACATGAAAACCCCTTAAATTGTTCGCATCGCAGTAACTGAAACAAAGAATTAGTTTATATGGTCAAAATATTTGTCAATTCAGTATATATGTACATGTTTACATCCACTCCCTAATATGTTTTAATATGCACTCTCTTACATGCTTTATTTACCACTTTTGCTTACTCGATATCTATTGCCTACCTCACAAACATTGCATAATTCATTATGAAATAATATTTTATTAATATTTATTTATTTATATGCATAATTATTATGTTTTGGGACTCCCAAGAAAGAAGAATGATAAAAAGAGTTATGTTTGGGCAAAATCTGGAGAAATGTCGGGTGTTGAAAATACTATTTAGACATTTGGACATATTTTTGGGACATTAAATGGACTCAAATAAAATTATTCACAAATATAGAGTTGTTAATCTCGTCAAGAGCTACAATTTAGCCTTCATTTGCCTAATTTGGATTTTGAACGAGAACATTATGGTTTTTGGAAGACAGTGCATATGCAGCCTCAAATAGTATCTCGGATAACCGAAGTTGTATCTATATTCGATGGAAAGTGCGCTACCGAATCCGCATTCATTTTCGACAAAAATAATCCTTATTCGTTTTCGATCCGACATTATCTGATAAATATCCGAGCCGATAGCATCTATATTCGAAAATGATCCAGATCAGTCAGAAACTATCCGTGCCGTTTTCATACCTATTGGTATAGATCAGTATCGGAATGTACCATTCCAAGAGCTCAACTGGTATTGCTTCCGGAATGGTACCGATAGACAAGTATGCAGTTCTGACGGCAAGACAAAGAAACAAATGAGCCTACTATATATAAAATAAATCTATGACGCCCCCACAAAATCAGTCCAACAAAGAGGGGCCTAGCAATATCACAGGCCGGTTGTAAGCCCACCAAGGCACCAACCAGACATGGAGAGAGAAAAAATAGAGATTTTCTTACGCCCTTTTCCACCTCCACCATGCGCTGCACCATGCAGAGAAGATTTACAGAGTGTGCACCTATGAGGTAATTTTATACGTAACTCTAGAAAGCTTTCAGGTAGGTGTTTTAGCTCTCCCTAAAAAATGTAGGTGTTTTAGCTAACTTCAAAGACTAAGGCCCTTAAAACAAGGTTGTCTATCACAAAATAGTCCAAACTTGACAGCCGATTGGCTTTTCTCTTTTGGCCATTCATTTTATTTTTTTTTGGAAAAATTGATACTCATAATAAGTTTGACATCACTGTCTCCGAAACTCAATTATCCCTGCACTTCAATCAGGCACCATCAAAGATGGATCAACGAAGCTAATCAGAGCGTTTAATTAGTTGGCAGTGTACTGGAAGGACTGGGGAGTACCAACCTTGGATGCTCCCCGGGCGTGTGGGCCCCTCCTCAAGCCCTTCATCACATCACCACGTGGGGCACACGTGGCGGGCAGAGCCCTCTGCACACTCCTGACTGACAGGTGGGCCCCCACGCAGCACGGCCAAACGGAACAAGTTGCTGCATCTCACAAATCCCATCTCGTTTCGTTTCATGTGGTTCGATTCGAGCCGTGGGAAAGCCTGGGCGAGCCTCTCCTGTGCACGCAGCGATCGAACGAGAGGCGCGTAGTAGTGCCAGACTAGAGAGCCCTACACGCCGCATAATAACCCAGCTTTGATCACATGCTCCTCACTGAACGAGACTATAGTTGGCTGCAGAAAAGCCAATTCTCCAAGCCTTCTTTTTTTTTGCCCCCCACACAGAAAGCAAAAGAGGTTCGTTCTGGCGTGGTTTCTTTACAGCTCCAAAGTTGAAACGCATAGTGCTCCTGCGTTGCGACCTGTGGTTTAGTGAAGCGTGGGCAAAGGAAGTGCATCAGGACCGCTAGTTCGCAGCCTGACGTCGGATGGAAATCGGATGGCGTGGATCGTGTTCAAGCGGACAAACAATTGGCTAGCGGTCTAGTGAGAAATCGTGAATCCCTACAATGCTGATGGTCGCTATAATTGTCAAAGGCTAAGCTAAAACCACACTGCAAAGTAAACTAGGGAACAGCGCAAGATCCTATGGTCCGCCGGCCGTTCCTCCGAACCTGACTTTTCAGCATACTGATAGCACAATCACAGGAAGTTGGTGTTTTTAGCCTAGATAGCATTGTTTGGTGATGTTATTACGGAACTAGTACCCCTCACATGCTTTTTATAAAAATGGCACTACAAACGTGTCTCCGTGTGCCACATGTCCACCGTGGAACCCTTGCCCGAACGCCCTAACCTCCGTGACCCCTTGCCCGGACGCGCGGCCAGCCACCAAGTGGCAAATCCGGGCCACGATTGTTCGAATGCGGCTTATCTGTGTGCCTGTTATCCAGACGCGTGTTGTCCGTACGCCCGCTGTCCGTACGCAGCGCTACCGCATATCCATGGCCCAGACGAGCCACAACCGCACGTGTGTAGCGCGTGCTACCGCCTCGCCCGTGCCCCCCTGGTCCAGACTTCGCCCGACGACGCTCATTGCCACCTCGCCTGTGCCCCCTGGCCCGGACGCCACTCACCCAGCACATTAGTTAGCGGCCTAGCAGTTTTCGGCGCTGAAAGCCTCTAATATGCCCTCGTCTTTACCCTGTCCCATCCGTCATGTCGTTGGCTCTGCCTGCATGCATCGCTAATCTCGCGCGCCTATAAAAATTGGCGCCGCGCTCCCTCTTGCTCTCATTCTTGTTCTCGCCGTCTGGAATTCATTCTCATTCTCGCGCTCGTCGTTGAGAACAAAGAGAATTGAACGAAAACTTTGTTGAGATTACGTTGTGAAGTTATTATTGTTGAGAGCAGTGGTTACGATGGTTCAAGTACGTCTACATCTAGGCAAGATAAAATTACTTCATATGCTTTAGTTGTAATTATTTCCGTCGTAGTTAATTAGCGGTAATTTTTTAGTCGTAGTTAGTTAGTGGCAATTGACCCGTAGTTTGTAAGTGCCATTAAATTAGTGGTAATTAAGCAGTCCTGATTAAATACTCGTAGTAAATTAGTCTTAATAAATTAGTCAAAATAAAGTATTAATTAATTAGTCGTAATTAATATTACATAATTAAATTGCGCGTAGTTTTTTAGTGCCAATGACATTAGTGCAAAATAAGTTGTCAAATTTAAGTAACCGTAGTTAATTTGTTGGTAAATAATGACCCGTTGTTTATCAGTGGTGATAAAATAAACATAAGCAATTACGAATAATTAATGACGTGTAGTTAATTAGTGGTAACTAATTCATTGTAATTAATTCATTGGTAATTACTTAGATGTAATGAATTACTCGTAAGTAATTTATTGGTAAGCAATCAATACGTTGCTTATTAATTAATTATTCGTATTGATTTACTCGCATTTAATTGCTTACTTGTATGTAATATGCCGTAATTATGTGTGTCATGTGTAACTAGCGGTAATTGGAGAAATAATCAATAGTTCTATTTAATTAGTGATAATTGAAGAAATAATCACATGAAAAATAGTCGTGCAAAGTTAATTAATTAGTGTTAATTACATATCCCGTTTGTTATATTGTGTACTGTAAATCGGGTTGTTGTGGCTTTAGGCAATTTCAAACATGTAAGACTTGGTAGTTTTTATGACAATGGTCTCGTATGGGCCGGACCTGATGGGTTGGACCCGTCGAGATGTCAGTACAAGGTGGTCCAGGCAGAGGGTCTCGAAGCAATGAATATTTACGAGCTTAGGAGCTACATCTGGAGAGAATTCGACACGAAGGCCATGACGAAGAAAGTTGCTATCGAGGCGATCACCTGCACGCACGGGGTGTGGGGGCAAGTCAAGGTGAACAGAAACGTTGCATGGGGCCAGTACATTCATATTGCTTCCCAACCCAAGGCGGCGATATACGGGAGGCCGATGGTGTACGTGAATTTCGTACGTTGGCTGCTGGCAAACCTTGATGATGCTAGTGCCTTGAGAAGCAGGCAGCCACAAGCAAAGCTTGAAGACGATAGCACGGAATGTGCTGCTTTGTAGGAAGTCCAGGAGAGAGGAGTTGCACATGATTTTGTGCAAAATGAGGGGTGGGACTATAGTAGTCGGCCCACATTGATTACCACGAGTATTTACTGGACCAGCCTCTCGGGTTGGAGTCCGACGAGGACGCTGACCCAGGGTCAGATGGTAGCGAGGATGACGCACCCCAGGGTGCTAGTACTACCGGTGAAATTGTGTCTTCCGAGGTGTCGTACGTGACATCTAGACTTGATGATATCGCGGTGCAATCGCTCGTACTGCCGCAAGAAGAATGGTCCTAGTGGGGGTTTGGTGCTGACACCCTCTTAGTTGGACAACACTTCCCTAGCAAGGTGGTTGTGCAGGAAGCTATAGCATGTTACGTCTTGTCCATGAACCATGTGTACCGGGTGCACTGGTCTAACCCAGAACATTATGCAATGAAGTGCGTAGTGAAAGCCTGCCATGGCAAGGTCAGCGCTCACCGAGCAAAGTTCTTCGGCTTGGTCTTCACGGTCAAGGCGATGACCGACCATACTTGCAAGGTTAGCGAGTTGCTGTGGCAGTATCAAAACGTGACTTCCGCAAATGTGGCAAGCCTCATCAGCCACCTAGTTACGGTGGACGTGTCCATCTCCCCCAAGGTGCTGCTGTCAGAAGTCGACAATCTGGTTGGTTATCTAGCCAGCTACAGCAAGATCTGACGAGCCAAGCAGAAGGATATCGAGTCTATGTACGGGACATACGAAGAGATGTATAACTTTGTACCAAGAATGGTTTACCAGATTGCCGAGGCAAACCCCAGAACATACATAAACAAACTAGAAAGTGAAGATGTTGATGAAGGCCCCAACTGCTTCATACTGGACCAGATGTTCTAGACTTTCGCCCAGGCCATCGAGGGCTTCATGTTATATCATCCTATGCTCACAATGGATAGTACTTTCCTTACAGGGAGGTACAAGGGTAAAATTCTCACCGCAGCGACGGCCGACGCGAATGACCAGCTTCTCTCAGTTGCTTTTGCCATAGTAGAGAATGAGAACATATCCAGTTGGTTGTGGTTCCTAACGAATGTGAAGCGGGCAGTTGTGGGAGACCGGCCCAACATATGCCTTATCATGGACCGCAATGCTGAGTTGTTGTCGTCTTTTGAACACCATGAAGAATGGGACGAAACCACCTCACCAGTGGAATGACTTGGAAACCCGGTGGTGCATGAGGCATCTTGCATCGAACTTCTTCACGTGGTTCCGCAGTCAGAAACTTATGAAGATGTTCAAGATGTTGTGCCTACGAAACTAGAGGCGGAAGTTTGAGTCTATCTGGATATATCTCGAACATCGGACCATGCGACATACAAGGGAGTCCCCTCATGAGGCACAAGAGGGGCCACAGGCCACGAGCGACCAATCCAGGAGCACCGTAAGTTTCACGCAGTGGATTAATCTCCACGCCCCCTGAGTTGGAGAAATGGTCCCTGCACTATGACACCGACAGTGCGAGGTATAGAATTATAACGACCAACATGTCCGAAGTGTACAATAGCGTGATCAAAAGTGTGCGGTGCTTCCCTAACACTGCGATCGTTGAGGAGACATGGACTCGCACGATCGGTTACTTCGTCAATAGAGCCACCGTTGTGAGGCGACAACTAGAAGAAGGAAAGCGGTGGCCCGAGAACATGCAGAGATATATGGATCAAAAGATGTAGAAGATCCGAATACATGACATCCGAGTGATCGACGGCCTCAGGAGGAAGTGCGAGATCAGGCTGCGGCAAAAACATGACATACATTTGTACATAACTTACCTCCCCGCCAATCTGCAGCACGAATGACCAATTGGGAGTGCTAGGACGCCTGCCGATCCAAATAGATTGTGACGACCTAGCAGGTGAGCACGATCCACCCACTCGGTGCGCAGTGTGTAGGACGTCATCTCTCGAACGACCGCAACTCATGTTCTTGATTACATTCTTCGACTCTGCGAAGATGTACTTCCAAGTGCTTAGAAGCTCTGGTACGGTGTACTTTGGGATGCAAATAGTGGTTTTGGATGCGCTTGCTATCCGCTGCAGCCACTCGAACTGAAATGACAGACAACACATGTTCAATAGCAAATAGTACAAATATCATCACTGGAACGAGCAAAGATTATTAGTATTTTAGCATGTCGTCATGCCGCGATGCACTGTGATGATCAAAGGAGTGACAGAGCCTCTCCTGGTGCGTCACCTGCTCTGAACGCTCTGGTGGAGGATGGGACAGTTTGTTGCGCGGTCGTGGTACGTACCACTCCATGTAAGGGTGGTATGTTCGTACGTCGTACGGTCTCTGCTCTTGTATGACCTCAATGTGTGCCATCTCCGCCCAAGCCGTCACCCACTCATGTTGGACTGCTTGCCAGTCCTCGGTATGTCTGCCCACCCTCGATTGCATTCGTTTGAGAAAAATTCGTGTCAGAACAGGGAATATGGGCATGAAATGCAAACATTACTCGGATGGAGTTGGACTCAAAAGTGGACGGTTCGCTGTAGGATCCTACCATCGGGATGAGGCACAAGCTGGTACAAATCAAATTGTCGCATTACACGCTGCGCGCGTGTAAGACTCCACCATATGGGCAAACACCAGGTGGCAGGTAGTCACCCATAATTCGATGTCATGCATGCATTGCACGGACAGTCCATGCGGCGCTACCTTGTACACGAAATCTGGGCTCCATGTAGCCCATATGATGTCGTTGTCGTGCAACAACTCGAACTCGTTGTGGAACAACGAGTAGCACCTCACCGGTTTGTCCTTGGCCTAGTGCAACTGGGCGGCAGTCCACCGGTAACCCATAGTGGGCCCGTCGATCGAGTTGTGCAACTCGGGGTATGGGTACATTGCTCTCCCAAAGGACGCCCGCTTAACGGGGAAGTGCTCCCAACTCCACAACTGCAGGAGCACGTAGCAGACGGCAAGGACCAATTTCACGCCGGTGTTGCGCCCGAAGTGTCACACAACCCCCTGTATATGGCACAGAGGACGGCTGAACCCCAATTGTACTAGGGCATCGCCCCAGCCTCCACGTCAGTCAAAGACTCGATGATGCAAACAAAGCTGGGTACACCCAATCGACCTATGTGGTGGGAAATAGGGCCCAACCGAAGAGATGAAGAAGGTAGGCGATGAGGTGCATCCTAACAACCTCGTCAGGTGCATCCGGCGGGCATTGGCTGAAATTCCTCAGCCATGTCTGAGGAACATCACAGGCACTATCCTAGACAGGTATGCCAAACCGATGCCCCAATTGGGCCTTCCAGTTCGCCCACAGGCGGCCAAGAACAAGTGCCTCGCCCTTGATCGGGAGATCGGTTAGGAATGAGACGTCCTGGAGAGTGATTTTCATCTCTCCCCACCGAAAGTGGAAGGTGTGCGTCTCGGATCTCCACCTGTTAACAAGTGTCTACATCAGACTGCCCTCCAGGGTGAAGATGTGCCCGACAGAGAGCATCATTGCAAAGGGCAGCCCGTATCCCGAAGGATTGGGACATAGCGAGTGTCGAGCTGCCAGTAATGCCTCTCAGACCGAAGCACGAGGGGTAGAGGGCTATCCGCGTCCCTGGTGATCTACAACTTTCACCGATGATACTCGTTGTAGAAGGGTTCCATTAGCTCTGGTAGAGGCATGGCTTGCAAGAGATAAAAGACATAGATTATTAGTGAATATATTAATAATGACGATGCATTACTAAAAATTAAAAAATACGACTAAATACAGATAACAAATTAATATACACTAATTAACTACGACCCAATTAATTACACTTAAATTAATTACGACTAAATTAATCCTAGTAATTCAATACCACTAAATTAGTTACGACTGATTAATTAACTAACACTAACTAATTAGGACCAATTAATTAGTACCTAATTAACTATGCCGTGAATAATTACGGAAAAATAAAAATGACTAAATTAATTACCACTAAATAAGCACAACTAATTAACTACGATTAAGTAATTAACTACACGATTCATCAACAAAAATACGTACGACCAAAAAAATACCTGCTAATATGCCCGCTAATGTCGGTTTTAATGAATGCTTAATCGTCTCCGAAAACACAACAAAGAGAGCGAGTCAGAACGAGCGAGCGAGTGTGTTTGAGTTCTGGCGAAGCGCCTCGCCATTGTCTCCTAATTTATGCCTGCTCAAAGCGAACCGTGGCCGACCACGAAGCGACGGGAGGGAATCTGATTCCCTCCCTCGTGGTTTGCATGCAGAGTATTTGCATGCAAACACATCCAAGCCGATGAGTTTAGAGAAATAAAGTTGACAGCGAAAACGATTGATAGGGACTAAAGGTGACAGCAGTTGGTGACTCCAGGGTAGGGATGAACGGACGAGGCCACGTGGCGGCGTCCGAGCCAGGGGGGCACAGGCGAGGCGGCAACGCGCACAACACGCGTGCGGCTGTGGCTCGTCCGGGCCACGGATGTGCGACAGCGCCACGTCTAGACATCGCGCGTCCAAGCAAGGGGTGCACAGAGGTTGGAGCGTCCGAACATGGGTTCCACGGTGAAGGACACGTGGCGCACAAAGACACATCCGTAGTGCCATCTTTGTAAAAAGCTCATGAGGCGTGCTAATTTTATAATAACATCACCAAACAATGCTATTTAAGCTAAAAACTTCACAAAATTAGAAGACGCACACGTATCACGCCGTACCATTTACTCCTACTATTTCCTTCTGAGCGAACTGATTGCCACATAGTACCGGACGAGCCAGCGACGCTGCCTGCCTGCACGACCAACCTGGCTCGCTGTACGGTTGGTTCAGAGCGCTGCACACTAGCTGCTTCCGCCGTGCTTACGGATGACGCACCGTCGTACCGACGCGCAGCTGCGAGCCAGCCCGCGACCGCTCACGAAGCAGCAGCAGCACTGCCGCACGCGCGACAGCAGCACTGCCGCATGCCGGACCGGACAAAACAGCCCACATTTTCCCTTTCCTCCCGTCTCGATCGGCACCGCAAGCCGCCGCGCCCGTCTGCCAGACGCTGCGGCTGCGAGTAAGCAACGCAAGGCATGGCATATTGGCATTGGCACAGGCACCGGCACGGGCTGCCGGCCCCGTCGACATTTCGCCATCGCCGCCGTTCCCTCACCGACCCACACCCGTAGCGTATTCTATTGCTAGCTGCTCCCCATCCCCAGCTGGCCTCCTCCCCCTCCCTCGGCTGCTCTCACTCTCAATTTTACTTCACAAGAACAAAGCAGCAGCAGCAGCAACAACAACAACAAAAGAAAATCGAACGTGTAATAATTACTGGTTTTTAAAGGAGACCAGATCTGGAGCACAGTGTCTCAGATCCATTCATTTCTGGCTGGTACATTGCACCGTGCTAGCTGTACATACGTCTTCACCTGTGGCTGTGTGTCAAGTGTCAACTAGCGAGCAGTGAGCGTAATGCAGTAAACAAGCGTAAGATTTTGCAAGCTACACGATTGAAGATCTGATCTGCTGAAACAAGTAGTAATGGAGAAAGAATGAGATGCAAGAAATTAACGGGGAATTATACAATGGAGCACACCACCAACAACCAAACAATCTGTCCACGCCACACTCCCACAAACAAGCACAGTTCTACTGAATCGAATACTGAATGGAATAGAAAAAACAACAAGGAAAAGAAAAAAAAAATAAACAACTCAACACCACCAGTCCACCACAAAAGAAGAGAAGGAAAGGAGAAATGAGTCCCTCGAATGGGCGGATCTCTCAGTAGAACGCGGCGGCGGCGGCCACGGCGGCGGCGACCACCCACGCGGCGGCGGGGGAGACGCCGGCGGCGGCGCTGGGGGCGGGGGGGCCCTCGGCGGTCGGCGACGGGGTCGGGCTCGTCGGCGACGGCGCCGGTGGCGAGCTCGTCTCGGGCGCGGGGGCCGCAGCCTTGGGCGCCGGAGCCGGGGCCTTGGGAGCGGGGGCGGGGGCCTTGGGAGCGGGAGCCGGAGAAACCGGCGCCGGCGCCGGGGGAGGGGTGGCCGGGGGCTGGGCGGGGGGAGACACCGGCGCCGGGGTCGGCGGCGGCGTCGCCGGCGGGGGGGACGCCTTGGGGGCGGGCGTCGGGGTGGCCGCTGGGGCCTGAGCCGCCACCGCGGCGAAGAGCGTCGCCATGGCCAAAGCCACGAGCTGGAGGCGCGCCATTGGAGGAGAGGACGAGAGCTAGCGTTAGGGTTTGGGGACTTGTGCTTGTGAGGGTGAGGCTAGCTTGAGGTGGTGTACTGTAATGGTTTCTGGGATAGTACAGGTAAGGAGCTTATAAAGAGGTAGTAGACGGGGTTAAGACATGCAAATAGAAATAGTACTAGGGGGTTAGTACTAATTTCCACGAAGACTGGCCGTTGGATCGATATCCGACGGTGAAGATGAGTATTGTTTACAGCTTGTCGGTTTGGAAGCTTCATCGATCCGCTTATGATGAAAATCTTATCTCAAATGTTTCCTCTCGCAAAAAAAAGGAGATAAAATCTGGTGACGATTTGGATGTATTCCTTTCTATTTTTGTTTCACGCGTAATTCTAGTCGGTTGTGACTTGTGAGCTGGGTTTCTTCTGTATGTTTGGTCGTACCTAAGTTTGGTTTTTGGAGTTTGAAAAACGCGTCCATGTGAAAATTTTCTTCTTTTGTACATTGTGTTGTTCAATTAGCCTATGACAGTGGCTAGTGTTGACATATTCTAGTGCTAATAGTGTTGAAATACTCTAGTACTAATAGGTAGACTTATTCAGATTTCCGAACAACTAAATAGACTTTTTTTTGGGGTGCTTTTAATCATCTCCAGATACCAATTGGTTATAGCCAGAAACTTGGGTGCAATTCATGCCAAACAGGAGACGTATTTTACAAGGATTTCTATCCTAATCCTATAGGATTATGATAGAAATCTAGGATTATGATTCCTACTTTATTTTGGAAGAGAACTAGTATGCACTATATAAAGCTATAATTGGTGGTTATGGAGAACAAAAGCTACAAAATAATCCATCCAAAGCAAGAGGCGTACGAGAGGATAAGAGCCTGGTTATTCTTTAGCACTAGATTCTTGTATAGAGCAATAATTCGATGGTCCTAAAAGGTTCGAGAGGGTTGTGAAAGAGCGGCAATCCCTTGTACTCTTTTGAGGTTGTGCTTAAAGAATTTGCGATCGGCTTCGCCAAAATTTTTTCTGTCGTCATGATTATTTCGTCGTCGTTATTAGGTTCTCTCTACAGGATTCATCTACTCCGTTCTTGATATCGTGCACACTTATGCCGTATCTCGTAACTCTTATTCAATATGAGGATTGCTACGCATAAAAAGGGGTATCAGAGTATAACAAGTGGCATTAGAGCCAAGACCAGATTAATCTGATTTGTGAGAAGGTTGGTAAAGCGTCAAGTGACACAAAATCAAGATCGATGTCTACAATATGGAATCAAGTGGAGAAATTTGACGGTGGAGAAAATTTCAACTTGTGGCAATGTGTGGTGAAGGATGTCTTTATCCAGCAAAAGTTAATCGATGCCCTTGAAGGGAACAAACCGAAAAAGACGTCCGTTGAAGAACGGAAGGTGGTGGAGTGGAATGCTGTTAGTACAATCCATATATGTCTCTCCGATGACGTAAAGTACTCGGTGATCAAGAAAATTTACCGAAGAAATTATAGAGTACCTTAGAAGAATTGTATATGGCAAAGTCACTGACAAACCAATGGGTGCTGAAGCAGCAAATGTATAGGTTGAGCATAGAGAAAGCCACACGGTTTATTGATCATCTCAGTGTCTTCAACAAGCTTATCACGCAGCTGACTAGTGTGGATGAGAAAATTGAGGAGAACGACAAGGTCGTCATATTGGTGTCATCTCTACCACCATCATGAGAGCAATTGGTGATGAATATTCTTACGAAAAATGCACTCTCAACTTTAATGAGGCAGTGATATATCTATTGGAGACGGCTCAGACGAGGTCCTTGAAGAAGTCACTAGATTCTTCATCCTCGAGTGGTCAAGTATTGACTGTCGTAGGTGTTGCACGCAAAAGCAAAAGTTATAGAAAGAAAAAGGGCAAGAGGAAGGGCACGTGTGCATGATATCTATATGACAAGAAATGTCATATGAGAAAGGATTATCCAAGTTTGAAGCAAACGAGGGGAGCATGCTCAGTGGTGGTAGAGAAAGATGATTCAGTCATACTAGTCGTCACTCAATCAGATACTTCTCACAGATAGATATTAGATTAATGTTGTTACTTTCATATATGTTCGATGAGGGAGATGTTTGACAAAGGATCTCTACGTCTGATGCATAGAATTGTTCACTTAGTGGATTGCAAAGAGTATGTAGTCACTGACGTGAGAACAATTATATTGGAGATGTATAATGGAGCACATCAGACATTGACGGGAGTTCAGTATGTTCCCAACTTAAAGAAGAATCTAATATCTGTGAGGTCGCTTGAACTCGAAGGCTGTGAGGTATCACTTCGAGGTGGAGTCATGCGAGTTACTTGTAAAGGGTAGAAAATCATGAAAAGTATTTGGAGCAATGAAGGATACTGATTGATGGTCAATCATCAGGGAAGAGCAACCAACTAGAGGTCTGATAAAAATCTTGATCAGCAGAAGGAAACCCGGTCGTCAATGGTAGGTACTCAGATCCCATCTATAGTTATGTGCGGAACTGCAAAGACGGTTATAAAATCTAGCAGACGCAAAGGCGAAGGTGCGAGCTGTTGGAAGAAAGAAGACGTGGTTGGATCAACCATGTGGTATCGACGAGCAGGTGGAGCTCAGAGGCAGTACAAACCTATAGCATGAAGGGTTGTAGGGAGAGGAGGTGTGGTTCACCAAACTACAAAACGAAGGAGCTCTTAGGTGGAGGATCCGAGCGGTCTAGTCCGAATATCGACACACACATTTCGGTGATGTGCATGAGCCCCTGTAGTGGGGGCACTCCCAAATGTGAGAGAAAAAAGAAAACAAAATTAGAAAAACAAAAATAGCAAAGCTGACTTGGAGCGAATTGTTATAGGAACACGGTGACTTCAACGGATATGAGTCAAAAGTGGAGATTGTTGAGTATGGGTGACTCATATCCTAATCTACTAGGACTTAGAGATGTGTTATACAAGGATTCCTATCCTAATCTTATCAGGATTAGGATTCCTACTTCCTTTTGGAGTAGAACTAGGGGGCACTAATAAAGCTACGAGGGGTGGTTATGGAGAACATAAGCTACAAACCAACTCATCTAAAGTAAGACACGTATGAGAGGATTAGAGGCTAGATCATTCTTTAGCACTAGATTTTTATATAGGGCAAAGACCCAAGAGTCCTAAAAAGTTCGAGATGGTTAGAGAGAACGACAATCCCTTGTACTCTTCTTAAAGAATCTGCGGTTGTCTTTGTCAAATCTCTTGTCGTCGTGAATATTTTGTTGTTGTTATTAGGTTCTCTCTACGGGATTCATCTATTTCGTTCTTAATATCGTGCACACTCATGTCGTATCTCGTACCTCTAATCAGATCTAGGGGCTATTGCGTTTAAGAAGTATCAGAGTATAATACTAATCAATGTAAGCCAACATTCCATTCTCTAATTTTATATTCAACTGGTGGTAAATGACTAGCCCTACTTCGAACCAATTTGGGTCAACGAGAGAACAAAATGAGACACGAATCACACTAACATACTACTCTAAATGAGTTAGAAAAAGAAAATGACTCGGTATTATCGAACTCTCTTCATGAAGTCTGACCTAGTTTGCATGTGCACATTGATTGGTTTGTAAGTTCTCGGTTCCCTTGGTGCGTTCTCAAGAAAAAAAAAATGTTCATGATTCCCTGGTAGAAAGAATGTTGCCGACTCACGCTATAATATTGGAATGCATTCCAAGGCTATAGCAATTTTATTGGATTTCATAAGGTTTCATCGGGTTTCAAACTTCATGGTGTTTTAAGTTTCAGACTTCACGAGGTTTCAAGTTTCACTCATAGGAAATTGCTAGCACATGCTATACCGTTGGAATGCATTTCAACTGTATAGCAGTTTCCTTGAGTTTCATGAGGTTTTAGTTGAAACTCCATGAAACTTTAATGAAACCTCAAGTTTCAAAAACTTAAACTTCAATAAAATTTTATATTCAAACTAAAATTTCGATGAAACCTCACTTTTCAAAATAGAAACCTCAAAGTTTCGACCATCAAATCAAAAAATTAAAGCTTTAGATGTGGGTTTCAAAAAGTTTCTAAAATGTTTTTATGTAGGTTTCAAGTTTTATGGAGGTTTAAGCATGGAGTTTCAACCTGGAATTTTGCAAGCTATGGTGCAAATTGAGCCACCACCCGCCACCTTCATTGTGCCCTCCTTGACCTCCACCGTTAGGACTACGTCGTAGTCCCTACCGTTACCCGCGCATGCGCCTGTCGTAGCCTCCACCGGCCGATTCGCTCCTCGACCTCCACTGTATTCGTGTCCACTCCTCAGTCGCCATCAGCAGGCTTGCATGCGTCGTGGCTGCGGCCACCACAGGGCACTACCCACTTGTTTGATTCACCATGAGCTGGGCATGCTTGTTGCCACACGCCAACCATTGCCGCTCACGCCTACTCGCCACTGCACGCCGGCCGTTGCCACTTGCACCTACTCGCCACCGGTCCCGCACACATCACCCACTCGTCGTCACCGCACACCGACCGTTGCTATCGCGCCCACTCGCAACTCTTGCACGCTGGCTACCGCTGCTAGCGAATCAAGGGAGGGAGAGAGAGAGAGAGAGAGAGAGAGAGAGAGAGAGAGAGAGAGAGAGAGGAAAGCGAGATGCTGACACGTGAGAGGTACGCAAGAAAGGAAACTTGCAGTGGATGTGTGTAAAGCAAACGTGGAATTAGACGGCTTCGGTACATCACGTAGGGGCAAAACAACGATGGATTGTTATCCCAAGGATGATATTAAAACGCTATAGCATTTTCTAGCTTTTCCGTTATGGAAAACGTGTTTACTTGGACAGCCAATAGGGGTTCGAGTTTCTTGGGCAAGTAAAATAGTACTTGATTCATAAGATAAATCCAGTGATTTCCAACCTAACCAAACCCTTCCAAAACCTGGAGTCCCACTCCTTCACAATTCTCACCTTGATCCATAAGATATCCAGTTAATTCCAACCTAACCAAATCCTTCCAAAAACCTAAAGTTGCACTCCTTCTCAAAGTTCAACTTGATCCAGAAGGTAAGTCCAGAGATTTCCAACCTAACCAAACCCTTACAAAACCTAAAGCTCCACTCTTCCACAATGGTTCATCCTCTTGAACCAAATATACACATAAATGCACTCGCCTAGTTCTTAACAACCATATAGAAAAGTATGATCATGTTATTGGATAGGTAAGTCTAAATCAAAGAGGCAAAACACGTAGTCCTTGTTTAGAAACAATGATACCAAAGGAAATGTGGACGAATTGCAATGCTTCCAAAAAAAATATCTGTCGGAATTCATACATTCCATTGGAATCTTTTTTTTTTCCAAACAAGGACCAAGATACTCTACAAATTTCGTTGGAATTTCATTGGAACTCCGCCAAACTTTAGCTCTTCCTTTCCTCCGTGAAAACTCGTGAAGCACAATCTGGCCTTGCAAGCATTATTGCAACTCAAAGTACTCCGTAAACTCCCCTCGCAAGTTGAATCACTTCCCTGATCCTTCTGGGTGGCAATAAGCTCAGATTTGTATAGTTCCACGTAATGGGTTACGAGCAAATATCCTAATACAGCTCGAAATATTATCCATGGAACGGCATCTCTCAACCGATCCAATTTAAGAATAGCAAATTTGCAACAAATAAGTTCATTCGATCTAAAAATCCGCATTGCACCATCAGTTCCAACAAAATGGGCTGTGCCCAGGGTGGAAGATTCCGGCCGGCCACCCGGCAACGCCGGCCAGAGCTACGTGACACCGATGTGCCAACTAGCGAAGACAAGCCATCACCCACCTTCCAAGTGAATGACTTCGTAGTGTCGAGCTCGCTACGTGACAGCCACGAACTCACTTGAAAATCGCAAGTTGTCACCGTGTTTTCCATGGCCTGTACGCCCATGAAAGCATGTAGTGTGGTACAGTTGGAACAACTGGAGATTAGTTGAGTGGGCCCTTAGGAATTTGCTTAGTCACTAAGGCACTCCCGTTT
Source organism: Ampelocalamus luodianensis (assembly GCA_036346255.1). Lineage (NCBI taxonomy): Eukaryota > Viridiplantae > Streptophyta > Magnoliopsida > Poales > Poaceae > Ampelocalamus > Ampelocalamus luodianensis. Next base: position 52,859,943 of record CM070633.1, read on the forward strand.
GCAACACAGGATTCTCATAAGAATTTCGTAGCAAATCACATTCAGTTAAGGGTGGATATCTCATTTCCTCCTATTCCTACAGGGTTCCCGTAGTCCAAAGGGGCCTGACGCTGGCTATAAACTAAACAGTGTCAAGCTTTAGTAGGTGGATGGAAGAAGTTCCATATATTCCCCTTGGAGGCCAGTGGGGAAACCAGCTTGACATAATTATGTACTAGAGCGGTTCATTGGCCACTGATGAATGATTGGGAATTTTCCTAAACAATTCTCCAAATTCCATTACCCATAAGTTAAGAGGTGGTTAGTGCAAACAAACAAAGCAAATGCTCTCAACACATATATAATGAGCAAATCACGAAGAAAGCCACAGCTTGCAAAGCATGCCCCACCCTCAGGATCTGGACCCCCTTAACAGGACAGCTAAGTACACCGTTGGTCCAGCTGAAGGCATTCGCCTCGCTTCATTTCGTTTCCTTTCCCTCTGTTTGGAACCTATTGGAAGGTTGTTCGGTTACCAATGATTGAGGATTACCTGGCTGTAATGCGAGGGGCTGACCGCATCGGTGGCGTTCAGGTGAGATGGACATGCGAGCTCGTCACATGCCCGGTTAAGGCGCCGGATGGCCCAGCCCTGACAATGCCATGTTATCTTGTCACGTCGACGCTGGCTCTTCTTTTGGCTGTACTAGAGAACAGATTGGTGCCTGTTCGGGAACCCTGTAGCATTCCTCCCGCTGCACGTATTGGAGTTTTCTCCGTACCAACCGCCGTCGCCGTCAGTCCGGAGCTTGCCGCCGCAGCCGATACACCATGCGCATGGCACTGCCACGACAGGGCCACGACCACTCGCAGGCAAGGAGTGAACACTGGCATGTTAATTCTAAGTACTGATGATACGAGGATTTCAGAATTTACTCATTTTTTCAGGCTTTTTTTTCCCTTTCTAACCAGGGTTATTAAGGCGTCGCCCGCCTTGCCACGTGTGCCTATGGCGTCCGCCTTAGGACTAAGGTGTCGATATGGTGGCGTATGGCGTTAGAAAGGCTTGAGGCGACGCCTTAGGTAGAGGAGTGCGAAAGTGCTGGGCTGCTAGCCTTGCCCGCGGAGGGAGAGGGAGAGTTGGAGAGGAAGGGGAGGCGACGCGACGCGGGCCAACACTACCGCTGAGAGAGGGCCGGAGGAGCCGACGCTGAGGGAGGATGAGGAGGCGGTGCGGGCGAAGGGGCGTGGAGGGAGGCCGGCGAAGCCGAAGCGGTAGCGGCGTGGCGTGCGACATGCGCTCAGCCACTCGCCGCTCTTTCCCCGCCAAAGAAGAACAGAAAGGGAGGGAGAGAGGCGAATTGGCGAAGGTGAAGAGACTGAGAGAGAGAACTCTCTCGGTCGGACAGGGGAAAAGAGGAGGCGGGGGCAGCCAGGCAGGCGTGGTGGGGCGACGGGCAAGCGGGGCAGGGCGGGTAGGACCGTTTTCAGAATGATCCCAGAGTCTATTTTCAAATCCACATGAGAGAAGAGCAATCTATATGTTGAAACTTGCAAGGGGAATAGATGCTACATGGGAGAAGAGCAATTGGAAAGAAGGGATGGGTGCTACATGAGCTCAAAAATTGGCAACAACAAGGTATATATATATACTGCTAAAATACTCATTTTATTTACTACCTTAGCAACTTAAAATGTGTGTAAAGCGTCACCTCGCCCGCGCCTAAGCGCTTAAAAGATATGAGGAGGGTAAGTCGCCTCGCCTTACTACCTTAATAACCATGTTTCTAACTAAACATTCGTGCCAGCCTCATAGCTCTATCAGCTCCCTCTATAACTAAACAAGATCTTTCTAACTAAGCTACCAGCAACAGGCCAACGGCACGCTTAAAAAGATGAAACAACATCTTTCACATCCATACATCCAGGATATGTTCATTCTAGGAAAAGCTTGAAGCCGTAAACGTGGGCATTTGATGACAAATTATTATGGAAACAAGAGCTTGATAGCCATTCCCAGGTCAAATCAAAATGAAAGAACGGATTCCTATGCAAAAGAGTACTAATACTAGATATTTCCCAAGCCATTGCTGCCCCCAACCTAGCAACTTCAGTCTACAGGCTCTTCTTGCTTCTTATGCGTGGAAGCTAAGTGTGCTTGGCGCGTATTATTAGGCAAGTCATATATACCAGTTCGAACTGTGGTCCCACCGGTCGATTTTCACCAAGATGTGCCCGATTCCCAGCTTGAAGTTTACCATGCTTGCAGTACGGTTGGTTAAGAGCTTGGAAAGTAAGATCAGTGTCTTTTTTAACCAACCAACCCACTCACCAAACTAAGCCAGAACTGACATTATTCTCATGCTTCCTTCAAAATGACTTGCATCCACCATTCTAAGGGTTTGCCTTGAGCAGGATGGAAGAGTATGGAACAATTCTATACGTTGGTCCTGTAAATGGCACCCCTTCTGGTACAATATCATTTGGTGGTTCCAGGTTGGTATCCTGTGATGCCCCGTTTTTCCCCCGAGGTCAACCCTCGCCGGGCCCCCCCTTCGTTCCTTCTCGCCGGACCGGACCCCCCCTCCTCCCTTCCCCTCCCGCACGCCTCCCCGCCGCCATCATTCCTCCGTGCGCACGCCCGCGCCCGAGCCGTGTAGCTCGCCGGACCCCCCCTTCTCCCCGCTCCTCTTCCCCGGCTTAAACCCCGGCCCCCTTCTCCCAAGCGAGCAACCGAGAAAGGAGAGGAAGAAGAAGGCCGGCTTACCTCGTCGTCTTCGCCGTTGGTGAGCTCTCCTCCGTGCCGCGCCTCCTCGTCGCCGCCGCCGCTCCTCCGGTTGTTTCGCCGCCACCACCGAGCCCTCTCACCTCCCGCCCGCGCGTCGCCGCCGCTATTCTCTCCCCTCGGTGCGCCGCGCCCCGAGCCCCCTTCCTCTCCCCACATCGCCGCGCGTGCGCCCTCCCCTTTCTTCTCCCGCGCGCCGCCGCCGCCGCCCTTTTCTCTTCCCCCTCCTCTGCCCCGCCCGAAGCTTTCCCCCTCTCTTTTAGCCGCCGCCGTGGGCCGCGCCTTGCCCCGTGGGCCGCGCCCACGCGCGCACGCGTTTTTGGCCCAGGCCTTGGGCCGGGCCGAAAGTTAATGGTGGGCCGTGCGCGTTTTTCTTTTTTCTGTGATTTTTTGTTTTCTTTTTCTATTTTTAATTTAAAAGAGAGGCTTTAAATATGAATAACTCCCCCATTTCAACTCCAAAAATTATGAAATAAATTTCTAAAAATTTCTAAAATCAAGATCTTGCTAATGGCATAGGCCTTGTTCAATTTGGAGTTCATTTGTGTACTCTTGTGTATTTAATTGCTTCCGTTGCTTGTCGTTTATTTTTGGTTGCTGCTTGCGTAGATTTGGAGGCGCCGAGACCTCCACGTCGATCAAGGACAAGACTACTCGGACCCTCTTCCCTACACTCAAGGCGAGTCAATACTTTGATCATATTGAGCCTACATTTTATGCAAATTATATTCTTTTAAAATAGCAAATTGCATGCTTTAATTCTTTAATCAAATGTATGTTAAAGCTTAAGGTAGTTCATTACCCTTTTGTTGAATAATTAATTATTATGCCATCCTTGACAACTTGAATCCCTTAATTCCGTTGTCACCCTAGTAATTATATGGTAATACTAGCTATAGGTTGTACTTAAGCGACATACTAGACTTGCTTAAGTACCAGGAACATTAAAATGTCCTAACATCATCTTTTCAAACATAAAATGATTTGGGCAGTCATTGCGGGTAAATGACTGAGATGGTTGAATTGTTGTATTTTACATCTCAAAACCCTAAATCGCTAATACCCGTGCAGGCGGATGGTAAGATGGTGGGTGCGGATGTAGCACGAGAATGGCGGGAATGTGGTTGAGCCGCCCGCACAACCCTAAGGACTTAATCTTGTCACGACCTCTGTGTATATCAGTACAACCACAAGTGCGCAACAAAGCGCGACTTGGCTTAGTACATTTATCAAATCTCAAAATCATCTCTTTGGAGGGTTAAAGGAGGCACAAGCTCTGGGTATGTCGGGCTTGGATGGGACACCGAGTCAAGGGTGAAGTTCGCCAGTCGCTGAGGTGTAGCCACGCTACGCCAGTCGCTGAGGTGAACATCCCGCACAACGTATGGGCATAACCCCATATGGGTGAGACGAGGGAAGGGACGAGATATTTAGAAAGGTTATTGTGACAACCTCTCGACTACACGACTACGGAATCGTGTAGGGCAACGAGTTAATTGTCTCTTGTGGGTAAAGTGTACAATCTCTGCAGAGTTATAAAGCTGTTTAAGCAGTAGTGCCTACGGTCAAAGGCGGACATGGGAACTTAACTTGAGTTAGTTCTATTTAAAAATTTCCTTTGTGGGTGGTATGAAAATTTTGGCGGGCTCACCTAGCCCTGAGATTGGTTATTCCTGGGTCTTGGTACCCAGTGTCGTTGGTGGTGGATGTAACCACAATCAAAATAAGCATGAAGGTGGAGGTAACCTCTGCTGATACAAATATTGCACAATTTCTCTCTTTAACTAAAATGAAATTTGTTGAAAATGCTAAGTGCTAGGAATTTGTACTTATGATATTTAAAAGTATTGCTTTCGCAAATAAAAGAACCGAGCCATCCTTGTAAGCCTTGCATGTATATCATTGCATTGTGTATTGGCTCATGAGCACGGTAGTTGTGCTCATCCTCGCTCCCCCAAACCCTTGGATGACGCGATGGAGGAGACTATGCTTACTACGAGGAACCGAAGTCGATGGGCAAGGAAACGATGAAGAGTAGTCTAGGATCTGTAGTTCAGGCCTCGACGCAGTCTAAGTTGACTCGTTGGTACTTGCGCACAACCGATATTATCCGGTCCTTGGGTAATATCGATCGATACAAAGTTGCCCGATCGCTTACTGTGAAGAGATGAGCTCTACCCTTTGCTTCCGCCACCGAATCGGTGTTCGTATTGTAATCAATTTGGCCGATCGCCCTCGTTGTAAAACTCGACCCGACGTGGTCTATGTCACTCGTTGATTGTAATAATGATACTTTAGTTCACGCCATGTATGAATGATTGGCAATGCTCGTGAGTGCTATCTATCGATCGAGGAATAGCACCGCGTTTTCACAGAGGATTCGGATTAGAAAATCCGGTCCGACAGAGTGGTATCGAGCATACGATCAGAGAGTCTTAGTTAGATTGGTCGTTGCCTTAAGGACTTGGATCTTATTTTGAAAACTAAGAAAAAGCTTTGCTAAAAATATAGAGTATTTATTGCTTCTACTCTTCACTCCTAGTCTGTACTTATCTTTATTTCACTTGAGTTTTACCTGTCTTGACCTCCTCTTGTTTTCAAAATTTGTAGATGGCTACCCCGTCGTCGGATGGCAGTGGGACCTCCTCGCTCACGGAGAGAACGAGGAGGCTTCATGACATACTTCGCCACCGATGTTTGTACCTTGGTTTTCCCGTCCACCACGTTCGGGGTAGGATGACGAGGATCGAGACCCGCGAGTCCGGGCGATGGAGGTGTACCTCTCCGCCGTGGTTGGCGAGTTCACTTCCTACCTCTTCAGGCCGAGGCACCCCGCGAGCCGCCATGACGCCATTCAGACGCCGCACGCGCCGCTTCCACCCGCTTGTGTTGGAAGTACGAGGATCTCTTCTGAGGTCACCTTACGCTTCTACCCGCACCTCCCGGATGAGGCGTGTCCCAGCAGATTTCGACACGAGAGACGACGACCCGCTGACGCGGCGAGTCCGGCTACGCAGCGATGATAGCAACCATCACCGCGCCATGGATGAGATCAGCGGCGGACACTCCTCACCGGCAGCTATGCCCACTCCGACACCTTCGAGCAACATGGTCGAGTGATGAAGCTCACTCCACTGCGATGCAGAGAGGGATGTCGCAGACAGAGAGGGACGCCGCTCTTGCGAGTTGGCACGCCTCGAGCCGCCACTACGGTCCTCGCCCGCCCGGTTGCACCTCGTCGCCCCGTCCTCCCGGTGCCGAGCCGCGTTCCCGCCCAGCGGACCCGTCTCGACTCACAGCACGCAAGAAGGTGCGCCCGCCGCCGTCCGGTCGTCGCCTAGGAGAGCCCAGCCGTGGACGCAGCCCCAGTCCACCGCCCGGGTTTGACGAGTCCACTCGTGGACGCCACCTCAGCCGTTCACGCCTCGCTCCCGTTCGCGAGTTTGATCGAGCCGAGCCGTCTCGCTCACAGGCAGCAATCAGCACGCTGTGGTCGCCCCCGCAGAGCATTGTCGATTAGTTTAGGTTAGCTAGCAGTGCTTGCTGAGCAGTCTTTTGGGTTGCAAGCACTTTTGTTTCTTTCTTTTGTAGACGATGTGTTTGTATTCTATGTCATGACTTAGCTTAGTGTTTAAGCTTTGTTCGAGAGTCATGTAACACTTAACCCCCTTATTATAGTGTAGCCGCTCTAGGCTTTGTATTGTACTTGCTTCGTTCTTCTTGTTGGTTTTGTTCTTGTCTGTGTGTGCCTTAGAGGGCTAGTGAACCCTCATATACTCCTCTAGTTCTAAGCTTCGAGTTTCTTCAGATGCCGCCAAGAAGAGCCGCCGCCCATCAGTGGAGCCTTCGCCGCAGTCGAGGAAGAGGCCGTGGCCGTGGTCGTGGCCAAGGCCGAGGACAGAACCGCCTCCTCCACCACCAAAGAAACCCAACAATGACTCAAGTCATGTTTCAGAGACTCGATTCTTGAGCGTTACTAAGCAATCAACAGATCGACCACCATCGCAACTCCAAGCCGCGGACTTTCAGACAAGACCTCTCACCTTTCTGCGCGCCAATGAACCGCTAGAAGTCAAGACCGCTCGGGGACACCGAGAAGAAACTTCGTCTTGCCCATTGCTCAAATGAAGACAAGGTGGATTTCGCCACCCATCACCGAAAGCGCGCATTCTTGCTGGTGGGAGAATTACCTCGCCGCCCGAGGTGAAGAGAATCTAGAGGAAGAAGAAGCAGAATAGCGGAAGTCGTAGCATCTACGATTGGAGCCCCACAAGATCCCGCGCCTCTGCGCGCAATAGAAGAAGTTGCGGAAATACAACAAGTGAAATTGAACCCGCATGGCACCGATTCCATGGGAGGAATTCAAAGCCGCTTGTGGCCAACCGCATCAGTGGAACAATGAGATTGAAGAAGAACAATTGAGCTCTGCAAGCGGTCGATGTCGAAGAATGAGTATCTAACCAAGTTTAACCGACTTGCTCGCTACGCCCCAATGATGTAGGCGATGAAGAAGAGAAAATCGACCGCTTTGTGGAAGGAATGCGTGAAGACATGAGAGGACAGCTTATCCTCCATGATTACTCTAGCTTTGTGATTAGTTAATAAAGCCCTCATTTGTGAAAATGAGAAGAAGATCATGAGATTAGCGCAAAAGGAAGATGTCATTTCAGAGGCCACAAGGTAGCTTTCCCTAAGTCTACATTCCAAGGCGGCTTATCTTTCGGATCGTCTGCGGCCTCCTCTCGAAAACTCAAGTTTCCACCCCGCCCCAAGGAAGTGGATTCGGTGCTCTCCGCCCGCCGGCAACAACAGCAGATCAACCCAAGAACAAACCTCCATCGCCGCTTGTGGAGAAAGAGGACACTTTGCCAATCGTTGTCCTACCCGTCAGAATGCTCCAGCAAGGCTCAACACAGGAGTAACGCCAGTTCAAGGCAGGACCCCAGCCCCAAGCAAGAGTCACCGACTTCACAGGCATCAAGGTCTACACCAACGCAAAGCCATGGCCGTGTGAACCACGTCACAGCCGAGGAAGCTCAAGGTGCCTCAGGAGTACTAATGGGTACGTTCCCTGTTAATTCAGTACCCGCTCAAGTTTTGTTTGATTTCGAGCTTCGCACTCTTTTATTTCAAGAAAGTTTGTCGAAAGGCTTAAGTTGCCAACCTATAAGTTAAAGAAACCCGTGGTACTTAGCTCACCTGGGACCCCTTTGCTACCTCAGTCGGTGTGGTAGAAATTGCTATGGAACATTCAGATTCCTAGCAAACCTTCTCGTGCTAGAATCTCAAACTGGATATCATCCTAGGATGGATTGGTTGGCCAAATATCGTGGATTGATAGATTGTGCCAACGTAAAAGTGGTGCTCACCAAGAACCCAGAGACCACAATAAGAGTTAGTGTGGATCGTTCCTCTCCTTTGAATAGAACAATCCACCACCTTGGAGAGTTGTCCCTAGAGACAACGCTCGTAGTTCAAGCTACCCCAAGTCTTCCCGGAAGAATTACGGGCATGCCACTGCATGAGGTGTTGAGTTTGTCATCAACTTGAAGCCAGGGACAGCCCCAATTGCTAAGAGACCATACAGAATGGCCGCTGACGAACTTGAAGAACTTAAGACACAAATTGAAGACTTGCAAGAAAAAGGTTTCATTAGACCTAGTTCTCTGGGGTTCGCCAGTTCTCTTTGTGAAGAAGAAAGATGGCACCGCCAGATTGTGTGTGGACTACAGAGCACTCAATGATGTGACCATCAAGAACAAGTATCCCCTACCTCGCATCGATGACCTGTTCGATCAGTTGACAGGAGCATCAGTTTTCTCCAAGATAGACCTGAGGTCAGGATACCATCAGCTTAAGATCAGGAATGAGGATATTCCTAAGATGGCTTTTACCACCCGGTATGGCCTGTATGAGTTCACCGTCATGCCGTTTGGCTTGACCAATGCGCCAGCCTACTTCATGAACCTCATGAACAAAGTATTCATGGAATACTTAGACAAGTTTGTTGTCGTGTTCATAGACGACATCTTGATCTATTCAAAGACCGATGAAGAACATTTCGCACACTTGCAATTGGTCTTAGAAAAGCTTAAAGAGAATCATCTTTATGCCAAGTACAAGAAATGTGAATTTTGGCTTCATGAAATCGTTTCCTCGGACACATTGTATCCATTGGAGGAATTGCAGTTGATCCATCCAAAGTAGCGGTGTAATGGAATGGAAACAACCCACATCGAGAACGGAAGTGCGTAGTTTTCTCGGTTTGGCGGATACTACTGAGACGCTTCATTGAAGGATTCTCTAAGCTTTTCAAACCAATGACCCATCCGCTTAAAAAGGAAAGGAAGTATGATTGGACGAAGCTTTATAAAAGAGTTTCCAAGAATTGAAGAAAAGTTAACTCGCACCAGATTGATCCGCGGATATACATCAAGACTTCGAAGTCTATTGTAATGCATCGCGCCAAGGTCTTGGTTGTGTGCTCATGCAAGGAGGAAAAGTTGTAGCTTATGCTTCAAGACAACTCCGTCCTCACGAAGACAATTATCCAACCCATGATTTGGAGTTAGCAGCAGTAGTGCACGCCCTAAAAATTTGGCGACACTATTTGATTGGAAATCACTGTAATGTCTACACAGACCACAAGAGTCTCAAGTACATTTTCACCCAATCAGACCTCAACCTTCGACAAAGAAGATGGTTAGAATTAATAAAGGATTACAACTTGATGTCCATTATCATCCCGAAAGGCTAATGTAGTTGCCGATGCATTAAGCCGTAAATCCTACTGCAGTAATGTCATGATTCAAGAACATCAACCTGAGCTCTGCAAGGAATTTGAAGCCCTCAACCTTGAGTTAATAGAGCAAGGCACACTAGCCACAATAGAAGCGTATCCAACTCTAGAAGAGCGAATCAAGACCGCTCAAGAAGGGCATCCCGGAGTCCAGAGATTCAAGCATCTCATGGCCAAGGGAAAGGCCCCTAAGATGTCAGAAGATCAGCAGGGAATCCTATGGTATGGGAAACGTCTCTTTGTTCCCCACCAGAAGGAACTCAAAGATCTGATTTTAAAGGAAGCTCACAGTTCTGCTTACACCCTGCACCCAGGCAGCACCAAGATGTACCAAGACATGAAGATTTTGTATTGGTGGCCACGAATGAAAAGAGATATCGCCGAGTATGTAGCTTGTTGTGATGTATGTCGTGAATCAAGGTGAACATCAAAGACCGGCGGATTGCTACAACCCTTACAGATCCTCGTGGAAATGGGAAGAAATCGGAATGGATTTCATTACGGTCTACCTCGAACTAAGTCGGATGTGACTCAAGATGGGTTATAGTTGATAGATTGACTAAAGTCGCCACTTCATCCTGTGAAGACAACTTACAAGGAGACAAGTTAGCCAAGTTATACATGGCTCGATCGTGTGTTTGCATGGAGTACCCAAGAGAATAGTCTCCGATCGAGGTTCTCAATTTACCTCGCATTTTGGGCTAGTTTGCATGATACCCTTGGAACACACCTTACCTTCAAAGATACCTATCATCCGCAGACCGATGGTCGACGGAAAGAACAAATCAAATCCTAGAAGACATGCTTGAGCTTGTGCTTTGGAGTTTCACCGTAGACCGGAAAAATGTCTACCGTATGCCGAGTTTGCATACAATAATAGTTATCAGTCAAGTCTGAAAATGTCCCCGTTTGAAGCGCTCTATGGGAGAAAATGCAGAACCCCGTTGCATTGGTCAAAATCAGGTGAGGGATATGTCTTCGGACCGGATACTCTCAAGCAAGCTGAAGAGAAAGTTCGACTAATCAGAGATCGCCTTCAAGCAGCTCAGTCTAGACAGAAGAGTTATGCTGACAACCGTCGAAGAGACTTAACCTTCGAAGTTGGAGATATTGTGTATCTCAAGGTATCGCCACTTCGTGGAACCCGAAGATTCAAAGTTAAAGGCAAGCTCGCACCAAGATACATAGGCCCGTTCCCGATCACCGCTAAGCGTGGAGAAGTTGCCTATCAGCTAGAGCTACCTGAAAGTTTGTCAGACGTCCACAACGTGTTCCACGTCTCTCAACTAAAGAAATGTCTCAGAGTGCCCGAAGAGCAGACTCCCGTCGAAGCCATCGCACTTGATAAGGATTTGACTTATCCAGAGCACCCGATCAAGATCCTCGACGTCGTCGAGAAGCGGACAAGACGTCAAGTCATCCGCCTTTGCAAGGTTCAGTGGAGCCATCACTCAGCCAAAGAAGCCACCTGGGAGCGAGAAGATCAACTTAAGCCGGATTTCGCCCCTCGTTCTCGGAGCACTCGAATCTCGGGTCGAGATTCCGTTTAAGGTGGGTAGGATTTGTGATGCCCGCTTTTTCCCGAGGTCAACCTCGCGGGCCCCCTTCGTTCCTTCTCGCCGGACCGGACCCCCTCCTCCCCCTTCCTCCCGCACGCCTCCCCGCCGCCATCATTCCTCCGTGCGCACGCCCGCGCCCGAGCCGTGTAGCTCGCCGGACCCCCTTCTCCCCGCTCCTCTTCCCCGGCTTAAAAAAACCCCCCCGGTGCCCTTCTCCCCCCAAGCGAGCAACCGAGAAAAGGAGAGGAAGAAGAAGGCCGAAGGCTTACCTCGTCGTCTTCGCCGTTGGTGAGCTCTCCTCCGTGTGCCGCGCCTCCTCGTCGTCGCCGCCGCTCCCTCCTGTTGTTTCCGCCGCCACCACCGAGCCCTCTCACCTCCCCGCCCCCGTGCGTCGCCGTCGCTATTTCCCCTCCCTGGTGCGCGCCGCCCGAGCCCCTTCCTCTCCCCACATCGCGCCGCCGGCGCCTCCCTTTCTTCTCCCGCGCGCGCCGCGCCGCCCTTTCTTTCCTCCTCCTCCGCCCCCAAGCTTTCCCCTCTCTTTTAGCCGCCGCCGTGGGCCGCGCCTTGCCCCGTGGGCCGCGCCCACGCGCGCACGCGTTTTTGGCCCAGGCCTTGGGCCGGGCCGAAAGTTAATGGTGGGCCGTGCGCGTTTTTCTTTTTTCTGTGATTTTTTGTTTTCTTTTTCTATTTTTAATTTAAAAGAGAGGCTTTAAATATGAATAACTCCCCCATTTCAACTCCAAAAATTATGAAATAAATTTCTAAAAATTTCTAAAATCAAGATCTTGCTAATGGCATAGGCCTTGTTCAATTTGGAGTTCATTTGTGTACTCTTGTGTATTTAATTGCTTCCGTTGCTTGTCGTTTATTTTTGCCGGTACCTCGCCCGCGTAGATTTCGGAGACGCCGGAGACCTCCACGTCGATCAAGGACAAGACTACTCGGACCCTCTTCCCTACACTCAAGGCGAGTCAATACTTTGATCATATTGAGCCTATATTTTATGCAAATTATATTCTTTTAAAATAGCAAATTGCATGCTTTAATTCTTTAATCAAATGTATGTTAAAGCTTAAGGTAGTTCATTACCCTTTTGTTGAATAATTAATTATTATGCCATCCTTGACAACTTGAATCCCTTAATTCCGTTGTCACCCTAGTAATTATATGGTAATACTAGCTATAGGTTGTACTTAAGCGACATACTAGACTTGCTTAAGTACCGGGACATTAAAATGTCCTAATCATCATCTTTTCAAACATAAAATGATTTGGGCAGTCATTGCGGGTAAATGACTGAGATGGTTGAATTGTTGTATTTACATCTCAAAACCCTAAATCGCTAATACCCGTGCAGGCGGATGGTAAGATGGTGGGTGCGGATGTAGCACGAGAATGGCGGGAATGTGGTTGAGCCGTCCAGACAACCCTAAGGACTTAATCTTGTCACGACCTCCTGTGTATATCAAGTACAACCACAAGTCTGCAACAAACTGCGACTTGGCTTAGTACATTTATCAAATCCTGAAAATCATCTCACTGGAGGGTTAAAGGAGGCACAAGCTCTGGGTATGTCGGGCTTGGATGGGACACCGAGTCAAGGGTGAAGTTCGCCAGTCGCTGAGGTGTAGCCACGCTACGCCAGTCGCTGAGGTGAACATCCCGCACAACGTATGGGCATAACCCCATATGGGTGAGACGAGGGAAGGGACGAGATATTTAGAAAGGTTATTGTGACAACCTCTCGACTACACGACTACGGAATCGTGTAGGGCAACGAGTTAATTGTCTCTTGTGGGTAAAGTGTACAATCTCTGCAGAGTTATAAAGCTGTTTAAGCAGTAGTGCCTACGGTCAAAGGCGGACATGGGAACTTAACTTGAGTTAGTTCTATTTAAAAATTTCCTTTGTGGGTGGTATGAAAATTTTGGCGGGCTCACCTAGCCCTGAGATTGGTTATTCACCGGTCTTGGTACCGATGTCGTTGGTGGTGGATGTAACCACAATCAAAATAAGCATGAAGGTGGAGGTAACCTCTGCTGATACAAATATTGCACAATTTCTCTCTTTAACTAAAATGAAATTTGTTGAAAATGCTAAGTGCTAGGAATTTGTACTTATGATATTTAAAAGTATTGCTTTCGCAAATAAAAGAACCGAGCCATCCTTGTAAGCCTTGCATGTATATCATTGCATTGTGTATTGGCTCGCGAGCACGTAGTTGTGCTCATCCTCGCTCTCCCCAAACCCTTGGATGACGCGATGGAGGAGACTATGCTTACTACGAGGAACCGTAAGTCGATGGGCAAGGAAACGATGAAGAGTAGTCTAGGATCGTAGTTCAGGCCTCGACGCAGTCTAAGTTGACTCGTTGGTACTTGCGTACAACCGATATTATCCGGTCCTTGGGTAATATCGATCAGACCTGAGTTGCCCGCCGCTTGCTCGTGAAGAGATGAGCTCTACCCTTTTGCTTCCGCTACCGTAATCGGTGTTCTGTATTGTAATCAATTTGGCCTTATCGGCCCCTGTTGTAAAACTCGACCCGACGTGGTCTATGTCACTCTGTTGATTGTAATAATGATACTTTAGTTCACGCCATGTATGAATGATTCAGCAATGCCTGTGAGTGCTATCTACTGATCCAGGGAATAGCACCGCGTTTTCACAGAGGATTCGGATTAGAAAATCCGGGTCCGACATATCCACCTGCAGAAAGGTGACGAAAGCAAGTTTAAGATAACCAAACAGAAGGGAGAACAGGGTGAAAAAGCAACACTAAATCTACTCAGACCACAGTAATTGTAAAAATTCAAAGCAGCTTATGAACTCCAAACCAGCTGTTGCAGGTTTAAAGGGTATAATTATAACAGCATTATCTAGTGTCTTGTCTTGTTTGAACCATGGTAAAAAAATATAATTTGTCCAACTAATAACTATAGTAACATTTGAAGGAAGTACAGACAGCAATATTACATGGAACTTGCTATGCTAGGACTACATAGTAAGTTACTCCATTAAACATTTTAGCATGGTCAGAAAGTATCCATACCACACGGTTCCAACACTTATGGTGCGGTGGTGGGGGAATTACAACGTTCACAGAATAGTCGTGAGCATTGAATGCCAAATAGATAGCTCCACCAGAGTTGTGGTCGTGTACCCTACATTAAAATTGCGAATGGGCAGTTGAAAAATCCAAATACTTGTAGAAACCAAACCACAATAAATACCATCATATGATCAAAATGTAGTGTCTAATCGAATGCAATGAGCAAACTTCCTTACGTGAATGCCAAGAATTTGCTCTCCTGGTTCTCCCAACAATCTTCATGCCAGGTGACATCATTCTACCAACAAAGAAATATCTCAGTGCAATGAAAATCTTTGGAAGAGAAAAATTAAACTAGTCAATTGCAAGAACACTAAGAATACACCATGAATTGGACTTACTTTATTAAGAAACCTGTCACGTCTCAGTATTGGGTGGTTATGAGTCTATGACGAAACTTGATCATCTCTGAGAAAAACCTGAAAAGGCCATCTCTTCTTTCTTCTAACTACATCAACACGAACACCAGAGAAAACAAATTAATATATAGATCCGTCACATCAATAAATATATTCTTAATGGAAAATCAAAATAAGCATGTAACCTGTCCCCATTGAAAATGATTTATGCAAGTATCATGTCCGTAGCTATTATTGTTTCCATAACGTGTATGGCCATATTCATCTCCCATCAGCATCATCGGAGTGCCCTGTTATATAAAAAAAATGTAAGTATCTGATAATTTTATACATAATGCAATTATGTTAAAACTAACTATAGTGTAATCAACAATATTTACCTGTGAAATCATTAATGCCACATGGAAGTTCTTCATTTGTCTCGAACGCAGACTTAACACATTCAAATCATTTGTTTGTCCTGTCTCAGAGCAAGAGCATAAATTTCAATAACACTGAACATAGAATTAAGAGAAACAAATGTAATTCGTTTCCATGCAAAAAAATTGATAACCTGTCATGCTTTTATTTGAAAAGGTACTGTGTGCTTCTATAGTAATTTGGTTCAGTCTTGGTATAGAAGCTTTCACTACTAGGAGTAATCTTTGAGTTCTGTTAAACAAACTACAAAACACTAGTTTTCAACAAAATCATACTTTCTCATTTTCTCGATTACTTTATCATTCATGCATACAATAGGGTACTTAATAATTTTGAACAACTTTTATTCTATATAATACTCTACTTCAGTTAAATATATCAATATTATGAAATATGAAAAGAAATAGCATCACTCGGCAGTTTGGCAATTCGATGTACAAAACAAAATTTCATATTCAGTAAAGCAGGTACCTTCAACACCACAGTTCCAGCTAAAATTGTCATTGCACCCATCACGGCCACCTTCTCCATTAGCATCATTGTGCTATATGATTTTGTTCAAAAGATAAAGCATATTAACATAGGTACCACTACTTGCATAGAAAGGATCTATACTTAGACTGTGTAGTTCACTCCAGTCACCTTGAAGTTGTATGAAACAAGGTCATATAAAGTAAATCCATCATGTGCGATTACAAAGTTTACACTGTTATGAATAGAGCTTGTATTCATATGAGGCCAATGGGCCAGTATATATACACAAGGTACGGATGGTAAATATGCAAAGAACCCCTCATAACAATGGGGAATAACAACTATACATATATCTCTAACACCCCCCTCAAACTCATGGTGGATCAACAACACTGAGTTTGGAGAGGTAGAAGCTGTGTTGTGCTCGAGTCTGGGCCTTCGTGAAGAAATCCGCTATCTGAAGCTCCGAAGGCACATACTGAAGAGTAATCACCTGATCATGCACACAAGTCCTCGTGAAAGAAGCATCAACACCAATATGCTTGGTGAGCTCATGCTTCACAGGATCACGAGCAATACTGATAGCACCTGTACTGTCTGACAAGAGAGGGGTTGGTGTAGTGACAGAAACACCAAAATCCTCAAGTAACCACCGTAGCCAAGTAATCTCCGCTGTCAAGAGAGCCATAGCTCGCAACTCAGCCTCTGCACTCGAACGGGACACTGCAGTCTGTTTCTTCGTCTTCCAGGCAATAAGAGAACCACCAAGAAAAACACAGTAAGCAGAGATAGACCGGCGATCAGAGGGATCGCTGGCCCAAGTAGCATCCGAATAAGCCTGAAGCTGTAACGAACTGGAACGTGGAAAGAAGAGACGGCGAGAGATAGTCCCGCGAAGGTATCGCAGAACTCGAAGAAGGTGGCTGTAGTGGACCTGAGTGGGAGCTGAAACAACCGACTCAGATATGAACCGGATAAGTAATATCCGGACGAGTAATGACAAGGTAGACAAGACTCCCAACAAGATGACGATAGCGAGTCGATCGTAAAGAGGCTCGCCATCGAGAGTCGGAGGTGAACATTGAGCTCCATGGGAGTCTCAACAAGATCTGATCGTGAGAGAGGCGCGATCAAGAAGATCTCGAATATATTTCTCTTGGGACATAAAGAAACCATCCGAGTGGAAGTAACTTCAATCCCAAGGAAATACCGAAGAGGACCAAGATCCGACATAAGGAATCGCTCACTAAGACGAGCCTTAACAAAGGCAATGTACTTAATCATCTCCGTAATGATCATATCATCAACATACAGAGAAGAAGAGTCCACCACGAGACGAAGTGTGGACAAAGAGCGCAGGATCATGATCACTAGGTGAAAAACCAGCAGAAGTGACCACAGAGGAGAAGCGCCAAACCAAGCACGAGGGGCTTGCTTAAGGCTATAGAGAGCGACGAAGGCGGCGGACCATGCCCTCGAGCAGAATACCTGTGGCGGATGCATGTAGACCTCCTCACGCAACTCGCCATTAAGAAAGGCATTCTTGACATCAAGCTGAGAAACAGACCAGTGGCGAACAGACGCCACCGAAAGAAGAGTGCGAACAGTGGTCATGTGGGCCACAGGAGCAAAAGTCTCGTCGTAGTCAACACCATGCTCCTGCTAGAAACCACGAGCAACAAGGCGCGCCTTATAGCGCTCAAGAGAGCCATCAGAGCGAGTCTTAATCTTATAGACCCACTTACAGGTGATGGGATGAGAATGAGATGGAAAAGGAACAAGATCCCAAGTACCATGCGCTCGAGGCAGCAATCTCTCGGCCATGGCAAGCGCCACTCGTGATGAGTAATGACATCCCGGAGGAGACAAAGCTCACGAGTAGCTGCGCCAGCAAAGGCAAAACGGGCAGGAGGCCGAATCGACTGGCGATCGCGAAGAGCGTAGCGAGGAGAAGATGACCCATCAGGAGAAGATGGAGCATCAGAAGAAGATGGACCATCAGGAGAAGATGGCTCATCTGGAAGATCCTCAATACGAGGTCGACGAGTGTAGAAGATAAGGGGAGAAGGTACTGTAGTGGGAGGAGCCTGCGGAGTCGTAGAAGACGACACAGGCGGCGACAACGGCGGAGAGGCCACAGGGGGAATATGTGGAGACTCAGTGGGACAGGTGGACAAGGGCAAAACAGATATAGGTGTATCTGGAAAGGTCAAGAAAGACAGAGACTCCACAGAGGAAGCCGAAGGAGAGGCAGGACGTGGGTAGAATGGACGAGACTCGTCGAAAGTCACATCCCGAGAAACCCGCATCCGACGACCAACAGGATCCCAGCACCGATAGCCCTTGTGCTCGCATCAGATCCCGAAAGACACACTCAACAGACTGAGCGGTCAGTTTGGTGCGTTCTCGAGGGGCGAGGAGAACGTAGCAAACGCAACCAAACAGATGAAGGGTAGAGTAGTCAGGAAGAAGACCACAGAGACGCTCAACAGGGATCGCTCCCTGAAGAGCAGAAGAGGGCTGGATGTTGACGAGATAGGTGGCAGTGGAAACAGCCTCGGCCCAAAAGTGAGGTGGAATAGAGGCGGCGATCATCAGAGCACGAGCCGTCTCAAGGAGGTGACGATGCTTGCGCCGGCGACACCATTCGAGCATGAGCACCGGGACAAGAGAATCGAAGCGAGAGTGCCCGCCAGCAAGGAAGCCGCGCAGTAACGAGAGGTACTCGCCAGCAGAATCAAGACGAAAGACACGAATAGGAGTGGAGAACGTGTGTGAATCATAGTGGCAAATTTTTATAGATAGACAAGGCCTCACTACGAGAAGACATGAAATATATCCAAGTATGGCGAGAAAATCATCTATAAAATGATATAATATCGATGACCCCTTTCAAACGAAGGAGCCGGACCTCAAACATCGGAATGAACAAGATCAAAGGGCGCTGAGACACGCACTCACTATGAGGATAAGGAAGTGAATCATTTACCTAACTTACACTACCGACAATCTAAAGACACATCTCCGAGATGCACTCTTAAGACCACGACGAACTAAAGATGACAAAGTAGATCCACACAGATGACCAAGACGGTGATGCCATCGCTGAAAGAGCCGGTAGACGGAGTGGCGTGGCGGAGAAACGCGGCGGTGGTGGCGGCGGAAGGAAGATGAAGCCGTCAAGCTCCCGAGACGCCGTGAGTCACGGCGCGAGGGCCGAACCAACGAGCTCCGTGTGGCGATCCCGAACACAACAAGAGTCGAGTCGAGAATGACCCGATAACCAAGGTCGATGTCATCCAGCAGAAGAAGTCGCATGGTAAGGCGAGGAACATGAGCAATGTAAGAAACATGAAAGGATGAGTTGCTAAGAGATCCTCTACGAGAGACAGAAGAGATGTACCATCGCAGTAAGAACACCGACGGTGTGAATCAAGAGGTGTAATAGAAGACAGAGTGGAAAGATCGAGTCATGTGAAAAGATGCTCCGTAATCAAGAATCCACGGGAGGTACCGATCGTGTAGGAGGTGGTCTCTCGGTTCGAAGAGTCGAGTGTAACTCGCAGAACTCGCCGAGGAGAACCTGGCGGCAAGCGGCGTCGGTCCGGCTATCTCCTCGGTGAGAGAAGTCTGAAGAAGTCGGCGCGACGCCGTCGTAGAAGCACTAGTGCCAGTAGAAGAACGGCGTGAAATATGCCGCTTCTTCTTGTAGCACTGGGACTCAGTGTGGCCAGCCTTGTCGCAGTAGGAACAGTGAGGACGGCCACCTCCAGACGGAGGACGGCCACCACCACCTGTGGTGGCGGAGGAGGAAGCGATGTAGCGACGAGCGGCGAGCACGAGAGGAGTGGCATCGCACAAAGCACCACTCAAACGAGTCTCCTCTGCGCGTATCTCGGCCGCGCCGGAGAGTGACACGAGGGTGGCGTGCAAGTAGCTGGGCACGCCTTTGCTTGAACTCAGGACGAAGGTGAGTAAGGAACTCGTAGACCCGCTGAAACTCGGATCAAGACGCACAACCAGCAAAGACGACAGTACGACGACGGCGGCAGAAGCGGAGAGAGTCCAATCGACGCCGCATGCAGAGCTCGAGCGTAAAAGCGTCAACAGTAGCATCACCTGTCAAGAGAGTGCTCTGGCGGACCACGGACAAGTCTGAGCATCACCGGAGGGCTCAGAGGCCGGCGAAGATGAGTCCACATCTGGAAAGCCGAAGGAAGTCCCACAACCTCAGAAGAGAACTGAGGCTGAACACTGGCGATGAAGACAGCAGCAGCCCGAGCGTCATCATCGTACCACTGAGTGTAGGTGATCAGACGATCCTTGTAGAAATCCAGAGCCTCCTGGTAGGCAGAGGCAGCCTCATCATCAGCAGTCTGAGCGGCCTCAGTAGCAGCCTTATCGGCTGTCGGGGGCAATGCAACAGGCGTGGGCTCCGTCGGAGGAATAGGGCAAGGCGGACAGGTGACATCGCCAGAGAGGACGCCCCAGAGACGAAGACCACGCATGTGAATGCGCATGTGAGACACGAAGTCGGTGTAATTAACACCATCAAAGATCACCGGGCAGCGAGGGAGGGAAACGGTGCCCATTGGTAGGCGGCGCTGGACGGCGCGGCGACCAAGACAACGAAGTCTAACAGGCGGCGCTGGACGGCGCGGCGGTTAGAACAACTTTTTTTCTAACCCTAAAGCTTAACGGGCCTTCGGCCCGTTAGAAACACACACGCACACGCACACGCAGGAGGCGGCGGCGCCGTTGGCGGCGCGGAGCGGCCGGCGACGCGGAGCTGCCGGCGCGCGGGAGCGTGGCGCGTGGGGCGCGGCGGCGGAGCGGCGGCGCGCGTGGAGCGGTGGCGCGCGGCGCGTGGGAGCGGATGGCGCGGAGCGCGGTGCGTGGGGGCGGCGGCGGCTACGGCCGGCGGGAAGCCGACATCGCAGGGAGCGCCGACGCGCGCCGGCCACCAGCGGCCTCGGCAGAGGCGCGCGCTGAGGAAGCGGCGGCGTCCGAGACGCGGAAAGTTGAGGTGGCGCGGCGACGGAAGCCGGTGGAGTCGGCGGGGCGACGGCAGCAGAGGTTGAGGTGGCGCGGCGGCGGAAGCGCCGGTGGAGTCGCGCGCGAGCCGACGGCAGCAGAGGCGCGGCGGCGACGGGGAAGCGCCGAGACGGCGACGTCGAGGCGGAGTCGGCGACGAGACGGCACACACGAGCGCGATGGAGGCGAGGGCGACGCGGAGTCGGCGGCGGTGGTGCAGAGTCGACGACGCGCGGAACCCTAGGTAAGCCAAAACCCTAGTTTTGGCTCTGATACCATGTTATGAATAGAGCTTGTATTCATATGAGGCCAATGGGCCAGTATATATACACAAGGTACGGATGGTAAATATGCAAAGAACCCCTCATAACAATGGGGAATAACAACTATACATATATCTCTAACATACACTATGGTGAGGCTTCCGCTTGTTCACCTGCCAACCAAACTTACATCAGGGGAACTTGATTTTACATATTTTTCTGTTGCTGAACAAAGAAAATAATTCCCAGTTTCCACATAAATAAAAGTCTTAAAGCTCATTCGCAGAGGCTCCTGAGTCCTGACACCCCTATACAGGAAAAAAAACAGGTGACAGCACAGATAATTGGCTTTTACAGTTTCAAATGACATCTCTTGACAATACTCATAACACACACCGTGCAACCAATTGGATCCAGGAGAAATTATCGAGAACTTAAAACAAGGCAAATTGGTTTACATAAAATAAAATTTGGAGCTTGATAAGTGTTGATGGCATCAGCGATGATATGAAATTAACAAGTAAATAGTTTCAACAAACTATTGTAAAATACAACAAAACATCAAGAAAAATCAAGGTTCCAAAAGCAAGTGAAATTTAAGGAGGAGATGATCAAGCAAGCAATATTCTCAGCAAATGGCTAAAACATCAGGCTAGTAAGGAAAAGAGCACACCAAAACAAGCGAACCTGGTAGAGATCAGCGGATCCAGACACACGACTTGCAAACACTCCTTTCATGCCAGGGTCACCCTGAAAATGTTCTGCGATATTCTTTTATCATTCCTTCGTGCTTAAAGAAACGAGATTTAAAAATAATAAATAAAGGAATCAGAATGGAAATGCTGTGCAAGCTGCCAAGCTCCAATGCAATGCAAAACTATTCTGTAAATTCAGGTCAAGTTTAAAATGGATAAATCTTGAAGTTGCATGTGGTCTTTGATGCTTATGTTCTGAAGAAATCCATCTAAAAATTGGCGAAAGTATAAAATATAGATAAGCAGTTTGGAAAACTGGGTGCCACCTTATTCCGCCAAATGGAGGATACTCACTTTCAGCTAGTTACTAGTGAAAGCAACCTGCTACTAGGTGGGACACTATTGCATGAAAAGTGTGGACTGGAAAAACCAAACCAAAAACTGGAAAATGATGGTCATAGACAGCCAATTCGGGCAGTTCTCGACTTCTCGGCGAATACCCGTTAGATCATACAGTATTCCATCGCTTCCATTTTCTAAAATAATATTGTGAATTGCGGTTTTATGTGAAAGAATTGCGCAAAACTCTGCCATAGTCTCAAGTAAAAGATTCTAATTTGGCACCACATTTAAGATATGTTCTCACCATTGACTGTTTCCACAATGACCAGTTTGCTGTTAAAGTCCCTATGCCATCAGGGCCATCCCTAACTGGCTTTCATGCTCCTACCAACAACTTCACAGTAAAAAATAAACAGTACCGGAGTAAGAAGCTAAGTGCCAGTAAATTGGTCACTAAAGGAACTGTCCTCTTTCACGGTAAAAAAAAAGTGCTAACTGCAATGTATGAGCCAAGATGATGATAAACTAGCATAAGTATCCTCTCCTTCAACAGACCCTCTGATCTATTATCATCTATATCATAAAACTGCTATAGTCAAGCACATCTTTGCTTATCCAGTTATTAACAAGTCATCTTTGCCCATGCGGTACCTTAATAAATCTTCGAATATCATCTCTGTACTGTCCGTTCCATTCAGCCCACCTACAATAGGAATTTTGAACAGATTCCGTCTCATCATATCTTAGAAATGAATGAAACTGATGATAGAACATTTAATCTAATCTGTTTATGGCAAGATAAGACTCAGCATCATCACTTCACAGCACAGTGAAACTTCTTTGCCAAGCCCGAATGGGAAAAAATATCAGCAATAATTCAAGTCAACAAAGATATAATCACCAATCTCATTTGAAAAGGAGTATGTTTGCTAAGAAATTTATGAATGAGCATTTAAACATGATATCATCCATGAGATCGTGATAGAAAACAAACAACTGTTTGCATTACTTTATCATCTCGCAATGTGGAAATAGTCTTTGTCCTAAACAGTAAACAAGGAGTAAGGACAAAACTTACATAATCAAGTTCTTTCGTTCTTTCTATTAGAAATATGGTCATATGATACCTGTCCCAGTTAGGGAATCGCCCTACTAGATAAAGGCCACCACAATCCCAAGGTTCAGCAATGATCTTGCATCTAGACAATAGAGCATCTTTAGCAATTTCCTGCAAGCAAATTAATAAACAATTGAGAAAAGGCAAGCAAACAAGAAACACAATGCTTCAAAGTCGATACAATTTGAGCTGACTTTCACGATTGGTCTCTCAGAGTTCAGAAGGTCATATTTTGTATCCAACCGTAGTACCTTAATGAGAGGAGGTGCATCAAGAGGACTGCCATCCGGTCCTCGGCAAAGAACACTTGCAAGGTCAAATCGAAATCCATCTATGTGATACTCCTTAACCCTTGAAGCATAAAAAACAATTATGCAAATTAGAAACAGGCAAACAGCTACACATACGGCGAAATCTTTGTCAAAGAGTAAGATAAAAACATGCTTGCTAAAATTCAGCTCAAAATATCACTGAATAGCTACGCTGCAGTTTTCTTGCATCTTTGGTTGTCTTGGACTTGTAGGTTTAATATAGGACTTGACAATGCATTATTCATCTTATTGCATCAAGTGCAGCACTCAAGCTGTTGATTCATCTATATCTTGCCACAAACCAAACGATTTGCCAGCTATCAACTATTAGGAGTGTGCACTATGTATAAGATTAAAGCATCCTGGTTTGATCATATAGATCTGAGAGTTAACTCCAGACAAATATTAGTTGACACTTGATAGTGGGAGTGGAACACAAGTAGAGAAAGTTGTATCAAAGCATGGACTACAATGAAGAGGATCAAGATGACCCCACGAAGTATGCATGAAATGATGAAATCTAAACACATTTTTTCTGAGAAAAATCATAGTTGTAAGTTGTGCCACACCAATGTCTCAAGCTGTCCAGAATGAGTTCCATGACAACAGGATGGTTGCAGTTTAGTGCATTCCCTGCATTAAACCGAACACATTGTAAAGAACAAACACAAGTTCTACTTACTTGAAGATTGAGAACGAATTTCCAGAACAGTACATATCAAGCCACGTTACATCAAGACATATAAGAAGGCTTTCACAAATGTTCAACAAGGTCTGTCCTATATAGGTAGCAGCGCTCATATCAATGCCAAGGCTGTACACATATATCAGCTTAACAGCCAATATTATGACTGAATGACTGCTCTTAATCTTCTGTCAGCCAATATAGCAGCTAACATGACAGCCACGTGTAGTCTGCTGGTATACTGTCAAGCACAGAAAAATAAATAAAAAAACGCATTAAACCACAAATCCACAATTTATCATTTGAAGTCCTTGGCACCAAAGTAGCAGCCACAGAAACAGTTTTAATTGACAGGAAACACTAAACAAAATTGCAAGATGAACTCATAAGATATGCAGTAATTTAAACAAGATACATTAACATCCCTAAAGCCAAAGCAAAGAAGGACGCCATGCAAAACATGTTGGATTCAACTCTATTGTAAAAGAATCAAATTGCATCCCAGAGCATGTGTTAAATAGCGCAAAGCACATCTCAAATAATTTAGTAATAAAAGTTTAGGGAACATAGTTTTACCACAGCCAGAGGAGTTCAGCAGTTGAGCATTATTGTTCATATCTAACATGTAATAGACCTGCAAGAACAATACAAGAGTTTTTGGTAGAGGTTCATCCAAAACCTGATAAACAGGTTGTGAAGTAGAAGTTTTATTTATGGTCTTAGAACTTAAAGACAGGCGCTCCTGTTGGCTCCAACTCAAATAGATAAATCACCTTTGTTATCAATGCCACGAAAAGAAGTCATATATGGGTTAGCATCATCAGCTTCATTTGTATGGTTGTAAACAACGTCCAGAATAACCTAAACAAAACGATAATACCATTAAATGTGATTTAGCCTGGGGGATGAATAAAAGAAAACCACAATAAAGAGTTGCCATGTCTATTGGATGTCAATACCTCAATCCCAGCATTATGCAATGCTTTGACCATCTGCTTGAGCTCTTTGGAAGCAACAACTGGTCCACCGCCGGCACTAGCATAACGGCTCATCGGTGCAAAAAAGTTCATCGTAGAATAACCCCATGTGTTTACCTTCCAATTGAAAAGATGAAAAGTCACTAGAATGTGATGGGGATTGTGCACAAAAGAATGTTATCAAAAAAATTACCATTGGTTCTAAAAAAAATTACCATGTGATCCCTTGGGTTAGAGTACCTCTTGAACTCCAGCTCATCAAACTCAAAAACGGGAAGTAGTTCCACTGCATTAACGCCAAGTTCCAGCAAATGAGGGATCTACGAAACCACAACTATTTCACGTACAAGTCATTAAAAAATCAGAATGACAATTGGAAACTAGCCTGTATTCAATATCAGGTTCCTAAAACTAGATCACTAAAATAATAGAAGGCGTAACTATAATACTAACAGCCACAGAGGACCGAATAAATAGTTGTGGTCGCAAGCCACAAAGCTTGGTAATCTTACTTTGTCAATGACACCAAGATAGCTTCCGCGAACAGCTGGATCAAGCTTACTTGATTCATCCGCAGTGAAAGAGCGAACATTCATTTCATATATAACTAGATCTGTCTAGATTAAACAACCAAAATCTGAGTGAGAACTTCATGTTTGGAATATTTTGTGCATGCTATTAAATAATCCTAGTACCTCAGGCAAATTGGGAAGCTGATAATCATCACCCCAGTCAAAAGGAGCGCTATCAAAATCATATGTTCCAAAAGGCTGGCTCGACTTCTCTTTGTCAACCCCAAAGTATTTTCGACCAGAAACTAATTTTGCATAGGGGTCGAGAAGAATAACGCTGCTATCAAATCTATGACCGTGTTCCCACCCCTGAGGACCATTAATGTGATACCCATAAAGAACACCAGAAGGCAGAAGCAGGCAAACCCTGAAATTAAAAAGAGAGAAGGTTTCTTCAAGGTTGGATATTCTTGATAGAACAAAAAAAAAACAAAATAATTTCATTCAACATATATGCATGCTAAATAGCTAAATTTATGATCCTGTACTCAACAGTTCGCTCTTTCAGTAAAGATAGAAAAGTTATCTCACAAGACATTCCTTCAGGTATGACCCCTCTCAAATTGGTGACTGGTGATCTTCATAAAATGGAAGCTGTAAGAAATAATGCACGGATCAACAGGGACAATAGACACGAATTTTACGTGGAAAACCCTTGCGGGAAAAAACCAATCGGCGATGATCACTATATGAGGAGCGATTACAGAACGCCGGGGATTACAATGAGGTATAAGGCGTCAACTCTCCCCGTGCGGCTTACAAGAGGTATATAAAGGGGTAAAAGGACTTAGAGTCCAAGTAGGAAACTAATCCGCTAATATGGTAACTAATCCGGACACTTCCATATTAGAAATTCGGATCACAATATATCCCTTATTTCAACAATCTCCACCTTGAGACGAATTTCCTCTTGCAGCATAATGAAGAATCATCAAACATCAAATATCTCCATAATAAGATAAAAATCACCGTGCGCCAACTAGTCTCTAGGACTAGATCAGAATACCAACTAAGCTTGAGCAAAGCTCAAACTTAGCTGCAGGGACTGGCTTTGTCATCATGTCAGCTGGATTATCATGGGTACTTATCTTGCACACTTTGACATCACCTTGAGCAATAACACCTCGAATAAAGTGATACCTCACGTCAATGTGCTTTGTTCTCTCATGGAACATCTGATCCTTTGTAAGACATATAGCACTCGACTATCACAAAATATAGTAGTGCAAGAATTATCTCCACAAAGCTCGGTGTACAAACCTCTCAACCAAATAGCTTCTTTACAAGCTTTGTAAATAGCCATATATTCTGCCGGTGGTAGATAAGGCAACGATGAGATTGCAAACGGCTTTCCAACTAAAGACAACCACCAATGGTGAAAACATAACTGTGAGAGACCTCCTCTTGTCCAAATCACCAAGATAATCGGACTCAACATAACCAACAAGTCCATCTCTAGAATTCCTAAACTGCAAACAAGCATTAGAAGTGCCACGCAAATATCTGAAAATCCACTGAACTGCTTTCCAATGCTCTTTTCCAGGATTAGCCATGTATCTACTAACAACACTCAGTGCATGAGATAAATCAGGACGAGAACAGACCATGGCATACATAAGAGAACCAACTGTACTGGAATATGGAACTCTAGACATGTACTCAATATCATAATCTGACTTAGGACATAAAGCTGAAGATAATCTGAAATGCGTAGCTAATGGAGTACTCACTGGTTTTGCATCATGCATATTAAAACGACGAAGGACTTTCTCAATATAACCTTTTTGACTAAGGTATAACTTGTCGATTTTTCTCTCTAATAATCTCCATGCGAGAATTTTCTTTCTTGCACCTAGATCCTTCATCTCAAATTCATTACTCAATTGTGCTTTCAGTTTTGCTATTTCGACTTATCTTTTGCAAAGAATCAACATATCATCAACATAGAGAAGCAAATAAATGACTGAATCATTAACAGTCTTTAAATAGACACAGCTATCATAATCAGACCGCTTAAAATTATGAGAGAGCATAAAAAAGTCAAATCTCTTGTACCATTGCCTAGAGACTGCTTCAAACCATAAAGAGATTTCTTTAATCTACAAACAAGGTTTTCTTTTCCAGAATAATAAAACCTCAAAGTTGGTCCATATAAATGTCCTCTTCCAACTCCCCATGTAAGAATGCGGTTTAACATCTAATTGCTCAAGTTCATAATCATGCATGGCAACAATCTGAGTAAAGTGCGAATAGAGCTATGCTTCACAACCGGGAAAAGACATCATTAAAATCAATACCGGAATTTGACTATAGCCTTTAGCAACCAACCTTGCTTTATACCTTGTTTGGTTCTCAGAGAAGAAATACCTTCCTTTCTTTTGAAAATCCACTTGCAACGAACAGGCTTCTTCTCCTTTAGCAATTTTACTAATTCCCAAGTGTTATTCTTTTCAAGTGACTCCATCTCATCATGCATAGCGCTTATCCACTTCTTACAATCAGTGGAGCTAATAGCCTCGAGTATGATGAAGGTTCGCATTACCTTCAATTTCTTCGCTACACTTAAAGCATAAGCAACAATGTTAGCTTCTTCAATCAACCTCCGGGTGGATTAATCTCTCCTAGGCACATTAATCGCAATAGACTGTTGTGGTGGCTGCTCAACAATAGGTGCATCATGAACAATGGTATTCTCTTTATCGATGTGTTACTGAACCAACAGAGTGCTCCACTGAACACTTGAATTACGCTTACTCTCAACAGAACGTTAGTAGGCGGTTTATCGGGAAGCATAGCGATTCATTAAAGACAACATTTCGCTAATCACAACCTTCCTTGTTTCAGATTCCACAACTTATATCCTTTAACACAGATTTATAACCAAGAAAGATGCACTTAATAGCTCTAGGCTCTAATTTTCCATTATCAACATGAGCATAAGCGAGTACAACCAAAAACTCTCAATTTCAATAATTTGTTGGGAACCGGACCATACCTCAATTGGAGTCTTCTTTTCAATTGCAATATTGGGTGACCGATTAATGAGATAGCAAGCGATGGAAGCGGCTTCACCAAAACGTCTATGCAAACTCGCATTAGACAACATGCAACGGCCTTGGAAATGATGGTTCTGTTCATACGCTCACTACACCGTTTTGTTGAGGAGTACCAGAACGGTGTAATGCCTAACAATGCCTTCACCTTGCAATATGATTCAAATTCATCGAATGTAATTCCATCCCATTATCGGTCGAAGTTTCTTTACCTTCTTTCGGTTTGCCTTTCAATCATAGTCTTCCACTCTTTAAATGCTGAAAATGCTTCGACTTATACTTCAAGAAATAAGGCCACACTCTTCTAGAGTAATCATCAATAATTGTTAACATATAACGAGCACCTCCTAGAGATGTCTTGCGAGATGGCCCCATAAATCGAATGCACATAATCTAAAATACCTTCGTAGTATGAACTCGAGGTATTAAATCTCACCCTCTTGTGTTTGCCAAACACGCAATGCTCACAAAATTTCAGCTTGCTGATGCTATGTCCATCAAGAAGTCCTCTCTTACTCAATTCTGCCAAACCAAGTTCACTCATATGCCCAAGACGCATATGCCAAAGATTATTAGCATCAGAATCAGATAATGAACTTGAAATTACAGCAACATTACATGATATTGTAGTACCTCGCATATGGTACAAATTGACAGTTTTAATATCAGCTTTCATCACAATAAGAGAGCCTTTTGATACCTTTAAAACTCCACCTTCACCAGAATACTTGTACCCTTTAGTATCAAGAGTACTCAAAGAGATGAGGTTTCTTTTCAAATCGGAATGTGCCTCACATCATCAAAGTTCGACAATACCATCAAACATCTTGATCTGAATTGAACCAATTCTCGCAACCTTACAAGATGAGTTATCACCCATCAACACAAGTACCACCTTCAACAGTTCATAGGTGGCAAACCAATCCTTATTATGACACATATGAAAGGTGCAAAGCGAATCAAGAATCCATTCATCATTGGTCTTAGCACATCCAGCAAAGGCAACAAGGATTTCTCCATTAGGACTATCATCAGCAGCAAGAGAGGATTTACCTTCATCATCTGTTTTACCTTTTGGCTTATAATGGCCGGTTCTCTTTTCTTTATTTTGCAGCTTCCAGCATTCAGAGATGTCGTGCCCACTTTTCTTGCAATATTTGCACGACTTGTACTTGCCTCTAGATTTCGACCGGCTCTTGTAGCCATTCGGACTTTTGCCTCGATATCCATTATTTGAGTTCTTCTCCTTTTGTCTGCCACGAATAAACAAGCCTTCTCCTTTCGAGCTTGAATTTTCAGAAGGTACCATCTGTTTCATCTTTTCCTTAGCATGCAAAGCTTCATAAACTTCATTAAGAGTGAGAGTATCTCTACTATATAATATGGTATCTCTGAAATTTGAAAATGAACTAGGCAGGGAACACAAAAGAATAAGACCCAAATCCTCATCCTCATATTTTACCTCCATCGACTCTAGGTCGGCAACGATCTCCTTAAACGTCGAAAGATGATCAAGCACAGATTCTCCTTCTTGCAATTTATGAGAGTACAACTTCTGCTTGAGATGCATCTTGCTGGTGAGATCTTTTGTCATGCAAATTTGTTCCAGCTTCAGCCATAATGCAAGAAATTGTCTTCTCCTTTAAAACATCCTGCAAAATATTATTGGATAGATGAAGGTGAATCTGAGATAAAGCCTTACGGTCTTTACGCTTGTCATCTGCGGTCCATGCGATAGGTTCTTTCGCAAAACCTTCCAATGCATCATCCAAATCCATCTGTGCCAACACAGCTCTCATCTTGACTTGCCACAGCGAAAATCTTGTGTCACGATCCAGGAGTGGAAGATCATACTTCAAAGTCGCCATGAGGAATAAAACCTGAAAATTGCTTGTACTGATATGTGTAAACCTAGCAAAAATTACGACCTGTGTGTACACCTTCTGTGTATGCGGAACAAAGATCTTCAACCTCCTGGTATGCTTCTCAGGTGGACGAAGCAATAATCTCCAAAACTACCAAACCGGCAGGAGACAATAGGACTTTGCTGTGTTAAATAACGTGAAGCAAAAAACTTGCTGTGCTGCTAGAGTCCTCCACGTGAATTGATCTAGCAAGAAAAACTTGATGAGAGATTTAATAAAATAATGAATGTTCTTGGGAACCGAGCCGTGCTGCTGGAGTTCTTGCGTAATTGGATTGGTCTGCTGCCTTCGCACACACGCGGGCGTTGCTCGGCTGTTGGATGGCGACGCTTGGACCGAGCGACGCCTGCTGGTACGATCGCGTGCGCACGGGCCGGACCGACAAAGGTCGCGCGTTGGCGCCCTCGGGAGCGACGCCGATCGAGGCGACGAACGCGAGACGCACTGCACGACGGACGGGAGGAGACGGAGACGCGCTGCTGTGCGTAGATGCGAGACGGCGGCGGCGCCAATCGGATCTGCTATTGTTTCTGGTCTTTCGAACCCTAATCTTCTGTGCTCTGATACCACTTGTTAGAAATAATGCGCGGATCAACAGGGACAATAGACACGAATTTTACGTGGAAAACCCTTGCGGGAAAAAATCACGGGCGCCAATCGGCGATGATCACTATATGAGGAGCGATTACAGAACGTCAGGGATTACAATGAGGTATAAGGCGTCAACTCTCCCCGTGCGGCTTACAAGAGGTATATAAAGGGGTAAAAGGACTCAGAGTCCAAGTAGGAAACTAATCCGCTAATATGGTAACTAATCCGGACACTTCCATATTAGAAATTCGGATCACAATATATCCCTTATTTCAACAGAAGCTAACTTTGAAGAATATGTAATCTTAATACATATATACATCAGATGAATGTTGAATTCTTAACTTGTTGCGTGAATGTCAGTCACACCAAATTAGCCAATAAAAATGAACTATGTGCTATCTCCAAAGGTACCCATAATATCATAACTTTGGAAAAGTACCTCCACCAACACATGCCATATATCTCCGGTTTTGTTCTTCTGGCGATCTAAAGCAAACTCGACAATTCTACATCCTTCCCATCTTGGGCTCCTCTGAAGAAGGGCATTTCAGTAAGAAGAATAAACAGATAACATATCAAATTCCTTTGGAAAGAGAAAGCAAGATTAGCAAGCTAAAAGTACAGTGCTGATCTATAAGAGATTATCTGACACAAGATTACACTCCAGATCAAGTTACAAAAATGGTAAGCTGAGAAACAGAAAAGAATGACTTATATTGTTTTCGTGCACAGTGCATCCAATTTGCTATATCTCAACGCACTAAATTCTGTGGAGCATTAATAAGCTACAATCCATGTACTCCTCTAATTCCAAACATAGGTCATTTTAGACATTGACACAATCTCTAAGGTGACACTTTGACCATCAATTTCTAAGAAAATATGTTGTTTCAAATAAAAATAATTATATATTATGAAAGTATATTTCATGATGGATCTAACAATACCAATTTCATGTTGTCAATCTTGGCAATTCTTTATATATTGATGGTCAAAGTTAGAAATGTTTGACCGATATAGATTCTAAAACAACTTACATTTGTAATCGGAGGTAGTATGCAATATTGTAATTATGGAATTTCTTTGTGTGTGTGTCAGTCGTGAAAGTACACACAGGTGTGCTGGTTGCGAGGAGCACAGTTTAGAAGAAAAAAAATTCAAAACATAACAGTGTTCTATATTTCAGTATACCTAAGGCATACAAAATGTGAAGTGTAAAATAATGTGTGATGAAATTATTGAAACAATATTGCCATATCTCATGAGATACCTAAAAAAATGTGGACCGAAGTTTTAACACAAACAAAGCAACTAAAAACACGTAGGATTTGCAACCATAATGCTGGTTGTCAAAATCGACACTACTACAGAACAGACCTTTGATCGAACTGCCAAATGGGCAATAGTCTCGGAGAAAATTGCGTCCGGGACCAAAAATATCTTTAGTCCCGGTTGGTAACACCAACCGGGACTAAAAGTCCCCTGCCCAACGGCTCTGGTAGCAGGCTTTTGCAGGAGGGACTTTTAGTCCCGGTTGGTGTTACCAACCGACTAAATGTCAACCTTTAGTCGGTTGGTACTACAATCCGGGACTAAATCTTTAGTCCCGGATTGTAGTACCAACCTGGACTAAAGGTTGACATTTAGTCCCGGTTGGTAACACCAACCGACTAAATGTCCTTCTATTTAAACTCTGTTTGGCGTTCGTCACAGGAGCCGGAACGCCGTGGTCGCCGCCGACACGCGCGCCGCTTCTTGTCACCACCACGAGCCGTTCATTCACTCAACCGTATTCACCGGCGTGTTCGCGGTAAGCTCCTCGATGCTAACCCCGCCGTCCATTTGACATCTACCGCTTCGCAGTCCATTTTTCTTTATTTTCGATTTTTGAATAGTACAGAGATTTGTGATTTTTGTATAATTAAATCTAGAGCTCCAAAAATTCTGAAAGTTTTTGTGTATGCTCTCTGACATGTATACTATCTATGAAAAATATGAAATGTGAAATTTGAATAATTTTTATATGTTATAAAAATTGCCAATTAATTCATAAATGGAACTTTCATGATTTTTGTAGGCCACAATAAATTTCCAAAAATCATGAAATTTGTTTTTCCACTAAGTTATACTGTGAACAGTCCATATAAAATTTTTTAGGCTATTTGGACAAAGTTGAATTTATACCTATTTTATGCTTATTTATTTAATTATTATTCCATGAATTTTGTAGGCTAAATTAATGATCCAAAAATTCTGAAAATTGTTTTGCCATGACACATGATGGTGTTCCATGGCATGTTACTCAATTAGTTCATTAGAGAAATAGAGAATTTTGGTGTATTTTTTAATTTCATTTGTTTACAAAAATGAGAAATTTAATTATGTGATATGTCATATAATGCAGACGATGACACGCCATTGGATGTACAATGCCGATCGCCGCTCCAAAGAGTTCATTGATGGTGTGCATTATTTCTTAAGAGTGGCCGAGGCAAACAAGCGGGATGGTTTCATGTGTTGTCCATGTACCTGTGTAAGAATTTGAAGGAATATTCTAGCTCAAGGAGTCTTCACTCACACTTGTTGAAGTCGGGTTTCATGCCAAACTATATTTGTTGGACCAAGCACGGAGAAACCGGGGTTATAATGGAAGAAGGTGAAGAAGAACAATTGGACCCGACGACATTATTGTTCAATACGGTGACTTCGATGATACTGCAATGGGCGAAACTGAAGAAGAGGCAGGGGCAGAAGACACACTCGCTGAAGATGATGCTCTTGGTGATGTCATTCGTGATGCACAAAGAGATTGCGAAAGTGAAAAGGAGAAGGCTAAGTTTGACCGCATGCTAGACGATCACAAGAAATTACTATACCCGTCCGCCGAAGATGGGCAAAAAAAGTTGGGTACAACACTGGAGTTGCTACAATGGAAGGCACAGAATGGTGTATCCGACAAGGCATTTGGGCAATTACTGAAGATCCAAAAAAAGATGCTTCCGAAGCCTAACGAATTGCCTGCCACTACGTACGAAGCAAAACAGGTCGTCTGCCCTTTGGGATTAGAAATCCAGAAGATACATGCATGTCGTAATGACTGCATCCTGTATCATGGCAAGGACTACGAGAATTTGGATGAATGCCCCGTATGCAAAGCGTCGCGATATAAGATCAGGCGAGATGACCCTGGCGATGTTGAGGGCGAAGAACGTCCCAGGAAGAAAATCCCTGCCAAGGTTATGTGGTATGCTCCTATAATACCACGCTGAAACGTCTGTTCAGAAACAAGGACCATGCAAAGTTGTTGCGATGGCACAAAGAAGACCGTAAGGTAGACAACATGTTGAGACACCTGGCGATGGGTCCGGTGGAGAGCAATAGACAGAGAATTCTGAGTTTGCGGATGACGCAAGAAACCTAAGGTTCGCTTTAAATACGGATGGTATGAATCCTTTGGGGACGAGCACTAGTCATAGCACTTGGCCTGTTACTCTATGTATCTACAACCTTCCTCCATGGTTATGCATGAAGCGGAAGTTCATTATGATGCCGGTGCTCATCCAAGGCCCGAGGCAACCCGCAACGACATCGATGTCTACCGAGGCCATTAGTTGAGGAACTCCCCGCTTTTATGGAACAAACCGGTGTGCGTGTGGGATGAGTACAAACAGAACACTTCGACTGCGAGCATTGTTGTTCGTAATAATCAATGATTGGCCTGCTCTAAGTAATCTTTCAGACGGACAAACAAGGGATACAATGCATGCACACAATGCTTTGATGACATTGACAGATATATTTGAAAAAATGTCGAAAGGTCGTGTACCTTGGCCATCGTCGTTTTCTTCCTATGAATCACCAACTAAGAAAGAAAGGCAAGCATTTTAAAGGTAAGGCGGACCACCGAACCAAGCCTCGCAACCGAATCGGGAGGATGTACTTGATATGGTCAGGATGTGCAAGCGATCTTTGAAAGGGACAAGGCGTGAACTGTTCCAAAAGATGCTAAGGGACACGCACCCATGTGGAAGAAGAAGTCCATATTTTGGGAGCTACCCTATTGGCAAGTCCTAGAGGTCCGCAACGCGATCGACGTGATGCACCGACAAAGAATCTTTGTGTGAACTCGCTAGGATTCATGGATGTGTATGGAAAGTCTAAGGATTCACTCAAGCACGACGGGACTTGCAAGACATGAAAGAACGAGACAACTCGCATCCAGAGAAGACAGACGATGGGCGCCATTACTTAAGACCCGCTAGCTTCACTCTTAGCAAAGAAGAGAAGGAAAGCATGTTTGAATGCCTAAACAAACATCAAGGTCCCATCCGATTCTCCTCCAATATAAAGCGTATAATAAAAATGCGAGAAGAAATTCCTACACTTAAAGTCCCATGATCGCCACGTGCTTATGACGCAATTGCTTAGGTTGCTTTAAGAGGAATTCTACCTCCACATGTACGTCTGCCACCGTGAAGCTATGTGCATTCCTCAATGCAATTTCTCGAAGGCAATCAATCCAATGGAACTAGCTACTCTCTGAGAATGATGTGGTTCAATGTCTTGTCGACTTTGAGTTGGTGTTCCTCCATCCTTCTTTAATATCATGACACACCTCCTAGTTCACTGGTCAAGGAGATTAATATTCTCGGTCTGTGTTCCTACACAACATGTTCCCCTTTGAGAGGTTCATGGAGTCTGAAGAAATATGTTCACCAGCGTGCTCGGCTGAAGGAAGCATCGCCAAGGGCTACGGGACGAGAGGAGGTCATTGAGTTCTGTGTTGACTTCATTCCCGACCTTGACCCGATTGGTGTTCTGAATCGCGACACGAGGGAGACTTAGTGGAAAGGGAACACTAGGGAATAAAACATATATCGATGCGGGGACGATTATTTCAATAAAGCGCACTACAGTTCTTCAAAACTCCTCCGTGGTGGAGCCGTATGTCGAGGTACACAAGGAATTCCTACGATCCCAGTTTCGTGGAAGAATGAAGCTTGGATTAGGCGTCATCACATGGAAACTTTCAGCGGTTGGTTGCGAAAAGAATGTCGAGTGATGACAATATTGATGAGCAATCAGATTTGTTGGTTAGGCA
The DNA here is from genome assembly GCA_036346255.1 of Ampelocalamus luodianensis. Classification (NCBI taxonomy): domain Eukaryota; kingdom Viridiplantae; phylum Streptophyta; class Magnoliopsida; order Poales; family Poaceae; genus Ampelocalamus; species Ampelocalamus luodianensis. The sequence goes on from CM070633.1 coordinate 52,896,099, forward strand.
ACCGTCGTGGCACATCCTCACGTACAAAGTACGAGATAAATGGAAATACATTTTACACCGTAGCCCAAGATAAAAGGAGCACGAACCAAAACAGTGGTGTCGCGTAGATGCCACAGCACCCAAATGGAAAGAGGCAAACATATTATGGCCGCATAGAGGAGATTTGGGAACTAGACTACGCACCTAATTTTAAAGTCCCTTTGTTCCAAAGTGCAATGGGTGAAGATGACCGGAGGCGGGGTAACGATCGACAAGGAGTATGGAATGACAACGGTGGACCTCAACAATATTGGGTACAAAGACGAACCATTCGTCCTTCTGCTGATGTGAATCGGTGTTCTATGTGAAAGACATGTCTACAAAACCCAAGAGAGGGAAAATGACGACAAATCAACCAATGAGCTAAAACGCCACATAGTTCTTTCAGGGAAAAGAAACATCGTGGGAATTGAGGACAAGTCGGACATGTCGAAGATTATGAAAGGGATGATCGAATCCCGCCTTGATGTGACCAAAGACCCAAGCATCTGCTAAATGCCGAGGACACTCCATGGTTACGGCATGATCATAACCAAGGGTCATACGTCAAGAAGAAGTTCACCACTGTGCCCGCTTGATATATAGTGATGTTTAATAAATAGTGTGTATTAGAGATTTTATGTAATAATTGTAACTTCAGATGTTTCTATCATATTTTTCTTGTTTTTTATCGTTTCAAATGAAATTCCTATTCGATAAAAGGACACATGTACCTCTGTGAAGCATGTCTTCTCCACTGGTGTAAAAATGACTTGAAATTTTTTTAGCAAGTATTTATGCCTTCAAATGAAATTCCCAGCTTGTGGTTTGAGCCCTTCATTTTGTTTATAGTTGGCTCTTCACTTCCCAGCTTGTGGTCACTATAAAAGTCGTTTGAAATGTCAATAAGATCTCTGTGCTTTCTGGGACATGATCGCCAAATGTTCTCAGCAACATTTGATGATTCTTTACACAAGAACTTGGATCGAAGATTAAAACCTCAAACCGAAAGTTTCCATTGTATCTGAATACGAGGAAGTCACACACCTTATATCATTAGTCTTGACAAATGCCTCCCAACTCGCTTCGAGGACTAACTTATTCGGATATCCGTGACTACAACTGTGCAAATGCTTCCATTACATGCTTTCAATTTTATCTTTCCTGGGATCTTGTCTCCAAAACGCAGTGCAAATTTTTTTGGTATGATCTGCAAACATAAGGGGGGTAAACTCATATAATGTCAGGAAATGGTAAAGTGCAACTACTATGCAAAGGAAAAAATGGAAATTTCTCCTTAGTGGGGTATTGCTACATAAGGATTAAATTGCTTTTGGGGTTTTAAAAACGGTTAGTCAGAATTTACTGCACTTTAAAACAGGCCTAAAACAAGATGATCAAAGTAGCACAAAGGCTAATCAAGAAGACAAGAAGAGTAAAACCGCAAAAGTCGCGAATAAAGTACTAGTAGCAGTAGTAGTTCCAATCTCACCTATAGTTCCAATGAAATTCCTATTTGATGGTGGATTTCTCTGTCGCGCATTTGGACAATGAATGATGGAAAACCAAAAGATTAACGTTAAAATGATGCAAAAACAAATTTCCTATCGAAAACCAATAGTTTTATTTTTAAAAAACTATTATTTTTTAAAAATTTATGCCTAATATTTAATTTATTATGCATTTAACAAGAATTAGCATATTTATACAAATAAACTTAATACAAAACCCAGCCGGGACTAAAGGTTCTCTGGAAAATAGTGGCGGAGGCGAATAGTGGGACCTTTAGTCCCGGTTGCTAACACTGACCGGGACTAAAGGTTCTCTGTATGTAATTGAATAGTGGGGACCTTTAGTCCCGGTTGCTAACACAACCGGGACTAAAGGTTCTCTGAAAATATGTCCTCGCAAAAATTCACCTTTAGTCCCGGCCGTGGCACCACCCGACTAAAGGTTCTCTGAAAATATGTCCTCGCGCAAAATTCACCTTTAGTCCCGGCCGTGGAACCACCGGGACTAAAGGTCCAGCCTTTAGTCCCGGTCCGTATTACCACCGGGACTAAAGGTCTTTAGTCCGGTTGGTAAAACCGCCGGGACTAAAGGTCCCCGGTACTTAAGCAACGATTTCGTCTTCCATTCTTCCTCCACTTCCCATCGCGCGCCTCTCCCTCGCCGTCTCCTCGCGCGCCTCTCCTCGCCGTCTCCTGCGCGGCCGCGCTCTGCCGACCTCGCGCCGCGTCCGGCGGCGTGCTCCCCGCCGTCTTCTCCGCCGCGACCCCGCCCTCTCCCTCGCGCCCGGCGTCGTCTCCCCGCGTCGCCGGCGCCCTCCCGGTTGGTGTTACCAACTCAAGGTAAATTGGTTGTATAAACAACTAGCCTACTAAGTATGTATGTACTAAAAACCATGCATGTTTCTCGGGTGGTAGGGTACGCAAATTATCGTATGGGCCATATGGCTTACTAATAAAAATTTATGGAATGACTATACATTTCAATAATATGTTAGCACATATTTAAAATTTATTTATCAATGTTAGTGTTTGTTATCTTTATCACTCCATAAAATAAGTTGTTTTCACATATAATTGTGTAAAGTAGTCAATTAATTAGAAAGAAAGGCCAACTAATTATGTACGAACGTTGAGTACTCATAATGCATGGTTTACTCAGTGCTAACATTTGATCAACTAATAATAACTTAACAATCATTCTTTTACCCTATCTTTAAATACACCACTAACACAAATTTTCTAGATCCACCATCGCTTGAGTATTTCGATTAGACACCAAAAGTCCACCTTGCGGTAAAGGTTCGTAGAGTTCAAATTATCCCAAAGCTTACGGGCTAATATGCAAAAACAAAAGATCGCCTTGAGCGATCACCGCGGGTCCAGAGAGTAGTAGACCAATCTCGCGCACTCGAAATCGCCACCGCCTCCACTCATGAGGGAGCCGTGAGGCCCACCATCGTGGCCCATAACGCCGCCTTATTTCGCCGTGAGGCCGTTCTTTGAACTCAAGGTGGGTTCCCTAAACCCGACGTATACACTGCCGCAAAACACCAAATCACATTTATCGCAGCTGTGTGGATATGTGCTTCCTTTCGTAAGAACAATTTTATATTATGAATGATAAGTTTTATATTACGCCGATATATTTGCGAAATGGCCGACCGAATGACAACATGGACGATGCCATCATGGATATTATCAACAATGGCGCCTTACAAGGTGCCCAAGTCGAAGGTGATGACAACAATCAAGAAGTAGATGACGGAGTCGATTTTTGCCGATTATGAAGATGAGGTCTATCTACAATCTCTTATGTATCTACAATCTCTTATGTATCTACAATCTCTTATGTATCTACAATCTTTGTGTTTCTACATTCGTAGCCCTCGGATCGACGACAACAACGGGAAGAGTAGAAATGTACGAGGCCCAAGAAGCCGTTGGAGGGTCGGTTCATTCTCTCGAATTCGAGGAGGATACAGCAAAGTACTTGGACCACATGCACAAATTTGTCACCACTGTGGGTGCCTTGTAGGGACAGGATCCGATCAATGCTCGTGAATGGAAGCAAAAGAAAGAGGCTCCTCATATTAGTTTTGTCTCTCGATCGTGACAAGGCACTAGTTTGGCAAGATGTCCTTCAACATTTCGCGCCGATACGTAAGATGAAGCTTTGAAGGAGAGAGTTAGGAACTGGGCTATGAAGAAGATGGCCACACAATTCCAGTGTTGGAAGAAGAAATTGTACAACACATTTATCAAGAAGAACCTGACGCCAGATTTCAACACTAAGGCCTACGTCAAGTTGAGGCCGTTTTGGGATGAGTTTGTACAGTTCAAGACATCGGAAGAGGGTGAGGCACGGGTGAGAAGGAACCAACAGAATGCCCGACAAAAGCAATACCACCATCACTTGGGATCAGGTGGCTACAGGAGTGCCATTCCTAAGTGGGAAAGAATGGAACGAGAGATTCTTACCAAGGGATCGAACAGAATCAATCAAGCGCCCGAGCGCTAAGTATTGGTTTTTCGGTCATGGGAAGCTGGACCTAGAGACCAGGAAAGATAGTGTATGGCGCAAAACTCCAAAGAGAGCAGAAAGATTTGCTTATGCTCGAGGCTTGGCCGAGAGTGGCAGTGGCACCGAACAGAGATAAGGATGAGTGACATACGCCTGGAGAGTACGAACACGGTGGGCGAACAAGAGGCTATGGGGAGGTGTCGGGAGCATGCCTTCCTAAAGACAAAGCCACCTATAGAAGCCGCCAGAGAAAGAAGGACGAGGAGGCAGAGCGGATGCGCAGGATGGAGGAAATGGTTCTTGAGTCACGGAAGTGGCTCGTGAAGCAAGATCTGAGAAAAAGCACTTGAAGCCAAAATGAATGAGGAAATCAAAGGCAAGTGCAGATAGCAAGTAAGTTCCATCCAAAGGCAACCGCATCGAGCCGGAGTCAACATCGCCCCCTCATCGGTTGAAAAGCGATTGCGCTTCCACGAGGTGCCGGTGATTCAAGATGACGCAGGGCTGCGCTTCCGTGGATGACATCACCGATCCTCTCACGACATGTGAGCCGCACATTCCAGAGGGAATGCCACCGTCATGGTGGCTATCGGTGTTGTATCTCGATCGACCCTACGAAGACACCAAGATGCCATGGGGCATTAATACCTCCGGATATGCTAGCGATCGGTGGATAGAGTTGTGAAAGGTTATAGCAATGTGCGTCTTGACATTGAAGGAGGTGATGGGAGAAGACTTTAGGAGAAGCGGAGAAGACATTCATATGTTGGCGCAAGCGCTATATCATTATTCTGGGCGTCACCTCCTCCTCCTCAACAACCTAACCCTAGGTGCGGATGAAAGTGAACGAAACATTTTTTCACTAATTATGTATTGGCTTAAATAACGGTTTACTCATACCACGTTGTTTTCACGTGAGTAACCTCCCCAACCTAAGTCCAATTATCCATTCACCACCGGTCACGGTGTTGCGGGCGATGACAATGAAGTGGAAGACACGGCCGCATCCCCACCGCCCCATCTCCTCCACGACGGGATCCAATGCCGCCACCGCCCCATCGCCTCCACGGCGGCTCCAACGCCGACACCGGTCGCCCATCGCCTCCACGGCGGGCTCCAACGCCGCCATCGCCCCATCGCCTCCACGGCGGGCTCCAACGCCGACACCGCCCGCTCCATCGCCTCCACGGCGGGCTCCAACGCCGACACCGCCATCGACGCCTCCACGGCGGGCTCCAACGCCGCCACCGGCCCCATCGCCTCCACGGCGGGCTCCAACGCCGACACCGCCGCCCTCGCCAAAGAAGAGGCCCACCCACAAGCGGCGCGCCCACCCACCGCAAGAAGAAAGCCTCGGGAGAACACCGGCTATTTCTAAGACGACGAAACTTTCCTATGAGAAGACCGCCGAGGAAATAGATGCTTGATGAAAACAGATGTGGGCGGTTTCTTCGCAAAGTCAAGGCTAAAAGTGAAGCGGCGAAACCGAGAAGCCGACTTCTTCGTGCACGCCCGTAAGTTCTAAGGCAAAGGGTGGACGCCACCGAAAAAGTTACGCCATGCTCGTAAGGATTCGCCACTATCGACTATGACCGCACTCTCACCAAGTCAATTGAGGAGGCGAAGAAGAAAGAGAAGAGAGCACGGAAGGGTGTTGCACACTCGGGAACAATCACAGCAATCGGTGCCCCACTAGTTATTGGGAATGAATATGGTTCAAACACGAACGTGCTAGAACAGATATCCGGAAACGTGCATTTGGATCAACTTGATGAATTTTTCATGAAACTCGGTCTAAGCATTTCCCAAATGCTCGCAGAGCACACATCGAAAGTGCTCGGAAGTTGATCATTGGAAGAAGGAATATGTATATGGCAAGAGTCTATACAACCCTGAGAAGCTCATGGAACTTCGTACGCAAATGTACTTGTTAAACAAGTGGTACATGGCGGCATGTCGCAGAAAAGCGGATGACTTTATTTGCGTCAAAATTATAAACCATCATTACTTCCGTGGCGATGACATTATAATGGTTCAGTTTAATGAGTTACACCAGCTATGCCACATGGACGCTCTAGACAAATCTCTCATCAGCTGCTTTTGTCTGTACGTGATTCTTTCTTTTAATAATCTCACTCTAGCATATGTATATGTATAAGTAATTATCCTCACACTAGCTAGCATGTCTATACATATGCAGAGACATGATGAGAGACCTCACACGTAGAAATGACAAGAACATTGGTTTCGTTGATCCATATATCGTATTCAAGGACCCAAACACTCCCACGATCAATGGAGACCTCAAATGGAGAGGAATTTTCTGAGGTTCTTGATCAACCAAAAGAACAAAAGATTTATACTCTTCCCTACAACTTTGGGTGAGTGTTGTTATCGTGTGCACATTTTACTTTACTTACTCAATCCAACATAAAGATATATATGTTGACTCTATAAACAAATGCGACTTTCATCGATCTCGATTGTCTTCGATCTCTCCGCGGTCATTTGCTAATCTATGACTCGTTGAGAAAACCGCAGAACATTACCAAGATATGATAGACATTATCCAGGTAACTTCGATCTTTAAATATTTATTCCCGCTCTTTAACTCGCAATAGTTAATTAACGATCCAATTATTGGCGGGGTTTGGGCTTGGTTCGCTCGGCTACACCGTCCGGATCCAAAGCGCCACTTCACGATCCACACCGATTGGATGTAAGTTGTACTAGCTCCCCGTCTTTACCTTATCATGCTTCACCACGCGCGGATGACGAGAGTAATCTTTTATATCGCATGATGGGTTCTACTGGCGACCACCAGCAACAATTTGTGTGGATACTACGCTTATGAGTTCCTCATGGTGTATGCAAAAGAACCCATCTACAGATGCAAAGTACGTAACAAGTATATATAATAAATCCATTTTATTTATTTGTTGCTATTAAATAAATCTTATGTATATTAATACTTCTTTCGTTTAATGCAAATTGAAGGAGATATGGTTGAAGGAACAGTGTTGGATATGGACCGCCTCAAAGGAATTCAAGAGACAATCGCAGGATTTCTTAATGAGCATGTCCTCAAGCCCGCACCGAGTTCTACTTTAACCTGTGATGAACCATTGAAGCCAAACCAGACGAACATTTGTATGACATTTAAGTGGAGGACAACATTTGTGTTGTAAATACCAAGGATGCATGAATAATTTTGTAAATTTTTGTGCATATATATATATTATACATATATATAGCTCCATAATATATATAGTTTCATACTTTATTTGTGTGTAATAATGTTCCAAACTAAATTATATGTGCAGCGTATACATATATTAGCAATGAAGAATACGCATTTGAAAACCTAATGTAATTGTAAACCAAAATCAATAATGAATTGAAATGGAAACAAAAAGAAAAAAAACACCTTTAGTCCCGGTTGGTAATACCAACCGGGATTAAAAGGCCACCCGTGGCTCAGGCGGACCTTTTAGTCGGTTGGTATTACCAACCGACTAAAGGTCGCCTTTAGTCCCGGGCTTGGGACCCGGGACTAAAGGTGAGACATTTAGTCCCGATTTCCTAGTCCCGGCTCTATAACCGGGACTAGAGGCCCTTTAGGCCCGGGACCAAAAGTCTGTTCTGTAGTAGTGCGAGAACCAGACTTTCGAAGCAACTAGAAAATTACATGGGTTTATATCTGAGGGGGAAAAAAGTTCATTAAGCTAGCAAACTGGTAACTTCTATGACATGGAAAGCAACATCATTGCACAGTTTCAGGAGAGTTAAGTCTTTACCTATCTGAAAGTTTCAAGCAAAGGGTGACAGAAGCATGTTGAGAGAAAATCGCAAAGTTCAGCCCACCTCCAACTTGAGACACTCCTAAAAGGAAAGCTTTACCAGAAGAATAATTTTTTTTTTAGAAATAGAAGTATAACTTCCAGCCTCTGCACCAACTAAGAATGCATACAGCCATAATAGGCACCCAAATTCGCCTCGAAGAGGACTTGAACCTAGTTGATGGGGGGTGTATATCCACACCTTCCCACTAACTGAGTTAGACTCAGTTCCTACCAGAAGAATAATTGAAGAGCATTTCGGTATCAGGCACTGTGCGTTCTCTTTCCTGTTGTTACAGAATGAACAAACGTTAGCAAAAATACAAGACAAGCAGGTGTGAGTATCCTAGGCTCAGAAGCAACCTTTAATTTTGGGATGGCAAAATGCAGCATGATACAGTTTATGAACACTAGAAAACGTATTTAGATAGAGCAAAGTTTTACTAGTATGATAAACCCGTAGCATATAAATGGGCCTTTATTTTGTATCAAACAAAACAATGTACTGGTAGACTAGTAATTATAGGTGTCGTAGGGACGCTCCATCGGCCCCACGACCCGGCGAAGCACGGTTGCACCGAAGGGGCCTTCCAAAGATATACTCGGAGAAGGCCCCGAGGGCCCCTTGGAGGCATCCCGAAAACCCCCTCGGAGACGTCCCGAAGACCCCTCGGAGGCATCCCGAAGCACCCTCGGAGGGGTCCCGAAGACCCCTCGGCGAGACCGAAGGTGCCTCGCAGGGAAGTCGGCAAAGGACCGTCAGTGAATACGGGGTCCACAATGGCGGTAGACCAGGCGCACCCCCTAAAGATAGACCATGTCCACAAGGGTGCATCGTGCACCAGAGGCTACGCGTAGGGGACGCAAAAGACCCTGCTACCCCTAGGACTAATGTACTTTGTTAGGGGTATGTATGTATTTCCATGTATCATGTTGAGAAGCTATAAATAGCCCACTACTTTGTAACTTGAGGGAGAGATCAATAAAAGCCGAACCCCTGTTTAGCCCCCCCGTCTCATCTGTACGAGGGGTCTCCACTTCTTACTGTCTAGTCTTCTCACTACGACAGTTGGCGCCGTCCGTGGGGTTCGGCAAGAAAGTCACCTAGAAAAGCTCATGGCCCCCCGAAGGGCAGCACCCAAAGTCTCCGCAACCGAGGCAGCGGCGACGGCTGCGGCACCGAACACCCCTAAAGCAAAGTGGGGTCGGCTCGCGTCTGCCCCTGCCGCCGCCCGAGCCGCAGAAGAAGAAGCCAACAACTCCACCCATGGGGGCATCATAGGAGGCGATGCCCCACCCACCGAAGCATCCTTGCCAAACGCAGCAGGCATCACCCGAGAATCATACGAGGCACTTCAGCGAGAATTGGCGGACCTCCGGCGAGAGATGCTCAACCTCCGACAGGCGGCGGGAGGCACCCTCGAGACCACCCAACCGCAGCCTGACGCCCAACACCCCGAAGTAGGAGCCCAAACCACCCCGGAGGAACCAAATACGAACCTGCAGCTCCGGGGAGATCCGAACTCACCGTTGAGCGAAGGACTTGAAGCGGCCCGCTGGCCAAGGAACTTCAAAATGTCGGAGGTCACACCCTTCGAAGGGTGCACGGACCCCTCGGAATTCCTACGTGTGTACGAAACAGCAGTCGAAGCGGCGGGAGGAGATGACACAACAAAGGCGAAAAGCATCACGCTCGCCCTCAGGGGCGTTGCCCTAACATGGTTCTTCACCATCCCCCCCCGCTCCATCTACGCCTGGGAACAGTTGCGCGACCACATACGCAACAATTTCCAAGGAAGCTACACCGAGCCTAAAAACGCAGGACACCTGTTCGCGGTCAAGCAGGCCCCGGGCGAGTCACTCCGAAGCTTCTTCAGAAAGTTCGCAGAAGTAAAATGCCAGGTCAAAGGCGTCAACGAGACTACCATCATAAACGCCGCAACCTGCGGCTTGCAGAAGGGCCTTCTGTCGGAGAAATTGGCACGCAAGCCAGCACGCACGGTCGCCGAACTCTTTGACAAAATAGAAGAGTATGCCCGGGCGGAGGAGGACAGCACCCGGAGAAACGGTGCCACACCAGGCAGCTCACCGACAGACAGGCCAGTCAAGGAGGACGCAGCTACCGCCCCGGCTACCACCAAGCCGCGCATTAACTATCGGCAAAAAGGTAGAAACGTTTATCACCTAGACGAAGGGAACCCCCCCGAAGCAGGAAGAAGAGGCGGCCGAGCAAACCGCGGCCGAGGCAGGGGCCGCGACCGGCATGGTGGGCGTCACCAGGACGCACGAGGCGGCACAGCAACAGCTCCGTCATATTGCGACCTCCACGGCGAAGGGTCGCATACAACAGCGGAGTGTCGCACCATTGCAGCAATGAACGAGTACATGCATCGCAGTCAACACCTAACTGAACACGAAGATCAAAAGGAAGCGGGGAATTTACTGCCAGCCCCACCGCCACGCCCGCGCATAGAAGACGGCCACGGCGGGCCAGCCCAGAGGATCATCAACATGATCACGGGCGGGTCCTCGCTGGGCATAGCATCGAAGAGACAACGCCGCGCCTACGTGCGGCAAATCCACCATGTGGCCACACTGCCAGCCTCCCTGCCACCTCGCTACTCTGAGGTGCCCATAACATTCGGACCAGAAGACGCGCGGGGTATACACTTCCCCCACCAGGACCCCCTCGTTATCTCCGCCAGCATCGCCAGCTGCGAAGTAAGGCGGGTCCTCGTGGATGGCGGGAGCTCGACAAACCTCCTCTTCGTAGAAGCCTTCGACAAAATGATGATCCCCAGAGATCGCTTATCACCGCCGGGCATCCCACTGGTGGGCTTCGGCGGAAGGCCGCCACGCCTTGGGGCGATTGCCCTACCGTCCACGTTCGCGACGCCGGCAGCCCCGCGAAACAATAACCTTCGACGTAGTCGAGATGCCATATCAGTACAACGCCATCCTCGGAAGGGCCACCCTTAATACCTTCGGCGCCATAGCGCATCACAACTACTTATGCCTGAAGATCCACGCGCACGAAGGCGTCATTACAATACGAGCCAACCAACATCTCGCTCGCCGGACCGAAATGGAGCCGGGCCCGCATGCTCGACGGGTCCACGCAGTCGAGACAACAGCGGGGCCACAAAGCAGGGCTCCGATCGGCAAATGGGCCCCTAAGGCAAAGCCGGAAGGACAGCTTCAAAGGGTGCCCCTCCGGGACGATGCTCCGGAGAAAATGGTGGCCCTCGGAGCAGAACTCACGAAGGAAGAACACAGTGGCATCCTCCGGGTGCTACGCGACAACGTCGACATCTTCACGTGGAGCCCCAAAGACATCCCGGGCGTGGCCAGAAATACGATCGAGCACCGGCTGGCCATCCGACCAAACGCAACACCAAAGAAGCAGAAGCTCCGGCGCATGACGCCCGAACGCCTTGAAGCAGCAAAAAAGGAGATAGCCAACCTCCTCACAGCCGGTGTGATTCGCGAAATCAAACACTACGAATGGCTCGCCAACCCCGTCCTCATCCAAAAAAGCACGGGCCAGTGGCGCATGTGCGTCAACTTCACCGACCTCAACAAGGCGTGCCCTAAGGACGACTTTTCCTTACCGCGCATCGACCAATTAGTCGACGCCACCTCGGGGTGCAAGCTTATGAGCTTCCTCGACGCATATTCTGGATACCACCAGATCTTCATGGCCAAAGAAGATGAAGCAAAAACCGCCTTTATGACCCCATCGCACATATCGCACACCGCATGCCCTTCGGGCTGAAGAACGCAGGGGCAACATTTACGCGCCTTATCACAAAGGTCCTCGCCGAACAGCTCGGCAGGAACGTCGAGGCATATGTCGATGATATCATGGTAAAAAGCAAACTCGCGACTTCCCACCCCGAGGATCTACAAGAAACTTTCGCCAGCCTTCGAGCGGAGGGAATCAAGCTCAATCCGGAGAAATGTGCCTTCGGTGTCAGGGCAGGAAAGCTGTTAGGATTCCTCGTCTCCAATAGAGGAATCGAAGCAAACCCAGAGAAAATCAGGGCCATACAAGAAATGCAACCACCCCGTAGCGCCCGAGAAGTACAAAAGCTCACAGGACGCCTCGCAGCCCTCAGCCGATTCTTGTCCCACTCGGCAGAGAGTGCCCTGCCATTCTTCAAGACCCTCCGAGGCGCGGAACCGTTCCGATGGACGGAGGAGTGCCAACAGGCATTCCAGGAACTCAAGGAATACCTGGCCCAGCTACCTAGCCTCGCCAGCCCGAGGCCAGGTGCGCAGCTCCTGTTATATCTCGCCGCATCCACTTCCGCGGTCAGTGCGGTCCTCGTCCAAGAAGAAGACGGACAGCGACCCGTCTACTACGTCTCCGAAGCACTCCAGGAAGCGAAGATAAGATACACGGAGCTGGAAAAGCTAGCATACGCCCTTCTGATGGCCTCGCGCAAGCTCCGCCATTATTTCCTCGCACATGCAATCACAATACCTACTTTGTACCCCCTAGCTCTGATGTTGCATAACAAAGATGCCTCCGGGCGCGTCGGCAAATGGGCCGCGGAGCTCGCGCCCTTCGACATCACATTTGCCCCGTGCACCACAATCAAATCCCAATCATTGGCCGACTTCGTAGCCGAATGGACCCCCCAAACGGAGCAACCAGCCAACGTCGTCGACACACCATGGGTCTTTGCAGACATCGACGGCTCACAGTGCGCCACGGGGGCAGGAGCAGCCGCCATTCTCATCGCACCAGATGGCCGGAGCTTGTCACACGCCGCGCGACTCAACTTCGCCACAACAAACAACGCCTCGGAGTACGAGGCTCTCCTCCTAGGGCTCCGCCGAGCAAAGCAACTAGGAGCCAAGCGAGTGGTCGTGAAAAGTGACTCGCGCCTCATGGTGGGACACTTCGACAAGACATTCGAAACAAGGGACCCCGAAATGGCTTGGTACCTCGCGGCAGTACGAGTCATCTCCAAGGGGTTCCTCGGTATCACCATACAGGCGATACCCAGAAGCGCAAACGAAGCAGCCGACTGGCTCGCAAAAATGGCCAGTTCCAACGACTGCCCACCACCGTAAGTCTTCTATGAGATACTCAACAAACCTTCCGCCTCGGAAGAGGCCACTGCTGCCTCAATCGGAGCACTAGGGGCTCCGCCCAGAGCACTAGGTTCTCCACCCGGAGCGCTAGGTGCCATAAAGCCAGCAGATGCTGAGCCTGCCAAGGTATCACCAGGAAAAGCATGCCACGTGATACACATCGACACCACAGATTGGCGCAACATCATCGTCGCTTACCTGACGAGCGGCGAACCGGATGACCCAATAGAAGCAAAACGCCTCAAATACCGAGCCAAGAATTACCACCTCGTCAGCGGCGACCTATACAAAGGAGGCGTTTGCACCCCGCTCCTGCGATGCATTTCACAGGAGGAAGGCCAGCACCTCCTCAAAGAAATACACGAGGGGACTTGCGGAACACACCAGGCCCCACGAAGCATCGTCACCAAAGCTTTCCGACAAGGCTTCTACTGGCCAACGGCGCTGCGCGACGCACAACACCTCGTCCAGCACTTCCAGGGGTGCCAATGGGCCAGCAACAACCCGAAAGCGCCCCAACCCCGCTACAACCCTTACGCAGATGGTTCTTCGCAAGATGGGGCCTCGACATCATCGGCCCTTCCCAACGGCAAAAGGCAACCTGCGCTTTGCCTTCGTAGCCATCGAATACTTCTCAAGGTGGATAGAAGCTGAGCCAATTACAAAAATAATAAAGACGAGCGCCCGGCCATTGCCTCGAAGAACATCATCTGCAGTACGGTACCTCGCGATTGAATCATCGACAACACAGACGATTCGACTCGCGACCTTCGTGTCGTTTGCGCGGGACTGGGGTCACTATATGCTTCGCATCCGTCGACACCCGGAGTCAAACGGAGCAGTCAAAAGGGCAAACGACAACATATCGGCGGGTCTCAACAAACGCCTGGTGGGTTTGCCAAAAGGCCTATGGCCCGAAGAGCTACAAAAAGCCTTGTGGGCACTTCGTACTTCGCCAACTAGGGCAACTGGTTTTTCCCCGTTCAAGCTCGTCTTGGCGATGAAGCAATGACCCGCCAACTCACCACCAAATCCTCCGAGCAAGCTGCCGACAATCAGGAAGGCGCGAAGTTTCACGATCTGATCGAAGAACACCGCGTGCGAGCCATCTCAAACATGGCAAGGTACACAGCGGGCGTCGCGAAGGCATACAACAAGAAAGTTCGGGCTCGCCCCCTCGCACCAGGAGACATGAACCTGAAGCGGGTGGCGAACCCAGCAACAGTCGGCAAGTTGCAGTCTAAATGGGAAGGACCCTACATCATCACACAAAGCACAAGGGCAGGATCCTACCACATAGCTACACTCGAAGGACAGCAGCTCGATCACACATGGAACGCCAAGAGTCTCCGAAAGTTCTACCCCTGAGCACAACATTGTAACAATCCCGGCTGCAACCGGACAAAAACCCAACCCCATAAAAGAATCGAAGGGGGGGGGGGTTTGTAAGATCATGTGTAAATCTCTTTTGCGCATTTTTGTGCCAATGCAATAAAAAAAATCGCAGTGGTGCACACGAGGTTCCCGTAGGGGGACGAGCGCGGCTTCGCCCCCACCTCGCAAAAAATATCCGTATAGGGCTCCCCGAAGCCCTATTAAAAGAAGGTAGGGGGACGAGCGCGGCTTCGCCCCCACCTCGCAAAAAAATATCCGTATAGGGCTCCCCGAAGCCCTATTAAAAGAAGGTAGGGGGACGAGCGCGGCTTCGACCCCACCTCGCAAAAAATATACACATAGGGCTCCCCGAAGCCCTATTAAAAGAAGGTAGGGGGACGAGCGCGGCTTCGCCCCCACCTCGCAAAAAATATCCGTATAGGGCTCCCCGAAGCCCTATTCAAAGAAGGTAGGGGGACGAGCGCGGCTTCGCCCCCACCTCGCAAAAAATATACGCATAGGGCTCCCCGAAGCCCTATTCAAAGAAGGTAGGGGGACGAGCGCGGCTTCGCCCCCACCTCGCAAAAAATATACGCATAGGTCTCCCCGAAGCCCTATTAAAAGAAGGTAGGGGGACGAGCGCGGCTTCGCCCCCACCTTGCAAAAAAATATACGTATAGGGCTCGCCGAAGCCCTATTAAAAGAAGGTAGGGGGACGATCCACAAAGCGCAATCCACACCCATCCCCCCCTTGCGGTACACCCCCCCCCCCCCGCCATCATTTTATTACACGTTGTAGGGATAAATTATAGTCGATCTTTATTTAGCATATCTCAACAACACACAACAAAGTCCCGCTGAAAAAAATAATCATTACAATATTAATACACTTACGGGACAAAGCCCCACTCCTCCCTGTACGTGGCCCACTCAAGCAGCTCCTCGTCCGACGCCCCGGATGCCAGCAGCCTCGCCAATTCCCTTTGCGTTGCTTCAAGCTCATCCAAGGACTCCGAAGAGCTGTCACTCGAAAAGACAGCAGGCGGAGGAGCTGACTCGACACACGACGTGAGGGGATCGGCAGACCGGCACGGCGCCGCGCGGCGCCTCCGTATCGCTCGATCTCGGCGGCGCCTCGGCCGCCTTCCTTTTACGGGCACGATGGAACTCCCGCATGGAACCAACAGGGTTCGCTAGTTTCCAACGCTGCCACTTCGCGCCATGATAAACAGCTCCCCGATAGCACAATTGCAAAGGCCAAACGGACAACATGCCCCGCTCATTCTTGGTGCCTCGGCGACCGGCGCCCCGCTTAATATTTCGAGCCTCGGGCGGAGGGGGACCCCGTCCGGCCGCTCGCTTCATCAGCAACCCTTCGCCCTGAGCACACGAAGCGCAGTTCCAAACAAAAGAATCACGCCATTGTCCAAATATTTCATTTAAAACGAGGGTCTTACACAAAAAGAGGTTTCCCTCGTACAAAACACTCCCTACGGCAAAGCAAAAGTGGAGCGACCAAAACAAAAAAAACAAAACAAAACACCGCGAAGGCACTACGCTAACTAGAACCTAAAAGGCGGGGGGTCACACCTTATCGTGTGGGGTGGACCCCCGCTTGTCGACACGCGCATCTTCGGCCGAAGCCGCCGCAGGGCCCTTCCCCTTCTCCCGCTGCGTCTGGGCCACCCGCAAGGACTCCGCTGCGTCGTCATGACCATGTAAGGACCAGTAGTCCTAGAACAGGACCCTCCCGGCCTTCCTCGTACGGTTCCTCGCGGCCGCGGTTTCCTCCGGGGTCGCCACCGCGACAGCCCGAGCCGCAAGGCCATCGATATGGGCGCAGCCGGCCTTGTCGAGGGAGGCGAGTGTCGCGGACCAAGCAGCCTTCGCACAATGGTCACCGTACGCGCGGGCGGCCGGGACAAACACTTCGCCAGCACGCTCAAGACGCTGGAAGGTGATGTCCATCTCCGCGGGTCGATGGCACCTCGCTGGGGGGACGACACCAAGCGTCAGCACGGCACCCTTGACGGCCTCCATGGCTCGCCAAGCAGCAAGACCAACGGAGCTCGGCGGCTCCGCCGGTGCGAACCTCCTCTTCCAAAGACCGCTTTCCTCCCCAGACCCTTTATTTGTTCCTCCAAGGCCTGCACCCGAAGGACCAAAGCGTCCCGCTCACTGGTGAGCACCTCGTTACGGGCGTGCCCATCCTCGACCTGCTTTTGGATCTCGGCGAAGCCTGACGCGATGTCACCGTTTAGGGCCCTCGCTAGCATGAGGTTCTGTGCAAACAGAGCAGCTTAGCGGGGTCTAAAAAAAACAGCATACCTTTACAGCGTTCGCCTCGATGCCTCGAAGCATGTCGGGCAAAGTCATCCGCGCAAAGAGCTCGCGAAGCAGTGGCGGCGAAACAAAATCCGCCACAGCTCCGCAAACCTGCGACGCTCCCTCGCTAACGCGAAAATCAGCACGGCACATAGGACCCACGTCCACCGCGCCCGAAGGGTGAGCAGCACCATGCTCCCCTGACCGGCCACCCCCCGACCGCCCTCCCTCGGACACAACAGGGCCAGAACCTTCCCCGCCAGCCCCGCCCTCCGACATGGCATCATCCGCTGCAATAACGAAGCCTTTAAAAACATCAGCATCAAGAAAAATTGTCAAAACAACTCGCCAGAGTAACAACTTACCGTGCGGCACCCGAGGGGTAGGTGGCACCTCGTCCGCAGCATCCTGGCCCCCGTAGACATTCGATGGCGTGCTCGGCCCGGACGACTCGTCGGTGTCCAGCCCAACAACATTAAACGAGCCAACTACCCGCCGCACCTACGAGGCGGTTCGCTCGGCCACCACAGCCGGACTCCCTCCCGCACTCGACGCGTCGTGAGGGCCGGAGGGATCAGCATTCGAGGCAGACCCAGAAACTCCGACCAGCCCGAGGGGTCCACCGCTGGCCTCTTCGAAGCATGCCGCGATCCCTCAGCTTCGAGCGGATCAGCAACAACGTCGCGGGGCGCAGCAACACGCAGGGGGGCCACAAAACCGGCCCGCCCCTCAACCTCGACCGCCGCACGCTTTTTTTGGCCTCCGGGTTGGCTGCTCGAAAGAAGTCGAACCGAGGAAGGATATGCCCGGTTCAACCGACCCTCCCGCACAACCAGACACCGCCTCGCATGCTCCTCGCCCGTGTATGGGCCGAGAAGCACCTCCGCCGCACGGCTCGCCTCGGCAATCGACACAGCTGCAGCAAACAAAGCATCAGCCACCACCCAAAACCCGAGCGAAGCCTAACCAAAAGTCATACCTTCGTGCCCCCTCACAGTAAGGGTTGGGTGCCCAGAGCCAGTGGTGCCCCGCTCAACTTCCCAGTCCCGCGCCAACGGCCAAAGACCGAAGGCGCAAAACTCCTCCACCAAATCTCGTGTGGAGAATCACCTCGTCACATCCAGAAGTAGGCGCAGATGGGCCTCCTCTCTCGCTGTTAGCTCGATGTCCGGGCTGGCGATAGGCTGTATCAGGCCACCTCGCGAAAGCAGGCCATCCCCCGGCGCGCAGGCGTGGTAGAACCATCTTCGCCCGTGCCGTCTCCCACTGCCGCCGCCGGCGGGTAGGTACATTTGCGCGCGACGACTCTACCGAAGTTGACGCTGCCAAAGTTCATCGTCTCGCCATCGCTGTTCTTCTTTGGCTGGCAACGCGCGTCGTGCAAGAACGCGAAGAGACGAGCCTCACCGGCTGCCCCGGCAGCCCGAAGCATCCACTTGAAGGCCCCCAACTTTACAATCGAGTTGGGGGTAGCAGCGATTCTACACCATACACCGCAGAACATCTCTCACGAGTTCACACGGGATTCGCAACCCGGCGTCAAGAAAAGCAACGAAAACTACCGCCTCGTCGGCCCGGGGCAGCGGCACCGTCTCCGTTCCGGGAACCCGAACCCTCCTCACGCTCTCCAGCTTGCCCTCTTCCACAAGCGTCCGAAGCAAGGCCTCTGTCACCGTCGACCTCCCTAGGTCACTCGTATAAGACGTTTCTACCGCAGCATCCTTGCCTCGCTTCGTCATCTCGCGAAAACTACAACGCAGCAAGCCGCGCAAACGTTTGAAAAATTGTGTGAGGCAGCAACATAAGCCCCACAAAAGGGGGGGTGGTGGCTACTTATAGCCATCCAGGGAGCTCAACGGGCGCCACACGCGTCATTAATAACGGCGCACGGCGCCCCAAGCGCCGTCGTTAGCAATTAACGAGGCGTCGGTACGGGCAACAATGCTATTATGACGCACCAATAACGGCGCACGACGCTCCAAGCACCGTTTCGGCACGTGTCAGCGCCAGCCGCCATCCACACAACATGTGCCACCGCCATTAAGGCGCACGGAGCCCCAGGAACCCCAAAACCCCACTCCCTGCAGGTAACACCGCCAAAGGGGAGAAGGACCCTTCGCAACCAACACCACTTCGCCACGACAGAGGGGACGATGTGCCTGGACCTTACAGGAGAACGACACGGTTTCAGCCATGGCGAAGCATACCTCGACCGCGAGGGGCTTGACGTAGGGACGCCCCATCGGCCCCACGACCCGGCGAAGCACGGTTGCACCGAAGGGGCCTTCCAAAGATATACTCGGAGAAGGCCCCGAGGGCCCCTCGGAGGCATCCCGAAGACCCCCTCGGAGGCATCCCGAAGACCCCTCGGCGAGACCGAAGCTGCCTCGCAGGGAAGTCGGCAAAGGACCGTCAGTGAATACGGGGTCCACAAGGGCGGTAGACCAGGCGCACCCCCTAAAGATAGACCATGTCCACAAGGGTGCATCGTGCACCAGAGGCTACGCGTAGGGGACGCAAAAGACCCTGCTACCCCTAGGACTAATGCACTTTGTTAGGGGTATGTATGTATTTCCATGTATCATGTTGGGAAGCTATAAATAGCCCACTACTTTGTAACTTGAGGGAGAGATCAATAAAAGCCGAACCCCTGTTTAGCCCCCCTGTCTCATCTGTACGAGGGGTCTCCACTTCTTACTGTCTAGTCTTCTCACTACGACAATAGGGTCTATGAACACAGCACTACAACAATACAAGGCCAGCAGCATGGTGGGAGGATACCTCGGTCATACTTCTCCCAGCATTCCCGCTCTGCGCTCTCACCGTGGTACTCCGCACGGAGTCAAATCGTAGTACCTACGTAACGACAAAATTCGCTTAGATCAACACATGAATTAACGTGAAGGAGGCTTGCCACGAACAATACTCAAATCGAGACACCTGCCTTTCCAAAACATGCTCCTCCGTACCCAGACGCGATCCCAAACTTGCTCGCCGCCACACTGCACAGGATCACGATGAACTCAGCGCGCATTAGCCCAGCCGAACGCCACACAATGAGAAATGCGGCGCAGCAAAACGAGATCGCACGAAGCACTCACCGGTTCGCAAGTGCAGCGTGGCGGGGCGGGTGCAGTGAGCTGCTTCGACGGACTGAGGTGGCAACGGCGGCGGAGCACAGCGGGGAGCGGTTTGTACCGACCGAATCCATCCAAATAGGGGGTGGGGCGAGGTGGTAGGGGGGATTCGATTCTTCCGGGATTGGGGTAGTTATAGGGGCTCATAGGCTCACGGCTCTCGAGGAGAGTGGTGGGGAGGACTGGCGATGGGGAGGGGAGGGAGAGACGGACAGACGGTGATCTTACCTTGGGGAGCGCACGCGGACAGACGGGGCGCGAGCGTTGAGCGGAGTTGGGGCGACACGTGGTGGCGCATGCGCGGAGCGGGCGCGGTGGATAGAGAAGTGGACGGCCGACCGACCTGGCCCATCGTGTGTCATCGTGTCATGTGCTTCTCGGCTCATCTTTTGACCTTTCTCGCTCTCGAATTGCTTTTGCAATTTTTGGCTCATTTGGTCAGTTTTGGCCACCAAATAGCAATTCTAGTCCATCTTATCGACAAAACGACAAAAATAACAACACAGATGGATAAGCATATGACATGTATCGCTTGTAGTACTCTTAGAGCACTCGGATCATATGGTGACAAGATAACGTTCGCGGTAGGCAACGTGGTAGGTTCGAGGTATCCGACCTGCCATGGTCCTAATCCACAGCAAGTCACTTGTTACGGGGCTAATTTTGTTATTTCGTTTCAAAAGGAAGCTAAATGAGCCAAAAAAAAAAACTCTTGCTCTCTGTGCTCAGATATTATTAGTACTATTTTGTGGTGAATAGTTGTAACATCCTAAAAATTCCACGCGTTTGAATTTGTTTAAAAATATGAGATTTTTAACAAACTTTTTGTTACGCTTCGTCGATATTCGGATTTTTGAGTTGTTAAGTGAAACCTCAATCCAAAAACAGAAAAATTGAATTCAAACCGAGTTTAAAAAGAAAAGAAAAAGAAATTGAAACCGCAGAAGTGCGGTATGAGTCGAAACCACTCGACCCAGCCTGACTTCTTTTTCCTTTTCTTTCTTTTCTTTTCTTTTCTTTTTCCTTTTCTCTTTTTCCTTCTTCTTTCTTTTCTCTTTTCCTCCCTCCTCCCTCTGTTTTTCCCCGGCACCCCCTCGTGCCGCTGGAGCCACGTCGTGCCCGCCACTGGCGCCATGCCCCGCCTGCTCCGACCCTGGCGCTCCAACCGTCTCCGCCCTGTCGTCGCCCTTGGCGCCACGCTACTCCTGTCACCCACAGAGCAGCGGAGTGACGCGCGCCTACCCCATCGCCTACCTCGCCACTGTAGCCATGTCGCCGCACATAGAAGCAGCTCACGCATTCACTGCTCGCCTCCCCCTACTTAAGCCATGCCTAGGCCTCCCTTCCCCTTCCCTTGTGTCCCCCACTCCATCTTCCTCCTCCCTTGCCATACCCATCTCATTGTTCCCTGCAATACGATGAACTACGTCCATGGCCGACCGTGTTACGTCGTGTTCCCAACTGCCTCCAATCGAAACCCCTCAACCAATTTTGGTTCTCGTCCACCGGAGTCGCCGCCGCCTTCTTCCTCCCCAAACTCGGTCGAAAGCTGCTGCCACCGTCACCTCCCTTGCTCCGATGAGTCCCTCATCAATTCCTCCCTCTCGGAGCATCCCCTCACCTTCCTCCTCCTTCCCCCACCACCTGCCTCGGATTCCTCACCCCGTAACGCCATCGCCATGACAGACTCGCCGGGCTACAGGTGGCTCTCGCCGCCAGCCCAACCCGGCTACACCCCACTACCTCTGACCACCCAGGGGAGCTCCCAGTAGCCTCCTTGTGCCCATGTCGCCCCCATTTCTCTCCTATCCCCCTCCTGTGCCGCCGCCCCATTCTTCCTCCGGCTCCGGCTGCTGCACGCCGCCACCAATCGTCGCAAGTCACGCCGCCGCCACCCACAAGATCGTCTCCCTTTAGGCAACCCATTTTTGGGGTCTCTGCATCCTCCCAGCTGCCCCCTCGCTGTAACAGCCCAAATTTCAAATTTCAGTAAAAATTAAAATTTATTTATTTTTGTGGAATTTTCTGGAATTTTTAAAAGCTTTTGATGAATATTTTAAAGCCAAAACAAATTTATTTGCAAAGTTAAAAGCCAACATAAAGTTGAAAATAATTTTATTAAGTCCAAAATAAATAAGGGAATTTCTGTGAATTTTTTCATATTTTTTGGAATTATTTTGCTATTTACTAAAGCTTATTTGAATTATCAGAATTAAAACAATTGAGAAATCGAAAGGAAAATCAAAACTCAGTTTTGGCCGAAATCTAAAACTCCGGCCCAACCAGCCCACCTCCCCCGCGCACTCTCTCTCTCCCCCTCACCCTGACCACACCTGTCAGAGTCACACGCTCACGCGTTAAAACCCCTCGGAGCTCATCAGCCGTTGGATCTAAATCCAACGGACAGATCTCGCGTAGCTTACGAAGGTCTGATCGTCCCAATCATCGTGAGCCGTTAGATCTAAAATGAACGTCTATGATTCCTTGAACCTTCGCGAGTCCCGAACGCCTCAATCACGTGAGCCCTCCGATCAAGATCCTACGGCCAGGAGATAGCCCACGTTCTACTTCCTCATTAAATCTCGGCCGTTGGATTAAGATCCAACCGCCACACACATCGTACCCTTCCACGTCGTCACTAAGGATCTTGACCGTTGGATCAAAATCCAACGGCCCGTGTTCTTTCTTCTTCCTCGCTTTCTTCTCCGCACGGCTGAGTCCCACGACCGTCATTTTCGCGCACGCCTGAGCTCCGCTAATGGCCGCATGTAACCTCCCCGCACTCCCCGCGTCGTGCGCACGAGACCGCGTCGATTTCCGCCACGTCTCCATGCCGTTTTCTCCCTTTTTCTCCGCTCGTACGCCACGACCTCCCGCAACCGCCGCCGCACGAACCCCACCCCCTCCACGCCGCCTCGGACCCTCCCGGCGCCTATAAAAGGCAGCCCCAGGAGCCTCTCGTCACACCAATCCTGACGCCACCATCCACCTACTCTCTATCGCTGTGAGATCGCTGGAATTGGAGTTTTCGTCGCCGCCAATCCGCAAGTCCTCGCCGCCGATTGCGCCGCCGCCGTCAATGCCCTCGCCTTGCTGACGCCACCATCGTCTTCGCCGCCTCCTCGCGAACCTGGTGCGCCCCTTCCAGTCGACCAGAAGGCTCCGGAACCCCTACCCGCCGATAGCCCCGACGTCGCCGCCGCCTTCGTCCTCGTCGCCGGCCACCGCCTCACTTGTTCCGGTCGCTGTGGTGAGCATCATGATCGCCGCCCTCTCCTCTTCCTTTTGGTAACCTCGTCGGACACCGCCGCGCACCGTAGCGTCGGTGACCTTCGGTCCCCGCGCCGACGCCGTGCCCGCCGACGTGGCACCGCCACACGGTAGCCACCGAGGTGCCACCTGTGCGCCACCTCGGCAAAACAGCCCGCGTGGCGCCGCGTCAGCGCCACGCGTGTTCGTGCGTGCCACCTCAAGCACACCATGTCCCACCCGGCTCGGTAGACCCAGTCTACCGTGAGCCGAGCCATTGACACGTGGGGCCCACAAGTCAGAAATTGATTTATTTCTCTAAATTCTGAAAATCTGAGGCTGACGTCAACATTGTGCAATAAGTTGATTTTCCTTTAGAAAAATAAATAAGGAAAATATAATAAATTCAGAAATTAGGTTTTAAATAGATTTAAACTTCAAAAATTCATAACTTTTGCATCTAAACTCCAAATTGGGTGTTTCAAGTTGCAAAATTTATATAAAATTATAATCTATCTAACTAAACCAAAATATTTCAATTTGGAGTTAATTTGATATATGATTTTGAATTTATTTGAATTTGAATTTGAATTTATCATATTTTCGCGTTTAGACTTCGACGACTCCGGAGAGTTCGACCAATCCGAAGACCTAGAATTCCAAGACGTCAACGAAGGCAAGTTACACCATTGATCATATTGCTCCCAGTATTTTTAAGTTATTTTTAGTTTTTAAATTATTTAATGCATGCATATGTTTGTATAAGTATTTTAATGTCCTGTTTTATATGTAGTTACTCCCATGTTTCATTGTATGACCATTTTGAATATTGTACTTGACTACCTTGACACCATAGACAAAATATTATCAAAACTAGTCAAATGCTTAGCCAGGCTTAGCTCACACTTAAAGAATTTGGGAAGGTTTAGCCAAATCTCTTACAAATTTGATTCAAACTTGACATGGTGGTATTGTTTTACCACATGAATTTATAAAGAGAGTTTTATTCAAAATAAAAATAAAAATAGGTTTGGACTTGGGCGAAATGGTCAGAATGGTGGGTGCAGGTTTATGCACGGGATTTATCTGGTTAAGATTAAGGCCCATGGTTTGTAGGAATGCCGCCCAAGTCAATTGAGGACTGGTCTTTGAGCCGCTTATTGCTATGCCTTACCGTACCACCACACGTCCTGTATGGACAGGATTTGGCTAATTAATTTGTAATGTTTTAGTGTATTTATGTCATGTTGATATGTGGGTGTCGGTTAGACTTTTATTCCCACTTGGCGCAAGAGGGGGCTTCCGGAGGACAGTTAGTCCAAAGGGGCGAAACCTTAGCGGGCATGAGTACACTAGGACAGAACATTATAAAGGCCTCATGATAATTGCTCAGTCACACACCTACGAAAGCGTGTAGTGGCCGACATAACGAGCATGTCATATCGTGTGGGTAAAGTTGTACAAACTCTGCAGAGTAGAAACTATTCGAATAGCCGCGTCCGCGGTCATAGACATGCTAGCAGGGCTACTTAAAGTTAGAATTGTTTTTGGTTTTTAAATGCTTTATCAAATGTTGAGGATGGTTAATCCTTATGAAAAGTTGGGCGGAAAGCCAAGTGTTAGGAGGGAATCCTTCACTTAATCATTGGAGGTTATCCATATTACAACATCGTTATTTTAAAATATGATTTTAGTCATAGTATAAAACTGCCTTATAAATTACTATGTTTATTTAAACTAAAAATGCTGTTTATGCAAAACAACCCCTGCCAAACTCACTTGTTACCTTATGCATGCATTTTCATTCAATATCGGGTGTAGCTTGCGAGCACGGAAGTTGTGATCACTCTTGCTGAATAAATCTTATTCAGGAGAAGACTTTTTCCCCGACGGTGAGGATCAGGACGAGTAGGCCTTCGACCCAGACGATTGCCTGTGGCGCATCGTGTGGCTCACCTCTATTATTATGTTTCCGCTGTGTTATTCATTTGACATTTGATATTGTTGTTCAGATTCATTTGTATTAATCAATTATTTACTTAATGTTATTTACGATTTCGTGATATGACTGTGATATCCATTTTGTGAGACTGTGTACACTGGAAATCCTGGACCGGTGTATGAACACAGAGAATTCGGGATCCTTCGCTCCCGGTTTCGACACTCGCCGGCGTTGAGCGCCCCCCGAGACGCCCTCTGCCTCCTCTGTTCTCCTCTGCTCCCTCTCTGTGCTTTCGCTAGGTGCAAATGACTAGGGGGCTAACAGTGGGGTCCGCCTGTAAGGGCCAAAAAAGGCCAATAGTGTGTAGCTGATAATGGGCCCATTGGATTAGGAGGTTAATTAGAAAATTTAATTAGAAATTAAATCGTAGAGTATTTGATTAATGACATTTCAATTAGCCAGTTCCTTATTGATTAAGTTAGTAGTTAGATTAAGTAGAATAGAGCTTAAATGGAATTTCTCAATGAGCTACTGTCCTTATATTGCACAGGCAATTGTAGTCAAGAAAGGACATTTCGATTAAGTCAATTAGTGAATAGTAGGATAGATGATTCGAGTACATACAAACCATTAGCAAACAAAACACAATTTCAAGTGACTAGTGATCAACACCAGTTAGTGTTTAATTAGAATAACACAATTAGTTGAACTCAACAATTGATAGGTCAACCCTAAATGAGAGATCGCGTAGTAAGTAAATCAACGATTGCGATCAACTCAGGTAGTTAGAGCCTAAGATGGTATATACATGTTTAGGCGTATACATAGACGCATGACCAAATGACCAATAGGCCCTAGGCTAAGGTCAAAATGATAATAATAAATAATAATAGATGATACGCCGTGGTTAATGATCAATAGACCATGTCAGTTAGGGTTTATACCAACTATAATCTCATGTTTAAAATGCCTAGTTAACAAGAGGGTCCTAAGACCCTTGGCAAAAGGGTAGTTGTTAAGGTGTCGTTTAAAAAGTAGTAGCGATAAACTTTAAGGGAAACTGGTAATACATCGTTAGGGTGTAAATGACCTCTATACCCTAGGCCACTACCTTAATAAAATCTATAATTCAAGTAATGTCATAGCCGGTAGTTAGCCCTAGGCCATTGACACACAATGTTAAACGATAATAACAGTGCATCAATGACTTGTACACCCACTAGTAAAGTACTACATTATAGCAACATGCACTAATAAGTAGACTCTTATCAAATTGTCGCGTAGGTAAAGTGACCACTTTAGTTAGAAATTTCACCAGTGAGTAAGTTAGGCATAATCATTATACTAGGTAACCGTGAAGGGTAGCAGTAGCTATGACCCCATTTCATGCTAGTAGTAGTAAACAAGGTGATAGGGTTGGTCGCTAAACAAGACATAGTAGATAAGAGCCCATAGACCTGGTATGGTAGTTATCTACTTAACTAGAAGTAGTCGTTAGCATATGTTAGAGCTAAGGATCCGCTTAGTGTGATGGGTTACTTTAGTGTATGCCAAGCCATGCAAGTAATGAAGCTATCCAAAGATCACCTCACAGATGAAAACCAACCCGCAGACAACACTAAAGATGTAAGGCTGGT
Source organism: Ampelocalamus luodianensis (assembly GCA_036346255.1). NCBI lineage: Eukaryota > Viridiplantae > Streptophyta > Magnoliopsida > Poales > Poaceae > Ampelocalamus > Ampelocalamus luodianensis. The sequence goes on from CM070633.1 coordinate 52,922,755, forward strand.
GTCTCGCCAATGCTTGGAACTTCAGTTAAAGCTCATGGAACTTCCCTGATAAATGGCAAGTCATAAAAGAAATCATTAAGTGAACTAGACCTCGTGTGACGATGAGACTTATGTCCACCCTATGTGAACCCTGAACCTATGCATAGGTCTCACCTGACTTTCATGGAACTTCATCGATAAATAGAAAGTAATAACTGAAGGAATCATTAGAGCAACTAGGCGCCGTGTATGGATAGCAATGATATGTCCCTCAGTAGATGATAGTAGTTCAACCACTAATCAACATCGTCTAGACCCTAGCTATCATCCATCGCTATCAGTTCACAGTAGTAGGACGATTCGTGACCCAAAGGTGGATAAGAGGATCCTACCTAACAGGGTGATCTCTCCCACCTTGGTGACCAATGCGGAATATTCCTACAAATATTCTCTCCCTCCAGCTGGGGTCCTAACTCCTTGCACCAGTGGACTTCCCGAGAGCCCGATCCCTCTCGCCCTCACTTCGGATCAAATGGTTACCTAACCCTAAGCATCGTCCCAAAACCCCACCACTAAACCAAACGAGTAAAGTTGGATTTATCTACTTTGGTCTGGAGTACTCCCTTCATTCCAAATATCCCTAGGTGTACTTCATTCCGTTTGAAGTATTCCCTTCATCAAATTTCTTAGGATATACTTCGTCTGAAGTATTTCCTTCATCAACTCCACTATGAAGTATATCCTTCATCAACTACACTAAGTATGATTAGTTTCATTTGGAGTACTTCCTTCTTATAGGATACCCTTAAGTATACTTAGTTTCGTTAAGTATTTCCTGCTTCTAACACTATGAGTTTGATTGACTTTTCTTTGAAGTGTTTTCTTGTTTACTTGCCTTTGGATTTATTGGATTTCGTTTGATTGCTTACATAAGTTCTTGGGTTCAATCATATTCTGCATAGTTAGAATCTGAAGCCATGATGGAACAACGGTCCTAACAAGAACGAAGTCGAGATCAAGATTATTAGAACATTGGGCAAAACAATTATCAAAACATCAAGCAACGCAAGTCGACACTTTGATCATGTTGCACCTTGAACTTGGACACTATCATTTGTCACCCTAGACTAATGGTATACATACTAGCTACTTAGTTCGTACTTAAGTGTCATGCTTAGCCTTGCTTATGTACATTAGTATGCGGGCAATGATTTGCCTGACATCATTTAAAACTTGAAATTGGATTTGGTCAGTCGAGGTTGGAGCCTGGTTAGTATGTTGAATAGAAAAGTATTTCAAAATAAATAAATAAACTAAAAACAGATTTTGACTTGGGTGGCTAGAAAGAGTGGCGGGTGCTGGGAAGAGCACAATAGAGTGGGTATGGGGAAGTACCGCCCAAGTCAATAAAGGACCGAGTTCTTGTGATGACCTCTTATGTAAAAATAGTATAACTACAAGTCTATAATGGGTATGACCTGGCTAACTAATTTGTTCGCCTCAGCGTGGCTTTGCCACTAGTGGGTGCGTGGCGTGGGTATGGATAGAAGCCACAAGAAAACCACACGACGCAAGAGGGGGCCTCCCGGGAGCGCGGCTCAGAGTGGTGGAAACCTTAGCTGGTGGGGTTGTGTTGAGGTAGAGTATTGTAAAGGCCTTGTGACGATTATCTTAGTCGCACACCTATGGAAGTATGTCAAGATGAACATTATAAGTTGATTGTCTCTTGTGGGTAAAGTATACGAACTCTACAGAGTAAGAAAACTATCTAGATAGCCATGCCCACGGTCATGGGTGGTGCCGAAAACTTACTTGAAATAACTTTTATTTTCATAAAACAATTTGTGGGTGGAAAGAAAAGATGGGTTGGAGCCTAGAGATTTGAGATGACCTGATTGAGAACTAGTGAGATGTACAGGATGTGACCCGAGAAAGAACATGAGCATTGAGTGAATGGAGCCACTCAATGGTATAGGAGGTTGGAGCCTCCACTAGTATTTTTACAATAAAACTCAACTTTGTTAAAAACCTGTGTTAGTTAAAAAAATGCTAAGTCTTAGGATTTGCTATTACATAATCTATTTCACTAAGTGACTTTATGCAAATAAAAGAACCACAAGTCATTCCTTTTGATCGGCCTTGCATATTATATAACTGCATTTTGTGTATTGGCTCGCGAGTATGATTGTGTACTCATGCTCGCTCAATATATTGTTATTCATTAAGTATGATTGTGTACTCATGCTCGCTCAATATATTATTATTCAGTAAGCATAAAAGAAGAAAGCTACAAGGACACTTATGAGCATTCGTCGAGATTGGAGATTAAGAAGGCCAAGAACTAGGTCACGGGCCCTAGTCGGTTGCTTATGGGTATATCGTGATGCTTCCACGTGGTGTATTTTTTATTTTGCTTCCGCTACTATTCTTTGAAAGGTATCTAGCCTATCCGGCCATTCTGCAAGTCAAAAGTCGTAAGATATATTTATATTTTGTTTATTATTATGCAATATCTTTACATATTCGTGATATGTGATTGATATTCACTGATGTAACTGTGGGTACTAGCTACTGATCCAGGGACTAGTGTTATGAATACAGAAGATTCCAAATTACAAATTTGTGGTCTGACAATAATGTCACGTTCCTGCCTTGCTAAAACAAACTACACTAATAATTGAAGAGTAATCAGTGGGAATTGGATAGATTTGAGACCAGGAGTAGTAGAGAATCCGGGATAGGCAGGTAGAAGGAAGGAAATACATGGAGTAGACAGAGGAGTCGAGGAGAAAGAAGGCAATAGCCTCTGTGTTTTTCATGTCGTAAACCTACTTTTTCCTTGCTATCATCAAACTAGGTCCTTTGTTTGACTATACCCTTGCATCTCATTGGCTTTGGTTTCCTCGGGACTATGTCGATGTGCTCAAATGTATTGTCATATGCACCTATCCATGCATCTGTTCGTGTTTTATCTTCTTTGTTACGTGTGTAGGTTAGTGTTCGACCTATCTTTTTGTGTAGGGGTGGATATCGAGCCAGGCAGTCGACTTACCGAGCTTTTCACGAAATTGATACAATTTGATTTAATATCATTTTATTCATAGTTTGTAAGTATTTTTAGAACCGAGCTAACGAATCGAGCCAGAGTGAAATCCAATTTCATTCGAAATTAACTCATTTCAATATTTAACCAAATAACGAGTCTACTTGAAGCAATTTTGAACCGAGCCAACGAGCCCCACTAACGAGCTTTTTTCCACCCCTAATTTTGTGTCTTTAGGCTCTAGAACATGTTAGACGAGGTAGCATCGTAAGGACAGACGTCGAAGTAAGGGTAGCCTATTTCCTCCATTTACACAAAGTTACAGCTCCTTGCTCTACAAAGCTACCTTTGCTTATTTTCTTGTTTCTGTTATGGTCGTAACAGTGGCTGATCCTCTAGATAGCTCTCCTTCTGATCTGTCCTTCGCAATGGATTCTTGTTGTGCTTACCAATTTGGCAAAGTTGACTACACTATTTTTTTGTGTATGCGTGTGCGCCTCTCTGCATGTTCAGGCACCGGCCCAAACACCGCCATCTATGCGCCACTTATGTGCTACCGAAGTAGGAACACATTGAAAGTATATTTATTTTATCTCGCTCTGACTACTATTGCTCTAATATCTCACAGTTTGATTGACATATTTCATTTGCTATCTTTGATCTTTCATACTATCAGATTGAAGGAACCACACAACGCACTTGTCCCTACTTGAAAGAGGTTTTTTGAATCACATACCATGTTTAGAACAACACAATTGAATAAAATTATGCCCTATGTTGTCCTACTGCATGAAGACACTACATGCATGTTTACATTTAGTTGTTTTCGTATGGATTGCTCACAAGTCATGGCAAGTGAGGATCGTTCAAGGGGGACTACATTCTCTACCGACAAGGATAGTTCTATTGGTTCTGCTGAAAAGAAAGCAGACCATGTGAGTGATTGCTGGTATTAATCTATGGTTAGATATGACCTGTTTTCTCCTTTTTCTTTTCAATTTGCTTGGTTTGTGCCTCAGGACCTTACCTCATGTTTGTGGACCAAAACTATTATTATGTACCGATATATTTTGTTGTTGTTTCGTCTTATTAGTGAAGTTATAGAGTGTTTCATGCATGCTTCACACCAATACTAGAGAAATTCATTTAGATATCTCTCAACTTAGCAGTATAATCGGATATATACCTAGATGACCCTTCTTTTTTTTTTTTACAAAACTAGGTAACGGTTTCTTTCAAAGCTTACACATTCATAGTTGCAAAATTATTTGTGTTCTACAAAAAAAAATGTGACGTTGTACGATGACACCTAACAATGCTTTTTTCATGCCTTGATATGACTATGTCTATGCGATAGCGTCTTTCTACCTTACTATGCAATCCTACTGTCTCTTCGTTGCTATGGCGTAGCTATAGTCATATCATTCAAAAGACATCAACTCAGCGGATATTAAACCGATTTCAGAACTGAACAGGCAAAAAACTAATCTATTATTAGGTTCAGTTCTTGAGCACCACCATTTCTCTACTGCTCTCACAATTTCCTGCTATATACTTTAATCTGTTTGTAGCACATTTTTACAGATTACATGTTCTTTTCAGTTTGATGTGTACGCTATCTGACGACCCCCTCCCCTGCCTCTGCCTCTGTCAAGAAGAGTTGTGCAGGTTGTAAAGGCAACAATCAGATTCGGGTACACTACATGTACTGATATGTTCATTTGTTACCATGTATTTTTCATCTCATATGTATTTGATAACCCCTTGCTTGTTCTATCATATGGTTGAGTCATTCATTTACTCGTATTGTATTCTTCCTGCAGCAAAGCCTATACAACGTCATCTATCTGGGTAAGTTATGAACTGAGTACTGTGTGCTGCAGTCTAAACTAGAGTCATATTTTACTTGTGCTATATTTGCATAGGATGATTGCTCTGATTTAGACAATTGCTCTGATTAATTACTACATACATATATATATATATATATATATATATATATATATATGTTTTATTAATATAGCACCAGTAAAGTTGTAGTAAACAAAACTCAAGTCATATTTACCAAAGGTGTTAGGAACTTAGTCATATTTGTGTAGTTACTGTTTCCTTTAGTTCAGATAGAAGAAATCAACTCATCTGTATATGTTTACTACTGCAGATATGTACATGTTTTATTAATGTATTTTTTTTTACTAAACTGAAGCCATATTTACTGAAAAGATGTCGTCAACTATTCCTCACAATAAATTGTATCTGCTGTTAGCTGCTTATTGGAATTATTTCCGCTGTTTTGGCCTTCTTATATCGTGTGCTTCTTTCAGTATTTAGTACGTACATTAGTAGGTCTAGATAAACATACGTTGCATCTAACAATAACGAAAGAAAATGTTTTCTACACTCTGTTGTAGTGTTGCATACAAAACAGATTGTGTTTATTTCTATAGAAACATCTAACAATAGATTACTTACGGAGTATAGAGGACAAACCCTGCTCTAAGAAAAAAAAAATCTTTGTCCACTGACACAACCGATCAAGCTGATCTTCTTGAGAATAGACTACACCCGGTGTACGTATCTCTTTGTACCAGATTGCGGTTAATTGTTTGATATTCATTCTTGTTTTCCTCCATCTTGCCTAATTTTCGATGAAGTGTCTTCATTGTTTTCTATTACCCTACTATAGATTGAAGTTTTCTTATAGCCACACCAGCCAGCTGACTTCCCTTTGTACTCTTAAGCATATGTAATGTAATCGACTTTGTTAGGTCTGAAAATAGCCCACCTATATTACTTCGTTCTTGAACAAATATGTCACTCACACACACACACACACACACACACACATCTTATATCCATATCAATAGGGCAGAAATCAGTCTCAAACATAGTACATACGCATATTAGTAGGGCAGAAATCATACAAGCTAAGTTTTACTTCAGTCCATAATAGCACATACACGTCTTATGCCGATATGAGTACAACAAATTTTAGCATGTGTCATCGTGTTGTTACTAAAACACAGTTATATATATGGTTATATACAACATATTCTTCATATGGTATTCAGGTGTACACATTGCTAGATATTTTTTTTACTGTCAGCGCTTACAACATATATAATTACATTTGTTACAGAGATGGCTGCATTAAATCTCTGAACATTCACTATTTATTCCTGTTCTTACATAACTGTACATTTCTATGGTATAGTCATCTTTGTAATTCTCATCCACATATGTACTGTAATTTACTTATACTTACGATTCTTACATGATTATACATGTATTTGGGGATTTACTATTTAGCTCTGTTCTTACATAACTACGGATGACTAAATCATAGATGTTTCACAGTGCCATTACGACGTGCAACTGCATACATAGTTATACATAGCAGTGTAGTCAGAAAAAGTACTTATGTGTCAACTATTTATTTCTGGTTCAATACAGTGCATCTTTTCGCCCAGTTTAAACCTACAGATGCCACTTTCTTATAGACAACGTCCGTTTTGTAGTCAGCAGTGTCCGTTTTGTAGTCAGCAGTTGAACACACATCAACCCCCATCAGTATAGCAAAAGAATGTTTGGACAAAAAAGCCAGAAAATAGATCTAGGTATAAGACCTTCATTCCTTAACTGAAGCCATTCACGTGTATTCATCGTTCTACACATATTTGCTGATTTCTATCCTATCTATTCGTATGTTTTTTTTACCTGATATACCTTTGTTCTGTTCTTTGTACAGCAACCCCTACCAAGTGTGGTTGTATGACGTATCATCTATTTTGTTTCTCAACTACACATCTATGCTTTGATCTACGCGTCACAATTTCTGCTGATATATTCTGTGCATCCCAGCCTACTCTTATAGCAAACAATGGATATTACAATGTTTTACCATTTCTGCTTCATAATGATTACGACAAACATTATTCTACCAATGTCATTGTTTTATCGTTTCTGCTTGATAATGGTTACGCCAAACATTATTCAACCAATATTACTGCTGCGCTTAGTTCCAACCACTCTATTTGTATATGTTGTATCTCCAAAATTTTCTTTCTCCTTAACACAGCCGCGCTCGTTTGTCTCCGCATGCCAAGACGCAGGTAGCTTTCTAGTATATGTTGGATGTGTCATTCCTTGGAACGCAGAGATTTTTCTGATTCGTACAAAAAATTAAATTGTTCCCTAAAATTTCTATGCTCCAAAACGAGGTCTTAGCTCGTTAATAGTCAAAAGATGGTTATTTTCCTCACTTGATTGAATGGATTGGATTGCACTTTTCTATTTTTCCATACATGGCACTCATTTGACATGGGAATCAATACAAATAACAAAAAATTAGGCCGTGCTAATCAACTGGACCTTAAGCTTAAGGAGTGGCGAATGTTCGCGTGTTCCAAATAGGCCTCGCAAGTCCATCTCTAACTTATTCTTATAGAGGACTGTGACTATCGAGGGGGGGGGGGGAGTTGGGGCTTGTTATTTCGAGAATAGCTGCTTTTATTTGTTCGTAAATTGCGTTTCTATACAACAATATTGTCTCTTTCTTTCTCAAACAAACGTGCCGTTGGCCATTGGAGGCCCAACAACTTGAATTTGAAATTTTTTAGTATTGTAGCATAGCATGGAACGAGCCAACCCTCTTACCTGTTTGGAATGCATGAATTGAAAACAGGGAACGAGAATAAAAAAACACAAAAAATTACATAGAAATGCAATGGCATAATAGAGGATAGGAAAACAAAAAAAAAATTGTAGGAAGGGTATTTGGAACACAGGAATAAGATAAACGCAAGAATCTGAGAAAATTTTTAGAAGTGAATAGTAATATCATTTGCTTAGATTAACAAAGCACTAATTTTTTTTTTTTGAGAAACACAGTCTATAACACATAGACGCTCACATACGCACTTACACACACGATGCCTACAAAAGACTGAACTAGCGAAACTTAGCAAAGAAATAACAAAATCACCATCGATGCCTCGCTAAACCAATGGCCCCACGTGATCAGAGGCTCAATACTCTTTATTTATTCTGTCCTTATCCCTTCGTTCCTTGTTCTTATCGTCTTCAACAGAGTACTACGGCGGAGAACGCAAGCAGTCGGCTGCGGCTCCCGTCTCGCTCCGACGGACGCGGTGGCTCAAATGGGGACGGGGCGGTAGAAAAGCAAGATGGCCGGCTCGGTGGCCTCGCGTGGCGAGCCTGGTGGTAGCGCGACGGCGGCAGTGCAGAGCGGCTTCGCACGGCTACGACGGCGTGATGGGGTTGCAGCACGGCGGCATCGCTTTGCCTCGTTCCTACGCAAAGGAAAGGAAAAAAGGGGTTCCACCCAATATTTTGATTTCCTGTGAAATCTGGATCTATGGGGGACTTTCCTAAGGTTTACCGTTCCTGATCCCTTCGTTCCAAACGCTCCAACCTGAGACGTTCCTAAGAATCGAGATTCCGTTGCTATTCCTTTGATTTTCCTATGTTTCAAACGGGGCCTTAGCTCGCGCAGTTCCCACGAAAGCTTGGGTAGGCTGGGCCAAATTATAACATGGGCCGAGCAGGGCTAGAGACCACGGAGCTCTGGTTCCTTTGCAACAATACAACAACGGAACGAAAAAATAGCACAGACGAGGTGCTCCGTGCAAAATTTCCTCTCCTCCTTTTTAAACGCCTGCTAGAATTCGGCCGGCAGCCGCCACGCCGCCACGGAGTCTCCGACTGAAGCTTTCTAGGGCTTCCTCTCCTGCCGCCGGCGAGAGCCGCCGCATCGACCTCGCGCAGAGCCGCCGCCTTTTCCCTATACCTTCTTCATCCCCGACTACAAACCCTCTCACCTCAGGTTAGTTTGGCCAGATTCCTATGCTGGTTCGCTATTCGAGGTTCTATTTCGCGCCAAAAAAAGAAGCGCCTCTCGAATTTATCGCTAATGCAATTTCTTCTGTAAGTCTAGCTGTTCTATTTGCTGCTTCGAGCTTTATCTATGAGCTAATTGGAAATACGGATGTGCAGGTTTCGGCTCGGTGTTTGGATTTTTTACTTTTTGCTTTGTCCTCTATGGCGCTCCGGTTCGAGGTTGGTTGAAGTTTCAATGGAGTGCATGTTCTTCCTTCACTTTGGTTATTTTTTCTAGTTTAGTTTATGCGTTCGCTTACTGAGACGAGAACCAAGCTTCTGCGGTTTCTCTGTTGGGTACTTGTACAATCTTAGGGTTTAGCTGAACTTAGTGGTCACGAAGTGGATAAGATTGTACTGTTTCTGTAGTCTTAGTTGATAAGCCATTAGATTAGATGCAATGTCTGATTCTAATAAATATATTGTTTCATACGAGCTTCTGCAACTACAGATTTCCAGTTAAACTAATATTAATAATGTTTTCTTTTAAGATTGCATTGGGTATTGACTGGTCCAAAAAATGGCAATTGACCAATGCTGACCTAGGCACGTGTTTTTCAGAGTTGCAAATTGTCTTTACCTGGTTCTATAGTTGGTGCACATACTATGTTCTGGTATGTTTTATTAAGGTGAAATCTTGGGAGTTTTCTTTGTTTATTACGCTTCACTGAGGTGAGGGTATAATAGACCTATAGCGGTCCATGTAATACGAAAAGAAAAGAAAAGAAAAACAGAAAAGTTACAAAGTGGATCATGTGTAATTGCCACGTGGCACATGTTGTCAAAGTGGCAAGATACAGATGGGCTGGCACCACTATCAGACCACCTTGCTACTTCTGTCCAACCTCATTATCTCTGTTGCACAAAATGATGGAAGGTGGCTGGTTGAACCTGCTCGAACCACTTTCTTATAATTGGGAAGACAAATAACAATATTTGAAATAGTAGAGCTAAAATGAAACATTGAGCATAATGATAGAACCTGAGGTGAAAATTATTTTTACTTTGTGCTTGCAGGTATTAGGAAGGTTCAATCGTGCTCGTGCAGCTCGGTTAACTCTGCCCCACTTCACTTGTCAAACACCACTTTTTATGCCTGTTGGAACTCAAGGTATTCTTTTTGGTAATTGTACCATTTTTCGCCACATGCTAGTTCAGTCTGAAATGGATCTTTGTTGTGTCTAAAACATGAACTTGTTGTTTGGTTTTTCTGTACTATTGAGTTCACACGAGCAATTGCCCAAGGTGACTTGACTGGATAATATTGGATATATGCACGTAGTGTGCTGATGTATGTCTTTGCAGCCTTGTCTTATCCAACCTCATCATCTCAGTTGGACAAAACTTAAGCGAATAATGACTTCAACCATGAGTTACCATCCTCAATTAATGAAGATTAGCTTATGAACTTTATTTCTTTTCCAGGAATAGTTTGTTACCTTTTCTTGTTCTCTGAATCATCATAGCTCTGTGCCAAAGAATCTTCCTTTCAATTAAAGTGGTTTAGTGTGGTTAAGAGATTTTGGATGCGCTCAGTGCCTCAAACTTTGTAGAATGATGTGCGTGTTTGTGGTATCTCACAATTTGTTCTTGTTCTTGTTTTTTTTTCTGTTCTTTTTACTCAGGTACAATAAAAGGCCTAACTACTGACCAGTTACAGGAAATAGGTTGCCAGATTATACTTGGAAATACCTACCACCTTGAACTTCGTCCAGGTTCTCAACTTATTGATGACTTGGGTGGCCTTCACAAATTTATGAATTGGAAAAGGGCATTGCTGACTGACTCTGGTGGTTTCCAAATGGTTGCTCCAAATCTTTATTTTCTTGACACATTAAATGTTGTACTGGACCATTGAACATGCAGAACTAAGTCACTGGCTTCTTAATGTGATATTTGCACTGTAAATAAATACCCTGTACAACATGAGTTGAATCTAGTGTTGATAATTGTTGAGTTGTGATGCTTGCCTAATGGTTTGCCATGGATACTATTTATGTTTGGTGATACCAGCAGTAAACAATTGCTTTACACGTAAAGTCTTGATCCCACTGAATTCAACCAAAATTGAAGTTACAATTCTAGCTGTGTACTTGTTCAGTAAATCTTAAATAGTATGCCGATTGCCGACTTTTATAAGATGAGGTATATGTGCTTTCCGAAACCTACTGAGATTGGATACTTTCATCATTCATGCTTTCAGGTTTCTTTGCTGCATTTGGCCGACATTACTGAGGAAGGAGTTACATTTCAGGTAGATTCTTGCAGCTACCTATTCTGTGATGCTTTTGTTACCACAAAAGTCAAAATTAAATTAGGTTTCTTAACTTTGTCATATGATTTGTGCAACTTTTGAGCATTCATGTGTATCCTATAGTCAAATTAAATTACTCATATATTAGAGCATAGCACAGTTTTTAATTATTTGTCGATAGATAAATAAATGTCCATATTTGTTATCATAGAATAATCAGGAGACAGGTTCAGTTTGCTTCAGGGTTGGTAAGAATTGAGATTTTGTTTAGAACTCTTAAAGTTGAATTGTGATTAGTTAAAAGCAACTTAAAATATATTGTAAAGATTTTATTTCGAGTCTATTGCTATTTTGTTTTCCCTTTAGTCTTGTTCTTTTCCGTTGTGTAAAATGTAATTTCCAATATAAGTAACACAATGAATAGAAAGTTCCTAAGTGGTCCTGTGAGACTGATGGAAACTACAATTAGCTGATGGTACTTTGACAAATATGTATTAATTGTTTCATTATCTAGCATATATTGAATAATGAAGTGTCACTTTGCTGTATCATACCATCATTTACAATGCCTATGTTATCCTTTTTGGAGGACACCTATTATGTTGATTTTCATGTTGATACTAGAAGCAGAAAGTATATTTTGCTTTGTTTGTGGATGGAAATTGCCCATGCATTTCATGCTGCATTTTTGTTTGATTTTCTGTGTCCTTGGATAAATTTTACTGCTGCTGCAAAGTGTTTTACTTTTTGCAGTTTTTTCCTAATTTTATTATTCTTTTCATCTTTTGTGCCCAATCTACAGTCACCTGTTGATGGGAAGCCCATGCTGTTGACACCTGAGGAATCAATACATATTCAGGTGCGTCCTTTGATCCTTTCCTAGACAAGCTTTGACCTGTAAATTAGATTTCTGATATCACAAAATTCTAATTTTACATCTTAATATGTGTGTGTCCATCCTTCATACTTATGGAACATGGATGCAGAACAACATTGGAGCCGATATAATCATGGCTCTTGATGATGTTGTGAAGACCACAATTACCGGCCCAAGGATAGAGGAAGCTATGTATCGTACCCTTCGTTGGATTGATAGGTGCATAGCTGGTATGATTGTCAATCTGGCTAATCGCTGACCAAATTATAGACTCGTCTGGCATTTATAATTCACTATTTCCCATCTTCAAGTTAGAGCTTGGCATCATTTCACTTACTGCCTCTACTTATGCTATGCATTTTAGGTGTTTTAGAAAAACCATTTGAAACAGTGCTAAGCATGGTTAACTAAGGTGTGGTGTGTTTTTGTTCAATGTTCAAATGTAGCTCATAAGAAACCTGATGTCCAAAACTTATTTGGGATTGTGCAAGGAGGATTAGATCCAGTTCTTAGGTGAGTTTATCTAGCCCTGCACATGTATTCTTGAAAGGTATAAATTCAAATAATCAATAAAGTTTGATAAGTTACTATGCAATAATTTTTTTTTTTAATTCCAGAGATATCTGCGTGAGGGGCTTGGTTGAACGGAACCTTCCTGGGTATGTCACAGACTAAATTTTCACAGGATTAACAAGTTTGGCAAACAAAGTTTCTTTCCATGAGTGACAAATCTGTAGACATGTTTGTTGCATGCGGCCAAAAGTTGTTTTTGGCTTTTCTATTATCTCCAACATCTATCATATACTTCAAAAGTTGTTCCTGCTTTGTATGCATTATTTATTTATTTGCGCATGGCTCCATACTGTTAATTCGACAAGTTAGTGGCTGATATCTTGACGTCTTTGTTGCTAGATATGCTATTGGTGGTCTTGCAGGTGGTGAAGATAAAGACTCGTTCTGGCGTGTTGTTGCCCAGTGCACCGCTGGTTTGCCTGAAGATAAACCACGATACGTAATGGTATAGGTTTCAAGTTTCTCAAAATGCTCATGTTAAACCAAATATAGTGTTCTCTCTGCATATGATTCACTCTAGTTTCAACCATGTAGCACGCAGAGCTTGTTTGGTTGACTTTGCTATTATGCTAATACGCAGGGTGTTGGTTATCCACTTGATATTGTAGTATGCAGTGCTTTGGGTGCAGACATGTATGACTGTGTTTATCCAACACGCACTGCTCGCTTTGGGACTGCACTTGTGCCTGAGGTAGGAAAATTATCTATCCCGTTTGACAGACCTATGCAATTCAAGCTAGAGATTGTTCCTGTTTAATGCATCTTCCTTTAACACTGAAAACTAATTTTTTTATTGTTTTGCTTGAAATGGTCTATTGATTTCTTGTCATTCAAACAGTTTATTTTCCAGTTAGCCTGATTTGTGTGAGAACATTAACATATGCAAGCATACTTCATCCTGGGTCCTGGGTCCTGACATCACTTTCTTCGCGCTTTCTTCACTCATCATCATTCCAATGAACTCACATAGAGGGTGAGTGAGTGGGAGGGAACATTGTTTTCTCTAGAAACCCCATAAGCTAGACTTGTCAATAAATCATTGGATGGTGGTGGGAAGGGGCAGAGCCATTTAAGGTTGTTGGCTATATTTTCTCGATTAGCTATGGTTGTTGCCGAATAAGTCCTCTTTAGAGGAGGGTTAGGCTTTAAGCTTATGGTCAGGTCGCCTTAAATGGGCCCTAATTTTTCTAAGCGGGTGCTAATTTTGTTTTTCTACCCCTTTGACTTCAGTACTATTGGTAACTTATACAACTTCTTTTTTTGTATCTCCTTAGGGCGTTTTGAAGTTGAAACAAAGCGCAATGGCAACTGATGAACGACCAATTGATCCTACCTGTCCATGTATGGTACGGCTTCAGCACCACTGGGAACAAAGTGGTAAACTGATTGATAACTTTCTTTTTTGGTGTTCTATAACATGGTCATCTTGTCAGGTCTGCAAAAACTATACACGTGCTTACTTGCATTGTCTTGTCACAAAAGATGCTATGGGTTCTCAACTGCTGTCATATCACAATTTATCATTTATGATGCGGGTATGCTAATGAATCTTCATGTTGAGCTCTTCTTTGTTTTAAGCACTATCGGCTATTGCTTGATCATTCACCTTTCTATTTCAGTTAAGTAGAGATCTCCACATGTCAATTCTTGAAGGACGATTTCCAGAGTATGTTGTCTCATTTGACCCGACTTTGTGTGATTTGTCAGTGCAACATAGTTTTGGTAAATAATGGAATTTTCATGTCATATTGTAGATTTGTGAGAGGATTCTTGAGGATGCAGGTTTGTCTTGTCTCTCTATTTCATCATGTTCATTATGTTCACATCAGAGAAATCTTTCGTGCTTGAATCCAAAATACCTGAACAAACAAGCTACCTCCTTATACTATGTGCTACCCAATCTATCTAGAAAACCAAAACTATACTTTGTTCTATTATTTTCTTTCTTGATACTTTGCCTGACTTGTTAACGCTCAAACCATGATGACAGTTCCCAAAGGGTGAAGTCCCGAAGTGGGTTCGTAATGCAATGGAGGTTGCCGGCATTGACATATCGGAGTGCTGCGCTCCCACCAAATGTCCTCGCGATGCAATGGAGGTTGCCGGCATTGACATATCGGAGTGCTCCGCTCCCACCAAATGTCCCTGACGCCAAGTGTTCAGGGGCGACCTTTTATATGTACCACAGTACCAGTTGACGCTATTGGAGTGCTCTCACACGAAGGTCATCCCTTAATTAACACGACAGGTTTTCACAAGAATCAGGTTTTTGTCATAGATAGGCAGGCCTCACTGCTTCAGCGTAGATTTTTCCAACAGTATGCTGAAGCTAGCTCATAGGATTTGATAGTTTTCGAAGGTGTTGTTTCTTTTAGAATGCAGCTGGGGTATGGAACTATGGATGATATGTTTTGAATGATTGAACGAATCATCTGGCACTGTATCATTTGCAAGCAGTTGCAAAAGATTTCAACTGGTACGAACAGACTAAAGGAAGATGTAAAAGCAAAATATTGCAGTTTTCCTGCCTGTCTTTGAATATGGTGTGTTCAGTCTTCACACCTGTAGGCTTGAATGAGTACTAGTAACCCTCGCGCGTCTTGGCGCGCGTAGTCGAAGACGACAAATTGTGATTAGGACCAAAGAACAACCGACTACATTTTTCAGTAAATATGACCTGAGTTTAGCTAAACATACATTGATAAAAAATCTACATATCTGCAGTAATAAACAGATACATATGCCTTGAGTTCCTCTAACTGAACTGAAGTAAGCAGTAAGCACAAGTATGACTGGCTCATCGTAAGAACACCGCCCATCCTGGTTGACCTCATCATCCAAATTATGCTGTCGTGCAAACAGTATAGTCCGATCTATCCTGGTCCTCCTCCGGACTCTCTGAAACTGTGCTTGCTCTCCTTGTGTTCAGTCTGCAATCTGTCAAAACAGAACATGCACACCATGTCAGATAGCTAATGCACATGAACGGAACAACACATCATATAATTTCAGCAACATACAAAATCAAACATAGATTCAAATGTAAATAGGGGAAAAAAACTCTACATAGAAGTAGAGAGCTCAACAATAAATAGACATAGTGCTAGCAATAGCTCATCTGGTGGTAATGTTGGAATTCATTTTGCTATAAGGAAATGAAATGTGATCCTGGTCAAAGTAAGAGACATTCTTGTACAGTATGATTAGGACAATCCCTCTACAGTATGATTAGGACAGTCCCTCTATGAATTGCTTTGGTTAAGTGTACGTTTTTGGCAAATTACTGAGCAGGATAATGTGGGATTCATCCTAGAAACTGTATTAAAGAGGCCTGTTATTGCAGGCATTAGATTATCGAGGGGACTCTGTTGTTGATTTGCATTTGCAGGCAGAGAAGTGTTCTATATCTAAATCATCACTTCAGTTAACGAATTTGATTCATGGATGCATGGATTTCCGAAGGTAAGTAACGTATCTATAATCATGAGCAGTTATTAATTGCTAGCTAAGGGTGGCAAAAGGCTTACCCAGTTGTTGACCATATCATAATACGACATTCTGAATATGCAGCATTGAGGAACTGGAGAAGGTCTAACAAGGGGATTATGGCAAGGAACTGTACGACAACTCATTAGAAAACCTAAAAGCGGCGATGAAAAGTGCCCTTACATGGACGCATAAGTTCATCAGGATCCTCAGCTGCAGACCTATGGCCAAACAAAGTATAGTCAATGTCTAAGACGTATGAGACCCATGTACATCTGAAAAGCAGTTTATCATATGAGACTCACTTCTTATACACCAAACCTAGAAACCTAGCGGCAATATGACCTATTCTATGTTTGTAACAAGAACTCTAGCTGTAAAGTTAGCAGAAAACAATACAATTGGCGATATCGAGCCATGAACAACCTCTCCTGGTCAATGCAAAGCATAAACAACAGCATCTACATATAATCAGCACTTCCTGCAGGCTGTAGTAATAGAAGATAAACCTAGATATCGACTAAATCCAATCCAGGAACAAAATCTGTAGCATCAACAACAGTTCTGAAAACAGCGTCCAATATGCAGTAGCAGGAAACAGACCAACTGAGAAATGCAATGATAAAACAAGTTCAGAAGTTGTGTTGGCATCAAAGCAAAACACTGCATTGGACCAAAAAAGCGAAATACAAACAAAACTTCAAGAATATATAGTTTTTGTACTAACAGTTCATTGCCTTGATCGTTTGCTTCCTCCTTTTTGTCTAAAAGTGCATAAACAATGCCATGCAAAAAGAAACACCGTAGACAGAGAGCTCACAGCCTGGACAATAGTACAAGGAACTTGAAAACAATTCAAGACTCAAGAATACCTGACAAAGATGAGCCCAAAAATCTCGAGGATCCTCATTGACAAGATCTTGTAGTTTCTCTGATGCAACATCCAACTGATCCTGCATGTCGAAACTTTCATCTATAAATCATGAGGCCACCATGGAATCAGAACTTGCATGTCAATTGTTACCTTGACAACATGCATCTGTGCAATCAAAAGCTCTATGCTGCGCTCCTCTGGGACCCTTTCAATCTGTGAGAGTGCAAGATGGTGCACTCAATGATGTCAAACAAATCAGGGCAAAGATTGTTCAACTCACAAATAAATCAGAATCAATCCAGCTTCATACAGCACAATCCCCGATCCCTTGCAATCTAAAACTACCCAAATCATCTCTCTATACCCAATTAAACACTTGGATCAACATATCTATCAACTCTAAGCTTTGTATGAACACATTTGTACCAAAAATCCTAGAATCCCTTTTAAAAAAATCCAACTCCATCTAAAACCTTTCAGGGTCCAAAACTATCCAAGTTCACTTTAACTCCACAGAAACCAACACACGATACATCCACAAACCATGGAATCGACAATTTCACCAACTGTAAGCCCTAGGCCGACAAAATTGTAAACGAACCCCTAAAACAATCTAAGAAGGACAACTCCCCACACTCCACAACCACCTAATCAGCACCATATCCATAGAACAAAATTCCTAGAAATCCCCTCATAATTCCAACTCCAAACCTTGCAATCCACATCTCCTCAGGACCCGCGACCACATAAATTAGCATCACGACCTCAAAGAACAGACAGACCGACAACAACTCTGAACCCAACAAATAGCGCCAATTTTGAGAATTTGTGAGGACAAAGCTGTAACCAAAGCCCCAAAATCCCTTCACAGATTCACCCACTGAACCCAATCACGCACAAACATAGCGAAGCTTCAGAAGGCAGCGTAACGGAGAGAGCAGCGAGGATGTGTGACCTGGCGCGTGGCGGTGATCTCGGGTTAGTCCCCATAGCGGAGCGGGGAGCGGTCGCTACGCTATTGTCAGAAGCAGAAAGCAAGGACGGAATAGATCCGAGGCGCGTGTGGGAGGATTTGGCCGGCGTGGGAGTGGCGACATGAGACTTAAGAAATTGGAAACACAACAACGGGCTGAAGAAACCGCAAATAACGGAGAACCATGGCAAGGCAAAAGCAAAATCGAGGCGGAAAAATGCAGAGAGCAGATTAAGGCGGAGGAGGAAGCGTGGTGACCGAAAGGAGGCTAAAGCACCAGCGATAGGAGCGACGAAGAGAACCGAGCACGGAGGGGAGCAAACAACACAGACCGAAATTCCGATGGCCACGGCTGCCGGCCTGCCGCCCCGCTTTATCCCGCGCGCGAGGTGCGAGAATACCAGCTGCCTCGATTCCTGTTTTCACTGCTGTCTCCCCAAAAGCCTGTTCTAACGGACGAAACTCGCGGCGAAGAACATGCGGAAGCACGCCGCACAATCGGATGACCGAGAACCAAAGAAAAGAGGATCGGAGGACGCAGGGGAAAAAAAAAAGACGTGGCCACCCGACAGCCGTGCACTCCATCCAAACTGTGCACTAAAAAAAGGCACAGCATCTGAGACAGCAGATAGCGAGGGAACTCACGAGACCAGCATCCGAGAGCATCACACGGCCCGATCGTACGGCGCACAAGGAACCAAGACAAAATCAAACGAACCTAAAAAAAAGAGTGGCGTAGCCACCCTGAGAACGTCCCATTCGTGTCTCCTTTTACATAGAGAGATTTTGTTGAATGCTTACTATGTTTAGTGGCTAGGGCATATTCTTTTTATGGTGGTCCCATGATGCTGCTGGTTTTTTTTTTAGGAACAAGAATTTATTCTGGCCATGGAGAAGGTCACGTGGGAAAATGTGGCGATCTGCAGGAGTCCAAAACGCCGAATCGTGAACATGACTTGTGTGGTCATCCGGATCGTTCGATTCTCATCGGACGGCAGAAGAACTACCTACGAGTATCTAGTGTCGACACATGTCTTCCTCCCATTGGTTGCCCCTCCCGTCCGAGGCGCGATGACCCGCGGGATCCAGCGGAGACGAAGCTGCTCAGCCACAGCCCACACAGGTCACCCCGATCCCGATTCCTCCGATTGCGAATGGGCCCCACTCCGATCCCAAGTATCCCCGCGAAACAAACATGTGCGCAGCACAGCGAACCCCTCCTTGTGCACGAAACTGACAGATGGGTCCTCCTCTCGACCACACAACGATGACCCCACACGTCAGTTGGTAACATTTACACGACGTTCGTATCTCAAATTCTGCCGTTAGTATCAAAACGTTTTTTTTTTCTTTTTCAAAAAGGCAGCATTACCTGAGACTGAAACCACCGCCCGCCTCCTCGATCACTCCGCCCCCTTCCCTCGACGTTGCCGTCGCCGTCGACGCCGGCGCCGATGGAGCGCCTCCGGATCGCCTTATCCCACCGCCCGCTTCTGCTCCTCCCCGACCTGCGCCATCTCCGCCGCCGCCAACTCCACCTCCCCGCTCCCCTCTCCCTCCCACACACCTCCCTCTGCCTCTCCTCCCGGCGTCGGCTCTCCCCCACCCCTCGCCGCCACATCCCGACTCTCCACGCCTCCCAAGACCCTACCACCTTCCCCGACCCAGAGGTCATCGCTCCCCCCGTCGGTGCGAAGCTGGTCCCGCTCCTCGTCTCCCTCGCAGTCGGCCTCGCCGTGCGCTTCCTCGCGCCGCGGCCCATCGAGGTGAGCCCACAGGCGTGGCAGCTCCTCTCCATCTTCCTCTCCACCATCGCGGGGCTCGTGCTGGGTCCGCTCCCCGTGGGCGCCTGGGCCTTCCTCGGGCTCACCGCCGCCGTCGCCACGCGAACGCTCCCCTTCGACGCCGCCTTCTCCGCCTTCACAAACGAGGTCATCTGGCTCATCGTCATCTCCTTCTTCTTCGCGCGGGGATTCGTCAAGACCGGCCTCGGCGACCGCATCGCCACCTACTTCGTCAAGTGGCTCGGGAGCAGCACGCTGGGACTGTCCTACGGGCTCACCATCGGCGAGGCGTGCATCGCTCCGGCCATGCCCAGCACCACCGCTAGGGCCGGTGGCGTGTTCCTGCCCATCATCAAGTCGCTGTCGCTCTCCGCGGAGAGCAAGCCGAACGACCCGTCGTCGAGGAAGCTGGGCTCCTATCTCGTGATGACTCAATTCCAGGTAAGTGATGTAATTTATCAAATTCGCAAGGTACCAGTTGATTTACTTGTTGCTAGTAACTTGGTCCGAGATTAGATCGATCTTATATTCCGACACCCTAGGTTTCTAATAAATGAATTCCTTGAGTAGCTAGTTGCCACTATTTTTTTTTCCCCGAGGAAGTACAAAAGTTTTGCACATCTTTTCATTAAGCAAAAAAAAATACAATCGAATACAGATAGGAAAAAAGAAAAAACTCTTAGCATGACCAGAATTACGACTCTCCGAGAAAAAACTACAAAGAGAAAGCAGAACACGCCGCCATGCCGACTTGCAAGGAAGTACAAGGATGCCAGCTTGGCTTGAAGCCACGTCGACTCCACTCAATGATGCACAGTTGACCAAAACTACAACTAGGAGGGGGAGATCATAGACTCCAAGCCGACGCCTCCAAGGAGGAAATGATGCCGGAGGCATCGTCAATAACCGCAGCCGACGCCTCCAAGGAGGAAATGATGCCGGAGGCATCGTCAATAACCGCAGCCGACCAAAGCTACAACTAGGAGGGGGAGATCATAGACTCCAAGCCAACGCCTCCAAGGAGGAAACGACGCCGGGGGCGTCGTCGTCAACCGATTTGGCAGGAACCGGATCTGAGGTTTTCACCCTGGAGAATGCCACAAGAGCTCAGGAAGGGTGAGGAACCGAAGCTCCAAGGAGGAAAATGATGCCCGAAGACGTCGCTGTTGTCAGATCCAACTAAAAGCCAGATCAAAGGTTTTCACCCGGAACAGGCACCACCCCCCAACCTCCCACCGTTGCCTGCCATAGTCTCCCCGCAACTGCACCGCTGTAGCCACTTTCTCGTCGGCTGTCGCCCAGGGACCAACTGGGGATCCCGTGGAGACACCAGGTCTAGACTACTCAGGCCACCTCCACTGACCTCTGTAGTAGGAGCACCGCCTTTTTTTTTCCCACAGATCCAGAACCACGCCGGATCGACGCCGGCGCGCACCACTAGCGAGCTGCACCGACGACCACGCACTCCGCGGTGGAGAAGTGCTCGGCCCAGCGGCGAAGTCGGCCCAGCTCAGATCCGGCCGTCGAGAGGCGCGCGACCCTTCCGCGCGCTGGCCACCGCTCGAGGCTCGACTCGCTCAGATCCAGCCGCGCCGCGGCCGCTCGGCTCGAGGCTCGGCCTCGCGCCCGACCCTCGCCGCGCCGCTGAGCCGCCACTCGGGGCTCGGGCCGCCCAAAACAAGCCGACCGCCCCTCTCTTGCTCCGACGCCGGATCCGGCCTCTCCAGCTCTGGATCCGGCCCGGACCGAGGCGCTGCCGCCTCCGGAGCTAGCTCGCGAGCGCCGCCGCTCCTCTCCTGCTCCGGATCTGGTCCAGATGAGGCGCTGCCGCCTCCGGAGCTAGCTTGTGAGCGTCGACGCCCAGCTGCTCCGCCCGCGCTCGACCCCGACCCGAGTCTCCTGCTCCGCCCGTGCTCCCCCTACTGCCGGTTGTTATTGCCGTCCCCGCACCATGGTCCTCTGCTCGCTGGCGGACTTCGGATCGCGCGGGCCGGCTCCTCGCCGAAGCTCGCCGCCCCGAGATCCGTCTGGATCGGGCGCCGTATCCCGCTCGGATCTGGCCGCTGGACCTCCCGAGCTCGCCCCGACTCGGATCTGCGCAGCCCCAAGCTCCGTGCTCCACCGGAGTGGCGGAAGAAGACCGCCTCGTCTTCATCTTCTTTGACCCGACCACGGCGCCTCTTGCTGCTCGCTTCTGCCGCCGCGTCGCTGAATCCGGTGCACGGCTCTCTGGCTCCAAGCACGAAGGTCCCGCCGCGGCCGCGGCCGTCGCCGGCGACGAGGAGGGATGGGGAGGAGGGGCGGACTCGAGCTAGGGCTATGTCGCCCCGGTGTCGCCCAGGAGAGCGACACGGGAGGCCCCTCAGTTATTTCGTAGCATCCGATGAGGTGACGATTAGAATGCCAAACATGATTTTTTTTTAGTTGCCACTAAATTGAAAGGGCCCATTTTCCCAGCCGGATTTGGTTTCAATTCAGAAGGGGGATCAGCGCTGATCGTATTACCTTGATCACTTTATCCTTCCGTGGGGTTCTGCTCTGCACAAGTAGAAGTTGGGAGCAACATTTCTTTGTTTCTGACTGGGAGCTTTGTTGTGCTAGTATGATTTGCCAAGCATGGAATGCAAGGGTCTTGCAGGGTTGCAAGAGAGGAGGCTTTGTGTCGCATGGTTGCTTCTTGTGTCAGAAAGTAGTTAGTCTACACTCTCCAGTGCCGAAAATTAACCTTGGAGCTCTTGCATGTTAGTGTGTGATTTTTATCAGTTCAAATTTACCAACATTAAGTATTGAACCAGGGTTCAAACTTTCGGACGAAATTCGCCGAAATTTGCTTCTATCGGCCACCCCTGGTTAAATTTCAAACTGGCCAATAAAAATCGGATTCATATGATTTTTGTCAAATCTAACAGAAATTCAGAACCACATCTAAACACACTAGTGCATGTTCTTTGGTGGTAAGTCTCCTAGGCTTAGAAAGGGCAGGTCATGTATTTGAGCCTTGATAAATGCACTTTTTTTGTATCTTTTTTGTTTTAACATTAAAAAAAAAATCAAATTTTGATTTGAAAATTTCAGCCGAATTTAGCTGAAATTTTCTGCTTTTTGGCCATATCGCTCCTATCGGTGACCTCCGTTAAAAAAAAAATCCTGTAATGATAACCCCGATTGAACCTAAGCCACTGCCAAACGCCAATCAACCCAGTTCACCCAATTCAACCTAGTGTTTAGTTGACCTGTTGGCATGGAAACTTAATTTTGAAGTATTTTGTTATTCATGATGTCAGCACTTGGTGCACGGATGACCATGACAGTGATTTGATCATTAATGTTGTTATGTGCAGCAATTACTATTCACATGAACAGTACTTGATACTATAGCACCAGGATTGATAGGGGATTGCTTTGCTCAATAAGAATATCTATTTATCTAGATAGTTGATTAGTTTCCTTGTATAGGAATTAGTTAATTGGAAATGCTATCTATTAGTTAGGAAGATTATCTATTAGTTAGGAAAGTCATCATTTAGATTGATTTTATCCATAATTATTAGAAGAGTCCTCTATATAAGGAGGCCCATTGTATCCATTATGAAGGAAGCAAGCAAAGATGAATAAATAAGTTCTTAATCCCTAAAGTCCAACTGTGGTCGTTCCCTTGACCGGCTATTCTAGATCTATTCTTCCCCAATCGGTGCTCTCCTTCACCTAGCGCCGTTCTACGTCAAGTCGTCACCGTTCGACCTTCCTCCGACGGATGTTTACCCCGTTATGAATCAAGGTTCATAACATTTGGTATCAGAGCAGTCGATCCCTTTCCACGACTTCTGCTATCATGGTAATGGCGACAGATCAGATTAAGTCGTGGGGACTTCGTTGTCGTGGGGCTTCCAAGGGTTGTAGCTATGGCCGTCACCACAGCTCGAGGACGAGCTGCTTGTCAAGGAGCGGAGAAGTTGTTATGTGCAGCAATTACTATTCAGTAGCACAGTTAGTATTTCTTTAAGTTACATTTATAAAATTGAAAAATGGTAATTCAAGATGGACATGAATTTCATGTGTGTACAAGTAGCCGCTTATACTATTTTGGTTGGGACACGATGAATGTTCAAAAAATCTTAAAAACTCTCACGTGTGGGATGTTGTACCTTCAATACTCCCTTGATTCCAAATATAAGTCAGTTTGGACATTGACATGGTCTTCAAGGTGACAGTTTGACCATCAATTTCTATGAAAATATGTTGTTTCAAATAAAAATAATTATACATAATGAAAGTATATTTCATGATGGATCTAGCAATATCAATTTCATGTTGTCAATCTTGGTAATTTGTATATATTGATAGTCAAAGCTAAAAATATTTGACCGGTACAGATTCTAAAACGACTTACATTTGGAATCGGAGGTATTATTTCACAACAATATAGGACATTAGGACATTTTGGGTCAAACGAAAATGAGGGGGCATGTGATGTCTAGAAATTCCTTTAGTGTAAGTGATTAATCTTTGGGATTTAGATCCTTATGGTCAGTTTCAGTTTACATTAATTAGCAATGCATAATCAGTGAATGCTTATATGGAATAACATGATATGCTTCTTTTAGTATGCTATGCATAATGTTTTTTTTTTTGTATTATGTTCGGTTTTATTCACTTTATAACCATTAAAATCTTCAGAAATTTCCTGTGGCATAACTATATTGCTTTCTGTTGCTTGACAGGCATCTGGTAACTCAAGTGCTCTCTTCCTGACTGCTGCAGCACAAAATCTGTTATGCTTGAAGCTAGCACAGGAGCTTGGTGTTATTGTTGCAAATCCATGGGTATCATGGTTCAAGGCTGCTAGTTTGCCAGCTATTGTTTCTCTTCTAGCAACACCATACTTGCTATACAAAATCTTCCCCCCTGAAACAAAGGACACACCTGATGCCCCAGCATTAGCTGCAGAGAAGCTGAAGCTCATGGGCCCAGTGAGTAAGAATGAATGGGTTATGATTTGTACCATGGTTCTTGCAGTCTCATTATGGGTTTTGGGGTAAGCTTCTCCATTACTAAGAAAGTCACCCCATAATATTGACTTGCAATATCAAAACAATCTTGCAGCTTTTGATATCTTTTATTTTGTTGTTTTTTGTGTTGATTAAGATTTTCCATGAGCTGTCGCTTGCTGCTTCCTCCAAATTGTTTGCATTGATTTGTCAAAGCAGAATACTTGTTTAATTGTTGCATCCTTAAGTTGCAGTGGTGAATTTTCATTTATATTGGAGCAGCTTGTTCTGGTTAGCATTTTTTTTTTCTGATAGGCACCTAGTTAAGTATGTCTGGAATTGATCGCATTTCAGTTCAATTTATGACTGTGAAATGGTTCACCATTGTTGATAAAAGTTTCAATTAGTTTTATTTGTAATCCCAATGTCAGGAAATTTACTTAATTCAATGTTTAAGATATTTCCACAGAAACTACATTTGATCTCCAGGGTAAATAAAACCAAGTGGATTCTGCTTCAGATGATTTTGTATGGCGTTAATTTCTAGCCATGGTATCTGTCTTTGTAGCTTGTAGTGAAAATTCATATCTCAGTCCCAAATCCACCTCAGCATATCCCATCTCTATTCCTAGTCCCAATGCCAGTGTCCATCCAAACGCCACCTTCTCCCACATGTTCATTCCAATCCTTATAGTATGATAAGGGTAATCTAGTGATGACTTCAGCATTATAAATCAGACAGTGCTCCAGGATACCATACATAAGAGATTATGCTTGCCTTATGCCCTAGAATGCTCTGCATTTCTTTTTTTTATTGGACTATTGATCATGATGGTTCACTATATAATATGTTACACAATTTATGTGCAGGGATGCTATTGGTGTATCTAGTGTTGTTGCTGCAATGCTTGGACTCTCTATTCTTCTCCTGCTCGGTGTGCTAGACTGGGATGATTGCTTGAGTGAAAAGGCAGCATGGGATACATTGGCCTGGTTTGCAGTTCTAGTCGGAATGGCAGGACAGCTCACTAACCTTGGAATTGTGTCGTGGATGTCAAGCTGTGTTGCCAAGCTGCTTGAATCTTTCTCATTGGGTTGGCCTGCAGCCTTTGGTGTTCTTGAGGCCTCTTACTTCCTCATTCACTATCTATTTGCAAGCCAAACTGGGCATGTTGGAGCTTTATACTCTGCGTTTCTGGCTATGCATGTAGTGGCTGGTGTTCCTCGTGTGCTGTCAGCACTTGCTTTGGCATTCAACACAAATTTGTTTGGTGCACTAACTCATTATAGTAGTGGGCAGGCTGCGGTATACTTTGGAGGTAAATTCATTTGTCTGACTTCTGAATCTCAGTTTCCTAGTTTTTGTTTAGTTTCCGAGCAGCCCATTGCACATTCAAATTTCCCTGCTTTCACATATGGGTGCAGCTTTGTTGTTTCTGCTGCTCTTTAGATTCCCCTCTCATTCCTTTTCCTCCTCATGTTCTTGTTTCTTTTTTCTAATTTCATTTCATTTATTTAGTTTTGTAACATATCCTGTCAACCATTATAATATAATGGCATAACGTAGCGAATTCTCTATCTTTTTACGTAAAAAAAAATGTATGGGTGCAAATCCTTGGATACAGAGGCCAGGAGAGGTTTTCTCTTCTCTTATCTAAAAAAACATATGAGTGTAGATTGATATAGAATAAAGAAAGCAAAAACAAACTATCACGGTTAAACATGTAGAATGAGAAATGCATTATTTTATTATATTTTGTATGTTATTTCTATATTTATATCATACTAAGTATGTTGAAATTCATATGCTCGCTCAGTAACCTGTTGCTTTCCTTCCACAGCGGGGTATCTCGAGCTTCCAGATGTATTCAGGATGGGTTTTGTAACAGCCTTGATTAATTTTTTGATATGGGGAGTTGTTGGAACCTTTTGGTGGAAATTTATAGGGCTCTATTGACAGTGGTTGCCCTGTAAGTTGACCAAAGTTTTCCTTTCGAGTTCATTGAATTGTCCAGGGTTCGGAAGGGATGGTTTTTTGGTCGCCTATTGATGATAGGGTATTATCAGAATAACTGTGTTAAATGTGTCTTTGTTCTCCATCTTGTACAGTTCCCCAATTTTTTCTCTCGTAAATGTAAGTTCGGGCGGGAAGAGTTTGATGGGAGAAAACACAGTAATGCAAAAATCGTATGTACTATCTTATTATCTTAACCCTTAAAAGTGCCACATGATTCGTGCAAGGGGTGTTCGATTATTAGAAGATGGGAAGGCGGTTTGAATTCTAAAAGTTTGCATTAATCTCGAGGTGTATTGTATGAAGTGCATGTATATGTGACCACATTTGAGAAAACAGGTCAATCTCAATCTTGTTACAGTATTCTTAATTGTTATAGTAGCACTTTACAACGCTCTGCAGGACTGCAATTGGCCCTTTGGGCCTGAAGCAGACTACACTCTAGAAGTCCACATGCCCCCATATGACTCCTGATTTTGTTGGATTTTTCGGCGAGATTTTTCAGATATTTTTAAAGAGTGTTTTTCTTTAAAATGTTTTAAGCAACAATTTCATAGAAAAAATATTTTTAAGGCCATCGAGGCAACTGATACTATTGTTACTGAAGAACGGCGACTGAAATTATTTGCCGTAGAGCATTTTGAACAAATCCTGCATTTAGCCTGACCCGCACAAAAATTGCCTTTGTATTAGCTCTCGTCATCCCGTATCATTTGTCTGCTCCTTTCAACAATTTGGAAGCACCATCCTTCTGTAAATACTAGCAATCTTTCTTGTTTTCTTTTTTTTTTTTTTTTTTTACAAAGAAGACGCACAAACGTACACACCAGACATGCATGTCACACACACAGTTGAGTATGTTTCTTAGCCCATACTTAGAAAGACACTAACAAAAAACATGCTTATTTTCTTTGTCTTCTTTCATTTGTCTGATCGAGCCTGTGCGCGTGGAGCGCAGCGGCGCACTCGTAGTTTTTAACCAGGCTGTTGAAAAATGCATCTACGTACATGGTTTTTTCAAAACCATTTGAAACCAAGGCCAGAAGCTTTGTCATTCATTTAGGAATAAGAGAATTACAATGTCGGCCGAAGGGAAGACACCATAAACATTCACACCGGTCCGGAGAGGGGTGACACCAACATTGGGGAAGGAGACCTAGCCAGGAACTTTTACCGAACAACCACCGGCAACAAACATCGACACTGGCCCTGAGAGGGGAGACACCAACACCGCGAAAGGAGCCCCAAACCAGAAACTCCTACCAAAGACACCAACAACACAAGCCCCTTGTGGAGCAACAGCTAAAGCGACCCAAACAACAAACTACTGCCTCCCCTCGAGACCAAGAGGGGCCTAGCTCCTTACCCAGTTTACAAACAAGAAACCTAGGCTATCAAAATGAGGCAACGCACAGAGCTGAGGAACCACGTCTCTCGCAAGGGCTTGAAGCGCGGCCAACCACACCGGAGTGTGCATCTACGTGTGACCAACACGTCCTAGAAAGACCCCACCAAAAAAACCCGTCATTAATTGTGCATTTCATCGGTTGGAACCGATTTCTTGTGTTAGCAACAATCTCATACCGGGAGCCCCACCGTGGATCCCAGCGGCCGCGCCCGGCGTGTTGTTATTCGTACCGCGTCGGTGGTTATATCCCATCCCGCACAGTACGTCGCGCTGTTCGAGACGAGAGCTCAGCTTTATGGACCACCTGATCGTAACCAACTCAAAAAAGGAAGGGATGGTCCCGTTCCCGTTCCCGCTTCCGGCCGGGCGCGGCGTCTTCTTCTCCACGGACGCGCGCGGCGGTGCCGCCACGCACGCATGCACGTCTGGTCCAGGCTTCAGCTCCTGTTGGTGCGACGCGCGTCGGCCCATCGAAATATCTTGGCCGCCAAGGGTCGCGTCGCGCATTCATCGCTCGCCCTAGCTTGGGATGTGAATGCGAATGTGAGTGACGTCGATCGATCGATCGATCGACATGGACGACGCATATGGGGAATCTGTTCCGATCGAGTAGCAATTGCAGCTGGGCAACTGGCTGGCTGGTGTCCATGGGAGTACTGTAATTTTGTGCTCATGGCATGGAGATGTGCAGATATGAAATATATGTAGTAGAGAGAGGTGCTGGTGTAATGTTTTCGCATAGGACCACTTACTGCATGTATTTCACAGGCAGCGTCACTGCATCGGCACAAAAGGCTAAAAGTACGTACCGTCTGTCCCTGAATTCGAGTACGTCACGGTTCTGTGTACATACTCGTTGGAACGACAACCGATAGAAAGTACTATTTGTTTCCTTTTGATCAATTTGGCATGTTCATAATGTATAGCAGGTACGTAGCTGCACTCGATCGTTGCATAATGTCCATTGCTGTTTTTGACAGTAGCAAGCAAGATTGATGGGCGGTATACGTGGAACAACGCAAGCATAGAATGCTACAAGACTCCATTTTTTTTTGCCCGTTGTTGAATTGACGCTGTCGCGCGTCAGCTAACAGCCGCCTAGGGCAATGAGCTCAATACCTAGCGCACGTAACGTAAGTGTGTGACGCCTCCAACCCAACCTCCAAACTCTAGACACCCAAAACTAAAGAGCTTTTGCTTCTATCCATATACGACAATGACAGCAGTCTCAAAAAGAGTAGATATATACGACCATGATAGCTGAGAGGCCTAACAAATCTGTAGCTCTACTAGCCTACACTAGCGCTCGCCGCTGATAGAAATCCTGACGCCATTCTCACCGTCCTGAATTCGAGAGAACAAAAGAAAAACAGACTTTCGCCCCTACTCGATATACATGACACTACGAGTGTGATCATTTTTTAAAAGAGAGTATGAACACGAACTTGACAAGAGAGCTTTAGCAACCTCTATATCCCTAGCTAGCTACTTTCTTCCCTTCAAAAAAAAAAGTTAGCTACTTTCCTGATGCCGTTTGACAAATTCAACTTACCGCAGAAGACCAAAAAACCTTTTTCCCCATGCAAGTTGTGAGCTGTGACCGTGACGTTTGACGGGCCGGCGAAAGGCGCGCGCGCTTTCTGCTCCCGCCATGCACGCCCACACCGCACGCCCGCGACAGTGCCGCACAAACGCACGAGCCGTGCATGCAAAAGCCTCGCGCGCGGCAGCCATTTTCACCGCGCGCGCGAGGTGTCACCCAGCTTTGCCGCTCGTTCGGCAGGAAGAAGGCGGTAAAGCCTAAAAGCTTTTGCCTCGTCTGTGCAGTGCAGGAAAGGGAAGGAATCCATTGGGTGGTGGGTGTGTTTGGGGTTGGCTCGTCGTGCACAGTACGTGTGGATGGACGTGGAGAAAAGGGGATGGACCAGGCTGCCGAGCCCCCATGTCCGGCCTAGACCGGCCGGGGTCGTGACCTTTTTTGGGCAGGTGTAGCGGTAGGAAACTAGGAATGGTTTGGAGCAGTTCGATCTGAACCTACCATGTAGCAACCATACGTGTTTTTGAGGGGGTATAGGCTGGCCCTTACGAGGAGGCCAGGGTGATCCCTGTAATCATTTGATCTCGTGGGTCGATCCCTTTGCCTCATTACTCCTTTGTATTTGGTAATACAAGTATTACGAATTAGGGGATACTAGGTAATTACGAGTGCTATACATGCAGCGCAATGAACTAAACCAACATACGGTTCACTCATCCACACGTCTTAAACAAAACGAAAATACTATCAGGATTCGGGATACATATTAAACAAATGAAACCGTCTGTGCCTGTGACGAAAAAGAGAACATAAACTGTTGCATCAAATGCACAACTGAAGTAACTGTTGCTCCCTTATTTCTAACATTACAAGTCATGAACACGGCAACTGAAAACATAGCATATGAGCAGATCAAAGCTGATACGAAGTACAGAACAACAGAGATCAGGTAGAATCATTTCCATTACTGTATTACAACTATTAAAACATGATATCTCCTTGATACAAAGCCTACAACATGAAAATGGAGGTGAACCAAAAAAAATCACAAAAGCAGCACTTATTAACTCTGAACGTGCTAACAGAAAAGCAACTCAGTTTCTTGCAAACAGAATATCTTAACTAACTCAGAGAGCACAATTAGAAAAGTTTTCCACATTTCAATCAATCCATCGTGATGACAAGATTTACTCCAAGGACATCAAGCCTAATAGACATCGTGATGAAAAGTTGAAAACCTCCTTGATGTAAATTCTACAAACCTACATCAAAGAAACATGGAGATGGTCAACACTGTTCTGGAAAAAGAGATTTATACTGAGCACGAAACAACATTATCTGAAAAAGTCAATGCTTAGTTCAGTCTATAAGTGATTGGTTTAGGAGATCTAAAGTATGAAAAAAGGGAAAGGAGGGGAACCAAATTTCCAAGATCTGATTACCTGAAAATTGATGCTTTAAACATGATTACGTGACCTTCACTGAAGATTCTTGAGAGTAAGTTGAGCAGGCAAAGCACTTTTAGTCTAGAAATTTAGGAGGAATAGAAAAGAGTAAAAGAAATTAGATCTCAGAAAGTAGAGAAGTTACTGGTTATTGGTCAAGTAACTGGAGAAAGCAAACATCAAACTTAGAAAAATCCATGGGAGAACAATAAATATGTTAATGCTGAACTGCAAAACTCTGAGTCTCAGGGGACATAGTCGTATTATTGTTTCAAATTAAATCAAATAGCAAACTAGTTACTATTGTTTTAATTTCCCAACTACGGTGTTATGTTCCATATATTTCTTCACTAAAAGTAAAGAACTAGGATCAATACTACACATATTTGGCAACAAATCTGTGAAGGTTCTTACATCACTACATGCACTGTCAAGGGCACTGATACATATATCTAGACATAACATTTTTCCTTACTATCTTGACAAACTTCAGAAGTGCTATCCTTTGCATCCAAAATAAATATTATATGTTAATAATAAATCCGAAAATAAATACTTCCCCCTTTACACATACATAGTCAGAAATACACCACAGTTTATATGGTGTAGCTATCAAGGACCAAAGCACTGGGTTTCAGTTCATGAATTACATGAATTGTATTCAGTTGCATAATCTAAGAGCAATTACATCGACCCAACCAAATCGAAGCAACCCTAACACATGAACTAGAATAAACAAGCAAGCAAGGAACCGAGCACTCACAACTCATGGATAGGATGCAAATATTACAAAGAAAAGGTTCTTACCATAAGGGGTGCTAGCAAGAGAAATCGGTGTCGCAGGAGAAATCACCACACTTCAACCTTCTTGTAATAGATCCCCACCCAACATGGAGATGGGCACCCCCTGTTGCCGTCCTCATCGCCTGTGCACTACGACCCATCGAAGTCACCCCCACTGCCAGTCACTGGCCTCTTCCTCATTCGCTGCTCAGTCGCCACACCATCTTGGCTCGGCCGCTTCATGGCGCTAGAGGTCGTGACGCGTCGTGGTAGAGGATTGAGGTGGCGACGGCGGGGCGTAGGGATGGAGGATGTGGCGGTTCAGGGTAGAGGATCGAGACGATGATGCGTTGGTGAATAATCTAGGCCCTATTTTAGTGTTTTAGTAATTAACGACAATCGTCTTTTGTAAACTAACATGTTTGTTCAAGTGATCGAAAAGGTTAATTCCGGATAAAGATAAAGAGCACAACAAGGTAGTCAAATATTGTATATCAATATCATCTACCTCAAGGCAAAGATAACGAGTCGAATAGGATCTTTTTATAGTTTTACCGGTCTAGGAGTGTGAAGGATAAAAGACCGGATTGCTAGTGTAGGTAGCCGTACTATGAAGATAGATCAATAGCTAGTAGCTTGATAGCAAAGTATGCCACAATACTCAAACTCACTTGGTTGAATCTTGGAGTTCTTAGTGATCTCACAGCCACAAGATTCATTGTTCTTTATTCTTGGCCGAACTGACCGCAGTTGAAGGGCCGGACTGACCGGACCTCTAGTCTAAGTAGGGCGGTCAGCTTTTTCTAAAAGAGCTCTTTTCTCGCAATCTTGCTGGCCAGACTGACTGCAAGTGTAAGCCCAGACTGACCAGACCCCCGGTCTAAGTAGGGCAGTCAAATTTTTTCAGAGAGATTCTTTTTGGCTTCAACTCTTCTTTGTTCTAGTATTCGGACTAACCGCAGTTGGAGGGCAAGGCTGACCAGACCTCCGGTTACTTGGTGCGGTCAGCTTTTTCAGAGAAGTGTGTTTTTGTGTCTTGCTACTAACTTTTCTATGCTGGACTAACCGCAATGCTTTCACCGGTTAGACTGGAACCCCGGATTGACCAGCGTGGTCAGCTTTTTCCAGTAGCAAGTCTTTTTTTGTTTTGGGAAATTTTTCAACCCGGTCTGACCAAACCATATGTGGGCGGACTGACCAGACCTGGCATAATGGATATATTTTGTTGTAATGATTACTACAGAGTTTACCGTTATATTGTAGTCCGGTCTGACCAGCCCTGTACCTGCGGTCTGACTAGCCCTGCCGATTTTGCATAATCTCGTGTCCCAACGGCTAGTGGAGGGGGTTAAGGCTATAAATACCTTTCCCCTTGTAGCAAGGGACTTCTTAGAACCTCATTTGAACACTCTTGAGCCCTTTGCTTCTTCTTATACTCTTTGAGAGCTGAAGTTCTATCTTGCAAAGGTTGTAGAGGTTTCTCCAAGTGCTTTGAGTTGAGTTTGATTCTTGTGGCACTTGAGCATCTTCAAACGAAGCGTTGTTAGTTTATTACTCTTGAAGGTTGCCGCCTCCTAGATGGCTTGAAGAAGGTGAATCGATAATCTTCTCAAGAAGCTTGTGAGAAGACCCGGTTGATTGTGAAAGTTGGAGCTCACCTTTCTGGAGTGGAGAAGAGCTACCTCTAGTGATCGAGGGGTGTGCTCATGTGGAGCCCGCTTGATTCGTTCAAGCTTTCTCAATGTGGATTAGGGGAGACCGACAAGTCTCTGAGACCATGAGAAAACATCGTTTGTCTTCATTTTGTGGTTTATCTCTTTTACTCTTCTCTTTGTGCATTTATTTTTATAGCAACTTTGTCTCTTAATTAGGTTGTTTAGCTTAGTCTAGAGTGATTAGTGCACTTAGAAAGACTTAGATTATTTAGGCATTGAATTGTGAAATTATATTTCATTGCTTTACTTGCTAAAAATCTGTTTTTAGCCTAAAGATTTAAAAACTGCATATTCACCCCCCTCTAATCGGTTATCCTTGATCCTATAGTTGGAGTCAGTGGATCGAGCGATAGCGACGCTTTGGAGCTGCAGTGTTAGGGTGACCTACTCGGTGCTCATGAACCAATAGGTTATGATCCACTTCAACCATTGGGTGTTACGATCGACCCACTTGGCCCGTATTGCTTGATTTTGTGAGGCGATTCAGTGAACCATTGGGTCAGGTTGACCCACGCCCACCCCTAGCTAGGTGCCGCTTTGGCCCATTGTTAATTCCATTTCCATCCTTCATGCACACTTCACTCCCCTCTGTGTGTCCAAGTCCAAGTTAGACACAGAGGTGCTAGCTTTCATTCGGTCTACTAGATGATTCCCTAACAAGTTGGAAAGAGTACACACAGTGGACTAATGGGATGTGATTGGTGAGTTTTTTTTTTTTGCTCTTTTGGCCTGTTTTGGCGATGAAATAGGAAATCTAGCCCCCTCCTTGAGGAATTGGCAAAAATGACACCGCGGTTAGATAAACAAGCGACATATGTCCCCTGTAGTGCTCCCGAAGCATTTAAGGACCTACGACGACAAGACACCGGCAGCAGGTGGTGTGGCAGGTGACCAGCCGCGGTCCTAGTTCATGGCACATGGCTTTTTGCAACGATTTCGTGCGGCACATGGCTTTCCACAGCGATTTCACGCGGCACATTGCCTTCCGCGGTGGTTTTGCGCTGTAGGGTTGCTATTTTTGACATTTCGTTCGCATAGGGGCTAGTTTTCCTATTTTATTTTAAAAAGGGGCTAAACGAGCCAAAAACTCCGCCATTGAGTGCCCCATTGTGTTGTTAGTTCTTTGGGACAGGTGGCTAACGTGTACTGAAATAATAGGGCCCCGGTCTTTGAATATGTCTAGAGATTCGTTGGACTTATATGTCATGAATAGGTTTGGTAACACCCCTGCACAACGCTGAGCCTAGGATGCCACCTAAACTACTCTAGCTACCAAATTAAATCATATTTAATAATAAATTACAGCAAGCATACAAAAAATAAAATACCATCCATGGGTCACAATTAACACCAAAACATCAATTAATAATCCATTAAGAATAAAGCAATTAAGAATCTGACCATTAACTAAGCAATTAATAGCTCAAACTGAAATAAACTAATATATAATCAACCCAAGTTCCATCTAGCAATTACAAAATGATCAAGTCTAATCTCGAATAAACTCCAAATGTAATATTCATGTTTCTAGATGATATAAAGCAATTATTAAATAGAATCTGTGATAAATGCATATGAGAATTCGTGTGCTATTCTATCCCTACGCATGTCGCCATCAATGGTTACCTAAAAACAACAATAAAGTAAGAGTGAGTCCACGACTCAGCAAGTACAATATACAATGATAAATAATCAGGTTCATTAAACATTTAAATCATCATCAATATTCTCATCCTTCTTATTCTGAAATTCATCAATATCGTTCTTATAAATGCAAATGCTATGATGCAACTCAACAACTGATACCGGTATAACGGAGTGTTCACCCATTGATGACACTCTTCCCTCACCTTCTTGAAGGTGAGGTTCCTACATCTATAGGACTTTAACATTGTAACATCCCAAAGTGCTGTTACCAAAATAAATTAAATAAAAGTTATTGTTTTATTGAAATTTCTGAAATTTAAAAGAGTTTGATTGCCTTATTTGAATTTCTGAAGTTGTA
Organism: Ampelocalamus luodianensis; assembly: GCA_036346255.1. Lineage (NCBI taxonomy): Eukaryota > Viridiplantae > Streptophyta > Magnoliopsida > Poales > Poaceae > Ampelocalamus > Ampelocalamus luodianensis. The sequence goes on from CM070633.1 coordinate 52,958,391, forward strand.
AAAGTCAAAATTTAAATTTTACTTGAAGTTCTTGAAGTTTCAGTTGGTTTGATCTGAAAAATGAAATTTAAATTAATTTTTAGAATTTTCTGAGTTTTTAAAAGCTTTTTCCTAAATATTTTAAAGTCAAAACAATTTATTTTGCAAAATTAATAGCCAATTATGAATTGGAACTATTTTTATTAAGACCAAAATACCTCAGGGAATTTCTGTGAATTTTCTCTAAATTTTTGGATTTATTTTGCAAATTTCTAAAGCTCTTTTTATTTAGTCAGATTATTTAAAATTAGAAAATCAATTAAAATTCTAAAGCCCATCTCGGGACGAAACTCTCCCCGACCCACTTTCCTCCGTCGCACCTCCGGCCCAGTTGGCCCAGCCTCTCGCGCGCTCCCGCCTTTCATCACAACCGTCGGATCAAGATCCGACGGCCAACGACGCCCCACCCCTTTCCATTTTTGGCAGTCGCTGCAGGTGGGCCCGCCTGCGTCTTCTTCCCCACCTCCTTCTTCTTCGCGTAGACACAGCCGCACTCGCCGCCATTAGCGCCGCGTTGAGCTCCATCAACCCCGCGAATCCCTCCCTCTTTCCTAGCTCGGTCATGCGCATTAGATTCCCCGCGTTCCGCCGCGCCCATTCCAGTCATCTTCCCCTCGTCCGTGCGCAAAAACATCGGAATTTCTCCATCACCGCCATAATCCCCGCCGCCACTGATCTCCTCCCCCGGCCTCTCCCGCACCCTATAAAGGTGCGCCCCGGCACCGCCTCTTCACCCTAAACCCAGCGCCACCACCCCCTCCTCCCTTCTCCTCTTCATTTGGCCGAAATTCAAGTTCTGCCGTCGGCCTCCGCGTTGGGGTTTTTCTTCGATTCCGGCGAGGTCAAGGACTCCCCGGCCTCCCGAATGACACCAATGGCATCGCCGCAACGTCGTCGTCCCCGTGCGCTCACCCTCTCGCCCTGAAAACCACCGGAGCACCGCGTCGCTACACCACCGAACCACGCCGCCGCTTTTGACCTCGTCACCGACAAATTCTTCGCATCTCCGTGCCTCCGAGGTGAGCATCCGACTCAGTGAATCCCCCTCGTGCTACTGGCACCCTCGGCGGAGGCCATATCGCCACCGTTCGCCGGCGGGCTCGACGCCGTAGCACCGCCAGCCTAGTGCCGACGTGGCGCTGCCACGAGGGCGCCACCTCGACACCACCGTGTTTGCCACCTCGGCGCCACGTCGTCGTATTCGCCCACGTGGCGCCACGTCAAGCCACATGCGCACGGTCCACCCGCACCAGATTCCTTGGGCTCAGTGAACCTGGTTCACCGTGAGCCGAGTCACTGACATGTGGGTCCCACATGTCAGTGGCCGATTTCATTTTTCTTTACAAATTTAATTCGGTCGGGAAAAAGAAATCCCCTCGCTGACGTCAGCTTGCTCAATAAACCGAATTTCCTTTAGAAAAATAATCCGAGAAATTCAATAAAATCTGAAAATTAGGGTTTCTTGTATTTAGAACTTCCCGGGGTTTGTTCTCCTTCGTACGAACTCCGATTTCGTCGATTCAAATTCCAAATTTCAGATAAAATCAAGATCTAGCCATCTAAACTAAAATTATTTAATTTTTAGTTCATTTGACCAATAATTCTTTTAAACCCTAATTCATTATTTCATGTAAATTCAAACTTCTAAAATTCATATCTTTTGCTTTTGAACTCCAAATCGGGTGGTTCAAGTTGCAAAATCTTTATAAAACTATAATCTAGCTATTTAAACTAAAATTATTAAATTTGGAGTTCATTTGAATTGTTATTTGAATTTGGCTTATTTCACGATTAGATTTCGACGACTTCGGACGACTAGATTTCGACATCGTTTGAGAGCATCAATTAATCAAGCAAGGCAAGTTATACCCTTGATCATCCCGATCCCATTATTTCAAATTATTTATATTCTGTTTTAAATTATTACTGCATGCATATGTTTATACAATTATTTTAACTCCCTGTTTTAATTGCCTAGTTATTCCAATTTCCCTTGTATAGCCAATTTGATTACTGAACGTGAATACCTTGTCACCATTAGGCAAAACGATACTAAAATTAACCATATGCTTAGCCAATGCTTAGATCGAATTTTGTATTTGGGAAATTTTAGCCAAATCTTCCAAATTTGATTTAAATCGGTTCTGTGGTATTGTTTTACCATAGAAGGTTTATAAAATGCTTTTCTTCGGAAAATAAAATAAAAACGGGTTTGGACTTGGGTATAATGGATGTTTGGTGGGTGCATGTTCATGCACAGGCTTAATCTGGTTAGGGTTAAGGCCCAGGGTTGGTATGGAAAGTTGCCCAAGTCAGTTAAGGAGCGGTCTTCGAGCGCATGATGCTACGCCTTACCGTACTACCATAAGGCTGGTGTGGGACAGACTTGGCTAAATAATTTATGATGTCTTAGTACCATTTGTGCTACATTGTTGGTGTGGGTGTCAGACGGACAGTAGTCCCACTTGGCGCAAGAGGGGGGCTCCCGGAGGATGGTTAGTCCAATGGTAGCGAAACCTTAGCGGGCATAAATACATTAAGGCAGAATATTGTAAAGGCCTCGTGATAATCACTTAGTCGCACACCTTCGGAAGTGTGTCAAACGGACATTAAAAGTTGATTATCTCTTGTGGGTAAAGCTGTACAACCTCTGCAGAGTGTAAAACTATTCGAATAGCCGTGTCCACGGTTACGAACATGCTAGCAGAACTACTCAAAGTTAGACTTTGGTTTTGTTTTCAAATAACTTTATAAAATGATTTGGATTTATATCCAATCGGGAATTTGGGCAGGAAGCCATGTGATAGGAGGGTATCCTTCACCATTCATGTGTGAATGTTATCTGACTATAAAATTGGGAATTTACAAAAAAGGATTTGTAGTATAAAATATCTGCTTTTGAACTTAGTACCAGTATTTGAAGAAAATACTGCTTTACGCAAATAAACCAATAAGCCATCATTTGTTACATCCATATATGCATGTCATTTTGTTACTTGACGGGTGTAGCTTGCGAGCACGAAAGTTGTGCTCATACTTGCTTTATGCAAATAAAATTTCAGAGGAGAAGGACTTCACTACAAATGTGGATCGTGACGACTAGGCCGCTACCCCAGTCGATTGCCTGTGGCAGATTGCTGGACCCTACTACATCTTCGTCTTCCGCTGTGTTCTTTATTGTTGTCTGTAAGCCTCTTTTGTAATAAACTCTGTTGATTATTAATAAAGTCGTGATATGGATTTGTTATCATATTTGTTTACTGTGTGAACTAGCTACTGATCATGTGACTAGTTCAAAAATGCACAGAGGATCTGGGATGTTAATCCCGGGTTCTGACAAACATGGAGCACACCGGAATAGCCATAAACACGGTATTACTCACCGCCATGGCCCTTATACAAGTGAATGATACAATTGTTCATTATTAACCTTACCATATCATCCCCATGGTAATTACATCATCATATCATAATCTCATTAAATCATCAACATTACCATAGCATGTAAATAAGCTTAATGAAAGTATAATTAAATCACATGATAATGTAATGACAAGACAACGGCAACCACCCGTCGTTCACCGCTCTACCATGCATTTGTCTTTTGAACTTATAGGAACCGAGTGATGCAATAGTGGCACGGTGCTTGAGGCAACACTCTCTGGACAAGTAATTAAAACACACTAAAAAAACATACCACCACAACATCAAAACATCAAGTAAATCACCCTTGCACCTACACACAAAACCGACACTTTTACTTAACTTTACCGAACACACTACCCATTGCCCCAGTGGTAAAACAACCATAACTCTCTCATCTGAACTACAAATATAGCAAAATATATATTTTTCTTGAAACCCGATGAGATTTTCTACAACATTATAGTTATGCAAAACTTCTGCAATCGTCGTAGGTTCCCGTTTCTAACCCCGAAGATTAAACCAGAATCTGTCAGAACAGTCTAGTTCACATTTTTATATCTATTTTTATATAACATGAAAAGTAGTAAACAATGGTATTTATAGAATCTACCTTGAAATATCTAGCTTATTCAAGTTATAACCACAATTAAAATATTCCATCTACTATATGTAATTAACCCATCTACACGACAGCTGTCATTGACGGTCGATTCCTGGACAGCGACCTTTCCTAGTCCATAACTTTTCGCTCATAACTCCAAAATTAAAGATCTAGACATTCTTGGAAAGATACTGAAATTTAGCACAACTTTTCTAATCGGAGGAAACCCTGCTTATGAATGTAAATACCCTTAATTCTCCTCGCAAGGTTCTGCAGCACAGTTCGACGAACTAGGGCTCCCCAAAACCTACCTCCAATAAACAAAACGATCTACAACATGAACGATCTTTATTCTAGGATCAACTAAAGACTACTAAATCGTTACCCCTGAAGAAAACGACGACGAACGCGACACCCGAGTTCTTCCCCCTCCTTTCCTTTCCTCCCTTCTCCTTCCTCTTGCTCCTCCTTGCTAGCCCACAGCAGTACCTCCACCACCAGCGACAGCACGGCATGGCGGTAGGCAACACCCCCCCCCCCCCAACTTAGGGCAAGGGGGGCCATAGGCATTCGGTCCAGATTCTCTTCCCCCTTCCTAAACTTCTGAAAAAATTTCCATTATCAATTCCAATATTAAACGAGATATCACAAGTTTCTAATGATCTCTCGGCTGATTGCCATGTATTTAGGTGGTGGTTTACTTTACATTAAGACTGTAGAACGTATAGATTCATTGGCATATGTCTTTTTTTTTTGTTGCAAGAGTTATTGCATTTTCGTTTCACAAGATATATATGCTACTGATCATATATTTGACATTTTGGTGCTCCGTGATTATGAACTAATTGTACGTCATTTGTATACTGATAAATGGATGCAACGTTTCATTTCATCTTACTAAAGCCTGAAGGAAAGGAAGAAAAAAAACGTACTGTAGAAAGATAAGGAGAAGTCGAACTATACTCCATTGGCTCCACATTATGGAGGCCATATACATACCGGCTGACGCTACACGTTTGTTCTTCCATTTCACGGTCCCGTGTACTTCAGCATTTTACCTTCTTTACTGGAGAAAAACAAATGGTGGACCCCTCCACCCCAACACCATTCTCCATTTCTTGGTGAGATCACCTTTTGGTCCCCGGTCCTCTCTGTAAAGCTGTTACTGCGCGCCTAGACATCGCTGCGCCTGCACCACAGTAGTAAAAACCGTTGAGGAACCGTCGTTGGCGAGTTCAGTCCGAGCGATTACCTCGTAGATAAACTCAGAATCGTAAGAACAATACATGAACACAAGAACAGAATAAGAGATAGAACACAGAGATGTAGGGGGACTTCTTGCTTCTCTTTATTCATTCATCCATCGATCAATCTTTTACAATGTATACCACCCCCTATTTATAGGCTACGACCCTGCTAGGGTTTGGGATGGAGCGCCCACTAATGGGCCGACTGCAGGGTCAGGCCCATGGTTTCCCAACACTCCCCCTTAGGCACCCATCCTTCATGTCCATGTCTCGTCAAAACTCCATAAAAACCCAGTAGGAAAAATTTGGAGAAAGAGTACATGATACACGTTCTGCTGTGATGCACGAATTGCCTCATTAAAAACCTTGGCCGAGAAACTTCAGGAAAACTCGTCAAGGGAAAAAAGTACAATCCACCCAATTTCATTTAATCTCCTGGATTTATTCTTTGGGTACTCGATCTTCATGATCAAGCTTTAATAATGAGTTCGTGAAGGTTCTCCCCCTGAATTCTACACTTCTCTAAGTCTCATCATTCCAATTCACATATGCATCTTTCAAAGTTAGACGCTGGAAATGACTTAGTGAATAAATCTGCAAGATTCTTACATGACTTAGTATGCAGTACTTTAAATACGTTCATCTTTTGCAATTCATGAGCATAGAAGAACTTGGGGTTGATATGCTTTGTGAGGGGATTCTTCACATAACCCATCTGTACTTGTGCAACACAAGCTGCATTTATCTTCATAGATAATAGTGGGGGTTAGTGTGGCATTCAATCCACATGACTGCTAGATGTGGTGAATCATCCGCCGAAGCCAAGCACATTCTCGTGAGGCCTCGTGTAGTGCTATTGTTTCCGAGTGGTTCGTCGAAATCGGTACAAGACTCTGCTTAGACGATTTTCCACCACATAGGAATACATAGCCTGTTTGCTATTTGGTTGTATACGGGTCCCACAAGTACCCGTTATCTGCATTGTCATTCATAGTTAAGTCTTTGTTCTTTCTGTAGAACAGACCAAGTTCTTTGCTTCCTTAGAGGTATCGAAAGATGTCCTTTATTCCCTGCCAATGCCTTTGGTAGGTTCTGCACTATACCTTGCTAGTAGGTTTACGATAAATGCAATGCCCGATCTAGTACAGTTTGTTCAATACATGAGTGTTTCTATTACACTTAAGTGTGGGAATTCTGGTCCCAGGACTTCCTCCCCCTCTTCTTTAGGTCTGTACGGGTCTTTGTCTTGCTGCAAAGATCTCCCGACCATTGGCACCTTCAAAGGGTATGTCTTTGCAAAGTCGAACCTTTCTGACACCTTCTGAGTGTAGGTTGACAGATGTACTAATATTCCTTCAGGGACATGCTCAAGCTCCAAGCCTAGGCAATATTTGGTTTTACCCAAATCTTTCATTTCGAACTCCGACTCCAGGTAAGAGCTTGCTTTCCTAATATCCTTCAGAGTTTCGATGATATTCAGATCATCTTCATACTCTAAGATTATACAAAGTCCATTCTGCGATCGTCGTATAAATACACAGAGATTATTCTCATTGTTAGTGTAGCCTTTCTTGCATAGAAAGTCGCTTCAAGCGATTATACCACATTCTGCCTGATTGCTTAAGTTCGTACAATGACTTTCTGAGTTTCACACTGTACATATTTCTATTTGCTCTGTTTTGGTTCGGGTTAGTGATACATTCAGGTATCTTCATATAAATGTCCGAATCCAATATTTCATAAATGTATGCAGGTACCACATCCATCAATTTCACTTCCAACTTCAAGTTCACTGCCATTGAGATAAACATTTAAAAGGAGTTCCGCCCATGACCGGGGAATAGGTTTCTTCATAATCATCTTCTGGATGTCCAGTGAAAACTTTGTACAACGAGCCTTGCTTCTTTTCATTTCTCTTTCGAACAAATACCCACTGATACCCTACGGGGTGCACAAGGGGAGACGTGTAGCTTACAGGCACAAACGTCTTTCTTTTATTCGGAGAGAATAATTCAGTTTCGATTGTCTTCTCTCAATCTTCTCAATCTGATCTTTTCTCTCATTTATCGAGCGATGCAGGCTCTGTATCAAGATTGATTATTGTGGCAAGTTTCTTTGCAAAGTAAGTGTCGACATTGGCTGTTGTAATATTCAAAGGTCCTCCCGAGGTCATAAAGTTTATAGCTATTTCTTCAAGGGGCGATTCTTTTAATGCTTCTATTTGCTCACTACTGCTTCCAATTGTGGGGCAAGTCCCTTTAGTTTTTCAGCTCCGATGTGTGCGCACACATCCATGCTGATGTCTTCCTTCATGGGGATGTTCAATTCTGGTATGCCTTTTCTGAAGGTTCCATACCGATGCCAGGTCTCAACTGGCTCCCCTTCTGGTTCGGGGCACTTCGGTGATCGGCTGTGTCAAGTCCTTCTTATCCTTTTTCACCAGGCGTCCCTGGTTACTTCGGATTCGAGGGACCGGAGTTCTCGCCCTTTATTCGAGGCCTCGGGCGGGATTAGGGATACCTTCAATGGTATTTCAACCCTCTCCGGTGCATTGCTTGCAGGCAAATGCTACTTATTCACGCTCTTAAAATCACTAAAGTAGTCTGGCAGTTGATTCGCTAATACTTGCAAATCAATTATCTTTTGGACTTCAATTGTCTTCTAGACTTCAATTCAATTATCTTCTGGACTGCAATTATCTTCTAGACTTCTCTATTTGCTTCACTAGTGCGCGGGTCATATGCATAGATTTCAATTATCTTCTGGACTTCAATTATTTCCCGACATTATCATCAAGGGTTGATTTCCTCCCCCTAATGACGGGAAACTAACCTCATCTAATGTACTATCAGCGAATCGGGCATTATACAAATCTCCAGTCATATGGTCCAAATACTTGATTATGGATGTTGTCTCATAACCAACGTATATCCGGACTTTCGGAGAAGACCCATTGCGTCATTGCGGTGGTGGTATAGGTATATAACCCTTGCAACCAAACTGCGAAGATGAGAAGTTTTCGATCGACCCTTGCGCTAGTTGCATAGTTGGATGGATGTTATAGGCCGATGGTCTAAAATTGATGAGAGCTGCTACGAGCAGGACTGCGTGTCCCTAACATATAGTTGGTAAATTACAATTCTTCAAAGTTCTGCTAGTCCATTCTGGGTGCGGATGTGCGGTATAGAATGCTCAACTTTAATTCCCATTTTTATACAATAATCATCAGATGCCTTCGGAGTACATTCTCCGGCGTTGTCCATTCAGATGGACTTCACGTGATGATCAGGGAAATTATTTTTTTCAATTGTTAATTATCTGCGAGATTTAGTTTTGCAAAAGCATGATTTCTCATAGACAATAAACATACGTGCGACCATTCCGAGAAAGCATCGATGAGCACCATAAAAGACCTAATTGACCCTTACAGGGGCTGTATAGGACCGCAAAAGTCTCCCTAGATACGGTCCAGGAATGCAGGGACTTCATCCTTCGCTTGCAGAGCAAAAGGTCTAATAATTAATTTTCCGGTGGCACATGCGGGGCACACAAAATCTTCTAGATTCGGGAAATTCTTTATATTCATATTATGTCCCTGTGAATTATTAATTATATCTCTCATTATCCTAAGACCTAGGCGGCATAATCTATCATGCCAGAGATAGATAAGTTTAGAGCTTCTAAATACGGTTTTCAAGGCAGTATAGGCTGCAGGTGCCTTAATATTAGTGTAGTATAGCCCAGTTTCATATGAAGGAAGACATTCTAATGCTATTTTTCACTTTCTTCACGCTTTGTAATGAGCAGATATTCTGTACCATACTCTTCTTCAGTCTCTACACGGAAACTGTTAGCGCAAATATCCTTGAGAGTTCTAGTCGATTCTGGGTACAACAAGTCTTCTTTAATGACCAAAGTTGTGCCCATTGAGAGTATAATTGTGGCCCTTCCTGAGCCTATTATACAAGTATCGCTGTCTGCGATTGTCGTAAGACTACCAGCATTCTTGCTGATCGACTGGAAAAATTTCCGTTTCTCTTAAGATGGTTTTCATTGTGCCGCTACATGCTAAGCACACTTCCTCCATAGGGCACCACACGCGTTCTAATATAATGTACTTTATTAATATGTAGCAGAAAGCAAGCAACATATAAATAAAATACTTCAGATATCAGAACATAACTTGCTATTATAAACACGGGAAAATAAACCTTGCAGGACTCATAATAAGAATTTAATACTTTGCTCTCCTAGAGCTTGCAACCATTATTCGATAATTCAAAAATTCTGCTTCAATTACAAACTACAAGTTTTTATAAAAGATCCAAATGCAATGCGTGCACTAGATCGAATCGGCGAAGTATTCATGAACTTCTGCCTCAATCTGCTCCATGGCAATCTTCTCCTCTTGGGCAACTACGACTGTGGGTGTAGCAATGTCCAAAAGAGGGGTGATCGGGGCTGCTACTGGGCTGTCCACATTCATAAGTGTAACTAATGGATGTGAATCCTCTGTGCCTGCAATGGCGAGGTGTGCCTCATGCTATCATTTGCCCTTTTTCTTAGACTGAAAAGCATCAATAATGTACGACGCACGACCTTACCCTTCTTGCTCGTCTCATTCGTGAGAGGCTCATCACCTTGTAGCTGCTAGCAGTGGCTTCATGGCCAACATTGCTACTAGGTGGCTGAGAGATGTAGTTCTTTCTTAGAACACCATCTTGAGCTTCCGCAACTTGTATGATGTCAGTTAATTCGGCATACTACTTGTAGCCATCTTGACGATAGTTGCGTGCGGATTGCACCGCGTTCGGGTGAAAGGTAGAGAGTCTTCTCAATCTTCTGCTCATCCGTGATTACATTACCACAGAATTGAAGACTGATACAAATTCTGTATAAATTCTAGCCATGTTGGGTCAATTCTTCTAACTACTGGTTTGTGATGCCAGTCATATTCATATTCATGCAAAAAGTTCATAATATTACTGCTGGTAATTTGCGTAAGATGGTTGCAAAATTCTCATAATGCTCATCGAACTCCTGGTTAGTGATCCCGAATTTTTCTATGCATTTTCATGATTTACTGCTATTTTCAGTGATTAAAAGCAACATATACGATCACAGATAATCAAAAACAGTAAATACAATACATAAATTGCATAGAAATAATAATAACAAAGTTAAACATGCTTCAAATGCAAAAATAGATTAAAAAATGAATTCCCGAGGCCCTTTTCTGCTGGAAAGTGACTTTTCGGCGAAAACTACAAGTTTCAGGGGTTAAAGCGCGAAATTTTAGTTCTGAGAAAAATTTACGTGTAATTTTCATATTTTTCAAGGCTCTTTCTATAAAGTTTCCTCACCCGCGCAAAAATTCATGTGATTTTCATAATCACAAAGGGCTTTTTTGCAAATTTCACTTTTTTTTCAACCGGGCCATCCTTTCCGGCCCGAGCTTGGTTTCCCTCCAGCCGGCCTTTCCCATTGGCCCGTTAGGGCCCAATCGTGGCCATTCATATTGGTGCTAGGGTTTCCCCTAGCACCCGGTACCCACCGGTGGTGGCGCCATTCACATGGCCGGCGCGGCTGCGCATCACGACCGGCGCGCGCGGCGACCGACGGCGTGGCGACTTGACGCGCGCGCGCGGCGACCCGCGCGGCGCGCGGCGGCGGCGGGCCGCGGCGGCGGCGGGGCGCGCGGCGTTACGGGTGGCGATGCGCGGAGCGGGAGGCCGCTGCGGCGGCGGCGCAGGGCCCGCATGCGGGCGCGTGCGGCGATCGGCGGCTCTGCTGCAAGCATGCAGGGCGCAGCGATCCGTTGACCCTGGGCGGCTTCCGGCCGGAGGCAGGGCGCGCGGGGCTAGCGTGTGGCGGCGCCGCTACAAGCGGCGGCGACCATGGAGGCGGCACTTCAAGGCGACGGTTGCCGCGCCGGGCGGCGTCGACGGTGCATGCGGCGTAGCGTAATTTTTTTTTGAGACTATTCACATGTGATACTGTTCACATAAGTACTGTTCATGTGCGAATACTGTTCGTAGAAGACGCTGTTTATGAGCAAATACTGTTCATGCGAGATTACCATTCATCGCACGGCATCGTTCATCGCGCGATTCGCTCACCACGTGGTTCTTGTCGCGCGCGTGCGCTGTTCATCGTGGCACGATTTACGTTTATGCGATGCGATGTAGTGCGACGGATCTGCATCGGTGGCGCGGCTTCATGCCTACATGTGCATACTTGTCGCGTGCTAGCGACGTGGCTCTGTCGTTGCCTCCATGGCGATGCGTGATGGCGGACTATGCCGACCGGTAACGTATCGCGAAGGTAGTGATAGCCGCTTGTAGGCAGTGCCGTGCACATGGTGCCTTTCATGCGATTGCATCTACTACTTACGGTACAATCATCATCTACTCTTTCATGCAATCCACCAATCGGCTTGGCCGACGACTTCAAGTCGGCTCACGGTAGATTAGAGCGGATTTGCACTGTAGAAAACCAATCTAGAAAGCCAAATTTGCAAAATTGAAAGCAATCTAGATAAACGATTCAATCTACGAGTGTCGTTCATCGACGGTTACCTTTCCGATGCGAGAAAAGTCGATCGTGCTGATAACGTGTTGAGGAACCGTCGCTGGCGAGTCCAGTCCGAGCGATTACCTTGTAGACAAACTCAGAATCGTAAGAACAATGCATGAACACAAGAACAGAATAAGAGATAGAACACAGAGATGTAGGGGGACTTCTTGCTTCTCTTTATTCATTCATCCATCGATCAATCTTTTAAAATGTATAACACCCCCTATTTATAGGCAACGATCCTGCTAGGGTTTGGGATGGGGCGCCCACTAATGGGCCGACTGCAGGGTCAGGCCCATGGTTTCCCAACAAAAACCAATCACTTCTGCGGTTCTGCCTGACTTTCTTTCCCACCGTTCGTGGTTACTGTTGGTAAAACTCGAATTAACCCCGCTGAATTTGGTCGCCGTGCATGCGTGTCCAAATTGACTATGCCATTGACTTGTGACGTGATCGTATGCATCTAGGAAAATGACGTCCGAAAAAAAACTCAAGACCGCGTATAGTCAGGGGCGGCCCAGAGCAAAATATTAGGTAGGGCGTGGCGAGAGTCGTGGCCTTGCCGGTCATGACGTGGCCGCGCTCCCCGCTCTCCGGCGAGGGGCCGGCGAGGCCGTACGTATCACGGACATCCTCCTCGTGTTTCTTTTATAAATCTACAATAAATTGTATGTAATCCATTAGATGCCATATTGAGTGCACTTGGGTCTGTTTGTTTCATCTTGGACAAGTCACTGGTGTCTAGTGGTGAGGTTCTCCTACATGAGATCTACAATACTACAACCAGTAAACCACATTACTACAATATATTATAGCATTGTCCTCGGCAAGCAGGGGAAGGTGGATGACGATATATCCATTAAATAATTTTTTCACATATGTAAGAATGTGGTTCATTGAGGCATTGTATCAAACAGGTGGTGCGCAAACTCACCTTAATAGCAGCGAGGGCATGTGACTGCCGGAGCTGCCGAGTGGGAGAGCCGGAGGCCGGAGCGGAGAGGGTCACAGGGAGACTGGGAGTGGGAGAGCCGGAGCGGAGAGGGAGGCCTTGCCGTGCTGGCGGGCCCCGGCTGCAGCTGTGCCGCGCGCGTGCGCCCTCGCCCCTTGCTGCCTTGCGCCCTTGCCGGCCATGCCTCGTGCAGTCGTGCCCTCGCGGGTCACGCCGTCGCAGCCTCACCTCGCCCGCCGGCCGGCCACGCCTCGTGCGGTCGTGCCCTCGCTGGTCGTGCCATCGCGGCCTCGCCGCCGTCGCCGCGCCGCGCGCGCCGCTCGCCGCCACCCAGCTGCGCTCCCTCGCCGCCTCGCCCTCGCCTCGCGCTAGGGTTAGTGCCGGGAGTAGCAGGAGCCAGGAAGGACCGAAGGGGCTCAGGCTGCTCAGCATCCTCCAACCTCCATTCCTCTTTGCCCCTTGCTGGCTCGGCGCTGCAGCCGCGCGGCGCGCGTGCGCGGTGCACCCTCACAGCCTCGCCCCTTGCCGCCTTGCGCGGTTGCGCCCTTGCCGGCTGCTGTTGCGGCGCCACTCACCGCCGCACCCTCGCGACTCGCCGCACGCGTCGTGGTCTGGCCGCTAGGGTTAGCGCCGGGAGGGAGCAGCTCAGCAGCAGGAAGCTCGCGCGGCCTTTTGTCCCTTGGGCGCTGGGTCATGTGCGCGCCTGCGTGGTGGTGGGGTTGGGGGGTCGCGCTAGTTGGGAGCTCGAGCAGCCCGGATGGAGGGTGCGCCCCTGCGTATAGTGTCGGTAAAAGTAAGATGAAAATCAAGGAACATTAAAATATGTGAATTAGAACTAAATTTTCAAAAGACGGCATGTGAAACTAGCAATGAACTTGAAAGTTTGACGGTTAATTTGGAGCGTGCGGGTAAAATGATCACGCATGCCATGGCCACGATCAATCCATCCCTTGGCTAGTGCGATTGCTAGTAGTAGTAGACCCTGTTGGGAAACTTGGCCTGCCGGCCGGCTTTGGTCTATAGTGGACTCCTCATCCATTTAGTTTATATATAGGGGATCATAATTATTTATACGTACTATTGATTAGAAGAGGAATAAAGAGCAGAAGAAGTTCTCTTATATCTTTGTGTCTCTTTGCGATTCTCCTTCCTCTACGACGGTGATCATTGGACAGGACTCGGCGGCGAGGGTTGCATAACATATTATCAGCACGACTACGCTCTCTGGCCTATTCCTAGGCCTCCTTTACACGGATTGAGAAGGTAATAATCGATGAACGATGACACTGTTTTGTAGATTGAATCACTTTCTAGATTGCTTTTATTCCGCACAGTTTTTGCATTCTAGATTGTTTTTTTATATGTTTTCAAATTTCCTCTAATCTTCACGAGCTGACTTGTTGCCGGCACAATGCCGATCGGATGATTGACTAAAAGAGGGATTGTTGATTGCATCGTGGAGATAGTAAGGGAAAAAACTGGCGCCGGTGCTCACACGCATGCGAGCCACACGACTGCACTGGCGCGCCACCGCCAGTCCAACACGTCACACGCCGTCACTGCGCCGCTTGGCCCCGATCGGGCGCACTGCCGCTGACGCACCTATACGTGCATCATCGCCGCGAGCCGACTAGGCACGAAGCGTCGTTGCCGACACGCTCACATGCGCACAGGTCAGCCGCGCTCGCATGCGCCACCGATCTGCTCGCAACCCGCACCTGCACGCGCATCGCCTGGCTGGAACGCCGCCGCGTAGTCGGCTCCTGCGCCCGCGCACCGTCGCGACTCGCGAGCCACCAATGCCTTCCACGGCCATGCCGCTCCCGGTCGCATGTGTGCCAGCTACGCGCCGTCGGCTCCCTCACCCCGCTGACCGTCGCTTTCGCGCCAGCCTTCCCCACGCCACAGGGTTGTGCGCGGCGCCAGCCAGGGGAACTTTCCCCTCCACACGCCTATCCCTCTTTTAATCCGACTTAAAAGGCTAGATGAGTATGGGCCAAGATAATGGGCCTCGCCCAAAGAAAGAAAGAAAAACTGAAACATATTAGGAGAAAGAGAAGGAAAATTCCAAAATTTTGCAAATAAGCCCTCAAAAATTAGAAAATTGCGCAAAAATATTCTCATAACTAAAAATTAGCGGATAAGCCCTTGAAAATTGCAGAATTCACCAAAAATTCATATTCTAGGAAAAAAAGGACCACGAGAATTCAAATTTTGAATCATTTTTAGCATTTGAAGCATGTTTAGCACTATTTTTATTATTTTCTATGCTTTACTGTTTTGATTAATTGTAATTGCTTAAATTGCCTTTAATCACTAAAATTAGCAATAAAAATTATAGAAAAATGCGTAGAAAATTCTGGAACATTACGAGAGTATTTTGTACGATTATCCAATTTATTTCATGCCTTTTACCTGCTATAAATTTATGTATTTCTTGCATGCACATGTGTAAGATCGAGGAGGCCGACTGACTAGAGGGGGTGAATAGGCGGTTTTAAAAACATTTTGGCTAAAACTGTTTTCTAATGCAGAAGCTAATATCAAAACAGTTTTGCACAAACAAAACATAAATCAACTAGTCTTTACTAAGTGCACCGACAACAAGTCTATTGGTAATAAAAGCATTCATACAAAGACATGTAAGCAATCATACAAGATGAATAAACAATTAAGCAATTGAATACAAGTATGTAAATTGCACAAAGTAAAGCACAAGAATGCAAACCACGATGACACGACGATGTTTTTTCCATGGTGTTCGGAGACTTGCCGGTCTCCCCTAATCCATGGTGAGGTAAGCCCAAACCAATTGGACCGACTCCACAAATTAAGCCAACACCTCCGAGGTAAGTCCAACCACTTGGACCGGTTCCAAACCGAACCACACCTCGCTCCACTAGGGTTGCTCTTCCTCCACTCCAGCGATGGCGAGCACCAAACCACTCACAACCACCGGGCCTTCTCACAAGCTTCTTTGAGAAAATCACCGGACAACGACGCCTCCACGTCGTCTAGGATTCGGCAAACTCCAAGGGTAACAAGCCTATGAATCTCACTTGAACCAATCAAGTGTCTAAGCTCAAGTGGATACGCAATCCATTACCCAATGCAACACATGCACTAGGATTTGCCTCTCAAAGCTAACTAAGTGCAACACATGCACAAAAGAGTGTAGAGGGTTTGCTCTTTGCTCAAGGGAATAGAATGGGACTCTAGCAACTCTCCCTCACACGGCCAAGGTGGGTTTATATAGCCCACATATAAAAACTAGCCGTTGGGGGAAAAGCCTATTGAAAAAATAGCACAATCGGTACTACCGCCAACTAATGGCAGATACTACCGCACTAAGTTCAATGGTCGGATTCAGCCGCAACACATGCTCTGAACTAGCCGTTGCAAAAGCGGCGCGGTAGGGCGGGTCTTGATAGTTCCAGACCCTCGGAGGTGCCAGTTTAAGTCTAGGGTTTACCAGATCGGTGTTCGACCTTTTTGATTGATTGTACTTGTAACCTGCATGTGTCTCTCTAGCTACTTTGTTTTTGGTTCCCTTGCTCAGCCTATTTGTGAGGTCGGTCTCTTTTCTCTTCTCCTTTTCCTTTTATTCCCCTCCCTTTCTCTTGTATTTTCTCTGATTCGGTTTTTACCTTTATTTAATTTATTCAGTAGAGCTCTCTCTACTGTTTTGAGTCAAAAAAAGCGGCGCGGTACTTCCACCAAGCAATACGCGATAGTTCTGCACAAAGCACACTGGTACTACCGTTCAACAAAGGAGCAAACCAATCCAGATAAACACATTCTCTGAAAAAAAAACATACCGCCACTTAGGCCGGTACATCCGGGTTGTGGTAGTTCCGCCTAAACAACGTCAGTACTACCGAACTTCCAAGGGGAGCAACAAATGCTCGAGAAGTGACGTTTTGTAAAAAAAACGTACCACCACAAAGTCGGTACAACCAGGATGTGGTAGTTCCTCTCAAGGAACACCGGTGCTACCGCCAGTACAGAAACAACAACACAAGCTGAGAAGATCAGACAAAAACACATGGACGGCTCAGATCGAAAAGAACTTTCGGACCAAAGGTCTAAACCGCACGATCTGAGCAAAGGTCTAAACCGCACGATCCGAACAACCCCAATACATGGACGGCTCAGATTCATCTGAATGTTCGGAACACGTCTCTAAGCCACACGATCTTCGTTCAAACGATCAGATCAATTTCCGGTAGTTCCGCCAAGGAACTGCGGTACTTCCATTGAGTGGTAGTTCCGCAAAGGAACTCTGGTACTACCGCTACACAAGCGCGTACCAGATCACCCCACCTGATCGGACTATCCACGTGGACACTCAGATTCTTTTGAAATCTCAGACCACGTCTCTTGGCCACACGATCGGTTGATACGTTTGGAGGTCCGAACGTCCACCGGTAGTTCCTCCAAAGGAATTGCGGTACTACCTCAGCACGGTAGTTCCTCCCAACACACGTCGGTACTACCGATGTTCTTGACAAAAGCAGAAGATTGTAATTGCTTCAACTCAATTTGCAAAGCACATTTGCCAAATTGATGCAAGATGCAAACAAGGGTTAATAGCAAGATTCTCAACAAGTTGCAAAACACATTTGCCAACTTTTAGAATCAATACCATAAGAAATATGGTACATGAACTTAAACTATTTGCAAAACACATTCGCAAACTAAAGTCACATGCTACAATGATTAACCATGAGCCGCGACCATTTGCAAAACACATTCGCAAATATCAGCAACATGTTAAAGAGAGCTAGAGCAAGCAAGATGAGCTATCAACACATGACAAACTTAAGCTACTAGTTAAGACCTCTCTTAATAGTACGGCAACCTATAATAGCAATCCGGTCTTCAACCAAACACCAAGACCGGTAAAAGACTAGAAACACATCCTTTGCCCTAGCTAGTCATACCTTTGTCTTGCACACCTTCTTGAAGCTTGATGACGCACATATTTACTTCAAGTCCGGGTCATTGTCTTGACTTTGAACATCATTAACACATGATGATTTCCTTTGCTTCGGGATCTTGACTTGATGCTCATCAACACATGATGACATCTTCTATCCCGAGTCGTGATATGCATCAACACATGATGCAATCTTCATCTTGATCTCTATCAACACATGATGGGTCTTCTATTTGACTTGATGATCAACTCATGATCATCTCCTCTTCTCGAATATCATCAACACATGATGATTTTATTTTCTTCGAGTTTTTGACTTGAATATGCATCACCCCATGATGCACTCTTTCACTTGACCTCTATCAACACATGATAGATCTTCTCTTGACTTGATGATCAACTCATGATCATCTCTTCTTAAAGAACTTGATGTGCATCAACACAAGATGCATCCTTTACTCATGAACTTGGAGTAGATCTTAGATCTTGACTTCAATATCATCATCACATATTGATCTTCTTGACTTCGGGATCTTGGCTTGAACATCATCAACACATGATGATTTTCTTCATCTTCCTGAATCTTGACTTGATGATAATCAACTCATGAGTCATCCAAAGTCTTCATCATAATGAAACATAACCTATTTCACCAACTCATAGAAAATGTTAGTTTCACAATGTGATTATCATGAATTACCACATCATACCATTAACACATAATGGTGGGACAAGATACACAATCTTTCCCTCTTTGGTAATTGATGATAATCACTTTAATTTCAAATAATTGAATAAGGATAAATATGAGTATATACGAACTACATAAGTTGTATATGCTCAAGAATAAGTGTATATAAACTATACAAGTTATATATACCTAAGGATAAGTATACATGAACTACACAAGTTATATATACTCAAGAATATGTTTCAAAGTAAAGATCCTTAATATATGTGGACAAGGGAATATGAATCAATACTAATGAAACCATAAAACATAGAATGAACTCCCCCTAAATGTGTGCATACATGAATGTGTAATAAGAACATATGCATATATTCAAGTTAACCTTTTGGTGGAGTTCAACCTATATTTTGGATCCAAGGAATGCAATAAGATATAAGACTATGATGTAAAATGCATACCTCTTTGATCTTTAAATCCAACTGAGACTAAACATGAGATATAGCAATAGAAGAGTTAGTCTCACAAATAGATTTATCATTGTGAATGCATACCTGTTTGACTTTTTCTTTTTATATCCAAGCTGAGACTTTGAATCCAACTGTTTGGATTTTTCCTTTTATATCTAAGCTGAAACTAAACAAGGTATAATAATGGAAGTGTTAGTCTCACAAATAGATTTGTCATCAGGAATGCATACCTCATTTGATTTCCACCTTTTTACCCAAGCTAAGACTAAACAATAGTTATATCAATAAGAGTGTTAGTCCCACAATTAGATTTGTTATTAATAACCAAAATACTCCATTAACTCATAATAGCGGATCTAGATTCTTCAACATGTAGATGACAGGCTTCACGAACCAGGAGATCAAGGAGCTGGCCCAGCACGACCAAAACTACTTAACTTGGGCTTCCGACGTCGAGATTATACTTGGAGCCAAGAAGCTTCGCACTGCCATTAGAATTGGTGCATCGAAGGATGCCAAACCCACCCCTGAGGAAAATGATCGGGCACTTCACTTTCTCTGGTACCACCTCTGCCTCACACTCAAGAATGAGTACATAGCAGAGAAGAGTGTGCTAGCCTTGCGGACTGCGCTGAAGAAGCAGTTCGAGAAGCTAAAGTACACTATTCTTCCTCGAGCAGAGCAGGAATGGATCCGATTGAGATTTGCTGACTTCAAGACGGTTGGGAAGTACAATTCTGCTCTACACAGAATCTATACCAATCTTCAACTCTGTAGAAAGCAAGTCGTAGATGAGCAGAAGATTGAGAAGACGCTCTCCACCTTCCACCCTAGTGCAGTGCAGTCTGCACGTAACTATCGTCAAGACGGCTACAAAGAGTATGCCGAATTGATTGATATTATGCAGGTTGCAAAGGCTTAGGATGATGTTCTCTGTAAGAATTTTGTCGCCCAACCACCTAGGAGCTCCACTGGCCGTGAGGCCAATGCTAGGAGCTTCAAGGTGTGAAAGCCTATAATGAAGAAAAGGGGAAGGAATGGCAAGGCCATAACCCAGAAAGGCAAGCTCAATGCTCCACAGGAAAAGAAGGCCAACAAGCCAAAGCGGAACGACAAGCCCTATGGTCAACAAGACCAAACCTGCTACAAGTGTGGCAAGTGGGGGCACTGGTCGTGGATCTGTGGAGAACCGCAACATGTCGTCGAGGCTTTTCAGGCCAAGAAGAAGAAGGGCAGCAAAGGGGAGCCTGAAACCCACTTTGCCTTTTCTGAGGGGGGCTCGCAGCAGCTACCCGCACCGATGGAGGTGGACTCTACTCTTGCAGTCGCAGCCCCCTTGATATTGCAGTAGCCACTGCCATGATTTCCCAGGAAGAGCGTATCACCTCAGAGAAGATAGCAGTTGAAGTCTCTGATTTCTTGGTAGATTCAGTCTAGTGCACATAATACACTTAGACTTTAAGTGTCATTTATTTTGTGTGTGGATGGAATAAGTTATACTTTGACATGGGTGATGGTTGTATGCTCGTGTAGAGCCTTAAACAATTTATTTCTCGTGATGGTTGGATGATATTATTTAATTCATTCATTTATTCAGTTAATAATAGCATGATATGTTCTTATATTTGATGTATTGTATTTATATGTTGATTGCTTCCTACTACATATTAATAAAGTACTATGGAGGAAGTGTGCTTAGCTGATAGCAGCACAACGAATACCATCTTGAGATAGACAAAATTCTTTCAGTCGATCAACAAGAATGCTGGTAGTCTTACGACAATCGCGGGCAATGATGCTTGTATAATAGGCTCAAGAAGAGTCACAATTATACTCCTGATGGGCACAATTTTGGTCATTAAAGAAGCCATGTTGTACTCAGAATTGACTAGAACTCTTCTAAGTTTCAAAGTTATTCGTGCTAACGGTTTCCATGTAGAGACTAAAGAATAATATGGTAAGGAATACCTACTCATTACAAAGCATGAAGAAAGTGGAAAAAAAGGTATTAGAATGACTTCCTTCATATGATACTGAGCTATACTATACTAATATTAAGGCACCGGCAGCCTATACTGCCCTGAAAACCATATTTAGAAGCTCTGAACTTTTTTGTCTCTAGCATGATAGATTAGGCCACCCACGTCTTAGGATGATGAGAAATATAATTAACAATTCACAGGGGCATAATATCAATGTAAAGAATTTTTTGAATCAGAAAGATTTTGTGTGTCCCGCATATGCCACTGGGAAATTAATTACTAGACCTTCTACTCTGAAAGTGAAGGATGAAGTCCCTACATTCCTGGAACATATTTAGTGAGACATTTGTGGTCCTATACAGCCACTGTCTGGGTCATTTAGGTATTTGATGGTGCTTATCGATGCTTCCTCGAAATGGTCGCACGTGTGTTTATTGTCTACAAGAAACTATGCTTTTACAAAGCTAATCTCGCAGATAATTCAAATTTAAAATAATTTTCCTGATGATTATTGCGTGGCAATGAGAATTAAAGTTGAGCATTCTGTACCGTATGTCCACACCCAGAATGGACTAGCATATGCATTAATTAAAAGAATTAAATTTATTGCCCGACCACTTTTGCAGAATTGTAATTTATCAACTACATGTTGGGCAGTCCTACACATAGCAACTCTCATCAACTTTAGACCATCTGCATATAACATCCATTCACCTATGCAACTAGCGCAAGGGTCAGCACCAAAAATTTCTCATCTTCACATATTTGGTTGCAAGGTTTATGTACCTATATCACCACCACAACAAACTGCAATGAGCCATCTTCGAAAGTCTGGGTTATACGTTGGTTATGAGACAACATTCATAATCAGGTATTTGGACCCTATGATGGGAGATTTACATACTGCCCGATTCGCTGATAGTATATTTGATGAGGATAGTTTTCCGTCATTAAGAGGAGGAAATCAACCCCTTGATGAAAAATATCAGGAAATAACGTGGCAAGCCACAAGAATCCATGCACATGACCCGTGCACTAGTGAATCAAAATCGGGCACGTGGAGTATGACCAGGAATAGGAGTTGATTATGAAGAAACATATTCCCCGGTCATACGCGGAGTTATCTTTAGATATTTAATCTCAATGGAAGTGAAGTTGAATTTAGAAATAAAATTGATGGATATGGTAATTGCATACCTTTATGAAAATTTGGATTCAGATATTTTATATGAAGGTATCTGAAGGTATCTCTATTCTGAACTAAAACAAAGCAAATAGAAATCTGTGCAGTGTGAAACTCATAAAATCATTGTGCGGATTTAAGCAATTAGATAGGATGTGGTATAATCGCTTGAGTGACTTTCTATGCAAGAAATGCTACACGAATAATGAGGATTATCCCTATGTATTTATACGATGATCCCATAATAGTTTTAGTATAATCTCAGTGTATGTAGATGATCTGAATGTGATCGGAACCCTGGAAGATATTAAGGAAGTAAGCTCTTACCTAGAGTCAGAGTTCGAAATGAAAGATTTGGGTAAAACAAAAAATTCTCTAGGCTTGCAACTTGAGCATGTCCCTGAAGGGATATTAGTGCATCAGTCAGCCTACACTCAAAAGGTGTTAGAAAGGTTCGGCTTTGAAAAGATATACCCTTCGAAAGTGCCGATAGTCAGGAGATACAGACCTAGAGAAAAAGGGGGAGGAAGTCCTAGGACTAGAATTTCCATACTTAAGTGTAATAGGAGTACTCATGTATTTGGCAAACTGTACTAGACCAAACATTGCATTTACCGTGAACCTATTAGTAAGGTATAGTACAGAACCTACCAAATGACATTAGAAGGGGATAAAGGACATCTTCCGATATCTCCAAGTAAGCAAAGATCTTGGTCTGTTCTACAAAAAGAACAAAGATCTGACTATGACTGGCTATGCAGATGCTGGGTACCTATCGGGCCCGTATACAACTAAGTCACAAACAGGCTATATATTGTTGTGTGGTGGAACTATAATTTCATGGAAATCGTTTAAGCCAAATCTTGTATCGACTTTGACGAACCATTCAAAAATCACAGCATTGTACGAGGCCTCACGAGAATGTGCATGGCTTCGACGGATGATTCACCACATCCAGCAGTTGTGTGGATTGAATACCGCGTAAACTCCCACTATTATCTATGAAGATAATGCATCTTGTGTTGCACAAGTGCAGATGAGTTGTGTGAAGAGTCATCTCACAAAGCATATCAACCCCAAGTTCTTATATTATCATGAATTGCAAAAGATAGATGAAATTAAAGTACTACATACTAAGTCATGTGAAAATCTTTTAGATTTATTCACTAAGTCACTTCCAACATCTAGCTTTGAAAGGTGTATATGTAGAATTAGAATGATGAGACTTAGAGAAGTGCATAACTTAGGGGGAGAATCTTTACGAACTCATTATTGAAACTTGATTACGAAAATCGAGTACCGAAAGAATAAATACTGGAGATTAAATGAAATTGGGTAGATTGTACTCTTTTTCCCTTAACGAGTTTTCCTGAAGTTTCTCGGTTAAGGTTTTTAATGAGGCAATTCGTACAACGCACCAGAACGTGTATCATGTACTCTTTCTCCAAAAAATTTTCCACTGGGTTTTGTGGAGTTTTGACAAAGCATGAACATATCGGATGAGTGTCCAAGGGGGAGTGTTGGGAATCTTGGGCCTGGGCAGGCTGGCCTTTCCCCATAGTGGGCTCATCATCCCTTAAGTCTATATATAGGGGGTCTCAATCATTTGTACGTACTGTTGATCAGAAGAGGAATAAAGAGCAGAAGAAGTCCCCCCATATCTCTGTGTCTCTTTTATTTTCTGTACGTGTGTGTGTATGCGATTCTCCTTTCTCTACAACGGTGATCATCAGATCGAACTCGTCGGCGGTAGTTGCATAACAGACCCTATGGCTACAAGGATGTCGTCAGGATCAAGCAACGTACACTTACAACGCGAGCCAAGCCGGAACAATCAAAGGCAGGGACAGGCCTAGGGTCTGGTGCTAGGTGGGCTGAAACACTAGCCCAGCCTAGCCCAGCCCAAGCCGCCCCATGTATGTAGGCCCAATTAGCACCCCCAAATGATCAAATCCTAGCCAGCCAACCCTAGCTCCCAAATCCCCCAAATTTTGCATCCTGCCGCCGTCCGCTGCCCCGACAGCTCAGCTGTGCCTGGCGCCTCCTCCCTTCGGCGGTCCAGCCTCCTCCTTCCGTCCCTGGTGCTCCGTAGTTCACCTGGCTTCGCCCGCCACCTCGATCGCTCGGCTACATGCCTGCGCCCACCGCCTGGCATCTAGCGCCTCCTCCCTCCGGCGGTCCAGAATCCTCCCTCCAGCCCCGCCGCCCCGGTGCTCTGCCTGGCTTCGCCCGCTGCCTCGACCGCCTGGCTGCGCGCCTGCACCCACCACCCGGCGCCTCCTCCCTCTGACGGTCCGACCTCCTCCCTCTGCTTGACCCCCCGAGGCCCTGAACCTGTGGTGAGTTGTGGAGTTGTGGAAATGCTAATGAGCTTGTGCTTGTGGAGTTGTGGAGAAGGACAATGTTTACACAATTACACTGGAATCAGTTTTGTACATGAGAATATGGGGTAGTTCATAGTATTATGCCTCTAAAATCTAAATTGAAAGTTGTTGACCGAGTGAATATGAGATAGTTCACAGTTTTGTTCATGAGAATATGAGATAGTTCATAGTTTTGTTCATGCAACGGCAAAACGAACGCGATGTCTCGGGCGGCTCCACCTCCCCCGCCGGCCTTCCCCTTCCCTCGCCCCCATCCGCCGCCTCCGACCACCATCACCCGCCCCCCGTTCTTCCTCCACCGATCCGGGAGCCGGGCTATCCCCTCTGCTACCTGGGGCAAGGAGGGGGATCTCCGGTGGACGGACGATGGGTTTTGGGTGTCTCTGCCTCCCCCGCCGGTCCTCCCTTTCACTGGCCCCACCAAGTCACCACCGGCCACCATTACCCGCCTCTCGCGCTTCCTCCACCACGCCAGGGGCCCGGCGGTTTTCAAGACCCGCAAATCTTCGTTGGTTGCGGCGCCCTACTTCCCCCCATCCAGATCCAGATCTGGATCGACTTGGGACGGGCCGACACCGTCGCCTCCGACCCGGCGCAAGCGGGCCTCAGGGGAGGTGTCGGAGGTCCCGGAGTCCTCCTCGGATGGCTCTCCAAGGCTAGGCAGAGCTGCCCTCTCGGTGGGAGAGGCCGGGGCGGCGAGCGCGGCGACGGCACCGGGGTTGGTGGGCGCGGTGGCAGCACCTGGGACATTGAGCGAAACCGGGCCGGTGGGCGCGGCCACATCAGCAGCGGCGGGGTGGACCGGTTCGGTGGGAGCGGCTGGGCTGGGGAGCGCAGCTTCACTCGGCTCGGCGGATTGTGGAGGGCTTCTGCAACTTCCGTCGACTCAGCAGGTGAGTTACTCCCAAATGCTCTTGCGGCCCAACAACCACCACCCTACTGCCATCAATACCGTCATCAAGACCTTCAAGACCGCCTCCCCTCGGCCACGGCTACTGCTACGTGATTCGGGGAGCAAAGCCAGCAGATCATCTCCAACAGCTCTTCCATCCTACCATGACCACCCCCCGAGGCAGCTCCACTGCTCCTCCCTCAGCAAGCCCGCTTTCAACGCCGAACTGCATAAAGGGAAAGGTCTTCTTTCCTCCCTGTCGCCTCGCCATACCCCTACTGCTCACCCACCTTCTGCGGTCGTCGTAGCTCAGCGCCCATCCCATCACCACGTCGCTGGAGGTCCTCCAAGTACTCCCCCTTCGTCGAGCAAAGCCGTTGGTTGCGGAGAAGAAGAGGGGTGGCAGAGAGTAATGAAGACGTATTGGTGGCGCCGTGAAGACCTTCAGCGATCTCGAGCTTCGCGTCAACGCCATTTCCCCAAGCAACTCTCCTCGGCAGGGCACCTCTCGTTCCTCAATAAAACGAGAGGTAAATGTTTCATCTGCCTTGCTCCAGATCACAAAGCCTCATCTTGTCGTGACCCTGTTCGGTGCCTCTCTTGCCTTAAAAGTGATCATCGAGCTGCTGCCTGCCCACGCCGGCTTCATCGACCTTCCTCTTTGAGTAGCAGGCCTCCACCACCAGCTAGCCGACCTCCGCTCAACCGAGGCCAACCAGTGACCATGGCATTCCTCGGTGCTCCTGACACCAGGCCAGAGGAGGACTACTGCGTCTTCAACAACACGCCTCGCTTGGCGTGGATTGTGCCGACCGGAAGCGGCCGCTGCAGGCCCGGCCTTTGGAGGAGGCCGTCGATCGAAGATAGTAAGGTTGCTGAAGCCGTTCGTCGACGTTTCGACCTTCGCCGCACCGACCTGGTGGTTTCTCACCATCACCCGGAGGAGTTCCTTGTCAAGTTTGATAGGAAGACTCACCGAGACAAGGTGCTCCAAGCCCGGAAGTTCAGGCATGAAGGTCTGGAGCTCCATGTCCGGCCTTGGCGTGCCGTCAGCCACGCTTTTGGTGCGGCCATGTTCTTCGGGGTGCGCCTCTGTCTAGAGGGCGTTCCGGTTCACACATGGTGCCCGGAGCTGGTGGAGCGCATCATTGGCCGGAAGTGTTCCCTTCAGTGCCTCGAATGCATCTCGGAGGGCAAGGAAGACACCAGAACGCTCAACGCGTGGGCTTGGACAGCTAACCCCAACACCATTGCTAAAGTGGTGTGGATCACCCTCGCCAACCGGAGCGGAGAGGCCACACATCCTACGGCGGAGGTGAACTCCAGCCCGCCGGACCGGTGGCGGCGCGAGCTCTCCTTCCGGGTCATCATTCACTTGGACTACATAGAGGATCACACTGCAGCTCCCCTTGATGACTTCATATCCGCGGCGGATTCCGTCCCCTATGAGCCGATCACCACCAGCCTTCCCTGGTGCCTCGAGGCGGTGGATGGCACGCCAGAGTCCAAGTCTGCGAAGCCAGAGGAAGGAGGTGGAGGCCACAAGGACCGTGCCCGGAGCCGGCCCCAACCTCCACGCCGCTCGGACGGCAACGAGCACCCCACACGCTTCACCCCGAGGCGTAAAGAAGATGGAGATGATGACCATGACGATCGCCACCATGGGGGAACCGTCACTCAACCAGGCAAGCCACCTCGGGTGGCGGCAAGCTCTGGGGAGGTTCGGGCCGCGACCGTGATCGGTCCCCCCGTCGCAGGCATGCAGACGGCTACTACAGAGACAATGGGCGCCATCGACCTGCGCTGATGGGAGGGGAGGTCCAGGCGGGGCCTTTCCCAACTGGCCCTGTCTGCTTCGCCCCACCACAACCCCACAAACCATCCCCGGTAGAGATCAAAGATAAGGTTGACAAGACACTACAAGACCTCTTCTCTTCCTACGCCAAGCAACTAAGAGAGACACTTTATCAAGTCCTCGGCAGTCTGACGCCTTCTAGCCCGGAGCAGTGGCTTGAGGGGAGGGATGATTGGCTCCGCAAGGCGGAGGCTTACGTCAAGGCGACAAACTCTCAGGCGGGCAAGCTTGGATTGGCCGGATCCTCACTACTCGCATCGCCTTTACAGGGACCTCCAGGGGTCGAGGCTACCCCACTCGCTGGTGGATCTCTGCTTCCCGAGGTCACGCCGGGAGGCTTGGCGGTCAGCACACCTCAACCGAGTGCCGCGAGATCTCCCCCCACCTCTATCGCAAGGGCTATTCCGTGTGGCGCACACCATTGAGCATGTTGGGTCAGTTAGCTCCCCTTTTCTGGGCCAAGACAAGGACTACACCGGGCTGGATACAGAGCAGAATCTCGAGCAGGGCACAGGGATAGTGCAAGCAAACCTTGATCAAGAAACCGCCGACGTCATGGGGCTCTCGGGTGCCGAGCTCAACACCTCAAGCAAGCGAAGCGGAGCGCTCCAGGTGGAGGAACAACTTTTCGGCAGACTGGAGGAGCCACTTCTTGCGGCCCCCTTGGTCAAGTCCACTCGGTCGGCGAGGAGGTTCGACCGCACGGCTGTCCGACGCAGTGTGCGTCTAGCTCAAAAAAGGCGCACCGGAAGCATGCTCCAAAGGGCACAAGAGACTCTAGCACACAAGTTGGGAACGCTGCAAGAAGGGGCAAATTTCAACGGAGACGCGCTGTCACACTACATGAAAGCTTTTGACGGCCCACTCAATCAGCAGGCCATAGCGGCTCTTTCCAGTCTGTTCAAGCTGGACTGTCTCCTTACAGCCCAAGTGGATGACTCTCTTGCTGACCTTGGAGGCCTTGCCATGATGGAAGGGGAAGGACCCCTGGACGCTACACCTCAAGCGGGCGCCTGTACCGGCATCCCCACGGCTGGTTCCGTGGCGGCCTAGACGAGAGGGTACCAGACAACGATGGCGACGACCACTCCTGCTATGTTAGATCACAGACTTGACCGCTTTTGCTTATCTGTCGCCTTCATTTACCCGTGTTGTAGCCTTTTGTTTTCTAGCTGGTGTCCTTGTAACAACCTTGGTATCAGTATTCAAGGATGCAATGCTTGTCGCAAGTTCTCCTGTGTCTCTCCTTCTACGCCCCTTGCTGCGAGCCTCCGTCGGTTCAACCGCCGATCTGATTGGCTACAACGCTTCAAACTGTCATCTTCTTTGCTTCGCGCTCGCCTTCTCAACCCTATAAGGGGGGAACAAGTCCGCCCCCACACTCGTCACTCACCGCCGTCGTCAACACCACCACTTACACCAATACCACCTCCGGCTGCTTTCTCCCCTCGTCTTGGTGGTCGGCAAGGACTTGTGCGGTCGCAACACAAGGGACCCAGAGGACCGACGAAGTTCGGTGTATTTTAATCATGAACGGTCAAACCTCGCCGTCATTCGCTTGGAACGTGCGTGGCCTCAACACACCGGCCAGACGTACGACGGTCCACGAGACTCTCTCTTCTACCACATGTCACATTGCATGTCTACAAGAAACAAAGCTGCAAGCAGTGGATCAAGGGTTAGCCTACTATTTGGGAGGACACAGGCTGCACAACTTCGCGCAGAGGCCAGCCTCTGGCACTCGCGGCGGCATTCTACTTCTTTGGAACGATGACCACCTTGTGGTACAAGACATTCGACTAGAGAGTTGCAGTTTGTCGGCCACGGTTCAAATCAAGGATTGTGGCACAGTTTTTCGCCTTACGGTGGTCTATGGCCCATCCAGAGATAGCGAAAAGCCGGCATTCCTGCAAGAGCTTAAGTCCCTCCGTCCGCCGTCGGCCACCAAGTGGCTAGTTCTCGGCGATTTCAACCTCGTCTACAAGGCGAGTGACAAGAACAAGGGTAACTTAAACCGAGCAAGGATGAGTCAGTTCAAGAGCATCTTAGACACCTGTGAGCTCAAAGAGATGCATCTGCAAAACAAAAAGTTCACTTGGAGCAACGAACGGGAGAACCCGACGCTGGTCAAACTAGACAGAGTCTTCTGTAATCCAGCTTGGGACATTCTCTTTGAAAACCACGTTCTGCACGCTCTGTCTACTTCTCTTTTGGACCACTGCCCACTTCTCCTTTCAAATGGCACTGGCCCGAGGCGGCCGACTACCTTCCGTTTCGAGAATTTCTGGGTTAAGGTGCCCGGTTTCAAAGAAGTGGTCCAACAAGCGTGGTCGCTGAACACCCATCATACGGAGCCGTACCATAGGCTTAGCCACAAATTGGGCACAACGGCGAAAGGGTTACGGGCTTGGAGTAAGAAGCTCTTCTCGCAGGCAAAGTTCCATCTTATCATGGCTCTTGAAATTATCCTCTGCCTCGATATAGCCCAGGAAAGCAGACAACTTTCGCCATCAGAAAGAGGACTAAGAGCAGGACATAAAAAAAGTGCTCTAGGGCTGGCAGTGATAGAACGCTCCAGGAGAAGGCAAAACTCCCGAATCACAAATTTAAAAGAAGGTGATGCTAACACAAAATTCTTCCATCTTAAAGCCAATGCAAGGAGGCGGAAAAACCATATTCAGCGGTTGCGCGTGGGGCAGGGTTGGGCGCACTTGCATGAAGAGAAACATGAGTGCCTACAACAATACTTTCAACACGTACTGTCCACACCAACTACGAGAAACTATGACCTGCAGTGGGGAGCGTTAGACATCACCCTCAAAACACGGGCGATGATCGAGCGGACCTTTTCGGGAGAGGAAGTTGCATCGCGCTGGCCCGGATGCCAAGTGATAAGGCACCAGGTCCAGATGGCTTTACGTTCATGTTCTTCAAAACTTGCTGGACTATTATCAAGGCGGACATCATGGCGGTCTTCCAAAGTTTCTTTAGCCTCAGAACGACGAGCCTCCACCTGCTGAACACAACAAACATCATTTTGCTTCCGAAGAAAGAAGGCGCCGAGAGTGCGGCGGACTACTGCACCTATCGACCTCATACACGGGGTAGGAAAGTGGATAGCCAAGACATTGGCTCTACGTCTGGCCCCACATCTACAAGCGCTCATATCCATTAATCAAAGCGCTTTTGTGAAAAGGAGAAGTATACAAGACAACTTCCTCTATGTTAAAAACCTCACAACAAGGCTACACAAATAAAAAACACCCACGCTATTCCTCAAGCTAGACATAGCAAAGGCCTTCGACTCGATGACTGGGACTATCTTCTAAATCTTCTCCAAAGAATGGGTTTTCCTCCGGATGGAGAGACGGATTGCGACTTTGTGGACGACGACCTCCTCAAGAGTCCTCCTCAATGGCATTCCGTGGCAAAGATTAGCCATGGTAGGGTGCATGCAAGGAGACCCGCTATCCCCTTTTCTCTTCATTCTGGCAATCGACCCTTTACAAAAGTTGTTTAAAACAGCAACGGATATGGGTCTTCTGGAACCCAACCGCGGCCATCTTCACATGCTCAAGACTTCGCTATACGCAGATGATGCGGCAGTTTTCATCTGCCCTACCACAAGAGACGTGCAATCCACTGCCAGCATCCTTCACCTCTTCGGGAATGCCTCGGGCCTTGAGACTAATGTACAAAAAAGCACGGTGGTGCCAATAGGGTGCGACCTCATTGACCTCGACACGCTTCTCGCAGATTTCCCGGCCAATCGTTCTAACTTCCCCGTTAAATACCTAGGGCTCCCTCTACACCTTAAAAAACCAAGGAGGATTGATTTCCAGCCTCTGCTAGACAAAGTTGGGCAAAGGCTAGCAGGCTGGCAGGGTAGGCTGCTCTCCTCGGCGGGTCGATCCACTCTGGTCAAATCAGTGCTGTCCTCGATGCCCACCTACTACCTCACTGCTTTCAAAGCACCAAAATCCATCCTCCGAAACCTGTACCGTTTAAGGAGGAGGTTCCTTTGGGTGGGATCAGAAGCGTTAACAGGCGGGAAATGCAAAGTCAATTGGGAAAGGGTGTGTCGTCCTAAAGAGCTTGGCGGCCTGGGGATCCTCAGTCTCTCTAGGTTTGCAAGGGCACTCAGGCTTCGCTGGCTCTGGCAAGAATGGAAAGCCGAAAACAAACCTTGGGTTGGGATGGAAATCCCTTGCGATGAGACTGACAGATGTCTCTTTGCGTCGGCCACCTCAATCACTTTAGGCAACGGGAAAAAGGCAAAGTTCTGGACGTCGGCCTGGCTCAATGGGACTTCCCCTCAGGATATTGCGCCGGAGATATATCGACTCTCCATCCGTAAAAATAGAATATCCACGCGCGTCAGAGGAAAACCTTTGGATCCAAGACATAAACCTTCAAGGCGTTACCCCGGATGGAACAGTCCATCAATTTCTTCGACTATGGGAAAGAGTCCATCAGATCACTTTGGACCCAGGGGCCCCAGACGAGATCATCTGGAAACATTCGTCAAAGGCCGAATACTCGGCAAAATCAGTGTATGCTCTGCAATTCCTAGGATCAACGACGACGGAGTTTCAAAGTCTCATCTGGAAAGCATCGGTGCCACCTAAGTGCAAACAATTCGCGTGGCTTGCAATTCAAAACAGACTTTGGACTTCAGACAGACTACAAGCGAGGGGTTGGCCAAATCAGGCTCTTTACCCCCTCTGCAGACAGGCCCCGAATCGCCTTGCATCCGTTGGCGAGTGCGTGTTCTCTCGCCGAAGTTTGGCACTCTATGGCGGATCGGGGGTTGGGCGCCACTTAGGCCGCTCTCCTGGCCGGTCTGTCATGACATAGAGGATTGGTGGAGGACTGTTTGCCACAGAGGTCATCTGCCGAGAAAGGCAACGTCCGGGATGGTTATCTTAATCTCTTGGGAGATCTAGTCAGAGCGCAATGCCAGGATATCTAAACATTGCTTCTCCTCGCCTTTGGAGCTGGTCTCTAAGATTAAGGAAGAAGGCAGAGCTTGGACTCTGGCGGGGGGAAAATGCTGGGAGCATTTATACCTTTGTAATTAACCTTTTAACCTTCTCAGGGCCTCGGTCCTAGTTTTGTTTTTTTGATCTTCTCTATTAATCGAAAAGGCAGCGCTCCTGCCAGTTTCAAAAAAAAAAATAGTTTTGTTCATGAGAATATGAGAAATGTTAGTGAGCTTGAAAAAGACTATATACTTGCTAGGATTTAGGCAATTCTCAAATTTCAATATGGCAATTCCCAAATTTCAATAACTAATTAGAATGATTTTACTCATGATGGTTTGTTGGACCAAATCTCTCTTAATTCGGTATTAATTCTGGCTAGAATTCCTTTTTTTTCAATGTCATTTATCTGTTTCACTGTAATATCAGTTGTTGGGTCAGTAGTTATATATATTTTGTTATGCTATAGTTTAATTGCAATCTAGTGAAACTTCAGACCTGTCCCTTATAAGTTAGCACCCCGATCGTTTCATTTCTGGTCCGCCACAGATCAAAGGCTAGTGGGCCTGCGGCTTTCAGTTGCTGACACCATCACCCCGAGCTGAAGCCGCGGGGGACCAGGGCTCAGGCTCAGGCTCAGGCTGGTGCGCTGCCTGCCGCTGCCACTGCCGGTCGCTGCTCTGCTCGCACCCGGATGTCATCAGCGCAGGTGCAGCACGGCAGTACGTGCATCCATCCCCTTCAACCAAGCAACAACCCCGTTGCAACTTACGAGAGCATCCATCCATGCATGCTCGGATGCTCCCTTCTAGCTGCACGCAAAATTCAGGCCCATCCTCACCGGGCGCGTGCGAAACTGTAATTTCTCGCCGCTTTGTGGTAACGACTGGTGTGACGAGGAGTGAGATGGCATATTCCCCCGAGTGTTCGTTACGGTTCGGCAATAATTTGCCACACTGCCGATCAAACAGCTCCTCGCCCATGGTTCCCCTTTGAGTACGTTAACCCCACCTCGCGCTTGTCAACTCCCATGAGCCGCACCAGCGTCACGACAACACAGGGAGGAGGGGATGTGACGTTACTTACTGCGCAGCGCAGCCGCGGTTCCGCACACAGAAAAATATCAAAACGTACACGGCCAATCGTGGGAAGAAAGGGACATGCATGATGCATGTAACAAGGCACAACAAAACAAGCTATAGAGAGAGAAAGATCAAAGCGAGCGAGTCGAATTGTGCAAGTTGCTCGCTCCGGATTTCTGTTTGTCCCCGGGAGCACGTCCCATCGTCACCTTCGTTTGTTCCGGAATGTCACGCCACGATTCCAAAACGCGCTCTTGTCTTCTCCGGCAGGCAGAGACCCAGGCCAAAACTGGTACGGCGCATGCATGCATGCACCCGTGAGGCACATCCAAAAGGATCATCTGGTCACAACTTTTTATAGCAGTAGCTAGTCTGCTGATGCCGCGAGTGTGAGTGAGATCGACGTGAAATGCTCAAATGCATGTGTGCCTCGCCGTTTGACCCCAGCAGTGGTTTCCTCTTTAATTACTTGGCCCTGTCTGGCGGGTGTCGGACGTCGCCGATATAGCCACTACTATAGAAAACGTTATCGCGAGCGGTTGAGCTTTCATCGCGAGCGGTTCAAAGACCGCTCGTGTTTTATACGTCTGTGATAACTGACGATTATCACAGATGGTTAAAAAACCGTCTGTGATAAGTAACAACACAGACGGTTCTAATGAAGTTATATCCATATATCACAGACGGCTATATTTACGATCCGTCTGTAATATCCAATATCACAGACGGTTCACAATTCTCACCATCTGTGATATATGGATATCACAGACGGGTCATAATTAGCACCGCTCGAAATATTCACATATCACGACGGTGATAATTATGAACCGCTCGTGATATCCATATATCACGCACGGCGATTTTTACGAACCGCTCAGGATATCCATCTATCACTGACGGCAATAGTTATGAACCGTCGTGATAGCTCTTCAAACATAACTAATTTAATTTTGATTTTCGCTAGCCTCAGGAATTGCTAGCTATACCATCTGAAAACAAGTAGGCAGAAAATAGATACATTACAGATGAATCAATCATTGACACTCAAAGTGATCATTTAACTCAAAATCAATTCGACACGAATATGTATCAAATATTGGCTAGCCTCAGGAGTTACAATTGAATTACAACTATTCAAAATGAATTACATTAATGAATCATTCAAGGTCGTTCAATGGTGTTGGAGTAGTGAAACTCTCAGTTGGCGCTAATGATATCCGTCATGATGAAGGTGCGAGCTTCCTCGAACATCAGAGATCTCTCTCGAACAAGTGAATCTAAATCTATATTGAAAATCAGAGCTAGCAACATGAAGTAGTAAGCATATATATGTAAATTTATAATTAGGAAATAATTATTGCGAGATTGACCAACCTCGGGATCCTCCAACTTAGCACTCATGAGAATCGCATATGATGGCAAGCGTAGAATGCACATTCTTACGCTTTTTTGCCGACACCGCAAAAATAGAATTACATATATAGGTATAGTCGATTCGAGATGCATTATTACTAAGTATGATAGAATTATTGTGTTGTAGCACGATCGGAAATCGCGTCTGTGATTAAATGTGGCGTTAGTTCCTTGTATAGCCCTCCTCGGCAATATAGGAGATGAGCGACCTACATGTTTCAAAAAGTTAACCTCGGCCATTTCAAGCGAAGGAAGACTACAATAGAGTTATGTATGGAGGAAATAAGCACACTGCCGAGTACTCCTCGCACAAGGGTGAAGTCGTGGCCTTTTTCATTAGGGAATCAAGGTATAGTACCGGTTCCTCTTTGGTATAATGATTGAAAGGACCAGTGGTGCCTACTCATGTATGTCGCTGAGTCATTAAACCTAAGTTCGTGTCACATATAAAGAACAAATGAAATTTGTATAGCAAGTAGTGAAGCACTTACTCGTTGTAGGGCACCATTATGTAGTCCTTGTCGCTTTGAGCAAGCAATCTGTGCGTTATGTATTTCTCGACGAGGATGCGTCGCCAAGATGGTTTGCTCAGAGACCACGTGTGGCCGAGGAAACCCAGGTTCTTTTAATCATGGGCATTTTTAATCATGTATCTATACATAAGCAATGAGTTGTTATATTCGGTATTACGTGAATGTAGAACTTGATTGTACACACTTACGATGTCCAAAGATCGTAGAAGTGAGGCATCAAGGGCTTTGAGGTTGAATAGGTCGAATAAGTCGTCGAAGCCCACGACGAAGGGGGCCGGCTCGTGGAGGAAATAGTCCTCCGTGTATCTGACAATGATTCCATCAGCGCCATGGTAGTTAGGATCGCGATCCTACTCTTAGAGTCTTACGATTCTACGAACCCACGACAGCCTGTCGATCCGAGTCTCACTGTCGATCCGATCCTACTCAAGGTAGTTAGGATCGCGATCCGCTCTTAGAGTCTTACGGTTATGCGAACCCACGATACTTATCGATCCTACTCGTAGAGACTTAGGGTAATTTTTTTAGAGGCGGGCTTTGCGATATTTTGTTTTAGAGCAAAATTTGTTGATATTAATTTCTGAGAATGAAACTATAAATAAACAAGGAGCGTGCAAAATATTATATCAGTGTGGTAATGCTGTTCTCCTGAAGTTCAGAACTATATCACCCATCATGTTAGAACCATTATGCTTTTCTGCTGTGTGATAAGAAGTGTTTTGCCCCTTTTTTGGTAATAAGTAAGTGGTAAACCTTATAAGAATCATACAAACTTATAGTATAGATGGTAAATATGTGTATTTTTACAAATCCGTAGAATCGCCGATTCTACGATTCGATACTACGATTCGATCCTACTGGAGGCAAATCGATCCGACTCGGGATCTCGACTCTGACTACCTTGATCAGCGCACCCTTTCTCTTTGGTCTTGTGCAAGTATCAGGTATGCAAACTCTGACAACCTAATCCAGCGTAGGCCAATACTGCGGTGGTCGCCAACGGACTTCCGAAAGAGTATTTCTTAGGGTTAGGAGGGGGAAGCGCCTTAATGTTCTTCAATTTTGATTTGTCCTGAACGACTTGCCCGCTACGCGTCCTCCTGTGAGACGACTCGGGAACCGAAATGGAGGCACGCTTTTTTTGTTCTTTCGGTGTCTTCTCCACGGGAACCGATGAGGCGGGCTTCTCAAGCGAAGGTTGAGGTGTAGTCATGGAGGGTCCTGTTGGAGAGGCATGGTCGTGCCGAGATGGTTGGGGTAGAGTCATCGAGGTTGAGGCGACCTGCAGGTCGAGGCGATGTTCTTCTTGGGTCTGTTGAGAGGCATGGTCGTGTTGAGATGGTTGGGTTGGAGTCATCAAAGGTTAAAGCGACGCTGCAGGTCCAAGGCGATGTCCTTCTCGGGCCTTTGGATAAAGCGCATACCACGGCATCCCCTAGTGTTCGATGTAAATCGCCGCGAATCTGCAGCGGGACGGCCTTAAAATTGTCATGTACCATGTCCACCTGGACCCTGGCGTAACCCTACGCCACCTGGGCACCGTGCTGCACTATCCCTTCCATGCATGGATACGCCACCCCACGCCCAGCCTCAATAGACATCCCAACCATCCTCACTTGGAGTGTGCAGTGCGTCGGCTCCTACAAAACGATACGCAATTAGCTAAGGCGTCCTATAGGTCTATCTTTGGAGGATTCCAGAGATGTACATTACCTTGATGTCGTCGATAGGTAATTGGACATCATCATGTTCATAATTTTGCGTGGACGCAACGCTACTCCGATGTTGAGGAGGGCTGGCTTCCGAAACAACGGGGGCGGCTTGCGACTGGTTGAGGAGTAGGAGTTGATTCACTTGGTCCTGCAATCTTGCTATCTTTTCTTCAAATTTTGCAGTAAGCACCTGTTCTCTTTCTTTAAATTTTGTAGTAAGCACATGTTCCAACTTTGTGTCGTACTCGGCCTTGGATCTCTTCCTGCTCCTATACGTGCAGTAGTCGTCTGGGAATCCATCCCTCCAAGATACGTTAACCCCTTTGCCTCGTGTGCGACCCGGGTGCTCCTTGTTTCCCAGAGTCATAGATAGTATATCCTTCTCCCTGTCTGCTTGGAAGGAGCCTTCGGAACATGCGGAACTCAATTCTTGCTGCAAGAGGTCATCATGTTATTATAGAGATTGTGAAGTTATGGACTTATTAACAACTAGGTAGTTCGAAGACATATTTACACACGGTTGGCCACATCTGAGTCCGCGCAGTTTGTGAAAGAGATTTCGCGAAGGCGTGGTGATGCCCTCGCTCTTAACCAAGAGAGCGCGCTCGTCTGTGATCTCGGCAAATGGCCTTGTTGCGTTCGTCCTCCCGCCCATTGCGGTTTTACCCGCGTACCAGCGGTGCCGAAGTTTGTGGGGTGAGTGTTCGATGTCTGCGGAGAGCCTTGTGCGTCGCACTTTCCTCAAGAAATTCAAGGCGTCGTCTTCATTTGCACAAAGGCGTCTCATATATCCCGCGACAAGAATTTATACGCCGTGAAGGGCGTTCGACCGTGTTCACGTGCTTTGTGACAAGCACGCTCTTGAAGGTCCTCCACGCCTTTCCAATCGAGCAACGCTGCTGTTCCACGCGCGCCAAGTCCGCAACCGAAAGTGAGCGATTTTAAAACCGCCCCACGGTGGCGTCTCCGAACATCCGACACGGTGTCCCTCGGTGTGGTGATGGGGACCCGTTCCCTTCAAGTATCCCGCACACGGTCCGGAATCTCGCCGCTGCTTTGGGGGGACTCACAGGGATCCCATTGGCATTGACCTCCGTGAAGGTCATTAGGCCTGGAGGAATTTTCGATGTTCCTCTGTCATCTCGCGTACGTACCACTTTCCTCGGAGATCCAGACGCATTCGGCGACGTCGATGACGGTGGCGAAGACGGTGTGGACGCCATGTCGCTTACTTGCTATCTATATATGCACGAAGCAATATGCGTAAGCTCTAACCGACCAGATTCAAGCAGATGTACTCAACTTAACCGAAAATGATGCACAAATGTAATATATAAAGAAGGATTGATGGTAGTTTGTGCTCTCAGAAGGAGAGTTGCGAAAGAACAAGTCTTTGCCATCTCAATCCTATTGTCTATACTCTTCATTAAATGAATATGATAGTATAAATTAAAACTATGAGCTCTAAACAGTACTTTGCTTAACTGTCAAATGATCTCAACTGTTACCGAAAATGATCTTAACTATCACATTCAATCTCAGTATAAGACAAAAGTTCATCACAGAGCATGTCAACAAAGCCCCACTGATCAATTTGAGTTCACATATTATCAAAGTCACATCACAGACGGTTCGTCAATACAATAGAGCTCAAGAATGAACTAACAGTATATCAAATTGACAATAGCATTCAACCGTCTGTGATAACTAGCATTCAACCAAAAGTTAGAAATTAACAGTATATCAAATTGACAGTAGCAAGTAATACAATAGAGCTCAAGAATCAACTAACTATCACATTCAATCTCAGTATAAGACAAAGTTCATCACAGAGCATGTCAACAAAGCCCACTGATCAATTTGCAATATCTTTAGTACTCACAGAGAGGATTACTCATAGAGAGGATGTCGCACAACAATTCACGGTGCAAGGAGGAGGCCGGTGCAGGGGAGGAGGCCGACGCGGGGAGGAGGGAGGCGCGGGGAGGAGGACGGCGCGGGAAAGAGGA
Source organism: Ampelocalamus luodianensis (assembly GCA_036346255.1). Lineage (NCBI taxonomy): Eukaryota > Viridiplantae > Streptophyta > Magnoliopsida > Poales > Poaceae > Ampelocalamus > Ampelocalamus luodianensis. Next base: position 52,997,356 of record CM070633.1, read on the forward strand.
CGGCGCCGAGAGGAGGCCGGTGTAGGGGAGGAGGACGGCGCGGGGAGGAGGCTGGCGGAGGGGAGGAGGCCGGTGCAGAGGGAGGAGGCCGACACGGGGAGGAGGCCGCGCGTCGAGGCGGAGGCAGCGTCGTTGATGAAGGGGCGGCGGCGTCGGGTCTTACGGCCGGGGAGGTGAACGGGCGAACCCTAGAGGAGCCGAGAGAACGCGCGAGAGCCTAAGGGGCGCGGGAGAGGAAGTGACAAGTAAAGAGCAAAACCCTAGCGGTGCGCCTTTTTATAAAAAGGATATCACAGACGGCTCTATTAAAGCACCGTGCAGTGATAAGATATCACGCGGTTCCATTAAATAAGCGTCTTTGATATGGAGGATATCACGAGCGGTTCTTTAATGGAACCGCTCGTGATATTGAGGATATCACGAGACGGTTCGTAAATAGAACCGCTCGTGATGTGAGTATATCAAAGACGGTTCTCCTTACTAACCGCTCGTGATATGGAGGATATCACGACGGTTCCACATGGAGTCGCTCAGATAAGTTCAACACGCAGCGGTTAGTCTTACTAACTGCTCAGTGATATACTCATATCACGCACGGTTGGGAATAAGAACTGCGTGATATGCCACCCTATAAATATAAAGACCGACTGCAGACACCTTCGCCTAGCGCCTCTAATCTCTTCTTTGGAATAAAGGGGCTTGAGAAGCTTTGCTCTGTGTTGGCTGTAGGAGGCTTGTTTATTTTGCTTACCTTGTTCTTGGTTGTGGGTTACCCTAGCAACTTATGGCTATTTGGCTTGCATGCTTGCTTTGTAAGGCTTGGCTTTGGTGGTAGCTCTCGGTTTGGGTGTTGTGAATGAGTGTTTTGTTTCGGCTGTGGGTGTTTTCTGAGTGGGATAAGCTTATGGGGGAGGTACATTTCGACTGTGGCTCTTCTCTTGCCCTGTTCATTTAAGTCTCACATTGCACTGTGGCCTGAAAGAGAAGGACAGTGAGGAATCTTGTGGGATATTAGGAATTTTCGTCCTGAGCTCCGAGGGTAACGATCTTTAACTCTTTATATTTGCTCTAGGTTTATCTTTAATCAATTTTAGTGTATTTGGTTAATAGGAGGAGTAACGTATTTTGCAGTTTATTAATATAATTTAACACTACTAATTGTTACGTGTGTAGCGTAGATGGACCGAAACTGGATATACGGTGCGAACCGTATGAGTGAAGAGTACATTAATGGCGTGATTGCTTTTAAAAGAGCCGCAGAGCAGGATATGCTGAATAAGGGGATAGAATTTATGTATTGTCCATGCATTGATTGCGGTAATCTGAAGATTTTTAACAACCCGGCGCAGATCGTAGGGCACTTGATTCGAAGGGGTTTCAAAAAAGGGGGATTGGATCATATACCCTCCCTAAAATTCAGGATTTCAGGATTTACCCTCCCACCTCAATGACATGTGGGGTCACCGTAGGTCAATGACATGTGGGCCAGGTGGGTAAATCCTGAATTTCCATCTAAGAGGAGGGTATATGATCAAATTTTCCTTCAAAAAATGGTATACATGTTGGACCAGTCACGGTGAAGAGCAGATTATACAGGAAGTTAATAATGATGACATCGTCGAGGAAGTCAACGATATGCCGGATGTGGACTGTGTTTTTTATGACGATAGGTCGTACGATGACAATCTGGATCAGATGCTACGCGATGCAGAAGGAAACTACAGTGAGAGAGAATTTTGTAAATTCGAGCGCTTAATGGATATTGATGTGTACCTAGCACCATTACTGGATGATCTTGTGACACTGTGGAACGAAGGGGTACAAGTATGGGATGCGTACAAATGAGAGAACTTCTCTTTACGCGCCATGTTGTTCTGCACTATCAATGATTTTTCTACCCTTGGTAACCTGTCGGGCTTCAGTACGAAAGGAGCCAAAGCCTGTCCGCACTGCTTAGATGCTACGGATAGTGTATGGCTGAACAACTCGCGCAAAACTGTGTATATGCGTCACCGTAGGTTCCTTCCCAGGAGTCACCCATACCGCAAGATGAAGAAACAATTCGACGGAAATAAGGAGGACAGTTCAGCTCCAAGGGCTTTTAGAGGAAAAGAGGTCTATGATATGGTTAAGGATATCGATGTTGTGCTTGGGAAGTGATGTAAATTAAAAACCCGTCAGAAGAACATTTGGAAGAAGCGGTCAATTATTTGGGACTTGCCTTATTGGGAGCACTTAGAAGTTCGTCACTGCATCGACGTCATGCACATGGAGAAGAATGTATGTGAAAGCTTGATTGGTCTCTTACTGAACATTAGTGGCAAAACAAAGGATGGTGTTAACGCACGACGTGACTTGGTTGATATGAGCATAAGGACCGAGTTAGCACCGAAAGAGACCGGTAAAGGACGAACATACCTTCCACCAACTTGCTACACTATGTCCAAGGCCGAGAGAAATGAATTGTGTCAAAGCTTGCATGGTGTCAAAGTCCCGTCTGGTTACTACGCTAACATTAAGAAACTTGTTTCTATGCAAGATTTGAAATTAATTGGTATGAAGTCTCATGATTGTCATGTGCTGATGACACAAATACTTCTTGTTGCAATTAGGGGTATCTTGCCGAACAAGATCCGAGTGGCAATCTTGTGGCTGTGTTATTTCTTCAACTCAATTGCTCAGAAGGTCATCGATCCCGAAGGACTAGATGCTCTACAGGCCGAGGTGGTGACGACTCTATGTCAACTTGAGATGTATTTCCCTCCGTCATTTTTTGATATCATGGTCCATCCCATTGTTCATCTTGTGAAAGAGATAAAGATATGCGGTCCTGTGTTCCTACGTCATATGTACCCGTTCGAGAGGTATATGGGAATTCTCAAGTCCTACGTACGGAATCGATCTCGACCGGAGGGCAGCATCATCGAAGGTTATGCAACCGAAGATGTCATTGAGTTCTGCGTCGACTACATGGTTCAGGTGGAACCGATAGGTGTGCCTCTATCTCGTCATGAGGGAAGGATGGATGGTATCGGGACCATCGGAAGGAAATCAATCACTCCCGATCTCGATACGTACGCTCAAGCCCATTTCACGGTCTTGCAACACATGACCCAAGTGTCCCCGCACATCGGCGAGCACAAAGACATGGTACGCCAACGAGAATCCGACCGGTCGGAGGTTTGGATCACGAGAGCACAACCGTCGGTTCAACGAATGGTTAAAGGTGCGAATCATGACCGGAGGTCATCAAATGATGATCTGTTGCTATGGTTGGCAAAAGGGCCACAATTTACAATTGTCACATGGCAAGAATATGACATAAATGGGTACACATTTTATATGGCGGCTCCAGATAGGAAGAGCACTGATCCGAGCAGCGGTGTCCGCATAGATGCATTCGATGCCGATGGGTCGAGGAGCTCGTACTATGGGCAAATAGAGGAGATATGAGAGCTCGACCACGTGCTTTTCAAGATCCCCTATTTCGGTGTCGTTGGGTCCATCTCCACGGTGAAGGCCGACAAGCACGCGCCACTACCGTGGACCTCGATCGTGTCGGATACAAAGACGAACCATTCGCATCAAGCTAACCAAGTTGTTCAAGTCTTCTATGTAACCAACGGCAAATAAGAAGCGTCACGTAGTTCTTCATGGAAAAAGAAGGATTGTCGGAGTTGAGAATATAGTGGACGAGGAAGAATACAATCAATTTGACGAGTTGCCTCCTTTGGAGACGGCATCGGGCTCGAGGAAGAACCATGAGGAAGCTAGCTATATGCGTCGATCATCATGAAGGACTATATTTTAATTAAGAAATTACTCCATTGTAATTAATTTATTCCATAACATCATGTGTTATGAACATGTAATCTGTTGTACGTATATTTTGATGTCAACGTGGAATTGTAATCACTCCTGTCCTTGTGGACCATATATTTTGGTGCATTAAAAATTCATTTAATTTAAAAAATAGTCCAGCTGCACCACCTTTCTAGAAACCTAAAAAACTAAAATTTTATGGTAAATAGTCCAACACCTTTGCAAAGAAAGCGGTATACTCATGCACGATCCTGCGATCGTCATCTGCGAGAAGGCAGCGAGTCGCCCCACCCTTCCACACCGCATCGGTGCTCATGCACGGTGGCCATCCTCCGACGGCGCCACACCCGCCCGATGGCGACCTTCTTCCCACGCCGCCGCTGGACCATGTCCGCGGCGAGCCTCGCACCGCCTGCACTCCGGTTGGTCTTGGCCGCCTCGCACGCCGCCGGTCGGCTCGTCCTCGACCCGGTGATGTATTGCTTCCCAACGTTGCGCGCCTCGCCGGCCGTGTAGAGGAGGAGACCGAGCACGAGGCGCGACCTTGTGGCGGCCACGCCGCCGCTCAAGAAACATGAGGTCGCTTGCATGTCTTGGGGCGCCAAGACAAGCCCGAGGCCGACGATGAAACAAGCCCTCGGGTTGCGGCGCCGCGGTGGTTGACGATCTGCGGTAGCGCTCGTTGTCCTGCCACTTCATCGCCTCCTCTCGCTCGGCGCCACGCGCCTCCCCAGCGCGTTCCTTGGACACCTTGTATAAGGCCTTGCAACTCCAATATACGTACATACGAAAGTCAAGATGTTAGAATAAATAGTAGTACGTACGTACGTATTTTGTAGGTATAAATATGTACGTTTGTTAATCGTAAGCTGCATAGGTCCTCCATGGGTGAGAGAGCTCGCGACCACGGCCGACGATGTCGACGACGACATCGTGAGAAAGAGCGCGATCAACGACCTCCTCGCCTTGGTGCCGCCATCATGCTCGCATGCTCACCTTGGCGATTCTTTGCGACGTACTCAAAGCGTGAGGCGAAGAGCGATGAGAGTTTAATCTTGGTGAGTTATTAATTACGTCTTATAAAGAACTAGGAGTAAGCGGCGTGCGAGGCGAAGAGTCGACGGTTGTGCGATGGTGAGATGAAGAGACATATCGCGCGGGAGGCGAAGAGGTAGAAAATATCACGAGCGGTTCTCCTTTGGAACCGCTGCGTGATGATAATATCACGAGCGGTTCTATCATGGAACCGTCAGAATTATAATATCACGAGCGGTTCTTTAATAGAGCCGCTCGTGATACTAATATATTACGAGCGGTTCTAAAATTGAACCGCTCGTGATATTTTCAACCATATCACGAGCGGTTTGTAAATAGAACCGTGCGTGATGTGAACTATATCACGAGCGGTTGAATATAGAACCGCTCGTAATATACTAGTATCACGAGCGGCTCTATTAAAAACCGCTCGTGATATTATGGTTTCTGACGGTTCCACGATAGAACCGCTCGTGATATTTCCTACCTCTTCGTCTCCCGCGATATGTCCTTCATCTCACCATCGCTTCGACTCCGATGATTTGCGTCTCTTTGTCTCACGCTCAATTTATTCCTTGTTTTATATAAAAGGATCATCCGCCATTGAAGATGATCATCCCACACACTTATAAGAAAATGTAAATGGCCGCCTCTTCCTTGTCGCCGGCATTGATAGCCTTCGTCGCATTGCACGAGCACCTCTCTTGTCGTATTTGAACCGTCTTCTGAGAAGAACATTGTTTCAACGGTGTTTTCACTCCTCTGCCACGAGAATTTGCCGAGCGGTGACGGCCACCTTCGTCGTCTTGACATCCTCCTCCACCGTGTCTTAGGGTGATCTCCCACTTTCGCGAGTTTATCGTGTCGTCGACGTGGTCCTCAAAATGAGGTTGCACATCTCCAAGAGGCTTGCCGTGACTTAGCTGCGTTATCGAGGCGACAGCGGCCCGAATCCATCGGCCGAGACCCCGAAGCAAGGGAAGAGAGGCTATGGGCTCAATACTTCTTGATTTCTGAAGACGATGGTCTTGAGGAGACACTCGAGCAGCGCGTCGTGAGTGGGCGCATTTCGGCTTCGTTCATTGGCGATCGAGAACCGTCCGATGTCGACGCCGTCGCCTATGAAGTATTGAAGAGCGAGATAGCGACTTACCTCCGTCACTAGAAAGACTTTATTTACAAATTTTTGGTTTCTACCTTTTGAAGAGTGTTATCTTTTCTTAATCTTTTTGTTTAATTATATCGAGACGCTTTAATCTTTTTGTTTAATTATGTCGACGTGTGATCTTTTCTTAATCTTTTTGTTTAATTATATGACGACGGTTTGTAAAAAAGAAATGTCAGTGATAAATCGATATCACGCAGCGGTTACGATTACCAACCGTCAGGATACTACTGAGCGGTTTGTAGAATTAACCGTCAGGATACCTGACGATTCTTATTAGGAACCGTCTGTGATAATTCACAGACGGTTCCTAATAAGAACCGTCTGTGTTGAGGAATAAGAACCGTCTGTGATAATTCACAGACGGTTCCTAATAAGAACCGTCTGTGTTGAGTAGCTATCACAGACGGTTCCAAAAGGAACCGTCTGTATAAGTTTAACACAGACGACTCCTTTGGAACTGTCTGTGATGAGGCGTCCAGCCTGACATGTTTTATAGTAGTGAGCCCATCACGGCGTGCGTACGCTTCCCTCTCTTCGCCTGTGCCGAACCATGCAATTTTGCGGCTGCCGGCCGCGAGTGTGTGGTGCGGATACTACTATCTTTTTCTTGCGTCATGCAAATGCAGATGAAGTGTGCAACACATCTATTGGGCAGCTAGTAGTCTACCCTTATAGTTGAATGAAGCACCAGCCAAGGAAAAACTTGCGAGCTGCTACTGTGTAGCCGTCTAGGTCGTACGCAAGATGCACCCACCGATGACCTATCTTCCTCGCCAACCAATTAATCATATCTCTGAATTTCATCCATGGCCCCACCAAGAATCTTTACTCGGATCTATGGAGCAAATGTTTTTCTATTAGAACAAGTTCATTCTACTCATCAACTCTGAGTAAAATCCCAAAATACCTATTAACTACAACATCGTCCATGTTTCTCCCTTGAACTGTCAGAACCGATGACAAAACCCACCGCACAGAAAAACTCTATTTGCCGAGCTTGCATCTGAAAATGCATGCCAATATGACGTACATTTGAAGCGCACAGCTCTATGCTAATGGCACAATGTGGGGGCAGCTAGAGGGATAACTATTTAAACATTCTAGTTGATGTAGTATAGGATTGCTGTGCCTTGTTGGACGGGAGGCAAACATGACAAAAAGGACTAGCTCACTAGCATGTAACAGAAATAAAGCCATGACTGAAATTTTGACGCTACTTCACAGAGACACGAACCGACGGAACATCCAAAGAATCCAGCTTTTAGGATGCATCGTTTTCGGGGACGAATTCTATAGTCGCACACATTGATTAAAGAACTCGTAGTCTTTTGTGTCGAAGGGATTCGATGGGGATTCGGGGAAACTAAAATATGCAATTGAGTAGATAAAAAAAGAGAGGAGGTCCTCCCAAACCAAAAGCCGCGACTACTTTTTCCACAGTGACGAGCTAATTGAAAACGATCTGGGTCACCATCTGCATAAATGGGACACAGAATCTTCGGTGATTATATTAAGTTACAAAAGTTACTACCTACAAGAAGAAAAGTCTAATACGCCCCTTGCTCTTCGTTGAATTCCGACCAAACAATACCTCGCTTTGAATTTGGACCTCTATTTCTCTAAATTATAATATGATCCTTCTGCGCACCTACGGTCAAACATAGAATTTAGAGAAAATTTCCTGTGCGCCACTAAAATTTACCCTATCCGGCCACTAAAATAATTGTGATTCCTCGCCGAGTTTTAGTTTTCATCTATTTTGCGCCACTTCCATCAACACACCGTGAACTCGCTGTAAGTTATGGTGGAAAAGACTATATTACCCTTCTCCCCCTTTTGCTCTCAGCTTTTTTCTCCCTATTCATGTCTCCATTTGTTCGAACTAACTAGCCAGATCCAAAACGGATCGAAGAAATCAACCAAAAGATATTGATTGAAACAGAAGTAGTGGACTTGGGAGGCTACTACGATAGAATCAGGGCATGTTTGGAACGATTTTGGCTTCTCGCTCGGAAAAGCTGGAGGCTATTCCAAACGGTAGGCTTTTCGTACTGGCTTTTTTCGAAGCCGGAAGTTGCCTATAGCGCGAGAAAGCCGAAAGCCATAAGCCGTTCGCGGGGAGCTTCCTGCGGCTTCCCGTTGCCCCGTTCCGACTTTGCCCCTCCACTTGCGGGTTATTTACCAACTTTATGCCACTGAACAAAACCCCCTCCCCACCACCCCCTACCCGAACCCTAACCCTAGCTCCCGCCCACCCCCGTCCACCTCTCCTCCTCCCGCCCCGCTGCCTCGCCACGCCCTCTTCCTCTCGCCTTGCCCCCGTTCTCCCCTCGTCCCCACGCGCCGTAGTGTGCTCCTCCCTCGGCGCCTTTGCCCGGCCGTGCAGCCCCCCTCTTCCCTCGGCTCCTCCTCCTGTGTCACCGCCCGCCCCCATCCTCCTCCCCTAGTATCGGCGTCGCTCACCTCCTCCCCTCCGATGCTAGCGCCTCCTCCCTCCTCTTACTGCCCCGCCATCGCCATTATCGTCATCCTCTCACGACACCGCCATCACCAGCCCCAAACTACTATGCTCCTCCTCCCCACCCGGCACCACTCTCCTCCACCTTCCCCGCTGTCGCCTCTGTTTTTTCCCATTGTCTCTTTTTTCGTGGTAAATTAATTATTGTGTAATAATTATTTATTGTAATAATTATTCAATGTAATAATTGTTTTTTAATAATAATTTATTGTAATAATTATGCAATGTAATAATTGTTTTTAATAATTTTTTATTGTAATAATTTTTTATTGTGTTCATTTATGTAATAATTGTCGTTAATTATGTTAATTGCAGTTAATTGTGTTAATTATTGTTAATTGCGATATGTTGCTTTAACTGTGGTATATTGCGTTAATTATCGTTAAATGCGATCAATTGCAATAGTCGTCGTTAATTGCAGTTAATTATCGCTAATTGCGATAGTTGTTGTTAATTGCTGCAATTCTCGTTAATTGTGGTAGTTGTCATCAATTGTGTTAATTGTCGTCAATTATGTTTGTTGTCGTTAAATATTGTTAATTGCCATCAATTGCGTTAATTGACGTTAAATGGTATCAAACAAATCATTACTTGTCTCAGGGGCATTTCAAATATTTTTCATCTCAGAAGCTACAGTTAACATACCTAAAAGCCAGACAACCAAACACCAAACCTCTTCAACTTATCCGGCCAACCCTACAGCCGTTCAGCCCAGCCAAAAGCTGTTTTTTAGGAAAGCTACAGCCGCACCAAATAGGGCCTCAACGGTGGCCATAAACCCCAACCCTAGCAGGATCCTCAATGTCAAACTCGACGCAATAGTAGTCGTGGAAACTAATGTACACATCGCAGCTCTAGAGCTTAGTGTTTGGACATCAGCGACGCCACGATGCCCCAAATGAATGAGACGCACAACACGGGGAAGGAGAACAACACATGCGCCGGCCGCCACCGTCGGAAGCCTTGGGTGGTTTGATGCCGCGTGTAACATCATAATTTTCGCGTCTTTTTGAAATTTTCAAAATAAAAGGAACCAATTGAATTTTTCTTGAAATAATTAAAACTTAATTTTAAATTTCAGAAATTAAAACAATTTAATGTGAATAAACCAAACTTCAATTAAATTCAAAATTATTTTATTTGTTTGAGTTCCTCTGTTTCCAAGTTATTTTCTTGTTTTCCAAGTTCTTGGTTATTTCTTGGAGTTCAATTTAATTTATTTCTTTTCTATTTTCCCCAAAATTTCTTTCCTTGTTGAAAATTTTAATTTTAAATAATTATTTTAAAAGTGTTGGATTTCTTTTGGAGTTTTTGCGATTATTTAAATCCAAGTCTGAAATTCAAATCCAAATTCCATCGTCTCATTTCAAACATAGTCTCCAAATCCAAATTCAAATTTAGTAATTTGAATTTTTTTCGTGAATTCTCTCTTAGGCCGACCTGGGCTGAGCCCAACTCTTTTTTTCGGCCCACTTTCTTTTTCCTCTCTGTTTCCTTGCTCTATCCCTGCTCCTACCAAGTCGAGCGCCAAGCAGCGCCACGCCTTAGCTGTTCCCTGCACCAGTGCTGCCCTGGTCGTGCGTGCTCTACCGCCCGTGCCCGTGCCTCACCGCGCCACGCCAGCCTACGCGTGCGCCTCGCCACGCTCGACCTTGCCCAGGATGCGCCGCTCATGCCGTGCGCACCCCGACCGTGTGCCCTTGTCTGCGTGAGATCAAGGCCACCATTACCGTGCCTACATTCATGCCGCCATCATCACTCCTCTCAAGTGACCGTTTCCCATCCGCGTTCATGCACATTGAAGACCTGAGCCGAAACCGTCGCCGCTTCCTGTCGTGCTCGCACCCTCTCCTTAGCCCCTCCCCCTCTATAAAATGAGCACCATGGTCACCTCGCCCTCCTCTTCGTTTTGCTCCAAACCCCACCCTCTAACTCGTAGTTGTTCGGCTGGAACGCCGATTGTCGCTGCCTTCTTCCCCAACACCGGCCGCCACCCCGCCTCGTGCTACTGCCACATAGGTGAGTTTCTACCTGGCCCAATTGTGTCACATCGTGTTCCCGAGGCCGAGGAACATTTACCCTCAATTAATTTCACGTTTTCCGCAGAGGTTCGCCGGAATCGGGCCGTCTTCTTCGCCTCCAGCCAAGCCGCCACCACCGGTGAATTTGTCACCCTCAGTGAGCTTCTCCTCAATTCCTCTCGCCCGTAGCACCACCTCGACCGCCTCTATCTTTTGCCCCATCTTATTTCCTCCGTTGCGTCACCGTTGAAAGCTGCCATCGTTGGCCCTGTCTTCTCCAACGCCCATTGCCGCTGCCCCGCCTCCTCGGACCACCTCCGACTCCCCCGTCTGTGTCAATGCATTCCCTATGTCCGTGCTATGCTCATGCGCATGCCACCCTCCCCGATGCACCACCACACAGTTAGCGCCACCGTGTGCCCGTGTAACATTGCCACCGATGCCCTGGTGTCACTCCGGCCGCGCTGGTGCCACCCGCGGGTAGGGAACCTCGCCGGGTTTCATTTTGGCCCTCACCGACCGCTCCCACACCACCGCTTGTCAGCGCCACCATGTGCCCGTGTCGCGTCTGCCCATGCTTTGTTCTTCCTCTGCTCTGGCTTTTCCTCTCTCTCAATGACTGGTGGACCCCACCTGTCATACCTTCTCTCTTTCTCTCTTTCTTTCACTAGCAAGTGGGCCCCAAATGTTACTTATGTGATTTATTCATTCAAAACCAAAATAGAATATTCTCAGGAATATTGCTCTTCTTTTCAATTTCCAGGAATTTTCAATTCCAATAAACTTCCGGATGTTCGTTCTCCTTCATACGAATTCTAATTCTGTCGATTCTTGTTCCTAAATTTATCTAAATTTTTAATATCTCTATCAGTACCTATTTTATAGTTTTTGGATTTTATTTGGATTTATTGTTATTTATTCATCTCATTTTGTGCGTATAAAATCCGGTGTTTCCGAAGCCTTCTTGGACCAGTCTGCAGGTGTAACTCAAATCTTCGAAGAAGGCAGGTCGTAAATCTTTGACCATGTTGTACCCATTATTGCAAAAAAATATTGTTTTATATCAATATGCATGCTATTTGTATATCAATTGTTTCCGGGAGTAGCTAATTACCTAATTAACTTTATGACACCTTGAATATTGTTCATGCCATGTATCCTTTGACACCATAGGTTGGGTTGCTATTAGTTGGACATAATTATAATACCAACATAGGTGGTGTAGTGTGCTTAGTCATGCTTAGTTGTATGATGGGTTCTTATACCCAATGTTAATCTTGATAACTTGACTTAATGAGATATTGAATTGTGGTGCGAGGCCACTGTTGTAAAAAATGTTGTGTTGTGGCAGGAGATGCCATTGGGTTTGGTTGAACAAAAATATTTTCCTACTCGGGTGAATGATCATGTAGTAAAGGGGGTTCGTGTAGCACATTTTTGGATGAGGTGTGGTTTCGCATGAGTAATCACTAAGAATTTAACTTTATGCGCCATTGATCTGGGCCTTATCGTACAACCACAAGTCCAGTGTGGGATGGACCTGACTAATTAATTAGTAATGTCTTAATTTTGGTTCTATCATGTGTGGTGTGGGTTCCGGGGTTTATGGGTAGATTCACAGGCCGCAAGAGGGGGTCCCCGACTGTGGTGGATGTAACCCTTTGGTGGTAAAATCTTAGCGGGCAGAACCGGGTTAAGACAGAACTTTGTAAAAGCGTTATAATAATCACTTAGTTGCACGCCTACGGAAGCGTGTCATGGCCAACATTATAAGTTAATTATCTCTTATGGGTCAAGCTGTATAACCTCTGTAGAGAGTTAAAACTGTTTGAACAGTCGTGTCCCCGGTTATGGACAGTGCCTAGGGATTTCACACGAGGTATAGAGTTTTCATAAATTATTTGGATGGTGGAACAGATGGGAAGTGAACGGGTAGTTCACTGGTTGTTTCAAAGCACTTGTTTACTTATGTATTTAATCTTTTTAATTATATTTTTTTAATTTATTTACTGTAATTACTGTCAATATTGCTTTCGGCAAAATAACCATACAACTATTCCTTGTTCAAACCTTGCATGAATATTAATTGCATACTATTCTCTACGACTTGCTGAATACTTTATGTACTCACGGCTTTATGCCATTATTGATCAGTTGTTGAGGAAGAATCCGGGATTCCATAAATTCTACGAGGAGTACTTTGAAGACTATACGAACTAGAATACGCTCCCCACTCGATTGCCTGTGGGCATGTCCGATGGCTACCACGAGTTTTCTTCTTCTGCTGCAAGATTTATTTATTTATCTTTTAAGCCCTACATGACAAACTATGTAAACTTTGACCATAAGGTCTGCTGCTTCTATTTAACAATAATTTGCTTCTTTCTTAGCTATTTCGTTGTATGGATATAATTTACATCGATGTTGTCACTGTGTGAGCTAGGTACTGATCATAGGGCATGTCGGATGACTACCACGAGTTTTCTTCTTCCGCTGCAAGATTTATTTATTTGTTTTTTAAGCCATGCATGGCAGACTAGGTAAACTTTGACCATAAGGCCCGCTGCTTTTATTTAATAATAATTTGCTTCTTTCTTAGCTATTTCATTGTATGGATATGATTTACATCGATGTTGTCACTATGTGGGCTAGGTACTGATCATGGGACTAATTCATAATACATAGAGGATCCAGATTTGCAAGTTCAGGTCTCGACATTGCGGGGTCGTAGAGCTCGGACGATGGCGTGCGGGAGGCACTCAGAGTGTCAATGTCCTCCGACTGGAACCCATTGGTGCTGGACAATAGCGACCGCACAATGGCGACGACACTGGTGACCTTGCTTTCTTGATGTTGCTGCGGCGGTGGCTCAACGACTTGAGGGGAGATGTAGGGAGACTACAGCGCTGAGACAAATGTGGAAGACAACGACGACATTGAGTTCAGGTAGGACGAGATGCAGATGGCCGGTGAGATAGGGTTCAACCAGTTGGAGTTGCCGCTGCATATGGCATTAGTCGTCTTGATGGTGAGGGACTTTGTGGAAATGAGGATGTATTTGGACACATCAAGAAAGCTTGGAATGTTTTCTTCTCCTTCCATGGTTAACAAATCAATAAGTTGGAATTTTTCATGAGGCGCATTACCGAGGCTATACATGCGGTCGGATTTGGGCACACAGCATCCGGATTCAATCGGATCTGAGTTGCACTGGCTCGGGGGATGACGTGTGGAGGCTGTGGAGACATTCGGAAGGACGGCCCTAGCCACGGAAATGACGACCTCCATGGTCGATGGTGGAGGATGGGGAAGATGTCGAGAGGATTTGCTAGTTGTGCGGTGGTGGGTGTTTTGGAGGGAAGGAGGAGGAGTTTGTAATGACATGTGGAGCCACGACCATTTACTATTTTGGGGCTATGATTGACATTTGGTGAAAAATCTGACAAGTTACAATGACTTAACAACAACTCGAGCTAACAGACCCAATAAGAGTGGCACAAAAGGGATGAAAATTGAAACTTGGTGGCATGGGAGGAATCATAATTTTTTAGTGGCAAACCAGGGATTGGGGTAATTTTCAGTGGCATACAAGAAAATTTCTCTATAATTTACAGATGGTTTAAATAAGCATCTATAATCTAGCTTAAGCTTGTCGCGTATGTATGTTAAGAGCATGTTTCGAACAGCAACATTTTTGCAAGAAACAACACACTTCTTGTAGGAATTATGTAAACTTATTGTATTCCAAACATGACCTAAAATCTCTCTAGCACGACTTCTATATGTGAGAAGGAGGATTCTTGGAGCTGCTGAGGCCATGTACTAGAGGCTCTGCTTACCCCAAACATGTGTTGAATTTGAATTACATAGGAATTCCACTAAATTCGGCAGATAAGCATACATAATGCACTAATCGTGGCCATGAAAAAAAATATGTGTGCAAATTCTAAACCAAATATGAATGACTATGAGAAGAAAAATATGATGAATAATATTGTTTTGTTCACGTACTCATAGGCACAAGCAGACACCATTCACCTGAGCGTTGCATTTGAAAGGGTTGACACTAAAAAGGAAAATCCAAAATCTGAGTGTTGAAGATGTCGTCGTAGTGTGCAGCTCTTGGAAAGTGTCCATTGAGTATCAATTGGTCTTCTTCCCTTCGAGTAGTGCGGTAGCCTATAATAGCTAGAAAAGCAATCGACTGATTGACAAGAATTTATGGACTCGCAAGGCTTAGACAAACTCAGAGAGAGAGCAGTGGACTTGGATGGACGCAATAGAGAATGAAAGGGACTTAAGATACTAGCAGCAACAAGCAAACCCTCAGCTAACAGAAGCAATGACCAAGCTAGCAAGCCCAAATCACGATAACGTAGCAGCCTATTTCACCTTAGCCACTGAGCTCTCTACCCACAAAAAATAGAAGCAAAGGTGGGCCGAAGGCAAAGAAGATGGCACATAGCTCGGAGAAGACGGCGGTGCAGCGAGGACGATGAGCATGGCGTTGGTGAGGGGCACAACAACCGTCATCGAAGCAGAGAAGTAGAGCCGACGGCCCGACGGCCTTGAAGAAGGTGACGGTGGCTCCTCCACTCGAGGACAAGCAACTTCTGGCGGCGACGGGATCCAACGACATAGGACACCGGAGAGCAGTAGATTCGGTCAGGAGAAGAGCGTCGCGGGTGGCAACGCAGCGACCAGAGAGAGGTGAGGCCGACGACCTCGGGCCTTCTTTGCTCTGGATTTGGCGACGGGTTTTGATTCCTCCTCACTTATCAATGACAATTCCATAAAACTGATAGGTTGCTCCGGATATGGCGACGGGTTTTGATTCCACCCCACTTATCAATGACAATTCCATAAAACTGGTAGGCTGTTTGGAACACATACATTTTCTCGTGTTGCTAACAAAATGAGATGCTTGGGGGCAAAATTTCTACATTCTACTAGTTCAATGCTTATGCTCTGCTACGGATTAAAAAAAAATAGTCTCATTATGTCGGGTTGTCAACCATCATTGTGCTCAGCGACATAATTTGGGTTGTCGGTGCCGCATTCATCGATCCAACAGACGTCAAAAAAGAGTAAAAAGAACGGATAACCACTAACTTTAATTTTTAAATAGTAGAGAAATACACCCTTTGCAGCAGATTCGAAGGAGTGGTAACACGAATAGGAAAACCAAAGTCCACTGCATCCTCCCCGGACTTATTGAGAAAACAAATCGCAAACAACGTAGGGAGCAAAGCGCAAAAATATGACAAATTTTTTTTTCACTACTACGGTGGCTCCACCGTTCCCCAGAAAGCTGCACTCCGTATAGTTTGGCTTTTACCAGACCTGCCTTTGATCCCCCGACCAATCGAAGCGCCCCGCCTCCACACCCCTGCCGCTGTCGCGCTGCTAAAATCCCCGCGCGCTTTTCCACGCCCCGCGCTCGCCTGGGGCCGCGGGCCAAACCGCCACCGCCGATGCCGAATCCACATGTACGTACTCCCCCTACTCGCACTGATCGTCTCGTTTGCACCGTCCCGCCTCGCTCACGCTGCCGCGGCTGGGTTCGCTTCGCTTACGTCCGCGCCAGTCGCCATGCATCTCATGCCTGCCTAGCTCTGGCTTTTGGTAGGAGTTGTTCGTCTTGCCTTCGTGCACGGGCCTGACCTGACCTTGACAACCGCCTTGTTTCGGTCCTCCAGGACTAGAACATTACACGTTAGGATGATGTGCGCAATTGTGGATTTTCGCATTGTATGCGAGATTAGCCGTCGATTCTGAGTGCCGGTTGTCTAATCAGTCCGAAATCTCACGTAGTACTCACCTAGTTCGTTCAGTTCTTTTCTGAACTGAAACGTAAAGAAGGGTCACGCTGCTTCTTGCCAAGTTGCCATGCAACGCATGCTGGTTAACCATGGTCACCTCTTAACCGCAGCACCACCCGGTCTACCTAACCCAGGCGCCGAGCCCGAACGCTCCTGTCTGCCCCTCTCTCTCTCTCGCCCTTTATTAATACACACAGAATACAGCACACAGTCTTGCCAAAACAGAAAAGAAACCGAAAAAGAAGCAGAGGGAGGGAAGACTCTACTCCACATACCACACTCCACTCTCTTCCCCAACTCTTTCTTGGATCATGAGAAACGGCGCAAGAAACTTGCAATTGTAGGAAACATTGTGATCAGGGTTAGAGGACGCAGACGAGGGTGCATGGTGTTGGTCGTGGATCGCAGCATGGACGAAAGACGGGCGAGGAGTCAGCAATGGAGGCACCCGCGTCCTTCCTCCCCTTCTCTGCCCCTCTTATCGCAGTAAGAGAGTTGGTACCCTCTGAATTCCACTTGAACTCGGCATGAAGCGACCCAGCGGCGGCAGCCCCTCCCTCCTCCCGATGGCCAATCCGAATGGTAACCTCTATTCACTGTTTCTTGTGGGAATTCGTCCTTTGAGGTGATGTTG
This sequence comes from Ampelocalamus luodianensis, assembly GCA_036346255.1. NCBI lineage: Eukaryota > Viridiplantae > Streptophyta > Magnoliopsida > Poales > Poaceae > Ampelocalamus > Ampelocalamus luodianensis. Next base: position 53,014,376 of record CM070633.1, read on the forward strand.
TGAAAGATGTGTGAAAAATTGAGTCTTTGTGCGTGTTTGATTAGATGATGGTTACGTCGGGGTTCGGATGGAGACGGAGGGGGACGCTGAGGAGGAGATGATGGCGTGCGGCGGCGGCGGGGAGAAGAAGCGGCGGCTGAGCGCGGAGCAGGTGCGCGCGCTGGAGCGGAGCTTCGAGGTAGAGAACAAGCTGGAGCCAGAGCGCAAGGCGCGGCTGGCGCGCGACCTCGGTCTGCAGCCGCGCCAGGTCGCCGTCTGGTTCCAGAACCGGCGCGCGCGCTGGAAGACCAAACAACTCGAGCGCGACTACACCGCGCTCCGCCGCTCCTACGACGCACTCCGCCTTGACCACGACGCGCTCCGCCGCGACAAGGACGCCCTCTTCGCCGAGGTCCGTGCCGCTAAGCTGCACCAAAGGCGCTGTTTCTTACGTGCGTAATGGCTGATGCTTTGTTGGTTGCGTGGTAGATCAAAGAACTGAAGGCGAAGCTGGGGGATGAGGAGGCGGCGGCGAGCTTCACGTCGGTGAAGGAGGAGCCGGCGGCTTCCGACGACCCGCCGCCTGCGGCTGTGGGGTCGTCCGAAAGTGACTCCAGCGCGATCCTGAACGACACGGACGCGGCCGGCGCTGCACCAGCGGCGGAGGCGGCGGCTGCGAAGGTGGGGACACTTCTTGCCGCGCCCGGCGCCGGGGCCTGCGCGGCGGCGAGCCACGGCGAGGTCTTCTTCCACGGGAATTTCCTCAAGGTGGAGGAGGACGAGACGGGGTTCCTCGACGACGACGAACCGTGCGGGGGTTTCTTCGCCGACGATCAGCCGCCGCCGCTGGCGTGGTGGACCGAGCCCACGGAGCACTGGAACTAGGTGGAACTAAAGCCTTGGGGGGAGAGACGAGACATCACGGGAGGGGGAAATAAAAAATTGTGGAAGGAGACATGGTCTTTTCTGCAAATTTTGTAAAATGGGATTGTACCTGTTCCGTTTTTGTCAATTCTCGCGCGCATCAGCAGTTGCAGTTTAGTACTACACCATCTCTAGCCCTTACCCCTTACTTAGTGCCTAATTAATCAACTCCCTTAAGTTGGGCTCCAATGTAAAAATGCCATCCAAAGTGGAGCAAAATTTGTTACTACTAGTAGAGTAGAAGCTCTGAGTGAAAGGGACAGTGGAGCGAGGAGTGAAGAGGAAGAGGCGAGCAAGGAACGGAACGGAACGGTACGAACGGCCGTGGAACAGTGTCACTGTAAACGTGTGCACGGGGCCACGTGAAAAGCAGGCAATGGCATCTCACTGACCGTACTTATTAGCTGACAGCGATCTGCGACATGAACGTGCTCGGCCGCGCTCGCGCTTCCTCGCGGCCTCCAATGCGAAAGCGAGGCTTCCATGGCTGGTTTTGGAAGCTTGCACTTCGCTACTCCTCGCTTCCTACAGCGATAAGCAGTGGAGATGGGGATTGCTTCTTGAATCTTCATCATCCGATCTAAGACCCAAACGGTTCAGATCAATACAGCAGTACTATGGTGTGCGTGGTGCCCTTGCTACCTTACCTGACTGTACAGCACACGAACCTTCCAGTCCGGTCCGACAGTAAAGAATTAAACTATTTTCTTGTGAAAGTTCTACAAAATTTATACGTTTCAAATGGCCATGAACTAGTTACTTTAACCTTGAACCAGATGCAGCATAAAAGATCTGGGTCTGAGTAGCAGTCCAATGCATGAATCATTTGAAGTTGCAGTTTCTGTCATAATGTCTGTTTGGATATTCAGGGGTCGTTCTTCAATCTTCATGACATTGAATGCACGAAAAGGTCGATGCATGTAATGATGTGGTAAAAATCATCGTCATCGGTGAGTGCCGGAATATCCTGACGACGTCCGGAATCTTGCACACCGACCACCGTGCAGAATATTCCGGTGCCGATTGTTACTCTGTTTGCAGTCCTAATTCCTAATCTGCGGCTGTCGGGATAATTACCGGCACAGGGTTAAATAAGACTTTCAGGATGCATGCAGGGCACCTTTCCCTTTAAACGCAAGTTTGCACTCCAACTAGTACTACTACGGTCCAGTGAGTACACTGCTGAGTAGACTCATCCATTTCTCCAGCTTTATTTGCTCTTTGTTTATGTTTCTCGAAGCAGATTCCTTGCAGGACTGTTAAAAATATTAATTTTATTCACTCTGTAGACATTTGCAGGTGCTCTGCACGTATTTGATTGTCACGTACTGCTGAACAATTCCGATATGAATTCTCATGTCGTTTTGCTTGTTCCTTATGGAGTATGGATTTGATCTGTGAGCGAGACTAATGGAGATGAAGTACCGGCGATATTAGCAAACGTGATTCTTTTCGTACTATATTGCCAAATATGTCAGTTTGAATATGTCTCACGCCGTTACGTGTGCAATTCCGGTTGCCTCTAACCCGGAATCAATGTTATCCGCATGTCCACCGCTCGGATAGATGGTGTGCCGATATGTATATCGTCCGCATGCCCACCGTCCGAACAAGTCGTGTCCGTACGCCCCCCCCCCCCCCAATAAGCGCTACTTCTGTTTTGAGGAAATCTTTCTTGATTCCTACGGAAAATGAATAATGTAAACTTCTTGCGAAGTTCATATGTTTCAAGCAAACTTTGAAATGACAGAAGATACAAACCTGCGTTGTACATATGTATCTCTTCGGTCTGAACTACTCGATTAAAAATACTAATTTTGTACAATTAACGACAAGCCGATAAAGCTTCGAATGAAGTACTCCGCCGAAGAAATATGTGACGCAAAATAAGTTCCAAGTGAGTCTTGAGCATGTTGTAACTTGCAAGGAAACTTTATGGCTGATACTGACAACCTCGACCAAACTTTAAACTACATGGCATGCATGTAGTTGCTCTTCTGTCTTCTATATCATTTAAAGCTGATTTAGCCCTAGTGCAACGTCCGTCGCCTATCAAAATTTCAACCATGTTCCTCCATTTTGTGGCTGCAAGATCAAGGAGCAATGTCCCGAATGAGTATGCTAGTTGACAATATGCAACCCCCGCTTGTCAGCAAAACCGCACAAAATTTTCGATGTAATTGAACTCCGTGGCTAATATTTCCATCTTAAAATATATTATGACGTCTTCTTTGCAAAGAAAAGAATACATTATAACTTGATGGAACAAATCCATTTTACAATCTTAAACTATCACGTTTGTCTAATTTTCAACTTTCAACTACGAAATCAGGTTATCATCAACCTTGAAGTGTCAACCCGGGTTAATGACCCCCCCCCCTCGCGCCCATTCCACCGCTGTTTTGCGCCACGCTGGATGCCATGTCAGCTTCCAAATCATCCTAATAAAAAAAATATCCAATGGGCCACCCATTATCCCATATCCTCTTCTTCTTCCTCTTCATCCCCCACTTCTCCCACGTAGTCGCGGCCGTCCCCAACTCTACGGGCCCGGCCCCCCACGCCGGCCACCCTCAACTCTGCTACAGCCGCCCTCGCTCTGGCGCCCCTCACAACCACGACTGCCCCCGACCCAATGACCCTAGCGACCCCTTGCGCAGCTTCTGGCTATTGCTCCTGCTCCGGCTCCGCCTCGTGGCCGCTGGCTTTGCGCCCCCTCGGACCCCCTCCACCCCCGCCTCCATCGGCCCTAGCTCCGCATGACCCTCCTTGCTGACTGCCCTTGCCCACCTCCACAGCGGCACCATCGCCCGCGCCGCCCGCCTCCCTCGGTCGCTGTCGCCTTCCTCAGCCACAGCCTCAATCGTCGTCGTCCTCCCCCTTAGCGTCGTCCTCCTCCACCATCACCATTGTTCACGTAGAGAGAGGAGAGAGAAGATGAGGAAGGGAGAGGGAAGAAAATGGAGTGGAAGGAATCACAGAGCATGACATGTTGCCCCACTTTTTATTGCCATGTTACCCAAAACCAGGTCACTTGTCAAAAATCGCTGCCATGTCAGGGCCACGTCAGATGAAAACCAAGGTGGAATGGCCTGGGGGATAATACACACGGTTTTGATAGTTGAGAGATGTATGTTAGCCGGTTTCATAGTTAGGGATTGAAATTTAGACAAACACAATAATTGAGGAGTGTTAAATGGACTTATTCCTAACTTGATACTAATAACATGCATGTGTTACACTTATATATGTGGAGAACTTGGGAAAATAACAAGATGCTGTTTTTTCTACACAAACATCTCTCTCACCGAAAACACATGGCCGGTAACTACTAATACGTAGGATATACATAATACATGTCGTAATTGGGAGTGTCTATTACAAAGCACAACAGAGATCGCGCCGCTTGTTTATTTGGTATCAACTTTAGAAATGCACGCGTGAACCACACGGTCGCAGGATGTTGAGGTGACTCGTGAGAATCTTTTTTTAAATATACAGTGTAGCCGAGAGCTTTCATTTAACCAACATTTGGATTACGATTAGCATATAAATCCAGGACAATGAATCAAGAGCAAGAAGATCGCCACACTTGCGGTTCAGCTGGGAAAAAGCAAACTTTGCAGACCAGTGGCCCGCCCCGTTTGCATCTCTATGAACAAACTGAAAAGAAAATTAAGAGAAAATGTAGAACCGAAAAGGCGACTAGAGGGGGGTGAATAGTAACTTAAATTCTTTTTCACTTTGAATGGATTCAACTTGTAAATCACTTCAATAGCTATGAGAGCTATGAAGATTAATGATTTAGCACAGAGGAAGTCTTGTGTTGAATCCACTCATAACCCCCAAAGCTCAGCAAACAAAATCGAGGAAGTGCTGAAGAAATCAGGGAAATCGGTACAACTACAGGCAAACGGGCGGTCGTACCAATGTTCGGTACAACCATAGGCAAACGGGCGGTCGTACCAATGTTCGGTACAACCGTAGGCAAATGGGCGGTCGCACCAATATCCTTGGAACAGCCCGACGACGAAAACTAAAAGTGGCACAACTTTTGATTCACTTGGCCAAACTCCACGAAATTTGAAACATATCTTCCTAAGGATGTCAGGAACCTATTCCATGCGACGATCGAGAAGATCCACGTCAAACTTTTGATCTTTTTCAGTTTTATCGAAGGAATGTTCAAAACCGAGCAAAAACGAAAAACTCGATCCAACACTTGCTCGTGAGAGATGGATGATCTAGATGATCATAGATGTATTCCCACACATCACAGCAAGGTAGAAGAGGGCAAGAGATCAATCAAAAACCAAATGATCAAATATGGACTCAAAATCATAAAACAAGAAGGAAGAACACAAAGAGACACATCTTTGGGAAATCATCCATGGATTGATTCGTGATTGTTGCTGGTTACAGTCACTCCCACAAGGAGGACAAAGCTCTATCCAAGAGCACACACTCAATCCAATCCCTAGAAACCCTAGCTCTCCTCCTTTCTCCCCAAAACCCTAAAACACAAAATAAGCTATACTGGATGCCTCGTCACAAACGATTTCTGAAAACCGTCAGTGTTGTAATTATAACAGATGGTTTTACAAACGTAACCGTCTATGTTACTAGTGGTGGCTATAATTGTCTGTGATACATCATTATCACAGACGGTTTTTAATAAGAACCATTTGTGATACTTCACGGGCGATTTTTAATACAAACCGTATGTGATAATAGCAATTATCACATATGGTTTTTAAAAAGAACCGCTTGTAATACTTTACAGATGGTTTTTAATACAAATCATTAGTGATAATTTTATCACAGACAGTTTGTATTAAAAACCGTTCGTGATATGTATCTTCCTAATTTTACCTTGAATGAATTTCTGTGTGTGACCAAGTCATGGTAAAATTAAGGAATTAGACATTTCTGTGTGTGACCAAGTCATGGTAAAATTTGGGAGTAAGGAATATAGGTAGGCATCCAAGTCATGGTAAAATCAGAGAGTCACATACGGTTTTTAATGTAAAGTATCATAGACGGTTCTTAATAAGAACTGTCTGTGATAAATATCATAGACGGTTTTTGTTTGAAATCGTCTGTAATTCACATTGCGAGAGGGCGTAAATTTTTGGACGCGTGCGCAAGAAGCAAAATATTTTGGTGCTATCATTATATATTATAGCCACCCCGCCTTGTCTTCCATCAGTCTCTCCCTCTCCCCTCCATATGCCGAGCTTCGGTGATCGCCCTCGATTCCCCAGCGCGATTCGGCGAGGAGACGTAGCCGCCGACGACGATGAGGAGGAGGGACGCGCAGGAGCTCCATGTCTGCCGCAGGAGGCTGACACGCGACCACAACCTGCTGTTTCACGGTGCCTCCGGTGAGCGAGGCGCTGCAGCTCGACTAGTATCGTCAAATCTGGCCACCACCCATCTTGGTCTCAGTTGAGCATAAAGTTTTGCCCCCAAATTCCCATTCAGGTTTCCTCCTCACTCTGATTTCGTCCCCTCCATCCTGTCAGATTTCGTTTTCATTGAGAACCCCCATCTGTGGTCGACAAGGGAGACCGATTCGGTTCAAGATAGATGCCTCTACTCGACCTTATCCTCATCAGAGAGTAAGTCATTGATTGAGAGAGAAAGAGAGTATCTTTTAATTACCCTCTTGCAAATTATCGAAAGAGCATATGGAAACTATTGTCCAGCAATTGATTGATTTGGCTCAAAATTCGTTTTTTTTTTCCAATAGAAAAAACAATCACAGACGGATAGTCTATTTTCACAGACGATTCTAAACAAGAACCGTCTGTGATAATTGACTATCACCGATGGTTATTGTTCAAAACTTTCTGTGATAGCTTTTTCATTGATAGTTCAAAAACCGTCTATAATAACTTCACATTATCATAGACCCATAAAGTCAGACGGTTCAGAAAACCGTATATGATGATGATTTTGAACCATCTATGATTACCTTTTTTTTTAGTAGCGAGCGCAATGTACGAAGTCTCTAGTCGATTAGGTCCACATATATGTGGGTTATACCGACTGTAGGGTGGTCGTAGTTGACCTGATCGTAGAAATTCTTACGACCATAAGATAGTCGTAGTAGATCTTAAGATCATAAAGTTGTCGTAATAGACCTTACGACTAGAAAGTGATCATAATCTTCATTTGTCATTGTAGACTAATAATAAGGGATACCTCTGATGGTTGTTCTGATGGTTGTTAAAGGATATCATTATCCATAATAAATATTATAGATAAATAATTTAATTAATTAAGGATTATTAGATCCTCGTCAGTGTCATAAATCCATAGGTATTGCTTACAACAAGCAGCAACAAAGCTTCCATTGGCAGATTTCAATGCTGTGTTCAAAGTACGATTACAATTGAGTTTTGCCCATCGTGAGGATCTTAAGCAAATAAACAAAACATACTCTACGGTGTGATCGAAATATTAAGCAAAACTCCGGTAAGAAGGACGGGGACATGACGACTTTGCGAGCTTTACAAAAGCAACATTACTAAAATTTTAAAGGAGGTAACACGGACGCGCAGCTATTAGAGTTGAATCTAGGCCATGTCTTGCCTATAGTATTCTCGTAGAGAAGACGTGTCACGCATGGAGACTACAGAGAGGCATTGTGCACATGATTAACTTAGCTTGCTAACAATGCTAATGTTTTGGGTAATCATAAGACACGGGCGAAGTAGAAAATATCGGACGCTTCACCCATTCCACTCCACTCAACTCCCCTGTTTTTTTTCTTTCTCTTTGATGTCCGACTGCTGCTCCCCCAACAATTCTAGCGTCCAGCCGTTGCTCCCCAACAGTGCCAACTCGTTTCTCTACCGATTCCCTCACACACTTCGCGTCCACCTCAATTCCTCATATATTCTAGCTCTCTCTTCCTCTTTCTCTTCCTTTCCTTTCTCTCTCTCTAAGCCAGTGAGGACAAGGGTGTCACCTAAACGGTGGCGCTCACCGGTCAGAAGCGGAGAAGCAGCAGCGGGTGTAGAGGAGCGGCGGATTCAGAAGGCAACGATGGAGCTGCAAATTTAAGAGGAGGGAGACAAACTGCATGGATACTAAGAAGAAAGGGGGATTGAAGTGGAGGATGGCAGCCAAAGGCGCTATGTGGTGAATGATGAGATTGAAGACGAGGCGTCGGTCTCAGCCCACTAGATCCAGTGTTGGCCGTGATTCCTCCTTCGGCGAGCTCAGCCATCGCCAATGCCCACATGCCTCTCCGTGCGCTTCCTGCATGTATGATTTGTTGCAGGCATTAGCTAGATTTGTTGCAATAGGTGTTTCCAGATGCTCCACCTCCTTTGAAGTTGAAAAAAACTGTTGCAACCATTGGAAAAAATATTACACACTTTTTGTTGCAATAGGTGTTTCCAGATACTCCACCTCTTCTTTGATAGTTAGTTTCTTTTTGTTGCGATCGTTAAAAAAAATGTTACACACTTTTTGTTGCAATAGGTGTTTTCAGATGCTCCACCTTAGTTAGTTTCTTTTTTGTTGTGATCGTTGAAAAAAAAATTGTACACATTCCTCTTTTTTGTTGCATACGAGGAGATCGGACGGAAAAATTTATGGAGGATTTTGTTGATGTCAGAGGCTTGGGCGATGAGCAAGTTTTGGGGTGGAAGAATTTATGGATGATTTTTTTGCTGCTGTCTCGGGGTGCGCGTGATGTTTCATGTTTATTGATGATTTGTTGTATTCAGGAGGAGGTTCGTTCACGCGCGAGATGAACGGCTGAACATCGTGTGAAATCGGACGTCGGAGCATGGTGTACGGCGCTAGCACTCGGACCATACGGTCTGAGTGCTAGTCGCGTCCTTCAACAAATTCTTAATACGGTCTGAGTGCTAGTCGCATCCTTCAGCAAATTCTCAATTACGTACTCTAAGAAATTAAAAAGGAGTCTTGTTTACAAAAAAAGATTTTGAAAGGATAAGAAAAATTGGAGCCCTAAATTGAGACAGTCAACCAGAACATAGAGGTCGAGCTGAGCATGACAGAAACCTTCAACCTACTAGCGAGTTGGGCCCCCGTAAATGTGGACGAGACGATACTAACTTTTACTAGCGAAATAAATCCAGGCCCAGCCCGCGGACCCCCACGGGAACCAAAAGAATTCTACCCTAACCCAATAAACAACAACCCGACACGGTGCCATACGGCCCCCGAAACTCATGGTCCCACTATCATAGAGAGCGCGTATGTTCCAATTCGTGCGATGAGCAGCGCTTCCGCTTGTCCCGCATTTTCTCCGTGCGGTGACGTGGGCCTGTGCGCATCGAGGCGGTGGGCCCCGGGATCTGTCTTCGCTGAGAAGGAAAGGGCCTCGTGGCGCGCGGCGGGTGGAGGCGCGGGGGAGCCCCGCGCTTGGTGGGGTAATGCGCGACGGCGAGGTGTGCCGGGGAGCATGTGGACGAGGAGCGGCTGCCCACGTCGTGTGGTACCGAGTCTCGTGCCAGGTCTTTGTCTGCTCGCTCGTCCACACCGAAAGAAATGCCGCGCCGTAGTCTTACGAACAGTTCTTTTTTATTTAAGGGGAGCTTACATCCCCGATTTTAATCAATAAAACCAGCAACTACACAGACTCTGACGTCGAGCGGGGCAGGTTGGGGGCTCGCCAACCGAGCACCGCTCGTTTCCCCGTTTTGTAAATTTTGTTGCTGTGACATACTGACTGAATGTATGAAACAATTGGGCATGAGCAATGCACAAGCTGATAGTGCTAAAAGAACTAACGAAGAATCTTCCGAGGATTCTGAGGCTGCAAAGATCGGGCTGTAGCTTTGGCTGAAGACTTCCATAACCTCTTGTTTCAAAAAGAAGAATTCCATAGCTTCGGCCAATTTTTGGGCCTGAGAATGTGAGCCCATAAGGTTGGTTCTGAAATCTGGATTGGACCTGGTCCGATGGACGGCCACTGTTGCCTTCGAGTTCAGAATCAGCGGACATGTCGAAGACTCAGAGGCTTCTGAGGAGACAGAACCCAACTCGATTCAGTATACCTTTCCAACTGTAAACCCGACCCTATTCGACCCGTCTCAGGAGACTCGATGAACCCGTATCAACCCGGCCCGTTTGCAAGATGGATAGGATTTCTCGAAGGGCAGGGGCAGGACGGAAGATTTTTTTAAAAATAATAATAATAATAATGTTTTAAAAGATGATTTCAAAATTAAATAGTTAGAGAAAAAAAAGAGTAGGTGACCGTGTCGCCAATTGAAATAGTGGGGGAGGTTTCTGTCGCCAATTCAGTTGGTGACAGAACCCTATCGCCATTTGAATTGGTGACGGGAGTCCTGTCGCCAATTGAACTGACGATAAGATGGCTCTGTCATTTTTTTTAATTAATGTCTAGAGAAATTTTGTATTTTTTTTTAAAAAAATGGTAATACGTTGAAGTGTCCGCGTAGTTTGGAATGCAAAATCGGAGAAGACAATGTAACGTGAAGTAGAGAATGCGTGTTTTGCGGCGCAATGACACAAACAGCCCCCCTTCGGATCGAAATGGAAAAAATATTTGGATTCAGGGTTACCATGCACGATGTTATCCTGATTGCATTGTTTGTGGAACCGATTTCTTCGGAAAAAGATTACGTAATATTTAAAAGTCCAAATATTTTGGGAAAAAAGATGTGAAAAATTTGTGTGTGTGCAAGATACGCTTACGAGGTGGTGGCTGCACGTGTAGTATGCTCCAGCGGCCGTCGCCGGGTGTGTAGACTGGATGATCTTAGCCGGTAGGTAGCTCGCACACACATTGCGGACGTGGGAACTCCAGTGGTATCAGCGCATCCTTCATAGAATTATTCGGGTAGGGTTTAACCCTCTCGGCAAGTCACTTGTGCTTCCACAGTATCCTCGCGTAAAAGTTTGCCGAGTCCTCCATCTCCTTCCTCATAGTTGTGTGAATCGAGCTTTAGTGATGTGTTGGATGTGGTGGTACAGTGTTATCCTGCAGTTCTCTTCTCCTCCACTTCTCTTCTCCCTCCTTTTATAATGAGCTTTTTGGCCTTAAAAGGTGGCGTGACCTAGTGTTGTCTATTCGGTCCAAAAAATATGGTATCACAGTGTGTTTGTCACATTGGTTTGCAAAAGTGGCAGCGTGTGGCGTGACAGGGTGTGATCTTTTCGATCTGAAAATATGGCGTAGTGGAGTGTGGTCTTGTCATTTTGAAAAGTAACATCATAGTGTATTATCATATCCATCTCCAAAAGTGGCAGCGTGTGGTGTGACATGACGCGGTCTTTTCGGTCTAAAAATATGGCGTGGTGGAGTGTGGTCTTGTCGTTCTGAAAAGTAGCATTATAGCGTGTTGTCATATTCATCTGCAAAAGTGACAGCGTGTGGCGTGACAGTGTGTGGTCTTTTTCATATAAAAATATGGCGTGGCGGAGTGTGGTCTTGTCGGTCTGAAAAGTTAGCGTCATAGTGTGCTGTCATATCGATATGCAAAAGTGGCAGCGTGTGGCGTGACAGTGCGCAGTCTTTTTGATCTGAAAAGGTGGCGTGGTGGTGTAAAGGCCACAAACAGGGTGGTGTGGGATGTCGCGATGCTGACTCCCTCACATGATCGCGGTGTGAGCGCAGAAAAAATTATCGAAACACGTGACTAGCATAATATAAGTAGTACAGAAATTAATATTTACATGGCATGACTGGTATTTATAAAAAAAACAAATATCTACTCGCGGGTCCTCTTGGGGCGTACCCCGCGTGTCGCCCCTAACCTTGTCCGGGGGCGGCTGTAGGCGCTGGTACGAGTACGTCAAAGGCTCAAGCGATCGAGGTACCCAACCAGCGCGAGTAACCTAAGGTGGTGTCGCGAGGGGGTCCTACGTCGGTTGGCTCGGTCTGGGCGCATCGTGTAGCTGTGAAGCCTCCACGGAGACCTGGCTGCCACGCTGATCGAAGTTGAAATCCCCGAAGGTTGACTCCTCGTGCGACACCACCTGCTTGTCCTAAAGCGGTGTACGACCTATGAAACATTACGCTATGCATGTAAATATGACGAAAACATTACGTTATGCAAGCCAGATAGCCATACCTGGTCGCACGAAGCCAGAGAACGGCTCCATGTACACCTGCCCCGTGTACGAGTGGAACTTAGAACCTGTAAGAGAAAATTGCCGTTAGTAACTAGTGGAATTCGAAATAAAGAATCAGACGTGAGTGTTTCATGCTGACCTGCAAACTGTGCTAGGGTACTCCCAACACAGTGCCACGAGGACCCGCTCACCGCGTCTGGGTGAGGAGTTCTGGGCGTGACGCACCGTGGCTCACCCCACATCCATGCGCAGGTCACTGGGTCCCTCGGCGTATGACAAGTCGCGATCTGGATCCCTCGTCTCGTCTTATCGAGGAACTGCTCCATGACCGCTCTGATGTCCTGCGTCGTCATGCTGATGCGCTCCGCGAGCATCAACTGATGCACGGAGGCCGTTAACTTGTGCACCTCCCGGTGCAGATCGACTTGTACACATAATTAACATGTTAGAAACAGAAATCTTGCGAAGCAAATAAAAAGTATAGACCGTTCAATACGTACCACGTGATGGAATGCGGAGTCAAGCTGAGTGTGGTATGTCTCGGACGTTGCAGCCTCGTGTCATGGTGGGACGTCCACGACCCTGCCGCAACAAACCCTCGTCCGATTGGAGTACCACTCCATGTACTCCGCATACATCCCGGGGTCGTAAGGAGCATTCTCCTGGACGATGTGAGCAAAGGCGCTAATCCAGCCCTGAACCCAAGGGAGCATCCTGTCCGCCCAGGAAGTCATAGCAGGTACTCCCTTCTTAGTGTACCTACGGAAGGCAAAACGATTGTTTCGTACGTACGTAACGCAAGTTGTACGAAAAAAGTAAAATGTGAACTTACCATGGACGTTCGCCTCCACCCGCTGCCCCCAGGGGGTTGGGACCTCCTATTGCAGACCGAACTGACGTATGACCCGCTGCACCTAGTATTCCTTCATGAAGACGTCGTGCACTAAGCATCTCCGTGTGTACCAGTACTCGTGGTCTTGTGTGCACAGGCTTGACAGGCCTCAAGGCGCGCACGCGTACACCCTTTCGGGAGCGTATGGTGTCCAGACATAAGTCCACCCAAAGTAGTTAGGCTGTAAATGAGTACACGAAAGTCGCAACTGCACGTACCTCCGAACCCAACATGAGTCCACCCTCCATGTCCTCATGGGCTTGTCCAGCCGCAGTGCACCAAGCTCAATCGCCGCCTCGACCTCCTGGAGGAGGATGGTACTGAGGCAGCTACGATGATACGCGTCAATGACTGGATCAAGCAACTCGTACGAGCACTGCGCAGCATGTCCTGGGTCTGCCATACCTAAAAATTCAACGCATACATTGTAAAAACTGCAAAACATATACATAAAGTAATAAGGAGCGATATTTTATAGGAATCAAGGTTATTAAGGCGCTAAGGCGAGGCGAGGCGCCAAGGCACCGCCTGGACGCTGCCACGACACCTTGGACGATGAGGCGACGCCATAGCCGACGTTGAGGCGATACACAGAGGAAAGAAAAAGAAAAAGAAAAAAAGAAAAGGAGAGGAGAGGAGAGGAGAGGAGAGGAGAAAGCCTGGCGGCCTAGCCCATCCCAGCTCAGGCTAGCCCAACTCGCTCGGTCGCCCCCAACTGCTCCCACAGCTCAATTCGCCGCATCTCCTCTCGCCCCCAACTGCTCCCACAGAGCCCCTCTCCCACATCTCAATTGCCGCCTCTCCTCTCCCCATCTCCCACAGAGCTCGCTCGGCCAAATCCACCTCGTTGCTGGCCTCCACCTCCCCGACGCAAGATCTACGTCGTCGTCGACCACATCACCACAGCTCCCCGACATCGCCGCCTCCCAATTTCTCTCCATCCACCACCTCCTTGCCCCCTGCTACTCCCCAGCCCGCCGCTACCCTGCTCCGCCGACGCTCAGCCGGGTCTCCATGTAACAATTGTACAACTGCGACGGGACTTTTCGATAGGGGTCGGAGGCAAAAGCGAATAGTGTAGGTAGCTCAATATACAAACGACTAGCAGTGGTCCAATGATCAAACCAGAACATGGTTGTCGGGCCTGACCCTAGTAGAACAGTTGTCTCAAAGACGGTAGTTGGGATTAGGAAAAAAAAACGAAGCTGTGAGCAATGTGAAGATGAACAAAGTAAGTTAGCAGCTATCAGTAAACTTCTGTAAGAAGATTAGTGAATGTAAATGGTATCTGCAATGCCCTGAATATTGGAGGATAGACACATCAAAACCACTACTGGTGAAAATAACGAACAAGAAAGCTGACTGCAGGTGCAATGATCTAAAGTTTAAACTGATCAATCGGGGGCTTTCTTCACTCTTGCCATTGTTCGCTGAGCAGCGCATAATCTCGGGCTTAAGTTTCTTCTTCGCTGTCACAGCCACTCACGCACACGCCTGATATTAGCCTTTGTGCTTCCCTCCTCAAGCCTGCAGCTGAAGCTGGAACCCGGATATCACTCTTGAGCGTGTATCTTGTCCTGGAGTTCCTTCCTAGGTACACGAAAGCATTCATGTTGTTTGAGTCCGTTTCTCCTACGTTAAGAAAACAAGACAATAAAGCTATTTGAACCATGCATTCCATTATTCCAAAGTACCCTGTGGCTGGCCAAATGGAATCAGGATCACATACCACTGATGAGTATGGCACTGCGTGAGAAGATGATCGGCAAGGGTGAATAGCCGCACTGATGGGCTGATAACCTCCTCGAAATAACGATGCGCTGCTCAGAGAATGCAATGGCCTTTGCCGACGAACAATGCCTGGTCACCGAGGCTGCTCACCGGAGTCAGCGCCCTAGCGGAGGTCCACTTCGAAGAGCCTGAAGGGGAAAATGTGCGACACCACTGTTAAACATATAAGCACATGTAGATTCAATTTATTCCATAAATTAATCATGACATCATGCACGCAAAATAACAGAACCATCACAGGCATAACAGATCTAGTCATGTCAACCAAGAAAAGGAACATGAACAGATCTAAAACGGAGAACATGACCGTTACGTACCGATGATTCTGTTCTGATCGGTTTGTCGCTGGTGACACTGCAGGCACGGTGTGGATGACACGAAGTCGGTGACGATTCGCGGCCGGCGCCGAGGAAGACGAGCGAGCTACAGAAGCGAGCGCGCGAGCGCTTCCAAAACCTTATTCGCCCTCCGGTGCAGAACTTGGCGGCGGTTCCGAGACCGCTCTCGAACGGCGGTGCACGCCGGCGAACGGGACGGAGTAGACTACGTAGAACGGCGCAGTACAATGGAAGAGGCGAAAACCCTAGATTGATTTCTTATCTCTGTATGGAGGCAGCGATTCAGTATTTATGGAGGAATCAGGACGTGTGATCAAGACGCCTGCACGTTCTACATAACTCGTAACCGAAACGGATTAGTCTCGTAACCGATCCGGATTCACCGCCACACAAAACAGCAAAAGATAAAACCGCAAAAGGAAGTCGCGTCTGCGCAAGCACCTGACGCCGATTTGGGCGGACCATTCACGCAGGTGCCGTGCGCCCGCGCCGCCCTGCCCTGCCCGGCGAGGCGAGGCGAGGCGAGCGCGCGCGTGTGTGTTCCTCTAGTTCTCTCCCACACATGCCTCAAGTGACTAGGAGTGCACCATCCCTTTTAAGGCGGTCTTCCTCTCCTAGAACTAGCAATATGGTACTAAAGTTCACATGCAACCTTCCTTTGCATGAGTGGGCCTTTGAGATTTAATTTAGGAATTATTCTTCTTGAATAGGCTAGGCCCACATAATCCAACAATCCCCCACCAGATCTCAAAGTCCCACAGAGATTTGCCTGAATTCCAATGTACTGTTTATATATCAGTGTTTCGATGGAGACCAATTAAGGTTGAACATCCACTTAGAACTCCAAGCTACACTTACTCACAACTTGAACAATGGACTATGCCTTGAATTGCAAGTTTGGTGCAAGCAAGCTTCACTTGAAGTCTTAATCGATACTAGGCCGCCGATGAGGCTACCCCTCGGTTGGAGCGTATAAGTCATACTCCTTGGTCTCTTCATGAGCTTAGTAGGAGATTTCCCAAAATCTCATAGACCTGCGACTAACGATCGGGCTCATATAGGTGTGTTCTTTCAAGAACGCTCTGCAGATAACGTCTTCGCTTCGAGAGCCAATGGAACACATTAAGGGCTTAACCAACTCGCCTTGCAGTTTTGAGAGTATTGCATCTTCACATAGAGAGGTTGAAATTACTCTCCTCCGATTAATCGATGGCTTGTTTTTCCTGATCCTAATTCACGGATCTCCGATCACATAGGTTGAGTTACTACCATAGATAACTCACATGGGTCTCATACCCATCTCCTTCGATGCACTATCTATCACATTTCGTGATAGTCCCTTTGTGAAGGATCTCGCTGAGTTTCTAGTTGTTTGGATGTAATCCAAGGTTATAACTCGGAGTTTCTCAAATTCTGACAGACTTCAATCGTCTCTTGACATGCCTAGACGATTTCATATTATCCTTAGAACTGTTCACTTTAGCGATAACGGTTTGATTATCACGATTCATGAGGATAGGCGCATCGCTTTTCTACCGTAGGTAGATCCATCAATAGATCTCGTAGCCATTCTGCCTCAACAATAGCAGTGTCTAGTGCCGCAAGTTCTGCTTCCATGGTTGACCTCGTCAAAATGGTCTGTTTGCAAGACCTCCATGAAACAGCACCACCACCAATAGTGAAAACATATCCACTAGTGGCTTTGATCTCATCAGCATCAGAGATCCAGTTGGAATCACTATAACCCTCCAGCACTGACGGGTACCCAGTATAGTGAAGTTCAAAGTTCGAGGTACCTTTCATATAGCGCAACACTCGCTCAAGTGCCTTCCAGTGATCATCTCCTGGGTTAGATGTAAACCGGCTCAACTTGCTCACAGCAAAAGAGATGTCTGGCCTTGTTGCACTAGCTAGGTACATAAGATAGCCAATTATCTGAGAGTATTCCAGCTGATTCCTAGCAATTTTCTTATTCTTACGAAGTAACACGCTAGGATCATAAGGTGTTGGAGAAGGCTTGCTATCAGAAAAACCAAAACGGCTCAAGACCTTTTCCACATAATGAGATTGCAAAAGTGTAATCCCATCCTCACCTCTAACCAATTTAATGTTTAGAATAACATCAGCCACTCCTAGATCTTTGATATCAAAATTTTGAGACAAGAATAATTTGACTTCATTTATCACATTGATGTTTGTCCCAAAAATCGGGATGTCATCCACATACAAGCGAGAATAACTCCTCACCCCCACCATAGCGATAGTATACACATTTATCGCCTCATTGACAATGAAACTGCAGATGTCATTGTTCTATCGAACTTTTCATGCCACGCTAGGAGCTTGTTTTAGACCATACAAAGATTTCAACAGCTTTAACACCTTGCCTTCTTGACCTTCTACTACAAATCCATCAGTTGTTCCATGTAAATTTCCTCATCCACTCTCAGTTAAGAAAAGCTGTCTTAACGCCCATTTGATGAACGAGAAGACCATGTGAGGCAGCCAAAGCAAGTAGTACTCAGATTGTGGTCGGCCTAGCAACAGTGAGTAAGTGTCAAAGAAATCTCCGCTTTTCTTCGAGTGTAGCCCTTGGCAACAAGCCGAGCCTTGTACTTTTCAATAGTACCATCGTGCCTAAGCTTCTTTTGAACACCCACTTGCATCCTAATGTGTTTGCACCCATAAGGTCTATCTGTCGGCTCCCGGGTTGCATTAGTGATAATGGAATCCATTTCACTACGGACAGCCTCCTTCCAGTAGTCTGCATCAGAAGATGCATATGCTTCTAAAATAGACTTGAGAGTGTCGTCCACAAGGTACACAGTGAAGTCATCACCAAAGGATTTGGTTATCCTTTGTCTCTTGCTCCTTCTAGGAGCTCCACTGTCATCCTCCTCATTGACAAGTTCATGTGTATGTTCAAAAGGTTCAGGTGGTGTGATTGAACTGGGAATTATTTCAGAGGGTTGGCTAGTAGTGTTATGTGTATCCTTCATTGGAAAGATATTCTCAAAGAATGTTGCATCTCGAGACTCCATAATTGTACCAACATGCATGTCAGTACCTCGCTTTAACTATCAAAAATCTATAGGCAATACTATGATTAGCATATCCCAAAAAGACACAATCCACGCCTTAGGTCCAAGCTATGCGTTTCTTAGTTATTGGCACATTGACTTTCGCCAAGCACCCCATGTACGCAAATAAGAAAGTGATGGTTTTCTCCCAATCTATACCTCGTATGGTGTTTTGTCCTTATTTCATTAGGAACTCTATTTAATACATGATTAGACGTTAGCAAAGCCTCCCCCCACCATGCCTTAGGTAAACCCGCAGTGTCTAACATGGCATTCACCAAGTCAGTCAAAGTGCGGTTTTTCCTTTCGGCAATCCCATTTGACTCGGGAGAATAAGGAGGCGTCCTCTCATGTATAATGCCATGTTCCTCACAAAATAAGTCAAATTCGTTTGAGAAATACTCTCCACCACGATCTGACCTAAGTCTTTTTATCTTTCTGTTTAACTGGTTTTCAACTTCTGCCTTATAGATTCTAAAATAGTCTAAAGCCTCGTCTTTCGTTTTCAATAAATACACATAACAGAACCTAGTTGCATCATCAATCAATGTCATGAAATATCGTTTTCCACCCTTCGTTAACATTCCATTCATCTCAGAAAGATCTGAATGCAGGAGTTCTAGTGGTGCCAATTTCTCTCCCTGCACCTTGTGAGGCTTACGAGGTTGCTTTGATTGCACACACTATGGCATTTAGAACCTTTGGTGATGGAAACGTTTGGAATTAAATTCATACTGGAAAGCTGAGACATTAAATCAAAATTAATATGACATAGACGTGAGTGCCAAACGTTAGCCTCATCATCCACACTGCCACAAATATGGTTCACAGTTTTATTGCAGAAATCTGAAAGGGGAAAACGGAACAAGCCTCCGCACTCATAGCCTTTACCAATAAAATGTCCATGTTTAGACACGACTACTTTATTAGACTCAAATACCAACTTAAGCCCGTCTCTACATAAACGGAGCCACTAACGAGATTCTTGTCTATAGAAGGGACATCTCGCACGTTCTTCACCGCACGATCTTTCCAAGTAAACTTCAGATCTCATGTGCCAACACCATGAGCAAGAGCATGTGACCCATTCCCCATTAGGACGGAGGAATCCGGGTGACTGATAAGAGGAAAACAACGAAATATCAGCACACACATGTACATTAGCTCTGTATCAATCCACGGTTGGTAGATTGACTAAGCAAAGAAACGATGAGGTAAATTACCATACCCAGCCCCATCTCCAGTCTTGCCAATGGTCACGTTGACAGACTTAGAAGTCTGTCCTACAGGTGCCTTCTTTCCTTTGCGTTGTGGGCACTTCTTGGCCATGTGACCAGGCTCACCGCACACAAAGCAAGTTCTATCATCCTGATTGTTGTTGTTCTTCTTCTTCTTGAAGTTGGTTGTCTGTTGGACTTTGACAAATTTCCCTTTGTTCTTGCTTGAGGGTTTCTGTACCACATTGGCATTGGGTGACCTCCATCACCCTTAGACACAGCGTCCTTTTCCCGAGCTTTCTCCTCAATTTCAAGAGAGCCAATTAGACTCTCAACAGAGTGCTCTTGTCTCTTGTGTTTGAGTGCTGTTCCGAAATTCCTCCATGAAGAAGGTAATTTCGCAATAATACATCCAGCCACAAACTTGTCGGGTAAGGCACACTTCAGGAGTTCGAGTTCCTTGCCAATGGACTGTATCTCATGAGCCTGATCTACTACTGTAAGCGGTTATTAACCATCTTGTAGTCATGAAATTGCTCCATGACATACATGTCATTGCTGGCATCAGTAGCACCGTATTTGGAATTCAATGCATCCCATAACTCCTTTGCGTCTGTCATGTGCATATACACCTCGCATAGACGATCAGCAAGAACACTAAGAATGCATCCAACAAAGAGAGTAGTGGTAGTCTCGAATTCTTTCGCCAAAGATCAAGAATACCTTCAGCTTGCCATTACTAACCTGAATACATTCATAGCGAAGAAGCCACGAGTGACCCTGATCTGCCATCTCTTAAAGTGCACACCGGAGAACTTCTCCGGCCTCAGTGCATCGGCAAATCCAGCCATAGTAAGACCACAGTGCCTAAAATAAGGTTTTTGGAATGTTAAACATATAAGCACATGTAGATTCAATTTATTCCATAAATTAATCATGACATCATGCACGCAAAATAACAGAACCATCACAGGCATAACAGATCTAGTCATGTCAACCAAGAAAAGGAACATGAACAGATCTAAAAGAGAACATGACCGCTACGCATCGATGATTACGCTCGATCGGTTTGTCGCCGGTGACACTGCAGTACGCGGTGTGGATGACACGAAGTCGGTGACGATTCGCGGAAGCCGAGCGTCGAGGAAGACGAGCGAGCTACGAGAAGCGAGCGCGCAGAGCGCTTCCCAAAAACCTTATTCGCCCTCTCCCGGTGCAGAACTTCGAAGGCGACGGTTCCGGAGACCTGCTCTCCCGAACGGCAGTGCACGCCGGCGAACGGGACGGAGTAGACTACGTAGAACGGCGCAGTACAATGGAAGAGGCGAAAACCCTAGATTGATTTCTCATCTCTGTATGGAGGCGGCGATTCAGTATTTATGGAGGAATCAGGACGTGTGATCAAGACGCCTGCACATTCTCCATAACTCGTAACCGAAACTTATTAGTCTCGTAACCGATCCGGATTCACCGCCACACAAAACAGCAAAAGGAAGCCGCGTCTGCGCAAGCACCTGACACCGATTTGGGCGGACCATTCACGCAGGTGCCGTGCGCCCGCCCCGCCCCGCCCTGCCCTGCCCGGCGAGGCGAGGCGAGCGCGCGCGTGTGTGTTCCTCTAGTTCTCTCCCACACATGCCTCAAGTGACTAGGAGTGCACCATCCCTTTTAAGGTGGTCTTCCTCTCCTAGAACTAGCAATATGGTACTAAAGTTCACATGCAACCTTCCTTTGCATGAGTGGGCCTTTGAGATTTAATTTAGGAATTATTCTTCTTGAATGGGCTAGGCCCACATAATCCAACAACCACCCCGGCCTGCGGCAGGCGATTGTGGTAGTCGGCGCAGGGATGCTGGGCAGCGAGCAGGATGCGCCCACCGGACTCCACGAGGAAGTAGGAGCAGAATATGCGGTCGAAGGGCTCCTTGTTCGGGATATGAGCCACCACTGCGGCGAGCGGGTTGGGAGGATAGACCTGCTGGGGCGGAACTAGAATGGAAATGATCGGGGTTCATTATTTCACCATATATATAATAACATATATAATTTTGAAGCAATATGGTACTAAATAGTAATGTATCTAGCAACTTTTAGCATCAATATTTCAATATAACCAATAGCAATGTACAATGATAAAGAAGTAGCGATCAAATGCGTACCAACATAAAGAAACTCACTAATAATATTGTTAATTGTAACAAAGTGAAGCAACTAAGGGCGAAATCATAGATAAAGATAGTCGATATTGGCAAAATACATCATCCAACCTCAATGACTTATAAAAAAGCACAAAATAAATTAAAATTATCTACTAAAAAAAGTATAATAGTCGACATCACCTTTTACTATTTACGTTCTTTCAAGTTCATAAAACGATGAACAACAACGTCATTGATAATTTTCTTCATTTCTTCTTTCTCTACATAGAATAGTCGAATGAAAGTAAATACATTACTTTTTCGTATTCCTTTTAGTATTTACGTGACTCGACTCAACCGGTGGAGGGAGAGGAAGGCGACAGTGAGGAGGCCTCCGCCGGCGGCAGCCTACGTTGGCTCGATGGCAGGACGATGACCCGACTGGTGGAGTGAGGAGAGGAAGGCGACGGCCCGTGCTGGCTCGACGACAGTGACAGTGAGGAGGCCATCGGCGGTGAAGATGAGGTCGAGGGAGGGGAGGAGTAGGAAGAGAGGGAGTGGTGGAGGAGAGGTCGCAGAGGAGTGGTGGGCACAGTGGGGTGGTAGCCACGGGAGGCGGTGGAGGATGTGGGGACTTAGGTGTGGCATATTTCCAATAATGAATATTGCAGCTCTACTCCTGGGAGCAGTTACTTCCTATGTCAGTATCTCATATATATATATATATATATATATATATATATATATATATATATATATATATATATATATATATATATATATATATTACTGTTCGATTTAGATGTCATTTTATCTCATGCATGCACACAAAAGAAGGATTAATAAATGTCATTTTTTACATATGCTGCACCTATTAATGACATAGTACACATCTCTCAAACAACACTACCAATAAGCAATCAATAGAGACATTGGGTGGAAAATGTTTTCTCAATAAAAACAAAATAATAAGTGTTTGCAACCAAACTCAACGAGCTAAAATTACATCTATTTTTAAACAGAAGATAGCATATTCAAGCATCATGCATGTGCAACTCTTGAGTGCATGTAGTTTAATCTGAATGCTGTTGATTGAACAAGACTGTGGTGTAAGGGGTTTAAAAATTAGAAAGAAAATTTTGTCCATGTAGTGGAGACATTAATCATGTTGTTAGGTCACCGCGCTGGACACTCAGAGCATAGTTTAGGTTAACTGACGCCTTACATATAATTAAGTAAATAGTTTAATGTTGATGAGGTTTGTGGAAACATAACTGCAATCTCCAACCATTAAACCATATATGCTATAACGTTCTGCTCCCCACAAGGTGGAAATAGAACTTTAGTTTTTGCCAAGATATTATTCTGGAATCATGCATTCTTACTGGAGCTAGCCACCTTTGCAAAGAGAAGAGAAACCCAACACAATTTCAATTGTAGCCAGCATGCGTAAGCGTCAGAGCGAGCGTGGGCCAAGGCTTGCAGGCAGTAGGCATGCGGGCGTGACTGCGTCCGCGTGAGGCATGGCGAGTGGTGTGGGCTGCTGGCCTGCTAGGCATGGCGTCCGCGTGAGGCATGGCGCGCGTGGGCCGCCGGCCAGGTGCGGGACTGCGGGTGCCACCTGGGCCGCTAGCGCGTGGGCAGAAGAGGCCCGGGTGCACAGTGGTCGGACTTAGGGGTGCACATGTGGTAAAAATGAAATGATTCCTACTAAATTTTTTTTGGATCCGGTGTCCTGTGACACCGGGTGGGCCTATTGGGCTCCACCCGGCGGTGGTGTCCCTGTAGAACAGGACAATGAGGCCGTCCTTGAAGCCGACGACCTTGTGGCGCCGGAGCTCCGGCAGGCGGACGGCGAGCCGCTGTCAGATTCAGAGTTTTGGCTTCAGTCTTCAGAGAAGAACGATAGCTTCTGAACGAAGCGTTATGTTGAGTGGACGGCTCAGATGGCTGGATATCCTTTAAGTGAAGATCAACGTACAAGAATGGCTGGAGAACGGAGTGTTGACATCGCCGCTGTGTCGTTTACCAGGAATAGTACTCACACGGATGAAAACCTGTTTAACAGACTGTAATTCAGTTTTACTTCTTACATCTTCGTATTCCCTTTTAAACCTGAACAATGGAATCGAAAATGGCATCAAAGTATTATGCCAAAACCTAGTTTCCTTAGTTTTTAGAGTTCTTGCGCGTTTCCTCGTTTCCTATAGTTTTCATCCTCAAAACCAGGCAGATTCCGTCCTGGGATTTGACAGCCGCCTGGCCGTGGAGGCGTGGAAGAAGGTGACCGCGCACGCGGCGTCCGGGCGAACCCGTCGCAGAGCGCGACCCAGCCCGGGGGGTGGAAGCGCGGTCCCCCGGGGAGGCGTCCCTTGGGCTGGGCGTGCACGAGCGCCACGCCGAGCAGATGGCGCGGAGGCGGATGTGGTCCGTCACGTCCGCCGCCAGCAGCAGCCGCTTGGTGATGAGGCCGGTGAGGTCGTTAGGGAGGCATGTCCATTGCCCAGTCGCTCGTCGTCGGCATCGGGGTCGCGTGGCGGCGCGTACTGTCGAGGGCCTCGGGGAGGGGGAAGGGGCTGCGGTTTTTGCTCTTCTCTGATTCCCTCACGCTCGCCGTGGTGGATTGGTAGGAGTCGTCGTCGCCGGTGGAGCTCCGGCATCGTGGGAGTCGGATCTAATCTAACACGCAATTCGGCCCGCACCACAATCGTTTGATGGGCTTGCGGCTCTCGGTCTGGACTCTCGAATGTACCGGGCCTTGATGGATTAGGCTTTAATCGAATTGCGGGCTGTATTTCCCAACTGGTCCTCACTCTTCAGTCTTCACGCATGTGATGGCACCTTTGGGACCGGCACGAATTCATCTTGGACAAGAGGCACACAGCCTCACTCTTTCTGAGGATGGGACAAGAGTTTTGTAAAAAAAAAATGGTGAGCTCTAAGACCTTAGCGTTTAATTTGGAACAAGGGAATTTTCCAGATTCCTATAGCATTTGAACTTTTTTGTTTTGTTTTTGAACGTAATAGCGCAATTGAAGTGATTCTCTGATAATTTCTTCGTCCAGACAAGCCGTATGTGATTCTCCGGTAATTTCTTCGTCCGAGACAAGCCGTACGTGATTCTCTGATAGGTTAATAGTGGATCGAGCCTTCAAGCTCACGACTTCTCAAACGAAAACCGATCATGAACTGTATGTAATTCAGAGCTAGTCCTGTACGTATGGTTTGTACTACAGCCGGCCACGGTACGTTATCTGGATGTGAAGACTTTGTGCCGGCCAGTGCGCAACCTCTTCAGAAATCAGCAGCTGATTTTTGTTTGGTGCGGACTTGACAAACTACCAAGTGTTCCTTATACGCTACATGGAGTACATTAGACTACTGGAGGAGTACTACACTAGTCAGGTTCATGATCGGAGGTCCCAAATGTACGTTAAGGTAATCAGGTTCAGGTAAAGCTCGTGATCGAAGATGCACACGTACGTTCATTCTTAGCAAAACTCACCGCACGAAAAATTGAAGATAATGGCATAATAAATCTGCTAAAACAGCTTGGCAGGGTGCTACTCTTGACGCGACGTTGCCGTCAGCCAGCCTCTCATCGTTGTGACTGCGCGTGGTTACTGACGAGATGGGGATTCTGAACCACACGAGCTGCTGCTGTTACTGAAGCGGCGTTGATCTTTGACTGGGCTTCAGGTGTACCACCTCAGGTAATAAGTGCGGGATGGGGTTGGAGAATGGAGACCAAAACAAGTGGACTTTTGAGTGCTTGTTTGAACCATGCATGTCAAGTCGAGCAAAAGCGACCAACCCAAAAGTCTCCATAAAATCGAATCAGAATCACTTAACTGGCCCTCGGGGGGGTCCTGGTTTCAAAGTGGGTCAGGTTGGACACCCAAACGGCGCGACCTGAGGCAGTTTAGTGCGCGCTCAAAGTGCGAGTAGTACTGCCTGCCGCTGAATTCTTTACATTAGATGTGTCACTGTTGAAAAAAAAAACTTGAACTAACGAAGAAAACCAGTGCTCATCTTTGAGGCCTTCGACATAAAGTTTGGACTTTGGACCTACCAGCTTTGGGATCTTCTTTGCGACCCTTTCCGCTTTTTCTGATTTGACTTGCTTCCCGTTAATTTTCTTTCTAAATTCGTAGTGGATACTGGATGCGTCTGCTTTTGATAAAGTACAAGGCTTCCACTCTTCCTCACCCCTTTGATCGCCCCCACGAGCTTTGACGAATTGCAAAAGCTGTGGCTAACAGTACTGCGCCACACAGTCCCTTGCCGGTTGCCAACTTGCCACCCTGTCCTCGGAAAAGAGCACACAGACACCTGTGTTCACAAAACACGAGCGGTTCTGAACCCCGAGAAGCCTGGCCGTGTGCACGTGAACGTATCACGTCTGTACCGGCGTATCGACCGCGCGTCCCAAGCCCGGCCCCCACGCGACACGGGAGCTCCACTGCGGCGTACGAACGGTGCCGCGTCGGCGCGCTGTTCGGCAGGCAATCGGCAGCGGCAGATACTTCAATTTGGTTGACTACGGCATCGGTCGCGTTCGGAAGCGGGCATTTTTCTGATGCCCGAGCCGAGATGTCAAATCCGAGCGTTTTGCTGCTAAAAAAAAACTCGCCGAGCGCGCAAGAGCTGCCTGACGGAATGGCGCCCGCCGGGCGCCGTGCCGTGACGACCCGATCGATCTCCCCCGTCTCGTGCTTTGCGAAAGCGGAATGTTTGACGCGATGGGTTGCCGTGTCACCCGGAAAATGGACGTCTGGAGAAGAAATTCTCTCGGGGTGCCTTGCCTTGTTATACAGGTTGCCAATGCACACGTGGCACGCTGCGGCTGCAGCTTCTTCCTGCTGTACTGGCCACAGACCAAGTAGTACTATTCTTGGATTTTGCTAAGCTGCGAACAGAGCAGTAACTGGGCGGCCGAATGGTGAAAGGTAGATACTAGATGGCCACGTCTACACGATCGAGCTAACATAATATTGTAGCTTCTTCGACGGTGCGTTGTTAGTCCAGCCACCTAGGCATGGTCAGATGGGTCGTGCCAGCCGGACCAGTCCGAAGTAGAACATTGTTGGTCCGACCCATGACACGGCACACACTGTTCATGGATCAGCCCGGCTCGGCACGAAAGCCCATGTCGTACCTGGATCCGCAGTCCAACACGATGGGCCAGCACAGCACTACACGCATAGTGCCCCAAGCACGGCACAGCACGGCGACCCAGTCGGCAGGACAACAGAGGTGGTGTGGCGCGGCGGCACCAAGCGCGGAGGAGGAGTGAGGAGGTTGGGCGAGGCTGGCGCGAGGAGGAGGACAGGTAGCGGGCTCGGTGCGGCGAGGCCAGCACTGAGGAGGAGGAGGAGCCGGCACAGGAGACAACAAGGCGAGGCCGCGCGGAGTGGTGGAGGTAGGGGCGGTGGGCGCGATCGCACGGGGAGAAAAGGGAGGCGGCAGGAGGACTGGAGGAGGGAGGATCGGAGGAGGTGAAAAGTGAAAACGAAGAGAAAGAGGAAGAAAGAAGGACAGGCGCACGACCGGAATAAAAGAAAATGAGGAAAGAAAAAAAATGTAAAAAAAAGATGTGTTTTTGAATTCTACAAAAATTTCTATTTTTTTTTTATCAAACGGACCATCTACGATCCGTCAGGCTAACTATGTCCGAGCCAGGCCGAGACACCGGCATGCCACGTCTAGATAAGACCCTCGCCTGTGGATCAGCACGACGTGACCCGATTAGCAGGCTGGTCTTATCGGGCCATGACTACAGCCAACTATCGACGTACGTGGACACAGAGAAGGACAGGACGTGTCTGGCAGGTGGTCCCGTTTGATTTGCATGGGGAGGGATCATGCAGCACTGACGTAGAAAACAAAACAAGAGGAAAAAGGTCTCACTGGACCCGTACAAATGACACGGACCCAACACGACTACAGGAGAGACGACGACACAACATGAGCTGCACGAGCCGAACCTACGGAAGTGCCTCCTGGTTTTCGCGCCGCGCGACCGAATAAGGATGGCGAGGCAGGGCCAAATGCCAGCCAACTCCACCGCCGCGCGTTACGTACGTACCACGGTCCACGGTGCCAGTACGTCATAGTCGTAGGCCACAGCGTAGCACGAGCGGCAGCTAGTGGCACGGGGCGGAAGAACCGAGCCGGCCGGCATTTTTCCTCGAGTGCGTCTGCGTGTGTGAGCTTTGGAACCAATCGGCCGCCTCGCGCTCGCGGCGCCCAGGCGTCCTCGGCCCGCGCCGCTCGACCAGCTCTCTCCGGGTCACGTCATCTCGGCTGATCGGCACTCGTTCCCTCGAGAATCACGATCCGTCGAAGAACCCAGTAGTAAACATCAACCAATCATCACACATTAGACCATTGATAGATAGACAAATATATAACAACACAATAGGGGAAATCTCTTTATTAATTGATCGATATCTTTCTAAATACAATAAGATCTTATTTAAAAACTAAAACCCACAGGGATAGTTTTAGTATTACGCTTATCAACCCCTAATCCAGAGTTTCTCAACACTTCCCCTTCGGCAAATACCGCGCTATGCACGTATCTCATTAAAAAATAATCCCAAAAACCAATGGAAAAAAGGGATTGAAGAAAAGAGTGCATTGCATCCGCAAACTGTATTACATCGTTGGCTCGTTGAAAACATTTATATAAGAAATCTTCAGGAAAAACTCACTAAAGAAAAAAGAGTTTAACCTCTATAGAACTAGGTTAATCTTCAGAATTAAGATAAAACTTTATGACATTAAGTGGATTATGATTTAGGGGATTCTTCTCCTAATCCCTACAACTCTGCAAGCCGTTTCATTCCAATGCAACGAACGCGTCGTTAGAAACTGGACATAGAAAAAAGACTTAGTGAATAAATAAGCTAGATATTCACAAGATCTTCACCTCATTGTTTTTCTGGAGTTCATGATGATAAAAGAATTTAAGAGCAATATACTTCGTGATATTACTTTTAACATAACTCATCTGCATTTATGCAACACAAGTAGTATTATCTTATTAGATAATTGTGGGGGTATCGACGGTGTTAATGTCACATGACTTCTGGATATGGCTAATCATACGTCTGAGCCAAACATATTCACGTGAGGTTTCATATAGTGCAATAATTTTTTGAGTGTTTGGTAGAAGTAGCTCCCAAGGTCTGCTTAAATGATCGCTAAGAGATGATTGTACCACTACATAGAAATACAAACCTAATCTGATATTTGGCATTGTGGGGATCAGACAGATAGCCAATATCCATATATCCCACCATGGTCAAGTCTTGGTTTTCCCAGAAAAATAAGACAAGATCTTGTATACCATGGAGGTATCTGAGAAGAGTCTTAACGTTAGCCCAATGCCTTTTGGTTGGAGCTACATCGTGTCTAACCAATAAGTTAACTGCACATGCAATATCAGGCCTAATGCAATTCGCAAGATACATTAGTGCTCCTATGACACTTATGTTGGTGATATACCCTAGAGTTAATCATAGAGATGATTGTATCACGCCTGTATTTATGAGTTATAAAATAAATGTTATTCTATTTCTTGAATGAATCATCAGTTATAAAGAGTAACAAGTATGTGACTTATTGGTAAAACTCTTTAACTTATATGATATCATTCTAAATGTATTCCTGGTCGGAACGCTAGTGACTTATCGACCAGCACATGTATTTAATTGATGACCATATTTCATCGGTCATGGATACAGGGATATCGAATCAATAATACAAACACATATTAGAGAACATGATGTTAGATTGACCCAGCTTGAGACAATGTTGAGATTGTTATGATTTCATGTGTCATCAGTTGGTCTCAATCAATGATGATGTACACTTAGGGGTTGCCAAACGCTACTCTGTAACTAAGTAGTTATAAAGGTAGCTTTCGGGTATGCTATGAAATATGCGAAGAAATATAATTGGTCGTATATAGGATTTTCCCCTCCTAACATAACATAAGAGATATCTCTGGGCCCCTCGATGTGGTCAGATAAAGAAAGCGCATAGCCATGCCACTAGTGGTCGAATAGTCGATCACATAAAGTTATCTGACACTTGATCGAGAAAGTATTGAACATTCCATGGATGACAATATATCTCACCTGAAGTTCAACCAGATATCGTGAGGCAAAGGGAGAATACACAAGCAGATCATTCAGTTCGACAAGATACAGACTAGTCGTATGGTGATACGAGCTGGTCGTAGTCTGGTCGAACATAATCACTAACTAGCCGTAAGGAGTTACGAACTGGTCATGACTAAATATAAACTAGTCGTATAGAGATATGAGTTGGTTGTAAGTGATGCGGACCTGGTCGTAGATCATATTGCATTAAGGTTCACCCGATATAATGTATGTGTATTCGGGAATCGTTATATCTTACTAGAAACTGCTGACGACTCATGGTCGAAAAGGTGTTTCTGAGTCACAACCAGTGGCGGATCTAGAAAAAAAATGACCGAGGGTCCCCGCTTTCTATATCACATATGTGTAATTTTTTGGCTTGAGGTGTTCTCTTATCTTGGGCTAGGGTGTCCATATATATATATATATATATATATATATATATATATATATATATATATATATATATATATATATATATATATATATATATATCACATATGTGTAATTTTTGGCTTGAGGTGTTCTCTTATCTTGGGCTAGGGTGTCCATACTATATATATATATATATATATATATATATATATATATATATATATATATATATATGGTTATATCTAAAGGAAAATGATTTTTGACCCGGTGTCCTGTGCACCGGGGTAAAACACTGTAGATCCGCCCCTGGTCACAACCGAATACACATGAACCTACAGGATCACACACTTAATGGGTTGGAACAAACGTGTTCGGATAGGATCCGTCATGGGCCCTATATAAGGGGATGCATGAGGCTATTGGGACAAGAGGCGAGAACAACGAGAATTGCTCCACCGAAACCCTAGCCGTCATCTTCTCGAGAGCCCTACTGTGCAAGTTGGTGCTAGCACACTGACGTAAGGTGTTCCCTCCTTGGACGTGTGGATACCGTAGAGGCACTGCTGCGGTTGCTGTTGCACTCAATGACGATCCACGATCTTCAACAAGGAAGGCGATTGGTTGCTGGAGGAGACAATCGGCATCGAGAACACTAGACGATCGACTACAACCACTACAGTGACGCGCTTGATATTGGATTAGGCTACCCTCTCTTGTTCCACTACACTAGTGGTAACGATCTATGATCTTTTACTTGCATGACATCTTGGTTTACTTGGTAGAATTTTTGAATTGCTAGCTAGTGTAGCCTACTCGTATCTTTTCAACTTAAGTATGGAACTTCTGATCCTAAAACTTCCTTGTTTTCCATCATCGGTCTGAATGGGTTTTTATCCATATCTAGGGATCTTACTACCATGGGGTCTTTAAAAGATGAGATTTATACATGTTAAATTTCCCCAATTCCTTCTTGGTATAGGTAGACTAGTGCACTAGGATTCCTTCAGGGAAATGCTCTAGCTGCAGGCCTAAGCAATACTTGGTTTTACCCAAGTCTTTTATCTCAAACTACATCACAAAGTAAGAGTTTGCTTCCTTTATGTCATATGCGGTTCTGATGATATTCAGATCATCGACAGAAACTGAGATGATATAAAAATCTATTCTATGACTTATTTATAGATACACAGGGACAATCATCATTATTTGAGTAACTCTTCTTCAAGATGAAGTCACTTAGTCGGTTGTACCACATTCTTCCTGGCGGCTTCAGTCTGTACAACGACCTATGTAGTTTGATGCTATACGTGTTGCAATTAGTATTATTAGTATATGGAGTTTTCACTTCTTCGGAAACTCTAATATAGATATTAGTATCGAATGACCCATATAAATATGTGGTCACTACATTCATCAATTGTATTGTTAAATTCATGCAAGCTGCCATTGATATTAAGTATCGGAATGTGGTTCCACTCATCACAGGTAAGTATGTAATACTCCAATTGTTTCTAAGGAAGAAAGTAAACAAAAGAAGAAGTAAGGAGTTAAAAGGGGTGTTTTGTGAATTTTCGCCAACCTGGGCCTTGGGCCTTGGCCCAGGAGACCCTTTGGTGGCCGACCAAGGGGGGGCGCCTCCTCTCTTCCCCAAAACCCTAGCATCTGCTACAGTACTGTACCGCACTATAGCATGCGGTACTGTAGCAGCCCCCTCCCTGCTGCTCTACCAAGAGGAGGAAGAAGCTCTGAGGTGCTGCCGACCATGGTGGAAGGAGAAGAAGGGAGAAGAAGAAAGGAAGGGGAAGAAGATCTTCTTCGTGGGTTTTGTCCATCATCTTCCTGGGGTTCTACAAGGGTAACGGATGCCGTTCTTCGCTGTTTGATTAGTACTAGATGCGAATTCGATTAGGATTGTTGGATCGATTTGTTACTGCTATTAGTTCGGTTCTGTCCAGATTGTTGCGCGGCCGATTTCAGATCCTTAGAGGCCGAATTTGAGATTTACATCTCCTAGAGATATCTGGGAATTGTTCTTAGCTTTCAGCAGCCGCCAAGAACACTCAATTCCGATTTACGGTTCAAAAGATATGATAGATTCATCCCTACTGTCCAGAATTCTGACGTGATTTAACTGTCAAATTATCTATTAAGTTTTGATTAAGTTAAGGTTAGATTTAGGATTTTCACCCAAGTAGGTTATTGTAGAAATTTTATAACCTTTTCATATTGATAAAGAATGCCTTAATCGGAGTTGTAGATAAAAAGTTATGATCTGTTCTTTACTACTGTTCTGTTCATCTTGGCAGAATCTGTCTTGTTCTTTCACCCACCAGTTAGCATTTTAATTTGGCCGAATTGGGAGATCTCGTCAACTAGGATTTTGTAGTTATGTTCGTTAAGTTTCCATAGGTTCTGGGCTCACCTCATTCTGAGTCCCAGATCAATAGTTATGAGTTTTTCCGTGCTGCTGTCCAGATTCGTTTCTGTGATCGAGTTGTCTGTTTTCATAATAGGTTTATTAATTAATTCTTGGGTTGTCGGGAATGTGTGGTGGAACATTGTTGGTAGTGTCTTGTGCCATGTTATTCTTATTTCGAGTACTTACTTGTGTAGGCGGAGAGGCTTCGGGTTTAGGGGCACCTTCGTTGCCTACTAACGCGTCGCAACGCGAAAGGCAAATACATTAATATTCGTATGATTTGTGAATACTGAATGCTTGATGTTTGTATTGTGTTTTTATCTGATACATGAGAAGATTCAATGTTTATGTTCCTTTCATATGTGAAATTCACATGTTTAGAGATGATGTTATTCATTATTCATAAGTTCATTACATGCATCCATTTTCATATTCCATCCACGGGAGTGGAGTTTAAAGACCCATCAATTCCAGTATGGGCATGTGAGACCCACCATTCCAATGTGGGCATCCACGGGAGTGGATTATAAAGACCCATCAATTCTAGTATGGCCACGTAAGACCCACCATTCCGATGTGGGTAGATTTGGACTCCTGTGTGAAACGTTCTTCATACGGGCTTTGGATCCCCGTATTTTGTTAAATACGGGCCTAAGTGAACACCGATGGGTGTGTCACTAGCTATACCAGTATTAGCAGGAGTGCAGTCCATTCATTCCATTCATTCATATGTTCTTTTAGTACTATGTTCATAATCTTTAATGATATTGTCTTGTTCACAATTATTGTATGATCAGTTATTCTTTGTACTTGCTGAGTCTAGGACTCATTCTTGCCTTTGTTATTTATTTTAGGTGATCGTTGATGACGACATTCTTGGGAGGGAGTAGACTCACATAACTTATTCACTTCACCATAATCAAGTTTCAATAATATAACTTGGTTCCTGTCTTTCATTCGTTAAGTGATGAACTGTAATAAGTAGAGTTAGATGTTGGATGATATCTTTCTGTATGTTAAGGTTGATTAAATAACTACCTGTAATCCTTGATTATTCCTTTGACATAATTATCTCAACGGATTCATTAGACTTGAATAATTGGAGGTTGTGAACTGTCATTGGATTCAGACTATATTCTTGCATTTATTCTATTATGGTTGTATGTTAGATTATTTAGGTAACATTTTGGCTTTCGAATAGCCAGGGTGTTACAAAGTAGGTTTCATCGTAATCAATGTTGAGTCTCTGCGTGAACCATTATGCTACAAGCCTCACTTTATATCTTACCACCTGATTGTTCTCATTTCTCTTCTGGATGAAAACTCATTTGAATCCTATAGGGAACACTTTAGGAGGTGTTCAGGCAACACGATTGAACTTTCATTTTATTTGGCGAGTGCAATTTTGCTTCAATTGCTTCTTTCCATTTGACTGAATTTGAGCGCTTCTGGCACTCTGCCATGGACTCAGATTTTGAATCCAGTTCAAGAGTTTTACCAATTTTAGAGACAAAGTATATATATCGATAACTGTAATCTTTCTTTTATATGACTCTCTTGAGTCCACAAAATTTATGAAAATTTCTTCATTTATTTCTTCCAGCTCCACGTGATTTCCCACAACGGTGGAGTCTGGGTGTTCTGATCTCCCAGTGTGAGATTGTGCGCGTAAATTTTGATGGTTTACCACCCTCGGGATGGATCACTTCAGGGATTTTCTCAACATTAGGTTGAGGTCCTTCAACTGTCTTATGGAGTTATTTGTCTTATTCAGTTCTTTGTTTCTGCGGACGTCTCCGCAGAATTAAGTCTTGTGTGCCCTAAGGTCTCGCCCTCTTCTTTGCATGAGGGGCATGAGTGGATTCAGTATTATTCTAGGGTACTTCCACTCTTTTCGGTGCATTTACTGTAGTTATTTGTAATTTATCACTCCCTTAAGATTAGTGAAGACATATGACAGATTATTAGTTATTTGTTGCAAATTTATTATTCTCTAAACTTCCAATTATGAGTCTTTGGTGCGTGGATCTAAGGATTGAACGCCAGTGACATTCTAATCTATTTCTCAACATTATTTAGAGCGGTACTTTTCTCCCCCCTAATGTTAGGAAATTATCCTTATAAAAAAATACAATCAACGTTCCGAGCCGTGTGCAGACCTCTTGCCATCGACTCTAGGTATTTAATAATTAACGGAGATTCAAAACCTACATAGGACCCCAACTTTTGGTGAGGGCCCATGGTTGTACGCTGTGGTGGTGAAAACGACACGTATACAACACAACCAAATTTTTGCAGACAGAAAATACTTGGTTCTTTTCCACGCACTAATTGCAAGGGGGAATCGGATGATATGCAATTGGTCTGAGTTGAATTAATGCAGCAGCGTGCAGCACTGCGTAGCCCTAATAGCTGGTGGGAAACCTGCAACGCTGTAAGAGTGGCATAGCAATAAGTTTTATTATTTTAACTAATAACTCTACGAGGCTATTTTGAGTATGGACATATGGTACTGAATGCTCTACTTTAACACCTGGAGCCATACAACAATCATTAAATGCCTTTGAGGTAAACTCGCCAGTATTGTCCATTTGAATGGACTTAATATGTTCGTCTAGAAAATTGGCTCTTAATCTGATTATTTGGGCAATTAACTTTACAAAAGCATGACTTCATGTAGACAATAGGCAAATATATGACCATCTAGTAGATGCATCTAACAGGACCATAAAATATTTAAAGGGGCCCAACAAGGGTTGGATAGGTCCACAAATATCACCTTGAATTTTCTCCAGAAACTAGGTGATTCATCTCTTAATTTCAGATAAGAGGGTATAGTAATCAATTTTCCTTTGGCACAAATAGGGCACATGAAGTTTTCAGATCTAGGAAAGTTCGTAGTCTTTATGTTATGGCCAACAAAATTATTAATAACTTTTCGCATCATACCCAAACCAGGATGACCAGACAATCATGCCAAATCTGGAAAATTTCTAGGTGTTTAACAATTGTTTTCATCGCAACATAAACTTCATGTTTTTTATAAATATAGTACAATCCTGATGAGAAAGAAGGAAGTTTTTCGACCACTTGCTTCTGGCATCCATTAGACTTAGTCGTGAGTACGTATTCTGTACCATTCTTATTATCGGTTTCTACATGAAACCCGTTCAGACGAATATCTTTAAAACTAAGGAGAGTATGTTTAGATTCGGGATACAGAGGAGCATCCTCGACTGTTATAAATATACCCATAGGGAGAACTATGATGGCCCTTCCAATGCCGACTATGAGAGCATCGCTTCCGGCGAAGGTCATGATATTCCTAATTTTCTTAATTAATGTCTAAAAATATTTAGTTTCCCTAAAAATCGAATTAGTGGTGCAACTGTCTACAAGACAGATTTTCTCTTCCACCATTAGATTATACCGAGTTGTTCGATTCGACCGTGTAGAGCGATTCATGCTGATAACGTGTTAAAGAATGTAGTAGTCGTAGGAAACAATCAACCAATCACCACATAATAGACAATCGACAGATAGACAAATGTATGGAAACACAATATGGAGAACCTCTTTATTAATTGGTCGATCTCTTTCTTAGTACAATGATATCCTATTTAAATACTAAAATCCACCGAGATTAGTTTTGGTATTACGTCTATTAACCCCTAATCCCTGAGTTTCTCCACAAGACACGTCAAGTGGATGCAGTCAGTGGAGCCGGGCAAGGGCCAAGGGCCAATGTGCCATATATCCCTGGGCTAGTGAATGTCCGTTATGTGCGGTATGATCAAGCGATGTCGG
This sequence comes from Ampelocalamus luodianensis, assembly GCA_036346255.1. NCBI lineage: Eukaryota > Viridiplantae > Streptophyta > Magnoliopsida > Poales > Poaceae > Ampelocalamus > Ampelocalamus luodianensis. Next base: position 53,050,592 of record CM070633.1, read on the forward strand.
CGTATAGGCTGCCAGTTTTGGCTCTGCAACTTAGGAGCAGTACTCCTGCTTCACTGTGACTGTGAACAGAGGACGTGGTGTTGGGCCTGTTGGCGATAGCTTGGCTGGTAGCCTGGCTGAAAGTACTCGGTATAATGTATTCCTATCACGTTTATTCATTTCAGATGCCCTAGAGGCCTGTCTACCACGAAAGGCTCCCCGGCAGTGCAGTTTCACGTGCCATTGTTTCCTTCTCGATCGGGACAATGGAGAGCGCTGGTATTGGTTTGTAGCATAAGATCGCCACAACAGCTTAGACAAGTGTTTGGTTTCTTACTACATTTAAGCTTATTACAGTTTGTTAGGCGAGTCAATGGATTCTTGTTACTGAAATTTTCGCCGCAAGTGTGTCGAAAAATAAGCGACGCGCCACGACGCCAAAAATTCCCCACCCTATCTTGATTAAAGTCACCTCCTCTGTCTCTTCTTACACTTCAGAGCACTCTCCGGCACACACTGCTCATCACCAGTCCACAACCATGGATTGGAGAGATCCTTAGCTTGTCCCCGTCGCCACCTCCATCTTCTCAGGTAACACCGCTCTCTTGCAATCCCTTTCCTCTCCTCACCTTCCTCTTGTGCATGCGGATCTGGTACTCTTTGCGGGTTCTACAGAAGCAAATGCCCTTTTTTGAGACCCTATCGCCAATCCTTTCTTGATCTACTATTTGGTCGCTTGTTCTTCATCCTGCTATCGTTGTCGTCTAGTCACTCAGGGTCATAAGCCAGTTCGTGTGGGAAAGCAAAGGTAATACCTCATCCCCTACTTGGCACCTTGGTTGGATCTGCTATTTCCTTTTTGATATATAAAATCTTTGGTTTTCTTTGCAAGATCTTAACCTTTTGGAATAAGTCCATATTACACCCTTGAACTATAGCCTGAGTCCAAAAAACACCTTCAACTACAAAACCGTTCACTTTACACCCCTGAACAATTGAAACCAGAGCAAATTACCCCCTCGACCTAAACCACCCCAGTTTTAGATGACGTGGCATCCACGCTGGCACAGTTTCGCCTCGTCAACACCTTCATGTGTGCCTCGTCAGCACCATTCCTTCCCAAGCTCGGCATTAAGCTCCTGCTGAATGTGCCGCCGGCCACCTCCTTGCATTCTCCACCCCCATGTTTACTTAGGGCCATCATCAAGCCACCCGAAGCCCTTTGCTTTCCCCCCGCTATTCGTTCCCCCCCCCTTCTTCTCCACCAAGAGCCAAGAAGCCACGCCACGCTACGCCCGCTCGACCGCCGCGCCCGCTCGCCAATTCTGGCTGCTGTGGTGAGCTCCACCGTCGCCCGGCTGTGTCACAGAGCGCGCTAGCACTTGAGGTTGCGTTACCCTCAAGCAATTTGGGATTTCCCCATCGGAGCCGCCGCTATTACCTTCTTCCCCGACCACAGCCGATTCCACCGCCGGCACCGCCATTCCCCATCCATGAAGACCTGGACCAATTCATTGAAGAGGGAGCACCCCCTGGCCTTCCCCAAGCATCCCCCACCTTCCACAGGAGCCATTCCTCACCCGAGCGGCGCCCCCACGGCCAACCGCTCGTGCCGCTGTCGGCTCCCGCCGCCTGCTCACCTCGGGCCTCCTCAGCCTTCACCGACAGACCCGGTGAGTTCCCCTCATCGCTTTGGTGCTCATGCTCGCCCTAATTTCTCCCTTCTTCCCCCAGCACCACGACCATGGGAGCTGTCCCGCCATTGCCGCCGGAGTGTAGCCCACAGGTGCTTCAGGTGCGGGGCACATCAGCCTCGAGTGCTCCATCGCGGCCTCCCAAGGGTGGCAAGTTCTCCATCGACCTGAGTGCGGTGCAGCCCCTAATCCGGGGCAGCACGCCAAGGTGTAGCCCGCGAGGCAGCGGCGACTTCAGTCAGTGGCCACTAGGAAACTACCGTGGGTTAGTGATGTCGGCGGCGGTGCAGGGCAAGGGGCGGTGCAACAAGCTAACATAGGACACAACGGCGTTCGTGCTGCTGGCGGCGGCCGTGGACCTAAGCATGGATGCTTGCAGGCTCGGAAGCCTGAGCATGGACGCGTTCGTGGCGCTGGTGGCGGCCATCCAGCTCAGGTTCGGGTCCAGCTGTGCCCGCGCCGCCTGCACCTCTTCCTCCCGCGTCGTCGCATCGGAATATCGCCCCGTGGCTGTGCACGCTCGAGAACCACCGTCGGTTGCATCGGCCAAGAGAAGGTCGACACCAATGATGTGGCTGCCACGTAAGCCAAAACCAATGATGTGACTGCCAACATGGTTAAAACCCCTAATAAAACCATCCTAGGGTGTAATTTGATCTGATTTTGACAATTGAGGGGTGTAAAGTGAACGATTTTGTAGTTGAAGATGTTTTTTGGACTCAGACCATAGTTCAATGGTATAATATGGACTTATTCCTAACCTTTTGTATTAACTGGAATGTGTGCTCAATAAATCAGTTCTTAATTTCTTTGCTCAGTGAACAAAGTGTATCATTTGTCATGTACCTTCTTTTTATGTTTACCATTCTAAAACTTTTGGTAGACATGTACATAGTGTTGTTTTGTTCTATATTATGTTTTTACTAAATCAATCATAGTCTTACTAACTAATATCATAATACTTTTGCGAAGTAATTACTGTCATGTTTAATGTAACATGGTTGTCCTGTGTGTCCTAGACTTGCTTCTAGACTGTAGATGCACAATTTAGCATTTGTTGAAATCTTGTTAAATTATGATCTGATCAAAGAAAGTCATTTCCTACCGTTGAAGCAACAATTTTGACGAGAATACAACTAGCGAGATGTACAACTACTATGGAGAGCAGGCATAGAGTAACATGGAAACACAAGTGGAGAATAGATAACGGAGTGACGGACATGCATGAAAGTCAAGAGCATGAAGGCGATAAGAAAAGATCCAGCAACGTCAGTCGACGCCCAGCCCCCCAAAAATCCGAACACGAGGTCACGAGTCTCCATGTAGATGTGGCTTGCCACCCAGCCAGGTCAGCCAGTCCACCGCAGGACTACTCAGTTGGGAGTTGTGCCCGTGCCGTGCACGGGCATGACGGGCCGCGGCAGGCCACAGGCAGCCGGCACGGTGAGCTCCCCAGGCCGTGTCATGCCGGCACAGACACTTGTCGGTGAGGCTCAGCACGGCACGTTGGCCCGTCGTGCCACCGTCGGGCCGTGCCGGCACGGGCAAGGCATAAGGCAGCTGTAGAGCGGCGCGGTGATGGCCGGGAGATTGGTGATGTCCTTGGTGCTGCTTGCGAGGTGGTGGCCGGAGACTCCGGGAAGTCGACGTGCGCGCAGGAATGGAGAGCCATGGAGTTGGAGGAGTGGAGATTCGGGGAAGAAGAAGATCAAGAACCGAAGAAAGAATGGAATGGAAGAAGAAGAAGAAGAAGAGAGAGAGAGAGAGAGAGAGAGAGAGAGAGAGAGAGAGCATGCGTGGCTGCGACTACGGCAGTGCAATGCGATGCGGGCGGTGCAGCTCTGCGGCCTGCTATGGCCGAGCAGCAGCAAGCCAGCAATGGAACTATGGGACTCGACTGTCGACTCTGGTAGACGGATAGGTAGGGAGATTTCAGAGTTCAGAACTGATGGAACTATGGAACTGGAAGGGTCCCGAAGGAAGGGGACTCTAGTAGTCCAATGAGTCAGTGAGGAGTAGCAGCAATTAAAGTTTCCTTCCCTCTACGTGCAGCTTGCTGGACCTATGGCAGGAAGGATTGGCACTTTGGTCTTTGGCAGCTAGCCAGCTATGCTATGCGTGTAGTTATTTATTTATTACTACTTAGTACTTACTAGCAAGTCTATCATGTCCTGACCGTCTTTCATGTCCTACTAGAAGGGAACCTGCGCCAATTAGCCCGGACGGCTGGTCGAAAATAAGCTAATGACGTTGCAATCTGATCAACTGCTCCTCTACTCTTGCATATATTTGATTAAAGACAGTGAATGATAGTGTTGTACTTCACGAAATAGATAGTAAGCTTGTATTGTGATTGTTCGTAAAGTAGGCAAGACATGATCAAGTACCTGTCGACGATCAAGATGTCGATCTTACGAAAATAAAAAGAAGAACGTGACGTGGGAAATCTCAGAAAATAATGAGGCTGCTCTTTATTAATATGAACTGGAATTTACAAGGTATTTGCCAAGAACTCTGCTTGCTCTCTTGCTATCTCAGACCTATCACACGAATCTATGGCTTGTGCTTCAGTCTGATGACTATGTCTTGTCTTCTTTTCTTTTTCTTCTCTCCTGTTCTCCGTCCAGGTTCCATCTTTAAATAGCCTTTGAAGAGGCGGCAGTTACTTCCAGAGAAGACGCCTGATGTGAAACGATACGTCTGGTCGGAGCCAAACGATGGTTGATAAACAACCAACTGTTTGACGATTATATGTATATGAGGCATATAACCGCATGGAGGTTATTTGTTGTTGTGTCTGGATAAGATACATCGTATGGTATGGAATATGCACGTGTTCCATTCGTCATACGGTAAAGAATATTCTTGGAATCAGTTCATACCTTTTATGAACAGTTCTCCTGGTCGGGAGCTTGGCTTAGGCCTTCGTCCGACCAGGGTACTCATTATGTAACCTCTGGAATCTCTACGACCAGTGAGGTCGTGCACCTCAGGAGTTACGACCATGAAGACGTATGATCTTTTATATATTAAAGATAATATATAGAGGTTTTAATCCTCGTCAGTACCTAAGTTTACGTAACCTACCATGTTAACTAAACAGAAGGAGTGATTGGACTAAACGAATAACTTTGGTAGAACATAAAAGAATCTAGTGATTGTAGGCTGACAAACTTATAAGTAATATGCTACTTGTAGGTTGACAACAGCTTATAAGTATCCAAGCATCGCATATTCCTTCACTTTAGAGGCTGCGGTAAATTAGTAATTAAGAGTTTCAATCGTGGTAGTAGCATGTAATCTTACATGTCAGCATTGACAATATGGTCTTACATGTTGTGGTTCGTCCTATCTTTGTGCATAACGGTAGCAAGCTAGGAATAGAAAAGCCAACAACAATATACATAATGAGCAAGCATGGTAGTGTAGTTCTTAGTTATCACATATTAATCGAGCACAAGAACAATGTAAAGTAACATGCAAACTTTGGATATGTTTACAGATATGGATAACTGAAGAGGATCGTAAAATAGTGCTTTTAGTTCAAATTTGCAGATAATCATAGCTATTTAGTATAACATTCTTGGACTTAAAATTTTCTAAAAGATTCGAGGGTACTGATGACTGGCCATAATGAACCAAACTTAGCACATAAAGCATTTTCCCCTTAAAATGTCAGCATTATTTCCTAAAAAGAATCATCCCTACCTTGGCCTAGTTCTTTTTCTTTTGCAGAATAGGGTTCTATCAAGCCAATTTCCCAAGGAGGGAGATTTTGATGACTATGATGCAGCATTTACTATGTGATATTGACAAAGAAAAATACATTATTTAAAGATAACACCCTTGACCAACCATGACAGACCAATTAGACATGAGAACAAAGTATCAGTGCAACCTATGTGGGCTTCATCGAAACAAATTAAGTGAAAAGAACAAAGGCAGTCTTTGTTCTTTAGTTCTCACATATTAGTCTTTAGTTCTCACATATTAATGAGCACACTGTGAGAACCCGGAAAATCGGACTAACCTAAAAACAACACTAATCGCCCTTAAGCAGTAATCAGAGTTTAGCAGCGGTTAAAGCTTCTCTTAGTGGTGAGTTGACGATAGTATTAGATCGTTGTTAAGCAGCTGTTTCGTTGTCAGTGCGTTTGTTTCGTTCGTAAGCAATGCATAACTAATTAGCCCAATCATATCGCATCATTCTTGCACTATCATCCTCCAGCCCAGCAGTTGATCAAATCAGTAAATAAAATGCATTACCAATTGCATTAGACAACAAATCATCAATTGCATTAGATTATACATCAGTAGTTCATTCTACACCAATAAAATCCAAAAGCATTGGCATCATTGCATTAGTACATCTCACAATCTTGCAACCCTAAAACAGATTAATAGTGCTATCGCCTAGAACCATCTCAGCTGCTCACAAGCACCACAGTGCGTTCCTATCCTCTGCCATCAAAAGAGCAGCACCGTCCATATCTCCCCAGCCCCCCGTGCATTCACCACATCCATTTCTCCCATTCCCTTCCCGGTCCAGAACCCACAGAGCCGAAGGTGACCGAAGGAGCCGGGAGCTTGGCGTCGCCAAGGTCGTCCGGAGCTCGACATCACCCGGCGGCAGCACCACCGGCAGCACCACCCCATTCACCGCCGGCATCCCCACACCAAGCATCGGCCGCCATCATCACAGAGCAAGCACACCAAAACAACCTCAACCCATCTTCCTTCTTCAGGTAAGGACATAGGCATTCTGAGCTTAAGGTGAGCATCCTCATACCTTGAAACTGCATCTTCTACCTCCATCTCCAGATCCACCTCACTAACCTGCATTCATCCATTTGAGCATTCATCAGTGGCGCATAGTATAGATCCAGTAGAGTTGTAGGAGGAGGAGCGTCGGTTCTTCGGTGCCGGCGGCCGGAAGGCCGAGCCGGCCGGACCCAAACCCTAGCAGCAGTAGCGCCGAGCTTCTAGCGGCACCGGTTGAGAAGAAGACCAGAGAAGTAGCCGGGAGGAGGAGACCGAAGAGGAGGCGACCGGATCTGAGCCGGGAGGAGCTGGGCCGAGCCTGGGGAGCGTCGAGGACCCGAGGGCAGCGGCGCCGGCCTCTGGCCGCGCCGGGAGGGAGAGACCGAGAGGAGAGCGAAGGCAACTCGGGGAGGCGGTGTAGAGCCAGATCCGCGCCGGATTTGAGCCGAGAAGGGGCCGGCGGGGATGGAGGAGGAAGGAAGGAGGGAGAGACCGAGTCGCGCCGGGAGGAGCAGCCGAAGGGGGAGTTAGAAGGCGGCGGCGTCGGGTGAGCGAGAGGAGGAGCCGGGTGTCGGACCGGGCCGCAAGGAGCGGTGTCGGGTCGCCGGAAGCTGAGCCGGAGCTGGAAGGGAAGCAGGAGCGGCGGCGCTGGGAGCGGCGCCGGGAGGTGACGCGAGGGAGCCGAGAGAGGGGCGGCGGTGCTGAGGGTGGAAGAAGGGGATCGGGCAGAGTGTGTTGTGTGCGTGTGTGCTTAGTGTGTGCGTGTGTGCTTAGTGTGTAGGCAGTGGGCAGTGTGGGTAGTGTGTTGTGTTAGGGCGTGTGGGCTTAGAGTGGGCCGGCCGAGTGAGATTAGAGAGAGAGAGAGAGAGAGAGAGAGAGAGAGAGAGAGAGAGAGATTAGAGGGAAGGTTAGATTTAGGATTTGGGTTTTAGATTTAGGATTCAGGTTAATCCCAGTCAAGTGTAGACTCTTGTTAATCGATGGTTGACTGCTAGAATGCGTTGAGTAGTTTGTGCTTCTGTGGCTGTTAGCTAGCTGATGTGTTTAGACAATCGGACGGCTGTCGGGGAGTGCTAACTTCGCTTAGACCGTGAAAATGTTTTAGTTAATTAAAATGTGCTAACTGGTAGTCGTCACTAACTTATGTATTTATATTATCACTCAAATCAATACGTATTTACTTATACTATTATTCGTGTTGCCAGCTTGCTACAGAAGGCGAATCAGCACAGACCGGAGCAGCTGACCAGAACTTCATCGGCACCAACCTTTCCTACGTCCTCGAAGGCAAGCGATCCTCTTGAACATTAATATAGTTACTTTAAAAATATACCCTATCTTGCACTACTATATATATTGCATTAAAATGGTTTTCCAAAACCTAAAGAAATTGATTGAGATAAGATAAGATGATTAAGAAAGAATGAGACTTACTAGGAGGGTAAAAGGGGGTCCTGGCTGGGGAAGCGCGATGATGATGTTGAGGTAAGAGATGGGCCCCTTTTTATATATGGTTATAATATAAGGACCAACCAACTCTTGCTCGGTCAGATGCCGTAATTCAGTGCCAACCATTTTCCCGTTTCGGCGGGCAGAAAATGCTACCTTGTTACGTGACTATGCTCTCCACATCGGGTAAGTAATAGGTGTGTGTGAGTGATATGGAGGAACCCAGGACCGGTGGGGGATAGTCCGGAAGTGGGGGATCCAAGGCGCTATATGCGCTAAGGTGGAGTGTTGAGTGCAGGATAGAAGCTGCCTCAACCAACCTCACCAGAACTCGGTGAATGATGAGGTCAGCAGCGTGACCTAATCTGCACCGGCGGAAGGTGATGGGTGGAGAAATTAATCACGTAACTTGGAAAACGTTCTGTATTCTGATCTCGAACCCGCATCTAAGGTAATGCGGTGGACCCGGTTCACAGAGAGTTCAGAATAGCTATGGGTAAAGTGGTACAAAGCCTGCGCAGTGCTAAACCAAATCATGAATTCATGCCAGTCTCCAAGATTGGAGTCTACGGGAACCACAGGGGGTCTTTCGTCTCTCCGAGTGACTAGTAGAATTTTCAGTATTAAAACTTGTCACTTAATTGTTGAGGTGTATTTTCTAAAGTGAGATGATTTAGAAATTGTGATAATGAATAGAGATAGTGCATCCTGTGCATCTTTTGCTATTAATGCTTGCTGAGTACATTCATTTGTACTCAACCTTGTTAGTATTCTCCTTTGTAGATCCTAGTCCGGCCGGGAATTATCCCGAGTGGGACGAAGGACTTGCAGGTACAAAAGCAACAGTTGGAGGAGAAGGCTTTGAATAAGAGGACCCAAGGCGAGTTAGGAGCTATTTTGGCTTGTGGGACGAATAGGCTGCCGGTACTTCAGGACATACAAGAGAAGCGGGGAAGTTCCCTTGGATATTTGTATAAAACTTGTATTAAGACCTTAGCCCTGCGTGGCAAATTGTTGAAATAAAAGACAGTTCCTATCTTATTGTTATGCTGCGTAACTCTGGTAAAGGCTTACTATTCGTTGGAGCAGTGTTCTACTGAGCAAACGAATAGTACTCCGTGTGCCTAAGTGTTATTACCTCTGGGGTAATAACACAGGGCGTTACACACACGAAAAACGTAAAGTAACACACAAACTTTGGATATGTCTACAGATATGGCTAGCCAAAGAGGATCGTAAAATACTGTTTTTAGTTCAAATTTGCAGATAATCATAGCTATCTAGTGTACTATTCTTGGACGTCAAATTTTATAAAAGATTCGAGGGTACTGATGACTGGCCATACCGAATTTTAGACATCAAACTTAGCACATAAATCTTTTTTTCCTTATGTAAGCATGATTCCCTAAAAATAATCATCCCTACCTTGACCTAGTTCTTTTTCTTCTGCAGAAAAGGGATCTATCAAGCCAATTTTCCAGGGAGGGAGATTTTGACGACTATGATGCATCATTTACTATGTGATTTTCACAAAGAAAACTACATTCTTTAAAGATATCACCCTTGATCAACCATGATAAAGCATTTAGACATGAGAACAAAATATCAGTGCAACTTATGTGGGCTTCATCGAAACAAATTCAGTGAAAAGAACAAAAGTAATCTTTGTTCTTTAGCAAGTTGGGAGTCTAAAGGCTTCAAACAAACGGTCCTGATTACTTCATTACCATAACTGACAGAATGACAACTAAGTGAAAAAATCCTACACAATACGAAATACCAATACGTACTGACAAACTTTGTGAATTCACCCTCTTTGTAGTTCTATTTCAATTAAAAATAAACTTGTGGTTTTGATTACCTGATCATTATCTTACATAATTATTGTTTTTTTTTATCAATTTTAAGAAATGTAGTTGGTGATTGTTAACACAACAAAGCCCTTGGTATGAGAACACAAATGGCACAGTAAATGGCAAAGACATGAAATGGAAAAGGAATCTGCATTCCATCTATATTTGATTAGAACTAAAATCGTCATTACAAAACTATAAAACACCCTTGGTATGAGAAACGTAAATGTCACAGTAAATGGCAAAGACATGAAATGGAAAAGAAATCTGCATTCCATCTATATTTCATTCGAACTAAAACCGTCATTACAAAACCATAAAACACATTCATAGATGTACAAAGCTTGTTTCAGGAAAAATCTAACAGAATAGTAAAGCACCCTAGACATATAAAAAAAACTCAATGCAGTCACAATAACTATAATTCAGAAAACCTAAAATGGCCAGAAAACTATGTGTTAAGACACGTGAAGCTGCAAGAAAAATTCATAAGACACGGTGATAGCCTATAAGGGATGTCGGGTACACAACATTGCCACTGAGGCGTAGAGTTGCTAACTTCGTATTCTTCAAGCTACCAATAGTCAAAGAAGAGTACAACCACATTTTTCAGAATTTATGGACTGAGATGGTCATAAAGGGACCCAAATGAATTCAGTCACTATACCTACACTCCTACAGATGTAGAGGCAGTTGCAGGTAATGTATGCGCCGGGTGCATATCTTCTGTCGGCTTCCTCATATTGGAACAACATCTTAAGTGAAATACCCGGTAGGAGGGATCTTTGGCTCTGTTCGCCTTAAGAGGAAATTCGAAGTAAGAGAAAGGGGAATAAGAAAATACGTATAAATCCGAAAAGACTATGTAAATAAACATCAATAAATCGAAAGAAGAATTGACAAAAATTGTAGACCTAGGTAGTCCGGTAGTTAACAGGGGTTGTTCAACATTTGAAACTTGAGTTCTTTCATCTGCTGATTGTCGTGTTAACCATGTTCAGCAGAGATTTGTCTCTTCAATTACAAATGGAAGTAGCTGGAACTCCCAGCAAAAAAATATAATGAAGACATCAATGCATGCAACAGTACATAAATAAACTGCAGTAACCAGTGTTTTGGAAAAATGGTTTGGCAAACTCGAATTTTTTTAAAAAATATTATTATTTTTAAAGATATTTACAAAAATAAATAGTCGTTTAAAAAAATTACAAAAATGTGTCTCTGTCGCTTGATTGAGTGGCGGCAGAACCTATCGCCGGTTCAGCGGCGGCAGGAATCTGTCGCCACTCGCGGCGGGCGGCTACCTATCGCCGTTCAAGCGGCGGCGAGAAGCGGCGATTTCTGTCGCCATTTGAACTGACGATAGGTAGCTATCGCCAGTTGAACTGGCGATAGGTTCCTGTCGCCAGTTCAACTGGCGACAGAAGACAGACTATAAAATCCCCAAAAAATCAATCCAGAATTCATTTTAATTCCAGAAAAAAAACAAGAGAGATTGGAGAGGGAGAGAAGAAATTGCGGCGAAGCCCTGTCGGTTCGTGGCGGTGGAGAGAGATCGATAGAGCATCAGTTTCGATCGATCATCTTGTGTTGCAGGTAAATTTTTCTGAAACTGTGTATGTTACGTCCAAACCTTTTAGATTAACAAACGACAATAGCGACATAGAATTGAGTACGTTTACATGTAGTCGGACTCTGTAGTACATATTTTGAGTTGTGTAGCGACATAGAATTGCGACTATAGCGACATAGAATTGAGTAAGTCATATAAATTTAGTCGAACTGTGCAGTACATATTTTGAGTTGTGTAGCGACATAGAAATGCGACAATAGCGACATAGAATCGAGTAGGTTACATAAATGTAGCCGAACTGTGTAGTACATATTTTGAGTTGGACATAGAATTACGACAATAGCGACATAGAATTGAGTATGTATTTGGTTGACATTAATAGTAACATAATTAATGCACGATACATTTTTGAATTGTGAGAAAAACACGAGTATTTGTGTAGGTCTAAAAACAATGAGAATATATGTGCGGTTATTATTTTGTTAGTACTGTTTGTTATTAGTTGTGTTAGTCTTGCGGTCAATATCTTGTTAGTGCCGAAAACACCGTTTAACTAGAAAAGTAGCATGACATGTATTAAATTTGTAAAAAAATTCGTAGTTGCTACATAGGCTATGTAAAGATGCATGGAAAAAATATGAACTTTCTATCTTCTTTGCATTTTGGTATGGCGACGCGAGTGAGTACGAGTTGCTTGACCCGTGATTGACCAGCGTCACCGTAGCGCCTCGATGCCGTGCTCCTCCTCGAGGGCCAGCGTCGATAGAGCTTGGGGCGTTTGACTCGCACGCCCCATCGTGGCATGGAGGCTGCACCGAGGCCGGATTAGAGGTGCGTGAAGTTGTGTCCTTCATGCACTCAATGCCGGTCGATTATTTTGCGTTGACTCTGTTTGTGCTTAATCGTTTGGACACGAGGTTGAGAGCGGCAGACCTCCTTCCACTCGCGAGGATGGTGGAGGCGACGGTGGAGGACGATCAGGACCAGCGTCTTGGTCATACGTCTAAGCGTTTCCGTGCGGCCGTGCCCCTCGACGGCGCCGGTTGGCCGGCCGAGGCCGAGACTCACCGTTCCATCTCCGTGCGGGAGATGGCGCCGCGCATTGCAGATGTGAGCTACGGCCGGGTTGCCTGCGCGGCGCCCGATGGTGGCGCACGGCGTCCCGCCACGTGGCGCCACGGACCTCCTAGGCGTGTTCCGCAATATCCGCCGCGAGCGCGCGTCGTCGAGTTACTGCGATCCGCACGGGCCTGGCGAAGTGGATACGCGATTCTACGTAAGTGCTTTCGTAACTATTTTTCTCGTAACAATTCGTTTGTGAACCGTGTTGGCGTTTACGTGTCTTCTTGCGGCGGCGTATGGCTGCGGGCGCGGCGCCGTCGTTTATACGAGGCGCCGAGGCCTACTGCGTGGTTGTTCGGGTGGGTGATGTTCCTAAGCTCCCACGGCGGCAGCGTGGACAAGCACTACATCCGTGCGCGCAGAGGTGGCGAGTCACCGTCAGCGGATCCGCGATGCAGCGTGGGGTCCGGCCGTCTTGTCTTGTGACGTCATCGCGCCTTGTGCGGCAGCGTGCAGCGTTAGCGTGGCGGCTCGATCCTCTCGGGATTCCCGCTCCTCTGCGGTGTGGTCGTTGGGCGTTTCGGATCGGACGACCACGGTGGACTTGGCGTCTGACGGGCGGCTTATGCGCCCGAGGCGACTGGGCGGCGACCATGGGCACTTTGTGGTGCCGTCGATGGGTTAGTTTCGTAATATTTTGTTATTTTCATTTTGCTATCGTTATTTTCGTGTACTTAGTTTGCAGTGTTGTATTGCACAGGTCACCTTCACGCCGATCACCTCGCAGGGCTCCTACCCGGAGTACGTTGCGATGTTCGATCAGCTGACCGATGACCGCGTCATCTGGACCGTCTGATGGCGCAGGGTGGTCGCGCGCCCAGCGATGCTGTCCGGTCTTGTGCACGCGAGACTACGTGTACTGGTACACGCGGAGTGCCTTGGTGCACGACATCTTCGTGGAGGAGTACCAGATAGAGCGGGTCTTGCGCTAGTTCGGTCTGCGGCGGAGGTCCCGGCCCTTGGGGATGCGGTGCGGCGCGCGTACGCGTAAGTTCGCTGTTGACTTTTATGTCCGTACAATATGTGTTACATCGCAACCAAATATTTTCTTGCCGTCCACGGTACAATAGGAAGGAGTTAGTGATGCGATGTCACGGTGAGACAGGATGGCCCTTGGGTGGGCGGTTGGGCTGCGCGCCGCGAGACCCTCGTCGAGGTTGCGGGCGAGGCCTCGACCCGAGGCGTCTGAGCATTACATGGAGTGGTACTCAGCTCGGACGAGGCTCCGTTGCATCCGGGTCGTGGTCGACCCTGCTCGACATGCGGCCGCGACGTCCGACACGTACCCGCTCGGCCGGACTCGCTTTCCACGCGGCGTCGTACTCAATATTACATATTTCATATTTAATTTGACATACTTACGTGTACAACTTGATGATTACTTGTGCAGGTGGATCTTCACCGGGAGGTCGTCGAGATGGTAGACTCCGCGCAGCACATGGCAATATCGGGGGAGATCAGAGGGCTCTGCACGGGATCGGGAGGCGGCGAGCGCGGAGTGCGGACGCGACTAGTCGCGCCGACCGACCCGGTGGACCGAAAGCGATCCGAGGGCGAGTCGGTCACCGAGGTGGTAGGACCTGACCTCTGCCCGCGCGTGGCGAACGCGTCGGCGTGGCGGCGGGGAGCACCTCGGACATGTGGGAGTGAGTTCGACCGACACGCCGACAACGCTTCTTCATTTCATTTGAACCTCATAAGTTTGTAACGGCGATCTTACATCACGAGTCCTCGGCTCCACCGTCGCGGGCGAGGACTATGCGCGTCGTCAGAGCACATCTTTGGGCCAACGAGCATGTTCCGTTTGCTTGCGTAACGTACTTTTAGTCATGACTATGTTTGTGTTTGTAACCTAATTCTTGCAGAGCGGCAGGAGGGCGATACATTCTCGGCGGCGATGCGGCACTCAATCGGCACCCATCGAGGACTTCTTGAGGATCGCGTGACACGCAGTTCTCTTTGGAGGCTTCTCGGTATGCGGTGCGCCGAGTGCGACGAGCCACGCGAGACTTAGCCGACGCGGACAGACGCGCGAGATGAGCCGCGAGATCACCGACGCAGGAGCGACCGTCGCTACACCACCGCGGACTACTCGCGTGGGTCGGGTTGTCGAGCGGCGACCCTCGGCGTACTCGGCTGCGGCGGCAGAGGCCCGGGGTGACGCGCGGTGCGACCTAAGAGGGCGCCATTAGATTTCCCTTTATGTAATTTTTTTTCATTATGCCAAGCTGTTGTTCGACATCTTTTGAATATGAGTAATACTGGTGCTTTCTTTGACGATCAGCTGTTTGCAACGACGTGACAAAGCGAGCTAGGTTTCTTGGGCGTCGACAACACGGCCGCGAGTCATAAAGGCTGCTCCGTCTTGTAGCATCGCCCTTGAAGGTAGCTTTTGGACGATGTGACCACACGGGCTAGCTTTTCGGACGATGTGGCCACGGGCTAGCTTTTGGGACGATGGCACGAGTAGCGACTTTTGGGGCGATGTGACCACGCGGGCTAGCTTTTCGGGACGATGGCACGAGTAGCGGCTTTTCAGGACGATGTCACCACACGGGCTAGCTTTTCGGGACGATGGCACCACACAGCCTAGTTTATTAGGACGATGGCACGAGAGGCCCGGCAACGGCTCCATCCCCTCTAACTATAAATACAGCGTGACTTGTCCAACTAGTCCACAACAGCACCACAAAGTAGAAAACATGGATAAGGAGAAGGAATGGGAGAAAATCCGCAAGCTTTTGAAGGACTGTGTGTCTCCCCATGAGACCACCGCTCGCTATCATGCCACTAGTCAGGAGCCTTTCACACACCAAACCTTTCCGGAACTGGTGGATCTGAGGAAGCTGCCTCGTAGGAAGCTGCCTCGTAGTACGCCCAACGATTCTCAGGTCAGTGCAACCCCTCCTATGCTGCGGGCGCCCTCGGAGGACCCCGATAGGGGTGGCACCCCTATCTTTGGTGTAGGGCGCCTTTGCAAGTGTGTCAAATCAACCAGATGAGTGGACCATTGGGCGCTATTGGTCTTTGCCCAAACTACTGCCGTTGGCGCAACAACAGACATCCGTAATGAAACCCTATTTCATGGTACAATGCTTTTTATTAGGAAAGCGGGTAACGAACTCTCTTTACCCACGCGATCTCCGCCAAACACTATCGACTTAGGCGGTGGATCGGCGACAAGATCTACCCCTCGACATGTGGTCGTTGTTGAGACGAAAGAGCTGGGCGAGGAGCACATCGAGACCGTGGCGCCTCAAAGAGTTGAAAGCGGCAGCCGAGCAAGGTAGGCGGGACAGCAGCGCGAGGAGCGAGGCGTGAGCATGCGAGGCGACGGAGGCCGAGAGGAGCGAAAGAGGGCCATCGCGGCGAGCCAAGGCGCAAGGCGAGGAGTACAACGCCGAGCGGCCGCAAGGGTAAATGGCCACGTTCGTCTGATGGTTCTACCTATTCCTCCACATGTCCCATGTATTTCAATTTCCCTAAAGGCATGCGTGTACCGTCCTCGGTTCGTTGTCCTGCGTGCCATGTAATCCCCTTGTCGGATGAAATGTCGTGTGGTTATCGTTGCGTCATTTCCCCAAAGTTGTCCAACGGAGTTGTGCGAGATTCGACGCATTTCAATATCACCTGCGTTGGTACGTACGAATCATTAATCCCTCAATCGTCCTCCAAAAAATCTTCCAACAATGCACAACAACAAATAACGGGCGAACAATTTGGATAAATTAATCCCTATCACCAGTTGAACCGCTAGTTGCTGGTTCACGTATGTATCGCCAGTTCAACTGGCGACAGGAAGGTATCGCCATTCAAGGCGGCGGAAGGTATCGCCGATTAAGCGCGGCAGCCCACGACCTCTACAAAATCCTCTTGCAACCGTCGAAATTCCACACAGGACTCAGTCTTACTCAACTAAAAATAGAAGGACACAAGAGAGAGGAGGAGAAAAGCTAGCGAAGCTGTTCGATCGATTGCCCACCCTCGGGTAATTTTCTTAACATAACGAATTACATGATTTTTGATGTCTTTCATTACGTAGTGAAGTCCGTTTTACATACTTTTTGGTGGGATATTCGGTTGCACATATGTAGTTCATCGTGTAAATGTTCTTCACTGCTGCGAAGCGTCAAATATGTCCGACGTCGTCAATTTCAAAATTTACTACGTACGAGGACTATTATGGAGGTCGAGGAATTGATTTGAGTTATTTCGGTCGCGGACGTGCCCTACCAAGACGACCAACGCACAATAGGCGCGTGATGCGGTGGTTGTTCCACACGTTCCAAGTGGACCGTGATGTCTACGATCGACATTGGTGCCTCGCCCCGGCGGGGCGGCACGTATTGGGAGTTAGTGCAACTAAAGGAACAAATTCATGGCGGTCGATATACGCATGGCGAGGAGAGGATGAAATTGGTCATACGGTCGAGCGTTTGCAAAATCCACTCCTGCATATGCGTCGAACAAGTAGGAGTTGCGACAAGACGAAGAAATAGGTGACTCTGCGCGCGCACACAATGGCGAAGGGCAAGAGGTTGCTGATGTCGCCAAGTTACCTCATTGGTGAGACAGGCTAGTGGGCTTGCTGGCGGGGAGGAGCTGGAAGACCTAGTGGAAATGATGGGCTCGAAGACCAAGATTACATGGCGTTGTCAGAAGATGAAGATTACGATGGCGGCGATGATGCGGACGGTGAGCGGTTCCATCCGAATGGAACACATACGATTCGAGAACCTCGTCGTCAACGAAGGCTCCCATGTACCATGGGAGTGCGACGAGCGAGTCGGACTAGGAGCTACGTACAAATGCAAGGAGGCGTGCAAGATGCGGTCAAATTACGGGCATTGTCGGTTCGGCGCACATTCACCGTCGTCAAGTCTACCCCAAGATGCTCGACGTCAAGTGCAACATAGAGGATGCCCTTGGCGCGTGCACACATTTCGGCCCAAGTGGGACACCTCTGGAAGTGCTCCATAGTGGTCCTCACACATGCGTCGTCATTGAGTCGTATGATCCACCGGAACGTCATCGAGCTTCATTTCCAATCTCATGTACGGTGAGATCGTGGATAACCTAGATTTTGAGCCACGATACATCATTGGGCCATTGAGGCAAGGTTCGATACACTATCGGCTATGCCAAGGCTTGGAGGGCAAAGCGAAGGCATTGGAATCAAGGTTCGACGCGTTCGAGGATTCCTACCACAACCTCCCCGGGCAACTCCGAGTCATACAAGGCAGAATCCGGCACTCATGTCGACATTCAAGGCGCCACGCATCCGAAGTGGCCTAATAAGAGGGTACTCTGGCGAGCATTCTTCGCGTTTGGTCCATGCATCAATGCATTAAACGCTGTCGTCGATCTTGTGTATCGATGACACATTCTCGATTGGCGGTACAAGGGCGAATCATCGACCGCAATAGCGACGGACGGAAACAATCAAGTTCTTCGTGGCATTCGCTTTCGTTGGCGAGAACACGGATAGTGGCTGTGGTTCTGAAGAATGTGAGGATTTACGTTGTGCAGACCGTCCCAACGTATGCCTCATACATGGCCAAGACGCGGGCTGCTGCGTGCAATAACACACTACTGCGAGGAGAGAACGTTTCACTTCCATGGCGGATCTGAGCGGTGGTGCATGAGGCACTTGGGTGCAAACTTCTATAAGCGATTCGCAACAAGGACTTGATGAACATGTTCAAGCGCTGTGCAAGCGAGAACCGGCGGCGTAAGTTCGACACACTGCGGAAGATTACGGGCGGCCGGACCCAAACCCACGAAGGAGGCATCGACTAGGGCGCCCTAAGCGCCGACCAGGCCCCAAGCATTGCCACGGCTACCCACGAGGCGCTCCTAGTGTCACGAGGAAGACAGGGCACAGTCAAATGCTTCTCGGTGGATTGAGCATGAGCCTAAGGAGAAGTGGTCGCGCTTTGCATGCGGGGTTGTGCTCGATATGGTATCATGACAACCAACCTAGCGAGGTCTACAAGCTGGGTCATGCGCGGCGCCAGTGCCTCCCTTTGGTTGGTATTGTCGAGGCAATTCTCGCGGTACCACAAACTACTTTGTTAACAGATCACGGCAATGCATCGCTCACCATGGCAATGATGAGTACTCTACTCCGCCATGATCACCGCATACATGGAGGAGAAGAGCAAGAAAGGTGAGATGCACCGGGCATTCAAGATGGGCACGAGGAGCTTAGCCGAGATAATGTGCGAGGATAAAGGGTGTCGCGGGACTAACCGCGAGAGGATCACCATGAGTGCACGCTACGCGCGATAGTTGCGTATGCACTTGTAACAAGCCCCTTCTTACGCATAGGCCTGCTCCCATGTCGGCGCTGTTCGACGGTGGCGCGACATCCGTCGATACCTCTCTCACTATTTCACCAAGGAGGCGGTGATGCAAACATGGAGTGGAGAGATGTATGGTTACACCGTTGTTGGCCATTTCACGGCCATCCATCACGGGAGCAACTAATGCTGGCTGCGGACATTGGTAGGCTCAAGGAAAGGTTGGCGGCGGCAGTACGACGCATCGAACGATATGGGCGAGGCGGCGGACGTCGCGCGAAGAAGTGCTCCATTTGCGGAGTCAGGCACACCTTCAAGACATGCCCCGCGCGAAATGCTCAGGACCAAGGAGACATCGGCATTCCGGACGTCACCACGGGGACCTCATCCGGTGCCCCGACTAGAGGCAGCGCACATGGGAGACGTTGACGTCGCGACCACGATAAAAATATTATTATCAATGTTGTTAATTATCATTTTAGTTAAGTGTTATGACGTTCTTCTGCAAGTTCTGTAATATCAGAGTGTATGAATTCCCGATCGAATGACAATATCACTTATCTTCCTTTTCATGAATCGTTCATACCTCAAACGTCCTCGCTAAATTCTCCGAAAATTAACTGTATTACAACAACATACGATGATGATAAAATGTTATTACGAGTCCAACACATTTCGTACCGTTTAATTTTTATGAAAATCACAAACTGCCTAAGTGAAATAGGGAAAATAAGGGTTGGGGAATGGCAATATCACTTATCTTCCTTTTTACGAATCGTTCATACCTCAAACGTCCTCGCTAAATTCTTCGAAAATTAACCGTAGTAGAACAACATACGATGATGATAAAATGTTATTACGACTCTAATGATTTCGTGCCGTTTAAAATTTATGAAAATCACAAACCGCCTAAGTGAAATAGGAAAATAAGGGTTGGGAATGAATCGCCAGTTCAACTGGCGATAGGTCCTGTCGCCAGTTTAACTGGCGATTCATTCCTGTCGCCAGTTGAACTGGCGATTCATTCCCTCAATGGCGCATGGCGGGGCAGGTCTGTCGCCGATTGAGCTGGCGATTCATCCTCGTCGCCATTCAATGGCGCAGAGATACATTTTTGTAATTTTTTTAATCGACTATTTATTTTTATAAATATCTTTAAAAATAATAATATTTTTTAAAAAAATTCTGGCAAACTCGGCCCTCATTGCTTAGCCTATTCAAGCAATAGTAAAGCTATCTTAGTCTCTCCTAGTGAGTTCTACCCGATCAGCAACCGACATAATAGGAAGTGAACCAAAAAAAAGTAGCTGCAAAGCCACAAACCAAAATTTAGCTTTACGGCCCATTAACAACTACACATTGCACTTATCTACTGAAGCAGCTAACCTGAAAGACAAACATAAAATCAGTTCGCAGGTGTCTATAAGCAACCGTGCACCAAGGTCGTCGGCTTCCTCCTCGCCGTTGCGTCCACACCCATGTCCAACAGCCATTGAGGTGCTCGGAGAACGGACCGAGGGGGATGGGTGCGCCCGGGAGAGAGGAGGCGAGGCGCCGTGAGGCGGCCGGAGGCTGTTCTTGTGAGAAGAGGCGGAGCCTCACTCCATCATCCGGGGGTGGCGCAAAACGACGGTGTGAATCGCTTGGGCCGCCGCCACCACAGGAGGCGTAGGGGTGGTATTAGCCCGGAAGTGGCGGTGGCGGGGAGGAGGAGGTGCCTGAGAGGAGGAGGAAGAGGAGGTTGTGGACCGGAGGTGTAGAGCAGGGCGGAGGCGAGGCGGTCGGAGGCGCATGGGAGAGAGGAGGGCAGAGGCGAGGCGGCGCGAGGAGGGGTTCCCGTGGCCAAGCGGGAGAGAGGAGGCTGAGAGGGCGGCAGCGGCAGGTGCGAGGAGAAGGCGCTGGAGAGGAGAATCTGGGGAGAGCGGGCGCAAGAGGGGGATCTGGGGAGGACATCGGCGGAGGCGAGGCAGTCGGAGGCGCATGGGAGAGAGGAGGGCAGAGGCGAGGCGGCGCGAGGAGGGGCTCCCGTGGACGCGTGGGAGAGAGGAGACCGAGAGGACGGCGGCGGCGGGTGCGAGGAGAATGCACTGGAGAGGAGAATCTGGGTAGAGCGGACGAAAGAGGGGTATCTAGGGAAGACATCGCGAGAAGGGGTTCTGGGGAGGACATTGCGCGCGTGAGTCGCGGCCGTCCGCCAACGATCCGACACAGCAGCTCTTTCGGGGCGACGTGGAGCATGCGCGGCCGTGCACTGGCAGCACGCGCAGGAGCCGAATTGGATGGGCCAGAGCCGTTCGATGCGCGATCCGACGGCTGGAGAATTCTTGCCGACGTAGCGCGTGCGAGGAGGCTCCAAAGCAACGGGCCTTATATGTTAGTAATTGGTGGGCGGGGTTGCGTCGCGGAGGGAGGCTTGGCACGGCGAGTCGTCGCGCAGTCGTGCTGGGCCGGCCTGAGCACAGCCTAACTCTTTGTGTCGTGCCCTGTTCTCAGGTCCAGCACGGTCCAACCGTTCGTGTCGTTCCGGCCCATCTCAACCCACCACATGACGTGTCGGCCCGGCCCGTCACATGGCATGCCATGCCGGCCTGGAAAATCCCGGTCCAAGTCCCAGCTCTCCCACGGACCCCAGCCAGGCATAAAGGTAACAGTGTAACACAATGCTTATCTTCAACGTAGTATAATTTTGTTACAAACCGGATAAATCCTTCACAAGCCACGGTTAATCCCCGCGTTCTGCATGGCTCTAAACGGTTTCAAGGTTCAATTTTCACGCCTCCGTATTTCACTTCCTCCCCCACATGATGGGCAATTGAGTATGTTCACACATGAAATCTTTTGTAATGGTGCAATATGGATAGAATTGTAACGGAACTCGGGCTAGCTATTCCAGCCCGCCAATTGATCATGGTAGGACACGCTATCTGTAAGTTTAATTACATCCATGGTCAATGAACGCGTACGTAGACACCTAGTAGTACACTTACATGTGTACAGTACCCCATTTCATTTCATGTTTTTTTTTGAGACAGTACCCCATTTCATTTCATGTGATAACAGTATCCACAGCCCATCAAGGTTCAAACCCCAGGTTTAGCCCTACGTGTATCATTTAAGAGAATTTTTGTTAAGTAGGAGGCGACGTGCCCGTCGCAAGTGAGGCGCCAGTGGTGACTTCGTCATTTCTTTATCAAGCTCCGCTCGTCCAGTCTTTCGTAGACGTCGTATGTGTTAGTGCGTATGTGTGATGATGTACGTATGTGTGAAAGTCTATGTGTTGTACCGAGGATTCAAAAAAAAAAAAGTAATCACGAGGAATCATGCCGAAAGCATGGCTGCTTGGTCCATCGCTTGTCTTGATGTGCATCTCTATTAAATGGGAGCATCGCATGGGACCAGGTCCAAAGCCTAGTAGTAGTTATGGGGAATGATTCCTGTAAAGCTGCCGGTTGGCTCAGCTAATCCTGGCCTAAACCCTAACCACATGACTAGTACTACTTGTTAATGACTGACACGTCTGCAGCCCGACAATGCGGAGCCAACCTGTTCCAAGCGAGCAAGCGTCACTCGAGCACAACAGATTTGGGACAGCTGTAAATAATTTCAGACGAGCTGAATGATTGCACTGCACCGACCAGGGAGGCAGAGATGGCGAGAGGCTAGGCTACGATTTCGTAGGGTATCTGCCACGTAGCTAGAGATTATCTTGTTTTTTATATATGCTATATCATCTTTAGAGATAATATCTTTAATAGATAGTATCTAGCACACTCTTTAATATTTATATTTTATATTTTTTCTTTAAATCGGGCCTACATATCAACTAGAGTAGATTAATATATCATGTCTTGTTTCGCGTGCACGACAGTCTCTTCAAGAAAAGACGACCAGTGCTCTCTCTCATCCCCCTCTCTCTCCTCCACATAGAATTTTATTGATGTGATATAACTAAGAGACAACAATAAATACACTGTTAGAGATGCCCTTAGAGCATCCACAGGTAAGTTAAAAAAAAATAGGTCATAAGGATGGGTTGGCTTTCTTGTAGTTGGCATTACACATTGTGAAGGTTGAACTAGCCTATTAAATGCATGAGCGGGTCTTGAGTTTATCCTGATTTTTTTAATAATATTAATTTAAAAAATAATTATAAAAAAATAGTCAAAAATAAAAAAAATACAAAACTCGGCCGGTCCTGTCGCCATTCCAATTGACGACAGGGGTTAGCCACTGACGATAGGGGCTCAACAGTACCTAGAGCTCCTTGTTGCCAATTCAACTGACGACAAGGATCCTTACTTTTTAATTTTTAAAATTTGAAAAACCGTCATTTCAAATGGCAATAGGGATCCCGCAAGTCTCTATTGTCATTCTAAATGGTGATACAATATCTCCTACAAAAGACCCTTGAAACCCAAAAATTCGGGAAAAACTCACTTTTATTCAGAAAAATAAGAGTGGAGGGAAGGGAGAGGAGTAGGGGGAGGAGAGAAATTAGCGAAGCGTTGTCCGTCCGGTCACCTACCCTTCAAGTAATTTTTTTAACCGAATGGACTACATAGTTTTGGATGTACGCTTACGTAGTGTAGTATGTTGTATATAATCCTTTTCAGCGGGCAGTCTAGTTTTAGATATGTGGTTGTGGTTAATTGTGAAAATCTTATTTACAGTGCAGTACGTCAAATATGTCAGGCGCCACCAACTTCAAAATTTATTATGGCCAGGGGACTATTCTTGAGGGTCCCGAGGGGATTAATTTGTGTTATTTTCAATCGGCGACCGTGCCCCTACCAAGACCAGAGCAGCGTATATGGGGCGCTGTGATGCGGTGGTTGTTCCACTCATTTGGTATGGACCATACTATATATGATCTGATATTGAGTTGCCTTGTCCCCCGAGCAACACAACACACATATTAGGAGTTAGAGCAGCTCAAGGGAACAATGTCATAACAGTCATATGTACACATGGCGAGGGAGGAACGACATGATTTGGTCCTTCTAGTCCAGACATTTTGCGAAGCCTACTCCTGCATCGGCAGCTGAACAACAAGGGACTGCTGATACCAAAGAAGAAGTCAGAGACTCCAGCCACAATGCAGCGCATACAATGGCCGAAGCTCCTGGAGTTGCTGATATTGTCGATGAAGACCCTGCGAAAGTAGCTCCTTCACTCAGGTAAACTAGTGGGCTTGCTGACGAGGGTGGAGAGCTGGAAGCCATAGTGGAAAGAATGGATCTCGAAGACCGGGACTACATGACATTATCAGAAGATGAAGGATCCGACGATGAGGATGATGTGGACCAGCAAACGGTTCAATCCGAGTGAAACAAAAACCGGTTCGACAACCTCGTTGTTAACGAAGGCTCCAGTGTGTCGTGGGAGTACGACCAGAGCGAAGTCAGGCAAGGAGTTATGTACAAATGCAAGGAGGCCGCGCAGGGAGCGATCAAATTCTGAGCCATGTTGGTGCGGTGTACATTCACAGTCGTGAAATCTAACCCAAGATGCTATGACGTGAAGTGCGATATAGAGAAATGCCCTTGGTGAGTGTGCACATTTCAGCTTAAGTGGGACACTTACTGGAAATGCTCTATAGTGGTCCCTCACACATGTGTCGTTGCTGGGTCAGTATAGTCTCATAGGAACTTGTCATCAGGCTTCATCACCAACCTCATGTACAGTGAGATCATGAATAATCTAGATTTTGAGACACGATCCATCACTCGGGCGATTGAGGCAAGGTTCCAGTACATAGTCAGCTATGCCAATACGTGGAGGGCAAACCAAAAGGTATTGGAATCAAGGTTCGGTATGTTCGAGGACTCCCACCACAACCTCCCAGGCTACTCCAAGTTATACAAGACAGAAATCCCGACACTCATGTCGACTTTTGAGATTGCACACATCTGAAGTGGGCCAATAAGAGGGTACTGCAGCGAGCATTCTTCACCTTTAGCCCATGCATTAATGCATTCCGACACTGCCATTCAATCTTGTGGGTGGATGATATATTCCTAACTGGAAAGTACAAGGGCCAGATACTGACTGCGATAGCGACGGACGAGAACAATCAAGTTCTTCCTATGGCATTCACTTTCGTTGAAAGCGAGAACACGGACAGTTGGTTGTGGTTCCTAAGGAACTTGAGGATTTCTGTTTTACAAAGCCATCCAAACGTACGCGTCATACATGATCGGCATGCAGGCCTGTTGAGTGCAATAACTCAGCTGCAACAAGAAGAGAACAAACCACTTCCATGGGTGGATCTGCAGAGCAGGTGGTGCATGAGGCACTTGGGTGCAAACTTCTACAAGTAGTTCCGCAACAAGGACTTGATGAACTCGTTCAAGCGGCTGTGCAACCAGAGCCAACAACAAAAGCATGAAGCACTTTGGAAGATTCAGGATGAACGAACTCAGACACACACAAGGGAGACAGTGAAAAGGGTCACCCTAAGCGCTGACCAGACCCCCGAAGCATTACCACAGCTACCCACAGATGGTCCCAGTTTGATGAGGAAGATGAGGGCGTAGGTGAAATGCTTTTCAAACTAGATTGAGCACGAGCCCAAGGAGAAGTGGTCGCTGCTACATGACAGGGGGTGCTAGATATGGTATCATGACAACCAATCTAGCTGAGGTGTACAACTGGGTCATGCGCGGCGTAAGATGTCTCCCTTTGGTTAGTATTATGGAGGCAATTCTCCGCGGTACCATAAATTACTTTGTTGACAGAAGCAACTACACATCGCTCACCATAGAAAATGACAGAGTACTCTACTCTACCATGATCACCAAGTACATGGAGGAGAAGAGCAAGAAGGGTGAGATGCACCGAGCATTCAAGATGGGCACAAGGGAGCTTCGCTTCGAGATAATGTGCAGGGATAAAGGACATCGCGGGACAAACCACGAGAGGATCTGATGAGGACATAAACCCGCCGAATACGACCGCTACTCCATCTCCAACCGGGCTACTCGGCTGCGTCAAACTCTACTCGAACGGGCCACCGCCGACAAATTTACTTCACCTATATCTGGTGCTGCGCCACTTCACATTGGGCCGAGGGCCTTGTATCAATTATTGAGTCTAAAGGACAGCCACCACTTTAGGGTATTTGGGCCGGTCACCTCCCTGGCCCATATGGCCACCTAGGGTTTTGGGGGTACTATTCACATGATACTATTCATATGTGAATAGTGCCATCGTCCCTCCCTCTTCCCCCTTTACATAGTGTTCGCCCCCCATCTAGTTCCTTGGGTCTTGTTGATTGAAGTTTAGCTTTGGTACTTTATTCTTTGTCCTCTTGGTCAGCGAGATCAACAGTGACATTGTTCTTCGGAACTCCACTTATCAATACATTCAATTTCTATTCACAATTTTCAGATTGCTTATTTATCTTGTTCTTGCGTGCTTCTTTGGTGTATGCAAGAATCAATCTTCGTGATCAGGTCAACCAGGTATTCATGCATGGTTGATAATAACTTGTCGAGTAGTTCAGCGATTGCTTGGTTTCGAGTCTTGCGAGTTCGTAGCCAAGATTGTGAGAGTTGAGCGACTATTAACGAACTTACCTTCTCATCGAAAGATGAGGCCAAAATTAGGACCTCCGTGGTTCATCAAGTGGTATTAGAGATACAGTTCTTCAGTGAGAATTTTTTTCCTACAGACCACAAAGCCACGAAAATCACAAAAAATAGGCTTAGTTCATCGTCCAAACTAATCTGTGCCTTTGCAATTTTTCTTTTTCAGTTTTTGCTTGTTGAATTTTTGATTGCATTATCGTGTCAGTTACTGAATTCTAGTCTAGCGATAGTCTAGTTCGTCGTTGTCTAGTTGCATCTCGTGTTTGTTTGCGTAGATTCGTCGTTGTCTATTTCGCATCTTATGTGTTCTTGCTCCCTGCCGCGCCACCAATCCCCCTTGTCGCGCCACCAATCTTCCCCCTGTCGCGCCACCAATCTTCCCCCTACCACGACACCAATCCCCCCTGCCGCACACCAATCTCCCCTACCGCGCCACCAATCCCCCTGCCGCGCCACCAAAACCCAACCGAAGCTCCTCCCGCCATTGCCATCTTGCTGTCGCGGCTGCCCAACCAAGCCTTCCCTGCAGTGGCACCGAAGCCCTTATCTCACCCCTACCACAAGCCGCCGCGGCAACCAGAGAAGTCCTTGTGTTTTGGTTTACCAGAGAAGGAGGGGAAAAGAATTGGTTTCGGTTTGCAAAAAGAAGGGAAAAAAGAGATTGATTTCAGCCGTTTTGAAAAAGAAGAAAAAGGATTCGATTGATTTAGGTTGTGCCCACCAAAGTGACTTAGATTGGTTTTGGCTCATCAGAGAAAAAAAAGAGAAAAGAAACAAAAGAAAAACAAAAGAGAGAGAGAGAGAGAGAGAGAGAGAGAGAGAGAGAAGAAACAAAAGAGAGAGAGTCCCTCTGTCCGAAATTTGAAAAGCCATCCAACCTTCGCCAAATCCCGTGAAATTTGGTGAAGCCCTGCTTCATATAGACATCAATCTCCAAAAAATAATTGAGCATGTTTGGCCCATGAGATCAAAAGTTATAGCAGTTTAAATTTGAGACCGAAACAAATTCGAGTCCGTTTCCGACACACATTCAGTAAAACGGGCATAACTTTTGCATACGGAGTCAGAATTCGACGTTCTCAGACTCGTTTGAAAGCTAAAGATGAGGCGCATCTGAAAAAAATGACCAGAGTGTGCCATTCACCCTCTAAGATCCCCAAAATCAGCCATCTTCTGGCCTGAATTCGTGTTGCAAGTTTTCAGTTTTCTGTTTTTGGCGATTCTTTGGTCTTCCCTTTGGAATTTGGGGTTTATCTCAACTGGAAAGTTGTAGATCTCATCGAAAAATTTCAAATGAGCATATGTAAGCCATATAAAACTTTGTTTTTTCATCGTTTGAGACTAGCTATTGTTTCTGCTCAATCTAGAGGGTTGTTTGCATTGCATTGATATTACTGTCTTTTGTTTTCTACGTTGTGCGAACAATCTTGTGCCATTCACAGAAGTTTGAGTAGTTGGTTAGCATCTCTCCTAGCACTTGTTGTGAGGCTTTTCCTTGCTTACATCAAGTCACATTGATCGTTGCATGTGCGTACATACACTTCTCTGTATAGGGCTTCGATTAGCTAGCTTTGATTTGGCTGGGATCAGTAACATTGGCTAGTACTTTAAACAATCTTTCAATTTGCATTAACTGATTTGATTATTGCTAATCCTTGCTACCATATTAAAGCCTTCCAAGCTCCACTTCCTACTAACTCAGTAGGTGTTGTTCCTCGCAATCGTTGGGCTAATCGCAAGTGAGAGTATTACGAATCAGCCATCGGTTGTACCGCTTCTTTGCTGCATTGGTAAGAACTTGATGGGAGCCATCGACAAAGTTAATCAGTGTCATGCGGCCGGAGTGCCGGGCATGTGGGAGCCATGCATGTAGCCGTAGGAGCAACGTCGAGAGGCTAGCTAGAGCCTGCCCCTTGAGCTGTGCTTCTGCTCAATGAAAGCAAGGGAAGAGAGTTTGTCGTGAGCACTGACAGAGCCATGAAATTTCCACTACGGGAGCCTAATAGCAAGAGGTGAATCATTAAGGGGCCAAATGAAAAATCTTCACTACATTGCATGGTGAATTTGTAGCAATGGGGTACACCAACCACGGGGGAGCCATGGCCCCTGCATGCCTCCCCCTTCCTCTGCCATTAGGCTTATTCAAAATTTTAGTTATTTTTTATTAGAATTATGATATGAATCAAATTGCTAATTTTATTTAATTTATTCTGAATTTTAATTATTTAGGGATTTTACTTTGGAATTCGTATACAAATTAAATTGCTAATTTTTGTTCAATTTTTATTCAGAATTACAATTATTTAGGGATTTTACCTTAGATTTTGTATCAAAATCAAATTGCTAATTTTATTTTATTTTATATTCTAGATTTCAGTTTTATTGTATTTCATACAGACTCCTTTTAATATAGACTGTTACAATCTGGACCCACCATGATCAACGGTGTATATCTTTTTCCTCCGATTGATGTGGGCATATCTAGCCCTTCAGAACGAACGTGGTGGCTTCTTTTGTGTTTCTTCTAACATCATTCATGCTTTCATTGTTATAACATTTATTTTTATTCAAAGTTTTCAGTTATGCAAATATTTTTATTGGACTTCGTATACAAATCAAATTGCTAAATTTATTTAATTTATTATGAATTTTAGTTAATTAGGTATTTTACTTTGGAATTTGTATGAAAATCAAATTGAGAACTTTTTTTTATTTTTATTCTGAATTTCAGTTATTTTTTCTTGGAATCCGTATACGAATCCAATTGCTAATTTTTCTTTAATTTTTATTCTGAATTACAGTTATTTAGAGATTTTATTTTGGAATTTGTATTGAAATCAAATTGCTATCCCCCCTAATTTCAGTTATTTTTTGGATGGATTTCGTATACAAATCTAATTTCTAATTTTTTCTTAGTTTTTATTCCAAATTATAATTTTTTAGAGATTTTACTTAGAAATTCGTATGAAAATCAAATTGTTTATTTTATTTTATTTTTGTTGAATTTCAGTTTTATTGCACTTAACTTGGACTCTTTTTACTTTGGAATTCGTATGAAAATCAAATTGCTATTTTTTTCTTCAAATTTTAGTTTTATTGTTCTTGACATGGACTCTTTCTTTTAATTGTTATAATTTGGACCCACCATAGTCAATGGTGTGGATCTTTATTTTTTTTTTCACCGATTAATGTATGAATGCCTAGTTCTTGAGAGCGAACGTGATGCTTTTTTTTTACTCTACTTTAATAAGACAATAGATAGATACCAAATAGCCCACATAAATTGCAGAAAAATGAAACAAGCCATGCCATCCTCCTTAAGCCCAACTTTAGAAATAAACATCCGAGATGCCCCTACTGATTACCGAATCCAAGCAAGCTCGAGTCGAGCAACTCGAGCAGAATGATGATGGGCCAGCAAAAAGTGGCACACTTTAATCGATTAAAGATCCCATGCATCTCCCAGTTCGTAGTAGGAGAATTTTTTTTGGTGCATCTGTTCTTCTAATCCTCGTCGCAGAACAGCATAATTCTTAGCAGGAATTTATGCTCCTTTGGACTGAAAAATACTTATAAGAACAAGAGCTGTACGGACGTATATGCAAATGATGGCGCTCTATGGATGAAGAATGCGTACAACATTGCAAAGCAGTTGCATACTGGCATTACTTAGGCAGAACAGAGCATTTTTGTTAGTCTGTTTTTTTTTTCTTTGAAAAAAAGAGAGGCAGTTGTATTAGTTGGAAAAGGCGTCGCTAACTGTTGCTCCTTCACCGAACCCTGACGAGACATGAAAATCGCTGGCCACCTGCCTCAAGGGAATAAAGATATGGAACAACCATCGTCAACCTAGTGTACAAACATGGCGCGATCGTCTGAAACTTTTCGCTCAATTTCAACAAGTGAGTCGCAATCAGTCCGACATCATGCGAGAGCGACATTGGTGAGTTGCAGCTGAATTTCATGTCCCAGAAGAAATGGGAGAATCCTTTCCATCGTATCATATTCGTCAGTAGGGCCTCCTGCCCATTCTTTGATTATTGTTGTTATGTCTGAAATGAATATACATATCGAATCAAATCGAAGAGGCTAAACATATCTGACAAAAGTAGTCACGAGTCAATTCTCTGTACTACTCGTATTAGATTAAACATACTTTTGTTTTCTTACTGCATAGTCATATCCTTTTCGCGTTCAACTCAAGTAACGTGAATTTCTCGACCAAGATCGCATTCGGGAATAGGCGACAGTTGTTTGACGTAACAAATTTATCTTTTTACTAGTTTACTCATCTGAGAACCTAGTTAGCTCATACTCAAATCTAATTTGCCCAAAATGCAAAGATTGCTTGCTCCGAGCTACCATTCAGTCCAGCTCCTGTATTTTCTCCAAGACATCATCAGGATTAAACTGGCCGGAGGTCGTATGCTTCTTGCGGTAAGGTAGCTTCACTCAATTAATTGCAGACTTTCTATTGAGAACAATGAATCTTCACTCTAAATCTTGAGAGAGAATCCTCGAAATTCTCGTGTTCCGAACGAGACCGTGTCAAACCCTGATCATGGTTCACCTCACCACGGAGCCAAAGTGGTGGAGAGAGAAGTCATTAAACAATCCCCAAATGATTGACCCATTAGAGCCCAATTAGGCACCCCAAATGACAGCGTTTTATAAACAGCTCACCCCGTGGCCCGTACTCGTCGACTGCTGTTTTATCACTTCTCGAACAAACTCCCCTTTTATTACTCTCTCTCTCTCTCTCCCCCCTCCCCTTCCAGTCTACCACCTCCACCTCACCCCCTCCTCCTCCTCCCATTCGTCCAAATCGAAAGGGGAAAAGGAACAAAAGCACTAGCGCCCCTCCTCTCGTCGCCGGCGATGGCCGACGGCGAGTACAAGGAGTTCAAGGCGCTGGTGGAGGCGGCGGACCGGAAGTTCGCGCGCGCGCGCGACCTACCGCTCTACGGCGGCGGGGACCACCACAGCCGGAAGGCGTTCAAGGCGTACACGCGGCTGTGGCGGCTGCAGCAGGAGCGGCGCCGGGAGCTCGTCGCCGGCGGGCTCCGCCGGTGGGAGATCGGCGAGGTGGCCTCCCGGATCGGGCAGCTCTACTACGCGCGCTACCTCCGCACGGCCGAGCCGCGGTCGCTCGTCGGAGCGTACGTGTTCTACGAGGCCATCTATAGCCGCGGTTACTTTGCCGCTGCCTCGGCTGGAGGCGGCGATAAGCACCAGGGCCTCCTGATTCGGTACAAGGAGCTGCGGTTCCTCGCCCGGTTCCTCGTCGTGGCCATGCTCATGCGGCGAGCCGAGGCGGTGGACCACCTCGCCGGCCGCCTCCGCTCGTTCGTAGAGGAAACGAAGTCGGCATACCCTGTAAGTTGCTTGCCTCTCTCGCTTTGAATTGGGGAGTCTTGAGTTAAATTATGTGTTTGGGTTATAGCTGGGATAACGAGATGGTTGCCTTCTCAATTAGCGAACAGAAGTTGGGATTTTTTTTTCGGAAGTTAGTGTTCGTCATTTGTTTTGATAGAAGTGATATGCGCAGCGCTGTTTGTTCTGTAAGGAGCTTTCATGTTAGGGATTTTGAGTTGGATTGTCATTGAGTCGAGGTGAATTGTTTTGGGTGCTACTCAGTTTCAGTTACTATGTCATTTTTTTGGTTGTAGGCCACGTGAATCGTGTTTTTTTGCTCATCGATTTAGTTACAGAAGAGCATAAGCATCGTTCTGTATTAGTGGAGATTGAGTATAGTAGGAAGCAGGGAGGATTTGTCGTCATGACAGGAGTGAGTTTGAGCTGATATTTGTTTCATTATTTGGTGTTTGAATCCCTGACGATCTGAACCTCTGAAGCAGTGGGAGTGTTGCCTTTGGGTTTTGCAATTTTGGATTACGTGAATTGAATGATGGTTGAAATTTACCATATTCTTGTTAGAGATACAAAAGACAGATAAGGAATACAAAAGGATTCCTATCTCTAAAAATTCTAAATTATGGACAAAAGATGGACCTTTTAGTTGGCTTCAAAATTTGGAGGTTTCTCTGGATACAAGGGAAGTATGAATTAGGGCAATTTCACAAGCGGTATTGTCCTATTGCCTATCAGGAACAGACTAACACATCCTTCTCTAAGTTCTCAATTGATATATGAAAGATGAGTTGAAACCTATGCATGAGGGGTGAGTAATGAATGTTTTTATTGCTATGCTAAATGAAAGCTTGGCATTGTGGAACTTATGATGTGTGAACTTTGTTTGTGTGTTGCTTACTTATTTTCCCCATTGGTTTCCATTCCATTCATTTCATAAGGTAGGACATGTTTTCAACCTGTTGTGCTTTTTTTAGAACTAAACCTGTTGTGCTTACCATTTAGTTCTTTCATGACAACAACATTTTGGCCTCCTACGTCTTAGAAAACCAACTTCAAGGAATGGAAACAAGTGCTTCAAGAGCTTGGGAGATTCTTGAAAGCTGATGGAGCATACAAGGGATCTAGATCACTTAGATATGACAACTTGTTTGATTCTTATCCATCGAACCTTGCATCTGTTGCAAGATTCCATTCAAAAAGAGTACTGAAACTGAAGGAAGCTGTATTAACAAGCTATCGCCGAAATGAGGTTACACAGTCATATTTTCCCTTCATCAATAATTTTACTATCCTTCTAGTTGTTCACTTGTTTTGAACAATAATATGTTGATCAGTTGAAAATATCCCTCACAGAATGGTGTTGTGTGTAATACAGGTCAAGTTCACAGAGTTAACTTTGGACACTTTCAGAATGCTACAGTGTTTGGAATGGGAGCCTACTGGGTCTTATCAGATTGCTGCTAAAGAACTTAGAGAAAATGGCACTATAAGTGATCAGAGTGGACCCTCTGGTCTGATTGATATTCACCTTTCTACAGAAATCTCTGATGGAAGTCTTCCTTCAAATCCTCAAAAAGCGATTATATATCATCCTACAGTTTCTCATCTTCTAGCGGTAGGTGGCTTCGTCAATTTATTCCCTTTTCTTTTCAAGTTCTACTTTTGCATGACTGTGGGAGAGGGCCGAGAGGCAGATGAAAATATGATAATACTTTTCATAGGAAATTGCTGTCTTGATAAAAATAATGATGCCCCATGCTCACCATCCAGCAGACTGGATGCAGATAGTGTGGTTGACGCTTGTGTTTTGAATACTGAAATAATGCTATGTGCAAATATGCTTGTATTGTCTACAATTCAAAATCGTGCATCAGTTGACCAACCATAAAAACGATACAATACCACATTGAAAATTGCAACAAAAAGATGAGAAATTATACCACACTAAGTCAGAAAAAAGGGGGTTTCCTGCACTCCTGCTGCAACATGGTTGGCAGGCTGGCCCAAGTCCCTCACCGTGAGCTGGATGTGGTCATACTTTGTTAGGCTGCTTTTGCACATTCCAACTTATGTGGTGGTGGAATTACATGCATTTTGTGGTACACTCATTATATGCTGACAGCTCGTAAACAAATCATTATGCTGACAGAATAATTGTGAAAAGATTTTCATCTGTGCAATGTTGCAGCTCTGCTTAGCATTGTGGTTGCTTGCTGCGATCCATTGAGATATATTTATATCTGTGAGCTTGATGTTTCATATGATTTGACAATGTGCATATGAATGTTAATACCTTTTCTTTATAGAAGAATAGGATGAAAGCAGAATTGAATATTGGAATTTTCAACACAGGCATTGCCAAATTGCATGTTTACTACCAATAATACTGTCTTTAGAACACGTCTCCTTGTACATAGTCATATGGATGTTATACATGGATGAAAGCAGAACTGAATATCAAAGTTTTGAGCACAGGCATTGCCAAATAGTACGTGGAGATGTTCAGACCTTCACTACTAATGATACTGCCTTTAGGACACATCCCCTTATAGGTAATATATGCATGATACTGTGTTACTAGATCTTCTGAGAGACTTCTTGAGTCACATGGACAGACACCATATATTTTTCGTCCTCATGGTCCTTTCTCTCTCTCTCTTGCCACCAGAACCTTTTTTTCATAGTGTTAAATCATAGGTCCATGATTGCAGGTTCTTGCAACAATCTGTGAGGAGCTTTCTCAAGATAGCATTTTACTCATCTATATATCAGCATCAGGTTCCTTTTTGATCTGGCATTCTAATTTATATTGTATTCTTGTTTTGATTAGTTGTTACCCTTCTAACTTCTGTCATTATCCTTTCAGGCTTTGCTGACCAGAACGCTTGTCAAAAGTATGCATCTAGCTCCTCATCACATGCAAGGGCTGCTTCTGCTTTTCCTATTGATAAGCCAAATTCACATACCGGTTCAGATAATCATCTATGGCTTGGTCCTCGTGGAAGTGGAGGTAAGCTCCTGCCTTCTCATATGACTGTTTTGCGGAATTATATCTCAGGGCAATGTTAGTATTCAATTCAGTCCACTTCTTATGGTTTGTTAGTTTGGTGGATGGTTATATTGATGAAATAATTTATTGTTTTTTTTTTTTGTGAGGATGGCATGGTTTGCATTTGCTCATATTGATATGATCACAATTTTTCCAGGTCCAAACAATCTTTATCCAGAAGATCTGATTCCATTTACAAGATATCCACTTTTCCTTGTAATTGATAGCGAAAATAGCCATGCATTCAAGGCAGGTTTGTCAGAACTTAATCTTGGCTTGGTAGGAGAAAAATCATTACCATGAGCATTCTGTTGTTTTTCAACCTTATTACCAGATGATATGTGTCTTTATTTTATTTTTCTTTTGTAGCTCATATTATTGGTTTATTGTATTCATTGTGTTTGAAGGGCCTGACATTTCCATTTGGTTTTTAAGAGGCCTTACATTTGGTTTTTATGGACTATACAAGCATCTGCAATAGTTAAGTTGGCATTATTGTCCTGTGGGTTCACAGGTTCAATAACCCCTTGATCTTTAAACCACTGAAAAAAAGCTTAAGATGGTTATCAACCTGTTAATTGGTCACCACGGATGATAAGTAAGGACAGATGTGTAGCATATTGTGAGAAGGCTGGCTTCTAGTTGGTAGTGAACTCAGTATTATGGAACTCTCCTTTTCCATTTGCTTTGTATAGATGAAACCTAGCCATACCTTCTTGCATACAGAAAACACAAACTTACTCATGTTAATAGTCTGTGAAGCCATCCTATGGATTCCTTATTTCTTTAACTTCATTTTTTTTTGCATGAAGTTGTATAACAATTGATAATGACTTCTAGTCATAATTTCTTGGAGTGCTTCTTTCTCCATAACTACCCTTTTATCCTTCACAATGTTGGTATTACAATTGATAATGAATTCTGCTCTTAATTTCTTGAAGTGGTTCTTTCTCCATTCTTTTTGTAACAATACAGCAGAACTAATTTCTTTGAACGAATTATCATTTGATTATATAATTGCCAGGCCATACATGATGCTGAGAAGGGAGAGCCAGCCGCCTTACTTCTCTCTCCTAGGATGGCATCAGCCATGCCTGGTGCAGAATCTATGGGTAATGGAAGCCAGTTTACATACTTCCTGACTGCTCCGATGCAAGCCTTCTGCCAACTAGCTGGGATAACTTCTGACATAGACAGCGTATGTTCTTTGTTTCGAGAGTCAGAGTATTCCCAAAATATTTATTTCCATGGTCTGATTTTTTGTGGCTTGGTTTCAGGATACATATGCTAATGCGGAAAACATACTTTTCTCTGCTTTGGAACAATATGAAGAAACCCTCTGCAGGTCTATTGGATTGAACATTGTCTGGGGACAAATTTTACCAGATCCATTTCTCAGGCGCCTGATTCTCAGGTTCCTTATTCCATATATCTTCACACTCCATGTACTCAAGTATCTGGCAGTTAGTTGCATGCTTAGCTTAGCAGTATAGCCTAGAAAAATACCTTGATTTTAGTTCTCTTATACATTGATATGAAGCATGAACTCATTGTTCATTCTATTCGCATGTATTCTCCTTTTTGGCGGGAGAGAGAAAAAAACATTTGTGTTGAAAATTCATCACCTTTATACCATTTGGCATATTAAGGAGTTAAATCGGGCCAACTGCACCCAATGTATGAAAATAGTAATTTAACATGAACTGCTAGAAAATGTCTTGTCCATTGTAGCGCTTCCTGCAAATTGGACCAGTTGCTTGCACAGTACACTCCTTTTTTTTTTTAACTTGGCTCTAAGGCCATCCACAGCGTGAGAGGTGCTAGATTTGTCACTTCATCGTCATGTCACACAGGTGCTAGAACTACTTTTTTCCTAGCACCTCCTCTTTCCTTCCAGTGGGACCCACCATGTACTTAAGTAAAGTAAAACAAACTCTCTCTCTCTCTCTCTCTCTCTCTCCATCTCCTATCCCCTCCTCTCTCCCCCGTCTCACCCCTCTCACCACTCATTCGCGCCGCCAGTCCGTTCGTGCCGCCGCGTGCTCCGGCCACCGTCGCCTGCTCCATATCAGTCGCCGCCACCCGCTCCAGATCCACCGCAGCTCGCCACCGCCACTGCCGCTCGTTCTCGCCACCACCGCCGCCGCTAGCTCCCTGCACTGCTGCTCCCTCAGTCGATTCGTCTCCCACGTCACCTCCGTCTGGATCTGGAGGGCCAGAACAGTATCAGCAACAACGGCAGGGTGGCGGCTGACGACGAGCACCCGTGTAGCGGCGGATCCGGAGGTCGTCGGGTGATAGGTGTGCCTGCAATTTTTTTTTCCCACTTGGTGCCGGTGCATCTGCATGCACTAGAGCTAGGAATATTCCCTCTAGCACCGCTCTCTCTAATGGCTAGCTCTGATACCAACACTGTCATGGGCCGGGTTACTGTTCATGTGTATGGACAGTATCATGGGTACTGTAGCACCGGGATTAGGAAGGGATTACCTTCCCTGATAAGAATATCTATTTTCTGAAATAGTTAATTAGTTTCCTTGTATGGGGATTAGGTAATTAGAAAGGTTATCTATTAGTTAGGAAGATTATCTATTAATTAGGAAGGTCATGTATTAGTTAGGAAGGTCATCATTTATATTGATTTTATCTATAATTGTTAGAAGAACCCTCTATATAAGGAGACATATTGTAATTGTTAGCATTAAGCAATGATAATACAATAGTTTAAGTTCCAATCCCCTTCGTCTCTCCAATCTATAGTCTTCCCTCTTCCCAATCTATAGTCTTCCCTCTCCCCTAGTAGCTGACACCACCCGGCTATCCTTCCGATGATGTTTACCCTTATGATCTAAGGATCATTACAAACACCCTATCTCCTCTTCTAGCACCAGTTGAGGTGCACGCTGTGGATGGCCTAAAAGTGCAGTGTTGATAGACTAGGAACATTGAGCGGGGCTGCTAACCTTACACTGAGGCTTGGAGCTGATGTGTCTAGGGTTGTGTAGGGAACCATTATGGCATACATACTAATGGGACCAACTAACTTTAACCCTAGCAATATGGATGTGTAGCAAGATTAATTGTGTTGTATATTCCATGCTCTCTTTCGTAGTTCCATCAACAACCTAAAAGACATTTTTTTTGTAACAAAAACTTGTGATGCTAGCAAGGCAGCAACTTATAGCCTCAAATATGCTTATGCTCTGGAAAAGGAATGAAGAAGTAGAAAAAAAGTTCTACAAACATTATGCGTGTAAATTTTGTTCTGCGAAGTAATTTTTTGGATTAAATGTTCTTTGAAGCAAAATTTGATCCCTTCCTAAAGGACAGGGTGCATAGGGGTTATACAAGATTGAACAGCTGATGAATAGGAACACCTTCCCGTCCACAACAGCTCTCTCAATTTTATGTTTCTCAAACGTTATTTAGATTCAATTGTATCGCATACTGCATTTATTTTTGCTGCGCTGTGGACACTGCTGATCCTCTGTATGTGCATTGTTTATTAATTTTTTTTTTCGTTATCCATTGGCAGGTTTATTTTCTGTCGAGCAGTTCTATTCTATTTTCACCCTGAGGAGCATGGTGAACATCTACCAACCTGCCTACCCAGTCTTCCAGAGTCGGTCTCTCCAAATGCTGAATCCATCAAGACTCCCATCCTTCTGCTTGCAGAAAACCTTGTTGTGAGCAACCGGTTTCATTTTCGAGATACCATCCGCAACAAGAAATGATGAACAAGAGCAATAACTCAGGCTTTCTGTAGATACCTCCATGGTAAATATAGTCCAGCTATTTGTTTATTGTTTTGCATTTATACAGCCAACGGAGCATGACTCAGTATCAACAAGCGGCCGCTGCTGCAGCCTGGGAGGGTGAATGATGATATAGAGAATTTTGTCTGCTGCTTCATCTCCGTTGAGCATCTGTACAAGTTTGTTTTGGTATTACTTTGCTTTGCTCTAGGTAGTGTAGGGCTTCTCTTTCCTTTTCTTTCGGGTTTGTTGGAGAGGACAGTTTGTAAGCTGGAAGAGGCATTTTTTCAGTACTCTGGAAGGCAGATTGTTTTGTAGGTTTAATTCAACATTTTGAAAGTATTTTATGACTTCCATTTTATGCATTGTGTTCCGTTTGGCTTGTGCTCCCATCGTTTGTAATTGGTAGTGGTGTCCAAATGGTTGGTCTGGTACGGCATGGCCGGCCCGTGGGTTAGGGTGCCGACCCAAGCACGACATGTCAATCTCTTGGGCCGGCCCGACACTACTTGGCCCGGTTGAGTGCAGTGCCTGAGCAGTCATTTCTTCCTCGGTTCCTCCGCTCTCGTCCTGGCTGACGTCTCCACCGCGCCCCGCATGCGTTGTCGACATCACCTCCGCCACGCCTGGCCTCCTTCGCACCGGTTGTGCCCCGCTACCTTCGCACCGGCCATGCCCGAGCCCGGCCTCCTCGTGTCGTCCTCCTCCTCGCCGGTCGCGTTCTAGCCCAGCCTTCTCCCCACGCCCATCCTCCTCTACATCGGCCGTGCTCTGTCGCTTCCGCGCCCAACCACCTCCTCCCCGCCCCTGAGCCCGGCCTCCTCCTTGTGCCGGCTGTGCCTGGATTTCGCCGTGGTCGCTAGCCGTGTCGAGTCAGGCACGACACTGTGCGTGCTGTGTTGGCTCGGCCCGCTGGGCTGGGGTGCCGATCCAAACACGACACACCCGGTCGTGCTATGCTAGCCTAACTCAGCTACAGTGTGGGTCGTGCCGTGTTTAGGCCAGGCCAACAGTCTCGTGCTTCGGGCAGATCCAGGAGGTATGACCATTTGGCCACCTCTAGTAATTGGCGTTTGTTTTGCTTGAAGGGCTATGCAAGTGTGCATATCTGTCCAATTTGTCAAATCTGTCTTTTTATTGGCAATGGCATAGGACTTGTTTGGAACACGGGAATCTTGAAAGAATTATGTGGAAAATATATTATTTTCTATAAAATTTATGTTAAATTCATGCAAAATTCACGCGTTCTAAAGAGTCCCACAGTTGTAAGTATTGGAGCAATGCAGAACATTTTGCGATCATCAAAAGATAGTTATTCGTGAATCCAACATTTTTTTGTAAATAATATTTTTTAAATTAAAATTACAAAATTAAATAGTCATTTTTTTTTTTACAAAGAAGGCATAGCATATCGCCAGATGAAATGACAACAAGATGCCAGTTGCCACTGCTACAGTCCTAAAATAGTAATTTCTACGGTTCTAAAACAGTAATTTTGCCATTTGAATTGGCGACAGGTTGAAATGGCGACACGAGCTTGTCGCTAATTCAAATAGCGACAAGAGGCCATTTTTGAAATTAAATTAAATTTACAATTTTAGTATATCTTTAAGTGTCCACGCAACTGATAATTTTTGAAAAAAAAAGAAAATATGAAGTAGAGAACAATTTAGGAGTTTCAATGTGACTAAATATATTTAGAATGCATTTTAGGCAGTGCAATATAAAAATAGCCCCTTTGGCGGCGGGATATTGAAAATAGCCCCGTTCGGCGACGCAATATGAAAAATAACCCTGTTCGACGATGCGATAACAAAAATAACTCCAATTTATTTGAGAGTACCGAACGAACTTTTATACAGATAATGACTTTGCAAACAGGGTGTGGTCATTTCGTGTACGAAAAGGCTAGAACTAGGGTGGTGTGGGGTTGTGACGATGCTGACTCCCTCACATGGTTACATGTACACACAATAAGAACAAATAGTATGAAAATACGAGACTAGCATAATGTAAGTCGTACATAAATTAATATTTACATAACATGACTTATACATCTACTTGTGGGCCCTCTTTGGGCGTACCACACGTGTGGCCCTTGGTCTCGTCCGGGGCGGCTGCGGGCGCTGGTGCAAGTATGTCAAAGGCTCCGGCGGTCGAGGTACTCTACTGATGCGAGTAGCATGAGAGGGTGTCACGAGAGGGTGCTACGTCGGCTGGGTCGCTCCAGGCGCACCGTGCAGCTATGAAGCCCTAACGGAGACCTGGCTGCTCTCACCGTGTGAAGGTCCACCATCCTCTCATCATAGCGCCCACTCGTGGTCGAACTCGTAGTCCCCGGAGTGTGCTCACTCCTGCGACACCAGCTCCTCATCCCATAGGGGTCTACGACTTATGGAACAATATGTTATGCATGTAAACAAGAAGGGAATGCTGAAATAACACGTTATACGTGTAAAATAACACAGACATACCTAGTCGCTGCATCGCAGCGGATGACTTGGCGTAGTCCTGCCCCGGATACGGACGGTACTGAGGATATATCAGAGGAAAATATCGTTAGTAACTAGTGGAGTTCGAAATTAACAACCAGACGTAAGTGTTTCAGTTGTACCTGTGAACTGATCGCTGCCACTGGGGTACTCCCAGCACGGTACCACGAGGACTTGCCCGGCACGTCCGGGTGAGGAGCCGTGGGGCGTTACATACCATGGCTCACCCCCTGTCCACGCACAGGTGGGTCCACCATGTCCCTCAACCTACGACATGACATAAGCTGGATGCCTCGCTTTCTCTAGGGACCGATCTATGACCTCTCTGATCTCCTGTATTGTCATGCTAAAGCGCTCCCCGAGCGTCAGAGTATGCACGGATGTCGCCAACCCGTGCATCTCCCATTGGAGATCGTTCTGTACACAGAATTAGCAAGGTAGGAATCGAAAACATGCGTAGTAAATAAGAAGCATGGACCGTTCAATACGTACCACGCGATAGAATGCAGAGTCTGGCTGGGTGGGGTACGTGTCAGTCATCGCGGCCTCGTGTCGTGGTGGGTCATCCACGACCCTAACGCAACGAACCCTTGTCCGAGTGGAGTATCACTCGATGTACTCATCGTACGTCCCGAGGTTGTAGTCAACCTTTCGGCCGGTCAGACTGTCGTCCCTTTGGCTTGCCCATCGCCGATCGACGCTCGAGGTGGCGATCAAACCGCCGGCAAGGCGATCTAGCCGCCATACGACGGTCGACCTCACGAAATCTAACAAACATCGAATTTTGTTGAAAACACGTGTTTCGATAAACTCTCACAACCATTGCCAATTGTACCATCACCATAAGATCATGAGGATGTCCCCATGATATCCACAGAATGTGAATCAAATACTCACTCAATTCGATCAAATTCGAATATCCTAAAAAATATGATGAAGTTTCACACAAGAATATCAAATTCCAAACAACTACAAATAGAGTTCCAATATATGAAATAACATATCAAATTCTCACAAGCAACATGGTAACACAAAAAAAATTGTTAGTGGACTGGATGACAAGGAAAATAAAACTGTCAGATTCGGATATTATCTGTATTTATATTCGTATTCGATCATATTCTTTATACCATATTCGTATCCAGCAAAACATACATATACTATTCGACCATATTCTCTATACCATATTCTTTATACCATATGGATGCTGGGTAAAACGTTGTTACTTGGAACCTTGTAGCTTTTTTACTGAATCTTAACTTGGTACGAAACCCGAAATGCGAATACTAATTAATAAAGTTGCTGGGATCGGGAGGAGCCACAGGCTGTGGAAAAGATGGAGCTTGTCTAGTAGTAGCATTAGTTGGGTGTGAGGTCGTGAAACAACTGCACAACTAGTAGTATCTGAATCTGACTTTATTATACAAAAAAATAAATTATGTGACATTATTCCACCACTTAATTCAAAAGTCCACTCTCTTAAGAGAGAAATTTTGGCATTTCTGGCCCCTCGATTTTTTTTTGTTGTTGCAAAACTAGCTCCCTTCTGGCATAATTTGCAGATCTAGCTCCCCTACAGTGCACGTACCCCCTGCCCTGGGGGAGGGGAAGGTGACCT
Source organism: Ampelocalamus luodianensis (assembly GCA_036346255.1). Taxonomy (NCBI): domain Eukaryota; kingdom Viridiplantae; phylum Streptophyta; class Magnoliopsida; order Poales; family Poaceae; genus Ampelocalamus; species Ampelocalamus luodianensis. Next base: position 53,093,201 of record CM070633.1, read on the forward strand.
GCTCCATATGGAGGGCGCGACAGGTCCGTAGGGCACTGTAGCAGCACTATAGCGCTTTTTTGGGAAAATCCGCTGAAGCATATTATTTTAGGAATTTTTAGATGTAGCACATGAGCTCCTAAAACTATGAAATTTTTTGTAGATCCTCCGAACATAGTGTAATTGGTTGTGTAATTTTTCTATAATTTTATCCATTCTCTATTTTTCCATAAAATTCCTGCAAATAGTATACTTAAATAAATTTTAGAGGAAAATTCAGAATGGATGAAATTATAGGAAAATTATAAAAATAAGTACACTACGTCCAGAGGCTCTACAAAAAAAATTCATAATTTTTGGAGCTCATTTGCCACATCTAAAAATTCCTACGAAAAATATACTTCAATGGATTGTCCTGAGAAAGCGATGCACTACTGCTACAGTGTTGCTACAGTACCATGCATGCGTGCTCGCCGAAAGTTTTTTCTTCTTCCATTTTTTCTCTCTGTTATGTCACGTCGTTGTCTGCATTTCCTACCTATTCGCGAAATCTACGCCCAAAACTGCACGGCAGGGGACGTGCCCCCTTCCTCAGGCACTTGCCCTGCATTATTGTCCTTCCCCTCCTCATGCATTTCTCCCCATTCTCTCTATCTTGGTCTTGTTTCTCGCTCCCGCAGACGTCGAGATGAGCGAAGTGAGCGCCTCCTTGTCGGCACCCACAGTTTTTTTTTGCCCAAAATGCAACATGCTTGTGAAACGGAAGACCTCAGGTTTGGCCAAGAATCCTGGATGCCAGTACTACAAGCGCCCCTTTTTCTCAGTGAGTCAGTTTGGTTTGGGTTGCTTCCAGTCGTTCTCGAGATGTTAGGAAACCTTTTTTTGTTGATTGAATTGCAGGATGGGCCAGGTGGTTGCCGATTCTGGGTGTGGGAAGATGTAATCAGCACTAGGCACGGTGTTGTTCTACAGGAGGAAGTTGTGACGGGGGTAGGGAAATGGTGGAGATGAGGCATCGTTTCGACAGACTGGAGACCAAGATGAACCTAATGTTGTGTGTTATTTTGTTTCTTGTGTTGGTCGTTATCTGGAAAGTGTAGTGCTGTGAGTGTTGTTGTGATTCGCGTTGTTGCCTGCACTGCTTTGTACGATGTATGTCCGTCTAATGCATATCCAATTGCGGAATGCATAGAGTGGATTCGGAGACTACGGGTAGATTAGAGAGGTCATCAGTGCGTGCTTTCAAAAAGAAATGCTAGGGGAACGATGACAACACGACAGTTGATCCGACAAAAGGGTTACATGGCACGCATACTAACGAACCAAGAACAGTACATGTATGCCTTTAGCGAATTAGAAATACATGGGACATGTGGACGAAGAGGGTCGAACTATTACGTGGAACGTGGCCATTTGCCCTTGCGGCCTAGCTCGGCGTTGTAATCCTCGCCTTGCGCCTTAGCTCTCGCCGCGATGGCCCTCTTTCGCTCCCTCTCGGCATCGCGTCGCCTGGCATGCTCGCGCTTCTGCTCCTTGCGCAGCCTCTCCCGCCTCTACTTCTCGTCCATCTTAGCCTGCGGCTCTTAGAGGCGCCTTTCACAGCCCTCGCAGTCCTTCCTGGCCCAGCTCTTCTGTGTTAGCAATATCGGCATGTCATAGGGGTGGATCTTATCGTCGATCCACTGGCTGAAGTCGCGTAGGCGCGGTGGAGACTACGGTGGGAAGAGAGACGTGGTTACGGTGTAACAGGAAGCAAAATAGTGGTGTGTACTGAAATACGATTTCATTACCGACTGCCTGTGGCTCAGCGTGTCAAACCTACAGTCGGGGTAGTCCTTGTAGTACTTTGGGCATCACCAATAGCTCTGTCCAATGGTCCACTTGTCGGTTGATTTGATGCACTTGTAGGCATCCCGACACCAGCAAAGGGGTGGCGCCACTCCCGTCGGGGGCCCTTCCAGGGAGCGTTCATTGAGGATAGGAGGAGGGGGGGGGGTGTGGCTTGAGCCAGAAGGTGGGTGGTGTGTGTAAGGCTGCTGACTATACGCCCTGTGGCGAGCGGCGATCTCTTCGGGACCCACCTAGTCCTTCAAGAGCTTGCAATTGTGCTTCTATTTTTTTGTCCTTATCCATGTTATCTAGGTAGTGTTGTTGGTGTGGAGTTTCTAGCCGAGTCGTGCTATATTTATAGTGGGAGCGGACGCAGCTGTAGCGGCTCCATTGCGATGAGGCACAGATGTGTTTTCTGTCCGTGCGTTGCACCCTTCGAAGCAGACTCGTTGGGTCACGTCGCTGCGCAAAGCTGCCTCGTCAGGTCACATCGCTGCACAAAGCTGCCTCGTTGCATCACGTCACTGCGCAAAGTTGTGTCATCGAGTCATGTCGCTGCACAAAGCTGCCTCGTTGGATCACGCCCTGCTTTGCAGAGTGAGGTCACGTCCTAATTAGGGTTTCATCGATTAGGGTTTGCAATGAAGTTGCAATGTACGTTTTCATACAAATAATTGTCGACATTTCAAGCGTTACAAGCATTACATGAAACACGTGTGGGTTTATTACAATTGGGATGAAGGAGGAGGGGTATTATCACATGTAGCCCGATCAAATAGGATACTCTTTGTTTATTTATCAGTTTAATGTGGATGATGTTCTTTAATACTGTATTCCACGATAGGCTAGATAAGCTTGTACACGAATCAACTGAGGAAAATACGTGGCATGTAGATCATATAACGATGTACCGTAACCTCCAACTTGTGTGCATTTCGAAGGCTATGATATACACGCCACATATTTCCCTTTGTTGGTTCATGCGTAGTGTTATCTAGTCTGTGGTACAATACAATATTAAAGAATATTATCTAGCCTGTTAGGGGAGCGCCACATGTCTCGTAGATGCCCCTAATGATCCGTCGGTCATCTCCGACGAATCTGTTCATGCGGGAATGTCAGCCTCTAGGGTGACCGAGGGTTCTGCCGTAGGTCGTAGTGGGGCTCCTCACCCGACGTGTCGTCACGCTAGGGGGATCACCCGAGGGAGTGGCGTTGAGAACATCTCGGTGATCCAATCCCCTGGCTGCGTAGTACGATCCGCAGAGGGGCACCAACTCAGCTGAGCTTGTGGGGTGAATTGCGTGGAACGTAGCTATTAGGACAGAAATACAAACGAATGTCATATTTTTGTTAAGTAAAATTGTTACCTGCTGCTACGAACTGGATGCCCCCCATACCTGTAGGTGTACAAAGGCTCGGGGTATGACGTGTAGCCGAACTTATTCCATGGGGCCGTATCGCCCATTTGATATTGTCCGAGAGTGTGGTGCTCGGTGGGAGAATCTGGGACAACCTCAGCAGTTCTTGGTTGCGCTGTGCTCTCTGGTACGACCTCTTCCTGCCTCCATGACGATGATGACATCAACGTAGAGTCCCTGCGTCACAACTGCGCGGACGATTGGCCACCGACGTTGTGCCGCTGGGTCGACTCGCTTGGATGAGAAGATGGAGGGGGCGAGGGTGCGTGATGATACTCCGTTTGGTGCCTCAGGTCGACATCGGTGGGCCTTCCACAACTCATGCTGCGAACGACGTGCTTAACATCGTCAACAATAGACTTAATGACCGCATGAAGTCGTTCAACTGTATTGTTCGTACCCCGCTCAAGTTCCCGGTGGCCACACTACACAACGCTTTGCAAACGGTCCAACTGCATTGTTACCGAACAAACAAAATTTTGTTAGTTCTGCCTATTTCGGAGGGTGTTTTATCTTCTACGTGCTCAACGTACCAACTTGTCACGGTGCGCTGCACGGTGTGGGTCCAGCCCCAAGCCCAAGCATTCAACATAGTTAGGATTTGCATGTCGGGCCGGGGGCGCACCTGTCAATCTCGCCCGCGTGTGCCATACATACCACTCCAGATACGTGCTGTAAGTCCCTACATCATGGAAAATGCTATTAGGGGCAGATTGCCATGCAACTATCCACAGCTGTTGTGTCGGAAGCCAGTCATCGTTCTTGCGGCCCTTCTTCGTCTGCTTGATGGTGGAACAAAATAAATAAATTATGGTACTAACATAACAAATGAATAACTGAGCTACAATATGAAGCAATGTAACATGCTTGCAGGTGCCTACGGCTCGTAAGCGCTCGCCCTGGAGCTGGGGGATCTCCTGATGCAGCTGGAACTGCCTCATCACCCGTTGCGGGTTGTAGGGTTCAACCATGTGAGAGAATACCATATGACAAGTTGTCCTCTAGTACGCCGCATCCTGGTGGCATAGCGAGCTCAAGCTGTTGGGTGTTGTGTCCTGCACGAAGGCATCCATCCAAGGAGCCCATATTATGTCGTTCTTGTGCATGGTCTCAAATTCGTTGTGGAACTAGGAGTATATGAGACGTGCTCTCTCCCTAGCCCGCCCCAGCACTGCCACAGTCCATCGGGATCCTATGGTTGGGCCTTCCACGGGATCCCCGTCATCCGCCCACCGTAGAAATGCTCCGTGCGTGGGTAAGGGTGGACTGCGGAGTGGAAGTACGGCTGTCCAACCGCGAAGCGCTCCCACGACCACAGTTGCAACAGTGTGTGGCAACCCGAGAGCACGGGCTTAGTTCCCGTGCAACGCTGTGAAGCGTCGCACAGGCCACGGTACGTAGTGCACAGTACAGCTGAACCCCAACTATACTGCGGCATATCCTCATCGTTGGAGTCCATGGACTCCACAAGGTGAATGTAACTAGGGTACACCATGCCCCCCCTGCGTGTTAGGGAACATGACCCACCCGAATAGAAACAACAAATATGTAATTAGGTGGCGTCGAACCACCTCCTCCGTTTTGTCATTTGGGCAATGCATGAATCGTCGCAGCCAGGTGTGTGAAACGCCCTTACACCTCTTGGGGATAGGCTGCCCGAAGCGATGATCGAGACGCGCCTTCCAGTCCGGCGACCTCGGAGGGCGAACAACTGCAAGGCCTCACAACGGCAGGCAGGTCATGAAGCTGACATCCTGTAGTGTCACGATCATCTCCCCCCACTGAAAGTGGGACGTGTAGGTCTCCGGCCGCCAACGATCAACCAGGGCAGAAAAAAGGGAGGCGTCAATTAGGAGGTTCTGCCCTATGTCCAGCATGTGGGTGAACGCAATCAACCCAGACTGACGAAGCCTCCCAACATACCGGTTGTCCAACGGCTATATCTCCCTCAGTCCCCGTATCACCAGTGGTTGGCGGCCCATCGCCACCGATCCAAGCGTGGCAACGATGTTGGGCGTCCCATGGCTCCTCAAGTAGGGGTGGTAGATTACATGCCATTACTGCAAATAGAGAACAACTCATAATTAGCGAATTTATTTAGGTGGTAGATTAGATGCCATTGTTGCAAATAGATTACATGACAGATTGACAATAATTATGCATGTAACAGTTGCCACCGCACGGTACTCGTGCGGCAACAGTGGCCATTTTTACAGCAACATACTAGCTTACGTATATTTCTAAGAAATATGTGCAGTTACAGGGGCACGTAAAACATGCACGAAAATATTATATCACAGCAGTACAAAGAAAGTAACATGCATGCCCGCAAACTAATGTACCGACCGAATGATTGTGCGCCTGATATAATGTACGTGCATTATTAAGTAAATAACGATAAAAATTGCATTAACAAAAGTATTAAATACCGCGGGCGAGCGAACGATCGGAATAAGCTTCTGCACGAGGTCGCTATAATTGTCCGTTGGTTGAATTTGCTTAGCTAATCGGAATGACCTTCGGCTTCTCAAATCGTTGACTGCGCATGTCCACTTAAATAGGTAGGAAATGCAGACAGCAAATGACTCGACGAGACAACGACGTGACATAAAGGACAGAAAAAAAAAGAAAAAAAAGGGAAGAAGGCAAAAGCTTTCGGCGAGCACGCATGCCTGGTACTGTACGTCTGTACCAATACTGTAGCAACAGTGCAACACTTCCTCGGGACAATACATTGAAGTATATTTTTGGTAGGAATTTTTAGATGTGGCAAATGAGTTCCAAAAAATATGAAATTGTTTGTGGAGCCTCTGAACGTAGTGTACTTATTTGTATAATTTTCCCATAATTTCATCCGTTCTTAATTTTTCTCTAAAATTCATTAAATATACTGTTTTGCAGGAATTTTATGAAAAAATCGAGAAAGGATAAAATTATGAAAAAAATTATAAAACCAAGTACAATGTGTACGGAGGATCCACAGAAAAATTCATAAGTTTTGGAGCTCATGTACTCCATCTAAAACTTCCTAAAAAATATGCTTCAGCGGATTTTCCTGAAAAATTGCTACAGTGCTGCTACAGTGCCCACTGCAGACCGGCTGGGCCCGTATGGGGCAGGTCACTCCCCCGCGCAAGGGGTAGGTCCCCTGCTGCGCTCAGGGCCGGAGGTAGGTGCAGTGTACGAGGGCTAGATCTGCAAATTATGGTAAAAGAGAGTAAGTTTTAAAAAAAAAGAATTCAAGGGGCTAGAAATGCCAAAATTTCCTTAAGAGACAAGGATAAGTAAAAAAAAGTGCAAGTGACAGACAAACGACGCGGCCATTTCAATTTCACTTCACTGCATCAGTGCTAGTCTTGTAAAAACTGAGCTAAACATGTGGTGCGGGCGTGCATGCAGGTGGTTTGGCCAAAGTGGTGGGTGGCCGTGGACGAGGTCCGGGAGGCGCCGTGCAAGGCGTCGGTTCTTTTCCCGCGGAGCGGCGGCAACATCCACTCCCTGACCGCCGTCACGCCGTGCGTGCTGCTCGACGTGCTGGCGCCGCCGTACGCGGAAGACCTCGGGCGGCCGTCGATACTTCTCCCACATTCCCATCCCTCTCTCCCTGGTATATTTGCATGTCTATCGGTTGAGTTTTGTGCACTGTTTCCAAGTCACTGCAGATAGTCTAACACAGTGTGGTCACTGGTTCAGGTTTTGGCGTTTTGCAGTGCTGGAGGAGGCAGAGTTGCCCGAGGATTTTCGTGTTGCAGAGGCCCCATATGTAGGCCCCGAGCTCGCAGTAGACATGGACTTCGACTAGATAGCTCACTGTTTTTCCGAAGTTGCTAGTACACCAGACAAGCTGTGCGTATGTGGAGAATACATTGTATCTGCCCTCTTTGCTTGTATATATGTACGCTTCTAAGCTGTTACGTCTTTTCTACTTTCTTTTCTTTTAACTTGATGTTGGAATGCTAGCTTTTTTGAAAGCACGCTTCTGTAACGGGAGCAACTGAATATGTATGCATGTATGTCACTGGTTGCCCTCGTTAGACCTGTACCTATCTGATTAACATGTGCTGCTATCACATTAGTATTTGAGGGTAGGCTATGAATTATCCGTTTATTCTATCGTTATTCGCTAGGATACAAATACGATTTATATTTTTTTCATCTGATTAATAGTTTCTCTTCTATTCATATTTGCATAAAATATATGGATACGAAAATGGTATGAACTTTTGTTATCCGAAATGTTACTTTATCCACACTATTTGTATTCGTATTTGATATATATATATATATATATATATATATATATATATATATATATATATATATATATGACTAATTAGTTAGATGAGTAACATGAATTCATGTTTTTAGGTAAAATAGATAAATTAGAATGATTAAATGTGCCATGTACGAAGATAAAGTATCATAAATATCTTATTATTACATAAGTTACGAGGATTTTCGAATCTGACCGAATTGAGTAGGTATTTGATTCATTTTCGGTACAATAGGAGCAGAACCGCCACACGACCAAAAACTCTGCCAATACAGTACTCGCATATCAGAGCTCTTCTCGAGCACCCACCGGAGCTCAGAAGTCTACCACCCGGGACGCCACCACCTCCGTCTCCACTGGCGGCGAGCCGTTGGCGACGCGGCAGTTGCGCCGTATCTCCCCCTTCCTGGGGTTCTGCAGCTCGCCCATCTTGATCATCCCCTCGATGAAGGCCCTGAAGAAGGCGTCCTGGTCCTCGCTGAACTGCCTCACCACCTGCTGGGTCTTGGCGTTGTCGGAGAAGAGCGTCTGGTCGGAGTTCAAGAACCCGCGGAGGTGGACGAGGTCCTTGAAGTACTGGTTGTCGAAGACGACGGGGGTGGCGTCCATGCCACCGGTGACGTTCTCGTCGCCGCCCTGGGGGCAGAGCGCGTCGAGCGCGTCGCGGTAGGCCGGGTCCATGTTGGGGTCGGGCAGGCCGGAGCCGGACTGGTTGTAGAGGCGGAAGACGATGGAGAAGCAGCGGGCCTCGCCGATGGAGTGCGAGCCGGAGAGCGCGACGAGGTCGGTGACGGTGAGGTTGTAGCCGGCGAAGAGGTGGATGAGCGTGCTCGCGTTGGCGCGCGGGCTCGGCATGATCTTGTCCGAGTCCTCCTGGCTCGCCGTCAGGCTGTCCAAGCGCCCAAGCCTCACGTCCCAGTAGGGCCCACCGGTCTGTGAGAAGAGGAAAAAAAACAGAGTTAGGCAGTCAAACCACGTCAACATATTGACTTCTTGGACAAACAAGCTTACTAGCTACTGTAGTATGTCTCCCAATAGTACATCACCAAGCTAGAATTGTAACATGCACATCAATCTGTTAACTAACCAAATGTTAATTTACATGTATTCAGTTTATGCACGAGTTCATCGCAAAAATTAACCAAAACCATAAATGGCCGTAAGAGCTCTATACGTTTTGTTTAGAAAGCCACATTTGCAGCTATGGCATAAACTTAAACCTATATGTACTGCTCATTTATGACGAAGTAATTCAGTTATTACTAAAAACATTTCGTGGATGATGGAGCCAAGGCCCAGCCTTCCCTGGCATTCCTGGTGCCAAGGACAAGTTTGACAGCGCCCAGCACAGTGCGATTGTCTGCACGAAAAGTCGAAGGCTACTTATAACCGCGGCCTGCGGCGTTGGCGCTTTCGTAGGTGAGGCCCTCTCGCCTGGCCTCTCCCGGCTCGTTGCACCAGCGTTAAATGCATCTGTCTACCCGTAAGGAGGTGCAAAAGGTGCACGCCGTTGGATAACAGGACGAGTGGTGCCATCCTAGTATCCTATTCGCTTGTTGTTGAGTGTTGTGGTTTCAGGGAGCAAGGGGGCAAATACATGGGCTACATGCACCGTCCCTGTCAAGGCACTGGGAGGGGAAAATGAATTGATAAAACCGACGTGGTTATATAGTGGTGAAGTAGTAGGTAGTGCGTGATGGAGAATCAGGCTAATGTTTTTCCACTCAAAAATGGTTCTTTGCTTCACGATTTATGGTTTCGGAAAATTTGAATGCTCTGCCTGAAAAGATTGTGCAAAAACGGCATCCGCATCGCCCCCGTACTAGAGAACGCATGAATCTGCCCCGCACGGGTTACTTGACCGAGGGAAACGCACGTACCAGGACGACGGCGTCACGGGCGGCCATGACGACGATGTCGGCGCAGGAGACGACGCCGGGGCAGTGCTCCTCCAGCTCCTCCTTGACCTTGTCGATGACCTCGAACGACCGCAGGGAGTTTATGTTGGACAGCGCCTCCTTCTCCCCCAGCATCGTCGGCGTGTCGTCCATCAGCACCGAGCCGTCGCATCCCTTCACGCACGACGACGTACAAGAAACAGAAATCTCGACAAATCAGTCAGAAATCACGCACCACCGTAGCGAGACGAGATTGCGCATGCTGAGATCGCTCACGTTGACGAAGCAGTCGTGGAACTGGAGGCGCATGACGGAGGCGACGCTGCGCGCCTCGCGTGCGCGCGCGCTGGCGATGGCCGCCCGCACGATCTCCTCCGCCTTGGGGCACGCCTCGGCGTAGTACCCGACCTTCAGCTCTTTGACGGCCGCCTCGGCGCGGCACAGAGACACAAGAAGCACCACGAGGAAGAAGAGGACGCGGCCGTGGGGGAACGCCATGGCGAGAGCAGAGCGGGACTCGCACGCGCGCGCACAGGGGTGGGCAGGCTGCTCTGGCTCTGAGAGGAGGTTCTGTTCTGCTCTGCTCTGTGGCAGCGTACTAGTACAGCCGTCGAGGCCCCGGCCGGTAGTTATAGAAAGGGGCACGGGCAGCACGAGCGCGGTACAGGGGAGCCAGTGGGGCGCCTCACGCCTTACGGGGGGCTTCGGTCATCCGGTTCTCCCGTGCTTGTGTTGGTGAGCGTGCGTCAAAAATATCCGCGAGGAGTCGAATCGTGCTTGGACGGCTATTGGCAGGGGAAGGGGAGCATTGGCTTGGACTTTTGTGTGTGTGCGCGTCTTTGTGTGCGGTGATTTGGCTAATATAGCATTTTTAACATGCTAAATTTAGCTCTCTCGAGTCAAAAAATGGTATCACAGAGCCGTCGGTGAACGACACGTTACCTCGTCCGCGCGTCGGGTCCATGGAGCTCCTCAACCGTGCAGCCTTGGCCCGGACTCGCAGCATCCGTGCGTCAGGTGCACAACCTCGGTTGCGTCCGAGCACTAGGATATCGTATTATTCGCGATGCCATTTTTGGCTTTGCTTCGGATGAGGCAACGTGTCGCCTACCAACAGCCCTATAATGTATCAAATCTGAGTATTATAGCTGCGATATTTTAGCAATCCATTTTATGAGTACTATGATTTTAAAGAGAGACTTAGAAATGGACCCAACCATGCATTACTGTAGTTCAGCGCAGTTTTAACGTTCAACTCTATCAACAACTTACCGGCCATGTTGCTTCAGTCAACAAAGCATCGAAAACCAGCTTGATCCTTGACGAAAACCAGCTGTCGACGATCGAGTCGTCGATTTTACGAAATAAATAGAGGAAAATAGTGAAGAGTTCTCGGGAGAGAATGGATCTGCTCTTTTATTGGTATGAACTGGATATTACAGGGGGTGCCTACGACTAGGCAGTAGACTAATCCTAATTACAATAAACGGAAGGCTTGCTATGCTTCACTCTTGATGAAATATGATTGAGTTTCTTTTTTTTTAAGAAAAAAAGAATAGTTCCTATTCCAGCCTCTGCACAACAGGGTGCATTTGGCTAAACTGCATCAAAAGATGCAACTAAGAGTAACAAATTACAATCAGCGTCTGAGAACCTGACAGAACAGGTAAGAAAGGAAAAAAAGAACCAAGCCAAGTCTAAAAATTAGAGACAAATCCTATTACTGAACTGCCACCCATGGTTAGCAAAAATCTCTATAACAGTAGTTTCCAGACGTCGACACATGTCCTGAATGATAGAACGATCCTCCTCCCTCTACAGCAGCGACCAAAAGTGAAACCAATAGGTACCTTTGAAGATAACCTGCAAAGCAGAAGAAACTCGTGCCTTGTCAAACACCACATCATTACGGCTCAACCAAATGGCCCAACAAAGGGCGCTTGCCCCAACCAATAAAAGATACATAGATTTACGGTTAATCTCCACAAGCCAATTTCCAAACAAATGAGAAATACTTGAAAGCGGATTAATACCACTAGAAATATGTACCACCCGCCAAATAAACTTAGCAAAATGACAATCAAAAAATAAATATTGTATTGTTTCATCCAGACTACAAAAACAACATTTGGCACTACCATTATCTCTTTGCTAGATTATCCTTGGTTAAGGTTACTCCATTGTACATAAACCAAATAAAGATCTTAATTTTTAGAGGCATCTTAAGTTTTCATAAGTAGCGATTAGTTGGAAAAACCATACCATTAATCAACGCTCTATACATCGAATGGACAGAAAAATTACCATGCTGATGTAAAGACCATCGAAAGGTATCTTGGCCATCTGTTAATTGAAAGGAAGCTAATATGAGGACCAACTCATTCCACGTGACTAGCTTATCACCAGCTAAAGCTCTACGGAAGGAAATGTGAAGAGGTACAGAACCTAAGACCTTCGCTACAGTAGCATGCTTTCTATAGACGATATTATAAAGAGATGGATATAGATGATTCAACTTAGTTTGACCTAACCAAACATCTTCCCAAAATCTGATTTGAGCACCATTATGCAAGGTGAAAGAGCCAAATCTTAAGAAATTCATGCTTAACCTTCATAAGGCCTGCCCAGAACTGAGAGTCACCTGGTTTATATTTCACTTGTGCAATTGTTTTGTTCCTCAAATATTTATTTCGTAGCAGTTGTTGCCAAACTCCATCCTCATTAATTAGTCTGAATAGCCACTTGCTAAGTAAGCACTTATTCTGCAATTCTAGATTCAGTATACCCATGCCACCCTGATCTTTAGGAGTGCAAAGAATGCTCCACTTAGTAAGTCTATACTCTTATGCCCATCGTTTTGCTAAAAAAAATCGAGATCGATAATAATCCAACTTTTTAAGAATTTCTTTGGGCACTTCGAAAAAAGAGAGTATGAACATGGCTAAACTACTAAGGACAAAATTAATAAGAACAAGTCTACCCCCAAAAGATAGAAGTTTGCACTTCCAAAAACTTAGTTTATTTTGAAATCTTTCTTCGACTGCGTGCCAATCCTTATTTAATAACATCTTGTGATGCATTGGAATACCAAGGTATCTAAAAGGCTGATTATCTCTTCTACAACCAAAAATCTGTGAATAAGAGTTTGCCACATCCTTTGCTTTACCATAACAAATTAATTCACTCTTATGGAAATGTATTTTCAGCCTAGATAGTTGCTCAAACACACATAGCAAGAGTTTCATATTCTCGGCTTGTTCTAAATTATGATCCATAAAAAGAATTGTATCATCGGCATATTGTAAGATTGACAAACTGTCATCAACTAAATAAGGGACAACTCCTTTAAATTGCCCATCATCTTTGGCCCTTTGGATAAGGATGGCCGGCATTTCCGCCACAATATTAAACAAAATAGGGGATAGAGGATCACCCTGTCTAAGACCTTTCTTAGTCTAAAAAATTGCCGATGTCATCATTTACTTTAATACCTACACTTTCTCTTGTTACTACCTAATCTATCCAAGCACACCACAAAGGAGAAAAACCTTTCATCCTAAGAGTCTGCTGTAAAAAGGACCATTTCACCTTATCATACGCCTTCTCAAAATCTAACTTTAAAATAACCTCATCTACCTTTTTTCTATGCATCTCATGGATCGTTTCATGTAAAACAACGTCCCCTCCATAATAAAGCGCCCTGGCATAAAAGCAGTTTGAGTTGGTCTAATCACATTTTGCGCTACTACAGCTAATCTATTAGTAAGAACTTTAGTGAAGACCTTAAAACTCACATTTAACAAACAAATAGGCCTATACTATTGGATTTGAATAGCATCAAATTTTTTTAGGAAGTAAAGTAATAATCCCAAAATTTAGACTATAAAAATGCAATCTCTTCTTATGGAAATAAAAAAACAAACTCATTAAGTCCTTTTTAATGATTTCCCAGAAAGTCTGGTAAAACTTAGCTGGGAAACCATCAGGGCCAGATGACTTGTTTAATTCCATTTGAAAGATCGCCTCTTTCACCTCCTTTTCTGAGAAGCATGATGTTAACAACTCATTTTCAGCATTGGAAACTTGAGGAATATCACCCCGACGAGATTCATCCAACGAAAAATGATTCTCCTCCGGTGACCCAAAAAGACCTTTATAATATTTAGTGATATATCTTTTAAGGTTGTCACTACCCTCTATCACCCCATCCTCTTGCTCTAATTTAAAAATACATGTCTTACGATGTCTCCCATTAGCAACCAAATGAAAAAAATTTGTGCTATCATCACCCTGGAGCAGATTAGTTGTTTAGGAACGTTGGAGCCATTTAATCTCCTCTTCCCTAAGCAACTTGGTCAGCCGGTCTTTAAGATGATGCCTTAAATCTAATTCATGAGGTTGTAAAGGCTGAAACTCCGCCTTTTTATGTAAGTCATCTAACAAGGATAACAACTCTTTCTTCTCTTTCCTAAAAGCACCTAAATAATCCTTCGCCCAACCTCTCAGATATTGCCTAAGCCTCTTAATCTTAGCCTGCCATTTTTCTAAAGGCGAGTCTCCACTAGTTTCATTTCTCCATACACTAGCCACCATGTCGTAAAAACCCTCTATTGTAAGCCAACTTAATTCAAATCTGAACAACTGTTGCTTTCTATAAGGAGATCTTTCACTCGTACTAAGTAACAAAGGTGTATGATCTGAAATGTCTCTAGATAAGCTTGCACAGTAGACAAAGGAAATTTTTGTTCCCACTCAGTACTCATCAAAATGCGATCAAGTTTTTCAAAAGTAGGAAAAGGTCCTCTACCACCACGACATCGTTCGCAACCTTTAACCCTAGGGGATGTGGCTGTGGTTGATCGTCACTCATCTGTGGGTAGGTTGCAATCGTGGCGACAGGCAGTTCATGGCTTACTATCCCAGGAGCTTCAGGGGCCGGAGGTTGAAGATGGAGTTCAGGAGCTTCAGGGGCCGAAGGTTGAAGAGGGAGTTAGATTTTCGAATTTTGAAACAAAGTCCACACCGAGATCTTCGGCCATTAACCAAATCGGATTAGTGCCATTAGTTTCGGTTCTGTGTGGGCCTGGCCAAAGGCCCTTCCATTTACGTTCGCGCTGGGTCGGTTTTTCGCACGCACAAGTCGTCTTCCTCGGCTCGCTAAGGTTCTAGGTGGTGTGTCTCCCCTAAAGGCGGCGGCGCCATTTTCACAACCTCGACTGTTCTACGCTGACATGGTACGTAGAGGGATGGAGACCGGGGCTAACCAAGGGGTAGGAGGCGCTAGTCATTGGAGAGGTCCGTATGGAGGTCGAGGTTCTGGCGCTCGGGAAGATTTTGGCGGTGGTTTCAGTTCTAATGGTGCTGGTGGTTTTTTCAACAACGGAGGTGGAAGTAATGACGGTGGCAAGGCCTACGGTTTCAATCAAGGAGGGTTTGGGAACTACACTCATGGTTACGGTGGAGGTGATGGCTACGGTTACAATCAAGGAGGATGTGATGGCTTTGGAGGTGGGGACGGTTTTGGTGGTCATCCATGGTGCTTCGCCAGGCAAGTTTTCAACCCTGGGTACGGTGGATTTGGACCTAGACACGGCGGTGGTCGTCGTGGTCTCCCCCGCTGTCGTGGGCACCAGGGCTTTTGTAAGATCGAGGAGGTCGACTAGAGGGGGGTGAATAGACGGTTTTAAAAAACTCTAAGGCTAAAATTGATTTCTAATGCGGAAGCTAACAACAATTCGGTTTTTGCACAATTAAAACCTAAATCAACTAGTCTTTACTAAATGCACCAACAAGCTAAGTCTATTGATGATAATAAGCAATCATACAAGGATAAGCAATTTAATTCTAGGCATATAAATTGCAATAGAGTAAAGTATAAGAATGCAAACCACAATGACACAACAATGTTTTACCGTGGTGTTCGGAGACTTGCTGGTCTCCCCTAATCCACGTTGTGGTAAGCCCAACCGCGTTGGACCGGCTCCACAACTTGAGCCAACACCTCTGAGGTAAGTCCAACCACTTGGACCGGTTCCAAAACGAACCAACATCTCGATCCACTCGGGGTTGCTCTTCCTCCACTCCGGAGATGGCGAGCACCAAACCACTCACAACACGCCGGGCCTTCTCACAAGCTTCTTGAGAAGATCACCGGACCACGACGCCTCCACGCCGTCTAGGTGTCGGCAAACAACAAGAGTAATAAGTCGAAGCCTCTCGCTTGACTCTCAACAAGTGCAACACATGCACAATTGGACGCTCAATCCAATTCTAGTTGCAACACATGCAACTAGACCCTCTCCCTTTGCTCACAAGGTGCAACACATGCACAATTGAGAGGAGAAGCTCACACTAGCTCAAGAGAATGAAATGAGATGCCAAGAGTTACCCCCCAACCAGCCAAGGTGAGTATTTATAGCCCACATACAAAAACTAGTCGTTGGAAGAGAATCTGTCGAAAATCAGGGAAACCCGGTCAGTCCGCAGGCATAGGGCCTTCCGGGAGGTAGAAAACCGAAAAACATGCTCTTTGGAAAAAGCTGACCGGCCTTATAAGGGCGGTCAGTCCGTAGGCATATGGGCGGTCAGTCCGGGCTTTCAACTACGGTCAGTCCACACCTGGATTTCAGCACAGGCGACACTCGAAAAAACGGTCATAACTTTTGACTCCGATGTCGGAATTGAGTGATCTTGGACTCTATTGAAAGTTTATTCAGAGGGCTACACAACCCACCTATTTGATTTGATATCAAACACATTTTATCAAATCAAAAAGTACAACTCCAAAGAGCCACTATCATGGTCTAAGTCCAAATAATTAGCAACAAGCAATCGTAGACCATGTCAAGGGAAAATACATGAATCCCAATAATTTACAAAACACATTTTTAAACTTAGATCATGCCACAAGGAGTAGGTACATGGACTTCAACCATTTGCAAAACACATTTGTAAAGTATAGTCATATGCTACAAGGATTAGACGCATGAGCCTCAACTATTTGCAAAACACATTCGTAAATAATAGCATCATGCCACGGTGAGCTAGAGCAAGCAAGATTGAGCTATCAACACATGATGAGACTCAAGCTACTAGACAAGACCCCTCTTAATAGTACAACAACCTATACTAGCAATCCGGTCTTCCAACCAAACACCAAGACCGGTAAAAGACTAGGAACACATCTTTAGCCCTAGCTAGTCATACCTTTGCCTTGAGCATCTTCTTGAAGCTTGATGACACACATCTTTACTTCAAGTTCGGGTCCTTGACTCGATGATCATCAACACATGATGATTTCCTTTACTTCGGGATCTTGACTTGATGCTCATCAACACATGATGACATCCTTCATCCCGAGTCTTGATATGCATCAACACATGATGCATTCTTCACTTGATGTCCATCAACACATGATGGGTCTTCTTTTAACTCGATGATCAACTCATGATCATCTCCTCTTCTTGAACACCATCAACACATGATAACTTTCTTTTCTTGAACCTTGACTTGATGACCATCAACTCATGAT
This sequence comes from Ampelocalamus luodianensis, assembly GCA_036346255.1. Lineage (NCBI taxonomy): Eukaryota > Viridiplantae > Streptophyta > Magnoliopsida > Poales > Poaceae > Ampelocalamus > Ampelocalamus luodianensis. Next base: position 53,110,133 of record CM070633.1, read on the forward strand.
GCCATCCAAAGTCTTCATCGTCATGGAATATAACATATTTATCCAACTCATGAAAAATGTTAGTCCCACAATGTGATTGTCATTAATTACCACAACATACCATTAACTCATAATGGTGGGTCAAGATACTCCAATCTTTCCCTCTTTGGTAATTGATGACAACCATCACAATAGCAAATAATTGAATAAAGATAAACATGAGTATATAGGAACTACACAAGTTATATATACTTAACATGAGTGTATACAAACTACACAAGTTGTATATACTCAAGGGATATGTGAGCATATATGAACTACACAAGTCTTATATACTCATATGAATATATTAACTACACAAGTTAAATATATTCAAAGATATGTTTCAAAGTAAAGATCCTTAATATATGTGAAAAGGGAAATATGGATTAATACTAATGAAACCACAAAACATAGAGTGAACTCCCCCTAAATGTGTGCATACACAAATGTGTAGTAAGAACATATGCACATATTCAAGTTAGACTTTTGGTGGAGTTCATCCTATATTTTGGATCCGAGGAATACAACAATATATATAAATATGAAGTAGAATGCATACCTTTTGTGTTTTTCACCTTTATATTCAAACGAGACTAAACAATAGGTAATCAATAGAAGTGTTAGTCTCACAAATAGATTTGTCATTATGAATGCATACCTGTTTGGATTTTTCCTTTTATATCCAAGCTGAGACTAATCATAGTATAACAACAAGAGTGTTAGTCTCATAAATAGATTTATCATTAATCACCAAAATACTCCATTAACACATAATGGCGGGTCTAGATCCTTCAGCTTTGCTTCTAGACGAGGCAGTGGCGTGCGGGCACAGGGCCAGTGCTAGTAGTAGTTGGCTTTGGGAATCTAGGCCTCCCGCCGAACGTGGCAGCGTCGCCCCATGCTGCCGCTGCTACTGATTCAATTGCAGCTTCAGCCTTGTCGGCAGGGCAGGTGCATCCTCTTCAGGCTTTAGCAGTAGGTCAGGCTCATAGGCACCCATCACAGACGCTACTAGCTTTGTAGGTCGGAGCGCCAGGGCATCTTACGGCTAGCAGTTCTGCTACAGCAGCTCAGGCAGCACAATCGGCTTCAGTTTCTTTGTCTTTGGCTACAGCAGGGCTGGTTGCTTTGGCAGGATCTAAGGCTCCTGAGGTTGCATCCATCTCGATGGCATAGATTCAGGAGGCATCGCAGAAGTCTTCAAAAGCTCCTATGGTTCGTCAGCTAGGAACCTTGTCCAGGAATGCAGCAATTCAGGGTGAAACGAGCATGGATCGTCAAAGGCCAATGCAAAGAAGAAGTATTGTTGGCTTTGTGCATCTAAAGGTCATGCCACTTCTTCTTGTAAAGCGGTGTTATGTTGTGATATTTGTGACAGTGATGAGCATGTAGCTTATAAGTGTCCAGTTCTTAAAGACCCTCACCCGGTGGCACACGCGGTGGGATATGCAGCAGAAGAGCTTGGTTTCTATCATATTCCGTATGCTCCCTTATCGGATGAGTCTTCGGATCAGCCGACTGCTTTGGTCAAAGTAGTTGGAGGCTCTATCTCAATTAAGTAGCTGAAGGGTCACCTACACAAACTAGTACCAGGAGATTGGGTTTGGGTGGTGGAAGAATTGGACAATAACTCTTTTGTAGTTCCTTTCCCTTCTGAAGCAGAGTTGCAGCGTACAATGGCTTATGGTGGTGCGGTAATTGAAGAGCTTGGTGTGCAGTTGACATTTGAAGAATATGAGGATGTCCAGTGTGGTATGCCTATGCCAAAAGTTTGGATGCGTGTTTTAGGTCTTCCTAAAAAGTTGCATAAGTACCAAATTCTATGGGCATTGGGCTCTATGTTCGGGGCTACACAGAAGGTGGATATGAAGACTACTCAGCACAGTACCTTTGGTCGTTTCTTCATCACTGTTCTTAATTCGGACTTAATTCCGAACCAGATGGATGTGGTTGTCAGTGATCGTTATTTTGAGTTGAAGTTCGTAGTGGAGCAAGACACTATGGTCAACGTTCCGGTTCAGATGGACACGAATGACAATGGTTAGGAGGATGATGGCAATGACCAAAACCGGAACCAGGGGAATAAATTCAGAGATTACAAGAGAGCCAAGAATGGGGAGGAATCTAAGGGAAAGGATGCTTTTTCTAAAGACTCGGCCTCTGGTAATTAGGTGGTTCAGGGACAGGATATTTCATCAGCACAGGAGGGTATGGTGTCGCACTCCTTAATTCTTAGTATGGTGGAAAAAATCCTGGTCTTAGCGGTTGATAAGATGTTGATGGAATGTGCGGATGGGGTTTTGGTGGAAGAGGAGGATGGCGTAGTGGCTGAATTTGTTCAATCGGATGAGGAAGGCAATAAGGAGGCACTGGAGGCGGAGGATTTTTTTTCCTAATGATATTGTGTTGCAGGAAATAACAGGTATGGATGCTTCTCCAAGCATGGAGGTAGCAGTGGTGGACCAGGTGCTTGAGGCGGTAGCTCAGTAGCCCGCTTATGGGCAACCCATGGCAGGCCGAAGGTCACGCTCGAGACTGTCTGCTCCCGTTAGTCCTACTGACCGTGGGCCGGGTGCAACTCCGGCTAGATGCAGCAGGCGTCGAGCTGACTCAGTGGATGAAGACTCGGTGGAGCCTGCCGCTCGGCTGGTAGCTAAGCATAATTTGGAATTCAATGATGGTACGAACTTGCATTCCATACTTTCTTTCTCTAATAAGCGTATAACTAATAATATTGAAAACATTGGGGTGTTAATGGGCAACCATGTTGATGATTTAGTGGCGCTTATTAAGAAGGTAGAAATGGATAGGTTCGTCTTAACACCTAATAATAAAGATGTGTCTTCTTTAGTAGATAAAGAGTTTGAGTTTGAAGCTGAGGATAATGACATTGATAACTTAACTCTTGGTCACTTATGTGGTGGCTTGACGGAGGAAGTTATGGATGACGTTATGGAGGGACAAAGCGGTTCCCCTCATGCAACTCCTAAAAAAAAGAAGGTAGGGAATCAGTCTCTTAGGAGGCGTGCATCCAAAAAACAAATTGTGTTCTAAATGAAAGGAGTTTTCTGGAATAGCAGAGGTCTTCGAGACTTGGCTAAGTATAGGTTTTTATCTGAAATTTCTAAAGAAGAGAGTTTAGATTTTATTGCTTTGCTTGAAACTCGTAGGAAGCATTTCTCAGATATTTGCCTTGATACTTTTTGTGGTGGTAGACAGTTCTTTTGGCATTGGTCAGAGCCTCATGGTTGTTCAGAAGGTATTTTGCTAGGTATTAATTTAGATGTTTTTGATATAGGGAGTGTGGTAGAAGGGGACTTTTTTTTTTGTCAAGTTTTCACTAAGGGATAAAGACGATGGTTTTCGAAGGGTTTTGGTTGCCGTCTATGGTGCTGCGCAACCAGGCCAAGCAGAGGATCGGAATTACATTTGCGTGCAGAATCAGTAGACACCAGAGTCGAATGATCAACCTCTACTCCGATTTCAGGACCTAGCAGTAACGCCGAAGACCAACCATCATCCTCGACGACCACCTTCGATCCTTGAGACCGGAGCAGGTGCTTCTGCGGATCTGACGAAACCAAAGGTTTCAAGTTGGCCTTCACGACCTCCAAAAATGCTGCAAATCTTCTCTACCTCTCCTTCTCCTCTCCTCATCTCTCTTAGATTGATCTTTCACCTCTTCCCGCGACACCTCCTACTTTGTCCAGCGAACCACCGGCGCTAGGGTGAGCCGCTGCACTCTGCCTTTCATCGTTTTTTAGCTCTCATCTTTGCCACCGCCATCATCAGCCACCCATGTGAGGACCCAATCAGAAACCTATTGCGGATGGGTGGTGACCGGCGTTGTGAACCTACCACACTTTTGGACCGCAACAAGTTTGCTGTCGCGCTTCCAGACCGCGACCTGATTGAGTTTCTTGATCTCTTGAATTGGATCCGATCCCCTCCCTCCTGCCATCTGCGTCCTCCTTTTAAGTAGTTGACGTAGTGGTGGCAGTTACTCCTAGAGAAGACGTCTGTTGAGAAGCATCGCGACTGGTCGGAGCGATGCGGTGGTTGATGAAGTATTAACCGTTCAACGGTTGAGTGTCTATGCCATACGATGATTGTTTATCAGTGTCTTAGGATCATGTAACGTTGCGTGACATGGAATATACAACACGTGTTCTATTCGCCACACAGAAAGGAATATACCTTAAGTCAGATTCAGATACCAATTCATAACTTCTACAAGCAGCTACCTGGTCGGAGACTAGGTGCAGGACCTTGTCCGACTAGGGTATCCATTATGTAACCTCTAGAATTGTTACGACCGGTGAGGTCGTTAGCTTTAGGGGTTACGACTATGAAGATATATGGTCTTTTATTATGTACTAAAGATAATTCATAGAGGTCTTAATCCTCTTAAAGAAATCAAGAAGTGACAGAAAAATTCCCCATTAGATTTATCATATTGTGTTTTCGCATTAATGCCAGTAGCTAGCGTGGATCCTAAGTTCTTAGCAGCCATTGTGCATATAGGAGTAATAGCTTCCACAAGAATCGAATCAGCAATTAAAGACTAAGGTCTCGTCAAGATATCATAGTCGCAATATAATGTATGAAATTCGAGCAATTCTTTTTTCTTTGAACTTATTAAATCCGATCAATCCATTTTAAATTGTTTTTTCTTTTGCATACCCTCACAATTTATTATTCCCAAGATTACTATGGATTAGAAAACACACATCATCCAAAAGCAATAAGTGGGCTAATAAAGGTGGACGATTGGGTCATTTATGTGCCTTGATTGAAGTGCAAAATCCTAAAACGTCATTTATTTAGGAACAGAGGGAGTATACTTTTAACTCAACTGCACCTAACCCCTTCCTCGGGCCAATAAAGCATTAAACAAATACAGCTTGATCCTCCTAAAAAATACTATCATGATGGGTGTGGGTATTGTATGAGCTTTGGGTTAATATAGCACTGTTGGCGTGCTAAAGAGAAAAATTTGACCCCTCCTAATCAAAGCCAAAAATAGCACTGCAGAGCTGTCGGTGGGCGGCACATCGCCTTGTTCGTGCGCCGGGTGCCCGAAGCCTCTCGTCTACACGCCAAGGTTGACCTAGGCTCAGATAGTAGCGAGGAGGACGCACCCTAGGGTGCAAGCGATGGTGGTCCAGTCAGCAGAATTGTGTCATCGGAGGTGTCATACGTGTCATCCAGACCGGACAATCTCACAGTGCCGTCACCCGTATTGCCACAGGAAGACGAGTCACAGTGGGGGTTTGATGTTGATACCATGTCAGTTGGGCAGCAGTTCTCAAGCAAGGTGACCGTGTAGTAAGCACATCCATCCATCCATCCATCCATACATACATACATATACACAACATGAAACAAATATTGATGAGGACATGACCCCTATGGATACAACCATATTTGCTATGTTTACTGTTCCAAGTATAAGAGCTCGTACGCTTCAATTAAATTATCAGGTGAGCTTGTTTTTAGGACTGTCTTTATATTATATGAACTATATGATGCTACCTAATGATGAAATATATATATGTGCAGCGCCATATCACTTTTGGTCCAAGACAAGCAAGCAGTTCGAGCTGGACCTGTTTTGGAATCCAGTTCGGCCTCCGGAATCAGCCTGACAACACCAACTTAAAACAGGCATAACTTTCACATACGGAGTCCGTTAGAGGTCCACGAGTACTTGATTGAAAGCTTATTTCGTCCTCTTTCCAACGGATCCAGCCTCACCTCCAAATTCCTTCTGGGCTGATCGCAATAATCAAAACAAGACGTCATATCACTTGTTTGGGCTAATTTGGGCTTTGTAATCGTACTGAACTTGGCCCATCTGTCAGCGGCCCACCTGGGGGTGTGGTTACTGTTCACATGAATAGTGCCTATGAGTTTTAGTCCTGCCCCTCTATTTCTTTTAGATTTGTGGCTCCTCATCCCCTATTTAAGGAGGACGCACCCCCTCTAGTTTACTTGGATTTTGTTTAGTTAAAAGTTTGCCTTGTTGCAACTTCGTGTATTGGCTTGTGTCGACTAGACCAACCATAATACCGCTTCAAAATCCCAACTCAATTCAATATTTCAATTCCTATTTGCAATTTCAGATTGCTTTATCTTGTTCTTGCGTGCTTCTTCGGTGTATGCAGGAATCGACCTTCGTGGTCAGGTCATCCGGGTATTTGTGCACGGTTGATAACGACTTGTCGATCAGTTCAGCGATTGCGTGGTTTCGAGCCTTGCGTGTTCGTAGCCAGGATCGTGAGAGTTGAGCGACGACTACCGAACTTATCGTTCTCATCGAAAGATCGGACCAACAATCGGACCTTCGGGTTTATCAGGTGGTATCAGAGCTACAGTTCTTCGGTGAGAAATCAGTACCCTTAGTAGTAGATTTGTTTTTTATACCTAGAGTCCAGAAAATTGCCCCAAAAAATTTCGCATCTATCATCCATACCGAACCAATCTGAACCATTGCAATTTTTCTTTCAGTTTTTGTTCGTTGAATCATTGGTTGCATTGTCGTGTTCAAGTTGCTGATTGCTAGTTTAGTTAGAGTCTAGTTCGTTATTGTCTAGTTTGCATCTCGTGTTTTCCTTCGCGTCACTTGATTGCTCTTTCAGGGTTCTTAGTTTATGCATCTAAAACAGAAATTCGTGGGTTAGAACTCCTCTAATCCGCACCAAAAATAGAAAATTCGTATTGTTGTTAATCCAAAAAAAGAGAGGATTGTTGTGATCTTTTGGGAGAGTTGATGTTATTTGCAACTTGAGGCAAATCCTAGGGTTGGCCAAATAGTAGAAGGAGAAAGAGGCAACCGCAAAAACAAAAGCCACGGTAAAAAAAAAGAAAAAAAAAGAAAAGAGAAAAGAAAAGTGCATAAAAATTGGTGGAGACCTTCTACATATAACCAAAAGCTTTCACAAAATTTTTTAGCAAGTTTGGCTCAAGGGTTTGAAAGATATAACAATTTCAAATTTAAACCCGAGACGGATTCGAGTCCGAGTAGAATTCCGTATCCGAGACACCTTCAGTAAAACGGGCATAACTTTTGCATACGGTATCGGTTTTTGACGTTCTTGTGCTCGTTTCAAAGATAATGACGAGACCCATCTTTTCCATATAAGCCACTAATCGCCCTCCAAGTGCCCCAAAATCGGCCATCTTCGGCCCCGATTTCGCGTCGCAAGTTTTCGGTTTCTGTTTTTGCCGTTTCCTTCGATCTTCCTTTCGGAATTTGGAGTTCGCCCCAACTGAAAAGTTGTAGATCTCGTCGAAACCTTTCAGAAAAGCATATATAAGTCATATAAAACTTTGTTTTTTTCCATCATTTGAGACTAGCTATTGTTTCTGCTCAATCTAGAGGGCTCTTTGCGTGCATCGATATTGCTGTTTTTGTGCTCTACATCACGCGAACAATCTTGTGCTCTTAGAAAGAAGTTTGAGTAGTTGGCTAGCATCTCTCCTAGTACTTGTTGTGAGGCTTTCCCTTGCTTGCATCAAGTCACATTGATCGTTGCGTGTGCGTACATACACTTCTTTGTATAGGGCTTTGATTAGGCTAGGATCAGCAACATTGGCTAGTACTTTAAACAATCTTTCAACTTGCATTAACTGTTTTGATTATTGCTGATCCTTGCTACCATATTGAAGCCTTCCAAGCTCCACTTCCTACTAACTCAGCAGGTGTCGTTCCTCGCAATCGTTGGGCTGATCGCAAGTGAGAGTATCACGAACCAGCCACCGGTTGTACCACTTCCTTGCTGCATTGGTAAGAACTTGTAAGAATTGGGTATAAGCTTGAGTGTGAGTGACTTGGTTGAGCCTACAGAACCTAGTAGTTGATAGGGACATATACTTGTGATTTGTTTCCTTGTTTTCTACTAACTATGGCAGGTTCACGGGAAGATTGCAAGATATATCCACCTCTTCTTCGAACTGTTGGACGAGAGTGCAAGATAGTGAACAAGGAAGATGCACACTTCGGACAAGTTTTTTCACCACGGGAGGTATATGATAGTGATAGTATGTCTCATAAAATTAACTTCACGGTACCCTCGTTTGTCGGGAATTATGATCCGATGCTTATCTCATATGTGAATTAGATGTACAACAATTATTTACATGCCATGAATTTCTGATCATCTAAAAGTTAGGTCATATACAGTGAGTTTTATGATTTTGCATCTATTTGGTGGAGTGAATATTGTCGTACTAATCGAACATACCTAGAATATGGAATGATTTGAAGAGAGCAATGAGACATAGATTTGTACCTTCATATTATTCTCGTGAATTGCTTAATAAATTGCAACGCTTAAGACAAGGTAGTAGTTCTGTAGAGGATTATTATCAAGATTTGCAAACCGCTTTGTCTCGTTGTGGTTTAGAAGAAATCAAGATGCGAAGATAACTAGATTTCTAGGAGGATTAAACCATCAAATTCGGAATAAACTTGTTTATAAACCTCCCACTGTCACTCGTTTGTTTCGTCTTGCTTGCCAAATTGAAAAAGAAGTACAGGGACGACAATCAAAGACCGTTCGTGCTTTTTCGTCTACTTCCACTACACCTTCACGTGTACATGAAACAAATAAGTGCACGGTACAAACCTCTGCATCAAGATCATCTTCGGTTGCTTCTCCTGCTGCTGCATGTACCATGATTGCCGCCCCTACTGCTGTGGGCGTTACTCTGTCTCGTTGTCTTGCACCCTTGGCTCGCTCATTGTTAATTGAGCTGGAGCAAGAAGAGGAAGGAAAAGCTTTTAACTACTCACCAACTTCAGTATCAACATTATCTGAGGCGATCCTACAAGGTAATACCAAAGGTACTGATTTGAACACTCAACCTAAGAACAATAACCATGATTTCATGCCTAGTATCATTGAGCAAAGGGAAAATCAGATTGTAGTAGAAACCACTACATCACATGAGGTGGATGAATCTAGTGCTGAGAAGGTAGAAATTAATTTTCTAGCTACAGAATCTGATACTGTTGAGAATTTGCAAGAATCCTATGATAATTTGATTGATTTGCCAACTGAGTTGAGTGTACCATGTGATAAACTTGTTTATTTACCGGTTGACTTGAGTGCACCATGTGCTGAAATAATTGAATTGCATGATGTTTTAAATGAGTCATGTGATGATTTAATCGCATGCAATGATCATGTGGAATTGGTTAGACATAAAGACGTTTTGACTAGAATTTCTCCTACTGACTCTTTATGTTACATTATGTTGGATCCACCTGTGAAATTGTCACATGTTATGGAGAAAGTTTCTGAAATCGCATGTTCAAAATGCTTGTCTAGTGCCTACACCCCTGGGTATAAGTTTAATTTGATTGGAGATTATGGTGTAGACACTCAATTTCTTGTTTATCGAATATGCATAACTTGTGATTACATGGATGAATTGAAGCTTACTATTTTGAACAACAATTCTTATGTGCCGAATCTTGTTCATTATGAGAGAAAATTAAAATTTAGTGATCATTCAATGCCCATGTGTTTATTTCTTATTGCACTATCTAGTATGGACAATCTGCATCAAGATGTTGAAGTATGGAAGAATTTACACATCCTTTCACCCTTGCTAGATGAATTTGCTATTGCTCGATTGAAATCTGATAATATGGATGAACTTTGTTTGATTCCAAAAGTTGTAGATTTGCCCATATGTGCTACCACTGCAAGTTTACAACTTCAGAGAGTTGAATTGCATAAATACTTCACTTATATTTGCAAAACTAGTTGCAATAATTGCTATGTGAGAAATTTTGTTTTGCTCATTAAAATATATGATTATTCTTGGGGTTATAATACAATGATATTTTATGATCGCTGCTGTCGTCTAACATTAGTTGTGCAACAACGAAGAACCGTTAAAATAGATGACATATACATATACCATGCATACACTTTGGCTTCTTTGTTACCCTATTTTCAGCTTATCAAAAGCCGAGGACGGCTTTGTTTTCAAGAAAGAGAGAATGATGAGGACATGACCCCTATGGATACAACCATATTTGCTATGTTTACTGTTTCAAGTATAAGAGCTCGTACGCTTCAATTAAATTATCAGGTGAGCTTGTTTTTAGGAGTGTATTTATATTATATGAACTATATGATGCTACCTAATGATAAAATATATATATGTGCAACACCATATCACTTTTGGTCCAAGACAAGCAAGCAGTTCGAGCTAGACCTGTTTTGGAATCCAGTTCGGCCTCCGGAATCAGCCTGACAGCACCAACTTAAAACAGGCATAACTTTCACATACGGAGTCCGTTAGAGGTCCACGAGTACTTGATTGAAAGCTTATTTCGTCCTCTTTCCAACGGATCCGGCCTCACCTCCAAATTCCTTCTGGGCTGATCGCAATCATCAAAACAAGACGTCATATCACTTGTTTGGGCTTTGTAATCGTACTGAACTTGGCCCATCTGCCGGCGGCACACCTGGGGGGTGTGGTTACTGTTCACATGAACAGTGCCCACAAGTTTTAGTCCCACCCCTCTATTTCTTTTAGATTTGTGGCTCCTCATCCCCTATTTAAGGAGGACGCACCCCCTCTAGTTTACTTGGATTTTGTTTAGTTAAAAGTTAGCCTTGTTGCAACTTCGTGTATTGGCTTGTGTCGACTAGACCAACCATAATACCGCTTCAAAATCCCAACTCAATTCAATATTTCAATTCCTATTTGCAATTTCAGATTGCTTTATCTTGTTCTTGCGTGCTTCTTCAGTGTATGCAGGAATCGACCTTCGTGGTCAGGTCATCCGGGTATTCGTGCACGGTTGATAACGACTTGTCGGTCAGTTCAGCAATTGCGTGGTTTTGAGCCTTGCGTGTTCGTAGCCAGGATCGTGAGAGTTGAGCGACGACTACCGAACTTATCGTTCTCATCGAAAGATCGGGCCAACAATCGAACCTTCGGGTTCATCAAATATGGTACATAACTTAAGCGATTACAAAGTTTACATCACAAGGTCAAGTATCAGAAGTAGTAGCGGAAATATAATAACTTAGATAAGTCCAGCGGCATGCCCATCCAAACCCTCAGGCAACTAACAATGGATAAGACCTAGAAAGACCTGTCACCAAACCCTTCGGTACCAGGTGCAAAGAACGCGTCGTCTGGCATAGGCTCATCCTCTATCTCTAAACAACAATTTAAGCAAGATTGAGTACATTACGTACTCAACAAGACTTGTAGTGTACCACAAATGTACTCAACCTTGCTTAAATTGTTGTTCAGAGTACGGGGATGAACTAGTTCCGGACGATGATAGGTCTTTCTAGAGCTTAGTCCTTGTCGATTGCCTGTGGGATTGGATGAGGCATACCACTAGACCATTTTAGTTTATTTGCTATGTTTTCCACTGCACCCTGTTGTTACTTGAGTTTTATTTGGTCTATCGGCCTTGTAACGTAAATTCATTATGTATTGTTTAAGGTTATGTCCTTTTGTAATCTTGTTGTGTGTATGAAATGTGTACGGATGTGATTATCAATGTTGTGGATGTGTGTACTAGTCACTAATTATAGGACTAGTATGGTACATACACAAGGGCTTCGGGTATTCAAAACCCAGGATCCGACACTTTCTCATGATTAGAATGCTACGTTACTCCATACAATCACAAATACATGTCGTTTTGGACATTGACGTGGTCCACAAAACGTAACTTTGACCACTAATTTATATTGTAATATAGTTATAACACCCAATAAAACTATAATATTATGAAAAAAATTCGAGACAAATATATACATATGTTTTTCATGTATCCAATTTAAATATTTAAAAAGATATCATTAGTCAAAGTTTCAAAAGTTTGACAGTACTTATCCCAAAGTACGACATGTATTTGTGACTTGGATCTAATAATCCTTAATTAATGAAACTAATTGTCTGTAATACTTATTATGGATAATGGTATTGTTAATAGCCCTCGAATATACCCCTGGTCAAAAATACCCATTACGACCAGGGAAGGCTATGACCACTTCAGGTCATAGCCACCTTATGGTCGTAAGATCAACTACGACCACGTCAATCACGACCACTCTATGATCGATAAAATCCACAAACATGTGGACCTTATCAGCTAGGGACTCTGTATACCACGCTCATTCATGTGTAGTAGTTAATACACGTGTTATTTATCTGTGACATAAACGCATGTGGTTCTCTTGATCTCTAGTGTAACTGCATAGTGAACAGGTAGGAGAGTGTCTCTCTGACAATAACCACAACCAACGTGTGCAATCGGCCAACCGTCAAGACACCTCCTGACGCACAACAACTGTCACCCATTCAAAAACTATATAAGGGATAGCGCCGGTGGATGAAGGGAGGATCCAAGGATCGATTCCATCTAGAAGCCATTAGACTTAGTTTTGGTGGCTTATTTCATTCTGTAAAATATATTCAATACAAAAACACATGAGTCAGGTTATTAATTATTGCCTCCGAAGAAGGTCTGAACCTGTCTAAAAAAGCTCCTAACTCTTTTTGTATGATCTCAAGTACCATGTCACTAGCATTTATATCATAAGATCGATAGTAAATCATCGACATTTTGTGACCGGAGGGAGTATAACATAGTTGAGATGATTGTGCTGTAATACAACTAAATTCCTGTCTCTGGAATTGCAGTGCTATGCAACTAAATTTCTGTCTTTGGGACACTACAGCGCGAATTTTCCCTAATAAGTACCGATGGTGATAAATAACCTCCCGCTTGTATGAAAAGTTAAACCATAAATTAGCATCAGTATCTGGTCAGTACACAGCTTCATTGAGATGTCGTCGTCAAAACTTACAACAGTACAAGTTAGCCATACTAAACAGATAAGCACCTTAGAATTATGCTTACTAATTGATCACCTTGGCAATACCCTTCCAAAATGCAATGATTTGATAAACTTCACTTATGTAAAACTGTTATTTCGGTCCGTTTTGAAAACGGAGTGGGGGGATTTTGGCCCTGTATTCCTAAAATTCGATCACTTTCGCCTATATACTCCACTATGAAAGTACAGAGATACTGAAGACAAGATAACCAACCGCCAAAAGAAAAACTTGAGTAGGACCCTCGCCCATACGAGAATAAGACTGACTTTCCTGGTCCCCAAATCCAGTACCGTGTACAAGGAAACGACAGCATATTGCCTCGCGCACTATCTTAATAAATTTTAGTATTTTGGCCGAGTTCATTGTTTAGCTCATCCTGGTCACGAAAGCTCACGACAACTAGTCCATTTGATTCCTCATGATATTTATAATATCACCTGAAATATTCGATAAGTAATTCGCAAAATATATAAAACTACAACGCTATATATTAAACTGTGGCCCAGGCAAACCCTAACACTGGAAATGCCAACTCACGCAAGCTAGCAAAATAGTATGGTGTCTACCTTAAGCACAACAAAAGCATCGCCCCACTTTCAATTCTTCAGAAAAAGTTAAACCATATGGCATTTATGCCAAAGTGATCACACACGTCATATTCAGGAACCAATACTGATTACTGAGACCAGCTACTTCTTGTGATGGTACATGCATACACCACACACACATATGATCGATACGCGCAGGTTTGCTTTTGAGGGTGCAGGACAGGTTGACAACGCATGCATCATCGGTGCGGAGATAAGCAGATGATGATGCCCAGTCGATAACGCATGCAGGTGCAGAAGCGTAGCATCGTTCCAAGGGAAGCCAGCTCGATCCATGGGCTACGAGGCTGACGGCCGGCCTGACAGAGACTGGATAAAATCCGGCGCTACATGCCATAGACCACACTGACGGAGGCTGAGAGCTAGCTCGATGTGCAGTGTAGCCGTGTAGGCGTGTAGCTTGGTACGAGGGAGTGAGACCTCTTGACACCCAACGCGACGACAGCCCATCTCGTGGCAGACAGCTTTAGATGCATGCGTGATCGGTAGTAGACGGTCGGTGCCGTGCCCGGGACGAGGAGAGAAAAGCGATTGATGGCGGCTTGACGAATTGGGCGTGTACAAGTACAGTGTAGTGGTTTCTGACTTTCCGGTAGGGAGAAAGAAGACAGGGAGAGTGACGGACGAAGGTGCTTTTGGCGGTTGGGTGCTGTCCTAATCCGGGCGTCTTTGGGCTTTGACTGGACCGGGGCTCGACTGCAAAAGTATTTGCCCGGTTGCGGTGGACCGTGTGTAGAATGGGCTAGCTTGAATTTGGAAACGTGGTTGGGTCGGCTAGGACTGGGGCCCACACGGCGCAAGAGGGCCACCGGCAGGGTTATTGCCCTCGGCGGTTGAAACCTTAACCGATGGAGCTGCGTTAAGGTGGTGCATTATAAAGGTCCTTATAATGGTTTTCTTAGTCGAACTTATATGATAACGTGTTGACAATACAAAATGACTGTTTTTTATGGATAACGTTGCACAACCTCTGCAAAGTGAACACTGTCCGGATAGCCGTATCCACAATATTCATGGGTGATGCACGAGAACTTGTTTAGTTAGTCTTAGCTTTTATAAAACAATTTGTGAGAGGGATGAAATATCGGGTTACAATCCGGAGTGTTGATTTGTCTGGTTGTAGCCAGTGGAATGTGCGGGTAGTAGCCCGGGGCATTGATTTGTCCTGGTTGTAGCCAGTGGAAAGTGTGGGTAGTAGCACGGTGAAAAAGGTTGAAGGTAGTTGAAGCCACTCTATGGTATTGGGTGGTTGGAGCCACTTTAAAATATTTGGAGGTTGAAGCATTCGCTAGTATTATATGACAACTACACAATTTCATTAACACTGGTTTAGTCAAAATGCTAGGTTTTAGGTCTTGTCTACTACTTTATCTATTTTAATAGTGATTTTATACAAGTAAAATAACCTCAAGCCTTTCCTTTGAGTAGCCTTGTATCTATTATAACTGCACTATGTATGTTGGCTCGCGGAGTACGGTTGTGTACTTACACTCGCTTATTATAAATAAACTCAGAGCCTTCTGACCAAGACCCCAACGCCTATTTCGCCGCGTCCGGACCAGATGGGAAAAACAATGGCGGGATGTAGGCTGGGACCCAACTCGCTTCCTTGTGGGCTATACTGATGGAGTTCCAAGTTCCAACCATACAAACTTGTTTATCCTTCACTAATTACTAAGATTGTCCCCAAACGAATTTAACACAGATTATTTTATGATATTCCCAATTTTTCCACCGATCAAATGGGAGCTGCTAGCCCACGCTATACCGTTGGAAATGCATTCCGTTTTCCAACGTTATAGTAGTTTCATGTAGTTTCGTGAAGTTTCAGTTGCTTCAAAGTTCCAGATTTCGAGTTTGAAGTTTTGACTAGGTTTCAGGGTACGAGTTTAATGTTTCAAGTATGTTTCAGCGTGTTTTGTGAAAGTTTCAAAATGCTTTCGGCGCTTTTCACGAAGTTTGAGAAATGTTTCAAGTAAGTTTCATAAAAAAAAAAATCAAGTTTCAAGAAGTTTCAATCATGAACAAGACATGATTAAGCTTCTGAGTTTTAGGCATGAAAACATTTTAAAAGTTTCAGGTTTCAGTGAGTTTTGCATATGTAATATTCTTATTATCACTAGTGAGTGCAATAGAAATTAGAAGTGGAATTAAGGGAATTAAAGGAGAAAAATTCAGAATTTGATAGAGTTTTGGGTCACCAACTCATAGTCGCGGAGGAAAAAAAACCCAGCCTTAGAGGCCCACAGCCCATAGGAGGCCAGCAGCCCAAAAGAAGGCATAAAGGGGGGGGGGAGCCACTAAACCCTAGCCGCCCTGCTACTGTAGCACCACGTGCTACAATAGTTGCCATCCCTACTACAGTACCCCTGCCTCCCCCTACTGCTTCTCCTCCCCAGGCGCCATCTCTTGCGGTTGGATCTGTCGGTCAAGCAAGAAGGAAGAAGGGGAGAAAGGAGGAGAAGAAGAACATCCACTTCGTGGGGCTGTGCTCAGCGTCTTCCTGGGGTTCTACGAGGGTAACATTCGCTGTTTCTTGATGGTTGGATAAAAGTAGATGCGAAATTGATTATGTTTATTGGATCGAAACCCTCCTGCGACTAGATCAGGTTCTGTCTAGTTTAGTGCGCGGCTATTTTCGCGATCTTAGATGCCGAATCAGAGGATCCCATCTCCTTGAGATATGTGGGGTGCGTTCTTAGCTTTCAGTGGACATAAATATCACTCAATTCCGAGTTATGGTTTAAAAGTTATGATGTAATATTTGCTACTGTCCTGAAAGTCTTACGATAATTAACAGTCATTGTATTTACTAAAATATGACTTAGTTAGGGTTGATTCATAAGTATTTCTCATAATGATTCTTGTATATAATCTCATTATCTTTCAAGATCGATAAAGAACACCTTATTTGGATTTGTAGAACAAAAGTTATGCACGTTTCAAGTTGACTGTCCAAATTGCAAGTCTGGTTCTGTCATTAGTTTTGACCCGTGTGCCACATTTTGTTAAAGGCAAAATTTGAGTATCATGCCAACTAGGGTTTTGAAGATGATATTCTTAGATTTCAAGAACATTAAGAATTTTTGGTTTTGGTTAGACCAATCAAAAGTTATAAATATTTCTTTACCGACGTATAGTTCTGCTAGACAGATTGTATATTAAACTTTCGCCTGAATGTTATCCTAGGTTTTTGGCCGAATTGGAAGTTTTCGCCAATTATACTAATGTGGAGGTTTTCGATACCTTTTCATAGGATCTGAGATCACTCCGTTTCGAGTTTCAGAGCAAAAGATATGACGTTTTTAGTACCGCTGTCCAGATTATCATTTCGCTAGACTGTTGGTCTTATTGTATCGAACAATCTTGTGAACCTTGTGTAGGGAGATGCGTTTAAGCGTTGCGATTAGCATCTTATTCGCATTGTGTCTTATTCAAGTAATTAAATTGTGTAGGAGGAGGGGATTCGAGTGTAGCGGCACCTCCCTTGCTTCGCAACGCTTCGCAGGGCGAAAGGCAAGTACCTTGTTGAAATTATTGTTCGTTGAATGTTCGATATGCTTGTTGTTCATGTTATGACTACCTTCTATTGCCTATGCATAGATTTCAGATGATTCCTATTCATTCCACGTTCGTTAAATTATGGTTAATGAGAATATGTCTCTTATGTTCATATTCATTTCATACTTTCATATATTCATGATTCACCCACGTGAGTGGGGAGAAAGACCCATCATTCCAATATGGGCATGTAAGACCCACCATTCCAATGTGGGTAGACTTGGATCCCTGTTATGAAATGGTCTTATACGGGCCTTGGATCCTCGTATTTTGTTTAGTGCGGGCCTGAACACCGACGGGTGTGTTACTGGCTATACCGGTATAAACATAAGTGGAGATTTGCATATCATGCATTCATATGTTTCTATCATTTCACATTCATAACACATGATGCGAGGTTATGGTTCTTATTCAGTATTGTTCTTGTATTCCTGTTGTACTTGCTGAGTCTTGGACTCATTCTTGCCTGTGTTTGTTTTTTAGGTGATCACTGAAGTCGACATTCTTGGGAGGGAGTAGTCACGGATATTGCATTTACGTCACAATAATCACTTTCAATTTCATGAGCCCACATTTACTTTTCATTTGTTATCCATTGGATTGTAATAAATAGAGGTGGATGGTTGATATCTTCATATTTTAGGATACAGTTGACACTACAACAAAAACATACATATAGCAACGTAAATCTCGCAACGGAAAGCATAAGCGTTGCGAAGGAAAAA
Source organism: Ampelocalamus luodianensis (assembly GCA_036346255.1). Lineage (NCBI taxonomy): Eukaryota > Viridiplantae > Streptophyta > Magnoliopsida > Poales > Poaceae > Ampelocalamus > Ampelocalamus luodianensis. The sequence continues at coordinate 53,127,936 of CM070633.1, forward strand.
TCCATCCACATCTAAACTTCTTAACCTGACTGTTGAGTCCTGAGAATGCTCACCATTCCCCTGTCTCATTCCTTCCTCTTCCTCTTCAATAGATCCCCATCGCCGAACCGCCTCCACGCATGCCCCCGCCAAACCGCCGCCCCTCCCATCTCCGCCCGCCTCCACACACGCCCCTCGCCCTCCGTCGCCCTCCCCTCCCCTCCCTAACCTTCCTTCTACTGTGTGTTCCCCCCAGCGGGATCTATGCGAGCCCCGCGCGCCCTCAGGATCGCGCCGCCTCCGCGTGCGCTGCCGCCCCGGGTGCGCCAAGCACCATCCGGATTCCGCCGCCGTGTGCGCAGCTACCTCCGCGCCGCCGAGCGCCTTCGGGCCCTCGTCACCTCCGCATGCGCTAAGCGCCCTTCCAGATTCCGCTGCCTCCTGGTGCGGCCGAGCGCCCTCCGACTCCCACCGACCGAAGCAAGCCGCCGCCGCCTTGTTTCCCAAAGGTTAGTAAGATTCCCCAATCCCCAATTTCTTTAAATCCCTAATCCCTAGTCTCATAGTTTCACTTATTCCCAAACTTCTGTCTAATTGATTTTGAAGGGAAGTAATGGATCTCGAATGGTTTCTCCCCTTGATCTCAATTCCTTTCAATAAATATGCAGATTTGGGGCAAATAATCACAATTGGCAACCAGCCTCCCCTATCTGGTGAGGTAGCGACCCTAGTCCCAATATTGACTTCAGAGTCTGGATAGCACAATTGTGGTGAATTGTTCTATTTCATTGTTATCTAATTTTTTCTGTACAATTGTAGTTTATACAGTATGATGCTCGATGTTTTTAATTGTTTACTCTCAATCAAATATGATGATATGGATTAGTGGTACAGGTCGAGTAAGCTTAGATATTCAGATTGTGGCCTCACCAGATGCATGTCACCCTTTGTCCGACCATGCCATCCTGACATGTGCTTAAGGTGCTTGCTGAAATGCCAAAGTGGCTCCACTCCTGGATAACTGGGTATGAAAAATATGAATGTGCTTATTCATTATACTTGAGTTGCATGAAAAAAATTTGGGTTCTGCCCTGCAGTTAACTTAAGCCTATTTTGGGGCATAATTTCCTAACTGGAACCTTCATATGAATTGGGGCCTAATTTCCTAACTGGAACTTTCATATGAACCATAGTGTGGTAAATTAATGTGATTTGAAGGTAGCAAAAATTATGTATTAGTAGACAATACTTTGTTACAGTACTGACGCAAGTTTTTCCAATTACTAAGACACTCTAGTTACTAAAGACACAAGGGGTTGAAACTTGAAAGAAATATGTATTCAGAGATTTAGTAGAGCTGGGAGAATAAAGAGTGCACGGGTGGGCTTTGTCTTCTCTCTCATATTTTTTCATGATATGTTCAGGGAACTCTTTACAAGATTTTCATGAATCTGAGGTTGGAGGGCCTAATGTGGTTGAACTACCAACAGAATCAAAAGTGAAGTATGTACCTCTGAGTCTGCGTACCACTTCCAATTCAGAATCAAAAGAGATCTCTCAGATGCGCCAGAGAGTGAGAGGTGTGACTTTGAATTCCATCTTTATTTGCTTGTATGTAACATGTTTCTTTATCATTTTGTTTGGGAGCGTATTATCATATATGACCTAATGTTTGGTTTGCATCAGGACTTCTGAACAGGCTCTCAGAGTCAAACATGGAGTCTATTACTCAAGAAATTGCCTCACTTTTTCGCGTATAGTCATATATCACTCTTTCATTCTTCTAATATCTTATTTCAGATGTTTTCCTGTAGCTTGATTAATCACAAGGCACTGTCATCTGTTTTTGTTGCTATTTATCTATTCACAGTCAATTCCATGAAGTGTTGGCTGTCAGATAACTGGTGATGAAGTTTTGGCAAGTTGATCCCGAGGACCTCGTGGCAACAAACAGTTAAGGATCTTCCCCATTAATAACATATATCTGAAGTGTCTATAGACCTTTCTTTATGGTACTCTACTTTCAGGTAGGAAGCAATGGATGTTTATTACTACCAAACTAATGAAATTGCTTCTGTCATTTGTGCAGGTATGCCCTGTATTTGTAGCCTTTGTTGCAGGTATGGCATGCTTGGTTGGTATGGACTTCAGTGCTAAGATCCTTGCTTCTCTTGCAAAGTTGTTTGAGGTATGACTATTCTGGTTAAGATAAAAATGAATTGTTACCTGTCTCTGTCTACTTAAGTTTTTTTTGGTCATTTTCCGTTGCATTTTTGTGTGTCTGCTTAGCTTAAAGATACTTAAATCATAATTGTTCCTCTATTAGAGTACCAAACCATGTTCTCTTTCTGAGTGAAGCTGTGGATATGTTTTATCTGGATCAACAAGCTGTGGAATGAAGCTAGACCCAGGTGCAATGAAAGATTTATCCTCGGTATTCAGAACTCTGTAAATCAGTTGAAATCACGCTCAACTGGTCAAGAAGATGGAAAAGCAGAGATACATAGCAAAAGAGTAAGTTGCCTTGTTAATGATTCCATCATCTTTACTGCAACAAACTTCCTAATTTACAAATATCGTGTATCTTACAAGTATTGCAATGATTCTATTTTGTGGAAAACTCTGTTGTACTGGCCGGTAAATGACTGCAATAAGCAATGATATCTTGTGTATAGGTATAGCTATTGAAGTAAACTACGGGAATATATTGTTTGCTACCATTCATTTCCATAATTGTCGCACGGAGTTCTTGTTCTACCATGTTGCACTAATGTAATGCTCGTAGATGAATGTATCATCATCTTTTAATTGTTTGATTTGCTTTATGGTTAAAAGTGAAATATTATTTCTGTAAGGTTTGGATTCTGTTGCAACGCACGGGTATTTAACTAGTCTTATTTCAATTTCCCCGTGACTATGAAATGCAATTTATTATGACTTATTAAAGCATGAGCATATCTCGTAATTAGCTGACTAAACAGTATATGCTAATCTGCAACTTTGTTGACAAAATCTCCAGTACATTAACTTATCAAGTAATTTTTTGAGTGCAGATTCAATACTTCCACCCAGTGGATGCTAATGCAATGGATTGTTGTGAGCAGTTTGATGCGCCCCTAATGCACTATTTATCCTTAGGAGAACAGAGAACTTCTCTTGTGCAGATTGATCGTCCAACCTCAGGCTATTTAGGATGATGCTATGGATGACATGCTCAATGTAAGGTGGAGAATGGTGACATAGAAGGAGAATGGTGACATAGATAGATGATCTTCATTATGTTTAGATTTTATTCTGTTAGAAAATGATGTTCAAGTAAAATATTTATATCATGTCTTACGTGGATGATTCTCTGTGTAATGCAACAATTTATTTTTAATATATGAGTGTTCTTTTTAACCATGCTACGACCGATAATGATTTTTTTTTACTTTGACTTCTACACACTTATAATTGTTGCAACAACCTAATTATATCCGTTACCAAAATAGCAAAAGTCATCTGTATGGCAAGTATCAACACTTCTATGTGTTGTGACAATATAATTATATCTATTGTCAAAATAGTAAAAGTCATCCATGCATGATAAGTACCAACGTATACAAGTGTAGTTACAACCTGACTATATCTGTTGCTACTTCGCAATGCCTTTTCATACCTATTACCAAGACTTGCTTATCTGTTATAATAGACTCTCGCAACGGTCTCAATGGCAACGCATAGTAAATGCATTAGTACAGACTGTACCAACACTTATTTGGATTTTTACCAACGCATATATGCGTTGTTAAAGGGGTGTTCATCTTGTAGTGTGAGTTGGTACTATTTTAAATGGTGAATTCTGTTTCAATTGCTTACATTCGTCCTCCTAGAGGTTGATTTGCTTATGATTTTAATTATAAGATTGTTGATCTTATTCTGCATTGTTGTTGAATGTTAGACTATTTAAGTAGCATCTTGGCTTCCGCATAGTCAGGGTGTTATAGCATATTTTTAGCAGTTTCAAGAAGATTTCAAGAAAGTTTTAAGCCCAAGTTTCACCAACTTTCATATTTTGGAACTTAAGTTTGAACAGGTTTCACAGAAAAAGAGTTTAAAGAAGTTTCAGCAAGTTTCATGAAGTCTCGTGAAAACATTTTAAAAGTTTCAGGTTTCAGTCAGTTTCACTTATTTCTAGAAGTTTCCAGAAGATTCTAAGAAAGTTTCAAGCCCAAGTTTCATATTTTGGAACTCAAGTTTCAACAAGTTTTAGACAAAAGAGTTTCAAGAAGTTTCAGCAATATTCATGAAGTTGCGTAAAAACATTTTAAAAGTTTCAGGTTTCAGTGAGTTTCTCGTATTTCTAGAAGTGTCCAGAAGATTCCAAGAAAGTTTCAAGCCCATGTTTCAATAAATTTCATATTTTAGAACTCAAGTTTCAGAAAGAAAAGTTTTAAAGAAGTTTCAGCAAGTTTCAACAAATTTTAGATTTTAGAACTCAAATTTCAACACATTTCAGAGAAAAAAGTTTCAATAAATTTTAGCGAGTCTAGGAGTGCAACGATTTCTCGGTACGTACGTGCGCAAGTGTGGTTGACACATGACATCACACTGTAAGACGTCTGGTTTTCTCGGATAATGATATGGTGTTTTCGGCTGGGGTGTTCGTGTTACATTCAAATCGGCATGTTTTGCTTCCCGGCCGGCACGACACTGCCGCTGCCCGACCACCCACTGATGGTGGTTTTGAGCAAGCTCTTCTGTGGCTCGATGTCGGTCAAGTCGTACGACTGTGCAACCACGCTGTGCTCTGGCCCAAGAAAGAGTACGTTTGTCTAGCCAAATCACTACATATATTTGTTCGTCTATTTAGGGTGTGTTTGGTTGGGTGAATTATGGTGAATGGGATGAGAAGGTACGTGATGGATGGAATAATTCTGGATGTGATGATATAAACTTGGCGTTTTTGTTGGTGGGAGGGAGTGATGCAAGATTCTGTTTGGTTAGTTGGATAGGATGATCTTGGATGACTCAAGATAGTGTTTGGTTTGATGAATAGGGTTGTGTTTGATGACCTCCCCTCTAGCAATGGTGAGGTTACGACGCATATAACTGCATGAAAATTTCAAGTCCAAGGCTTTTGATCATATTCTATATGTATAATTCTTACATAATTTAATTAAAATTTATAAATTTGTTATGAACATGATTCCTATTTCGAGCATTTTTCTTGGACATTTTTTTTTTGTAATTTAGCATACCAAACACAATTTTTGAGCATATCAAGCAACTAAGCATCAAACTTGTGTGTGTGTGTGTGGGAAGTACAGAACCATCAAGATATTTTTGGACCAACAAAACATAAATGGCTAGTGGTCCATGATTACAACCAAGGACCAACAAGTCAGTTGGTCACAACTTGACTAAAAGTAAAGTTTTGAGCAGAGCAATAGCCTAAGTTCAAATTTCCGACAATGAAAAAAAAAATCAAATATCAGGAGAGGCAATAAAAGGCCACACATTACAAAACCAACTAAATGCTAATTTTTCAATACAAGGACCAATGAAACCTCCAATTCCCCATGATTAAGAAATAAAAATAACATTTTTACCACTCATTCTGTTACATAATTAACATTTCACCGAAGTTCCAACAGAGAGGAATACTAGAATGTGCTGATTGGGGCTGCGCTAAACACCCGAAAGATCAATCCTTTGCAGCTTCATTACCAGCACCAGCAAGATTCAACATGAACTTGTTACAGAAACCCAAGGTTTGAACGCTGGTAGATGTGGGTTCTAGCAAAGTAAAGTTAGAACATGTTGTGGACGCGCAGGTACTTCGACTAGAAAGTGGCTTCATGTATTAGCAACCAACCATTCCTTGATGTCAAGTCCAATTACCTATCGATGACATCTAGGTAATTGGATGTCCATACGCTCTCCTGGCAACCATACTTCTTGAACTTGCAGGCTCGATGAGGTTGCCTGTGGTTGCTGTCTCATCCACCTCATGACCCCCCAAAGTGGTTGGGGACTACAGACAATATATATATATATATATATACATATATGTATATGTATATACACACACACACACACACATATATATATATATATATGTATATGTGTATATATGTATATGTGTGTGTGTGTGTGTGTGTGTATATATATATATATATATATATATATATATATATATATATATATATATATATATATATATATATATATATATATAATATATAGTTTTAAAGTACAACTAACGCTTGGAGACTTTATAGAGAAAAGATCAAGAATGGAATGGTAAAACGTACCTGGGACGTAAGGAAGGAGAACTTGACCGGCATGAACATGGTTACACAAACAAAGGTGAAATGAATAGCGAGAGATAGGTGAAGAGGTGTTGTAATAGTTTTTGACTCATTTGGTCATGTTTTGGAATAGAATACACCCAATTAATAAATAATTGATGATCAGAGGCACAAGCTAGGTAAAAATTCCATAAATTTGTATGTTAATTGCATCTTTATAAATTAGCCTAACATTTACAAATCTAAAAAGTTAATTGCAGCTTTCAAAAGTAGAATACCATATAGAAACATACCATAAGATTAGTTATATGTACAAAAAATTGTATATGTACAGACTAATGTTTTGCCCTATCCGAACCACATCACATGTAAGCCAACCAAGCACAAAGAACCGGCATCAATAACCCTCAGCATCCATCAGAGAGCATTAACCAAACCCACCATTTTGCCCTATTCATTTTTGTTAATCTGAACCCACAGTATGAACTAAGCAAGATGCACAGAATGCACATACACCAATAGCTCAAGCAGGAAACTAAAATAACAGAAAGAGCAATTCATTAGAGCTCAAATATGAATTAATTATCGACTCAATTTCAGCATAAGACTATTAACATCATTGAGCAGTTCAACAGAGCATACAAATACCAATTTGCAATATCTCCCAGTGCTAGGCACAGACAAATCACATAGAGCATACAAATATTTCTATCCACAACTAGCAGCACCAACAATCACACTCGACACACTACCCCATTCCCCACCTCTAGATCCATCCATCCAGCCAGCCAGCCATCAGTCATAGAGGGCAAGACAACAAGACAGCAAGGCCAAGGGTGTCCAAACTGACCATCAACCGAGAAGGTAGCCCACATTGCAACTCGGTTCAAATGAATACCATCATCAATACCAATAGGTGATAGATTTGTCTTACCTTGACATCGCTGGTGTCGGTGGTGAGGTAGCCGAGGCTGAGGTCGGTGGAGAGGTAGCTGGGGGAGGTCAGTGGAGAGGTAGCCAGCCAGGGTCGCGCACGCCGGGGGGAGGAGGAAGAGGGGAAGGCAACGTCACCGTAGTTGTGGCACGACAGTGACACTGCACAAGACACTCTTATCATACGAGTGTCTTGTGCAGTGAACCATGGTATCACAACCGGCACCGACGGGAAGAAGGGCGACGTCGACGACGGGGTCGGGCGGTGGCGTCAAGGTCAGGGGGCACTCGGGTGGGGAGGGGAGCGGGCGGGAGTAAGGGCGCTGGGGAGTGATGAGTTAGGGCGCAAATCCTAGCGGGCTCCTACTAATAAAGAGTGATACTTATCACTGATGGTTCCATAATAGAACCGTCCGTGATATGGTCTCATATCATAGACGGTATGGAACCATCCATGATATGGTTGTTCTCAAGTTCTTTGTTTTGAGCATATTATCATGTATACATTTACATGACATGAAGAAATTACATGTTTATATGTCAATTTTGTCATTTAAATACTGTTGAAAATTTTCTTTTACTATGATACATATCATAGAAGGATATTTGTTCCACGAAACCATCTATGATATATAGTTCAACATATAATATAGTAACTTCACCTTGAAACTAGATTTTTTTTTAATTTTTGAATTTACATACGGTCAAACAGCGTGGCCAGTCGCTTCTTACAAAGATTTTTTTAAAAAAGTAAAAACCTAAATAAACAAAGTTTTTCTAGTGGCGGAGGTAGGCTGCTATCTCTGTCTTTAAAACTTTGTAGGCGACGGCGTCGGCATCGAACGGTTCGTGATCATCAGCGAACGAAGCCCGAAATGCGTCCACCCGTTGACACGCTCGTTCGAGTGTCTCCACAAGACCCTTGGACTGTTGAATAAAGAGAATTGAGCCCATAGGCTCTCTTGCCTTGCTTGAGGGGTCTCGGCATGGTCGATTCGGTCACCCGCCGCCTTGGTTAAGTAATCCAAGTGACGGTAGGCCTCCTGGAGTGCAACATCGTTATGGAGGACCATGTTGATGACACGGTACACTTGCCGGAAGTGGGAGATCACCCGAAAGATGCGGCGGAGGAGGATATCAAGACGGCAGAAGGTGGCAGCACATGCTCCGGCAAATCCTCGGGTAGAGGAGTGAGGACATTGTTGAAATAGTGTCCTTCCACGACATCTACCAACATACGGCCGGAGAGGTGCTCATATAGTATGGCCAGGAAGGCCACCAATGCTAGTGACAAGGAAACAGAAGAGGCAACCATTTTTTCTTAAATAGAAGGATATATTGTAGAGTTATATGTGGGGATGATCATCTTCGATGGTGGATGATCCTTTTTACAAAACAAGGAATACATTCGGCGCGTGGGATGAAGAGACGCATCAGGGAGCCGAAGCGGGATTGATGCGATGAAGAGATGGATCAGCGAGGACGGCGACGAAGAAACTTATCGGGCAATGAAGAAACTCACGGGGAACTATAGCGATATTATCACAGACGGTTATAATTAAAAACTGTCTGTGAAATCTACAATTATCATAGACGGTTCATGATTAAAACCGTTTGTGAAGTATCACAGATGGTTGTTTGTTGAAAACCGTTTGTGATATTTCTAAATATCACAGACAGTTATTGTTAAGAACCAACCGCCTATGATGCTTCACAGAAAGTTTTCATCATAAACCATCTATGATATTACCTCTTCACGGACGGTTTTTAGTGTAGCCAGTAACACAGACGGTCTCTAAACCAAAACCGTCTTTGATTGCATGTAATATAGACGGTTTTGGTCAACCGTTTGTGATGAGGCATTAAATATTAGCCGTTTTGTAGTAGTGAAAACTGAGAGCGTAAAAACCCTAAAGTACTGTGCTGTGGGGATTTTATAGCTGCATCTCTGAAACCGCAAAGAAGAGTTACTCAAAAGTCCAATGGACACAAGCCTTTTCAATGTCCAACAGACACAAGACTCTTTGGTTCCCCAGACGGTTTCCCAACTTTAAAGTGAATACATACCACCTCGTTTATTATGTCATTAAATGAAGGTCTGCCTAATACGAATTTCATCAGGAAAGAGTTCACACGATATATTCATTTAAAGTTCGGGGGCAAGCTGACGAGGATTAAAATCTCTCGGTATTATCTTAATACATAATTAAAGACTACTTGTACTTCGTGGTCGTAACTCCTAAGGCTAACGTCCCCATGGTCGTAAGGATTCCAGAGGTTATATCGTGGGTACCCTGGTCGAAGAGGTCTTATGCCTTATCCCCGACTAGGTGACTGCTCGTAGAGTGGTGAACTGGAACTTGGACCTGATTCTTAGTTTATTCCTCCCGTGTGATGAATGGAGCACATGCCTTAATTCCTCCAATCCACATGACATTTACAGCCCTAAGACACTGACAGTAACCATCATATGGTTATTGTCTCCCTCTAATATCAACCACCGAATGATTGATACTTCACAAACATCTGCCTCCCTCCGACCAGTCGTGACACCTCCAAAGGACGCCTCTTCAAGGAGTAACTGCCACCACTTCGTTAACTACTTAAAGTAGAATACAAATGGCAAAAGGAGGATCAATCCAATTCGGAAGATCAACAGACAATTGGATTTCATCTGAAGCAATAGCATAGTAGAAAATACACCCAGTGTAATTAGGCCTAGTCCTCTGCCTTGTCGAAGGCACATCTTGTAATCGCCAGTTCATAGCAATAAAGAGTAGTCACATTCTTTCCCAAGAACTCTTTGCCATTTTCCTTTATTTCATCTCGTAAGATCGGCGACTCGATCGTCGACAATATCTTTCTGACATTCTAAGAGAATACTCAATATGCGCACCCTGACGCATCATTTACTTATGGAAGAAGATAGAAAACCCTCTGAGGGAAAAGAAAGAAATACTCACAATTTTGAGTTATACCTTGGAGAGAAAAAATATATTAATAAAAGAAATTGGCAAAAGAGGAAGCCTAATGGTGATTTGAGAGAAAAGCTTAACAAGTAACGCGATCGGGATGATCGTAGAAATTATAACTCAGCTTAGAGGAATGCTAAGTACAAGAATTTCAAGTGTCACAACTATGGTTAGTATGGGCATTTCAGAGCTGATTGTAGGAAAAGGAAGAAGCAGAATGAGCAAAAGAATAAACCAGTTGAGTGTAAAGGCGATTCATCGCCTAACGGTATGTCTAATATATTTTTTTGTATGTGTCGGACCGTAAATTTGAACTTGGGACCCACTGTATATATTTATGCCATTCTCTAGATCAGTAGCTGGCACACACAGTTACATCATTGGTTCAAACACTTATCACAAAATTGTAAAGCTATTGCATAATATTAAAAAAGCGTAAATATACCTTACGACTTAACTTGCAGAATGGCTATACGGCCAAATATCTTTCAGAGAATAGCAGTGGAAGCAGAAATTAAATGTAACGCGTGGAACTCTCACGATATGCCCGCTGGCAATCGACTGTGGGCTCGCAACCTAGTTCTTGGCCTTCTTGATTTCCAGTCTTGTCCAATGCTCACAATTGTCCTTAGAACCTTCTTTTATGCTTACTGACTAAAAGAATGTAAATAGCGAGCATGAGTACACATCCGTACTCGCGAGCCAACACATAATGAAATTATTATATATGCAAGGCTAGTCAAGGGAGGTTTGTGTTTCTTTTATTTGCACAAAGCCATAATTTTTAGTAAGATATCATATTTAGATTCAAATGTCAATGAGTAAAACATTTTAAATATTTAAATATTAGCAAGTAACATTTCATAATCCTCAAATTAAATCCATGATCACAATTCCAATAGCAGTAAGGTAACATTTCAATAAACTTCATGTTAAATCCATGATCACAAACTCATACCCTTCCCAAATGCTCCTAAACCCAAATATAGATTCTAACTGTGCCTGCTTTCCCACAAGCGATGTCCATGACCGGGGACACGGCTATTCAAATAGATTAATGACTCTGCAGAGTTTGTACAGCTTTACCCACACGATATGAATATCTCATAATATTGTCCAATGCACTCTTCCTTAGGAGTGTGACTGAGATACCATGAAGAGGCTGTTACAATACCATGACCTAACTATCAAATCACCCGAGGATACACCCCATGGCAGGCTATCGTTCGCAACTGAACCATGGGTGATCCTTGCAACAACATCAATAGTAAACATCACATGGTAGGCTATCATTCGTAACTAAACCATGAGTGACCCTTGTAACAACAACAATAGGTACAACAATTAGTGGTTTGGTAGAAAGAACATAACAAATTATTTAGCCAAGCCTTCGCCATAAATCCCGGCGTGTGGTTGCACGCAAGACCTGGTTCATCACATCACAGACCGGTCCTTAATTACCCAGACGGGGCTACATGAATCCGGGACAACCTCCCTTCATCAACCTATCACCCGTCCAAGTCCAACCCACAATACCCACAACCCAACAAGTTCACAATAACCAGATTCAAGATCTGAACACAACCCTCAAGTTCAACAAAATTCGATTTAACACATTCCTCAAATTCCAACATAATTCGATTAAGTCAAACATAGTATCCACTGCCCAACATGTCCACAATAATCAGATTCAAAGATCCAATCACATTCCTCAATTTCCAACAAAATTCGATTCACCTCGGTTGATGGACTAGCTCCATCAACTACTTTCAACTACAACTACCAGCATGGCTAAGCAATCGATCTATCCTACAATAGAAAATCCCCATATATACATATATCCTAGGCAACAACTGAATAAGGGGATATCAACATTCAAGGAAGGTAATGTAACAATTAGGAAATTAACTACTTCTACCCATGAACATATTTTTCAAATAGCATGCAATAGCTAGATTGAAATCAACATAAAACTTTTAAAATTAGTAGGAGCAATATGATCAAAGTATTGACTCGCCTTGCTCAATATTCTGATAACCTTAGTCTTGTTCTTGCTCAAAGTTCTGATAATAGTCACGCTCAATATGTTGATAATCATCATGTTCAATGCTCTGACAATCCTGATGCCAGCCTCGTTCTTGTTGGGATTATTGTCCCATCACAGCTTCAGAGTCTAATTACGAATAATACGTTTGAACCCAACAATGACTGAAAGCAATCAAATGAAATCCAATAAATCTAAATACATTCAATACAAAAGGAAACAGTTCAAATGAAAGTAAACATCATCTAACAACATCTTGAAAGAACGAGATATTCCAGAAGAAACTAATCATACCTAGTGGAGCTGATGAAGAAAATACTTCAGATGAAGTATATCCAAGGAGTTGATGAAAGAAATACTGTAGACGAAAGTAGATAAATCCAAATCCTACCCTTTCGGTATAGAGGTAGGGTTTTGGGTTGACAAACAGATTTATGTCTAAGTAGCCGCTTGATCCGGAGTGAGGGTGAGAGGGATCAGGCTCTTGGAAAGTCCGTTAGTACAAGGAGTTAATGTAACACACAGGCTATTCGGAAGCCAAAATGCTACCTAAAGACCTAACATAATATCATACAGTGGAATAACTTCGACAATAATTCATCAACTAAGCTAAACAAATCAACATCAGTTAGAACATAAACAAGAATGTAATAATGGTTCCACTAAGATAATCCTATCAACGAATGATCAAAGAACATAAACAATTATTTAAACAAACTCAACGAAAGGGAGTTACCATCCATGTCTAAGTTTATTTATTACAATGCAACAATTAACGAATGAAAGACAATAATAATTCTTTTATTGAATCTAGTGTAAAGTGAAATATTTGGGCAGTGCGTGACTACTCCCTCCCAAGAGAAACTTCATCAACGATCACCTAAAAATAAATAAACAAAGCAAGAGTGAGTCCAAGACTCAGCAAGTACATTGAATATATGAACAGACCTCCAATATGAACAAGACAACATTGAATATATGAACAGACCTCCAATATGAACAAGACAACCTCTTCACAGTTTCTGAACATACATCAAATGAATATTTATGAATGCATGAGATGAATGGAAATAATTGAAGGAAGGACTGCACATGTGCTTATACCGGTATAGCTAGTGACGCACCCGTCGGTGTTCACTTAAGCCCGCACCTTAACAAAAGTGCGGAGATCCAAGTCCTGTATGAAGAACGTTTCATACAGGTGTCCACATCTGCCCATACTGGAATTGATGGGTCTTACGTGCCCATACTGGAATTGATGGGTCTTTCTATCCACTCCCGTGGACGGGACTTGACAATGTCCAAATCTGCCCACATTGGAATGCTGGGACTTACAATCCACTCCCGTGGATAAAACATGAACAATGGATGCATGAAATGAATATGAACAATGAAAAACATCATCTCTTAGCATAGGTTCAACATATATGAAGGAACATAGACAATTCATCATCTCTTGTATCACAAGATGTCACAATATATTCATGTAAGCATTCAACAGTCACAACTATTAAGATTAGCAAAATACTTATGAATAGGGACTATCATCATCTCCGAATATACTACACTCCACTCCCGTGGAGCTCCACTCCCGTGGACGAAACATGAAAAAGATCATCGGAACTTCTCACATATCAAATAAAAACACAGTACGAGCATCATGCATCCAACATACACAATTCATACAATCAACAGTGTACTTGCCTTTAGCGTCGCGATGCGTTGGGAGGCAACGATGATGTCGCTAACCTCGGCGCCTCACCCCCTACACCAATAAGTTACTTCAATAAGAACCAAGGCAACAAGACGCTACTCGCATCGCCCCTAACTCATACCCCAACCCCATCACTTCACTGTACACGTTGCATTCTAGCAGAAAACCTTATCGGACAGCAGCAGTAAAAGTAGCATAACTTTTGCTCTAAAACTTGAAAAGGGGCGTTCTCAGGCTTGTTTGAAAGGTAACAAAATTATCTACAATAACCTAGCTGAGCAAAAGACTTGAATCTGCCATTATCTTGTGCATATAATAATAGGAAATCTGACATTCAATTATCGTCAAGATTCTGGACAGTCAACTTAAACCATGCATAACTTTTGTTCCATAACTCCGATTAGAGCTTTCTTTACCAATCTGTAAAGTTTATTAGATTCTCTACAATAACCTAGTTGAGAGAAAATCCTGATTCGTCCATTAACATAAACATATTTTAGGAGACAACTTAAAAGGTAATTCTCGTCAGAATTCTGGACAGCAGAAACTAAAACGATCATAACGTTTGATCCGTACGTCGGAATCAGGTGTTCTTGGCGGCCACCGAAAGCTAAGAACATGATCTAAAGAACTCTAGAAGATCAAAATCCCTAATTCTGCCTCTAAGCACATGAAACAGGCCGCACAAGAAACTGGACAGAACTGAACGTCTACCGGCAGCAAAGCGATCTAACTCAATTAATTGAATTCGCAACTAAAACTCATCAAACAGCAGGGGAAACACTTCATTACCCTTGAAGATCCACGGGAATATGACGATCTAGCCTCGAATATGATCTTCTCCCCGTCCCTCCCGTCCCTCTCCTTCTTGAACAACAGCCTCGCGAAGAGCCTCGCCTTCCTGCTCCAACAGTAGGCAGTAGGGCAGCAGGGTGGATGTGACTTGGGGAGGATTGGGGAAGCAAGAGGAAGAGGGCAGCCGTGTGGTGGCTGCCCATGGGAAAGAGGGGGGGGGGAGATTGGGGCGGCTAGGGTTAGGGGGGAAGGAGGCGCCCCCTATGGCCGACCCCTCTTGGGCCTTCCAGGCCAGGGCCTAGGGCCCAAGTTGGCGGTAAAACAAAGAAAAACCCTTTTTAACTGAATATTCTCTCATTTGATTAATTTCCTTCCTTAGAAATAATTGGATTTTTTTCGCAGAGAATCCCCTTTCTAACAGGTGTAGATTTCTTTTGCATGAATTCTCCCTTGGAGTAAGATCGAGGTATTACATTCTACCCCCCTTAAACAGGATTCGACCCCGAATCTTCGCACAGCACTACGCGAAAGGACAACCACAACTGAGAACTATTAACAGTACCCACGTACCTGAAGTGATCAAACCCTGGATATCACTCACGCATACGAAACTCCAACTCCCAAGTGGCCTTTCCCGAACTGATGAGACCACAACACCAAGACGTAAAACGACGTCTGACCTAACACACGTCCCGACGTTTGCAGGTACACTCATCGGAAGAGTCTCGAAGGTAAGATCTTACTCGCTGGTCCACGACGTTAACGAATATTCAAGCTCCGGATTACCCAAGTACCCTCTCGGCACCAGAACATACCAAAAGTTGCGTTCACTGCGTAGGGACCCAAAACGGTCCTAGCGATACGCCAACTAGCGTAAACAACCCAATGTACCTTGGGCTAACTTTCCCATTGGTACCGAGCCACACAACATGCACAAAGAATGTGGAACTCTTGTTCCCCCTCTCAATCAAACTCTTCACCGTAACAAGGATCACCTCCTTCATTCAGGAACACACAACAGAAATCTTTTTAAACAAACTCTTTTACCGATAAAACCTATCCAAAAATGAAAGATTCACATCGCAACTATACGTTACCAACTCGGTACTAAAGAGTCAAACCCAGAAATCGAAATTTTATCACGAAAAACCTTTCCACCTTCCAAGTGGTGGTTTGCGAATAAACGTCACAAAATCCAAAGGAGAAATCACTTGAATGCCCAAATCAAAATAATTCATTT
Organism: Ampelocalamus luodianensis; assembly: GCA_036346255.1. Classification (NCBI taxonomy): domain Eukaryota; kingdom Viridiplantae; phylum Streptophyta; class Magnoliopsida; order Poales; family Poaceae; genus Ampelocalamus; species Ampelocalamus luodianensis. The sequence goes on from CM070633.1 coordinate 53,143,906, forward strand.
ATTCTGTCTGAACTGGAAAGAATCACACATGCTAGCATAAATGCCAAGCTTAACTTACGAAAGACATCCGTCAAAACACATAGCTCAAACAAGAATCAAGAAAACGTGTCTCTACTTGAGGAAGCATCAATTTCTCAGTTTCTCTTTTAGGAATAAAATTTCTCTCAAACTTTGGAATTCCAATTCAACGCATACCACAACAACTCATCTCTCTTAACTTGGCATTCTCAACGCTATGCTCAAGCCGAAATACATCATCCACACCTCTATATAGAGGCCCTATCGACTCCACCGAAACTTTCTCTCAACAACTCCTCTACCGACAGAATTAATTTGACAGATAACTTTCAATGCATCTCAAAATAGATTTCACATGCAATCACATCACCTCAATATTTTAAGAATAAACAACTCAAAATTCCCAGCACACACATTCATATACTTCCTCAAAAGGGTTCTATCAATAATCATCCCATTGTTCGGAATCCACCCTTATTCTACTTCCTCTACATATAATCATTGGGAGACTCAAGGACCTAGCAAAAAGAATGTGAAGCCCAAAATTAAACTCCAAGACTCCTACCATGAACTTCTCATATAGAAGATAGGGGAAGCCTCAAATTAAATCCCTAAAATTCTCACAATCCAAACATACTCGCGCATTGACATCAACACGAAAACATTTCTTCAACCCAATTATCTTTATAAAGATTCTAACTCTTAGAGAGTTACTTACTAAGTCCAAGTCATTCCTGGCAATAATCCAACAATCCCGTCTCTCTCATTAATCACTTTAACGATTAGATTACTTCGCTAATATTACTTTCATTACAACACCGTCATATTTCAACTGCACAACCGTGCAAGGTACTCAACCGCGACATTCTAATACATTGATCAAGAATCCCATCGTTTCGAAAATTCTAATGTTCCACCCGAATTGAACAAAGGATCCTGGATCACAAATCTCCATAGGTACTAATGGTTGAAACAATGCAAACAGTTTAGCCTCAAAGACACAAATTTTGAATAAATAAAACTCTCTCCAAGAATCACACACAAAATTAGTTCATCCTTCAATGCTCCTCGATTAACTTACAATCCAAGGTTTCACAACCACAATGAATAAACACCTCGAAAAACCACTGTGAAACGAATTGGTGGACCCTTCCTCAAAAGAAAAATCAAATGAAGACATTTACTGCTCGAAGTAAACACAGGACCAAGGGAAATAGTCACTTAGGCAAAGAACTCAGAAAACATAGAGGACGTCAACAGCTGAGGGCTCAAGTCCTGCTATAAGAGAATACCAAACCACAAATGAGAAGAAGGTTTGACCCTTTGAAAATTGATAAACTCTTATGGAACAAATGCATAAGGTTTAAGCACATTCAAATAAACTGCAAGTTGCAAAACGCGACTTAAATCTCAAATACTTTTACTTCACTCTTTCCTTTAACCAGGAAAGTTATTTTCTGTGATTACTACATTACTTTGCCAGCTTAAACAAGATAAGCTCTTAAGACCAAATCATAGGAACCACTTAAGAACCAATAAAATCTTTCAACCCGTCTCCTTACTCGAAACAGACTCAATTACCACATAACTCATGAGGTCCAAAGATAACAAACGCAAAACTCAAAACACTTTCACTAAAACAGTATCATGCAAATGATCACACTAATCAACGAAATAATATGCTATTAGCAAGAATCATCATAATCTCTTATCACTTCATGAACTTTTTTTAAAAAAACACAATGAACTACTTCATCATGTCTCTAAAATCTAAATAAGATTGCATATACTTGATCTAGGGAAAGCCTAGTGTAAAAACCTCATAATTGAAACAAACTCTTTCAACAAGATGATAATAGAACATGACAATCTCACCAATGTACACCAACAGAAATCTCTTATTAGCTTTCATCCATTTAACTCTTACTGACACTCGACGCCAAAATAGTACACACTAAATGCTCTCTAGCCACACATGGAACAATCATGATCCTACCTCTGTTTGCAACCTCAACAACAGTTAAGAGGATATAATTAACATTCTAACTTATGTTCAGCAACTAGGATGAAATGTCCTTAACTTTAATAATATAGGATACATAAGACAAGGTTTCACAAGGCGATACATCATCATTTATCTAGTCATTTAAACATGTTTCAATAATTTTTAGCATGGCAAGAATCAAGTAAAGCTATCATTCAAATAAGATCATCAAGATCTAAATAGAAGACAGATTCAAAATTAATATTTATCAAGGCAACATTCGAACACATCCTTAACTTAACCATTACTAGCGGTTAGAATAACCGAAAGAGGACCTAGATTCCAATCCATCTAACAAATTTAACAGATTACTCCACCGTAAGGATCAAACCGATTCATCAATATTTCCACACTTCTTAATAACAACAGGTCCTTGAATAGTATGAACAAACTCTTATCTAAAATTCATCATGTGTCAAATACAACGATATTTCGCATTAGTCAATTCACTTCCATGGATACTAGTTAAGAATAAACTGCTTGCACAAAGCCAATAACTCAAATCTGATAACTTATCTCATAACGGTTAATTCATTTAATTAACACCTCTTACTTAAGCAGGACAAGACATCACTTAAATGTTTTAACACAATCTTTCAGAAAAAGAGGTATTAAATTTCACAATTGAAAGAATTCAAAAGAAATACATAAAGCCAAAGCTTTCACATGATAAAGAACTTGCAACAAAAAAAACTTTCAGTATCCAGAATACCAAGCGAATAAATGATTCGCATTCTCCAACAAGAAGGGCAGAACTCCCAAGAAAAGATAAATTTCGCTGATAACTAACGTTCCCAAGAAACAACATTAGACCAGCAGTCAGGAGAACAAGTAGTCGATATAATGAATCAAGAAATATCAATGGAAACTCATCAGAAGAAACGTAAAACACTAACTCCAGAAAACTTCATCAACCGCAACTAACACTAGAACTGGCCACAATCAGAATCAAGGAAGAGAATAATATTTTCTAAAGAAACTCACCCTCAACACTCAACTATGGTATTCGGGGTAGATACTACTCTATTCTGTTACCACGAACGGTAGTGTAATCTGACAAACCCAGGGCCACCACCACGACCTCAACCTCTCAACGTCACCCATAGCCAATAATCAATATGAATATAGAATATCATCTCATAGCAATCACACAAATAAATTCATAGGTATAGAGGATCATATCATATCATAGATTAACAACAAGAAAGATAGTACAGAAACAATTCAACAATTACTCAACAACTGAAACATAACAATAGAAATGTGAAAACAATGGATTTTCCAACCCCACCTACTGTGCACAGTGTGTCATTTTAATAACTTAATTATCACGGACCTAAAGCCCGCTCTGATACCAACTGTAACACCCTGGCTATTCGAATGCCAAAATGCTACCTAAAGATCTAACATAATATCATACAGTAGAATAACTTCGACAATAATTCATCAACTAAGCTAAACAGATCAATATCCGTTAGAACATAAATAGGAATGTAATAATAGATCCACTAAGATAATCCTATCAACGAATGATCAAAGAACATAAACAATTATTTAAACAAACTCAACGAAAGGGAGTTACCATCCATGTCTAAGTTTATTTATTACAATGCAACAATTAACGAATGAAAGACAATAACAATTATTTTATTGAATCTAGTGTAAAGTGAAATATTTGGGCAGTGCGTGACTACTCCCTCCCAAGAGAAACTTCATCAACTATCACCTAAAAATAAATAAACAAAGCAAGAGTGAGTCCAAGACTCAGCAAGTACATTGAATATATGAACAAACCTCCAATATGAACAAGACAACATTGAATATATGAACAGACCTCCAATATGAACAAGACAACCTCTTCACAGTTTCTGAACATACAACAAATGAATATTTATGAATGCATGACATGAATGGAAATAATTGAAGGAAGGACTGTACACATGCTTATACCGGTATAGCTAGTGACGCACCCGTCGGTGTTCACTTAAGCCCGCACCTTAACAAAAGTGCGGGGCTCCAAGTCCTGTATGAAGAACGTTTCATACAGGTGTCAACATCTGTCCATACTGGAATTGATGGGTCTTACGTGCCCATACTGGAATTGATGGGTCTTTCTATCCACTCCCGTGGACGGGACTTGACAATGTCCAAATCTGCCCACATTGGAATGGTGGGACTTACAATCCACTCCCGTGGATAAAACATGAACAATGGATGCATGAAATGAATATGAACAATGAAAAACATCATCTCTTAGCATAGATTCAACATATATGAAGGAACATAGACAATTCATCATCTCTTGTATCACAAGATGTCACAATATATTCATGTAAGCATTCAACAGTCACAGCCATTAAGATTAGCAAAATACTTATGAATAGGGACTAGCACCATCTCCGAATATATTACACTCCACTCCCGTGGACGAAACATGAACAAGATCATCGGAACTTCTCACATATCAAATAAAAACACAGTACGAGCATCATGCATCCAACATACACAATTCATACAATCAACAGTGTACTTGCCTTTAGCGTCGCGATGCGTTAGGAGGCAACGATGATGCCGCTAACCTCGGCGCCTCACCCCTACACCAATAAGTTACTTCAATAAGAACCAAGGCAACAAGACGCTACTCGCATCGCCCCTAACTCATACCCCAACCCCATCACTTCACTGTACACGTTGCATTCTAGCAGAAAACCTTATCGGACAGCAGCAGTAAAAGTAGCATAACTTTTGCTCTAAAACTCGAAAAGGGGCGTTCTCAGGCTTGTTTGAAAGGTAACAAAATTATCTACAATAACCTAGCTGAGCAAAAGACTTGAATCTGCCATTATCTTGTGCATATAATAACAGGAAATCTGACATTCCATTCTCGTCAAGATTCTGGACAGTCAACTTAAACCATGCATAACTTTTGTTCCATAACTCCGATTAGAGCGTTCTTTACCAATCTAAAAAGGTTATTAAATTCTCTACAATAACCTAGGTGAGAGAAAACCCTGATTCGTCCATTAACATAAACATATTTTAGGAAACAGCTTAAAAGGTAATTCTCGTCAGAATTCTGGACAATAGAAACTAAAACGATCATAACTTTTGATCCGTACATCGGAATCAGGTGTTCTTGGCGGCCACCAAAAGCTAAGAACATTATATAAATAACTCTAGGAGATACAAATCCCTAATTCTGCATCTAAGCACATGAAACTGGCCGCGCAAGAAACTGGACAGAACTGAACGTCTACCGGCAGCAAAGCGATCTAACTCAATTAATTCAATTCACAACTAAAACTCATCAAACAGCGGGGGAAACACTTCGTTACCCTTGAAGATCTGCGGGACGACGACGATCTAGCCTCGAAGATGATCTTCTCCCCGTCCCTCCCCTCCCTTTCCTTCTTGAACAACAGCCCCGCGAAGAGCCTCGCCTTCCTGCTCCAACAGCAGGCAGCAGGGAAGCAGGGTGGATGTGACTTGGGGTTGATTGGGGGCGCAAGGGGAAGAGGGCAGCAGTGTAGAGGTGGACTGGGGAGGAATGGGGCGCAAGGGGGAAGAGGAGGGGGTGGCGGCTGCCCAAGGGAAAGAGGGGAGGGAGATTGGGGCGGCTAGGGTTGGGGGGAAGGAGGCGCCCCCCCTATGGCCGACCCCCCTCTTGGGCCTTCCAGGCCAAGGCCAGGGCCCAAGTTGGCGGTAAAACAAAGAAAAACCCTTTTTAACTGAATATTCTCTCATTTGATTAATTTCCTTCCTTAGAAATAATTGGATTTTTTTCGCAGAGAATCCCCTTTCTAACAGGTGTAGATTTCTTTTGCATGAATTCTCCCTTGGAATAAGATCGGGGTATTACAGTTAAAACCTCAACGGGAAGGAGAGAATATTTTTCTAAATATTCTATATTGGTTACCTAGATGGGAGAGATTACATGGTTAGGTAATACTCTCAGATCTGCTTTCAGATCACGAATCGCCCGATTACTGGGGATGTAAAGCGATGGATGGTGGCTAGAGCCTAGGTGATGCCTGGTGGATGAATTTCTATTATCCACTAGGGAACACACCACCACTACTATAATGATTTTTTTTAGTTATTACTTCCTATTTACCGAGGAAGTTCCATGAGAGTCATGTGAGACCTATGCATTAGTGCAGGGTTTACATAGGGTAGACATATGTCTCACTGACACATGGGACCTAGTTCGTTTAACAGTTTCTTTTATTATTTTATATTTATCAAGAAAATTCCATGAGCCTTAGCTGGAACTTCCGAGCACGGGCTAGACACTAGCCTGCGAGTTAACCAGTTGAAACGTTGGCTGCTAATTGATGTTTAGCCCACTAACCTAATCAATCAACCTCTAATTGCTTTGGACCAATTAGTGGTGGCTATCTCCCATTTCCTAATTATCTTGTCAACCAACTACTAATAAACCTAACAAGATGTAAGTGTAAATGATCTGCAAGTTAAACAGTAACCCTACCAACTAGATTTATCTAATTATCTTAACTAGAATGGCCCTACTGTCATTCAGCTCATTAAGCATTTGCATACTTAAAGTATTCTCTAGATTATTTAGCTTACTAACCAATTCTTTAATCACTTGGTTGCTACTGTTAGATAATTTCCAATATCTAATTGAAACAATAAGGTTTCTGATTACTTGTTTTAGAAGGTCATTAGTCCATTGACAAATCTGAACATTAACAGATTATCTTTACAGTTCATTCGACAGACAATACAAAGTATTGCTGAAATGAAGTGCTATTATCTGACTTCTTTTAAAACTCAAACTTCCAATTTGTTAATCTAGTTGAGTGGCCTAAACAACAGAAATAACACTTGTTAGCATTTGATAGCTGCTTTGCAAATGGGCTTTATTGACAGTTCAATTCTCCTTCTAATCCTCTTCTCTGTTCATTCAATCCAGAGTGAAGAATCATTTTGGGAGTGTTTGTTAACTAATTCTCATGTCTATTTAAACAATTATATGGAGTGATCAATTAGTTAGTCACAATACTAAGCTAACAATACTAATCTTCTTTACAGGAGGTTCCTATTGTCATTTTCAGATTTGTATCTAAACACCTCTCTGTTCAACATTTGATAGAACAACTTTTCTGAATTGAACAACTACCATCTAACTTCATACTAATTCAACCTTCCAATTTTTGCTAGATAATTTAGGTGACCTTACGACATTTACAAGTTTTGTTAACATAATCGGTTTGATAAATGAGTTTTACACACAAAGTACTTCCTTGCTCATAAGTATCATAACAGACAACTTCTTAAACTGAAGTTCTATAGACAACTTTCTTCAAAACTTAGCTTCAATTTTTGTTAATGCATTTGAGAGGACTAATTGACATTCAAAATGTTGGTTGGCAGTAATTTGGTTCGGTTTAAAAGGGGTGGGTCCCACTGCCAGCCACAGGAGGAAAAGTAAATAGAGAGCAGAAGGGAGCTGAACAGGGTGGCTCGGGCTTGGTTCATCGTTGGCAGGGGAGCGACGGTGAGGCCTCGGTGATGGCTGAAATGGAACCAGGGAGGTGGGGTGAACCGAAGGGAGGTGGTGGCTTGACTGGAGCTGGTCAACGGTGGCCGGCCGTGGAGGCAAGATGGCGCCGGTGGCGTAGAGTGAAGTTGGGGCAAAAATGGAGGGAGCATGGGCACTAGTAGGTCATGGGGAACTCACTAGTGTGCTCGGTGGAGGTGGAGAAGACTGGAGGCGGGCTGGCGGCTTGAACTAACGGCGGCGCAAGGAGACCAACGGCGGTAGCGACCTGGGGAGGAAGAGAGAGTGGGTGAGTGATGGGGAGAGGTAAAGTGATGTCTAGGGATGCCCATGGCGAAAGGAATCGAGCTCGGGCTCGCTGGAGAGGAAGTGGCAGCGGTGGAGGCGGATTTGGCAGTGGCCGAGGAAGACGACTCGTGCGCGGCTCCTCAGTGGATGATTCCCAAAATCTCTTGAGGGGTTTGGTTCCTGGAGTGGTGATACACATCGTGACGCAGTTGGGGATGACCGAAGGTCGTCGGTGTGGCTGGAGAGACGACGAGCGGCCTCAGCAGTTGAAAATGGCATTCAGGGCTTTGGAGCTTGGGTTGACTTTTGGAGTAGAGAGCAATGGAGAGGGAGACAGGGGAATAAAGAGGAGAGGCCAGAGAACTCGAGGCTCAGTTTAAATGGGGGTGAGAAGGATGGAGTTCCTCGCGAGAACATGCGAGAACTGGCGGGGTGGCTAGGGCTCTACAGCATGGCGAGCGTGACCGGTAGTAGGGCGTGGCATGGTCAGAGCAGGGCATGTGCAAGGAGGAATACCCGGGACGGCCAGGCAAACCGGGGGCGGCGAGGCTACGCTGGCACCAGTGTGCTCGGCGTGTGTCCACGGTAGTGAGCAGCGCTAGCAATGGCGCATGGGTGCGTGGAGAAAGAAGGCTGCATGTGGGACCCGCCAGTCAGCGGAAGAGAGGAGGAAATAAGTTTCCAGATTTCCCTAAAAAGGCTGAGTACTTTAGGTAATTTTCAGACATAGGAATATAAGTCTAAAAATTATGAAAATTTAAGGGGGAGGGTTATGACACAGTGTATATTTTGTGAAATTTTTCTAGGGTTTTATGTTCTCTGTATATTTCCCAAAAATTCTTTTAAGCTTCTCTTTGTAAGCACTTTTATTATTTGATGTGAAGAAAATTTTAATACATATTTTAATTAATTTTCCTATTTTATTAATAGTACAAATTTGTTAAGTTTGGATTTTCATTTATTACATTTTGTTTCAAGTTGTTTTGATCCTTAACTAGTTTTGTATTCCTAGTATTCGATTCTTAAATTTCTTAATTATGCAAAAAGTCTCGCAATAAAATTTTAGGTTTTGAAAATCAAATAAACCTTGAATGAAAACCCAGATAAATAAAAAGATGATAAGATGCATCAAAAGTTTTAAAAAGTTCAATTTTTACCTATTTGAAAACAATCCCAATTTTTGGGATATTATAGTATGGATTGAATCTTTATTTACTACTACTTTTCCAAATAGTTGGGTTGTCGATTCTGGTGCTACATCTCATATTACTAAAGATAATAGAGATTTTACTTCTATGCGAACAATTCCAAGGGGAAATAGATATATCTTTTTGGATACTAATGCCAAAGCTGATGTATTTGGAATTGGAAATTATGTCCTAGAACTCCCCAATGAAGAAAAAATATTATTACAGGACACTTTATATTCACCTAGTATGTGTAGAAATTTAATCTCTATTATTCAGTTAGAATCTATTGGTTATGATATACTATTTGGAAAATGAAGAGTTAAAGTATTGCTTAATGGGAAATTAGTACATACTAGAATTCATCATGAAGGTCTTTATTTTCTTGATGAACTATCAAATGATGATAATATTGATTGCTTAGTTGGTGAAAATAACTCCATAGTAAGGAATACTAATGATAGGAACAAATGTTCAGAATCTTATTTATGGCATTTACGACTTGGTCACATATGTAAAAATAGAATTAAGAGGCTTATTACTTCTAGAATTCTGCACTTTAAGTGGGAGAATTTTGGTATTTGTGAGACATGTATAATGGATAAGATGACCCATGCGCCTTTTCCAAAGGCAGAAAGATCTAATAAGACTCTTGCCATTATTCATTCTGATATTTATGGTAAGATGTCTATTCCCACTAGGGGATAAAAGATTTATTTTATCACATCCATTGATTATTATTCTAGATTTGGTTATGTGTATCTTCTTAAACATAAGTCGGAAGGATTTGATGTATTCAATACATTTAAATCTGAAGTGGAAAATCAATTGAATTGAAATATCAAATTTTTGAGAACAGATCATGGAGGATAATACACTTCAGGAATATTAAATGATTTTTGTAAAGAGCATGGAATTATTCATCATTATACCAAACCTTACACTTCGCAACAAAATAGTGTTGCTGAGCGGAGGAATAGAACACTTATAGATATGGTTAGGTTTATGATGGCTTATTCTGTCACAGCCCCAACTAATTAAATTGGATTAATATGTATTTCACTAACATGCATTTTCAAATCCAAATCATTTCATAATATATTGCACTTGGAAAATCTGTTAAAAACATGAACATACCCTTCGAAGTTTGAATTTCAATTCAAATCAGTAATAAAAGGTTTTGATCATCATCTGGAACCAATTTATTCAAATACTAAATTAATTATCAGGAATTAATATAATTTTTCCAAAATTTTTGGGACTAGTTTGAACCTCATTAAAATTCAAACAACATTCATAGACATACAACAGGTTTGAATTTAAATATCACCAAATATTTTATGAACAGTGGGGTTTCATAATTTTTATGGGAACTATATCATCCCAGGAACCCCCACAAATTATTTCATGATTTTATGAAAGTTATTTCTATTTATAAAGCCTCAGTCAAACTAGAATCAAATAAATTAGAATCATCAAACGATGCATCGTTCCTAGGCTCGGACGCAGTCGGACTCGGGTCCGACCCTGGCGGCTTGACTCGACCGCGTCACTTAACTGCACCGAGACATGCGTCCGTCGGATCGAAGATCAACGGTCCAGATCTCGTCACCCCGTCGACCTGTCCGAATGCCCCCACTCATCTCGTCCGTCCATTCGCAATCCAACGGTGCTGATCAAACCACTTTGCTACGCTCCGCGCCGCGCCCTTGTATCACTGACCGCCCAGGCCCACTTGTCAGCTCCGTCCCTGACCTCCCGCTGGCGCCCTCAGGCATCCAGTGCCACGCGACCGCGACGCTCTGTGGTGCTCCGTCGACGCCGTCAATCCGCCGCATCCGTTGGCCACTCCGGAACCACCTCCTCTTCACGCCGCCTCCATTGCCGTTATCGCCCGGGCATAACACCCCCCTAAGCCCTCCATTCTCCCTCACTTCTCCTCGGTTGACAGAGGGGAGGGAAGCCCGCTTGAGCTCATTTCTCTGGTAAGCTTCCCACCTCTGGTACCCTCGGCTCCTCCCTTACATGCCGTTTCCATTTTTGCTAATGCAAGCTGCTCTCGTTGCCTGTAGCACTTGGATCACCATCGTGCCATCCGGGAGCTCTAGAGCGCGCCCCCGAAAGACATCTTCGTGCTCACCTTGTCTCGAGGAGGTATTAAACTAAACCTTGCGCGTCACTAGGTGTCTTTTGGTATGATTAGGTTTTCCCCTCAACTAATTTTGGAAATGTCACGACAGCAACCTTAGGATTTGGAGATCTCTTCACTTTTGGCCTAAAGGGAACCTTTCACCTCCCACGTTGATTTGGTAAGTCCTTTTGCTGACTCCTCACTCAAGTAGCATCCTAGTGTGGTCTATAATCTATTCCGATCATCCTCTCTTGGTTGTTTTGCTCAGAACCTCCTGTCCCCGTGAAACCGAGTTGGCCGTCTTTGTCTTCTCCGGCTCAAGACGGCTCAGTCAACCTCCGACTCCCCAAGCTTCCCACGGCTCGGTGACCTCCCGAACCTTTAGGTAGCAAGCCATCGCCGAGTTGTCTTGAGAGCTCGGTTTAGCTGCATGCCCATTTGCCGTATAACCCCGCCGCTCGTCTCCGACTAGCCGCCGCACGCACTACCCCACCGTGACCACCTCCCTAGTGCGCCGAGCTATTGCCAAGCTAACGCGACCATCGGCGAGCTCGGCTGTGGCGCGTGAGCGCCGCGAGCCGCCGGCAAGCGGCGGCAATGCGATTGCCGTGCGTCTGTGACGCGATGTGCATCGAGCGGCGTTTATCACCTAGCGCCAATCATTAGCCTTAAATGTTTGTCTTAGCGCCTTGGTGTGTCACTTACGCGTGGGCCCTTGCACGAAAAACCGTGAGGATTAAATGGAGTGCGGAGTCACCGGCGTGTGGGCTCGAGCCATAAGCCCGTGCACCAAGCGCGTGCGCCGTGGGCCAAGTCCGTGGGCCGTCGTGCGACGTGGGACCCACATGTCAGCGCTCAAATTAAAAAGTCTGAGTTAAAAAGAAAGTGCGCTATTCACTGGGCCCGCTAGTCAGTGACTGCGGCTAGCGCAGCGCTCGGTGAGGAAAGTAGCAAATGAATTATAAAATCCGAAAACCATTTACTGGCACACTGAAAAATATATATAACTTCTAAAATCCATAACTAAATCATTTTAACTCCAAACTGAGTGAAACCACTTCTGGAATTTTTCACTGTTAATAAACTTTATATGAAAATTAGTTTCAAACTTGTCTCTGTAGCAGAGAGTATTAATTGGAGATTAATCCATTAAAACCATTATTTGTACAATAGAAAAATGACTGATAACTTCAAAAATGCATGAGTAATTATTGGAAGCTCCAAAAACAGTGAGACCACTTTTGATCATTTTCATTTTCAGTGAACTTAATTATAAAAATGGTCTCCACATTACCTCTGTCACAGAAACTATATTTGGGAGGATATAATCTTTAACTCTATTATTGTTACACTATAAAAGACTGATAACTTTGAAAATACATAACTAAATCATAAAAACTCCAAAAAGGACAAACTCAACTGTTTTTAACTTATAATAATATTGCCTATTTATCTATGTAATCCATGTACTCGCCACTGTTCTACAAAATTTCACTTCATAATTAAATTACATAATGACGGCTTATTGAAATCTGAAATTCAAACCATTATAACTTTCATATACTAAGTCAAAATGAAATAATTCTTTCACCAAAAATCATTTAAAATCATGATCTAACTACTGTAGAAAAATCATGCATTTTTGAGCATTTTGGTTTTTGAGTTGTTTTCTCGGTATTTATTGGGTGTTATAATTATATAGATCCCGAGCATATTGATATCGACACTTACGCTACTGAGAGCGAGCAGCTACTGTACCAGCAAGGCAAGCATCATTTGAACTTTCTTTTGCATCATATTTGATCCCAGTTTTGGTTAAGTTAGTGCAATGATAATTGCTTGCATGCTATTTTGATTATGTCAATATTTTTGTGATGTGTAGTTTAGATTATGTCCTATGCTTGAGGTTAATCTTGAATTATGCCAACTCCTATATGCTTAAGATAGGATGTGTGAATTATGGGTTGTAGAATTGCCTAGCCATGCAAGTCTAGTTACGGTAGTTCGATCGTCGGGAATAACCCGGCGGTTTTGGGATACACACAATCCTTACCTTATGTTTTTACTTCAGATCTTTGTAGCTGTTTTATGAGTGAAACTTTGTCATTTTTAAATGAGATTTGGTCCGGACAAGTGTTGGTTAGTGATGGTGTCTTTGTGCACGAGAATTGGGTATGTGGAATGACTTGCGGACAATTGAGGACCGAACTTTGTAACGTCGTTAATTCAAGTACACTCGTCTTTGCACACACGGGTTGGGAGCCGTATGGTTAAGTAGGGGGAGGGTTTTATTGTGTTAAGTCCTTGCTGGTGTAAGGGGCATAGCGACCGTGAAATCCTATGTTCTTTGAGGAGCCGATGTAATCCTTTATAGTGTGCAATGGAGCACCAATTCTTTTGTTTTGATTGCATCGGTATTTCCAATATAACTTGTGAGCCCCCTAGCAAGTGCTATCATACGCTTGTACTAGGCAAGGAACCATCTCACAAGGGGGACTTAGCCCAATAGGGCTTTCTTGCTGAAAATGACTGTATCTTGATTTACCCGGCCGGTATACCATAGGAAGTGTGCTATTTCAGAGGCCTCTGGAGGCTTACGGGCTAATCAAGTCGTGTGGGTAAAGTAGTACACCCCTGCAGGGTATCAATCTATTCGAATAGCCATGTCCACGGTTATGGACAACCGCTTGAGTTCGGGAGTTACTATTGTTAGACTTTTAATTAAAATTGTGGTTGAACTTGGTATTCGTCATGAACGGGTTGTTCATGTGTTTAGTATACCAAAGTGGGCTGCCACTTTGGTCTTTGTATGATTCAATTGTTTATTACTGAAATGCTTTACTACATGTCTTACTTCTACTTCAAATCTGATTTTAAATGAGCACATGAAAAACTAGTATGTGTAGGATGTTAATTGTTGCGTCTTTTTCGCAAAACTAAACCAATATGAGCCATCCTTTGAATGACCCTTATGCATAACTATTTTTATTTGTGTAAGACTTGCGAGTACACTTGTACTCAGCCAGATGTTTGCTGGCCTTTTCAGGTGAGGAAGGTTATGATTATGACGATCTCGCTAGTGTTGACTTGGGTGACACTAATGAGTAGTGTGCTGCCATTTAACTCCCAGTCGGTTGCCGATGGGTGATGGGCATACCACTGCTGGTCTTTTGCTTTATCTATTTAATTCATTGCTACTTGATACTCTACTTTAAATTTGGCGGTCGGCCGTTTGTAATAAGTCGTGAGACCTTAACTATTATGCGGTATGTCCGTTTATCTCTTGTTGTATCGTTGTATGGATGTAATCAACGTTGGATGAGGGTATGAGTATATTGGTCGTTGATCTTGGGAGCCAATATATGTCATACTCGTTGTTGATGAATTCCCATTTAACTCACCAAGTGTAGTGCTTCGAATCGAGGGAGAATCGACAATCATGTAGCACTCGCAAGGGAGCAGCGCGCATGATCGTTGAGGCTCTAGTATTCGGCTAAGCCTCTCACTTGGATAGAGTTAAATTGGAATTCATTTACCGGAGACCCGTAATTATGTCCCTAAGACCTTGTCTAATCTCGGTCTTATGGAGATAATTACCGGGGTCCCCACATATTCAGATCTTCCTTTGTTATTTTGGGGTGAAGCTTTACATACTGCTGTTTATTTATTAAATCATTTGCATCTAAGGCTGTAACAGTCACTCCTTACAAGTTCTAGACTGTAACATCTCGAAGTTCTGTTATAAAAAATAAAACTAATAAAGTTATTATTTTATTTGATTTTCTGAGTTTTAAAAGAGTTTTTTCAGTTTTCTTGAATTTCCTGGATCTTAAAGTCCAAAAAGAAAATTTATTGAGTTTTCTAGGATTTCAAGTTAAAAATAAAGTTTAATTTATTTCTTAAAAGTGTTTAGAATTTACAAAAAAAAAGGGTTTTCCTATTTTCCAGGAATTAAAATCAAATTATGTGCAAAAATAAAAGCCAGCTTTAAGTTCAAAATAATTTTACTAAGTTCAAAAAATAACATCCCAATTTTTGGTATTCTTAAAATTATCAAAATAAAATAAACCATTTGAATTTTATTGAATTAATTAAAGCTTAAATTGAAATTTTAGAAAAAATAAAAACATCTTAAATGAATAAAATAAACGACAAATAAATTCAAAATTGTTTTATTCAAGTTCTTCAGGTTGTAAGGATTTTTTAGGGAATTTTCTTAAATTTTCCTAATTTATTTTATTTTCAGATTTTCCTTTTGTTTTCTCCTTTTCCTTTTTTCCTTTGTTTTCTTTTTCTCTTTCCTCTTCCTTTGGCAGCTTGCCCATGTCGTCCAGAGCACCTGTGCCCGTGCCCGTGAATCCTGTCGCCTCGCCCATCCCCTATGCACCCCGCCCATGCCCTACGCCTAGCGAGCCCCATGTCGCGCCTGTGCCAAGCGCATCGCCCGCATCTCCTATGCCGCACTACCCTGCGCTCGGCGAGCCCCATGTCGCGTCTGCGCCGAGCGCATCGCCCACATCTCCCATGTCGTGCTGCCTTGCGCCGTGCGCATCTTCCGATGAGCCCATGCCGCGCTGCCCCTCCCTCTCTGCCTATATAAGGCCATGGCTCTCCTCTTCCCCTTCCCCATTTTCCTTCCCCCTCTCTACCTTTCTTTCCCCCTGGCGCACCCAAGCCGCCGCTCCTCTTTTATTCTCCAAAAATTGGCCACCGCCACCTCCTCTTGATCTACCTCTCCGGTCCACCTTTCGTCGAGCTAGCTGCGTCACGGCGCATTCCCGAAGGTTCTCCACCCATCCCCCACCTCCTCTCATCTTCTCCCTCGTCGAGAAGCCTTGCCACCGCAAGCTCCTCGTCGCGGACAATGGCCACCGCGGGCGCACCACCATGGACCTTCCCTGGCCGAACCGTCTTCACTTACACACTCCCCTCGCTGAGGCGCAGCCTGTGCTCCCTCTATCTCCACCAGGGTGCTCTCCCTTCGCGGGCACCACGCACGACCCGTGCACCACCATCACTCCAAGCCACGTCGCCGCCGCCTCGCTTCACCACCGACGACGCCACCGCCGCCCGTGGCTTCCCTGACCCCATGGGGTTCCATTTTGGGCATTGCCCAGTGCTGCCATATCTCCCCTCATCCACGCCGCCGTCTTCCCTCGTGTGCCTGGAGATTCTCTACATCTCCTTTGTTTTTTCCTTCTGTTGGTTGCTCTCTGTATCTTGTGTTGACTCACTGACATTAGGGGTCCACAAGTCATTGACTTCATCCTTTTCTCTATTTTCCCATTGTTGTTCACTAGCTTGTGGACCCAAGTGTCATACTCCCTTTTGTCAGGCATGAAAATATTAGGACAATTTTATTTCAAGAACATTCCATTTTCATAAAATTTCTATCATTTCATGTGATTGCAAACTTTCGGATGATTACGAACTCCGATTCCGTCGATTCTCGTTTCTAAATTAATCTAAATTCAGTACCTTTCTTTTAGCTCTATTTTGATAATTTTTGAACTTTATTTGGATTTATGGTATTTATTTGCCTCGATGACTCCGGGGAACCTGAATTATTCGAAGAGTTAGATACTCAAGCATTTGAGCAAGGCAAGTTACATATTTGATCATATTTGAATCCCAATATTTCAAATTATATAAGTTCTGTTTTAGTTTATTATTGCATGTGTATTTATATTCAAGTTATTTAAATCCCCGTCTTCAATTATAGTTATTCCCAATACCTTTGTATAGCCAAATTTTGCTATTGAAATAACCATTCCTTGATACCATAGTTAAAATCTAGTAGGTACATTAGTATGAACTAGAACAAGTTGAAAAACTTTATGCTTAGACAAAGTTTAGACCAAAAATATTGAATTTGAGGGAATTTAGCCAAATGTTCAATTACGATTTAAAATGAGGCTATGGTATTGTTTTTAGCATAAAATTTTAGCAAATGATTTAACTTAGAAAATAAATAAAAGTTGGTTTAGACTTGGACGAAATGGATGTTTAGATGTTGTAAGTTTATGCACAGGATCGATTCATTTATATGATCGAGACTAGGGTTTAATTGAAAATCGCCCAAGTCAGTTAAGGATTGGTCTTTGAGCCGCATCTTGCAAAGCTCCACCGTACTACCACAAGTCTAGCGTGGGACAGGCTAGGCTAAATTATTTGCAATATTTCACCATGTTTGTGCCATTTGGTTGTGTGGGTGTCAGAATGACCAACTTTTTATATATTCCCACATGGCGCAAGAGGGGGCTTTGGCGGATAATTCATTCCAAAGGAAGTAAAACCTTAGCGGGTATAACTATGTTGGGATAACGCATTGTAAAGGCCTCATAATATTTACTTAGTCGCACGCCTTCGGAAGCGTGTCTTGGCCGATATTTTAAGCAAATTATCTCTTGTGGGTAAAGTTGTACCACCTCTACAGAGTGTAAAACTATTCGAATAGTCATGTCCACGGTCATGGACATGCTGAGCGAAGCCACTCAAAGTTTGAATTTGGTTTTTATTTCAGAAGATTTGACAAATGATCTTGGATAGTTAATCCAATTGGGAAATTGGACGGTTTGCTATGAGATAGGAGAGTATCCTTCGCCACACTTGTATGGAGGTTATCGACTATAAAACTGTCATTTTAAACTTGATTTTAGCTATAGAATAAACTGCTTTGGAACTTAGTAAAGAATATTGAAATAAAAAATTTTGCTTTATGCAAATTGAGCCCTATAAGCCTCCCTTTGATAAATCCTTGCATCTATTATAATATGTTATTAGGTGTAACTTGCGGAGTTAATTTATGCCCCTACGAGGAGGATGAGAATTTGGACGACTAGGCTGTGCCCCCAGACGATTGCCTATGGAAAATTGTGTGGCCTACCTTATTATTTTTCCTCCGGTGTACTTTGCTTTTGATCTTATGCCCATTTTGTAACAAACTTGAATTATTATGAATGAATAGCGTATTATGGTTGTGTTATCATATTTTATTTGACTGTGTACACTATCTGTTCCTGGACTAGTGTATGAGACACAGAATCTGGGATCCTTCGCTCCTGGGTTCAACATGGACTGAAAGAAAACCCTCACTTTGCCACTTAGTTGTTTGAGGTTGTAATGCACAAATTAGAGTATCAAATCAAAACCATACAAAATTGCAACCCAAAAGCAGGCTAGAAATTTTTATTGGTTATTCTTTGAACTCAAAAGGGTACATGTTTTATGATAAAAAAAATGATAAAATGGTTGAAGGCACGGATGCAATATTTTTAGATCAAAACACACCTTGCCGTGTTAAGCGGGTGAGGGTGGAATTATTGGCAACTCCACTAGAAACACAGATGGACACATCCTGTATTAATTCTCACACTAAAAGGAGGTTCAGCTCCTAAAGAAAATACAAATCAAACTCCCAACACTAATCTGCTTAGGAGAAGTGGGAGGAATTTTTGTACACTTCAATATCTAGATGATTATTACTTGTTCTTGGGGGGAAGTTCACTCTAAAATTTTGGATTTGGATGAAAAACCAAAGACTTATAAAGAAGCAATAAGTTGCTCACAATAAAAAAATATGGGTGGAAGCAATGCGGGAAGAATTAAACTCGATGAAAAGGAATAAAGTTTGGGAACTTGTTGATCTACCAAGCAACCGTAAATCCATAGGTTGTAAATGGATTTTTAAAAGGAAATTGAATGCAACAGGTTTAGTGAAAAATATAATGCTAGACTTGTTGCTAAAGGCTTTACACAAAGGGAAGGTATTGACTTTATCGAAACTTTTTCTCCTGTTGCAAAATTTTCTTCAATTCGTATTATTAATGATTTGACAGCTTATTATGATATTGAACTCCACCAAATGGATGTTAAAACTACTTTTCTTAATGGTCTTTTGGAGGAGGAAATATATATGAAATAGCCGAAAGGTTTTGGAGAAAAAGGAAATAAAAATAAGGTTTGCAAATTGAATAGATCAATTTATGGTATTAAACAAGCTTCACGTCAATGGTATATTCTTTTTTATAGTGCTATCATGTCATATGGTTTTTTTAATGACGGAAGGTGATCATTGCATATATATAAAAGTTATATGTAATTTTTTTATCTTACTGTCTTTATATGTTGATGATATCCTCACTGCTTCTAATGATAAAAATACATTGATGTAAGTGAAAGCTTAGTTGTCTTCTAAATTTGATATGAAAGATATATGAGAAGCTTCCTATGTTTTAGGAGTTGAAATACATAGAGATCGGAATAAAAATATTCTTGGGTTGTCCCAAAAGGTATACCTTCGAAGTGTTTTAAAATAATTTTCTATGGAAAGCATCAAATCTTTTAATGTACCTATTCTGAAGGGAACTAAACTCAGTGAGGAATTATGTGCAAAAACTCCTGAGGAAAAGCTAGAATAAATGGTATTCCTTATTCTTCAACTTTGGGATGTCTTATACATGCTATGTTATTTACACGACCTGACCTTAGCCATGCCATTAGAATTCTTAGTAGATATCAAAAAAATACTGGGAAAGAGCATTGGAAACAAATCAAATATGTACTACGTTATGTCAAAGGAATTATAAATTATTCATTATGTTTTAATGGTCATAATCTTTAGCTGTAGGGTTATACTAATGTTGATTGGCAATGGGATCCGGATGACCAAAAATCAACTTCTGGTTTTCTATTTACTTTGGCAAGAGGTGCTATTTCTTAGTGTAGCAGGAAACAAGATTCAGTTGCTCTTTCCTCCATGGAAGCTGAATACATTGCTGCATCTGAAGCAACAAAAAAAGGTGTATGGCTGAGAGAATTTCTTGCATCACTTAAGGTCATGGAAAGTGCAGCATAATCTGTCACTATTTTCTATGATAATCAGGCAACGATCATGGTCTCAAAGGTCATAATTTCTCAGTTTATTAATTGAAATGTTTTGGCTAAGTGGGAGATGTTGGATTTTTATGTGTCTTTCAACATTTATTATGGTTATTGTATGTTTTAAATCAATGTGGAATTATTTATATTGTTGATGTATACGATAGGGAATAATTTGATGCGGAATTTAACTCGAGGTGTTGAGCATGGCTATGCGGGAATATGGTAGACATATTTATTCAGATCGAGTCTACTGGAATTTAATATGCATGTATATGATTAATCCAGATACAGCACAAGGCGGAACAACTGGATTTGTTTTGCAGGATCGACTCTGCAGGCTGTTGACCCATATGATCAGATTGGAATTGATCTCGTTAACAATCTGATCATGGTGCATGACTCAAACATGTGTGCTAGGGACTAATATATTTTAGACTTATAAAACTAGCCTGTTTGATCGTGGTTGGTGACATGGTTCAGGAGTTTCACAGTGTACCGGAAACAGTTGGGTCAATTTGTAACACATCGAAGTAGAGTTTATAAATATATCCCTACCCTCTAGCCCCATTATGTAATTGTGAGCGGCACCACGAAAAAAGCAAAGAAATAGAAGGTAGACCGAAAAAACACCACAAAATTAATGTAGGGTTCATTGAAAACCCAACACCGTCAACCTACTTCTCCGACATTGCCATCCCTTCTCTCCCTAGTGTATGCATGTCTATCGGTTGAGTTTTATGCACTGTTTCCAAGTCACTGCAAATAATCTCTAACAAAGTGTGGTCACTTGTTCAGGTTTTGCAGTGCTTGAGGAGGCAGACTTGTCCGAGTATTTTTCGCGTTGCAGGGGCCCCATATGTAGGCCCCGAGCTCGCAGTGGATATGGACTTCTATGACTAGATAGCTCACTATTTTTCTGAATTACCTAGTACACTACACAATCTGTGCGTGTGTGGAGAATACATTGTACCTACCCTCTTTGCTTGTATATATGTACGCTTCTAAGATGTTTTGTCTTTCCTACTTCCTTTCTTTTAACTTGATGTTGGAATGCTAGCTTTTTTGAAAGCACGCTTTTGTAATGGGAGCAACTAGATATGTATGCATGTATGTCACTGGTTGCCCTCATTAGTCATGTACCTATCAGATTAGCACGTGCTTTTATCACATTAGTTTTTTAGGGTAGGCTATGAATTATCCGTTTAGTCCCCTATCGTATTCGCTAGGATGGAAATATGATTTATATTTTTTTCATCCGATTAATAGTTTCTCTTCTATTCGTATTCGCATAAAATATATGGATACGAATATGGTATGGACTTTTGCTATCTGAAATGTTATTTTATCTGCACTATTCGTATTCGTATTCGATAAAATAATATTCATATTTTATTATAGTATGACTAATTAGTTGGATGAATTTTTAGTTTAACGTGAATTCATGTTTTTAGGTGAAACAGATAAACTACAATGATTAAGTGTGCCATGTACGAGGATGAAGTATCATAAATATCTTGTCATTGCGTAAGTTATGAGGATATTTGAATCTGACTGAATTGAGTAGGTATTCGATTCGTATTAGTATTCAATACAATATTCGATTCGTATTCGACAATATTCGAATTCATATTCGTACTTGTTTAGAAAATATGAATACAATTCATATTCATATTCGACAATATTCTAATTCGATCGTATTCATATTCATTTAGAAAATATGAATACGAATATGAAAAAACCACTGTTCAATTCGTATTTGATTTGTTGACACCCTAGTTAGGCCTACGTATCTCATTTAGCTGATTGTAAAAAGTTCTTGTCCATTTAGGAAATAGTTAATCTTTAGAGGACCAAGAACCAAACCTTGAAGCCTTGTCAGTTACTAAAGGCTATGATAATTAATCTACTCGATGTTGAATAATCCTTGATGTTGGTTATTGTTTCAGTTTCTTGTAGTAGTAAGTAGCCGTGATTTCTTGTTGTCGTTTCTTGTTTGCATGGTTGAGTAGTGCGCATTGAACGCTAGCAATCATGCAGTGTAGTATTCAGTTGCTCTTTCACGTGAGTAACTGATACCATGATACAGCATTGAAAGAGTAAGCCTTCAATTACTCTTTCACGTGAGAATAAAAGGAGAAAAAAAGGAGAAAAGTTGTGAAGTTCAGTAGCACAAAAATGATCTTCTGTTCCCTAGCAAAGGCGAGCGTGTGTGTGTGTTTGTGTCAAGACATTTTTCATGTGCGTAGACACCGGTGAGGCTGACAATTGGTATTAGAGACGAGTAGCTTTGATCCTTTACGATGGCGCGCGATGGTTCACACTCTTCTACCAGGTCACCTCCCCAAGATGGGGTGTAAGGCAACGACAACACTTCTCGCACGGACAATCTCGGTGGTAATGGCGGTCGCGAGATTGGACCCAGTAGCAATGGCAGCCAAGAGATTGTGGTGCAGCGGGTGGTAAAGGAGACGGGGGGATCGATGGTCTACCCCATGCTGATGCGGACGAACTGCACCAACTGGGCCCTCATGATGAGGGTGAACCTGCAGGTACAAGGCCTGTGGGAAGCGATCGTACCTGGCAATGCCGACTACCGTGACGACAGACTGGTGTTGTCCGCCATTGTAAGTTCAAGCTCTATTAATCTAGTTTTGGTGATTAATGTCAAATCTATATGTGAGACTAATATGTTTGTTGACTATGATATTATTTAGTCTTATTTGGATGAAAATATGAAAATCATGGAGATATGCACTCGACATCATATTCTTATATCTTGTGGCATTCCTCGGATCCAAAATATAGATTGAACTCCACTAAAAGTTTAACTTGAATATGTGCATATGTTTTTATTACACATTCATGTATGCATACATTTAGGGGGAGTTCACTCTATATTTTGAGGTTTTATTAGTATTGATCCTTGTTCTTTATCCACTTATATTGGGGATCTCTACTTTGAAATATATCATTTGAGTATATAAAACTTGTGTAGTTCATATATACTCATATTACTTTATATCCAATTATCATATTACTTTATATCCAATTATTTGCAATTGTGTTATGGGACTAATGTGTGTGCTAAGATGATTTAAAGGCTTAGTCTCGGATTTTGGATGACAACATGAAAATGGCAAAGCAAAGACAATAGAGGGATCATGGCTAGTAGCTTGAGGATTTATTGTATGCCATCTTGATCAACTAAGAGTCATGCATTGCATTTAGAATAGCTTTTGGAAGAATTTCAGTTGAAATCGGTATGACCGTATTTGGTGAGCGGTACTACCACTGTGCGATAGTACTGGGTTTTGACGGTACGTTTATTCCAAAGAGCATGTTTTTGGGAGTTTTCATCTCCCTTGAAAATCGGTAGTACCGCACATAAGAAACGGTACTACTGGAGAGCGATAGTACCGAAGTCTAGTTGGCGGTATATTTTTTCAAAGAGGTTGTTTTTCCTAAGCCTCTAGAAATCGGTAGTACCAATTGAGCCGAGCGGTACTACCGTCGTGTGGTAGTATCGCACCTGACAGTAAGGGCTAGTTCAGAAGCATTTAATGCAGGTGTATTTTGGTAATTAATGACAATCACATTGTGGAACTAATATTTTTCATGAATAGGATGATAGGTTATGTTCCATGATGATGGAGACTTTGTATGACATCATGAGTTGATCGTCATCAAGTCAAGGTTCAAAAAAGGGTTTCATCATATGTTGATGTATATCAAGATCTCAAGGCGGAGATGATCATGAGTTGATCATCAAGTTAAGAGATTGATCATCAAGTTAAGAGAAGACACATCATGTGCTGATAGAGGGCACGCGAATGATGTATCATAGGTTGATGCATATCAAGACAATGATCTGGACTTGAAGTGAAGATGTGTGTCATCAAACTTCAAGAGGATGCTCAAGGCAAAGGTATAACTAGCTAGGGCTAAGAATGTGTTCCTAGTCTTTTACCAGTCTTGGTGTTTGGTTGGAAGACCGGGTTGCTAGTATAGGATTATCGTACTATTAAGAGGGGTCTTGTCTAGTAGCTTAAGTCTCATCATGTGTTGATAGCTCAATCCCGCTTGCTCTAGCTCTCTGTGGCATGATGCTATTATTTGCGAATGTGTTTTGCAAATAGTTGAGGCTCAAGCATCTAATCCTTGTACCATTTGACTATACTTTGCAAATGTGTTTCGCAAATGGTTGAAGTCTATGTACCTACTCCTTATGGCATGATTTAAGTTTACAAATGGGTTTTGCAAATTGTTGGGATTCACGCATTTTTCCTTGGCATGGTCTAAGATTGCTTGTTGTTATTTTCTTGGACTTAGACTATGGTTGTGACTCTCTGGAGTTCTTGTGCTTCCTGCATTGATCTAATTTGGTTGAGACCATGCAAACAAGTTGGTTGTGTAGCCCTTTGAATAATCTTTCCATAGAGTCCAAGATAACTCAATTCCAACATCGGAGTCAAAAGTTATGATATTTTTTTCGAGTGTCGTCTGTGCTGAAATTTTCTTGCGGTAGTACCACATGAAAAGAGTGGTACTACCGCTGAGCGGTGGTACTAGCCTCTGTGAGTACAGTAGTAACACACCAAACTTTAAACGGCTATTTTTGAAGTATTTAATGCATCATTTCCGATCGTTGAACAGTGAGTGTGGTAGTACCGGGTTTGTACTGTGGTACTACCGCAAATACTGAATTTTGGGGATTTCTGCTCCCAATAGCTAGTTGTTGTGATGGGGGCTATAAATACTCCCTTGGTTGGTTGAGAGACAATCTCTTGGTACTCCACTTCATTCTCTTGAGATAGTGTAAGCTTCTCCTCTCAGTTGTGCATGTGTTGCACCTTATGAGCAAGGAGAGAGGTCTCTAGTTGCATCTAGAGGTGGATTTTGTATCCACTTGAGCTTGTGCATTCATTGCACGTGGTGAGAGTCAAGCAAGGGGCTTGGCTTGACACACAAGGTGCACGTGGTGAGAGTCAAGTAAGGGTCTTGGTGTTTACCGACACTTAGACAACGTGGAGGTGTCGTGATTTGGTGATCTTCTCAAGAAGCTTGTGAGAAGGCCCAACATGTTGTGAGTGGTTTGGTACTCGCCATCTCCGGAGTGGAGGAAAAGAAACCCCGAGTGGATTGAGGTGTTGGCTCAAGTTGTGAGCCAGTCCAATTTGTTTGGGCTTACCTCAATGTGGATTAGGGGAGGCCGACAAGTCTCCGAACACCACGATAAAATATCCTTGTGTTATTGTGGTTTGTTTTCTTTTGTGTGTTATTGTGGTTTGTTCTCTTGTGTTTTACTTTGTGCAATTTACATTTCTATAATTAAATTGCTTACATGTCTTTGTATGTTTTCTATCATTGTCAATAGTCTTAGTATTGGTGCACTTAGTGAGACTAGTTGATTTAGGCCTTAATTGTGCAAAACCGATTTGATTTACTCTTCCGCAGTGTAAACTCAGTTTTAGCCAAAGAAAATTTAAAAACCACTTATTCACCCCCTCTAGTTGGTCACCTCGATCTTACAGGCATCCTCCGTGCTGTGTTGCTGGACATGCTGTCCACATTGGCAGTGAAGGACACAGCCAAACAAGTGTGGGACGCCGTGAAGACAATACAGATGAGCGTCGAGCGCGTCCGCGAGGCGAATGCACAGAAGCTTAGCATGGAATTCAAGGATATCGAATTAAGGATGGTGAGTCGGTGGATGACTTCTCCATGAGGATTACGGGACTCGTCAACAATCTCTGGATCATAAGCGACACGTTGGAAGATAAAAAGGTAGTAAGAAATTCCTTCGTGTTGTGCCACACAAGTATACACAGGTGGCCATCTCAATCGAGACACTTCTTGACTTGAGCACGTTGTCAATTGAAGCGCTTACCGGATGGCTTCGATCAGTGGAGCAGCACTATGTGCTCAATGACTCAGGTGGCTCTGGTGGGTGTCTGCTCCTTACTGAAGAGGAGTGGCTCGCACGCACCAAGAAGAGGGAGCAAGGCGGTAGCTCCTCTGGCGGTGACAAGGGCAGTGGTAGCGATGGTGACAACCATTACCATGGCAAGTCACATGTCCATGGGTGTGACAAAGGCGAGCACGACGACAAGGACGGTGGCTCGTCCAGTGTGCGTCGTAACATGTCACAAATTTAGTGCTACAACTGTGATAAGTACGGGCATTACTCAAGCCAAAGTGTACCAAGCAGGCCCATCTGATGTAAGCCAACGATGATGAGCATGCGCTTCTCATGGCATAGGTTTGCGTGCTTACTGAGGCATCTATGGGTGTAGGTACTGACGTGGTGCTTAACGCGGTGCATGCGCAAGTGTATCTAGGGCGCGAGGAGGACGTCCACAACGATGCTTGGTACCTGAACACTGGCGCCAACAATCACATGTCCGGATGCCAGGCAAGCTTCGCAGAGATGGATGAGGGCATCACCGGCTTCGTCATGTTCGGCGATGGCTTGATGGTGGATATACGCGGGTGTGGCACCGTCCTGTTCGCCTACCAGAACGGGGAGCACCTTGCGCTGACGGGGGTGTACTACATCGCATGACTGCGTAGCAATATAGTGAGCCTCGAGCAGCTCGATGAGAACGGCTACCAGATGCTCATCCAAGACGGCATGCTCATGATCCACGACCAACAGCGTCGCATACTTGCTTGGGTAAACCGTACTCACAATCGGCCCTATGTGCTTGTCGAACCCATGAGCGAAGGATCCCAGATTCTCTGTGTCACAAACACTAATCCAGGAACAGCTAGTGTGCACAGTCAAACAAAAGGTGATAGCACAATCATAATATGCGATACATTCATAATAATTTAAGTTTGTCACAAAAGGGGTATAAATCCAATAAACAAAGTATAGTGGAAGCATAAGTAAAAAGGTAGACCACACGATTCTCCATAGGCAATCGTCTGGGGGCGCAGCCTAGTCGTCCAGGTTCTCCTTCTCCTCCTAGTACTCTTCTCCTGATCAATAATTTATTAAGCAAGGTGATTACGAATGAATGTACTCCGCAAGTTACCCCCAATAACATATTATAATACATGAGGGTAGAACAAAGGATGACTTATAGGGTTGATTTTGCATAAAGCCATGTTTTCTTTTTTTTTTCAATATTTGTACTAAATTCCAAAGCAGTGATTCTATGACTAAAATTCAATTTTCTAAATTATCAAGTTTTATAGTAGGATAACCTCCATACAATTGTGGTAAAGGATACCCTCCTATCCCATGGCTAACCGCCGAGTTTTCCACAAGGATTACCCATCCTAAAATATTTGCTAAATTTATTTTTAAAACAAAACCAAAGTCTAACTTTGAGTGGCTTTGCTCAGCATGTCCATGACCGTGGACACAACTATTCGAATAGTTTTACACTCTGTAGAGGTTGTACAGCTTTACCTACAAGAGATAGTTTGCTTAAACTGTCGGCCAAGACACGCTTCCTAAGGCGTGCGACTAAGCAATTACCACGAGGCCTTTACAATATCCCATCTCATCATATTCATGCCCGCTAAGGTTTCGCTTCCATTGGGCTAACAACCTGCCGGAAGCCCCCTCTTGCGCCAGGTGGGAATACTGTCTAACTGACACCCACATAACCAGATGGCACAACCACGATGAAATATTACAAATTATTTAGCCCAACCTGTCCCATTCTAGACTTGTTGTAGTACGATGGAGCTTTGCAAGATGCAACTCGAAGACCGGTCCTTAACAGACTCGGGTGACTTTTCATAAAACCTTGGGCCTCAACCTTTCTCGAATTGAGCCCGTGCATAAACCTGCACCTACCCAAACATCCATTTTGCCCAAGTCTAAACCAATTTTTTTATTTTAGTTTTTAAAGCATTTGCAAACTTCCATGACAAACCAATGTCATGGATACAATTTTAGACAATAATTGATCTTTTGGCTGTAAATTCCCCAAATCAAATGTTTTCGGTCTACGCATTGCTAAGCACAATTTTCTAACATGTTCTAGTCATACTAGTGTACCAACCAGATTTTAACTATGGTATCAAGGAATGGCTAATTCAATAGCAAACTTGGCTATACAATGGTGTTGGGAATAACTTTGACTTAAAACAGAAATTTAAATAACTGAGTATAAATAAGCATGCAATAATGGTTTAAAAATAGGATTTAAATAATTTACAGTACTAGGATTCAATTATGATTAAAGGATGTAACTTGCCTTGCTCAAATGCTTGAGGATCAAATTATTCAAATGACTCGGGTTCCTCGGAGTGGTCGAAACCTACACACGAAAACAAGCCAAATTCAACTAAAATTAAAATAATTTCAAATGAACTCCAAATTGAATAATTTTACTGTATATAGCTATATCTTGATTTTAGATGAATTTTGAAATTTGAATCGTCGAAATCAGAATTCGTACGAAGGAGAACGAACGTTTGGAAGTTTAAAAATCACATCAAATGACGAATTGGGAAATTTCATATTTTTTTGAATTGTTTTAGAAAATCAATTATTGCGTCATGCTGATGTTAGCGACGAGATTTATGATTTTTGGGCTGAATTATTTTCTTAAAGGAAATGTTTGTGCCTCTGACATGTGGGCCCACGGCCATGGACTGGGTCCATGATTTTGCGCCAGTCCACGATGGACCGGGTGCGTAGCACAGTGACCATGCTATGCGTGCGCTGACGCGGGCGGCCACACGTGCGCTGACGTAGGCGAGCGACCAAGGTGGCGTTGACCTGGCGCCATGCGGCGCTGACCTGGGCGTTCCACGCCAGCAGAGGAATGGTGGCACGCACGGACCGAGGGTCGCCAGCAAATGACGGCAATTCGACCGCTGGTGATGGTACCAGAAGGAAGGGGGAGAACATGCTAAACCTAGTGCTCCTGTCGGTTGCTCGGGGACGCGATGGAGTGGCCGGCGGCGAGGATGAGACGTGACCGCGAAGTGCTGGTAAAGGCGGTGGCGGCTTCGTGGCTGGTGTCTAGCAAAAATAGAGGAGGCATGGGGTAGAACAAGGCTAGGCGAAGCTAGGGGTGACAGTAGTGGTGACGGAGGAGCTTCGTCGGTAGTGCAATCGCCGGAGAAAGGTGGTTCGACCGAGAGGCTTCATCAGCGAAAAGCGACAAGCACAGAGGGGGTGGGGAGAGGAGAATGAGAGGGAAGAGAGAGGAGGGCAAGGGGCGCAAGGTGATGCGGCTAGGGTGGAGGAGGCTTCACCAGAGCGGGGGTTCAGCGTCGAGGCAGCGTAGCCAGTGCCAAAGAAGAAAGAGGGCGATGCTCGAGTGAGGAGCTCGTCGGTGCTCCGCGCCATGGCGAGGCGAGTGCGAGTGAGCAAAAGGTAGAGGAGGTCATGGTGAACTCGTTGCTCACCTAAATGTCGACGAAGCATGTTGTGGTGATCGACAACGAAGGAGCTCCGTTGGACTTCTGGCGAAGGCGAAGGGGGCTTTGGGTAGAACGTTGTGACGTGGTGCCGGAGGTGTCGATGGGGGCGGCAGGGGTCCTTCGGTGGCGGCGAACTTGCTGGGGGAAAAAAGCTCGCGGCCGAGGATCTTCAAAAGCAAAACACGGCGAAGATAGAGGGGGACGGAAAGAGAGAGTGCAGGAAATGGGGAGAGGAGGAGGAGGAGAGTGCGGTGACACGACGCACGGGTGGCGGCTGGTAGTGGAGGAGAGGAGGCATGGTGGTGGCATGCACGGCGTCAGAGAAGGAGTGGGGCACTCAGGTGAAAGGAAATGGGGGGAGGAATGAGAGAGGTGGGCCGGTTTTAAATAGGAGAGAGGGAGGCTGACGGGTGGACCTGTGTGGCACTGAGAGAGGGTGTGAGAGATGGGCTGGTTGGGGGTGAAGTGTGCCTAGGAAAATAGGCTGGGTGCGGGAAAAGAAGGTTGGGCCGTAGAGATTCGGCCTGAATAGGTTTTTTTGGATTTTAATTGATTTAGTGATTTCAAAAATGAGTTAATTCAAATTGGCTTTTAGAAAATAGCAAATAAAGTTCAAAAATTATGGAAAGAATCACATAAATTACTTGAGTTATTTTGGACTTAAATAAAATATTTCCAACCTAACATTGGTATTTAGATTTGCACATAAATTATTTTGCCTTTAAAATAAATAGGAAAATATTTTTAAAATCCAAAAAATCAAGGAAAATATTATTAATATTATTATTTTAACAAAAATTAAAAATTTGGGATGTTACAGTGCTTACCCTCAGCATTGCACAATTGTTCTACCTGTCCGCGCGGAGCGGCGACGACGTGTGGTGGCGCATGGCGACGCGCATCGGGCGCGGAAGCCGGCAGGGTGCAGCGATGCGCGGTGATGCGGCGGAGTGCGGTACGCACGGCACGACTGGCAGCCACGGTGCACGGGCGCATGCAGACATGAGGCGCGGCGGCTGTGGGAACGCGTGGCACGACGTCAAGCTGACGGCCAGCGGCACAACGGGCGGCACAGGCGTGGCGCGGAGGGCGCAACGAGCGGCACAACGACCGGCACTGGAGGCCTCGCGGTGGCGCGGTCGGCGCAGGCAGTCTGTAGGTTTGCGCATGGGCGGCGCAGCGAGCGCTGGCGTCAGGCTAACAGGGCCGCACACGAGAGCGCACACATGGCGTGTAGCTTAGTGGCTAGTGACACGACGCGGTCGGCGCACGGTGCTGCCATGGTCGGGATGTGACACTAGGCGGCGCGCAGTGAAGCATATACTCCAGTACATTGCTAGTATGCGGAGCTATGGCTGTCGTTACGCGAAGAAGTTGGAGGAGCCACAGTTTGTCGGCTACAACGATAGCGACATGGCCGGCGACGTCGACGACCGCAAGAGCACGACATGTGTCCTCTTCTTCCTCGGTCGTAGCCCTATAAGCTGGCGATGTCAGAAGCAGAAGGTTGTGACACTGTCTGTTAGAACCCGGGATTAATATCCCAGATCCTCTGTGCATATCTGAACTAGTCCCATGATCAGTAGCTAGTTCACACAGTAAACAATTATGGTAACAAAATCATATCACAACTTTATTAATAAACAATAGAGTTGATTTCAACGGAGGCTTACAGGCCCACAATAAAATAAACACAGCGGAAGACGAAGATGTAGTAGGGTCCAGTTAATCTGCCACAGGCAATCGACTGGGGAAGCAGCCTAGTCGTCGAGGTCCACATCGGTAGCAAAGTCCTTCTCCTCTGAAATGTTGTTTGCATAAAGCAAGTATGAGCACAACTTCCGTGCTCGCAAGTTACACCCGTAAGTAACAGAATGACATGCATATATGGATGTAACAAGGATGGCTTATGTGTTAATTTGCATAAAGCAGCATTTTCTTTAAATACTTGTACTAAGTTCCAAAGCAATTATTCTATACTACAAATCATTTTGTAAATTCTCAGTTTTATAGTCAGATAACATTCACACAAAAATGGTGAAGGATACCTTCCTATCACATGGCTTCCTGCCCAAATTCCCATCTGGATAAACCAGTTTTGAAGAAGTTTATTTTCAAACAAAACCAAAGTCTAACTTTGAGTAGTTCTGTGTCACATCCCCAAATTAACAAAGAGGATTATTATGCATTTCATTATCATGCATCATGATTTGAAACTTTTTATTGGCATATTGTACTTGGAAAATCTTTAAACACATTTGGAACATACCCTTTTAAATTGAACTCCAAACTTAAAACTGAAATTAATGCTACTGAAAAACCTCTGGAAATAATTTATTCAAATACTATATTAATTATCATGAATTAATATAATTTTTCCCAAATTTTTGGGACTGGTTTGAACCCTAAGAAAATTCAAACACTATTAAAAGACCTAGTTTAAGTTTGAATTTATATATCACAAATTATATCATGAACAGTAGGGTTCAATAATTTTTATGGACACTAGGTTATCCCAGGAACCCCCACAAATTATTTCATGATTTTAGGAAATTTATTTCTATTTTTAAACCTCTGGTCAAAGTAGGAAAAACAATTTAAATCTCAGTCAAAACTTTAGACACAAACCTTAGTCGGCACTGTTCATCGGATTCGAACCAGACTCGGTGAACTGACTCGGTCGAGCCAACTAATCGCACCACGACACGCAGACCTTAGGATCGGAAATCAACGGCCCAGATCGCCTACCCCTTCGACCGTTCCGATTGCACTCCATGATCCAAGCCGTCCGCCGGGGATCCAACGGTCTACGTGGACTCTCTTAAACACAACTCGGCGCGCGTTGAGTCGCCGGCGTTGTGGGTCCGCCTGCCGTGGCCTTCTCCTACCCCGTTGCGGCGCAGAGAGCTAGCGCCACGCGCTCGCGCTGCTCCACGACACCGGCAAGAACGGCGATGCTCACGCCGTGAATCCACCGCCCCAATTGACCATCCCTGGAGTTCGGCAAGTGACGCCGCCTCTGTTCCGTCCCTCGGTTCAGCTTAAGTAACCCCCGAACGCCTCCTTCTTCCCCATCTTTCCTCTCGGGTCTGAGGAAAGAGAGGCTTGTTCTTGCTCTCTTCACAGGTGAGTTTCCTCTGCGTGGTTTCCCTCACCTCCCTGATCCATGTCAGTTCCATTTTTGCTCATCTTGGACCTTGGTTCCTCTTGTAGCTCCCGGACCACAGTGGTGCCATTGGAAGCTCCAGAGCACGCTCCGAAAGCCACCTCGGTGTCATCTTCATCTCCAGTGAGATCCTCTTCTCTTCTTGCGCGTCACATTGTGTCTTAGGACATAATCTAGATTTCCCCTCAACCTATTTGTCGGTTAATGCACAGGAGCTCTGTGATTTCTGGTTTTCCACTCCGCGGCCGTGAGAGCTCATCTTCTTTCCCGACGATGGCACGGTGAGTTTCCCGTCGACTTAACCCTCTGGGATCATCTCCTGGGTGTCCTGATTCTGCTCCCACCTCTCATTGTTCTTCTTTGTCCTCAAAACATCCCCGCCGCGGTGACCTTCTCCACACCGCCGCTGGTTTCTGCCGCCAGAGCTGAAGACGAAGACTCTTGGTCCCTGTGCCTCTCCATCAGTGTCACTTGAACCCCAGGAGCTTAACTCTAGCACCGGTTGTCGCGGGGTAGCTCCTACTTCGAGATCCCTCTGCACCGAACACCCCTCCTCCGCTCGACTCCATCGCCGGCGCGCCACCGTGCCTCTTCACCGGCAAAATCATCACCTGAAGGTAGCTGTCGCTATTGTCTTTCCATCTTCACTTAGATCTTGCACTCCTTAGGCTCCTCGCGCCGGTAGTCTCGGCGCAGCCGCCGCCGCCGCCCTCTCGTTGTCGGGCCGTCCGACAAAGCTCTGGTTTAGTCACACTAATGTTTGCATTAGAAGGTTAAGATCTCTATGACATGTGGGCCCGTATGACCTGTTAAGTGGTTGTGTAAGTTTAGAGTTTACGCTTTCTGTTAAGAAACACGTAATAATTCAACTGTAAAATTAATAATACGTTTGCATGGTTGGGAAGACGTATTTCTGGAAATACGCCTTCGGCATGTGTTCGGCTGGGCGGGGTCAAAGTTGACCGAGTCAACACTGGTCTTCGGGTCCCGCCTGTCAGTGACCGTAGCTAGCGTATGCCTCGGTAAGAAAAGTAGTAAATACTTTAGTAAATTCGAAATCAGTTTATTTGCACACTGTAAAATAGGAATAACTTTGAAAATGCATAACTAAATCATTTTAAATCCAAATCGCATGAAACCACTTCTGAAAATTTTCACTTTTAGTAAACTTTATATTAAAATTAGTTTCAAACCTGTCTCTATAGCAGAGAGCTTTATTTGGAGATTAATCCATTAAAACCATTATTTTTACAATAGGAAAAGGACTGATAACTTCAAAAATGCATAAGTAAGTGTTGGAAACTCCAAAAACAGTGAGACCACTTTTGATAATTTTCATTTTCAGTGAAATTAATTCTAAAAATGGTCTCCATATTACTTCTGTCACAAAAACTATTTCGGGAGAATATAACCTTTAACTCCATTATTTTTATACTATGAAAGACTGATAACTTTGAAAATCAATAACTAAATCATAAAAGCTCCAAAAAGGACAAACTCAACTGTTTTTAACTTATAATAATATTGCCTATTTATCTATGTAACCCTTGTGTTCACCACTGCTCTACAAAATTTCACTTCATAATTAAATTGCTTAAGTAAAGGCATATTGAAACCTGAAATTCAAACCACCATAACTTTCACATACTAAGTCAAAATGAAATAATTCTTTCACCACAAATCATTTAAATTCATGACTTAGCTACTGTAGAAAAATCATGCATTTTTGAGCATCTTGATTTTTGGAGTATTTCTCGATGTTTATTCGGTATTATATTTATTTAGATTCCGAGCTCATTGATATCGACTCCTACGCAACCGAGAGTGAGCAATTGCTTTACCAGCAAGGCAAGCATCCTTTGAACTTTCTTTCTGCATCATATTTGATCCCAATTTTGTTAGGGTAGATGCAATGATAATTGCTTGCATGGTAGTTCTATAATGTCGCTATTTTTGTGATGAGTAGTTAGACACCTCCTATTATCTTGTCATTGTGGCTATCCATGAATTACCCCAGTACTGAAATAATTACGATAGGATGTTTGAAATACTGTTGTTCGAGTTGCTTAGCCATGCAAGTCTAGAACCGGTAGCTCGATTGTCGGGAATAGCCCGCCAATTATGGGACAAACACAACTCTCATTATATACTTTTGTTTCAGATATTCGTATCTGTTTTATAAGTGAAATTTTGTCATTTTAAATGAGCTTTTGGTCTGGACAAGTGTTGGTTAGTGATGGTGCCTTCGTGCACGAGATTTGGGTATGTGGTTTGGCTTGTCTGGACAATTAAGGACCGAACTTTGGGTTGTTGCGATTCAAGCAAAACTCGTGCTATCACGCGCGGTATATGGGTGCCGTATGGTTAAGTAGGGGGAAGGTTTTATTGTGTTGAGTCCCACGGTGGTGAAATTGTAAGGGCATGGGACCGTGAAATCCCGTGTTCCTTTTGGGCCGATAGGATGGGGGCGTTAACGTCTTGTGTTTCCTAGGATATATAGGATGGAGGCGTTAACGTCTTGTGTTTCCTAGGAGCCATGGGTTGAGGGACTTAGCCCAATGGGATCTTCTTGCTAAAAACGACCGTATCTTGATTTACCCTACCGCATACCATAGGAAGTATGCTATATTCAGAGGCATCTGGAGGCTTACGGGCTAATCAAGTCGTGTGGGTAAAGTAGTACACCCCTGCAGGGTATAAATCTATTCGAATAGCCGTGTCCACGGTTATGGACGACCGCTTGAAACCTGTGGCTGCTTAATGTTAGACTTGAAATTAAAATTGTGGCTATAACTTGGTATTGACATGAATGGGATGTTCATGCTTGTTGTTGTATCAAAGTAGACCGCCACTTTGTTGTTGGTATGATTCATTTGTTATTGAATTCATTACTTATTCACATGCTTTACTTCTACTTCAAATCTGATTTTGAAATGGCACGTGAAAAACTAATATGTGTAGGTTGTTCAGTATTGCGTCGTTTTCGCAAAAATTAAGCCAATATGAGCCCTTCCTTTGAATGACCTTATGCATAACTATTTTTATTTGTGTAAGACTTGCGAGTACTCTTTGTACTCAGCCAGATGTTTGCTGGCTTTTACAGGTGAGGACGATACTGAAATCGACGAGCTTGTCGGTGTCGATTTAGGCGACACCGATGAGTAGTTGCTGTCATCTAACTCCCAGTTGGTTGCCGATGGGTTATGGGGCATACCATTGCTGGTCTTTTGGTCTATTTATGTGTTTCCGCTGCTACTTAATACTCTCTTTTAAATTTGGCCGGTCGGCCACTTGTATTAGTTGTAAACTTGGAATTATGCTGTATGTCTTTTGAACTATTTATGTATGAATGTTGTATGGATGTGATCAACGTTGGATGAGAGTATGGTTATATTGGTCGCTGATCTTGGGAGCCAATATAAGTCATACTCACTGTTCATGAATTCCTATTTAACTCACTGAGTGTAGCGCTTGACTTGTCGGAGAACCGACAATCATGTAGTGCTCGCAGAGGAGCAGCGCGCATGATCGTCGGAGCTCTAATCTGAGTTAAGCCTTTCATTTAGATGGAGTTAAGTTGGAATTCATCCACTTGAGATCTAGAGTTGTGTCCCTAAGACCTGGATTAGTCTCGGTCTTACGGAGATAACTCCGGGGTCCCCACATTCTGCTAGCATGTCCGTAACCGTGGACACGGCTATTCGAATAGTTTTACACTCTGCAGAGGTTGTACAGCTTTACCCACAAGAGATAACCAACTTTTAATGTCCGTCTGACACACTTCCGAAGGTGTGCGACTAAGTGATTATCATGAGGCCTTTACAATGCGCCATTCCACCGCGGTTACCCCTCGCTAAGGTTTCGCCACCCCCTTTGGAATAAAGACCTCCGGGTTCGGGCCCCCTCTTGCGCTAGGTGGGTCTAACATAAGTCGTAACATGACTACCCATTGCATCTATAGGGAACGACCACGGTGAAACATTGCAAATTAGTTGGCCAGGTCCCGCCCACACAGGACATGTGGTGGTGCGATAAGGCATAGCATCATGCGCTCGAAGACCGGTCCTTAACTGACTTGGGCAACCTTCCAACAAAACCCATGGGCCTCAACCATACCCGATTGAGCCCGTGCAGGAACATGCACCCACCAAACATCCATTATGCCCAAGTCCAAACCCATTTTCATTTTATTTTCCAGGTAAAAGTATTTATAAACCTTCTATGGTAAAACAATACCATAGAACCAGTCTGAATCAAATTTGAAAGATTTGGCTAACCTTTCCCAAATACAAGATTTGATCTAAGCATTGGCTAAGCATAAGGCTAATTTTAATGTCATTTTACCTACTGGTGACAAGGTATTCACGTACAATATTCAAATTGGCCATACAAGGAGAATTTGATTAACTAGGCAATTAAGACAGGGAATTAAAATAATTGCATAAACATAGGCATGCAGTGATAATTTAAAATGAAATATAAATAATTTTAAATAATGGGATCAATATGATTAAGGTTATAACTTGCCTCGCTTGAGGTGACGTTGTTTTTCTTAACAGATCACCTTCACAGAACGTCTGGTGTTGAGGTGACGTTGTTTTTCTTAACAGGTCACCTAGTACTCACAAGTACTATCTTCAGGTAGTCCAAGTGTACGATCACGATGATCATACAGTCAAAATCAATCCTCTTATGTTGTTCTTCAATCGGCGTCGAAATCTGATTCTCCGAAGTCGTCGAAATCTAATCGTGAAAATACGATAAATTCAACTCAAATTCAAATAAATACCAAAAAGACAGATAAAATTAACTCCAAATAGAAATATTTTGGATTAGTTAGCTAGATAATAATTTTATAAAGATTTTGCAACTTGAACCACCCAAATCGGAGTTTGGATGCAAAAGATATGAGCTTCGGAAGATTGGAAATACATGGAATGATAAATTAGGGTTTAAAGGAATTGCTGATCAAATGAACCCAAAATTAAATATTTTTGGTTTGGTTGGCTAGATCTTGAATCTATATGAATTTAGGAATTTGAATGGACGAAATCGGAGTTCGTATGAGGGAGAACGAACCCCGGGAAGTTTTTAGATATCAGAAACCCTAATTTTCAGATTTTATTGATTTTTCTTGAATTATTTTCCTAAGGGAAATTCTAGTTATTGCGCAAGCTGACGTCAGCGGCTGATTTTCGGAATTTAAAAGTATTTCCGACAGGTGGGACCCACCTGTCATTGACTCGGCTCACGGTGGACTGGTTCCACCGAGCCTAGGGAGATTTGGTGTTGTGGATCGCCACGCGCGCGACCGACGCGTGACACGAGCGGGAAGGCGACGTGGTGCTTAGGTGGCACCGAGGTGGCACTGCCACGCTGGCACGAGGCCGACGGCGGCTCGGCAACGAGCTCGCCGGCGATTGGAGGCACGGCAGCGGCCGGCGAGGGTACCAAACGAGAGAGTGGAGTGTGGGGGTCACGATGCTCACCGTGGCGGCGCTTGGGAACGAAGAAATCGCCGGCGGCGTGATCGGGCTCCACGGCGGCGACGGGCTCCGGTGGCGCTCGGGCGAAGCGGAGGCGAGCACCGGGTTCGCGCGGAGGCGTGGATGCTAACGGTGGTGACGGTGATGATGCGGCGGCGACGGAGGTGGCGCTAGAGGCGGCGGCGTGCTTGCGGCCGACGGCGAGAAGATCTTGAATTCCGTCGAACTCACGGGGAGGGAGAGAAGGTGGATGGTGGGGTTGGAATGAGGAGGAACGGGGCTACCCGGTGCTCCCTTTATAGGGGCCGGAGGAGGCCGGGGGCGAGAGATCACGCGCGGAGGTTGCGGCGGCGATTTTTAGATTCCGGCGATTACGCGCGAAACGGAGGGGGAAAGTGGCCGGAGATGGGGCGGCGGGACAAGGGGGGTTTAATGCGCGGGTCCGTGGGAGGAAAGGGGCGGAGATCGCGGCGTTTGATGGAGCTCAACGCGGCGGCAATGGCGGGGGCGTGCGGGCTGCGAGGAAGAAGAGAGGTGGGGAGAAGAAGGGGACGCGACCGTTGGATTCGCATCGGACGGCGCGGGGAGTGGGGATGGCGTGGGGCACTGGTAGCCGTCGGATCTTAATCCGACGGTCGAAGGGAGAAGCGGGCCGGGATGGAGTGGGCCGACTGTGCGCGTGGAAGGAGGTGGGCTGGGGAGATTTAGGCCCAAAAGGGATTTAGAAATTTTAAATTGTTTTCTTAATTGATTTAATTCCAGAAAATAAGAAAGGGCTTTAGAAAATAGCAAATTAAATCCAAAAATTTAGGGAAAATTCACAGAAATTTCCTGAGGCATTTTGAATTTAATTTAAATATTTTCAACTTAAAGTTGGCTATAGTTTTTACAAATAAATTTATTTTGGCTTTAAAATAATTAGGAAAAAGCTTTTAAAAACTCAGAAAATCAAAGGAATTAATTAAAATTTTATTTTTCAGAGCAAACCAACTTAAACTACAAGAACTTCAAATAAATTTTAAATTTTTAGCTTTTACAACTTCAGAAATTCAAATAAAGCAATCAAACTCTAGCAAATTCTCAAAAAACCAGTAAAATAATAATTTTATTTATTTTTATTTTGGTAACAACACTTTGGGATGTTACACTGTCCTCTTGCGAGGCCGAGTACATCGCAGCGACAACGGCTACCTGCCAAGGTATCTGGCGTGCTCGTTTACTATATGACTTGAAGAATGAATCGTAGGCAGCGTCATGCTCAAAGTCGATGACCGGAGCAAGCATATAGACACCCGATATCATTTTATTCGGGAGTGTGTTGAAGAAGGCAAAGTTGAGGTGGAATACATCAAGACCGAAGATATTCTGACAAAAAGCACTGGGCCAAGTCAATTTCCAGGAGCTGAGTACAAGGATCGGCATCGTTGAGATCAAGAAAGCATATCAAGGATTAGAGGGTATTTGTTGAATAATCCTTGATGCTGGTTATTGTTTCAGTTTCAAATACGAGAAAAACTGTGAAGTTCAGCAGCACAAAAATTGTCTTCTGTTCTCCGGGAAAGGCGAGCGTGTGTGTGTGTCAAGGCATTTTTTGGGTGCGTAGACACCAGCGAGGTTGACACTGATGAGGACATCACTTCGACTGATATGAACACTCCTCTTGCTACTACCATGAATGATGTCCAAGGTCTAATTACTCGGGCACGTGCTCGTCAACTAAATTATCAGGTAAATTCGTTTCTAGGGCTGAGTATATCACTTAAAAACTCTATGATGCTGCCTAATGGAGATGATTTGTCTGTGCTTAGGAATCTAGGACGGGACAGTAAGTAGTTGATGATATGCATCAAGGAAGGAGAAGGCAATAACAATGGCTAAAGGAGATGAAGAATTTGTGGCCTCCAACTCAAAGAGCTTCGACCACCCTTTACTTAGTGCTGCGTCACATTTTCTTTAGCCTACAAGGCTTGTATCCAAGTTCTATGGGCTGACTTGGCCCATATGGCCCATATGTGGAACAGCCACCCCGGGGGCTCATTACTATTCATGTGAATAGTAACATAGCTGCATGAACAGTACCCCACCTAGGGTTTCCACCTCCTAGTCGCCCTCCTCATATAGGAGCCGTCGCCCTTTAGTCCAATTCGGGTTTTTCTTAGATTATTCTGCCACTTTGCAGTTTTCGTCGTTTGTTCGGTTTGAGGAACTCCACTCTGTGAACTTCATTATTATTCGCAATACAATTTCAGATTGCATCTTCTACTCTCTTGCTTGTGTTCTCGATTCGCTTACAGGAGATAGCCTTCTTGGCGAGGTCAACCGCGTTCGGCACGGTTGATAACCAACGGAGCGGTGGTGTAGTGATTGCGATGGGTTCGATCCGTTCTGGTCGGAGCCTTTGGATCATCAACGTCGTGTTCTCCACAATCGATATATCAGTACCTTTCAGAAGATCGGACCACACTCTCATTAGACACTCGATTTCTCAATTATTTTTGGCCAATTAGCAAGAAGCAGTACTCTGAAATTAACCACTTATTGGTAGGCGCAGAACTACACGCGACCAAAGACTCTGCCAATACATTACTCGCATATCAGCGCTCTTCTCGAGCACCCACCGGAGCTCAGAAGTCTACCACCCGAGACGCCACCACCTCCGTCTCCACCGGCGGCGAGCCGTTGGCGACGCGGCAGTTGCGCCGTATCTCTCCCTTCCTGGGGTTCTGCAGCTCGCCCATCTTGATCATCCCCTCGATGAAGGCCCTGAAGAAGGCGTCCTGGTCCTCGCTGAACTGCCTCACCACCTGCTGGGTCTTGGCGTTGTCGGAGAAGAGCGTCTGGTCGGAGTTCAAGAACCCG
Organism: Ampelocalamus luodianensis; assembly: GCA_036346255.1. Classification (NCBI taxonomy): domain Eukaryota; kingdom Viridiplantae; phylum Streptophyta; class Magnoliopsida; order Poales; family Poaceae; genus Ampelocalamus; species Ampelocalamus luodianensis. Next base: position 53,184,882 of record CM070633.1, read on the forward strand.
CGGAGGTGGACGAGGTCCCTGAAGTACTGGTTGTCGAAGACGACGGGGGTGGCGTCCATGCCACCGGTGACGTTCTTGTCGCCGCCCTGGGGGCAGAGCGCGTCGAGCGCGGCGCGGTAGGCCGGGTCCATGTTGGGGTCGGGCCGGCCGGAGCCGGACTGGTTGTAGAGGCGGAAGACGATGGAGAAGCAGCGGGCCTCGCCGATGGAGTGCGAGCCGGAGAGCGCGACGAGGTCGGTGACGGTGAGGTTGTAGCCGGCGAAGAGGTGGATGAGCGCGCTCGCGTTGGCGCGCGGGCTCGGCATGATATTGTCCGAGTCCTCCTGGCTCGCCGTCAGGCTGTCCTCGCGCCCAAGCCTCACGTCCCAGTGGGGCCCACCAGTCTGTGAGGAGAAAAAAACAAAGAGTTAGCCCGTCAAACCAACTCAACATATTGACTCCTCGGTCAAACAAGCTTACTAGCTACTGTAGTATGTCTCCCGGTAGCACATCACCAAGCTAGAATTGTGACTTGCACATCAATCGGTTACAACCAAATGTTAATTTACTTGTATCCAGTTTATGCACGAGTTCATCGCAAAAATTGACCAAAACCATAAATGGCCGTAAGAGCTCTATACGTTTTGTTTAGAAAGCCACAATTGCAGCTTTGGCATAAACTTAAACCGATATGTACTGCTCATTTATGACGAAGTAATTCAGTTTTTACTTAAAAACATTTCGCGGCTCGTTGCACGGTTGCACCAGCGTTAAATGCATTTGTGCAGCGGTGTCAACGGATCGAATATAAATCATTCTAGTTTATGTATTCCACTTAAAAAATATAAATTCGTATTAAACTAAAAATACTTATTCAACTAATTAGCCGTAATGTAATAATATATATATATATTATTGAATTCGAATACAAATACTATATAAAATAACATTTCGGATGGCAAAAATTCATACTATATTTAAATCCGTATTTTTATGCGAATACAGACACGAATACGAATAGAGAGAAATTATTAATCGGATGAAAAAAAATCTAAACTGTATTCGTTACCAACCAAATTCGGATGCCGAATAAATCGGAAATTTTGGATTCGATTGACAGCCCTACATCTGTCTAGCCTACCCGTAAGGAGGTGCAAAAGGTGCACGCCGCTGGATGACAGGACGAGATGCCATCCTAGTATCCTACCCGCTTCTTGTTGAGTGTGGTGGTTTCAGGGAGCAAGGGGGCAAAGGGTACATGGCTACACGCACCATCCCTGTCAAGGCACTGGGAGGGTATAACGAAATGATAAAATCGACATGGTTAAGTAGTAGGTAGTGCGTGATTGCGGATCAGGCTAATGTTTTTTCCCTCAAAAATGGTTCTTTGCTCCACGATTTATGATTTCGGAAAACTTGAATCCTCTGCTTAAAAAGATTAAGTGCAAAAACGGCACGGCATGCGCATCGCCCCCGTACTAAAGAAAGCATGAATCTGCCCCGCGCGGGTTACTTGAGTGAGGGAAACGCACGTACCAGGACGACGGCGTCGCGGGCAGCCATGACGACGATGTCGGCGCAGGAGACGACGCCGGGGCAGTGCTCCTCCAGCGCCTCCTTGACCTTATCAATGACCTCGAACGACCGCAGGGAGTTTATGTTGGACAGCGCCTCCTTCTCCCCCAGCATCGTCGGCGTGCCGTCCATCAGCACCGACCCGTCGCATCCCTTCACGCACGACGACGAACAACGAACAGAAATCTCGACAAATCAGTCAGTAATCACGCACCACCGTAGCGAGACGAGATTGCGTACGCAGAGATCGCTCACGTTGACGAAGCAGTCGTGGAACTGGAGGCGCATGACGGAGGCGACGCTGCGCGCCTCGCGGGCGCGCGCGCTGGCGATGGACGCCCGCACGATCTCCTCCGCCTTGGGGCACGTCTCGGCGTAGTACCCGACCTTCAGCTCCTTGACGGCCGCCTCGGCGAGGCTTAGAAACACGAGAAGCACCTCGAGGAAGAAGAGAACGCGGCCGCGGGGGAACGCCATGGCGAGAGCAGAGCGGGACTCGCACGCGCGCACACGGGTGAGCAGGCTGCTCTGGCTCTGAGAGGAGGTTCTGTTCTGCTCGAGGCCCCAGCCGGTAGTTATATAGCTTCCACAGGTATCGAATCGGCAATTAAAGACAGGTCTCGTCAAGATATTATAGTCGCAATATAATGTATGTAATAGGACCAATTATTTTTTCTTTGAACTTATTAAATGCCATCAATTCATTTTAAACTGTTTTTTCTTTTGCATACCCTTACAATTTATTATTCCGAAGACAACAGTGGATCAGAATAACACACCGTCCAAAAGCAATAAGTGGGCTAGTAAAGGAGGACAATTTAGTCATTTATATATTTGCCTTGATTGAAGAGCAAAGTTCTAAAACGTCATTTATTTAGGAACGGAAGGAGCATACTTTGAACTCAACTGCACCTGTCCCTTTCCTCAGGCCAACAAAGGATTAAAAAAATATACTTGATCCTCCATAAAAAATGCTACCGTGACGGGTGTGGATATTGCATGAGTTTTTCGCTAATATAGCACCGTTGATGCACTCAATAGTAAATTTAGCTTTCTCTCTCCGAATGAAAGCCAAAAATAGCACCGTGGAATCGTCGATGGGCGACACGTCGTCTCGTCTATTCATCGAGTGCCTGGAGCCCCTCGTTCGCGCACAAAGGTCACGGCGCAATCGAGTCCGTGCGCCCTTGGCTCGGACTCGCCGCATCCGTGCGCCCGGGGCACGGACTTGGCTCGTCCGTACGCCAGGGGCACGACCACCCCCCGACACACTAAGCGTCTGTCATTTTATGTGAAATTTAATTTTTTTAGAATGAAATTCTAGGGGCACAGACACGCCCCGTGGAAGGGAGTCGATTCCCTCCCATCCCATCCTATTGCCGGTCACACCGGCTCCACCCGATTTATTAGTAGTAATTAACTAGTCATAGTTACTTAGTCCATATTAATTAGTAGTAATTAATAAATTTGTTAGTCGTACTTACTTGGTCCATATTAATTAGTAGTAATTAATAAATTTGTTAGTAGTACTTACTTAGTCCATATTAATTAGTAGTAATTAATTAGTCCTAGTTAGTTAGTAGTAGTTGATTAGTCGTAATTATCTCGACGTAATTTATTTAGTCATAAATAATTAGCCGTGATTAGTTAGTCCAATTTAGTTAGTCGTAATTATTGTAACATCCCAAACTTGATTTGTGCTTCAAATATACAAAAGTATGAGAGTTTAAAAACTTTTGTTATAACTCATGAGCATGCTTTTGGTTTCTAAAAACTTCTGCACGATTTTAAACTTTTGATGTTTGTATTAAAGGTTGCTTTGAAATTTCAAACTTTTAACTTAAATTCAACTTCTATTTGATTATTGAAAAATGTGTTTACCAAAGCTTTTGAAAATATTTTATTCAAATACTAGTTTAATTATCTTATTTTATTATAATTTTTCCCAAATTTTAAATCAATTTGACTTCACCAAAATTCAAATCAAATCTCTAAGGTAGATTTGAAAAGGGATTTGATTTGGACAACTGAAGTTTGAACAGTGTCTGAATTAAATTTTCCTAAGTTCCATTTTAGTCTCAGAGCACCCACAAATTTTTTTAAAATTTTTAGAATTTTATTTATATTTTAAACGGCCAAGTCAAACTAGTAGCATTTCGGTCAAAACTAAATCAAAATCGAACCCTAACCCAGACCTGACCGGACTTGACTTCACTGTTCCTCCGACCGGACCACCCGAACCAATGGACTTGAGCAAACCCAGTCCTCTTGCGTGCACCTGAGTCCGCCCCGACCGCACCCAAACCCGTCGACTCGGTTTAGCCCAACCCGTTCGCAGCTTCGCCTTCATCGTCGTCGTCGCCGCCAAACTGAGAGCTCATTGGCGTTGTGCATGCGTGCCACGCAACTCGTCATCGACACCTATTGCACGCGTATCCGGCTGTGGAGCATCGCCGAGACTACACCTACCTCCCATGCCCATCCATTTCCACTCTCTGCCATTCTCTTGTCTTCTCCGCCCATTTCTTTACTTCGGCCGGAGAAGAAACTCGGGAGCTAGAGCTCACCTCGGTGCCGCTCAAGCACCCGCGACTTTGCCATCGAGATCTCCTCTCCATGCCGCGCTCGTTTTTGCTGGTGCGGAGCCTTGTCGTCCACGGAATCGCCTGGAGCGACATCATCGTCTTCGACTCCGTTGGTCACAGCCGCGAAGCTTGCCAACGCTCCGGTGAGCTATATTTCACCCAACCTTGTCCATCGTGATCACAACGCATCACTGAGTCCTCTAGTGAAGTTAATTTTGGCTTTGTTGCGTCACCGAGGGAGCTAGGGACCTTCTTCTCCTAGCTCGGTCAAATGTCGCCGCCTCGATTACGGCCACTGCCGACCTCCTTCGACGTCAAGAGGTTGGGTGCCTCGTTCCTGGAGCCAAGGCTCCTCGTCCACCGCAACATCTTCTCCTCGGGAGCAACTTCTTCGTCTCTGCCTCCGGTCGTCTCCAGCTTGACGCCGGCAACCTTCGGGTCCCGCGTCGTCACCAACAAGTTCGCAAGAACCCGACGCACCCATTGGTATCATCCCCGAGCCCGGAGCTTCAGCCATTTGCCAGATCCTCTACCTCGCCACCACGCTCGCGCTTGGGACTTCCAACGAGCCGCCGGTAGGTTTAGGGTAAAACTCTGTCATTAGCAGTTAATCATCCTTTTAGATGTGTGTATGACTAGTAGGTCCCACCAAGGTTAAACGTGGTTAGAAGTTTAAGTTAAACTCATTTTAAACTCTGAGCTTATGACAAGTGGGTCCATATGGCCTGGTTAAGGGATTGTGTAAAATTGAGAAATACATTTGCTCTTAAGGAAAACGTATGTTGTTCATGCTAAAACTGATTTTGTGTTTTGGTAAATCAAAGACGTAATCAATTGAATACGCCTTCTTTGTCACCTTCGGCTGGGGCTGGGTTTGAATTGACTGGATCAACCCTTGACCCTAGGACCCACTGGTCATTCGCCTTGGCTAGCTGAGGGTGAGTGAAAAATGTATTTAATTCTTTTAGGATTTCTGAAATGATTTACACTTGCACTAAAAATTCAACTAACTTAGAAAATTCATAACAAATTCAAATTAGCTCCAAATTGAATGAAACCAATTTTGTGGGATTTCATTTTTAGTGTACTTTTAATTGGAATATATATTAAGTATGTTTCTGTTCCAGAAAATGTGGGAGTTGAGTTAATGCCTAAAATGAATTGTTTTTACACTAGAAAATGTTTTAAACTTCAGAAATTCATTAGTATTTCATCTTAACTCCAAATCAAGTGGAATTAATTTTGTTAATTCTCATTTTTCCTGTACTTTAACTTGGTTTGAGTTTGATGTCTATCCCTATTTCAGAAAATTTTGATAATTAATTTAATTGTGCAATTATGTCTTTAACTTGTCAAAATTCTTAGAAAACCCATATGATTTCCTTTTGGACTAAACTTTTCACCTAAATTCTTCTAAAATCATACTCTACCTGCTGTGTGAATTTTATGCATGTTAGATAAAATTGAATTTTTTGGTTATTGCTGGTGTTCTTCGTTCTTGTTGCTTGATCGATAGATTACGATGATTCAAGTACTTACGAGAGTGATTCTCAACAGCAAGAAGACTGTCTCCAGCAAGGCAAGTAGCCCTCCTTTGATGCACATTGATCCTATTATGTTTGCATGCTAATATTTTAATTTCAAATGGATGTATGCATGCTATGTTGACAAGTAATTTCCCAGTCACGATAGTTAACCTGAATAGATACATGAATTGTAGGTAAACATCCATCCTCTACTACTGAGCTTAGGTTTATATCCGTTGTGATTTAGAGTTCGATGGATAAGATCTAGGCACTTTATATTTAATATACGAGTTGTGTCGCTTAGCACTGCTTAGAACGGTAGTCTAGGGATTATCGCTTCGGCGGTGGTCATGATTAATCACTATAATTACTTGGGTTGGGGTGCTCATATATGTAATCGTATTTGGAAAACTAAAACTAAAAGCAAAATGATTTAGACTTGGGCACATTGGTTGGATGGTGTGCTTTTGGGTGCATGTGTGCTTGGTGCCCGAGTCAACAAGGACTGAACATCTTGTCCCACTAAACCAAGCATTACTGCGTGCATCCACATAAGGGCTATTTGGGTCCCCTCTTGACTTAGTACTTTGGAGTGTGTTACCTCCGAGTCGTAGGTGGTGGGCATGTGTGTTGTGTATAAAAAGGAATGTGTTGTGTTATTGGGTGTGCGGGGGTAGGTTCCTGTCAAGGTTCTCTACACTGAGGAGTATCGGTACTTTTCTAAGGCCGATGACTTTGACACAACGTATGGGTTTCTATCTATACGGGCGACTCGTAGCTAATACATAATATTGGAAATGCCTCGTAAGACTTAGCCTTGCCGGCATACCTAAGGAATTGTGCTATATAGCTTGGCGAAAAGGTGGTCTGACATGTGGGTAAAGTTGTACACCCCTGCAGGGTTTTGAACTATTCGAATAGCCTCGTCCTAGGTTATGGACACACTTGGGGAGGTCTTTCAAGAAGTAGACTATAATATTTTGATAAAACTTGAGATTGGGTGGTACGAATGGGTAATTCGTGCTATTATTATGGTGGCTTTGGGTAATCACCTCTAGGATGTTAATTATGTTTATACTGTGTCTTACTGTTATTTGAACAATTAAAAATCTGATTTAATAAAGTGCCTTCAATATATTACAATATTGCAAATGAAATGTTGCTTTGTGCTGAAACTGAGCCATACAACCTTCTCCATTGAATAAGCTTGCATGTAGCTAATTATAGGTTTGTTAATCGTAAGTCTTGTGAGTACAATTTTTGTACTCAGTTGCATTGTCTAATTGCTGCAGAGGAGGTTGACCCCCCAAGGGGTTGATCAATGTGAGACTGCCTACGAAGTTGACGACTAGCTCGGAGGCCCGGTCGGTTGCCTTGTGGGTAAAGGGCAAACCAGTCATCTTTTGTTTATCGTCATCTTATAGCATGTGTTTCCACTGCAATATTAGTACTCTGTCTTGTGTTTGGCCGTTCGCCCTTTTGTATGAAGTCTAAGTGTATGTTGAAAATGTTGTAAATTATAAAGACTCGGTATTGTAATACTGGTGTATGGAATTGATGCAATGTTTTGTGAGAGGTATGTGCACCGCTGTTCTGGGAGGTACATAATATCCCGAGAGCGAGGAAATTTGATTCGGGATGCTAGGACCAATTGGAAGGTTAAGCATTTCGAGTTAAATCGTGTGACGGCTCTCACAATTATTTAGTACTTTTTTAGTATGCACTGATTACGTGGAAGTCGTTATTTTGGTTAGGTAGGGAAGTGTAGTTATTTTGGAGAGGTAGGGAAATGTAGACTAAATAATGTGATATGTTTATTTGATTGTGTATAGTAAAGAATGATGAATTGCTCGTAACATATTCATTGAGTTGTTGTGGCTTTATGTAATGTCCAACATGCAAAACTTGCTTGTGTTTTATGGCGTCAGTCTCGTATGGGACAGATCAAATGGATTGGACCTGTCAATATACCAGTACAAGGTGGTCCGGGCGGAGGGCCTAGATGCGATGAATATTCACGAGCTAAGGAGCTGTGTCCGGACGGATTTCGACATGGAAGCAACAACAAATAAACTTGTCATACAAGAGATCACCTGCGCGAATATAGGAGAGCGGGGCGTATGAGATCTACTCAAGGTGATGGTAGTGTTGCATGGGACCAATACGTGCATATTGCTGCTAAGCCTGATGCAATGATATACGGGAGCCCGATGGTGTATGTGAATTTTGTACACAGGGTGCCAACTAATCTCGATGATGTTGGTGCCTCAGGAAGCGAGGAGCCGCAAGTGGTACATGAAGACGACATCACGGAATGTGCTGTTCTGGAGGAAGACTACGAAAGAAGACTTGCCCAAAAATTTTTGCAACATGAGGGGGCAGGACAATGGTGGTCGGCCCGCATTAGTTGCCACAATTTTTTGCCAAACTAGCTGGTCGACTCAGAGTCCGATGAGGACACCGACCTAAGCTTGGATGGTAACGAGGAGGATGCACCCTAGGGTGCAGGCGGTGGTGGTCCGGTCGGTGAAATTGTGTTATCGGAGGTGCCATACGTGTCATCTAGACTAGATGATCTTGCAGTGCAGTTGCTCGTACTGCCACAGGAAGACGGGTCACAGTGGGGGTTTGATGCTGACACCCTATTAGTTGGGCAGCACTTCCCAAGCAAGGTGACTGTGTAGCAAGCTATAACGTAGTACGTGGTGTCCATCAGCCGCGTGTACCGGGTGCACCAGTCCAACCTAGGCCATTACACAGTAAAGTGTGTAGTGGAAGGAAGACTGTCCTGGTAAGGTTAGCGCTCACAAGGTGAAGTTCTATGGCATGGTCTTCACTGTCAAAGAGGTGATCGACCACACTTATGAGTTGAGTGAGCCATAGCAGTAGCATCGGAATATGACTTTCGCATATATGGCAAACCTTATCCGCCACCTATTTGTGGAGGATTTGTTCATCTCCCCAAGATGATGTTGTTAGAAGTTGCTAATCTTGTTGGTCATCCTATCAACTACAGTAAGGTCCGACGAGCCAAGCAGAAGGTAATCGAGGCCATGTATGGGACATATGAGGAGGTGTACAACCATGTGGCAAGGATGCTGCACTAGATTGCCGAAGCAAACCGCGGCACGTACATAAACAAGATAGAAAGAGAAGATCCTGATGGAGGCCCTAACTACTACATACTAGACCATGTGTTCTGGGCTTTCTTTCAAGCCATAAAGGGCTTCAAGTATTGTCGTTCGGTGCTCACAATGGATGATACTTTCCTCATCAGGAGGTACAAGGGCACCATTCTCACCGCGGTGGCGGCCGATGCAAATGACCAGCTTCTTTTGGTTGCATTTGCCATCGTAGAGAAGGAGAGCACAGCCAGTGGTTGTGGTTCCTCGCAATGTCAAGCAGGCGGTTGTGGGAGACCGGGCCAACATATGCCTTATCACATACCACAATGTAGGGTTGTTGTCTGCTCTCAACACCAGGAAGAATGGAACGCAACCCCCCAACTAGTGGAACGACATAAAACCCAAGTGGTGCATGAGGCATCTTGCATCGAACTTCTTCACGCGGTTCCACAGTTAGGAACTAATGAAGATGTTCAAGACGCTATGCATGCAAAACAAGAGTCCAAAGTTTGAGGCCATATGGAGAGACCTTGAAGAGCGGACTACGAGACATACAAGGGAGTCCCCTCCAGAGGCATAGGAGGGACAACAGGGTGCAAGAGGGGCATCCAGGAGCTGGCCCCATTAGTTTCTCTGAGTGGATTAATCTCCAAGCTCATGAGTTTGAGAAATGGACACAGTTGTACAACACTGACGGTGCGAGGTACGACATTATGATAACCAACATGTCCGAGGTGTACAACAACATGTTGAAAGATGTGCAGTGCCTCCCTATCACCGCGATCGTTGAGGAGACCTGGACTTGCACGGTCGGTTACTTCATAAATATAGCTACCGCAACGAGGTGGCAGCTAGAGGAAGGGAAGCAGTGGTATATGGACAAGAAGATGCAGAAAGAACGTATGAACGGCATCCTAGTGATTGATGGTCTGAGGAGGAAGTACAAAATCTGACTGAGGCAGAAATATGTCAATATTCATGCTACAGGGAAAAGGAATCATGTTTGCACCCTCGGTGATGTGGCTACATGCACCTACAACTAAGGGTGAAAACAGATCGAATACGGACGGATAATAGCTCTGCCATATTTGTTTTCACATTTTTTCCCAGATGCGGATGTGGATACGAATATGAATAATGTCGAATACAAATACGAATCGAAACGTATACAACCATGAATATTTTTTGGAACGTGGAAACCCCTTAAACTGTACGTAAGAAATTAATGGAAATATATAACTAGTTTATTTGATCCAAATGAATTGTTCATATTTTCAGCAACCACACCACATATAATCTGAATACAACTAATTAGAGCATTGTTGTGTATAACTTATACATGAACTTTGCTATATATATGACAATATGTCAAACTTAGATATATGCAGTATATGACAATATGTCAAACTTATATATATGCAGCAGTTTGCTGCATATATCTAGTTTATATACATGCTTTAGTACGCCTTTCTGCACATGTTTGTTTTATGTGAGCGCCAACAATCTTTTTTTAAAAAAATGGTTTGCACCAGTAATCATACTTGAGTCTGTGTAGATAATTTTTTTTCCTACTGTTTTCTAATTTAAATAGAAAGATAAAGAGAGCAACACAATGGTTAGATAGAATATCATGCATGTTTTTTTAATTGCTAAATGACTAATCCATTGTTTGCATAACTTATACCAAGTTCCCACAGCAGCGGGATCAGAAATTCAGAATATACTCAAACAACTTACCTCGGTGGGGAGCAGCAGAGCAGGGTGAGCGGCTGGAGAGGCGGGCTACAAAAGGGGCCGTGGGGGCGAGCCAGTGGAGGTGCAGGGGAGCCAACGGAGAAGCATGAGGCGGTTGCGAGGGGGATCCAGCGGAGGCACAGGGGAGTCGACGGAGGCAGGCGAGGGAGCCGCGAGGGGTAGCTGGCGGAGGCGGGCGAAATGGTAGCGAGGTGGCTGCGAGGGGCCTCCGACAGAAGCGCGGGGGAGCTGGCGAAGGCAGGCAAGGGGGGCGCAAGGGGGAGCCAGCGGAGGCAGGCGAGATGGCCGGTGGAGGCTGGTGAAGTGGCCGACAAGGCGGGGTCGACCTGACGCTGCATGGCTTGAGGAACGAGTGGTGGTGAGTCTGGTGACTTTGTGACATGGTGACGGCGCCCATGAGGCTGTGAGGAATGAGCGGTGGAGACAGGTAATGAGACTGAGGAACCCTAATGGAGTGATGGCCTGGTCTGGCCAGTTGGACCGTGTGCTGAAATGCCAGATATATTATTATAACGATAATCTGTATTCCTATTTGATGCATAATAGGGCTACCATATTTGTATTCGTTTTCGATAAAGAAATCCGTATTCGTTTCCGATCCGAGAATTATCCGAGAGAAATCCAACCCGAATTCATTTTCGTCTAGATCGTTCGGAAACTATCCGATCCGTTTTCACCCCTACCTACAACAAGTCGAAGCTAGCACCTGCACAAGCCATGCTCACATGCGTACAAAGCGTGCACGCAAGTCAGGCAGATATGTACGTCGTACATCTCCGAGTACTATGACATGCACGATCTTTTCGGAACATGGAGTGCTGAGTTCCACTCGTATGGCATGGACATGAACTATAGGGATCTTTGGCCGGAGATGGTGAAATGGGACTCAAACAAAGCCTGAAGGCAATTGAGAAGAGACAACGGCAGTTAGGGTGCTTCCGAAACTACAGGGATGACAGCCAGCGTGGGGGCTAGAGCCACGAGAGGAAGTGCCGGATATGCAAGACACTTGCCCACTCCCTGAAGGATTATCCCAACAAACCGAGCTCGTCTAGGCGTCATTCTGTGTCGTTTTAGTTCCACTATTTGCATGTTGTAATGTTGTCATGAAAAGTGTATTATCACGCTTATGAAATCGGGGCGCATGAAATCATGTGCTTTCCTTGTATGTCTGATTTTCTATGTATTATCACATGTAAGAAAAATGTATTATCACATCTACAAAAAATGTATTGTCACATGAAATCATATGCTCTATTATCACATGAAATCACATAATTTCATTCCAAAAATTTAATTTCAAATGAAATGACGGGTATAGTGTGCGAGGACGGGTGCCCCTAGCACACGAACGCGGCAAGTCCGGGCCAAGGGCACACACATGAGGGGCTCCGGGCACCTGGCACGCGAACGAGGCAACGTGTCACCCACCGGCGGCTCCGCGGTGTCATTTTTTGCTTTGATTCGCAGAGGGTGCTAAATTTGCTATTGAACGCGGCAACAGTGTTATATTAGCCAAAAACTCGTGTTTTGGTTTATGAGACATTTTTTTGTAAGATGGAGCATAGGGGATTTAAGTTGGTCATGCATCCTTCTTATTTTACTAGTCAAAATGTATGAATAGAAGGAAATTGAGAAGTGGAGAAAAAAATGGCGCTTTCGATTTGTCGCGTTGTATTTCGCATTAATGCTATTTTCCTGGATCCTGTGGAGTACTACTTGCAAACCATTGTGCATATGGGAGTCATAGCTTCCACATCTATCGAGTCAACAATTAACATCTTGTCAAGATATCACAGCCTTGTAATGTATCGAATCCGAGTATTATAGCTGCGATAGTTTAGCAGTCCATTTTATGAGTACTATGATTTTAAGGAGAGACTTAGAAAAGGACCCAACCATGCATCACTGTACTTTAGCGCAGTTTTAACTTTCAACTCTATCACACCTTACTGGCCATGTCATATTGCTCCAGTCAACAAAGCATCGAAAACCAGCTAGATCCTCCTAAAGAAATCAAGAAGTGACGACGGAAAAAAATACCCATTAGATTTGTCATGTTGTATTTTTCGCATTAATGCCAGTAGCTAGCGTGGATCCTAAGTTCTTAGAGGCCATTGTGCATATAGGAGTAATAGCTTCCACAAGTATCGAATTGGCAATTAAAGACTTAAGGTCTCGTCAAGATATCTTAGTCGCAATATAATGCATGAAATCCGTGCAATTCTTTTTTCTTTGAACTTATTAAGGCCCTGTTTGGTACAGCTTCTACTCCCAGCTTCTCAATAGATTCTCGTGGAGCTGTACCAAACACCCCAATTCTCAAAACCACTAGATCCTGATTCTCACGAGGAGCTGTCTAAAAAATGAACTAGCAGTGAGGAGCAGCCTTCCCGCTGATTCTCGTGAGAATCCACTTTACATAAACGAAAATACCTCTTCAAGTTCATAGTTATTACCCACAAATGCCATTGAACTACCCCGTCCACCGTGCGACACCCCGGGCGTACCGGCTCACATTCCCCCTCGCGCCGTCATCTCCAACCTAGAGGCCGTCGCCCCCCTCTTCCACGCCGGCTTGCCCCCGCCCCCGCCTCCCCGCTCCGCTCCGTACTCCCCTCCTCCACGCCGGCTTTCCCCGCCTCCTCCTCCCCCCTCCGCGCCGGCCTCCCTCCTCCCATCTCCCTTCGCCTCGCCTCACTTCACTCGCTCCCACTCCTCCCATCTCCCTTCGCCTCCAAAGCCCAGAACCTTATCTCCAGAGCCTCATCCCCGTCATGGCGGCCACCCTCTTCTCCACCTCGCTCTCCCAAACTTCTCCACCTTTCCTCCGCAGCCCACCCCTCCGCTCCCTCCTTCCCCGCAGTGCGGTCGCTGCTTGCGCGTGTGTCGGCGCTGCTGGCGCCGCTGCGAGGGCTGCCTCGGCGCCCGTGGCCGTCGCGGTGTCGTCGGAGCTCGAGACGGAGGATGTGGAGCAGAGGAAGGAGGGGAGTCGAGGCGGAGTTCTCGAGGACCTCGGCCGTTCGTCGCAGGCGGACCCTCCTTCGGCATGCTCGGCGGCCGCCCGAGCTCCTCAGCGCGAGACCCCCTTCCTGTGCGACGGCGGGCGGCGGCGAGGGAGCGCAAGACGGGGCGGCGGCGAGGCCGCGAGGCGAGGCACGACGGCACGGCTTCGGTGAGCTCCGTTGCTCCTTCCCCAATTCGTTTCTTCACTTCTCTCTCTCTTCTATGCCTTTCTTCCCAAATTCTCCCCTAGCTCGCGCTCCCAATGCATGGTGATGGAGGTGGGTTCATGTGATTCATGGTGGAGTAGGTGGGCTAAGCCAAGGGGGAGGCGCGGCCAAGAGGGGGCAGCCAAGGGGGAGCGTGAGGGCGCCGAAGGCCCGAGGCGGCGCCGGGTCGGAGGGGAGCCAGGAGGAGCTGAGCCGGGTGCAGCAGTAGGTGGCGGCGCATGGAGCTGGGACCGAGCCGGGGCGTGGGCGGCAGCACCGGGGTACTGGAGGCGCCGGCACGGGCCGGTGTTGCAGGGAGCGCGAGGAGGCGCGGGTCGGGGAGAGGTGGCGGCCGGCAGGGAGCCGACAGCGGCCGGGCGGCGCCATGAGGGGAGGTACCGGAGGGAGCTGGGCGTAGAGGAGGAGGGCCATGGGCCGGGCGTGGCGCAGGCCGAGGACGGGGCGCACAGGGCCGGGCGCAGGCCGGCGAGCCGGAGGAGTGGCGCCATGGGGAGCCCGAGCCAGAAGGAGGAGCACCATGGGAGCATTCGGCCGAAGCTTCACATGGAGAAGAATGGGGATTGGGAAGGAAAGAAGAAGCAAAGGAATGAAGCAGGGCTTCTCTCGGTTGGATAGATAGGAGAGAGAGAGAGAGTACGACTAGGATAGAGGTGATGGAGGTGGGTTCGTGTTCATGGTGGAGTAGATGGGCTAAACTTTAAATAATCAGATTCACCAAATTAATTCGATCTTTCTTTCTGAAGAGTTGCATATGAATCTAGTAAGAGAATGACAACAGATGCAGATGACTTTCACTCCAAAAAGCTGTAGTAGATTCCAAGAGAATGACAGCCTTGAGTACAGGTCCTTCAGAGCACTTATCCTACAAAACTCAAAACTTAGGTTGATTCCTTGATCATCTTCAAATGCTCAAATGTTCCAAGCATCTCTGCATATTCTCCATATGAGGAATTGTTGAGGAATCAGTTTCAGTGTCAGGTCATCCTATAGATGAGGAATTGTTGCAATGGTATTGCTTTTTCTTCAGGATTAAGATTAGATATTGTAAAATTGTTCAAGTTTGGACTACTATCAAATTGGTTCACTAGCATGGTAAATTATGACAACAAATGGATGTTTAATTGCCCAAAAGCAGAGCAGCATGCACATCTTGAGCTATTTCCATCATATAAGGCTTCAATTTTTTTTCTTTTTTGCAGGTTGTGTATGATAGAATGACTGGAAGAAGCCGTGGATTTGGATTCGTGACAATGTCTACAACTGAAGAAGTTGGAGCGGCTGTCGAGCAATTCAATGGCTATGTGAGTATACTCCCATGTTTTAATCTCTTGGTACATATGCTTCGGAATAGGTGAACTAGTCAGAGAGAAAAAATATGTACAATACTATGCAGAAGTTGTTTATACATTGTAGTGTTGATGTTGTATGAAGATTATGTACTTTTTGTGAATGTTTATGCAAAGAAAAGCAAAAGTTTGATTCCATTTGTAAAGCTCTGAAATCTGATTCCAAGTAAAACGAAACATGTCACTTATTTTTATTGGCTAATTGGTTGGTGCTGAATTGCTTGTCATCCCCCGGTATACCAGAGTATAATACCACCCAAGTTATGAGGCAGAGCAGTCCTCGTAAAATCACTTATACTTCGTAGATTGCCAAAATATCTATTTCACCTTTCATATTTGTTTGGTGTTAACCAAATTGATGTAGCCGTAATTTTATTTACTGCTCCATTTTTTCATGCAAGAAAGGAGCTTGAAAGTGAAAATTTGAGCCTTGGTGTCTCTTGGTGAGAAGAATGGAACAAATAATTATACAAATCCAAGATCTCCGACACAATGCTCAAGTGATAGTACGTAATCAAACACCAATTTGTGCTGCAAATATTGCCATCTTTCCCTAGCTTACAACTTTTTCTTGCGATTGTTTCTTTTCATTTCATTTTTTGGGGTAAGATTGGACTCGTTTTGAACAGGGCATCGTCTGGTATGAAATCATTTCACTATCACCGCGTTTTTGTTTTGTACATGTGCGGGTTAAGAGGAGGGAAGGTTGTAAATAATGGTTAATACTTCCCATTTTCTCTTGTTGACAAGCTGCTGTAGAAACGAAAGGTATAAAGCATTTAAATAGTAGAAATGAAAGATATACTATTTTTGAATCATTTTCATATTGAATTGTTTGTTCCTAAGTTGCAGTAAAGTATGTCCATCTCAGCAATGGCAAACACTATGACAGTCGAAAAAAGAGATGCGAAGACGAAACGGATCAACGAACAATGAAAATCGAAAGCAATCACGTGTCGAACAGCTTTCCACTGCTCGCCTAAGTATGAGTCGAACACATCACAAGACACAATAGAAGTGTCTGTACACTGTCATTTGGATCTAATGCCTGTCTAGTGATCTGCGTAGCAAGTATTATAAAACATAATAGAAGTATTTGTACAAGGGGTAGCTTGGTCTATTTGCCTCTAATCCCCCTCATATGGTTTTGGGAGCCAACCTGCCAACCAAACGCTTTTAACAGACAGCTCCAGATTCTCAGAGAATCAGGAGCAGAATCTGAAAAATGAGAATCCGAAGCTCTACCAAACAGGGCCTAAATCCGATCAATTCATTTTAACGAGACAGTTAATAATAGATCCAACTATATGCTCTCTCTCCTTTCCTGAATACATGTCATTTTTTAATAAGAACACATGTCATTCTAGCTTTCGAATTTTATATGGAAACATGTCCTTGTACCATTTTGAGACAACTTTTGTTGTTTTTTCCTTTGTAGATACTTACAATTTATTATTCCCAGGATTACTATGGATTAGAATAACGCACCATCCAAAAGCAATAAATGAGATAATACAGGAGGATGATTTGACCATTTATATATGTGCCTTGATTGAAGTGCAAAATCCTAAAACGTCAAATACTCAGTGATGCATATATTCAGTGCAGTATACATCAGTATAGTTTATCACGGTTTTAACTTTTAACTCAGCTATACCTAACCCCTTCCTCCAGCCAACAAAGCATTGAAAAAATACAGCTTGATCCTCCTAAAAAAAATGGGTGTGGTTATGGCATTGGAACACTGCAGAGGTGCCACACGTCAAGACTGGAATGACTAGGGCAGTGGTTGAGGGGAGTAGGGGTGGACATGGAGGGTTAACGTTGTTTAAATCATGGCCAATTTTGGCATTTTCAAAAGATTTTATGTCTCAATCCCAAGTGCCATTCGAAATGGATGGGAAAAGTGACGATGATGTCATCTATCACACTTTCTCATGATTAGATTGCTACGTTACTCCCTCCAATTACAAATACATGTCGTTTTAGACATTGACGTGTTCCACAGAACGCAACTTTGACCACTAATTTATATTGTAATATAGTTATAATACCCAATAAAATTATAATATTATGATAATATTTTTCGAGACAAATCTACACATATGATTTTTATGTATCCAATCTAAATATTTTAAAAAATATCGATAGCCAAAGTTTGAAAAGTTTGATAGCACTTATCCCTAAGTACAACATGTATTTGTGACGAGGATCTAACAATCCTCAATTAATGAAACTAAGTATCTGTAATACTTATTATGGATAATGATATATAGGTTTGGACAATCCCCGACCAACAAACTAATCGGGAGACAACCGTTATCCACATGACTGATGGGAAGGCGGTTTTTGGCGCATTTAGCAACTTTCTATGGTTGACAAAAGGACATGACGATTCAAGACTCTCTTGGCGAACATGCGTGAAGATTATAAGCGTATTTAGCAGCATTAACCACCACCACTTTAAACACTATAAAGGGGGTAACCCATGCACTCTGTATCATCATCATCATCATCATCATCATCATCATCAATATCATAGAATAAGTTCATTCATTCATTAGTCACAATCACCACGATCATTCGGTAACATCTCCTGTATTCTTATACAAACACTTAGTGTGTCCACAACAATAAATTGTCTTCTTTTTTTATAGCGTTCTAACATCATTTCCCGAGTAAGTTCTATAAGGAACCATGTGTTCCGATCATCAACAATTGGCACTAGAAAGAGGGTGCCATCAATTGGAAGATCATTGTTGTGATGTTCTCATGTCCTCACCGATTGACTACGAGGAGAACTCCTTCGATTTTGCTGACTACGCCCACCTCATGATGGAGGACTACACCCCTAAGGAGGCATCCAAGTGCGACTTCTTCGATGAATACATTCCAGAGAAAAAGCCTTAACCGCCCTCAAACCAATCCATTGGAAGTGAGGCGGTGGGAACATCAAATCAACTCTTAGGCAACTCCAAGAGTGGCTATGTGCCAACCTCTGTCTCAATTAAAGAGACAAGTAACCACGATGCTAGTGCTGTGGCAATTCATGATGAAGTCTATGATAAAGACAAAGCTGAAGCGGTGGAAGAATCGTCTCCAAAGCATCTACTCCGTCAACTCTGAGGTCTCGACTATTACCCCTCCTCTGATGAGGATGGGACGTTCTCATCGTCTATCTTCTCTAAATTTCGTGAATGTGCAGTCATCAACGCCAACGAGACTGGCGAGCAACGGGCAACATGTGAACAACGTGAGGCCCAGGAATAGGGCGAATGTTTGGCGCAGGAATGATGCAATCAAATTCATGCAGCCAAGCATAAGGCAATGGAGGAGGTCCGTCGTTAGTACCATGACAGCGCGTCAGGGACATCTAGAAGATTCACATTCAATGTGAGTGGTGAACAATGTCCACCAATCACACCACAGGTCGCCCCGAGGACAACGGTAAGAGATTTAAATGTTTTGCCATCACCCTCACAGGTAGAGACTCTCGTTGATAGAGTGCAAATACTCTAAAGCGCAATTGTCAACCACCCAACGGGAAATTACAGTGAACATGACCTTTTGGTCCTTCGTTCACTAGCTGCCGACCTGCAAGAGGCCGCTACTGAAGTGCAAAGTCTTTTACTATCATCCAGAGCTCAAAGTAGTTCTAGAGCATACCAGTCTGATTCTAGACGTCGTCATCATGATGGCAACATTCGTCAAGAAGACACTCAGCCTCGACGGAACGTATTTGACAGATTGGGCCCAAGTGAGCGCCCTAACTGTGGTCGTAGACAACATCGTTCCCCTAATAAGTATGATGAAGGTCATAATGCACGACCATGATTGGGACTTTACACAGGGTGCAAGGCTTTCTCACCCGGGATAAGAGATATCAATTGGCCTGAGAAGTTCAAGCCAGGGCATCTGGAAAGTTTCAATGGGACGCAAAATCCCTCAGATTTTCTTCAAATCTACACTACCTCTGTCCAGTCTACGGGCGGTGATGAAAAGATAATGATAAACTATTTACCCACGATCTTAAAAAGATCTGCTCGGACTTGGTTATTCAACCAAGCCAAAATTCTATTTTCAGTTGAGAAAACCTATGTCATGTCATCATAGACAATTTCAAAATTTACTATACAAAACCCGAAAAGGAAGATGATTTACATCATTTCCGTCAAATTTCTGGTGAAAACTTGCGTCATTTTGCTAAAAGGTTTATAAAAGTGTGTAACACTACTCCTAACATTACCGGTGATTCCATTATTCGAGCATTTAAGCAGGCACTGTGATATAAAAGGTTTACTAAAGATCACAACATCAATCCACCGAGTACCGCATCAGATTTGTTTGACATGGCCGGTCGCTATACGGATGCTAACGAAGCAGTGCAATGGAATTGTATGGTTGACATGGGCCATACATTGCCGCAACTAGGTATGGAAGGTTATGATAAAATAGAGTCCAAGAAACCGATCAGACTTGACAACTACAAAGGTAAGGCAAAAAAGAAGAGCAAATCAAGGCCTACACAAAGGAAGGTTGTTCCTATATAGCAGCGTTCGACCTATAATAAAGGTAAGTGTCTGTGGAAAAAATCCATTGGTTGTTCAACATACTAGTCTTTTTCCTAGGGCTATGGTACAACCAGTGGAAAGGTCGTTGGTGACTGCTTCATAGTGTGCCTGGTCACGACCTGTGCAACTGTTATATTGGACAGAAATGCATGGATGACTACTACTCAGAAAAAGGGCCAATGACCACAATACCTGAAGGTGGTATTCCTAGTAACACCAAAGATGCAGATGGAGATGAACAGATGGCATACCAAAAGCCTTACAATCATGTCAATGTCAACTTTAGAGGATCGGTTGCATGTCCATCCAAGAGGCAGTTCAAATCCGCATAAAAGGGAGGTCAACACCTAACTAGGGAAGTCAAGCTATCCGAAGTGGTCAAATGTTGTTCTGATCTTAAGAAGAGTACTAGTAGATGAGGGTAGCTATTTGGACTTACTTTTTATAAATGCTCTAGATGAGATGCAAAAACCTCATTCTAGAATTAAACCGGTTACCGATCCTTTCTTTGGGATAGTACCTGGTCCCTCAAAAACTCCAATTGGTCAAATTGTGCTACCAATAACCTTTGCAGATTCTCACAATTTTTGAATAGAACTGATTACATTTGAAATTGTGGATTTTGAGTCAGCTTACAATGCAATTTTGGGTAGACCTTCACTAACAAAATTCATGGCAGCTACTCATCATGCCCACCAGAGTATTAAAATTCTTTATCCAAAGGACGTCATTTCTGTGCAAGGTAATCATTCTACTGCACTTAACTACGATCACAAATCCTTGAAAATTGTTGATCAATTACCATTAAGAGATCCTAATGATGCAGTGAATCCAAACAAGGCTACGAAAGCAAAATGACTACAGGCAATTTCTCAGGCAAATGAAAAAGGTGAAGCAAATACCACTTTGTTTTGATGACCAGTCCAAAACAGTGCAGATTGGGTCAGAAGTAAATGACAAATATGAACTCAAGTTCATCGCCTTCCTCCGGGTAACGTAGATGTGTTTACGTGGCAACCATCCGACATGCTTGGAGTTTCACACCTTTGGTAAACCTTGTATAACCAAGAATGAACTTCTGCAAAATAGTTAGTATAGTCTAGCTCTATAGCATCACTAAGAAGATCAAGTACACTATCAAATGCATCAATTTTAGCTCCAGGATCTAAAACAGATGCAAATACATATAGATAAGGAATTTCTCTCCAATATATAAGGTATTTAGTTTTCATAACAACAATAGCATCGTGTAAAACTAAGTCATTTTCATACATTTTCAATTGAGTAGCAATCTGTAAAATATTATGCAGAATGATAGGAGATGTTAGATAGTAGACAACAGACAAAGCAATAGTGGCCTCATAAACAGATTCTAAAAATGATAGTATTTTCTCAGCAACGAACCAATGTTGCTCAGTCAATAGTATACTACCGTCAGTGCTCTGATAGTGTGTTTGGATAAAAACAGAAAAAATGCTCTTATATGGTACAAGACTCTTAAGCATCAGGTAAGTAGAGTTCCATCTTACCCCCATGTCCAAACCGAACTTTCTTGGATGTACACCCATCGCCCTGCAGAAGTTCTTATATTGTGATGTTCTTACGTTAGAATTATTAAAGAAAAAAATCACATCGCGAAAAGCTTTAATATATGGACTCGATCTCTTCAAACCACATTTGACAATAAGGTTAATAATATGACAAGCACATCGTTGATGTAGCAAGAAGGAATTAGCGCATGTACTCAACACTGGAGTAAGAATATCTATGGCCCTAGAGTTCGAAGCGGCGTTGTCTAAAGTAATTGAGAATATTTTGTTTGTAAGGCTAAAGTCTTCCACGACTTTGATAATACAGTCTGCAATATTCTCACCCATGTGTGATACATCAATTAATTTTAAACCTATAATTCTCTTCTCCATTACCCAATCATCATTAATATAATGAGTAACTACACTAAGATAATCCTCCCTAGCCTGACCACTCCATACGTCTGAGGTCAGGGCCATCGAAAATGTGCACGTACTAAATAGTTTATTTATTTTATTACAACGTTCATTGTAGTATTTTACTAGATCCATAGTTATTGTTTGTCTAGAAACAAAAGAAAATCTAGGATTATGCATACTCCTAATGTAATTTTGGAAAGTAGGAGACTCTCCAAAGCCTAGCGGTAAATCCTCAGAAGTAATTAAATGACAGAGATATTGACGGGCTACCTTAGGATCGTAGTCCCAGCTACGTATCGTACAATCGGGGTTGTATTGCAGTTGTGTCTACCTCATCACCAATCCTTGCTTAGCTCGACATCTTGTAACATGTCTAAGCAAGTGCCCCATTCCATATGTAGACCTTGCAGACAATTCATTGCAATAAATTTTACAAATAGCATATGGTACCTCATTTCCCTATGTGTCTTACTTGGTTGTCCTGTCGAAATTCTTCCACACTCCCGATGTAGACGACCTCGACCTCTTTGCTCCGGTTGGCGTGGAGCCTGATGCTACCGTGAAGCCTGATGACGGAACTCTGCCTTGCCCTTCTAGTTGGATTGAGGCAGCCACAGCCGCACCCACGGATGCAATTTCCTCTGGTGAAAGTACGTAATCACCAAGGGCAAAGCTGTTGTAACAGTCCATAACCAAAACTGCAAAATCGAAACTAACACTATTATTACTTTCATCTTAGCATAACAAGTACTAACAATAAAAGTATGTAAAAAAATAGAATTTTATCTCTTTTGCTGACTTGCTATTGAAAATTAAATTTTCCAAACTTTGGCAAAGTTTTTTTGAATTTTACCAAATTATCTCACAACGAATTTGAATTTGCACAACAGAATTTCAAAGAGAGATTGGAGAATGGACGGGTGTTGAATGAGGAGGCATATGGTGGCTATTTATAGAAAAACTTTTGGGATTTTTTTGCTATTTTTAAAGACCCAAACAGCAAAAAACAATAAAAAAAAACGGTCAAAAACACCAACTGCTAGATTTTAGTCGGGACGCCGTGCCAAGCATGACCCACGAGCCCGCCACGCTGCCCCCGCCGCCCAGCCGCCCTACTCACCTCCTCTTTTCCCGCCTGGCTACTGCAGGCGGCGCGCCATCGCCACATGGGCGCACGCCTGCACCCGCATGCCTACTTGCCTCCACACCGGTGCCAACCTCCATGCTAGCACCGCCCGTCCCGACCTTCTCCCTCCATGATGGCACCGCTCCCTCCCCCGGCTCCATGCCTTCTCCTTCTTCTGCGGTGGCACCGCCGCCCAGCCCTCCTCCCTCTTCTCCCTCCACTCTGGCCACCGGCGCCGCCCCACCCTCCTCTTCCTCTCCTCCTCCTCCTAGCTCCCTCCTGGCCGTGTCCTCCCTCCACGTCGACCCTTCTTCTTTCGCGCCGGTGCCGCCCCGCCCGCCTCTCCTCCCACACTCCTGGCTCTGGCACTCCCTCCCTCTCAGCACATGGGCACTCGTGTCGTGCCTGGCACGATCCGACACTATTCGTGCCGTGCTGGACCGGCCCAACGTGGCAGGGTAGCGGCCCAAGCACGGCATAGGCCATCGTGCTGGGCCGGCACAGCCTGTGAATAGAGCGGGCCGTGCCGTGCCTGGGCCGAGCCTACAGTGTCGTGCGTTAGGCCGGCCCGACCCATCTGGCCAACTCTAACTGTCACCCCTTCAAACGCTATATAAAAGGTGACGCTAGTGGATGAAGGGAGGATCCAAGGATCGATTCCATCTAGAAGCCATTAGACTTATCTTCGCTGGCTTGTTTCATTATGTAAAACATATTCAATACAAGAATACAGGAGTATAGTTATTATTTTTTCCGAAGAAGGTCTGAACCTATCTAAAAAAGCCCATTCTCTTTTTGTATGATCTCAAGTACCGTGTCCCAGCATTTATATCGTAAGATCGATAGTAAACCATCGAACAATAAACCATCTAACAATTTTTGACTGGAGGGAGTATAACATAGTTGAGGATGATTGTGCAGTAATACAACTAAATTCCGTTCTCTGGGATTGCAATTAATGCTATACAACTAAATTTCTGTCTTTGGGATACTACGGCGCCAATTTTCCCTGTTAAGTACCGATGGTGATAAATAACATCCCGCTTGTATGAAAGTTGAAACCGTAAATTACCATCTGTATCTGGTCAGTACACAGCTTCATTGAGATGTCGTCGTCAAAACTTACAACAGTACAAGTTAGCCATACTAAACACGCACATAAGCACCTTAGAATTATACATTGTTGGATTTAATATGGGCTAGGCCCAAACTTTAATTCTAATTAAATCCTGAAAATCCCAAAGGCCCATGTGCATGTGCTAAACCTTTTAGTCCCACATGGAGAGTTAAAGGAGTTACACCAATTTATAAGGTGGAACGGGAGTCCTCTTGTGGAATTGAGAGAGCCAATACACGCGCGCCGCCGCTCGCCGCCTCGCCCGCCGAGCCGCGCCGCCGCCGAGCCGCGCCGCCGTGCGCCGCGCGGCGCGTGCGTGTGCGTGCGCGCGTGCGTGCGCGCAGCGCACACAGCGCGTGTCGGGCGCGCGCGCTTTTTCTTTATCTATTCGAAAATCAA
This sequence comes from Ampelocalamus luodianensis, assembly GCA_036346255.1. Classification (NCBI taxonomy): domain Eukaryota; kingdom Viridiplantae; phylum Streptophyta; class Magnoliopsida; order Poales; family Poaceae; genus Ampelocalamus; species Ampelocalamus luodianensis. The sequence continues at coordinate 53,209,168 of CM070633.1, forward strand.
ACGCACCGACTCGCAATAAACGGTTGGCAATAATTACGATCGCTTCGGTCTCTTCATTTTTGCAAATTGAAAGAACAAAGCACCGATTCAAATAATGGTCGGCAAGAATCGTTGTCGCATTAGTGAGTAATGGCGACCGCTTTCGCCTCTTGACTAGGCAAGAAGAACGCCGTTACTAGTGAATAATGGTGACCGCTTTTCGCCTCTTGACTAGGCAAGAAACTACCGCCGTTACTAGTGAGTGATGGTGGTCGTTTCGTCCGTTGTTATATATAGTCATTATCCGAATGAGTCATGTTCTCTAATTCTTCCACGAAAGACACCACGCTTCTTTGTTGTCGTCTCCGCGATCTCCATCCCGGCAAGCGCGTGTACGATCGCGACCGGAGAGCAGCCTCCGAACCCTCGCCCTGAAGGCTTGCACGAGCAAGGGCGAATAAGGTTTTGGGAGCGTCGCGCGATCGCCACGCTTCCTCTCCATTCGACTCGCTACGCCTACAACCGCACGACTACTACCGCGACGCCCATCGCACGACTACTTACCACTACGCCATGACAAACGACGATCTCACAAAGACTCACCGCCGCTTCTTCTACTATCGCGCTCCTTCCATCGATCCGGTATGTCTATTTCATATGTACTTCTTGGTTAGTAATATTACTAGTTGTTACCTTGAACACCGTGATAGATATGCTAGTTTCGTCGTTCGATATTAGTATGTCTATAGTGTTCTTGCTTACTTGCTTTATGAAAGTGGCTAGAATATTCATCATGTTTTATCTACTATATTTCGATTAAAGTAATTCAAAAATGCTATTATTCTCAACAATCCAAAACCTTATTGTAATAGGCATTTTTCAACAACATGCTTTGTTGCGCGCTTAAGCCCTCTCAATTCGATGGTGCGAATTATAAGAGGTGGCGCACCAAGATGGTGCTTTGGCTAATCGCCATGAACGTTTTCATGTGGCAAAAGGCAGCTGAAGGAACACTTACTCCCGAACAGAGCAAGCGCTCGAGGTCGCGATAACCTTTTAAAGGTGCCGTGATCGCGTTCTTGGTGAGAAGTTAGTTGATGCATACATGGTGATTACAAATGGGAAAGATATGTGGGATGCACTCGAGGCCAAGTTTGGGGTTTCTGATGCAGCAAAGGAACTCGTATCTCATGGAGCAATACCATGACTATAGAATGGTTGATGGCCGTTTCAGAGTTGAGCAGCTCATGAGATACAATCCATGGCCAAAGAACTTGAGCATTTCAAGTGTGTGTTACTGACAAGTTTGTCGCGGAGGCATTATTGCCAAGCTTCCTCCTTCGTGGAGGAATTTTGCTACTTCTTCAAACACAAGAGACAAGAGTTTTCTGTTGAAAATCTCATTGGGTCTCTTGATGTTGAAGAAAAGGCAAGGGCAAAAGATACACACACTAGAGGAAATGAGGGACATTCTAGTGCCAATGTGGTGCGTAAAAGAATGGCCAAGCTCAAAAGTTCAAAGGCAAAACAAGATCGCACAAACAACAAGCTTTAAAAGAAGAAGAAGAACACAAAGGATGGTCTTTGCTTTGTGTGTGGCGAATCTGGTCATTGGGCCAAGGATTGCGCCAACGCAAGGGTGTGAAGAATCGCAGGCGAATTCCAAGTCCGCCAATATTGTTGTTGGTACCATCGAGACGGAACTTGTGGTATGGTAATTTACCTCATCGCTTTTTCCGTATGTCAATCTACCGATTGGTGGATAGACACCGGTGCTAATATACATGTGTGTGCTGATATTTCATTGTTTTCTTCTTACCAGTCACTCGATTCACCGTTCTAATGGGGAACGGGTCACATGCCACTGCTCATGGTGTTGGCACGGTCGATCCAAGTTTACTTGGAAAGATTGTGCAAATCAAGAACGTGCATCATGTGCCATCCATCAATAAGAATCTCGTGAGCGGATCTCTTCGTGTAGAGATGGCTTTAGATCGGTATTTGAGTCCAATAAATTTGTAATGTCCAAATGTGGACAATTTGTTGGTAAAGGCTATGTGTGCGGAGGCTTGTTCCGCCTATCTCTTTCAGATTTGTGTAATAATGTTGTGAATCATATTTTCAGTGGTAATGAGACTACTATTTGGCATTCACGACTTTGTCACATAAATTTTGGTTGCATGACGCGTTAGCCGCTTTAGAGTTAATCCCAAATTCACCCTTGCCAAAGGTTCTAAATGTCAAGTTTGTGTGCAATCAAAGCAGCCTCGTAAGCCTCACAAGGTCGCGGAGGTAAGAAACTTGACACCATTAGAACTCATACATTCAGATCTGTGAGATGAATGGTGTGTTGACAAAAGGTGGTAAGAGATATTTCATGACTTTGATTGATGATTCCACTAGGTTCTCGCTATGTGTATCTTTTAAAAACTAAAGATGAAGCTTTTCACTACTTTAAAATCTATAAGGCGTGTTGAGAACCAACTTGAAAAGAAAATCAAAAGGGTTAGGTCCGATCGTGGCGGCAGTACTTTTCTAATGAGTTCAATTTATTCTGTGAGGAACATGGTATAATCCATGAGAGGACGCCCTATTCACCCTACCAAATGGGATTGCCGAAAGAAAGAACCGTACTTAATCGATTTGGTTAACGCCATGTTAGACACATCGGGTCTTTCCAAGGCATGGTGGGGAGGCTATATTGACTTCATGTCATGTCCTAAATAGGGTTCCCACAAAGAATAAAGAGATAACTCCATTTGAACAATGGGAGAAGAAAAGACTATCACTTTCATACTTGCGCACTTGGGGTTGTTTGGCGAAAGTCAACGTGCCAATCTCCAAAAGCGTAAGCTTGGACCAAAACCGTGGATTGCGTCTTTTTAGGCTATGCTCACCATAGCGTTGGATATAGATTTTTAGTGGTGAAATCTGAGTACCGACGTGCATGTCGGTACAATTATGGAGTCCAGAGATGCTACTTTCTTTGAGGATATTTTTCCGATGAAAGATATGCCTAGTTTATCGAGTCAGAGCCCGATACAACTCCCGAACTGCCATTCCAATGGAATATTTTGAGCAAACCCCGATCAAATTCCCGAGGAGGAAGACAATGAAACTCTGAGGAAGAGTAAAAGACAAAGGACTGCAAAGTCTTTTGGTTCTGATTTCATTGTGTACCTTGTGGATGATACTCCAAGTACCATTTCTGAAGCATATGCTTCTCCAGATGCGGAATACTGGAAGGAAGCAGACCAGAGTGAAATGGATTCCATTATCTCTAATGGAACTTGGGAGATCACCGAGCGGCCTTATGGTTTGAAAAGCTGTAGGATGTAAGTGGGTGTTCAAAAAGAAGCTTAGGCCTGATGGTACTATCGAGAAGTATAAGGCACGGCTTGTGGCCAAGGGTTATACCCAAAAGGAAGGCGAAGATTTCTTTGATACTTATTCACCTGTGGCTAGATTGACCACTATTCGAGTACTACTATCTCTCGTCGCCTCACACGGTCTTCTCATTCATCGATGGATGTTAAGACGGCTTTTCTAAATGGAGAGTTGGACGAGGAAATTTACATGGAACAACCAGATGGATTTGTAGTAAATGGTCAAGAAGGAAAGGTGTGCAAGTTGTTGAAATCTTTGTATGGTCTTAAACAAGCACCTAAGCAAAGGGCATGAAAAATTCGACAGACCTTAACATCCGCAGCTTTATTGTAAATGAAGTCGACAGATGTGTGTATTATCGCCATGGTGGGGCGAGGAGTCATTCTATGTCCGTATGTTGATGACATATCGATCTTTGGGACCAACCTTAATGTGATTAAGGAGGTCAAGGATTTCTTGTCTCGTAATTTTGAGATGAAAGATTTGGGAGTAAATGATGTTATCTTGAACATCAAGTCGTTGAGAGGTGATGATGGTGGGATTACATTGTTGCAATCTCATTATGTGGAAAAGGTTCGAGTCGTTTTGGTTATAGCGATCGCAAACCTTCTCCAACACCTTATGATCCTAGCGTGTTGCTTAGGAAGAATCGGAGAATAGCCGAGACCAATTGAGATATTCTCGATAATTGGTTCACTTATGTATTTAGCTAGCGGTACCGTGCTCGACATCTCGCTTGTCGTGAGCAAACTAAGCCGGTTTGTTTCTAATCCGAGATGATCATTGGCATGCTCTTGAGAGGGTAATGCGCTATCTAAAGGGTAATATGAGTTATGGCATTCACTATACTGGGTACCCTAGGTACTAGAGGGTTATAGTGATTCAAACCGATATCCGATGTCGATGAGATTAAGGCCACAAGTGGATATGTCTTCACACTTGGAGGTGGCGCTGTTTCATGGAAGTCTTGCAAGCGCACCATCTTAACGAGGTCAACAATGGAAGCGTAACTCACAAAGATTAGATATCGCCATCGTTGAAGCCGAATGGCTTCGTGAGCTTTGATGGACTCGCCGGTGGTTGATAAACCGCATCGCTATTTCGATGAATCGTGACAATCGATCGTGATCGCCAAGGTGAACAGCTTCTAAGGATAATATGAAATCATCAAGACATGTGAAGAGAAGATCAAGTCCGTCAGAAAATGAGAAACTCCGAGTAATAGCTTTGGATTATATCCAAACAACTAAGAATCGCGATCCTTCACAAAGGGTTTATCACGAATGTGATAGACAATGCATCAAGGGAGATGGGTTTGAGACCCACGTGAGTTATACCATAGTGGTAACCCATCCTATATGATCGGAGATCCCGTGAAGTAGGATTGGCGAAACAAGCTTTTGGTTAATCGGGAGGAGAGTACCTTTATAGACCCACTCCATTAGAGATGCAATTCTCTCCTAAATCAGTATGGTAGGTTGATTTTATCTTAATGTGTTCTGTGGCTTATTTAAGCAAAGATGTCTGTCCTACTGAGAGCGCCTTGAAAGAACACACCTATATGAGCCCGATCGCTAGTCACGCCTATGAGATAGGTAATCTCTAGGAAGCTCATGAATAGGCCAGAGTATGACTTATATGCTCCAACCCGCGGGATGCTCGGCACCTAGTATCGCTTAAGGACTTAAGTGAAACTTATTCACACAAACCGCCAATTCAAGGCTTAGTCCATTGTGCGCTTGTGGATAAGTGTAGCTTCTGTTCTAGATGGATGTTCAACCTTAACCGGTCTCCATCAAACACCGATATATTAAAACAATATCGTGGATCAAGGAATTTGACATGTGCCCTTGGGATCCGTGGGGATTGTTGGATTTAATATGGGCTAGGCCCAAACTTTAATTCTAATTAAATCTCGAAAATCCCAAAGGCCCATGTGCATGTGCTAAACCTTTTAGTCCCACATGGAGAGTTAAAGGAGTTACACCAATTTATAAGGTGGAACGTGGGAGTCCTCTTGTGGAATTGAGAGAGCCAATACACGCTGCGCCGCCGCTCGCCCGCCGAGCCGAGCCGAGCCGAGCCGCCGAGCCGTGCGCCGCGCGGTGCGGCGCGTGCGGCGCAGCGTGTGCGTGTGTGTGTGTGTGCGCAGCGCGCGCACACACACGCGCGCGTGCGCGCGCGCTTTTTCTTTATCTATTCAAAATCAAACGCACCGACTCGCAATAAACGGTTGGCAATAATTACGATCGCTTTCGGTCTCTTCATTTTTGCAAATTGAAAGAACAAGGTAATCGATTCAAATAATGGCCGGCAAGAACGGTTGTCGTTATTAGTGAGTAATGGCGACCGCTTTCGCCTCTTGACTAGGCAAGAACGGCCGCCGTTACTAGTGAATAATGGTGACCGCTTTCGCCTCTTGACTAGGCAAGAACTACCGCCGTTACTAGTGAGTGATGGTGGTGTTTCGTCCGTTGTTATATATAGTCATTATCCGAATGAGTCATGTTCTCTAATTCTTCCACGAAAGACACCACGCTTCTTTGTTGTCGTCTCCGCGATCTCCATCCCGCAAAGCGCGTGTACGATCGACCGGAGAGCAGGCCTCCGAACCCTCGCCCTGAAGGCTTGCACGAGCAAGGGCGAATAAGGTTTTGGGGAGCGTCGCGCGATCGCCACGCTTCCTCTCCATTCGACTCGCTACGCCTACAACCGCACGACTACTACCGCGACGCCCATCGCACGACTACTTACCACTACGCCATGACAAACGACGATCTCACAAAGACTCACCGCCGCTTCTTCTACTACTCGCCGCTCCTTCCATCGGATCCGGTATGTCTATTTCATATGTACTTCTTGGTTAGTAATATTACTAGTTGTTACCTTGAACACCGTGATAGATATGCTAGTTTCGTCATTCGATATTAGTATGTCTATAGTGTTCTTGCTTACTTGCTTTATGAAAGTGGCTAGAATATTCATCATGTTTTATCTACTATATTTCTGGATTAAAGTAATTCGAAAAATGCTATTATTCTCAACAAACATTTGTCGGAGGGAAGTCGGACGGCGACGACTTGAGGTAGAACGACGCTAGGTGAAGGAGGGCACCGATTGGAAAGGAATAGATCTAGAATAATCGGTCAAGGGAACGACCACAGCTGGACTTTAGAGACTAGGAACTTGTTTATTCATTTTTGCTTGCTTGATAATGGATGCACACTATTCCTTTTATAGGGACGACCTGACTTGACCCTAAGAAATAATCTATAAAGAAACTTATCTCTAATAATACAATCTAATAATAACTTGTCTAACTAATAGATACAACAAAACACCAAATAGGTAGATTCCTAAATAACGAAACTTGCCTAGTAAAAGTGTGCTACAGTAACCCGAGGCGCTTGCACGTACGGTACAGTTCGCACTCGCGGTGCAACCGTGCATATGCTACAGTACTCCACACGGATGTTGTTCCATAACAATACGAGAATAAGACTGGACTTTCCTGGTCCCCAAATCCAGTACCGTGTACAAGGAAACGACAGCATATTTTGCCTCGCGCACTATCTTGATAAATTTTAGTATTTTGGCCGAGTTCATTGTTTAGCTTATCCTGGTCACGAAAGTTCACGACAACTAGTCCATTTGATTCCTCATGATATTTATAATATCACCTGAAATATTCGATAAGTAATTCGCAAAATATATAAAACTACAACGCTATATATTAAACTGTGGCCCAGGCAAACCCTAACACTGGAATTGCCAACTTACGCAAGCTAGCAAAATAGTATGGCGTCTACCTTAAGCACAACAAAAGCATCGCCCCACTTTCAATTCTTCAGAAAAAGAAACCATATGGCATATGCCAAACCCACACGTCATATTCAGGAACCAATGATTTTTTTTATTTAATCTTTTTTTAATTTAATTTTAAAGTTAACCCCTCGCAAACTTTATTTCCAATTCTGACCCCTTTGGTTCCGCCACCACCTGTAGCGTGACAAAACAACACCGCCACGCCACCATTTCGATCGATCAGTCTTGTCACGCCACCGTGGTGGCGTGACAAGATATGTTTGGTCACGCCACCACCGATGGCGTGACAAAAAGTGCGATTTTGGAGACTTATCCTGTGACGTGACAGTATTGTTTTGTCACGTCACGGGTGGTGACGTGACCAAAGAGGTCAGAATTGGAAATAAAGTTTACGATAGGTTAACTTTAAAATTAAATTAAAAAAATATTAAATAATAAAAAAAGTTCGGAACCAATACTGATTACTGAGACCAGCTACTTCTAGTGATGGTACATGCATACACCATCCACACATATGATCGATACGCGCAGGTTTGCTTTTGAGGGTGCACGACAGGTTGACAACGCATGCATCATCGGTGCAGAGATCAAGCAGATGATGATGCCCAGTCGATAACGCATGCTGCAGGTGCAGAAGCGTAGCATCAATGCCATCATGGGCACCGCCGTTCCAAGGGAAGCCAGCTCGATCCACGGGCTGCTGAGGCTGACGGCCGGCCTGACGGAGACTGGATAAAATCCGGCGCTACATGCCATAGACCCAGGGGCGGATCTGGGCCTCGGGCAGGGTGGGCTATAGCCCGAGGCCCAGAGAAAATAGCAGTAGAAAAAAAAATTAGATATATGTTGAAATTAGTTGGTACACTGTTTTAGCCCGAGGCCCAGCCAGCCCAGCCCACGGCCGATGGCTCCATCCCAGTTCCCCTAATCCCCCACTCCATCCGGCCATCGCGAGGCGGCGGTGACTTAATGCCCTAATCCCCGATCCTCCGCGCCATCGCCTCCATCGGCGTCTCGCGGCTCGGCGACCTCCGCCGCCGCCGCCCGCCGCCCCTCTCGGCTTCTCCGCGCCCTCCTCACACCCGCTGCGCCCACGCGCCCTCCGTCGGTCCGTCCCCGCTCGGCGCAGCGCTCGTGGCCCGGCTGCGATTCTTCTCGACTGCGGGCCGCCGACGACCACGCTCTTTCCTCGACGCTGCGGCGCAGGCGCACAGCACGGCAGCGGCGCAGGCTCCCTCGACATGGCGGCGCAGGTGCGCAGCGCGCTCTGCCCCTGGCTCGACGTTGTGTCGGAGGCGGTGGGATACGGTGAGGCGGCGGGGCCTAGATCCGCCACTGGAAGGAGGAGAGCCGGGCGGTGGGATACGGTGAGGCGGCGAGGCCTAGATCCGCCATTGGAAGGAGGAGAGCCGGGCGGTGGGATACGGCGAGGCGGAGGCGATCCATTGGAGGCAAGCGGTGGGACTTGGGAGGCGACCGGCCGAGCGGGAGGAAGGCAGGAAGCGGCCGGCAGCTTTGGCTTTGAGCCTGTGAGGAATTGAGGAGGGCTGGAGGAGGGGAGAGGTAATGAGATGGTGACTATGTGATTTGTCTATACTGTTATGTCTAAATAAATGTGAATATGTGATTTGTCTATATCAGGTCATATGGACTATGGTTAATTGGTAATTGATTGTAGTCTTGTAGAGTGTAGATGAGGCCCGAGATACATCCATCAAAGAGCAAATGGCTGTGGTTGAGGTTAGTAGCCACAACATTTTTTGTATGATTGAGTTTAGTTCAAACTATATTAACTATGTTTTTTGTCCTATGCAGGTACGTCAATATCAAAGGGCAGGTGATAGAGAGATTTCTTGGAGTTCAACATGTTTCTAATACGACATAAAACTCTTTTTGATTTATTTTTTTTTATGTTATCTTTGTAGGTTCTGGTACTTGTCCAACTATTGACGAAGAAATGGTGGGCTAGGTTAGAGATGAAATCTTCGTTATTTAGGTACTCAATTTGTATCTCTAAAATGCTATATTATTTATGTTTTGTCATGTTTTTTATATATTATATTTTATGTCGAAGCATTTTTGATAAAGTTTCGTGTCAATGAAGTATTTGTGGTTTAATTTTTGTTATGTCTTGCTGTGGGTAGAAATCAGTGTTAATTTTAAGATGTTAGCATATTAGAATTTAGCCCGAGGCATGATCTAATTCTAGATCTGCCACTGCATAGACCACACTAACGGAGGCTGAGAGCTAGCTCAATGTGCAGTGTAGGCGTGTAGTGAGACCTCTTGACACCCAACGCGACGACAGCCCATCTCGTGGCAGACAGCTTTCGAGCCATGCGTGATCGGTAGTAGACGGTCGGTGCCGTGCCCGGGGACGAGGAGAGAAGCGATTGATGGCGGCTTGACGAATTGGGCGTGTGTACAAGTACAGTGTAGTGGTTTCTGACTTTCCAGTAGGGAGAGAGAAGACGGTGAGTGACAGACGAAGGTTGCTTTTGGCGGTTGGGTGCTGTCCCAATCCGGGGAGTCTTTGGGCTTAGACTAGCCGGGGCTGGACTGCAACAGTGTTTGCCCGGTTGCGTTGGACCGTGTGTAGGATGGGCCAGGTTAAATTTGGAAACGTGGTTGGGCCGGCTAGGATGGGCAAACGTCCGCATCGCCTTCCGTGCTCCATCCAACGGTCGGGCAGAGCACGTGTGACACCGCAAACGTCTGCATTTGCGAACAAGTAATCGAAGGTACTGAACTCATACTACTCCGCTTCAGCACATATCTAAACTTCATCTAAAAAGCACATGCTCGAATTTTTATTATTGTATGTATACACACGCCCAATGATTACAAATTATATTTTTTTGCGACGACTGTTTATTAGAATTTATATAAACCCATTGTTGAGAATAAGAGCATTTTTCGAATTACTTTAATCCAGAAATATAGTAGATAAAACATGATGAATATTCTAGCCACTTTCATAAAGCAAGTAAGCAAGAACACTATAGACATACTAATATCCGATTTAACGAAACTAGCATATCTATCACGGTGTTCAAGGTAACAACTAGTAATATTACTAACCAAGAAGTACATATGAAATAGACATACCCGGATCCAGTGGAAGGAGCAGCAGTAGTGGAAGAAGCGGCAGCTGGAGTCTTTGTGAGATCGTCGTTTGTCATGGCGTAGTGCTAAGTAGTCGTGCAGTGGACGCCGCGGTAGTAGTCGCGGTTGTAGGCGTAGCAGAGAGTCGAATGGAGAGGAAGCGAATGAGCGCCGCGCAACGCTCCCCAAAACCTTATTCGCCCTTGCTCGTGCAAGCCTTCAAGGACGAGGGTTCCGGAGGCCTGCTCTCGGTGCGATCAGACACGCGCTTTGCCGGGATGGAGATCGCCGAGACAAAGAACAAAGAACTATGGTGTCTTTCGTGGAGAGAATTGGAGAGCATGACTGCTCCGGATAATGACTATATATAACAACCGCACGAAACACCACCATCACTCACTAGTAACGGCGCACTGCATCGCCTAGTCAAGAGGCCGAAACGGTCACCATTATTCACTAGTAACGGCGGGCGCATCGCTTAGTCAAGAGGCGAACGGTCGCCATTACTCACTAGTAACAAAGAATTCTATCGCCACCATTATTTGAATCGGTGCAATCGTTCTTTTAATTTGCAAAAATGAAGAGACCGTAAGCGATCGCAATTATTGCCACCGCTTATTGCGTAGTCGGTGCGTTCGATTTTCGAATAGATAAAGAAAACGCGCACGCACTGCGACACGCTGTGTATCGCGCAAGACACGCACACGCACACCGCACCGCACGCGACGACGGCACGGCGCGGCTCGGCTCGGCTCGGCTCGGCTCGGCTCGGTTCGGCAGACGGCTCGGCTCGGCGAGGCGGCGAGCGCGCGCAAGCGTATTGGCTCTCTCCAATTCCACAAGAGGACTCCCACGTTCCACCTTATAAATTGGTGTAACTCCCTTTAACTCTCCATATGGGACTAAAAGGTTTAGCACATGCACATGGGCCTTTGGGATTTTCCAGATTTAATTAGAATTAAAGTTTGGGCCTAGCCCATATTAAATCCAACAATCCCCACCGCATCCCAAGGGCACATGTCAAATTCCTTGATCCACAGATTGTTTTAATATATCGGTGTTTCGATGGAGACCGGTTAAGGTTGAACATCCATCTAGAATGAAGTTACACTTATCCACAATCGCACAATGGACTAAGCCTTGAATTGGCGCTTTGTGTGAATAAGTTTCACTTAAGTCCTTAATCGATACTAGGTCGCCAGCATCCCCGCGGGTTGGAGCATATAAGTCATACTCTGGCCTATTCATGAGCTTCCTAGAGATTACCCTATCTCATAGGCGTGACTAGCGATCGGGCTCATATAGGTGTGTTCTTTCAAGATCGCTCAGAGGACAAGCATCTTTGCTTAAATAAGCCACAGAACACATTAAGATAAAATCAACCTACCATACAGATTTAGAGAGAATTGCATCTCCAATGGAGTGGGTCTATAAAGGTACTCTCCTCCCGCTAACCAAAAGCTTATTTCGCCAATCCTACTTCACGGGATCTCCGATCATATAGGATGGGTTACCACTATGGTATAACTCACGTGGGTCTCAAACCCATCTCCTTGATGCATTGTCTATCACATTCGTGATAAACCCTTTGTGAAGGGATCGCGATTCTTAGTCTGTTTGGATATAATCCAAAGCTATTACTCGAGTTTCTCATTTTCTGATGGACTTGATCTTCTCTTCACATGTCTTGATGATTTCATATTATCTTAGAACGTTTCACCTTGACGATCACGACCGATTGTCACATTCATCGAATAGCTGCACGGTTTATCAACCACCGGCAGTCCATCAAGAGCTCACGGCCATTCGGCTTCAACGATGGCGATATCTAATGCCGTGAGTTCGCTTCCATTGTTGACCTCGTTAAGATGGTCCGCTTGCAAGACTTCCATGAAACAGCGCCACCTCCAAGTGTGAAGACATATCCACTTGTGGCCTTAATCTCATCAAGATCGATATCCAATTTGAATCACTATAACCTCTAGTACCCTAGGGTACCCGGTATAGTGAATGCCATAACTCATATTACCCTTTAGATAGCGCATTACCCTCTCAAGAGCATGCCAATGATCATCTCCGGATTAGAAACAAACCGCTTAGTTTGCTCACAAGAAACGAGATGTCGAGCCCGGTACCGCTAGCTAAATACATAAGTGAACCAATTATCGAGAATATCTCAATTGGTCTCGGCTATTCTCCGATTCTTCCTAAGCAACACGCTAGGATCATAAGGTGTTGGAGAAGGTTTGCGATCGCTATAACCAAAACGACTGTAACCTTTTCCACATAATGAGATTGCAACAATGTAATCCCACCATCATCACCTCTCAACGACTTGATGTTCAAGATAACATCAGCTACTCCCGGATCTTTCATCTCAAAATTCGAGACAAGAAATCCTTGACCTCCTTAATCACATTAAGGTTGGTCCCAAAGATCGATATGTCATCAACATACGGACATAGAATGACTCCTCGCCCCACCATGGCGAGATACACACATCCATCGACTTCATTTACAATAAAGCCTCGCAGATGTTAAGGTCTGTCAATTTTTCATGCCAACGCTTAGGTGCTTGTTTAAGACCATACAAAGATTTCAACAACTTGCACACCTTTCCTTCTTGACCATTTACTACAAATCCATCCGGTCGTTCCATGTAAATTTCCTCGTCCAACTCTCCATTTAGAAAGCCGTCTTAACATCCATCCGATGAATGAGAAGACCGTGTGAGGCAACAGAGATAGTAGTACTCGAATAGTGGTCAATCTAGCCACAGTGAATAAGTATCAAAGAAATCTTCGCCTTCCTTTTGGGTATAACCCTTGGCCACAAGCCGTGCCTTATACTTCTCGATAGTACCATCAGGCCTAAGCTTCTTTTTGAACACCCACTTACATCCTACAGGTTTACAACCATAAGGACGCCGGTGATCTCCCAAGTTCCATTAGAGATAATGGAATCCATTTCACTGGACGCTTCCTTCCAAGATTCCGCATCTGGAGAAGCATATGCTTCAGAAATGGTACTTGGAGTATCATCCACAAGGTACACAATGAAATCAGAACCAAAAGACTTTGCAGTCCTTTGTCTTTTACTCTTCCTCAGAGTTTCATTGTCTTCCTCCTCGGGAATTTGATCAGGGGTTTGCTCAAAATATTCCATTGGAATGGCAGGTTCAAGAGTTGTATCAGGCTCCTGACTCGATAAACTAGGCATATCTTTCATCGGAAAAATATCCTCAAAGAAAGTAGCATCTCTGGACTCCATAATTGTACCGACATGCACGTCAGGTACTCCAGATTTCACCACTAAAAATCTATATCCAACGCTATGATGAGCATAGCCTAAAAGATGCAATCCACGGTTTTGGTCCAAGCTTACGCTTTTGGAAATTGGCACGTTGACTTTCGCCAAACAACCCCAAGTGCGCAAGTATGAAAGTGATAGTCTTTTCTTCTCCCATTGTTCAAATGGAGTTATCTCTTTATTCTTTGTGGAAACCCTATTTAGGACATGACATGAAGTCAATATAGCCTCCCCACCATGCCTTGGAAAGACCCGATGTGTCTAGCATGGCGTTAACCAAATCGCTTAGAGTACGGTTCTTTCTTTCGGCAATCCCATTTGGTGGGTGAATAGGAGGTGTCCTCTCATGGATTATACCATGTTCCTCACAGAATAAATTGAACTCATTAGAAAAGTACTCGCCACGATCGGACCTAACCCTTTTGATTTTCTTTTCAAGTTGGTTTTCACACGCTTTATAGATTTTAAAGTAGTGAAAAGCTTCATCTTTAGTTTTAAAAGATACACATAGCGTAACCTAGTGGAATCATCAATCAAAGTCATGAAATATCTCTTACCACCTTTTGTCAACACACCATTCATCTCACACAGATCTGAATGTATGAGTTCTAATGGTGCCAAGTTTCTTATCTCCGCGGCCTTGTGAGGCTTACGAGGTCGCTTTGATTGCACACAAACTTGACATTTAGAACCTTTGGCAAGGGTGAATTTGGGATTAACTCTAAAGCAAGCAACGTCATGCAACTAAAATTTATGTGACAAAGTCGTGAATGCCAAATAGTAGTCTCATTACCACCGAAAATATGATTCACAACATTATTACACAAATCTGAAAGAGATAGGCGGAACAAGCCTCCGCACACATAGCCTTTACCAACAAATTGTCCACATTTGGACATTACAAATTTATTGGACTCAAATACCGATCTAAAGCCATCTCTACACGTAAGAGATCCGCTCACGAGATTCTTATTGATGGATGGCACATGATGCACGTTCTTGATTGCACAATCTTTCCAAGTAAACTTGGATCGACCGTACCAACACCATGAACAGTGGCATGTGACCCGCCCCATTAGAACTAATTTGAATCCCGAGTGACTCGTAAGAAGAAAACAATGAAATATCAGCACACACATGTATATTAGCACCAGTGTCTATCCACCAATCGGTAGATTGACATACGGAAAAACAAAGAGGTAAATTACCATACCTCAAGTTCCCGCCTCGAAGAGTACCAACAACAACATTGGCGGACTTGGAATTTCGCCTTGCGATTCTTCACACCCTTGCGTTGATCGCAATCCTTGGCCCAATGACCGATTCGCCACACACAAAGCAAAGGCCATCCTTTGTGTTCTTCTTCTTCTTTTTAAAGCCCGTTGTTTGTGCAGTCTTGTTTTTGCCTTTGAACTTTTGAGCTTGGCCATTCTTTTTCGCACCACATTGGCACTAGAATGTCCTCATTTCCTCTAGTGTGTGTATCTTTTGCCCTTGCCTTTTCTTCAACATCAAGAGACCCAATGAGATTTTCAACAGAAAACTCTTGTCTCTTGTGTTTCGTAGAAGTAGCAAAATTCCTCCACGAAGGAGGAAGCTTGGCAATAATGCCTCCGCGACAAACTTGTCGGTAACACACACTTGAAATGCTCAAGTTCTTTGGCCATGGATTGTATCTCATGAGCTCGCTCAACTCTGTAACGGCCATCAACCATTCTATAGTCATGGTATTGCTCCATGAGATAGTTTCACCGCTCGCATCCAAACCCCAAACTTGGCCTCGAGTGCATCCCACATATCTTTCCCATTTGTAATCACCATGTATGCATCAACTAACTTCTCACCAAGAACGCGATCACGGCACCTTTAAAAGGTTATCGTGACCTCAACGCTGCTCTGCTCAGAGTAAGTGTTCCTTCAGCTTGCCTTTTGCCACATGAAAACGTTCATGGCGATTAGCCAAAGCACCATCTTGGTGCGCCACCTCTTATAATTCGCACCATCGAATTGAGAGGGCTTAAGCGCGGCGAAAAGCCGATTGATGAAAAATGCCTATTACAATAAGGTTTTGGATTGTTGAGAATAAGAGCATTTTTCGAATTACTTTAATCCGAAATATAGTAGATAAAACATGATGAATATTCTAGCCACTTTCATAAAGCAAGTAAGCAAGAACACTATAGACATACTAATATCGCATGAACGAAACTAGCATATCTATCACGTTGTTCAAGGTAACAACTAGTAATATTACTAACCAAGAAGTACATATGAAATAGACATACCCGGATCCGATGGAAGGAGCAAAGCAGAGTGGAAGAAGCGGCGGTGAGTCTTTGTGAGATCGCCGCTTGTCATGGCGTAGTGCTAAGTAGTCGTGCGATGGACGCCGCGGTAGTAGTCGACGGTTGTAGGCGTAGCGTAGAGTCGAATGGAGAGGAAGCAATGAGCGATCGCGCTAACGCCCCAAAACCTTATTCGCCCTTGCTCGTGCAAGCCTTCAAGGACGAGGGTTCCGAGGCTGCTCTCCCGTGCGATCGTACGCGCTTTGCCGGATGGAGATCGCCGAGACAAAGACAACAAAGAAGCGTGGTGTCTTTCGTGGAGAGAATTGGAGAGCATGACTGCTCCGGATAATGACTATATATAACAACGGACGAAAAGCACCACCATCACTCACTAGTAATAGCGGCGTTCACGCCTAGTCAAGAGGCCGAAACGGTCACCATTATTCACTAGTAAAGAATTGCATCGCTTAGTCAAGAGGCGTAAACGGTCGCCATTACTCACTAATGCGGCAACAATTCATCGCCACCATTATTTGAATCGGTGCCTTTGTTCTTTTAATTTGCAAAAATGAAGAGACCGTAAACGCCGCAATTATTGCACCGTTTATTGCGAGTCGGTGCGTTTCGATTTTCGAATAGATAAAGAAAACGCGCACGCACTCGACACGCGCGGTACGCGGCAAGACACGCACACGCACACGCACACGCGCACGCACTCCGCACCGCACCGCACCGCACGCACGGCACGGCACGGCTCGGCTCGGCTCAAGACGGCGGCTCGAGGCGAGGCGAGCGAGCGCCTTGCGTGTATTGGCTCTCTCCAATTCCACAAGAGGACTCCCACGTTCCACCTTATAAATTGGTGTAACTCCCCTTTAACTCTCCATATGGGACTAAAAAGGTTTAGCACATGCACATGGGCCTTTGGGATTTTCCAGGATTTAATTAGAATTAAAGTTTGGGCCTAGCCCATATTAAATCCAACACCCATTACTTACAATCTGCTCTATCAATTCAACTACTCTCTCCATTTTTGTGCTGACAATTTATAGAATTTATATACGCCAAATACTTACAATATGCTCTACATCAATTGAACTCTCTCTCTCATGAGCGCGTTTTTTTTTCCGAGGAATTAAACTACTCAATCACACACCGTAACGAAACGGCGATAGTATAGCGGTGATGGCAGGATCACCGTGGGAAGCTGGCCGATAACATTGGCTCATGTTCCAAAGTGCATTGCCTAGTAATGTTCTTGTCCTTACTGCAGGCCATTTCAATCGACCTAGAACTTGTTGGTAGGGCTCTAAACGAGTCGAGCTCTAATGAGCTTGGTATGTTAGGCTTGAGCTCGATAAAATCTATTGAGGTTCGAGCTTAGAGTTGGGCTCGAGCTTGGCTCGTTTAAAGATCGAGGGCTCGTCTAGGCTCGGTAACAAAAGAACACCGTCAAAATAATATGATTGACCAAAGCTAAATCACAATTTTCTTAAGTTCTAACTCCAGAACATAAGGACAAGATTTCAACGTATCAAACTATGAGCAATCCAGAACATCCCAGAACATCGAGACCACAAGATTCACGGTGGTACAACCTATTTGGTATCTACTAATTATTCATCAAGATTCAAGATGAAAGGAAAAGGGGGTACGACTGAGATGAATCGGCAGGATCCAGGCGGGGAGGGGGCACTGGCAGCTGGTGGTCTTGCCTAGGTGGTGGAGGAGATCAGGCGGCTTTGGAGGAGGCGATCCAAGTAGGGCTAGAGCCGGGGGGACCGGCGGCCTCGCCTAGGCGGTAGAGGAGGAGATCCAGGCGAGCGAGGGAGCAGGGGCGGCCGACGGCCTCACATAGGCGGCGGAGGAGATCAGGCGAGATGGGAGCAAGGGCACGGCTGGCGGCCTCTCTCGCGATGGAGATCTTGGGGAGACGTCGTCGATAGCGAAGGAGATCCAAGTGGTGTGGGAGGAGCGGCTAGTGGGGTGAGAGAAGAAGCGGCGGTGGACGGTGGACAGAGATAGGAGAGGAGGAGTTGGGGAAGGGTTGGGCTTGGTCCAGTGTGGTCTGCGGTGGCGGCTAGGTTTTGACTGTCTCAGTGCGTGAGGTGGCTAGGTGGGGGTGTGGGTTGGGTTTTGAAATTAGGCCGAAGGAAGCAAAGGAAGGGTATGGCGATTTCGTGGGGCCTGAAAACTTAAGGAGGTTACCGAACTATTCGAGCTTGGGTCAACAGAGCTCACGAGCTCGAAGATAGGCTCGAGCTCAGCTCATTTTTCAGTCGAGCTGAGCTCAAATCGAGCCTACGTTGAGCCGAGTTCGAGTAGCTCGTGAGCCTCGAGCTTTTCTTACCTCCCTACTTGTCTGGATGCCCCTGTATGTTGTTGGTGTTACTCTCAATTCCTAGCAGCTCGTAGACTCATCTCGAGCTGCTGCATCATCGGCCTACCTTTCCCTTTCAAATGTCAGCACGCGACCGCTAGTGCTATATCTATTTCAGCATCCTTGGCACCTCTAAGGCAACTTGAGAAAGGATGGCGACCTCGTTTATATAATCATTGATATCCCTTTGTATAATATTTTTTATTTCTTTTTTTTATTTTTTTAGAGGTCTAGGATTTTTCCCATCCGAACTGCATTAAAGAAGAAGAAGCACTCTACTCTGTGAGGCACCCACGGGAGCAGCGCTCGAACCATGGCGGGCTAGGAGCCTAAAGCTCCCCCAAGCCACTGTGCCCCTGCACAGCCCTCGCCTCACTATGCCCAGCACAACCTCGTGAGGCTTGGGGGTCGAACCCCCAACCAGTCGCTTGCTTCAACGCAAACCGACCAAACGAGCTAGGCTCGCTCCTCAATATTTTTTTATTTCTTGATGCAACAACTTGTTGATTTGACAAGATCCCCTTATACATTGTGTCATGTCCACCAGCACCAATCTTGAGCATCTCATCGAAATTGTTTGTTGCCCTCGTGATATTTCCAAATCCATAATAGCTGGAACATGCCCCTTGTATGCGTTGTAGAATATCGTTGAGTCGATATAAGTGGTGCTTACTGTATATTCGAGGTCGCGTTGTCGACAAACAAAACTCTTAACTCGTTAATAATAAATAATAGACAAAACACAATGATATAGTCTCAGTCCTATCTATTTATTGATCTTTGTCGAACCCAAGAGTAACATCTCCAGATTCTCTGTGTATTTTACACTAGTCCTAGAAAAGCTAGTGTACATAGTATAAACAAAGATGATGACATATATATCTCGCATAATTTTATTGATATAATTACCAAAGTTTTACAAGTAAGACTTACAATCCAACATTAAAAGTAAACAGCGGAAGACGAAGTAGAAGTAGTGGTAGGGCCCAGCAGATCTGCCACAGGCAATCAACTGGGATAGTGTCTTAGTCGTCGAAATCCTCACCGTTGCAAAGTTCTTCTCTTCCTAACAACAATTTATTATGTGAGTACAAAATGTACTCCGCAGGTGACACCCATAACAGAGGTAAATGCATACATGGATATTAACAAAGGAATGCTTATATGGTTGTTAATGCATAAAGTAATATTTAGCATTTTAAATACATTAAATAAGTTCTAAAAGCGCAAGTTATACAATAATCTAAAACTAAATTTTAACGAAATAATAAAGCTAGTGTAGGTGCCAACCTAACACTAACTTAAACACAGGCACCAACCTAAGGCTACAACCCAAAAATTTTTCATGGACACCAATCCATCTCATAAACTATTTTATAAAATATTTTTAAAACCAAAGTCTAATTCACAAAAGGCTTTGCTCAGCATACCCATAACCGTGGGCATGGCTATTCATATAGTTTTAGACTCTGTGGAAGTTGTATAACTTTTCCCACAAGATACGATTAACTTATATTGTCCGCACACACTCAACATGATAGAGTGTGACTAAGATGATCGGAACAAAGCCTTTACAATGCTCTGTCCCAAAGTGGTACCACCCGCTAAGGTTTCACCGCCGTAGGGCATCGCACCCAGTCATAAGCCCCCTCTTGAGCCATGTGAGAATAACTGTCTCTATCTGTCACCCACATTCAACCGAATGGCACAACCAATAGTGGGATGTTGCAAATTAATTGGCCAAGTCTATCCCATATCATACTTGAGGTAGTACGGAAGGGCTTTACAATCCGCAGCTCTCATGTCGGTACTTAACTAACTTAAGCGACTTACCACAAACCTAGATCTCATGCAATCACTACACTCGTTCGCTCAAGTCAAAACCAATTTTGATTTTATTTTGCAAATAATTTATAAACTTCCCTGACACACCAATGCCAAGGATATAGTTTATACCAAAAAGGATTTTTGGCTCGGTAAATCCCCTAATAATAAATTCAGGTCTAAGCATGGCTAAACATATTTTTCCACAAAAGGACCTAGTCGATACTATTGTACTAAATACTTTTTTATTTAGGGTGGTGTCGGGACCCAGAATTACGATTCTGGAACCCTCTGTGTATACTGCACTAGTCCAGGATCACGCTAGTGCACACAGGGTTAACATAGGTAAATATCGATCCACACAAGCGATAAATAAAGTAAACGATTAGTTTGAATAACAAATAAGGGTTTTGACCTTATGGTCGAGTTTACACTTATTAAGCCTCGCAGGGCTAACGATAAATAAAGCAAAGAATGAACGGAAAACTCGGTGTAGATCCCACCAATTCACCACAGCAACCGATGGGATCCGGACTTAACGAACGATCGGCCTTTGAACTCCTCCTCGAAAGCGGCGTGACTCCTCCTCTTCAGAGGTTTGGGCGCAAGTTTTACAACAGCGTGAGTACACAACCGCACTCGCAAATCATACCACGAATGCAATGTATAGATGCGAGCTTATTCCAAAGAAAAGGCTTTGTGGTTCTTTTGCATAAAAGCAACATTTGCAATTGAATACGAATAATAGATTGAAAGCATAATTCAAAACAAATAGACAATACTAATTTAACAGCTTGTTTCCACAAAGACACACACACTAAACAGATTATTTCACCTGACCATATGATTGAGGTCACACAGCTCCCATCCCAAAGATTTTATGAAAACTACCCTCGTGTGAAATCCCGAGCATGTCCATGATCATGACGCGCTATTCGAATAGATTGTTTAACACTCTGCAGAGGTTGTACACTTTACCCACAAGATACAACTAGTGTAGCAAGCACCAATCGTAACAAAACAGTTCGGAAACTTCATCTCAAACATTGACATTCCCGGTGTGCTTACAAACCGCTATACCACTCACATAGAATTGGTATAACACACACCATTGGACGGGGAAAACGAATCGCCCCGCGATGCAACCACCAAGTAGTCACACCTCCACCTGTCACACACACCTAACCTATCCACCGAACATCAATGCCGAGAATCCATAACTTACTAAGTTAGGCCCGTCCCATACGGGCATGTGGTCGCATAAAGAAGGCTCGTTCAATGGCGCACAAAGTTAAGTCCTTAATTGACCAAGGCAAGACTTCCATGTTCTAACTAAGTCACAAAGATTATCATTCCCATCACATAGACCACCATGTCACACAGTCTCCACCACTTGCCTCAGTCCAAATCCTTTACCACCCAGTTGGTTTTAGTGCAACACATGCCATCACGAAGTAATAACACATAGCACACAATTTTACACAAAGTTCCATAGTCACTTAGTCATAATTAGTATTTGCAACTTACATATGATGTGAGACTCGTAGCATGGCTAAGCAACTGTACTCGCATCTAACCAACCCACGTTGGTGTTATAATAATACCAACTAATAACCAATCTAGGGTGACAAGGATATATGACATACAAGGCCAAGGTGTGATAACAATTTGGATAATAACTATGCCGAAAGCATTTAAATAAATAATTAAAGTAGAATGCAATAATTTAACACAAAGTAATTTGAAAACTGGGTTCAAGATGATCAAAGGTATGACTTGCCTTGGAAAAGGTCTATGTACTGGTCTTGATCTTGGGGTGCTCCTTCTTCCACAAAATTTCCCGACGAATCGACGTCTACTCGCAAATGAAACAAAAACAAACAAAATAAATAAATAATAGAGGCAAAACAAACCCCAAAAATTAAATAAAAATCTCAGATAAATAGAGCTTGAATTTAGACAAATTTAGAAATTTGAATGGGCTCAATCGGAGTTAGGATGCAAAAGTTATGAGCTTTGGAAGATTTGAAATCTAAAAGAAACCCTAATTTTGATTTTCCAGAATTTCCCGATTTATTTCTCTGAAGAAAAATCGGAATATTGCGCAACGCTGACGTCAGCGAGGAACGTTCGGACGGGGTGACAAACGGCCTGACATGTGGGTCCCACCTGTCAGTGACTCGGTGCACCGTGGACCAAGTCCACGCGAGATGGATCTAGGGTTAGGGTTGCGAGGTGGCACGCGGGCGCTGACTGGCGGTTGACGCGGGCTGCCACGTAGACGACACGGAGGCGGCGGGCTGAGGTGGCGGCTGACGTGGATGACAGCAAGGGTGGTGGCGCTTCGGTCCCGGCGATCTCGGCGACGGCGGCCGCCGGCGGCGAGGTGGCACCGGAGGTAGAGGGCGAGACGGGGATTACACCGGTGTGCTCACACGTGCTCGGAGACGACCCAGATGACCGGCGGCGACGATCGGGCGGAGGTTCGACCACGGGCGCGGCGGATCTGACGCTTCGACGGGTTTGCGGCGAAACCGAGGTCACCGGGAGGTAGCCCTCGATTGTGCGAACTCGAAGAAGGCGGTGGCGAGGCTTGAACGGCTCTGACGGCGACGCACGAGCTCAACGGAGTTGCGGAGGCACCAAGCTTTCTTCGGCGATTTCCGGCGGCTAGGGTTTCGTTCTCGGGCGTTGGCGGCTGGGGAAGGGATGCGGAAGCCAAGGGGGTCCTCTCCCTTTTATACACGGCCGCCAGGAGGAGTCCGTGACGGAGACGGCGAGAAAGAAAACGTGCGGCGGCGGAGATAAGGAAAGAGGAGAGTCCGAGTCGGGGACGATGAACAGTAACCCAAGGTGGGTCCCACACATCAGCGACGGCGGCTCGGGCGCGGGCGCGTGTGAAACGGCGCGGCTGCGAAACGGACTCAAGATCTGACCATCCAGATCTGATCGAACGGCCCGAAACACAGGAGCGTTCGGACCCTCCGGTACCTCAGCTGCATCTGACCGTCGAATCTTGATCGAACGGTGGAGGCCGGGTGGCGCGAGAGAGAAAGCAGAGGCCGACACGCGGGCCCGCATGTCGGTTGAGGTGATAGCATGCGCGCGCGAGCCGGAGTTGCACGACGCGCGGTGGGTTAGGAAC
Source organism: Ampelocalamus luodianensis (assembly GCA_036346255.1). Classification (NCBI taxonomy): domain Eukaryota; kingdom Viridiplantae; phylum Streptophyta; class Magnoliopsida; order Poales; family Poaceae; genus Ampelocalamus; species Ampelocalamus luodianensis. Next base: position 53,232,410 of record CM070633.1, read on the forward strand.
AGGAGTGGGCTGAAGGTTTGGGAATAGGAATGGGTTTAGGCCCAAGGAATTATCTGAGATTTTAAATAGGTTTTCCTTTTTTGAAAATACCAGAAATTCAAATAAGCAATAGAAAATAGCAAATGAACTCAGAAAAATTCTAGAAAAATCTAGAAAATATATCTGAGCACATAGAACCCAAATAAAATAGTTTTGGCTATTGTTCATGTTGGGATTATTCACATTAAATGTTTTTTTATTGTAAAGTCCAATATTAAGCTTTTGAATTAAATTCAAATAAAATTCAAATGGTGAATTTTCCCCTACTAACTATTTAAAAGATTGTTAAGCTCAGAAAATTGGGATGTTACAGGTGGCAATATGTGAGGAATTCAATATAAAATGGGCTATACAGAAGTGTTGGGATTTAGTTACAGTTTAAAGACAAGAATTTTAAAGTACTTTGAATAAAAGTACGCATGCATAATAATTTAAAACATAATACATAATTTGAAATATTTGGATCAAACATGATCAAAGATGTAACTTGCCTTGCTCAAAGAATTGTTGCCTTTGGTCGATGCAGTACTCTCGCTCTCCTGAAACATCATAATCTATACACGAAGAAAAGGCCAAATTCAAAAGAAATTCAAATAAACTCCAAAAAATTTTAAAAAAATAGTAGAAACAAATAGATTGGGATTTTAGATAAATTTAGAAAGAAAAACAAGGTTAAACAGAGTTAGAACGAGGGAGAACGGGCTTCGTGAAGATTAAATTCAGAGAAGTTGATATAGAAAACAATATTTGTGGATTTTTTTATTTTCCTTTCAAAAGGAAATTCCAGATTATAGTTTAAGCATGACGTCAGCAAGGATTTTGATTTTTGGACAAATTATTTTCTAAATAAAAGGGAATGAGTCAATCACATGTAGGCCCAGGCCTATGGACCAGGTCCACAAATTTAGCCTTGGTCCACGATGGACCAGGCGCACGGGAGAACGCGATTTGCCATGTGAGCGGACACACAAGCACGTGACTGGGCTCAAACGGCTAAGGTGGCGCATGAGTGGTGATGAGGTGGCGCTCACATGGCAGCTAAGTGGCACGGGAGTGCACGAGGACCGATGGCAGCGTTGATTGGTTGCACGGCGGCAGATGGCGGGATGCGCGAAATGAAGAGGGAGAGATGGCGAACCTAATGGGCATGGTTAGGTCACTTGAGAGCGACAATGATGGCCAGCAGTGAGACGAAGGTAGTGGCGAGATCGGGTGACGACGGCAGTGGTGATACGGCAAAGCTTCGTCGAAGGCTGTGCGCGCATGAGATAGAACGTGGAGTGGTGAAGTCAATGGAGTGTACAAGGACGATGAAGCTCATTGGATGGATGCAAAATTGGCGGTGGTGGTGCTCAAATGCCGATGAGGAGAAACCTCGATTCCAATGAGGAGAGTGAGAGAGGGAAGCTAAGCTTGCGGTGAGAGGACGAGTGAAGGATTGCGGTCTCGAGGGTGCCTTTTATAGGGTGAGGGGGCACAAAGGGGGTGTATGACGGGCAGCATTACTCACCAGTGATGGTGGCAGCGCAAATGCAAGTTAAGGCGATTAAAGCGGGTGGGAACAGTTGGAATGAATGTGGTGTAGTTAAGGGTCTTCAATGACATCAAATGCATGAGAAAATGGAGGAGAATTGACGACATTGAAGAGCTTTAGAGCTTTAGCGCTTCCGAAACGGCAGTGGTGAGAGGAGGACAAAGGAGGAGGAGGAAGCTAACGCACGGGCCCGGTTGGCAGCGAGAGGAAGAGAGAGAGAAGATGGAGCTGGTCAGGCGCGAGGCAATGGGCCGTGTGGGCCGAACAGGCCAGATGGATGGAAAAGAAAAGAAGAAAGAAAAGAAAGAAGAAAAGGGTTGAGCTGGAAAGAAAAAGAAATGGGTCGAGTGAGAAGGAAATCGGCCCAAAGAGGAAGTTATATTTTAAATAGATTTTCAAATTTGGAAATTACTTGGAAATCCAATAGGATTTTAGAAAATACCAAATAAAGTTCAAAAATTTCAAAACAATCACAAAAATTCCCTAAGGCATTTTGAACTTAGTAAAATTATTTTCAACTTAAAGTTGGTTTTTAATATGGGACTAAACAGGTTAATGAGCCTTGTGGGTTGATAGCCCCTCTAATGGCCTTTTGTTTAGATAAAGTGTCCACACATAATCGGTCCTTGAAATGGGACAATATACAACACTCCCCCTTGGACACTTTGCCAACGCTATGCTCATGCCTCGTTAAAAACTTCTTGTGAAAACACAGTGGAAAAAATGGTGAAGAAAAGACTACACAGCTCATGTTCTTGCCATTGCACATGCTGCCTCATTAAAAACCTTCGAATGAGAAAACTCATTGGGACAAGACTCAAACAAGGGAAAAAGATTATATCATCTATTCATCCAATAATGAACATATATGAAGATCATACATCTCTCCCTAAAGACAACAACTCTGTGTGTCCTCTCATACCAATATCACATACAAGTTTCTCAAAACTTGGTCCCAACAAGGCCTTAGTAAACAAATCCGCAAGATTCTCACTTGATTTGATTTTTTTTTTGTATTTCTATATTCCTATTTTCCTATTGCTCATATGGGTAGAAATGTTTAGAGAGTATATGTTTTGTCATATGCGTCTTGACATAGCTATTCTTTATTTGTGTAATGCAAGCTGCATTATCTTCATGGAGGACTGTAGGAGTTTTATCCACCTCCACTACAAGAAGAACATGAATACAACAACACACAACTCGCAACGGAAAGCACATTCGTTGCAGGGCCAACTTATTCACCACGCATGAAGCCTTCTCAGCCCACTACCTCCCACATCCAAATAAAACTGCTCAGCTGCGCCCATCTAAACCCATCTTATCCTGACTTCCTTCCTCCCTTAGTCCCTTTCGCTTTGTCTTCCTCTAAAAAAATCCCCTTCCTTCGTCTTCCTCTAAAAAAATCCCCTTCTACCACCCCGTCCCTTCCCCCAAATCCGCACTGCTGCCTACTCATCACTACTGTGCCGTCCTCACCCGCCGTCGCAATGCCCTCGCCTGCCGCTGACTCGCCCGCATCCCTCGCCCCTCGCACATCTCCCCCGAGCCGCCCTCGAAACTCCACGCTACACCCCTTGCCTGCATCCTCCACCTCCATCGCCCATCGCCAGTCACCTGCCTCCACGTCATCCTCCCCCGTCGCTGCCTGCCCCTCGCTTGCCACCATGACCCCCTTGCCCCTCACCCTCCTCACTCGTCCCTCGCCTCCGCTCCCATCCCTCCCTTCCATCCGCGCCGCACAGTCCTCCTTGGCGTCGCATCTCCTGCTTCGCCTTCTCCATCCCTGGCTTTCCGCGGCGTCCTCAAGCACCACTACTCTGACTTCATTGTCCGTGAAATCGCCTATGATGGCTCCCTCGTCCGCCTAACCTCCTTTGATCTCCCCGGCGAGGTATGCGCATTTCCTGACCTCACCATGGCGATGTTTGGTTTACGATTCACACGTTCGATCCCAATTTCACTACCAATTGTGGATCTTAAAGCATCAATTGCATCCGGATTGTGTTATTTTCTTCTACTAATTCTTAACAAAGAATGCTACCTTTGTTATATCTTGAACTTGAATGACAAACAATTGTTCTCCCATGCTTACCTTTTCCTCACATGTTGTTCTTTTGCTATCTCAAGTAGAGATATTTAGGAAATCAAATTAACAGATTGTGTTTTTATGCCGGGTCTGATTTGATCTTTTCGGAGGTGGTGCTGACGCAAGGACACCAGTGGGACTGTGGGAGGCAGCGAAGGGATGTGGAGCCGTGGAGGGTTCCGGCCGCCGGTGGGAAGCACTGGCGAATGGCATGAGTAGGACGGCGAGAGGCTGTAGAGGAGTATGCTTCTGCTTAAACCCAATAAATGGATTTGTAAACCGACAGGTTAACAAGTTGGGTGAGAAGCTTACTGCAGATGGTTAGTGATTTAGAGATAAAGGTCACTAGCGTTCTCATGCCTCCAAATATAATTTTCACTTGTGCATGTCCTCCTATTTTTGGTTTGAAGAAATAATGTTATGTTACTATCTTGAGCTAACATATATCCTCTTCTATTCGTTTCAGGCTTTCAGCATGGCAATATTTCCGCTATTCGTTCTCTTTCTTGTATATGATTTGTCACGGTGCAATGGTAGCTCTTTTATATTGTACAATGCACCCATGATGGAAATATTTGATGTGTGGTTGTATTTTGAACTGTTAATTGTTGAACAAGATTTCCAGGATAATACCCTAACATTGAATTATTGAAGCTTTTGATTTTTCAGCCTGGACCAGGAATTATTGGTTGACCGAATTATTTATTATGTATGTAGGAATACTGATTAGTTGGAGTTAATATTGAACTTTCAATCTTCATTGCTTCTAACTGATTGTAATAGTTTCTTGAACTTTTAGTTTCAGTCTTCTTAATTATTTCTAGCTGGTTGTATTAGTTTCTGGTTGCAATCTATTGGACATTTTCTTAGCATTCCTTCTTGCTTAGCAATAAGATAGTTTATAAGTTGACTATTATATGCCATTTCAAATAAATTATTGCACTTTAATCAATATTTTGTCTTAAGTGGAATTAGGCTCCGGATGTTTCCAGATATAAACCGATAAATAGTAGTTGTAGTTGTGTAAGATTTGTGATGTCGAGCTTGAGCTATGCCAGGTTAAGCTCTACATCTGTTAATAAGAATATTGCAGTACTCTGAATGTTTGGCAAAAAAAACTAGTTCCTTTGTAATGTAACATATTAACAAATAGTTAAATACAATCAATATTAGGTTAAAGAAGGTATAAATGGATAGTAATGCTGATAATTCTTGTTAACAAGATGTTCTTTCAGAAACTTTGAGGGTTTTCTTCCAAATTAGTTCATTATTATTGATTTTCCATGATACAAGTGGATTTCCCATGCTTGCCAAATATATGGACAGTTGTCTCCCATTTATTTGACTCGTTGTTTAGCTCATCTATGTAAGTTGGGAATATAAAGAGCACTAGAAATGTTTTGTGTGTGTAGGTGGATGCAGCCCTTATAGCCACAGAAGGGCACCATTCACCAAAGGACTTGGATTGGAAAATATGAGTAATTGAAAGTTGAAACTATGTGCTATCTGAACATATGCTACAGTATAATTGCATGAATGGTGAATCTGATTTTTTTTATATCAATGTCGCTACACAACAAAGTTTTATTCCTGTTGATGAGCGGATGAGTCATGGATGCGGATGGCAATGTGGTATGTTGCAAGAACTAATTGTGATGCTTTGTTCAGAACGATTGTCCCTCCAGGGCTTGTTTGAAAATTAACATATAATGCATTGTAGGTACCAAATTTGTATTGCATTGGAGATGCCAATGGTAAACTTTTGCTTGCGCATGCTGCCAATGCACAAGGAATCTCGGGTACACTTCTTCTTTTGTTGCTTCTATGCACAGGTACCTAGTAGCAGTAAAAGCTTGATCCTTGCAGCCCATGTAACATGTTAGGTCAAGCCATCTGTATGCGCATTGTTTGGAAATGTAACCCTCATGTAAAGCCTGTATTGTGCTAACTACGTTGAAACATGGAGATATCTGTTTCTGCTGAGGGTTGTGCTCTACACAGGCTGACATGCCATTACACATGGCATGGACACTCATATGAACTGCTTGATAAAGTTGCTAGTTTTTTCCCAGTGCCACAGATCTGTTCTGTTATACTACTATCCTATCTGAAAGATGGTAGCCTGGACTAGTGAACTTCTCCATTATTGAAACCTGAACCTTTCTGAAAACTAAAGTGTTCTACTCTACAACTAATGCAGCTATTGAGCGCTCTTTTATAGATGTGTAGTAAGGAATGTAATGTTTTGTGATGCATCTAATGTTATGTTAGGACTTTAGGTATATCTTGGCTGCTATTTCATAACATTGTGTTTGTGTTTCTCTCTATTGAATGGCTGGATTCATTTACCTTTATTTGCTAATTGATTAATAACTGATTATGCTTTTTGCAGTCACGCTCATTTGGGTTTGTAGGGACAAAGGATAAACGTGTCGTTACCACGCAATAGGTACTTATTTCTCGTATGTTTACTAGCTCACTAAATTTTCTTTACGGAATCATGGATTGTGTTTTTCGATCAAATTGGCTAAAGTATCACTCATAAGTGTGGAAGGAAATACTTCAATAATTTTAGCTAAAGCTATAACTGACTACATACACTACTATGGTGTTACAACCAGATAGGTAAAGGGTCGTTGTTGTGGTCTAGAATATTGCAAGTTAAATTGTTAATTTACATTTATTCTAGATAATATCATTAGTTTAATCTATTGATTGTATTTAGTTATGTTGATGATTTTCATGCTATTTGATAGTTTAATCATAAGCTCCCTGAATCGGTGTGGGGGCATCTGTGAGGATTCTTCCTCAGGGCCACTAAGGAACATGGAGGTATTTTCTCCATATAATCTCTACTCATTATAAATTTCTAATGTGAATTTCTTTTACCTTTGATAAAAATGTTCTTTACTTTATTTCTCTTTTCAGATTGAGAAGGTATAGTTGATGGTTTGGACTGTTCAGTAAACTTATGTGTAGAATGGAGAATGCTGGGAATGAAGAATTTTTTTGTAGAACCACGGGGGTATAGAGAACGAAGACTTTCCACTGAAAGTATAGACATGTACTTACATTTATGTTTTAGGGTGTATTATGTTATTAGATCATGATGGTACCAACTATGCATGCCTCGAGTCAAGACTTGTGAAGCCAGTTGAAAATTCTTTGTAATGAAACATTTTTTTGTTAATATCAATGAAATAATTTTGTTATACACTTTGATATGTGTGTTTTGTTTAACCCCGTGGGCCCTAATTGATAAGCCTAGTCTGGACAAGAAAAGGACACCTTTTGCAATAATTAGATGCGTTGTAAACAATCCTGTAAGCGATTTGCTACTGTCTAATGCATGCCAATATATATATATATATATATATATATATATATATATATATTGCCACTATATTAAAATATGTATTGCAACCTTACAATGCTTTTATTTACATGTTACCAACACTTGTATATGTGTTGTCACAGACCTTGGCAACGGCCTCAATGACAACGCATACTAAATGCGTTGGTATAGACCCTAACAACATTTATTTGGACTTCTATCAACGCATATATGTGTTGCTAAAGGGGTGTTCATGTTGTAGTGCTCTACACCACAAGACTCTTGGATATTGTGAATTAGTCTTCTAAGCCATATGCACTCTCGAGTTGTCTCATATAGTGCAAAGATCTCAACATGATTAGTTGACGTAGCAGCAATCGATTGTTTTACATATCTCCAAGAGATAGTTGTGGAACCACTTAGAAAGACGTATCCAATTTGTGACTTGGCATTGCGGGGATCAGAAAGATAGTCAACGTCTAAGTAACCCTTCAACCTTATGTCTTGACTCTTGGGATAAAAGAGTCCAAGATCAGTTGTACCCCTGAAGTACCTGAGGATTCCCTTCTAATACCTTTTCGTGGGCTCGGAACTATATCTTGCTAAATAATTTACTACAAATGCAATATCAGGCCTCGTATAATTGGCAAGGTATAACAATATTCCAATAGCAATTAAACAAGGCATTTAGGGACCTAATGTATTCTCATTCTCTCGTCTAAGTCCATGTGGATCCTTCTCCACTTCTATTAATGTAACATCACAATTTTTGAGTTTCAAAAAACCATTTTGTGTAGTTTAGCCCTTTGGAAAATTTCACCAATTTTTTGTTGAACCTCTCTCCTTCCAGCCCAGCCAGCCCATTCCACCGATGTAGCCCAGCACACTCAATGCCTCTCTACAGAGTGCAAAGCCCTCGAGTCGCGCCGTGTGCAACGTTAATTCTCAAGAGCCGTCATCGCTGACGTGTCGACCCGACTCTGTGCATTGTCCATCATCTCCGAGTTGGACTCTGAGTCCGTGTTCACGCCGCCATCACGTCCCTTCCTTGCGCTACACGCCTCTAGGCTACAAAGCCCTCGACGTTCGCATCAAAATCATCAACTCAACCCTAGTCGCCAATCCCCCAAGACCCCGAGCTCAATTTCGCTGTTGTTTTGCCGAAATCGAGGATTGAGCCTTAGCGCCATCGTCACTATTTTTTCTCTGATTCTGTCACTACCGGTGATTTCCTGCTGCCATCGTCTACACTGTCGGGATCACCTCTTCGTGTTCTACCTGGTGTGTACCTTCTCTTTGTCGAAGATGCCCCGTAGCGCCGTCGCACTATCGAACCCACACTAGTGACCATTGGGACTCGTGCCTAACCCAGTAGCATTGCCTTGTCCTCAAGAACCTTTCGCGTGTGTCCAAGACCTCACGAGAGCTTCCCTTCATTGTCTCGCTGTTGACCCTCACCGCCACCGCTGCCACCCTCTCCATCGTTGACCTCTTTGCTGCCCTCGCCATTGTTGACCTGTTTTCCTACCCTCGCCGTCTTATCGGAGCCGTTGGATGAGATCGCTGGACAACAAGCTTGCCGGAGCTACCCTCCTTTCACCGTCGATCGTCGTCGCCATCGTCGAGCCATAGCTGCCGTCAATCATTGTCGATGTGGTCACCTACATGGCTACCACCTCACTGCCACCTGGCGCCGCACCAGTGCCAGCCCGCGTCGTGTCAGCCTTGCATCGCATCGCTACCACGTCATCACCTTTGTCCCACGTGTCTGCCACCTCAGCGCCACGTGTGCACCCACTGCCACCTCAGCTGCCACATGTGCCAAACCCTAGACCCAGTCAACATGGACTTAGCCCACAGTGGACTAAGCCACTGACATGTGGACCCCACATGTCAGAGCCTTATGCTGTGAACCTGTGAGCTCGTAGATCCGTGGACCAAGTATGTGGACTCGGTCTATAGACCGCAAGTCCACCTGTCAGCCTCTAATCATATTTTTGGGAATTTATTTAATTTCCAAAATTATATTCCAAGTGGGCCGCACCTATTAATCTTCTCTCTCCCTTTTCTTTTTCTTTGATTTTCTCACCCGGCCAACTTCCAAGAGCCCGTTCTTCCTCATACGAACTCCAATTGAACTCATTCAAGTCTCTAAATTCAAGCTCTACCTTCACGTTCTTTTTTATTTAATTTTTGTAGTTCATTTGTTGCTATGTATTGTATTTATTTGTGTTTTTACTTTCGTTTGCGAGTAGACGTTGATACTTCAGGAGCGTTCGAGAAAGGAGAAGTTGATCAAGCTCAAGACTAGTACCAAGACTTGTTTCAAGGCAAGTTGTGCTTTGACCATGTTTCACCAAGTTTTCTAAAATTACTTTGATTCAAACTATTGCATGTTATTTCAATTCTTTAATTCTTTAATACTTTGGGATTAGCTATACACCTACTTGATTATGTCCACCTTACTTATTGTATTACCATGACCATTTGTCCCCTAGCTTGGTTAATTATTAGTTGGTATTATCATAGTACCAACGCGGGTTGGTTAGATACGATTAGTATTCTTAGTCCTGCAACGGGTCATTGATATCATTTTAAATTGCAAATCTAAACTTGAGTAAGTGATTATGGCATGTGTTCAGTATGTTGTCAACCGTTGATGGCATGTGTCGAACTTAATGAACAGGGTGGGGAAAGATTTGGACCAAGGCATGTGGAAGGAATTGTGATATGGTGGAGCTGTGTGCGTTTGGGAAATATGAATGTTGGTAACTTGGAGTAGTTTGGCAGTCTCACCTTGGTCAATTAAGGACTTAGTTTGGCAGTCTCACCTTGGTCAATTAAGGACTTAACTTTGTACGCTATTGAACCGAGCCATAACTGTACAACCACATGCCTTGTATGGGACATACCTAACTTAATAAGTTATGAAGTCTTGACATTGACTACTCAGACAAAAGGTTAAGCTCTGTGCCTCTCTCTCTGTGGAGGTGTGTGTCTCTCTCTATGGTTGGGTCACATTTATGGGCAGTTCACCATCTCCAAGTCCAACGGTGTGCAACGGGCCAACAACCTCTGTGGGGCTTGGTGCCGGTAGTATGCACATTGGGTGGGTCAATTGTTGAGAAGAAGTTTCGGAAAGGTTTTTTATGATTGGTGCTAACTACACTGGTTATATCACATGGGTAAAGTATACAACCTCTGCAGAATGTTAATAAATCTATTCGAATAGCTGCGTCTGTGGTCATGGACATGCTTAGGGATTTCACACGAGTGATAGATTTTCATAAAACAATCAGGAGGGACAGCTATGTGAAAGAATTTGATTAGGTTATGTGAGCTTTGTGAAATACTTGTTAAATTATTATTGTGTATTTGTTTTAAATTACGCTTTCAATCTACTAATTGTATTCAAATGCAAGTGTTGCTTTTGCAAAATAATTATAGAAGCAATTTTCTTTGAAATAAGCCATCATCTCTCTGGTACAACTTGCTGAGTACTCGACATTCTTGCAATCATCATTCAGCTGAAGTGGAGGAGTCTTCGCCTGCTTTTGAGGAGTTTCACGAGGAGGTTGGTCGTTGGGCCTTCATCCCAATCGGTTGCCTGTGGTAAGTCTATGGCTTCCCACTGGAGTTGTTTTCATTCTGCTGTTGTTTCTTTACTTAGTGCTCAGCCCTATGTGGTTTAATAAGTGTAAACTCGACAATAAGGTCACAATCATTATTTGCTATTCAAATTAGTCGTTTATTCTTATTTTCGATGTGTCTGGAATTATATTCATATATGTTGACACTATGTGAACTAGCGTGATTCTAGACTAATGGAGTATACACAGAGGGTCCAGATTTGCATATTTGGATCCAGACAAGTGACCTAACGATCATGGGTGTACCCAGTGGATGAGATTTATTAAGATAAAATTAAAGGGATACAGGTAGGCTACACTAGCACGTAATTCAAAAATAGACCACGTAAATCAGGAAGCCATGCTAGTAAGAGGTCATAGATTGTTACCACCAGACGTGCAATGCAGCAGAAGAAGAGATGGAGCAGCCATATCCAACGTAGAGCATGTCGATGTAGTGGTCGTAGTCGATCGTCCAATGTCCTTGACACCGATTGTCTCCTCCAGCAACATATCACGTTCCCTACGTAGGTCGCGGATCATCCTCGATCAGCATAGCAACAACCGCAGCAGCGCCTCTACGGTATCCACACATCCAGAGGTGGAATGTCATACACCGGTGTGCTAGCACCAGCGCGCGCGGTAGGGCCTTTAGGGAGGTGGTGGCTAGGGTTTCGGTGGTGCAACTCTAATCTCCCAACAGCCCCATTCATCCCTTTATAAAAGAGCACATAACAGATCCTACCCAAAATAGTTTGTTCCAACCCATTAAATGTGTGACCTTGTAGGTTCATGCGTAAATGGCCATGACCCGAAAACTCCTTTCAGACCACAAGTTGGTAGTGTTTCCTAGTAGGACATAACAACTCCCGAATACACATAAATATTATATCGGACGAACCTTAAGCAATATGATATGCGACCAGATCATTATCACTTACGACCAGCTCGTATCTCTATATGACCAAGTCATTTTGCCTCATGATATCAGGTTGAACTCTAGGTGAGATATCTGTCATCCATGGACTGTTCAATACTTTCTCGATCTAGTGACAAGTAAATTTGTGTGGTCGACTCTTCGACCACCAGTGATACGGCTATGCACTTTCTTTATCCGACCACATCGAGGGGCCCAAAGATATCTCTCTTGTTATGTTAGGAGGGACAAATCTTATATCCGACCAGTCACATCGATCCCTCCACATATGTCATAGCATACCCGAAAGCTACCTTTATAACTACCTAGTTACAGAGTAGCGTTTGACAACTCCTAGGTGTACTATTACATATGTAGAAAATCATGCTGATCTCAGGTCTAAGGATTATACATCATCATTGCTTGAGACCAACTGATGACACATAAATCATAAAATCTCAATAGTATCTCAAGGTAGGTCAATCCAACACCATGTTCTCTAACATGTGCTCATATTATTGATTCAATATCCTTATATCTATGATCGGTGAAACATGGTCATCAATCAATACAAGTGATGGTCGATAAGTCAATAGTGTATCGACCATTGGCATTCGACCATGGATACTTTTAGAATGACATCATACAACTGTTAAAGAGTTGAGCTTCACCAATAAGTCACATACTTCATCCAAGGAACATATTATATAACTTATAAATATAGACATGATACAATCATCTCCATGATCGCATCTAGAGCATATCACCAACAAAAATCTCTCCCACACTTTCATGGTGTAGGTGGTCATATGCAGATTTATGCCTCCAGGCAAATTTTCAATCTGCAACCCAAGACAATTTTTGGTTTCGCCCAAATCTTTCATCTCGAATTCCGTCTATAAGTATGAGCTCGCTTCAAGAATGTATTCCATGTTTTCGATTATGTTTAAGTCATCAACATACACAGAGATGATGCAAAATCCATTCTTGGATTTCTTTATGAACATGCACAGATGGACCTCATTGTTTATGTATCCCTTTTGTAAAAGGAATTTACTCAATCAGATGTACCAAATATGACCTAATTGTTTCAAGTCATATATTGATTTTTGCAACTTAACACTATACATGTTGCAATGTTAATTCTCACTCATACATGGGATTTTTAGTCCATTTGGAATCTTCATGAAGATTTCAGAATCTAGTGACCCATATAAATATGCAGTCACGACACCCATAAGTTTCATTTTCAAATTCATTCCTGCTGACATAGCTATAAGGTCTCAAAATGTTGTGCCATCCAATACAAGAGAGTCAGTTTCATTGAAATCGGTGTTGGTTCTCTGCGTGAACCCTTCTACTACTAATCTCGCTTTGTATCTCTCCACTTCATTATGTTCATGTCTCTTTCTTATGAACACCCACTTATGTCCAACAGGAATAACGTCACGATGTGTCTTGACCACAGGTTCGAAGACTTTCCTCTTATTAAGCGAGTTTAGTTCATTTTCGATTGCTTCCTTCTGTTTATCTCAATCTTGACGATTCTTGCATTCCGCATTCGTCTTTCGTTCTGGATCCAATTCAATATGGAAGGCAATATTTGAGATGAAGCAACTGCTATTAGCACTCATTTGTCTATAAAAGACTTGTTCTGTCTCCACATAGTTTGTGAAAAACTCTTTGTCCAATTCAATTAAAACTTTATTTAAATCTATCAGCTCTCCACTATTTCCAAAATGGCAATCTGATTGTTCTGTTGCCCAAGTGTTGGCGGGTGCACTTCCCCATTTACTAGTCACCTGTCGATGTACTCTAGCATGGGGTGTCTCCTCCTCTACTCCTGTATGGGACACCACCCATCGTGTCTTCACTCGGGGTGTAACATCCATCAGACGTTTTTCATTCATGTTGGGTTCATGGAGTTTTCCCCTGTTTAATACATCTCTTGTGCGGACGTCTCCACGGTTTGAGATCCTTTGACCTAGGAGGTTATTCCCTCTTCTTTCCAAGAGTGGTGGAGTCAGATGCAGAACCCAAAACCCGAGATGGTTCTACTCTTTTAGGTGCATTTATCACTAGTATATGTGACATTGTAACTCCTTTATGATATGTGAATGAATCTGGCAACTGATTTGCAAGATTTTGCAAATCTATTATCCTCTGAATATCTTGTTCAAAGTGTTTAGTGGTTGGATTGTTATTATGACGACTACTATCATTCCATGACAGTTCAAGGCATTCCAACTTGGGGGGTCTTTCCTCCCCCTAATGCTGGGAATAATTCTTTATTAAATACAGTATCAATGTATCTTGCTTTTAGCAAATCACCTATCATGGGCTCCGAATATTTTGTTATAGATGGAGATTCAAATCCCACATAAATTCCCAATTTATGGTGGGGTCCCATTGGCGTATGTTGAGGTGGTGAGATGGGTATATAAATGGCACAACCGAATTTACGTAGATGGTAATACATGGCTCTTTCCCATGCACTAGTTGGAAATGTGATAACATATGGTATGTGGATGGCCGGAGTAGTATTAATATTGATGCATATAATACGATATGTCCCCCAACATGTTATTGGTAGACTACAAGGGTCTAGCAATCATCTTGATCCTCTTGATTAATGATTCAACAAGACCATTTATGAGTATGAACACGTGGGACCGAATGTTCCACTATTATGTCGAAGGCCATGCAATAATCATTAAATACTTTTGAGGCAAACTCTCCGGCATTATCCATTCTTATGGATTGGATCCTATGATCTAGAAACTTTGCCCTTAGTGTAATAATTTGTGAAATCGGGCTGCAAATGCGTGATTCCTAGTGGATAATAGGCATACATGCATCCAGCGAGTGGGCTACTTCTTTCTTATGGACATACATGCGTCTATTAGTACAATAGGTCCGCATATATCCCCCTGAATCCTCTCAAGGTAGCTTACCACAACCTCTTGCCACGATGGATAATTACTGCCATTAGGCTCCAACAAGTGAAAGTGTCTCTTGGTCATTTTGCCTGCACATTGTAAAGCAAATAAGGACAATTTCCATAAATGTAATGAATAGGTACATCATGTACCACATGAGTCAGAACATGTGTTACAGCAATAAAACAACTTGCATCAGTAGCAAATATCAAATTTACGGATTTTCAGTAATTTTCTAAGCACGAAACAATTACTATGGTTCCAAATAAATAGAAAAACAATTTCTGGTATTTAAATAAATCGTAAAAGGCTAAAATAAAAGAACCAGAAAACTTATGGGATAAATTTTGCAAAATTCCACAGAGTAGAAGCCCTCATACTTTATTCGGAAAGTTCCAGAGTCTCTTTTTCAAAATTTTGGTCTAGAAGGATCCAATTTTAATAACTAAGGACTTGCGCTTAATTTTAAAAAATTCAAAGGACTTTTATGAAATGTTCCAAGGCATGTCGGATCCCATCCCGACCAGGTCTTATCGGCCAAAAGTCGATGGCCAATATAGGGACTTATGGCCCATGTTGGCCCATCTAGCCCACGCACTAGGGTTTTAACCCTAGCGCCATGCAATGGCGGCTTCCCGTGCTCATGCTCGGCAGGAGGTGGTGCCCAAGGCAGCGACTTCTGCAGCAGCTTCTGACGACGGCGACGGCGATGTGAGTGTCCCCCTCCATCCCCCTCTTCCTCTTCTCCTATCGGTAAGAGAGCGGCGACGACGATGGCGGCACGCGAGCCTTCCTCCTCACCCGTGCCAAGGGTGAAGACGGAGACGGCAATACACACCTGTCAGGCACAAGGCCGGTGCGGCGATGACCCCGTCCCTCCCCTTGTGCAGTGGCCTAGGGAGGCGGCGGCAGTTCTCGACGGCGACCCCGATCCCCTTCCCTTGCTCTCTAGCATAGTAAGGCGACGGCGGTGGTGGTCGCACCGGCGGCCCCTCCTCTCCCCTTGCTTGGTGACATATGGAGGCAGTGGCAGCAGTCACTCCAGTGACTCCTCCCCACCCCCTCGCTTAGCGGCATAGGGAGGTGGTGGTGGCATGTCATTGCCCTATCTCGTCCGTGCCAAGGACGACGGGAAGGGCTTCTCGGCCCTGTCCTTCACGCAAAGGTGGAAGGTGGTGGCGGGATTGTCATTGCCCTTGTACCAAGGCACATGGCAGCGACAGCTCCATTCCGCATGGTGGTGCCAATCAGGCTTTTTAAGGCGTCGCCAAGCAACGCTTAGGAGGTAAGGCGGTCGGGAGCGCGTCGCCTCGCCGTCGCCTTACCAGGAGGGCCTAAGGTGTCCACCTCAAGGTCAAGGCGTCACCATGGCGTTGATTAGGCGGCATATGGCGTCGGGAAGCTCCGAGGCGGCCGCCATATGCACGAGGGGAGGAGATAAAAGAGGGGATGCGGGGGGGCAAACGAGAAAAACCGGTCGACTGTCGCGTGTTGCGTAAAGCCTCACGACCGAAGCCCTGTACCCTAGCATCGCCTCCATCCCCGTGGCGCCAGTGGTGCCACCATCCCCGAAGCGGCGCGCTGGCGACCATCTGCTACGCCACCGTCCCACCTCCATCCCCATCACGGCGTTGCCCTCTCCGCTCTAGATTCAGGTTTGCCCCGTGGCCCCCATCACCTCCCTCCCGGCCTCCACTTCCTTCCCCTCCCTCCCCAGCTCCCCCTCCCTCTCTGGCCTCCACCTCCCCGGCTCCCCCTCCCTGCCGGCCTCGGAGGCGGGGAGAAGGGAGGGAGGGGGAGGCGGGGAGAAGGGAGGGAGGGGAGCCGGGGAGGGAGGGGCCGGGTCGCCGGGAGGGGGAGGTGGGAGAAGGGAGGGAGGCGGGTTGCGTCGGCACTCGGCAGAAGGGGAAGACCGAAGTGGCAAACACCGAACAGAGGAGCAAATGCATTGCTTTATGCTTATCTGCTATTGTGCTGAGCTGATCTGCTGAGTGCTAATGGCTGAACTGATGCTGCTACTGTGCTGAACTGCTGCTACTGATTATTACTTATCTGGTCTCTCTAATGCAGAAGCAAAAAAAATGGCAAGTGCAAGTATTGCATCCTCCGAAGCCGGGTATGATCCAAAGACCGATCCAAAACGGAAGGCAAAGTCTAATGATCCGGGATGGAAATATGGCTATTGGCCGAAAATTGGCAACCGAGATAAGGTGATGTGTATTCTTTGTAACACCCCAAGTACAAGAGGGATTAAAGGGCTAAAGGAGCATCTTGCGGGTGGCTATTCAGATGTGGTAATGTGTTCTAATACTACCACAGAAATCAGAAAAGAGATGGGAGATTATTTGAAAAAAAAAAAAAGAGGAGTAGGCCAATCTTCCTAGATGATGATGATGATGATGATGATAATGATAATGATGAAGGGAGAGGTCAAGATGTCGAGGTAGTAGCACATGGCATCGGGTCCCAAGACTCCACTGTGAAGCGAAGTTCAGGGATAACCGCCAAAAGAAGGCATGCTGCCTTTTCATTCAAGGTCAAGGCAAAGGCAAAGTCCAAGGCAAAAGAGACCAAGTCAGTTGCTAGTATACTTCGAAGAACACCTGAAGATGTTGTAGATGAAAGACGTTCTGGGTCTTTTCAAAGCACCATGGAGGCCAGCACAAAGACCAAGGATGACAAGCATTATGTGAATAAACAATGGGCCTTGTGTTTCTATGAGTGTGGCATACCATTTAATGCCGCAAACTCAAGACAGTTTGAGATTGCTTGTGAGGCACTGCGCGATGCAGTTGCAGGTATAAGCCTCCTAGTATCCATGAGCTGAGGAGCCATTGCTTCGGGAGTGTGTCAAGGAGACAAGTACTTTGAGGGAGGAGCACGAGCGGGCGTGGAAGCAATATGGTTGCACACTTATGTCGGATGGATGGTCCGATAGGAGGGGGTGCCACTTGATTAATTTCCTTGTCAATAGCCCGGAGGGGACTTACTTCTTGGAGTCCGTTGATGCATCAAGTGAACAACATGATGCAACTCTGATAGCTAATTTGCTAGAGGGGAGAATTGAGGCCATTGAAAAAGACAAGGTTGTTCAAGTTGTCACTGATAATGGTGCTAACTACAAGGCAGCGGGCAAGCTTCTAATGGATAGGATTCCTACACTGTTTTGGATTCCTTGTGCTGCACATTGTTTAGACCTTATGTTGGAAGACATTGCGAAGTTGAAGAAATTTAAGAAACCTATTGCACGTGCCAAGCGTGTCACCACATTCATTTATAGGCATGGGAAGCTTCTTAGTACAATGAGGGAAAAGACAGGTGGAATGGATCTTGTGAGACCCGTGGCCACTCGATTTGCCACAGCCTTCCTTACTTTGAAGAGCATGCACAAGCACAAGGATGCTTTGAAGTGTCTATTTGTGAGTGAATCATGGACTAGGATCAAATTGTCAAAGACGGATGCCGGCATGCATGTGACAGACATTGTGCTCTCTAAGGAGTTCTAGAATTCAATTGAAGATTGCCTTAGAGCTTCAGCCCACTTCTTATCGTGCTTAGGGTGGTTGATGGTGATGAAAAGCCTGCAATGCCAGAGGTTGCAGCATTAATGGCTCATGCAAAGGAGAAGATCAACCTTAGCTTCTCTACCCAAAACATGCAACGTTTGCTCAAGAAGATCATAAACATTATTGAGCGACGTTGGGTGAAACAAATGGATCATCCATTGTATGGGGCTGCACTCTATTTGAACCCAGGGAAATTCTTTGCCATCCAAAAGAGTGGAGATGATACCTATGTTGGGGAGCTAAGGAGTTGCTTCAATGATGTGCTTGCGAGAATGATACAAGATGAGAATATTCGAAACAAGATTAATGAACAAGCCATGCATTATGAGGACCAACGAGGAGATGTCTTTTCAAACAAATTGGCAATCCAAAACTTAGAGTCAAGGACCCCTAGTAAGTGTTGTTAATTTCAGCATATTTATTTCATTCATAATTCCTAATATATGTGTGTATTTGCCATTCTAGTTGATTGGTGGCGTTCATATGGTGGCCGAGCCATTGACCTACAAAGGTTTGCTAAGCATATTGTTAGTCTTTGTGCTTCATCATCCGGTTGTGAGCGAAATTGGAGTACCTTTGAATTTGTGAGTCAATTTGTAGCTTCTTTGTGTTTATTTTCATCTACTCAATTTGTAGCTTATATGTGCTTATTAATTTCAGCAAGTTATTCATTCTATTTGCTTTGCTTGCCATTTGTGCTTTTGTAGATCCATACAAAGAAAAGGAACCGGTTACTACACAAGAGATTGAATGATTTGGTCTTTGTTACATACAACCGAAAGATGAAAACAAGGTTTCAAATGAGGCGGAAGAAAGCGGGCAAAAACTACGACCCTTTGGTCATTGAGGATTTTGATTGGGACAATGAATAAACTGACTCATTGGTTGTACCACCTCAAAGTGGTCGTGAGTGTGACCTTACATGGGATGATGTTGATGAAGC
This sequence comes from Ampelocalamus luodianensis, assembly GCA_036346255.1. Taxonomy (NCBI): domain Eukaryota; kingdom Viridiplantae; phylum Streptophyta; class Magnoliopsida; order Poales; family Poaceae; genus Ampelocalamus; species Ampelocalamus luodianensis. The sequence goes on from CM070633.1 coordinate 53,251,399, forward strand.
CATTGGCGCATCACGCTCGCTTCGAGATCGCAATCTTCCAAGGCAAGTTAATAGGTATAATCCTGGTGAGCCTATGGCCTTCTAAAGGTGTGCAAGATCTAGAACAATGGTGGTTGAAGAAGATGGCTTAGATGAGCAAGGGCAAGACTCGGATTCGGGCAATGAAGAAGATGAGGAAGAAGATCCACATGATGATGCGGATGTGAGTGATTGTGACGAAGCTCCCAATACTACCGAAGATGGTGGAGAAAACTTGGATTCTACTAGCAATCCCAATGAGTTCGACGATGGATATTGAGAGATGAGAGAGATGGACTATGTTACTTTTGTGTTGTGGATTACTGGATTACTATTATGCCATTAGACTACTATAAGTTTGTGGACTTATCACCTATGTTATTTGTGTGGACTTATGTCGCTTATGTCGTGCTTGTTAATTTGTTATGTTGCTTATATTTAATTTGTTATTGTGGACTTATGTTGCTCATTATTCATGTGCCTTGTTGCTTGGGAGAAGAGAAGAGAAGAGAGGAGAGGAGAGATTGTCAACAAGGTATGTCACTCAATCCGTATTTACTCAATTAATTGGAACACAATTTGTATCTATTACATTTATAACAATCTATATGTTGAAACTTGCAAGGGGGATGGATGCTACATGAGAGGAGCAATTGGAAAGGGGAGATGGGTGCTACATGGGCTCAAGAATTGGCAACGACAAGGTACATGTGCTGCTAAAATGCTCATTTTATTCGCTACCTTAGCGCCTTAGGACATGAGTAAAGCGTCGCCTCGCCTCACGCCTTACTGTTTAAAAGACAAATTCTAGAAATGTATTTTAGGCTTTGAAAAATAACAAAAGACACTAAAAAAATTCCAAAAAAATTAACAGAGGTATTCTAGAATGTTTGGAACCCAAATAAAATATTTCAAACTTTTAAAAGATTTTATTAATTTTGTAAGAATGGTTTTAGTCTCAGGGAAAATAGGAAATTTTAGAAAACGACTCAAAAATTCAATAATGGATAAAAATAATTATTTTAAACTAGAATTTGAAAATTGAGGCTATTACATCTTATGTCAGTGTCATCATGTCAAATTTATGTATGAACTTATGTTGAAGCGTACTATGCCATTATGGCGATGAGATCATGTATACGTGTGAGACATATATGTACTTGTATTGAAAAAGTTGAAGCTACGGTGGTATGGTTCAACGTATATTTGTTTCTGTGTGCGTGCAACTGCGTACTATTCGACTATTCTATTCGTTTCCGATCTGAATTCGTCATGTATCTGCCTCGTGTCCGTATTCCGAATACTCCGAAGTTGTATTCGCATTCGATCTGCTCGTATCCAGCTCCGAATCCAGGGAAAAAAAGATTTGGATACGAATGAGCAATATTCGTATGTATTCGACCGGTTTCACCCCTATTATATACACTCATTACTTACAATCTGCTCTCCATCAATTCAACTTCTCTCTTTTTCGGCGAGGAATTCAACTACTCAATCACACACCCGTAACAAAACTACGATAGTATAGTGGTGATGGAAGAATCACCATGGAAAGCTGGCTGACACCCAGTAACTTGTTGTCCATTGCAGTCCGTTCCAATTGACCTAGAAGTTGCCCAGATCATATGCCCCTGTTTGGTGTTGGTGTTACTCTCGGTTCCTAGCAGCTCTTGTAATGTAGCCTCATCTTGAGCTGCCGCATTGTCGGCCTCTCCCCCCGTTTCAACTAGCGCTACAACTTTTTCAACATCCTTGGCCCCTCCAAGGCAACCTGTCGGTCTAAAATCGCAGAAATCTTGTGCCGGCTGGCCAGCAAGTTAAAATGTGAAATGACGCCGACTTGCTCTGATGGAACATATACGACCTCTTTCTTGTAAGTAGTTCGACAAGAACGACTCCAAAACTATAGACAACACTTTTATCTTTTTCTGTTAAGTTGACTTGTTTGGTAATACTCGGGGTCTAGGTAACAAAACTTGCCTTGCACACTAACTCTAACTCCTGTCGGATCAACCGGCATGCCTCGGGAGGCTCCAAAGTCCGACACTTCTGCTATTAGACGGTCATTGAGCAATATGTTGTTAGACTTGATATCTTTGTCGATTATTGATGTTGACGCAGAAGAATGTAAATATGCTAGTGCATTAGCAGTTCCAACGGCAATCCTCATACGATCTTTCCAGCACAATGACGGGGGGCCTTCAACATGGAGATGATGAGAAAGTGTCCCATTTGAAATGAAATCATAGACCAAAAGTGGGACTTTTGTCTCAAGGCAGCATCCGAATAGTCTAACCACATTTCGGTGGTAGGCCTGACAAAGGACGGCGTCCACGTTTATAAAATCATCGATCTCCCTTTGTATAATATTCTTTGATTTCTTGATGGCAATAACTTGTTGGTTCAACAAGATCCCCTTGTACACTGTGTCATGTCCGCCATCAACTATGTGCGTCTCATTGAAATTGTCCGTTGCCTTCTCTAGTTCCTGCAAGCTAAATATCATAAACCTCGATTCTATTTGAAAAACTTTACTCTCAGTTTCTTTGCCTTCCGTGCCTTCAGTTTTTGGCTCATGACCAGTATGCAAACATGGTATAGTTCACTGAAGCATGTCGACGAGCAACCTATTGTAGCTTTATCTTGGTTGACCGACTGATGTTACGTCGGATGGCCTCCCCATCGTGGACTTGTACACCATCGTAATGGTGGACCCAGGACTAAACTTTAGGAGGACTAATGAAACAATGCTAACAGATCAACAATCGATGAAAGTAAGTCACAAATCGAAAATTGAATCTTCTGCACAAATCGAAAACTAAATACCTGCTGCGGTGCTTTGTCACGGACTCCTAGCGGGCCTGGTTTCACCGTGTGCTACGGCCCATGCAAGCAAGGCATGAGATTAAAGGGACAGCAACGCTTCAGAGGAGGCATCGAAGAATAACAAACCAACAGACTGTTTCTTCCTCCTCACGTCTGCTCCTTCCCCAACCACTGTATCTCATTCCTAGTTCCTGTTGTTCTTCCTCTACCACCATTCTTTTCTAATTCCTCCCCAGATCCACATCTATTGTATCCCAATTACCCAAACTCTTGTACCGTTGGTATCTGCCAAGTGAAGGAACGTAACAATATGGTATCAGAGCCGTCGATCATGGTGGATTCATGCTCCGAGGTGGCCAAGAGTGATGCCGAGAAGGAGAGCGAGGCATGGTGCAAGGCCATGTTGAACAAGCTAATCTCGGAGGTGAAGAAGCAGACGTTGGAGATGGAAGGCTTGGCAGACCGCACGAACGAGCTCGCGGTCGGCTTGAAGGCCATCGTCCAGCCGCTAGGAGCAACCATTCATACCTTGCCACCGTCCGCAACTGCACCGACGGCCACCCATGCCACGGCTGAGGACCACGCAGTGGCGACAGTCACTCCACGGGCAGATGTGGCACTCACCCCCGAATCACCCACCAGGTGTTCGACAACTTGTTCCGACAACGACACGGCCTCGCGGACATCCACATTCATGCCGGACATGGCCCCGGGTCCTTCCTTGACCACCGCCTCGCTCGACGTCATCATCACCAGCATCGAGCCGATTGTCGACGCCCTTCTGGTGCAGGACGGCACCCGTGTCCTCACCTCCACACTGAGCGGCGCCGCCGCCCACTCCATCGACCTGGGTGACGAGCACGTCCTCAACCTATCTAGCTGTCAGTTGAGTGCATGCAAGGTGTTCGATAGAATGTGCGGCACTGGTTGCATCTCATATGGCTTCTCCACCCTCAGCCTCTTCCTCACCACCTGCTCCCCGACAGGCCATCCATTACAGGCATTACCATGGTGGATCGAGCAGCCCATTGAAGAGAAGGAGTCCATCACGTATGGATCCTCGCACGCTTGGGGAACTCGTGTGAGGCTATGGAGTTTAGGCAACCGTGGCCGCTGCCTACGCAAGTGGACGTTATGTACAGTGGAGTGGAGCTATGTCTGATGTCATGGCTGTCATGCAAGGACTATCGAGGTGGAGTGGAATGGAGGCCCCCATGGTCATCACCCGTGCCTGGAAAAAGGATTTTGCCCTACGATGAACTGTACTGAGGGCAATACTATGAGGTTGGAGTATGGTGATGCGGTCAGCCACACCTATGGTCAGCCCCTGACTCATTTCCTAAGGAAGACGGCTAATGTCCCTAATGCTACCATCATATCAGAGCACCCTGTCGTCAGGGTTGGTGTTGTCTTCTATGGAAGGCAGTCCCCAGGAGGCCATAATGTCATTTGGGGACTCCATGAAGCTATCAAGGATCACAACCCAAACAGCAAGCTTGTTGGTTTTCTCGGAGGAACCGATGGCCTTCTTGCTCAGAAAACTATGGAGATCACCGAGGAAATTCTTTCTTCCTACAAAAACCAAGGTGATTATGATATGCTTGGTTGGACAAAGGATCAAATTAGAACAACAGAGCAGGTCAAAGGTGCAAAGGCTAGTTGCTATACTTTGAAGTTGGATGCTCTCGTAATCATTGGAGGTGTCACATCCAATATGGATGCTGCTCAATTTGCTGAGACTTTTGCTGAGGCAAAGTGTGCAACAAAGGTTGTACGTGTTCCTGTAACTTTGAATGGAGACCTTATGAACCAGTTTGTTGAGACAACTGTTGGTTTTGATACCATATGTAAGGTGAACTCTCAACTTATAAGCAATGTCTGCACCGATGCTCTGTCTACTGAGAAGTATTACTACTTATTTAGTCTGATGGGACGGAAGGCTTCTCATGTGGCATTGGAGTGTGCTTTTCAATCGCTTCCAATTGTGGTTATCCTAGGTGAGGAGGTTGCTGCATCAAAACAGTTTTTGCTATCCAATTTGTCTGGGGAGGCGAAGCCAAGGAGTCTGCTAGCGCTCATGGGGCCATCAAGGTCTGGCAAAACAACTCTACTCAATGTGCTAGCAGGTCAGCTCACAGCATCACCTTCCTTGCACGTTTTTGGTTATCTGTGCATCAATGGCAGGCCTATGTCGCAAGGCGGTTATAAGATTGCTTACGTGAGGCAAGAATACATTTTCTTCTCATAGCTCACGGTACGGGAAACGCTCTCACTTGCTGCTGAACTTCAGCTTCCGGACACGATGACTCCCGAGAGGAAGGAGAACTATGTTAAGGTGCTTTGGTTTCATCTTGGATTGGTCAATTGTGATGATTCTATTGTGGGTGATGCAAAAGTATGTGGAATAAGTGGAGGTGAAAAGAAGTGCCTCTCGCTTGCATGTGAACTTATTGCTAGGCCTTCAGTCGTCTCTGCAGATGAACCAACAACTGGCCTTGATGCATTCTAGGCAGAGAAGGTCATGGAGATTTTTAGACAGCTTGCAGAAGATGGACACACTGTGATCTGCTCTATACACCAGCCGAGAGGTTCAGTCTATGGCAAATTTGATGGCATTGTACTAATATCAGAGGGAGAAGTTGTATACCTGGGGCCTGCAAAGGAAGAACCTCTAACTTACTTTACATCATTAGGGCATCAATGTCCAGATCATGTGAACCCTGTTGAGTTCTTGGCTGACCTCATTTCCATTGAGTATAGCTCTACTGTTGTTGTTACTCTCCTTGCAGAGCCAGAGCCGAAAATACAGTACACGTTGAAGGCTATTGGAGGAAGCCTGACTGCTATTCCTGGACTTTCTGACATGATTGATGATACAGTCAATTCAATTGTTTCCGACATGCTCCAGTGGCCACACAGGCTTGTTGTTCCACTTGGTGTCAATATTGTTACAAGTGATCTGGAGCTTAAACCTCAGGGAAGACTTTCTGTCAAGAAACCACAACAACGGTGGATTCCATACAACCCTAAGGTCATGAGGCCTTCACCACTTAGCAAGAATACAAGGGCTCAAAAGATTCTATCATGGAATGTCAATGGATTGAAAGCTTTACTAAAATCAAGGGGCTTCTCTGTTCATCAGTTAGCACAGAGGGAAGATTTTGATGTGTTATGCCTTCAAGAGACAAAAATGCAGGAGAAGGATGTCAAAGTCATTAAGGAAAGTCTGCTTGAAGGCTACACCGATAGTTTCTGGACACGCAATGTATCAAAGCTTGGCTATTCGGGAAATGCAATAATTTCACGAGTGAAACCACACTCTATCAATTATGAGCTTGGTGGCTTTGAGCTTTGACCTTGAGGACAACACGACACCGGCTTGGGAACAGGCCGAAACTGAAGGAGGGGAGAATGTCACGGACTCCTAGCGGGCCGGGTTTCACCATGTGCTACGGCCCATGCAAGCAAGGCGTGAGATTAAAAGGGACAACAACACTTCAGAGGAGGCACCGAAGAATAACAAACCAACAGACTGCTTCTTCCTCCTCATGTCTGCTCCTTCCCCAACCACTGTATCTCGTTCCCAGTTCCCTGCTGTTCTTCCTCTACCTCCATTCTTTTCTAATTCCTCCCCAGATCCACATCTATTGTATCCCAATTACCCAAACTATTGTACTGTTGGTATCTGTCAAGTGAAGGAACGTAACATGCTTCCCCAACCCTTCCCTCTCACCACCCCGGCGACACCGCACGCCTGCGACCGCCGGCTGCCGTGCAGCATGCTAGCCACCCACCGCTAGGGTTCTCTCCCTGTCATTGATGCCTACTCGCCTCCCTCGCTTGATGCTTTGCTGATGGCTTGGTGGATTGGGGATTGATTAGCGGGGGGAGAGAGCTGAGTGAGATAGGGTACTAATGGGTTTGGCCCAGCAAGAAACGACCTAGCAAGACCCACACAAGAATATTCGGTCCAAATCTTCTCTAAGCCATCTTCTACCTATCCTCCAATTCACCGAAGTAGCCAAGCAGGCGAAGCTCCCAGCCATGGCAGTGCCCCATCGAAGGAAGGGGGCAGGGGGTATCCACTGTCTGCTCAGGGTAGCCAGGGCGCCGACCTCCCTTAGCCCCCCTCCCTGTTGAATCCGCCCCTACGCCGTTTCACTGGTGGCGTCATGAGAGGCCAAGGAACACGACGCCACGATGCTGCATGTGCTAACAATCCACCGAAAAAGCGGCTGTCGGTGAGGAAACGTGGCTCGCAGAGGGGACGTGAGCAGGGGCGGACTAGGTAAAAAAATGAGTGGGGATATAAGTGGTCTGTCAGGACATTTTTGTTGGGCTGAATGGTGCACAAATGGTTAATATATTAGGTTACTCTATTAAAAAATTAAAATTTGAGTGCGTCAGGCTTCTTAATTTGGATCTGCCCCTGAACGTGAGCATGAATTATGAGTGAGCTAGTCGGCATTGTGGTGCACGCATCATAGTAGAGCGCCAGGAGCTGAGTGCTAGGTAAGGGCCTGTTTGGTATAGCTCTGCTCCAAGTTTTTGCAGCTCCAACTCCAGCTCCACTCTTAGATCCACTTCTATGAGAAGTTGGAGCAGTCTAAGGAGGTGTTTGGTTAGAAAATTGATTCCAGCTCCAGAAATACGAATGATCATTGTAAAAAGACTGTATTACCCTTGTTTTGTGACTTGTAATCTTTTTTTTGTATTGCTTAACTTATAACAGTTTAATAAGTTGATTTATGTCAGGCTATGTTTTTTTTGCCATGTTGTGCCTTGTTATGCAATCTTTTTCGTCCACATTCAAAAATTTTTACTTAAAAAAATTAAATACAACATACATAAACATACAAAGTTCATAACAAAAGTTCTAATTCAATAAGTATCTTCTCTAAAAAAAATTCAATGAGTATCATAACAAAAGTCCATAAGAGAGGCAAGGAGGCAGGAGATGTCGTTCATAATTCCCCTCATCATTATTAATCAAAGCTACTATTGTGGGTCCAAAAACCACTCATCCATCAGCTTCGACAACTATTACAAAAACATTCAGAACAAGAAGTTCGGCATACAAATTTTCCTCCCCTGTCAGAAGTAGAGTTAGCTTATGGATTGCAAACTTTCCATCTTCCGCATGATAATGTAGAATCACTTTGATGCTTGTCAAACACCTATCGATATCATGCATGTACAAGCCCTGAAATTATTCACTCATCCGAACCAAATTAAATTCATAACATCCCAACTACAACATGAACCATCAATCCGCTAGTTCGGTTTAACAATGATGATGAATCCCCACGAAGGATCGTCTTGCTTATGAACTGTCCTTGTTCACTTGGAAGAGCCTTCTTCTTGCCTTTACCGATCTTTGGAACTGTAACATGAGTGTCATATGTAATCGAACACGATAATACAAGACAAGGATCGAACATATGGCGAACAACGATGTGTCATAGTCGTTAGGCGGGATCGACCAAACATTACAATGTACAAACATCAATTCCTCTAGTTAGCACCACGGCTACTTCAACGAATACCGCTTCTAACAATAGAACTCATTAATGCTTTGATTGTATCATTGGGCATATGCAATAATCATGTTAATATCAGTGCAGACATATGCAGTTGGAAGAATGAACTATAAGAGCATCCATAGAGGAATGTAATGTCAGTTATCTCTTATTGCTTATCACATAAATCTTCCTATTGAAAAGGAAGTAGCCATCCAACTTAGTGAATGATAACACACGATGCAAAGTGCTTGGAGCTTGGGGTTACCATCAAAATTGTCGTCAACTATGCGACTTCCATCATTGTAGTTGTCCATTGATATCACAACAACACTAGGCATGAAATTAAGGACCTTCTCAGTAAACACCATCTTCCCAGCCCCAGAGGGGCCGGCAACTCCCACAAATATCATCCCTTCATTGTGCTGCACCAGAAGCTAGCAGGCGCAGATCATAACAAAGAAGCCTTTCTCAAAAGATAATGGGTCAGGAAAGGGGACAATTTCATAGCGGTTTGTGTCCTTCCTTTTCACCAGCTGGACCTGATCTCGCAGAAGGCCATTCCTCTTCCTTGGCGAGTCGGCCATGGAATCGCTCTGGTCCAGACAAAGGCAGTCTTCAAGATAACAACGTAACATACAATCAAGAACATTAATTATCAAGAATCCTAATAACACTCTGAAAGAATGGCCATTTACCAGACAAATAACATAAACTAAATTGTAGATGGAAGTCACACCATTGGTATGACAGAATTTCTCAACGCCCCTACTTGTGCAACTAAACTCTATCAAGAGAGAAGGTGCACACGACAAACAGGACATGGACCTTGCAACTAGAGGGTATGCGCCTCAAGGTCGCGTAGGGATCAGACCACACTACTAAAACCTTCGACATGAATTTTCTACTAAATGACTTAACTCAACTCTCGCATATTGGTAACTACTACCAACCAAACTCGCAAGCAATCTAAGCAAGAACTCGCGATAGAATTTGGTGGAACCACAGAGATTAATCAAGAATTAGGTCGGGGGAAGGGAAACTCAAACCAAGGCTTACCAAGATACCGGAGGGTTGGAGGAAGCACTGGAAGGAGCGCGAGATGAGCGGTGGTGTCGTATGAAGGGCTCGCGGCTAGATGTGTTGGAAGAGGCGGCGTGGGAGGAAGAGAAAGCGCGCGGTGAGGTGGAAGCAGAATGGAAGGGAAGGGGCGAGCGAGAGCGAGCGTGAAGAGGATGGTGGCGTCGCCGTCCCGATCCAAGAAGCGCTGGTGATGAGGAGCGCGAGGAGGAAGAGCGCCAGGGGCGGACTGCGAACGGGTGAGAGAGGCGAAGGGGTTGGGGCGGCGAAGGGGCGAGGGAGGCGAAGGGGCTTGGGCCGGCGAACGGGAGAGGGAGGCGGAGGGGCTGGGGGCGGCGAACGGGAGAGGGAGCGAAGTGATTGGGGACTTGGGGCTGCGGGTTGGGTATATCAGTGGCAATTTGCGGGTAAATATCTCTAACTTCAATGGGTATTTTGTTTTGTTGGTCCGCAGCTCCCCACTTGAAGCAAGGTTTCACCTGCTCCCAAAATTCACACTACAGGCTGCTCTGCTCCCGGTTGCTCCAACTCTACAAACTTTATGGAGCAACCCCGTTTGGCACAACTCCAACTACTCCAACTACGAAGCTGAGAGTTGGAGCTATACCAAACAGGCCCTAAAAGTAGTAGGACGGAGCGGTAAGAGTAGTAGCGAGTGAAGGAGGCAACTTAGGCTGCCAGCCGCGAGCTTGGCCCCAAGGCAACAATTGCAAACTATTCAACTTGTTAAGTGGATTTGATTTGGCCAATATGTGAAGGTAGCAAATATAAGAAGCTATATAGATCATTAAAATTTCCTAAATTTTTACCCCTCTTGCAATATTTGGATTACAAATAAACGGTTACGTAACTTTTTTAAAAATGGAAAAAGGATTTCCAAACTCTACATGTAAATGTGCCCTATAATTATAGGCAACATATGCTATGCAATCACCTTTGTGGTGCACACATACAATTTTGGACACTAATCAACATGAAAAATTTTCAAATAAATTCTAGATTTACTTCTCAATTTAATCTAACTATGTGTAAAATTTAAATTTAATTTTTTAATAACAAAATTTCAATTTCAATTTTGTTCGAAATCAAGAGTGAAAAAATTGAGAAAAAACTGACAAATTTGTTCTATGTAATTAGTACCTGAGTGTCATGTTGGGGGGCAGCCAACTGAACAGTTAACTTAGAAGGCCATCAGGCCTCTGGTGTGAAATTTCAGCCCATAAGTTACTCACTTTGAGCGTTTCCGATCTGCAACGGGCCAAACCGGAGCCCGCCTAACTCTCCCCAGTCCCCACGACCTCCTCCTCATTCACCTCTCCTCCCACCACCATCGCCGCCACTCCTAAACCCCACCGGCGACCGCAGGCGCTCAACCCCCTCACCTCCCTCGCTCCACCGCCACCTTCCTCCGCGCCGCCGCAGAGAGAGGCCGAAGCAGCAGCTGCAGAGCGTTCGCTAGAGGGAGAGATGGGAGGTGGCAGGAAGCGCGGTCGCACGCAGCGCCGCCACTTCAAGCAGGGGCGCGAGAACGTCTGGAAGCACAACCCCCAGCGCCCCCACGCCGCCTCCGCGGGCGAAGGCGGCGAGGGCCGCGAGGGAAACCCGTCCTGGCAGCCGTTTGCCACCGAGAACCCGGCCTTCGAGGACTACTACAAGGTGCAGCCGCTTGGTTCAGATGATTCGTAGCTTCTTACTGTTTTTTACACTTTTGGCGTGATTTAACTCTTGATGATAGTAAAACCGAGATGAGCTAGCCCTGGGCGGTGTCTAGGTGCTAGCTTTGATCGTATGGGATTGCTCTTCATGTAGATTTCGTTTTAGAATGTGATAATTTGTCGATGTGGTGGTGAGGGATGTGTTGATATAAGTTTTTTTTTTTTTTTTTTTTTTTTTTTTTTTTTTTTTTGTAATTCGCAGCTATATTAATCGATTTCAGTATTGAATATTGTTCTGCAGAGTTACCTTATGCTAATAGCACCCTTGCTGGGTTGCATTACCTGTGTTTCTGTTGTGATTGCTTATAGCTTAGTTTTTAAGCTGGATGTAGCATAATGGTAAATCCTCAAATCCCCCATGTAGCATTGATAACCCCTATTGAAATTGGAATGTCTATGCATGTGTATGTCTTACAGGAGCAGCAAATTGTTCCCGAGGAAGAGTGGTATGATTTCATGAGCATGCTCCGGAAGCCATTGCCAGCTACCTTCAGGATTAATGCGAGGTAATGCTTCTTTCTCTGAAACATCAAAGGCATCCACATGTTTGGTGCAATAATTGCGTATTCAATTGGTTTGACTAAATCGAACGACATAGCAATTGGCTTATATGAACCAATATGCCACGCTCTTGATTATTGCGGTGTAGCAGTATCTGTATTTGAAGGAATTAAAGAAAACCACTTCGTGAGTCCTGAGAGTTGGATATGGTAGTTTGCTATTACTAGAGATGACCAACAGCTGGCAATCTTTGTTGAAATCACCAAGTTAGTGAGTTACCAATCTGACGTGTTTTTGTTCTGGGTGAAAGATCATCTATGGCCTGTTAACTGTGAAAATTATACTTATGGCCCTAACCTCTTGAGAAATATAGGTTGATCTGCCTCTCTTCTCCAAACAAGTACTGTTTATTGGGGATCAAGCTTCATTCGTTTTTTCAGGAGGATCAAAATTTCATATATTCTTTCAATCAGTGTTATTTTTTCTGTCTGTAACCATATTTGGCCATTGTTGTTCTGAATTGATAAAGATAATGTTTTGTTTGATGTAATTTTGGACTTGAGCAGTTGAGCCCCATGCTGCTATATAATTTCTCTGTTTTAGCAAAGGATAACATGATCTCTATTCTGGTTTGCCTGCTGTGCTGTTCACTTGCTATGGTTCACCAGACATTTTATTCTGTGCGTATCTTGCAAGAATATAAACAACTGACCTAATAGTTAGAGCAAAAATTAATTGTACAAAATGGCTTGGTATTTTTACTAAGACCTTTTTATATCTGGTATCATTGCAGATAACTTAATTCTTATGTTTGGGTTTGACTATTCTATTCTAGTAAGCTAAAGTCTTTCTTGCCTTTTCAGCTGTCAGTTTTTTCAAGATATTTGCTCACAATTAGAAAATGACTTCAGGAAGTCGTTGGAGACTGAGGTTGCTTCTAAAATTCGTGCATAAATTTAAGTTATGCCCTTGACATTTTCTATTTTATAATCCTTTGTCATGGGCAGGTTAGTGATGAGCATGAAGAAGATGCTATTCGTCCTTTGCCTTGGTACCCTGGCAATCTTGCATGGCATTTGAACTTTTCTCGAATGCAACTGAGGAGGAACCAGGCACTTGAGAGGTAAACAGATCTTGCATGATGTTTATTTTGAGAGAAGCTTGTCAACAATGTTTAGTATAGGATGATTGTTTTTAGGAGCTTGCTAAACTGATGTTTGATGCACAAAAAAATCTAGTTAAAGTTAGAATTTCCTTTCTCATAAAGACATAAAGTGATGAATCCATGCTTTATTGGGAACATGATTGTCCCTTAAATGCTGTATAATAAAATATAATAAAATCCAAAATATTGAATTTTATTTACTGCATTTCGGATATTTTTGTCAGGAATCATTTTTCAACCAGCTTACTCCTGTAGGGATCAATGATTTTCCTTGAATTCTTTGTTATACCCTCAATGGTTCACTGAAACTTCTCAAATACTTATTTGGGGTCTTTTATTTCATATTTCATAGTACATAGTACATTCACTGTTAATATTTTCTTGTTGAAGTTTCTCATAAGAGTTTTGAGGGTGCCAAGTGAAAATAATTTTATAGAGTAATTGTGGTGCCTTAGATTAACTGATGCTTTGGCTGCATATTCATGTGCAAATAAACAAAGCCATATTATGAAAGCCAATGAAGTGCTCGTTTGCCTTTTCGCCTTCTTTGGAAAATAAAATTGCTGAAACCATTGGTACGCTTAACAATTTGCTGCCATTGCAACATCGGAGCAGTCATATTTAATATTCTTGTGAGATATAGTTGCTAATTCAACATCTATTGTTTCACTCCAGTTTTCATGAATTCTTGAAGCAAGAGAATGAGGTCGGTAACATAACTAGGCAAGAGGCTGTCAGCATGGTGGGTGCCTTATATTTATATCAAAGATGTGCTATATTGTTTATCTGTGATGCTTTACATTTCTTGGGGAATTTTTTGTTTCAATGACATATATTGTTTGTGCAGGTCCCACCTTTGTTTCTGAATGTGCAACCTGACCATCATATTCTTGACAGTATGTTTATCCATTGTTTCACATGTTATGCAGTTTATGTAACTGGCCATCTGTCTCTTGAACTGACTATTTGAGCTAACTATGACTACTTCAATAATCCTGTTTGTAATATTTGCAGTCTAAATGTCCAATAAAATAGCTTGCACAATGGTAAAAAATGTTTAAAAGTTGTAGAACATGGTTTTTATAAGCATCAATAACAAGTCAAAAAAAGAGAGAAAGAACATCCGCCACTTGTGGTTAAAAACAAATGTTCATATGTCAGCAGAATTTCTCATTTCAGCCCAGCCTTTTCTTTTTTGGCTTTGGCTTAAACTTATTTGTGTGGAATTCGAGCTTAAAGGAAAGGCAGTATTTGGTTACAGTATTCACTTTTTATTTGAGAGAAAGACTTATCCAATACTATAATCTCATGGATTTTATGATCTTATGCAGTGTGCGCTGCTCCAGGATCTAAAACTTTCCAGTTACTTGAGATGATCCACCAGTCAACAAAGCCTGGACTGCTTCCAAATGCCATGGTGCATTTCACTGTCTATTATATATAACTGATGCAACTATAGTTATTTATATCTTCTATTAATTTTCGGAAAAGATAACATTGATTATTATCATCTATTTTCTTACTTTGCACTTCCTCAGGTGGTAGCTAATGATGTTGATGCGCAAAGATGCAATCTTCTCATTCATCAGACAAAAAGAATGTGCACAGCCAACCTGATAGTGACAAATCATGAAGCCCAAAACTTTCCTGGCTGTAATCTTGCAAAGTTCTGTTCAGAATCACGTATGGATGAGTCCAAACTGCAGAGATTGGAATTTGATCGTGTACTGTGTGATGTGCCTTGTAGTGGTGATGGGACTGTCCGTAAGGCTCCTGATATGTGGAGAAAGTGGTAAATACTGAATCGTTTAGCCTCGTTGCTGCTGTCATTTTCTTTCTTAGTTTCTTACCAACTGAATTGGCTACTCAGGAATGCTGGTATGGGGAATGGACTTCATCGTCTCCAAGTGGAAATTGCTATGCGCGGTAAGGATTAAAATATACTTTGACCATTATGTGTTTCATTGGAATGCTAAGTTGGTTCACTATGTTATAATTTTAATTCTTGAAATGTATTTAAGCATTCTGATGTCACCTTTGCGGTGTTGTCTCCTCCTTGCACAATTGACTAATGTCATCTATATTTGATTATGAATCAACCAATTAGGTCCTCATAGCTCTGGCATGCCATTACATGTTTCATGAATTTGAGTATTTGATCATACAATCAATAAGATAGTTTACTTCTTAGGAGCTTGTTCACAATCTTATAAATTCATTTCAGATACATACAGTATCAGTATATGTGTGCATCTGGTTTGGATTCTTTTGTAATCAATCATGTGTTATAGAAGTTAGCACTAAATTTGATATTTCCCTGACACTTTCCAACTATAATGAGTAAATGATATGTTAGTTGTACTGTTATTGATTTGTTACCTCAACGGCTTGTATTTTTATTGCTCCTTCAGGCATTGCTTTGCTTAAAGTGGGTGGACGGATGGTTTACTCAACATGTTCAATGAATCCTGTTGAAAATGAAGCTGTTGTTTCTGAGGTATTTTTTTGTTGCTTGATTTTAAACTGTACTCTCTTTCCTTCCCTCTGATATTTAATGTACTAATGTTTGATTTGGTGAAATCTTCTTTATGTTTTTTTTGTTGTATTTTCATAGTTTGATTTAATCCTGAAATGGTGTTCAGTGCATGGCATGTGCATTATCAGAGAAGTGTATTGAGATTTGACCAGCAAGACATGCTCATTTTCAGCATATTGCTTTTCTAGTTTCTCGTATAGTTCTTGTTTTTCATGTCCTGTGCTTTTTTGTAACATTGACTGTATTTTTCATAACTAAATAGATTCTACGGAGATGTGGAGATTCTGTTGAACTTCTTGATGTTTCTAATGAGCTACCTGAATTGATCCGCCGTCCTGGACTTAGCACCTGGAAGGTTAGTGTACATGTCACTAAATCATGCATATTTTCTTGGTTGTAAACTTGTAATAGCTTGTTTTGCCCATCAGGTGTTTGTTTTTCATAATTAGTTGTGGTTTCCTGTGAACCTAGAACTTGCTATTCTTTTTGGAGGCTAATGCAAGCAGGTCACGTAAGATCACGAGAGAGAACCTCTTCCAAGTCATTCAGCACAGCATGTGCTGGACTGGTGGTACATGTTGGTCACGTCTTGCTGATAACATGGTGGACCTTTTATTGCATGGTCTAATCAGGCACCTTGCGTACTGAGTACTGACATTACCAAAGCTTAGTGTTCACTGGATAAAGTGGAGTGTGAACTTGCATTTGCATGTAGCAGTACACTACTATATCTCAAACATTTTCTGCTTTACTGTTTTGTTGAATGCTTTCCTTTTGTTTGTGATGGTAGGCTTTTACATGTGACATAAGTAAGGATGAGAGGGAAGATGTGCCAAATTTGTAAATATTCTACTAAGAAGAAGAATTCCTTTCAATTTATGACACACTTGTGCCAAGACAACTGGAGTAACAACCGATGTTTCAGTTTGACCATTTGCAATTATTTTTTGAAACTAGAATTTGCTTTCATTCTACTCTTTTGGTTTTGGTATTCTGTCACACAATTATTCTATCCTTGGGGGCCTCTATAAATTTGATAATTCAAGGTGATGAATATTTTATTCTGCTCCCCTCAATGATTCTTTCTAACTATTACAGGTACGGGATAGAGGGTCTTGGTTTGGCACTCATGAAGATGTCCCTCGCTACAGGAAGAACGTGATATCACCAAGCATGTTTCCCTCAGGTAAAGGCACCACAAATAGCCATATGGTGGGCAGCAGTGTTGACGTCAACACAGATGTAGTTGATGCAGACATGAAGGATTCAGCAGACATGGTAGAGGGACAACAAGAAACAAAGATAGCAACTGCTGACAGCAGTAATGGTGGCAATCCCAGTACTAAAGAGACAAGCCAAGTTGATTGTGAGTCTGACGAAGTTCCAAGTGGCTCTGATAAAAAGTCAGATTCTACTTCCATCCGTACAGAGCATTCAAATTTCCCGCTGCATCGTTGCATGAGAATTGTTCCTCATGACCAAAACAGTGGAGCATTTTTCGTCGCAGTCCTTCAGAAACACTCTCCCCTGAATGGTAATTTTTTTGTCCATTTATTCCATATATTTCATGGATTGTTCCATCAAATCTCATATATACTTCTTCTTAGTGCTCAAGTATAAACTAGACATTAACATCTTTTCAGAGAGCCAGGTGGTAGAAGTGATAAAAAATGAGCATGGTATCTCGAAAGGCAGGGCTGAGAAACTTGAGAAATGTCTAGGATCAGATAAGGTGCCATCTGAAGAAATTCCAGTGCACCAGGAAGGGGTTGATGATGGTGATGTTCCGGATGGACAACAAAATGGAGACATGGATAATGAAACTTCAAACAATAAAAGCGCAGAGGAAGTTAAGGGGATTGTCAATGAGGCAGAAAATGGTCAAGCAGGACCAAGTGATAGGAGCAGGAAGCCGCAGAACCAAGGCAGGTGGAGAGGGGTTGATCCTGTGATATTTTTCAAAGATGAACCAACAATCAGAAGTATAGTTTCTTTCTATGGTATCAAGGATTCATTTCCACTTGAAGGTCATCTTGTGACTAGGAATCCTGATGCTAGTCATGTTAAGAGAATATACTACGTGTCGAAATCAGCGCAAGAAGTTTTGGAGCTCAATGTAAAAGTTGGTGAGCGGCTGAAGATTACCTCACTTGGCCTAAAGATATTTGTAAGTGCCCCATTAATTTCTGTTATTTATTGATTCGAGTTTTTTTTTTCAGAAGAAACATTGACAATGCTACACTCTAATATTCTTGCACTCTTTCAGGAAAGACAGTCATCAAAGGACGGCTCACCATGCACATTTAGGTTATCTTCGGAGGGTTTGCCACTGCTGCTTCCATACATCACCAAACAGATTCTATACACATCTGCAATTGACTTCCAGCACCTTTTACAGTACAGAACTATTAAATTTCCTGATTTTGTGGATGCAAAATTCGGTGAGGAAGCTTCAGCTTTGTTGCCGGGTTGCTGTGTCGTAGTATTACGCGAAGGTAATATTACATTCCTATTCTAAGCTTTTGTCACAACTTTGATGACAACTAAACATCTTTTTAAATATTTCAGGGCATTTGGATATAGATTCCATAGCCATGGATACCTCTGCAATCGCCATTGTTTGCTGGAAAGGAAAGACCAATTTATGTGTCATGGTTTCTCCCCTAGATGGGAAAGAGCTGCTTGAGAGGATTTCATTACGTTTTGGGCTCAAAGTTCCCAAAGCGGATGATGTGAAACCCAACCCGAAGATTGATGGATCAGACGAGCAGCCTGATTGTGGCACAGAGACAGCCAATCCAGAACTTGTGCCTGAAAGCAAAGCATCAGACATGGAGATTTCGGATGTTAAGGAGGTTGAGTAGCTCCATTGACGCTATCCAAGGCCGCGTATTATAGCTGGATGCAACAGTGTCCCGCTAGTTGGCTACCGGCATTAGTTTATTACTCTAGTGAGTAATGAGCTGCCATTCTTCATTCTGGCATTTACACCGAGAGGTGAAGCAACTCACCGATGAGTGAAGGACAGCGCATGGCATGAAATCCAGACCACATGTAATCGTGCATGTTGCCCCTTATACACCGTTAGTTGCTCCCCTGTAACGTATTAGTTTGTTTTCTTTGAGAGGATGTGATGTAGCGAATAATAGTGTTGCACCGAACTCTGAGCATGTAATCTGATAAATTTTGAGAATATTTTTTTAGGAACATCTTGATCTTACGTGTGCTGAGCATGTTTACTGAGCCGTATCCGGCAAGTACAAGCTCGGTGGTCTGCATTTTCTCCATTATCAGTACGAGAGACTCTTGCTTAGAAACCTCTTACGTGAGAAACATTGACATGTGGAAGGAAAGCCTTGTGCAAAACCTGAATGATCCCACTTCTGAGGAACTGATCAAAGGATTGGACTTGAATGGCTGGACCTAGTAGATAGACTCCGAGGCTCTGAGCATGCAGGTTTAGACCATGCGGTTGGTTCAGGATTTGTACCACGGAACTCGGTCTCCTCTCCTCTGCTGCCGCCGACCCGGACAAAAGCAGGCGCGTGCGTCGCGTTTCCCGTCCCGGTAACGCACGGAACCGGCTCCTACCTGTCAAGTCCCTGCGAATGTTGAGGGAGCAACCGGCAAGAAATTGACGCATCGAAGCGTGCGGTTTAGACCATAGTCGTGAATTAGGCCCTTTCGGTTTGCCACCTGCTACGAATACATCGGTACCGGTGTACCGTTCCGAATTTTAATATAATAATATATTTATTATTTATATATATATATATATATATATATATATATATATAATTATATGCACACATAATTTTATTTAGAATATCACTTCAAATATATAACCATATAATAAAAATGAATAATACAACATAAGTTTATAATTTCATACATTTTACCATAGTCAACATAATAGTTTAGTTTTACCATAGTCAACATAATAGTTTAGAATAATTTCACCTATCGAAGAAGTGGTATTGGGGTCGGCACAAAATTAAACTTGATATATGCCGTTTTGGACGACGGTATAGCATATTTTGACATTCCGGTCGATACCAGAATGGAATTGATAAGCTTGGTTTAGACCAGACGAGGTCGTGCGCCGACGTACGACCGTGATGACTCTTGAGTTGCATCAAGATTTGCGAAAACACGATCGATCGTGTGCAATTGCTACACGGATGAGGCCGGACGTCGACGACCTCATGACTCTTGACTCGCTGCAAGACTCGTGAAAGCATGATCGATCGTGTGCAATTGCTACAAGGTGCATCGACGACCGTGGTGACTTTTGAGCAAACCTGTGTATATATAGTTATTACATGGACATCGCTGCTAGGTCCGTACGTATCAGCAACACATACATCAAGCCGGAATATTTTGCCGATACGGTCATTTTATGAAGTGTAATTACAGATATGACAAGTTTGATAACGTATTTGCAAAAATAGCACGTCGGGCGCACGGTGACCCCGCGCCCGCGCTCCGAGGGTGACACATCGCCGTGGGCGCAGGCTCACCCCGCGCCGCCGCACTGTTCACACCAGCTCACTCCCCGCGCCCTGCCACCTCACCGCCTCCCGCCACGTCGGCGCGCCCCGCCCGCCACCTCACCGCCTCCCGTCGCGCTGCCCCACCTGCGCCGCCTTGCGCCGGCGCGAGCTCACCTGCGCGCTCGCCTCCGCCGCCACGCGCCCCGCCACGCCTCATTCGCCGCCCGCCACGCTCCTCATTCGCCCGCCACGCGCGCGCCCGGCGCAGCTCACCTGCGCCGGCTCCCTCCGCCGCCACGCGCCCTCGCCCCCCTCGCGCGCTCCTCCGCGCCCGCGCCCGCCCGCCACGCCCCGCCCCGCCGCCGCCACGCGCGCCCTGCCCACCAGCGCTTGCTCCCGGCGCGAGCTCACCCTGTGCCCGGCTCCCTCCGCCCGCCACTTGTATTGCATTGGTTTGCATTGGTGTTAATTGAGGTTGGTGTTAATTGAGTAATTGAGGTTAAGGGATAATTAGGGTTTACAGGGTTTGTATATAAAAATGAGTTGAAAAAATTAGGAAATTTTTTTGTGTAGTGTACTGAAATTTTATTTGTTTGTATAAATTTTGTATAATTTTATTTGTTTAGATTTTTTATTGTTAATCATATATAAATTTTGTATAATTTTATTTGTTTAGATTTTTTAGTGTTAATCCATATGATTGTGTTATTCTAATGTGTTGATAGCAAAGATTTGAATCAGTGCCAGTAGGCCCTTCCTGCCTCCATATTTGAACCATTTGCAGAAGGCCCTAACAGGTGTTGATTGTTTACACATTTGAACCATTTGTAGGAGGCCCTCCCTCCTTCCATTTGCAACAGGTGTTGATTGTTTACACATTTGAACCAGGCCCTGGCCATGTGTTGATTATGAAAAGGTGCAAAAGAGGCCCTCACTTCCTGTATTTTCCACCGAAAGCATTGATCTGTCACCTCTTGTCTCTTGTCTCAAATTGTGCGCCGAAATTTATGGCTTAATTTGCACGCGGGGTAACGATTCTCTTTAAGAGCAGTGGAGGAGAGAGCTAGCGGGACTGCATTTGTAGTGGCTCATTCGTTCTTTTAGTAGTTCAGTTCATATCGCACTGAGCTTTCATATCGCACTGAGCTCGTGGCAGAGAAGGTAGAAGCCAATCAGAGAGAAGTTGAAATCGTCTGAGCACCTAGAAAAGGTAAGTGTCATTCGCATTCGGCTATAGTTTTAGGTAGGTTTAGCAATGTGATTAGAATGTGATTAGATGAATTGTAGTTTGTTACTGTAGAAACTAAGTAGTTATAGTTATGTAGTCGGTATATTTTGACTGAGTGTTCGAATATAAAATTGGAAGATTTAGTGTGATTAGCACGTAATTAGAATACTTAGTAGTTAGCAACGCGATTAGTTGACTTAGTAGACTTATTGTTGTTAGTGTTGTAAATTTTAACTCGGTGATTTACATAGTGTGAGGAGCTCTTTGTAAAATATTAAAATATTTAGAGGTCGTTAAACAAAATTGAAATAGAGTGTTAGCAGACTTAGAATTGAAACGAAACTGAGGAGACAGAGTGTTAGCAGACTTAGCAAAGCCTTTTCTTTTCAATTAGTCTACTTAGCAGACTTCTTGTTGTTAGGGTTAGTGTTAGTAGACTTGTTTAGTGTTAGTATGAGGAACCTGACCGTAAATTTTTAAATTTTTAACTTGGTGTTAGCAGAGTCAGAATATAGCTTAGAATTGTGTTGGTTTCCTTTTTTATTGTACTTTAGCAGAACATGCACTATAGCTTACAACATGCACTATGGCTTAGAACATGCACTCGGTGTTAGCAGAACATGCACTATGGCTTAGAACATGCACTCGGTGTTAGCAGAACATGCAGTATGGCTAAGAACATGCACAAGGTTTGAAACTTGTTACTACCACAGAAAATTTTGGAATTGAAATTAATTTACAATCATGTATGTTCATTAGCTATATTCTGACTAATGTTCTCTATGCATGTGTTGCTAGGCATGTCTGCATCTGAGCTCTGGAACCATTCTACGATGAGGACCACCGGTGCAGCGTGGCTCATCGGCGGCGCGGATGGCCCTCCGCCCTAGCGCCGGGCGGGAGGGACGGTGGGCGTTGGACGATCGTTACGCCCCGATCCTCGCATGCACCGCTTGTTGCCCTTTGCGAGGATGGTCTCGCCGGACGCGGTTCACCTCGACGGTAGCTCGCTGTCCGCACTTGTCGGCTGTGTGGAGGCGGAGACGCACACCTTCCACTTTCGGTGGGGTGAGATGACGGTCACCCTACGGGGCGTGTCGTTCTCGATCGGTCTCCCGATCCGAGGTGTGTCGCTTGTTCCGGCCCTCCGAGTGCGGATCGAAGGCGAGGTGGAGCAACGCTGGCCAATCTATCCGGAGGGTGCACGTGGCGTCCCCCGGACTTGGCTGAGGCATTTCAGGAAATGCCCGGAGGGTGCACCTGACGAGGTCGTTAGGACGTACCTCGTTGCTTACATTCTACAGCTCTTTGGTTGGGTCATGTTTCCAACATCAAAGGGGGATGTTTTGAACCCCAGCTTCATCCCCATCGCCGAGTCTTTGGTTGACGCGGGGACTGGGCCGATACCTCAGTATAGCTGGGGATCAGCCGTCCTTTGCGCCACATACCGGGGGTTGTGTGACGCTTCGCGACACGGTAGCACTGCTACCAACCTAGCGGTCTGCTACGTGCTCCTGCAGCTGTGGAGTTGGGAGCACTTCCCTATTGGGCGGCCGACCATAGAGAAACCGGTGCACCCGTACCCTTTAGTCGGACCCCCCCACATGACGCCGTAGACGCGCCCACCATGGGCTTACGGTGGACTGGTGCCCGTCTGCGCTGGGCTAGCGCAAGACCGGCGAGGTGCTACTCGTTGTACCACAACGAGTTTGAGTCGTTGCACGAGAGCGACATCATCTGGTGTGTATGGCATCCTGGTTTCCTGCTCGACGTAGCGCCGCACGGGCTGTCCATGCAATGCATCCCGGACGTACTGTTGTGTAGAACGACCTGCCACCTGGTGTTCTCACATATGGTGGAGCCTTACGCGTGGCAGCGCGTAATGCGACAGTTTGGTCTGTACCAGTCCGTGCCCCCCCCGGACGGCAGGCTCCTGGAGCGAAAGATACACCTGTGAGTCAAACTTTATCCGAGTAATATTCGCAGTCCTTACATCTTCTTTTCTAACATTAATCTTTCCGGAAATGCAGGCAAACGAGGTGGGGTGGGCAGATTCGGGACTGGCAAATGCATCAGGAGAAGTGGACTACGACATGGATGAACACGGCGCACGTGGATATCTAGCATGAGCAGCGTCCGTACGACCATGAGTCGTATGGTGCGTATATGGAGTGGTACGTGCCACGAACGCGCGCAAGACTGACTATTCCTCCTCCGGAGCGGCCAGAGGAGGTGACACAACCGACGCACCACGAGGAGAGCCTCCGCCGCACGCACGACCGTCACATCGCTTCCCGACTTGACGACGTCGTACGACACTTAAGACCTCTGGTTCGCAGTTTCATTGACGACATTCGTACCTTTTGTTAATGAACACGCACGTATGTCATCGCAGATTGGAGCGGCGCTGCACGCCCAGAGCGTATCGACGACGCCCTCGAGCTCGATAGAACCCGCCGGGTATAAAAGTTTTGAAGCACATCTCGGCGGAGATGAAGAAAATAGTAAAGAACTTGAGCTGCGGTCGTTCGAGGACGACACCTGCGCGATCGGGCTCGAGTGGGGACCGTGCTCACCCGCTAGGTCTTCAGCACGACCTAGCGAGTCCGGCAGGCGTCGTAGCGTTTCCCGTCGGTCATCCGCGGGACAGGTCGCCACGGGGGTAAGTCGCTATGTGCAAATTTACGTTCTGTTTTTTGGTTTATGCCATACATGCCGCTAACATCATGCCGTTCTCTCGCGGTAGGTTCATCGGGATGAATCACTTCTGTCGTCCGGACCCGGTATACGGACTGGCGCTCTGCCTCAGTTATCTGCAGTGCATATCCGGGAGGTACGAGGTTGTTACTTTACGTCCAGAGTGCTTACTTGTACTAACATCGTTCCGTCTTGCAGCCTTCAGTTGCCCGTGGGGGGGACGGCCAGTTCACGTCGACTGATGACGAGGATACGGGCCTCCCAGCTCGTGTGAGGGAGCAGTACACGACGCTAGGGAACGATCAATGGCAGCCAGGGTTTCTAGCGTACTCAGGGCAGAGCTCCTCCGGGTTCGGTGCCCCACAGTACGTTCCAGGGCAGAGCTCCTCTGGGTTCGGTGCCCCACAGTACGTTCCAGGGCAGAGCTCCTCTGGGTTCGGTGCCCCCTACGTCGAAGGCTTGACTTCATCCGCGCAACCAGAGTTGCAGGCATCGCAACCCCAAAGTGGTTTAATAGCCTCCGTTGTGGATCAATTCCTCGGAGTTGTCCCCCAGGTCGGCATGACTGATCACGATGACATGTACGGCTACCAGGCACTGCTCCAGAGTCAGCTTACTGGTCCACCTCCGCCTCAACGGTCTCCCTACCCCCTCCGCACCGACACGCGCTCTCCGGACCGGTGGGCGTACTCCACGAGTCATGCTCGGCGCAAAACAAGGCGCAGACGCGAACGCAACGCGCAGTGAGCGAGTAGTGACTCGTAAGAGTGAGCCGTGTAGTATCGCGTGTTATGCGATTTTATTTTACTATATTTGTACACGTATTTTGGTTGTTATGTGTGTACTTGGGATGTTACAGAGCTGTCACGTCTTGCTTTGGAGAGTCTTGTCTTTTCGGTCTGAAAAGATGAGGACGCAGAGTGTTGTCACGTCTTACTTTGCAGGGAGCTGTCATGTCCTACTTTGCAGAGTCTTGTCTTTTTGATCTACAAAGCTGAGGAGGCAGAGTGTTGTCACGTTTTACTTTGCAGGGAGCTGTCACGTCTGGTCTCGTCCTCTACAAGCCTCAACCCGCGGGCTATAAAATGCACGCCCCACGCGACGAAAGTAGGACATACCATGGCAGACGAAACAATAGGACCATTCCAACCGGGGTCGCCAAAGCAAGACCTTCCCCTTCAAAGGAGGGAGGACTTTGGGCCTAACTACCTGTTGATGCCGAACAAGCGTGCTCAACCGGTATGGCCGAAATGCGGACACAGGCAGGACGCTGTCGTGCAGGTCTTGGAGGGCCCTTCCGATGGCGGACGACGTTTCTTCCGATGCCCATACTCTCAGGTACAATTAGTAAGTTGTTTCCTTTACGTTACTGCTAATAGAGCCTCCCTGTTAACCCTCCTTTCCAGCAGATGGTGAAATGCGACTTTGTCCGCTGGATCGATCCTCCCCATGAACGACATGTTGCGATGTATGTGGATAGATTGTGGAACCAAATCTTTGAGTTGGAGGCACGGATTGACGATCTCAACGAGGAAAATGATGACCTTCGCCAACAGATGCAGCGCGAGAGGGGCAACGAGGAGGTCGTAAACATAGGAAGTTCCTATGATCCGACATGCTGCTGCGCGAACCCTAGCTGCATATGTGCGTGCCACTACAATGACGGCAACCCACGTCTGAGGCGGCCCCGTGAACAACACTCTATGTGGGTAGCGCGAGACACCATCTACCATTAGGCACGACTAGAGAAGCTTGTACCTCCGTACTCGTCCCCTTATTTACGCAATTATGTTCAATCTCGTGAACCATGTAACTTAATGGTCGATGCATCATTGTGGTGGCCTTTTATCGAGTGGATTGCTTCATGTCATTACTGTTGCCTTTTATCGAGTGGACTGCTTAATGGATGCGTCGCGTGCATTGCATGTCGACATCTCCAATGAACTTGCAATTTAGCATTTTTTATACATTCAAAGTAAGGGAAGGTATAACATATTTGGAACCATGAAACCCTAATATCCAAAACCTAAAATCCAAATATCGAGACATAACAAGGAAGACAGAAAACTTGAAATTACGACACTGAATACCGACCGGACGAGCTAGGTCTATTGGGACAATCCTTCATTGAGTGTCCAGGGGTCTTGCATATCCTGCACTTGATTGTGCGGCTAATACTGCTACGTTGACTAGCATCCATATCATTCTGGAAGCGCCGCGTCTGCCGTCGCCCCTTCCCTATTCTCTTCAAGTCCCTGTTGGGACCCCATTGCACCATGTCCGGCCAAAGATTCTTATAATTCATTTCCAAGCCGTACGAGTGAAACTCTCCACTCCATGTACCGAATAGGTGCTGCATGTCGTAATACTCAGAGATGTATGGTGTAGCCATTCGCGCATTTGTGCACATGCCTTGTACACGCGGCGAGCATGGCTTGTGGAGGAGCTTCGCTTGTTGCGGTGCATGTCGCCACATCACCTGTGGTGCATGCCTGCTTTCTTTCCCCTTGCATGATCGTTGACGTATTGCCGAAGCTTGATCTCCTACTTTCGCCGAGGCCGTCGATCACCGGATGTCGTGCATTGGGCCTTCTCCATCTTCCGGTCCATGTGTCTCGCATGTTCTCGGACCACCGCTGCCTTCGCCCATTTGTCGCTTGGCTGCGGTGGCTCTATTGACGAAATAACCAACAAGGCGAGTCCATGTCTCCGAACGATCGCGGTGATAGGAGGCGCGCACACCTTTGAGGACGCTATTGTAGACCTCGGACATGTTGGTCGTCATAATCCCGTATCTCGCACCGTCTGTGTCATAGAGGATGGACCATTTCTCCAATTCAGGAGCGTGGCCGTTAATCCACTCAGAGAAGCTTATGGCGCTACTGGGTTGCACCCCCCCAGAGTGGACTCCCTTGTATGCCTCGTAGTCCGATGTTCGAGGTCTCTCCAAATAGACTCAAACTTCCGTCTCTGGTTCTGCAGACACAATGCTTTGAACGTCTTCATGAATTCCTGACTGCGGAACCGCGTGAACAAGTTAGATGCAAGATGCCTCATGCACCACCTAGATTGCATGTCGTTCCACCGTGAGATGGATCCGTCGAACCCTGCATGGTCTTGATTGTCGCCAACAACCCAGTATTGCGGTCTGTGATTAGGCAGACGTTGGGCCGGTCTCCCACCACCGCCCTCTTCACGTTCTTCAAGAACCACAGCCAGCTGGATGTGTTCTCACTCTCCACAATGGCAAATGCCATCGGGAGAAGCTGGTCATTCGCATCGGCCGCCACCGCGGTGAGGATGGTGCCCTTGTACCTCCCCGTAAGGAAAGTGCCATCCATGGTTAGCACGGACGGCGAACTTGAAGCCCCGATGGCTCGAGCGAAAGCCCGTAACACCCGGTTCGTATGAAGCGGTTGGGCCTTTGCCGCATCTTCACGGTCAAGCTTGTTTATGTACGTGCCGGGGTTTGATTCGGCAATCTGGTGAAGCAATCTCGGCACAAGGTTGTACGCCTCTTCGTATGTCCCGTACATAGTCTCGATAACCTTCTGCTTGGCTCGTCGGACCTTGCTGTAGCTAACTGGATAGCCAACCTTATTGGCGACTTCCGACATCAACAGCTTGGGGGAGATAGACACGTCCGCCTCAACTAGGTGCGTGATGAGGTTTGCAACATATGCGGAAGTCACGCCCGATCTTCGCGCGCAGGCTCACTAAGCTCGCAACTGTGGTTGATCAACTCCTTGACTGTGAAGATCGAGCCGAAGATCTTTGCTCGGCAAGCGCTGACCTTGCCAGAGCAGCCTTCTACTACGCACTTCACTGCGTACTTTCCTGGGTTGGACCGGTGCACTCGGTACACACGGCTGATGGACAGGGCATACCGTGCTATAGCTTGTTGAACGGCCCCCTTGTCAGGGAAGCGCTGCCCAACTAAGAGGGTGTCGGCTTCAAACCCCCACTGGGAGCCTTCTTCTTGCGGTAGTACGAGCGAACGCACCGCGATATCATCAAGTCTTGATGCCACGTAAGGACCACTAGCTTCGTGTGCGTCCTCGTCGGTACCATCCGAGCTTGGGTCGGTGTCCTCGCGGACTCAACCCGAGAGGCTCGTCCCAGATACTGTGGCAGTCGATGCGGGCCGACCACCATGTTTCCGCCCCCTCGTTTGGCACGAAATTAGGCACGGGACTTCCCTCCGAGGCAGCACATTCCGTGCTGCCATCTTCAGGCTCGGACTGCGCTTGCCGGCTTGTAGAGGCCTCGGCATCATCAGGGTTTCCCGATGCCCTATGTACGAAATTTACGTACACCATAGGCTTCCCGTGAATGGCCGCCTCGGGCTGAGAGACAATCTCCATGTACTGCCTCCATGCTATGCTTCCATTCACCTTTACGAGCTCCCACACATAATTCGTGCAGGTGATCGCCTCGATCATAACTTTCTTCGTCGTTGCCTCCGTGACGAACTCCCTCCGGATGCAGCTTCGCAGCTCGTGAATATTCATCGTGTGGAGCCCCTCCGCCCGGACCACCTTGTACTGGCATTTCGATAGGTCTAACCCATCGTGTCCGGCCCGTACGAGCCCATCGCCGTAAAACACCAACAAATCTTGCATGTTCGAAAATACCTAAAGCCACAACAATCACTAAATAATTATGACTAATTAATTACATCTAAACTAACTACTTATGATTAATTAATTACCACTACAAAATTAGGAGTATTTTATTTGTACTTACTTACTATACTGTAATGATGACTACTAAACTAATTACAACTAAACTAATTCATTACTAGTGAACTAACTAATTACAACTAATTAATTACCTCTAAACTAACTAATTACGACTGATTAATTACCACTAAAAAATATCAGTACTTCATTTCCACTTACTTAATACGCTGTAATGATGACTACTACACTAATTACGACTAATTAATTAGCACTAAACTAATTTATTACTGGTCAACTAACTAATTACGACTAATTAATTACCTCTAAATTATCTCATTACGACTAGCTGACTGAGAAACGGCAAAAGCATAACACAAATTACCTGCCCTTCGGAGGAAGTAATCAATTAGCCCTCGGGGGAAGTAATAAATCAACGCCGAGCGACGAGCGACGGGGGAAGTAATAAATCAACGCCGAGCGACGAGCGACGAGAAGAAGGAAAACGGTTAATCTCTCAATAAAATTTATTATGTTACGTTCTCTGAGTTCTCAGCGACGAGCGCAAGAACGAGAATCGAAACGCAATTGATATGAGCGAAGAGCGAGTGCTAGAGTTCGGTATTTATAGTCGAGCGGAGAAGGAGTCGCGGCGTTGGCGCCGGGAATTCCGTAAACATTGGCGCCGAAATTTCTGGATGAGGCGACAGATGTGCGGAGGACAGAGGAGGGACGGTGGAAAAGATGGTCACTACGAGGTTTTTTAATTCTCCGCATAACAGTCCGGCAAATCTCAAATACATTCCAAGTCCGGCAAATCTCAAATATATTTTAAATCACATGAAATTATGAAACTTTAATCTTCGAAACAAGGGAGTACACGGATAGCAATTCATACGAAGTAGCGATAATAATTATACGAAAAATTTACACAAACAAGTACAAGGTGTCAGCAGGCTACACAAAAAATTTCATAATTTTTAGAACTCATCTACTATATTTTAAAATTCTTTTAAATTTCAGACTCTAACTACCTAATTAACCTAACCTAACCCTAAGCTAACCCTAAACAAACCTAACCTAACCCTAAACCGGCACTATTGTGAGGCGCAGGTGAGCTCGCGCTTTTTTTTTTTTTTTTGTTTTTGTCGGGCGCGCAGGTCGACCCGCGCGCTCGGCCGACGTGGCGGGCGATGAGTGGGCGGTGCGCCGGTCGCCGACGTGGCGGGCGGTGGCGCGAGCTGAGGTGGCGGGCGGGCGCGGGGTGAGCCTGCGCCCACGGCGACGTGTCACCTTGGGAGCGCCCGGCGCGGGGTCACCGTGCGCCCGACGTGCTATTTTTGCAAATACGTTATCAAACTTGTCATATCTGTAATTACACTTCGTAAAATGACCGTATCGGCAAAAAATTCCATCAAGCCGATGTGTCATGTAAAGACTGTCATGGTAGTCCGAGGAGGCGATGAGTGCATGCACGTACCAAAAGGATGTAGTAGTAGCCACCATATTGTTACGGTGAACCATAGCATGCAAGTAACGCCGTCTGAGCAAAAGCTATGCATCACAAAAGCAACATTGGTATGGTAGACATTATCAGTGTGGCCTGCAAAATAAGGAGGTAAATTAAATGTTGCCAACAGTAAGTGTGTATCACGCCAAGGTTAGCAATGCAGCGTCTAACTGTAGATCAATTTTCAGTATGTTTTTAAGTACGGCCAATTCATTTTTTTCCGGTGTGCAATCACCGAGCTGTAAATGTAGATGTTCTTTGTTTTTGGTGTATCTGTCAGTCATGTACACAGTGGACCTAACATGTATCATTATGTCGTCAGTTTGAATATTTACTTTTTTGCTATGAAGTAAAGTGGCCATCTGTAGAGTCGCGGAATAGTCTTGTGCACAGACACACATAATCTTGTTTTTTTTTAATTAACTACGATGATGAAACTGTGGTAGCTAAAATGTGGGTGGTTGTGTAAACATGGTGGGGGTAAAACACAAAGCATATTACAGTTTGAAACAGACATTACAGTATGATAATGTTTGAGGAGAACAATATAACCTTTGTGTCAATGCTATGTCTTAGTTTTATTACTATTACCTTAATAACTATGGAGCCTAATTAAAGAAGATCCATAGGCTAAGCTTGACTAAATGACCATTGACAAAACTGTTTTGAAATGTGATAAGGATGACAATATGCATGTGTAGTGAAATGGCAGGCAATGTATGGGCCTTTAAACATGTAGCTATCTGTAGACTATTTGAATTTCTCATCTAACCATCTGATTTTGGTTTGTCATTCGACCTTAACACCTGATTCCTGAAAAATTGACTGCACATCTGAAATGGAGAAATCCTTTCTTCAGATTTTAAGAAAGATGATATATCCTAATGTTCAGCTATTTTGATCGACAGTTCAGCAACACAACATATCATATGAGAGGGATGGAGCTGACTTACGCTTTGCTGACGGGTTTGCCGTCGTCATCCTTGAATAGCTTCCTAGCAGTTTTGGAAACACTTCCAGAGGAGCTACGTTTGTAATCATAGCAATGATCTCTGAGTTATGTATGGGTATTTACTTGGTATAAGAGAGCGTCTTTTTTCTTGGGTTTCACAGAGATCAAAAGCGTAAATAGGAATTGTACCGCTTAGACCTGCCCTGCGGAGGAACATCTTCGATTTCTGGTGGGGTTGTATCTTGGATTGGCAATGTCTTTTTGGTGGGCTGTAAGGGAGTGAGGTGCATTACCATGAAACAAGATGTGTGGAATAAGTGAGTGATGGAGTTGTATATCTTTATGAAGCAGGTCACTATGAATTTGTCTGGCTGAGGTGCTAAAGGGCTGGCACGATGTTCCATTGTTGTTTCCAAAATGTGCTTGAGGCCTTTGCCTCTGTCAGTGGCATCTTGCTGTGGAGATGGCTGCTGGCTGCTGTGCAGTACAGAAGGTATCCACAGAAACCAAACAAAAGCGAGGACAATGAAAGCGAAGACTTGACCGAATCAGTAAGTCCGAAAAAGGACGTTGTATCCGCACGTACATGGTAGGTTATTTCCTTCATCCACGACAATCACCAAGAACCCGACCTTTCTTATACCCACAAAAGCAAAGCGCAAATGTACCAAACGGACTGCAAGGGGTATGTAAACGCATTCGAAAACATGCGAATACATCTCTAGAAAGGAAAAATGCGCCTCACCTCGGCACCGGAAAGGATTCACGCGTACGGGCCACCCGAGATGTACGTTCCGCACACACACCTGTGGAACCAACAAACGAAATGAAGAGCAAGGAAATCACTAAAGGGAGAGACGTTAGCGCGGAGGAATCGATAAAAAGAAGATCTAACATACCCGTATACCCCGAAGGAGGAAGCTGCGAAGAACTCAGTGGAAACCGAGGGCATTCATCTGAAGAACAGCTGCACCGACGGCAACGCTACAGGAAATCGCATGGCACCAGAGGAGACAACACTGGAATAACACAAAACGATGAGAGAAAGAATCAGGAAAGCCGAAAACAAGTGAGTCAGACCTCAGTCACGACCAGAGGAACAGTGAGTCGCGAGTGGAGGATGAAATCCAGGAAGACAAAACACGTGGGCCTTCTCTCGCAAGCTCCGTCGAGTGAAGAGTGAAGCAATGGATTTGGACATAAACCGAGACATCCAAACGCACCGCCGCAGCAAACGAACACAGCAGCAAACATCGATTCACCAGAAAGCCTACCACCCGGCGAACCCGTGACCAATCCATGCCTAACCCGAACAAAGGCATGACCCACATGGCGGTGTGAAGCAAACGCGCAAGGCAAGACGCAACAGCGAACAACGTGGAAGCGTAGCAGCAGTGGAGGGTTCATGCGTGCGAAAACCGAGGCGACGTGCAGAGCGTAAGATGCACACGTAATCCCGCTGGGTCGCTCGATGGTTCTCAGCTGCGCATCGAGGAAAAGCAAGGCGTAGAAGAACAAACGCGGCGTAACCGAAGGCATAAAAGGCTCCGCACTGCGTAAGTGAACCTGGAGACAGATGTCCTCGCGCGGCTGGGTAAAAATGCAGCGCGAGCACTGGGAACGCTCCATTCTTAGGTGCTATAAAGAGAGTGATATATATACAATTTTTTTAAGGAAGGATTGAGAAGATATATACAAATTTGTAAGAAAGGACTGATAGGATCTCTATACTATTTAAAAATTAGAGTTGATGATCGTCCATCCCCCATCCTCTTTTGTGTCTCTTAGATCTTCAAGCGGGGCACCAGAGGGCCAGATGTCATCGTGCGGTAGATAACCATGTCCTCCCACCTCCCACGCTCATGCCACCCTCCATTCTTCTCCTCTCTCTCTCTCACGCTCCCTCGCCACCCCATATCTCTCCTCATCCGAAGCCCCCCTGTCGACCTCTCCCCTTCCCTCCACGCCAACGAGTGCCCATGCGTTGCCGCCCCCCTCTCGAAGTAGGGGAAAGCCAGATTCGCGTCCTCTCCTGTCTCTCACCCGTGCGCCGCACCAGCCGACAAGTCCTCTCCTATCCGTCCTTCTCCTCACCCGCAGCCCATTCCCTCCGAGCTGGCAAGCACCCGCACATTGCAGCTCCCCCCCCCTCTTGAAGTCGGGGAAATCCAGATCCGCACCAACGAGCTTAGGGAAGACTGCATATAGCATCGGTGAGCTCGGGGACAGCCAGATCTAGAGCCGATGGGGTTCATTGCCGCCCAGCTCTTCTTTCTCTGCCCCGCCACTGATTCACGCGGCCGCGTTCAAACGCCGCTCGTTCACGCAACCGCACCGGAATCGCTGCCCTTGGTTCACGTGCTATCTCCATTGCTCCATCGCGCCGCGCTCCGACACCGCCCCTCATCACATCTCCGTCGCCCTAGATTCGCACCACCGTGGTGTAGACGATGGAGACAGCTAGGCACTGCATGTCGTCGACCATGTGGGATTGTGGGCCCAGCTCTTGCTATCAACTAATCATGCGTGTTCTGGCAGTTTCCCCCTTCGAATATACAAAAGATGCTGCTCTACTTCCACATGACCTCATCAGTGCACTTGCTCTTCCCCTTCTACACTCGAAAGAACCGGGTAAATTCTTCGCCTTCTATAGTTGCTCTTTCCCTCTGTTTGTAATCGTCATGCTTGCATCTTACTTTGCTTCTTCCTTCCACTGTATCAATTAGGTGGATTGGGTTAGACGTGAGATGGTGAAGACGCAGAAGGGCTACGACCCAGCATGCCAGCTACAAGGTCAGTCATCTACATATCATGTTTGGGTTTTTGTGGAAAAAGCGCTTTCAACATTTGTGTACAGTATATGTCTTCAAATATGCTTTAATGCTATGGATGAAACAATTTTAGTGTCTGAGTTTCCTTGCACATGTCTCATGCTCTCTTGTGCCTAATAGAAAGGTTGTGGTCTATGAGGCAATTATTGATGTTACAATGTTCCAAAGATGAAAACACCCTAGGGCTACACCCATAATTCTTACTTATAGGAGACAGTAAGCAAACCAAAGATGTACTACGCAATAATACTTCCTATATCTAACAAATATTGTAGAGTGAAACACTTCCACTAAATACTTACATAAAAAAGTTTTGTATAAAATCTGAAAGACTTTGATTAAAAATTTTAAAACCGGATAATCACTTGTGTATTTGTGGTGCTAATGTAAGTTTTGCGTTTGAAATACACCACATAATAAGTTAATATGTAGTTTTGGATGCCATATCTTACTGTTGATTTTGTCGACTAAGAACAAAGAACTAAGAATTAGTTTAATTATATTAACAGAAAACTACTTTTCCACAAGACATAGAAAACGATCATATACGGTTCTTCTCTTTTCAGTACAAATGTTTCTTCTCTCTTGATTTTCATAAATTGAGAGGTATATGCATGCAAAAAAAAGATGGTTATTTGATCTATGGTATATGAGGTATCAACTGATTGTCACCTTTCATCATTGTATCTGTGGCTAATGAAAATTTATGGAAAGTATGGATTACTAATTGTCATATTTTGTAATCGCAATTGTAGAAAGTTGATGAGAGCATACTTTCTATTCGTTCTCTTAGTCTTATGTCAGTGTCATAAAAAATAGATAGGTTATCTGTTCATTTGGTTTCTGTGCTATTTTCATATTCAGAAGCACCAATTTCCCCATAAAGCATTGTAATTATTATTATTTCTGCAAGATGGTAGAGTTTGCATTTCTTTGCCATTACAATTTTCTCTTGGTATTGATAGCTACATTGTCCTCCCAAAATTTTAAGCATTTCATTGTAGTGTTGCCTACGAATCATACCATCAAGTGACCGGAGTGGTCGTGTTGACTGGGCAACAAGGGACAACATTTTAAAAGGTAATTTCATCGTTCTGATCATATCTTGGAATTCTTTTGATGTTAAAGAGAAGTGAGTGCATGCATCAAGCACCATCAATCTCATTGGTTCATTGAGTCACAGATCATGTATGCACTGAACCTGGAATCTCTTGAATATGTTCTTTAGTTGGTGACAGTGACATTGCATTGACATCGTGCTTGAAATTGTGTCATTTTCATGGTCGTTGCAGAAGGATTGGTGATGAGGATTTTAAAGCACGCAATATGTTTTTTTCATAGGAAATCATGGGCACTTAAGTGTTGTAACAAATAAAATCTTCTCCATAGTTACATGTGGCTGCCATCTTTAAGCATGGATGGTCTTTCTTGGTTTTTCCATGTCACTTTATTCTGTAATATGACTTTCGGGCTTTTGTTCTATAATTCCATGTAAGGCTGCGTTGTAATCAGAAATATGATTGATGTATATAAAAGTCATTGTTTTGTGGCAAAGAACATGTGTCACGGAGAACTGAGATATACTGTGGTTTATGACATTTTGTTTTCCATGTAGACCTTTTCCTTACCTATCTTGCGCTTTTCCTTTTGCTATTGTTCACATATCTATACTAT
This sequence comes from Ampelocalamus luodianensis, assembly GCA_036346255.1. Lineage (NCBI taxonomy): Eukaryota > Viridiplantae > Streptophyta > Magnoliopsida > Poales > Poaceae > Ampelocalamus > Ampelocalamus luodianensis. The sequence continues at coordinate 53,286,823 of CM070633.1, forward strand.
AGAATATCAATATTTTTGGCCTTGATTCTGCAATCGATTTGCCTGATTGCACATTCTGAGTTTAGATTCCTTAGAGTCAAGACGACGAAGTATGATAAATTCTAAAATGCATATTCTGAAATTTTAAATTCCTTGAGAGTCCAGATGAGCAAGTATGAAAAATTCTAGAAATTTCTAAGGTTGGCCTATGCTATAGATGAATTTTGTGAAAGGAACTACAAGCATAATAATTTTATGGAAACATACTTTGCTACATATCTAAGTGTTCTCTTTGGGAGCTAAATATTTTGATTTGTGCATTACATCCTAGGCATGATGTTTTGTGCATAAGCTTTTTATCTCAAACTAATACAAACTCTTCAGATGTAGTATTTGTGCTCCCCCTTTTAATTGTACCAAACATTATATCTCCTAAGTGGCATAGCATCTTTTCTTCTCTTTTAATTTATTCTTTGGATGTGAGCAGTAGATATATGTTCAGTCTCACAACTATCATAGTTTAGCTCCATCTCTCTCTTTTTTAACATGAATCCGATTATAAATAAGATATAAACACAAGCAAAGAAGTTTCTAAGAAATATTCTTTCTCATTCAGGCTATACTATAAAGTGTGCCACACTAATTAATAGAAAGGCTACACAATCTTGGACAAAATTGGTTCTCACTCAACTACTCCTTTGGATGCCTTGTGTCCGTGTGGTATAACTCAGGTTTTACTCATTTCACAATGCTTATTTACCATGAATTCTAGTCTTTTATTCTCTGTGTTTTGACTATAATACTATAATACATTAATAGCATTTCACAATGATCTTTTGAAACGTTGCATGCCTTAAATACATATGTATGTTTAGTTGTACACCTATGCTCATTTCAAGGACATGCTAAGTATTTCATATTGAGGAAATATTTTCCTCGATGTTTCCTCTATTTCAACCTTTGTCGAGTGTCTTATTTCAATAAAAACAAAAGTAAGACAAATGTTTTGGCCACTCATACTTATCAGTGTCTTGGTACCACTGTTTCAACCATCAGGTTCCATGACTTCAGAGTTTAGCATTTAGGTGTATCAGATATTAGCATTGGCTCATGTAAAACTGAATACAATTATGTAGTGCCTCTATAGTGCTAGCTACATATTAACTTATGAATTGTTTTAGTTTTATCAATGAATGTCTTGTTGTCAACAACATATGAGAGTGACTAAAGCTGTTATGATTGCATATGCATATGTATGATGCTTCAAATGTACTTGTGATGGAATCTATTTGTGCTTCAATTATATATCCCCATTGGTTGTGTATTTAGCATCAATATGAGATTGTTCTCACTACCATGTTCTTTTCTTTATACTGACCAAATGCAATTTGTTTGGGGACTAAATATTAAACTATGCATTTATGGAATAACAATTCTTCAGTTATGTTACACTGCTTGAGTTTCAAACATGTATTGCTCTCTCTCTCTCTCTCTCTCTCTCTCTCTCTCTCTCTCTCTCTCTCGCTCTCTATTTTTCAAGCAAGGACCTAGTTGTCACTAGGGAAGACTGTGTATCGTCACTAGGGGAGAATGTGCCTCTTAAAATTGAATACAATTCTATAGTGCCTTTTGAGAACTATACTATAGATTAAATTACTGTGTTGTTCATTGAGCTTTGCTTCTGCGTATTTACAATAACTTTATTCTTTGAAGGGAAAATAAGTGTAAGAAAACAAGTGGCTTGTTCCACTTTAGTAAAAGGAACAGTTGAATAGCTCAAGCCTAAAATATTGATATTTAGGATGAAGGTAAAATATATTGATATTTAGGACGAAGGACATCATTGTAATAGTTGTCCTTGTTGTGAAACCAAATCATTTTGGTCCTCTCAAAATAGGAACAACAAATCTTTTGTATTGAATAAGCAATAAATCAATAAGTCAAATTATATGATTTTTTTATGGGAGAGGTTCTTATATTTCTCATTCCTTTCAAGCCTTCATACTTGGACTACGAAAATGAACCGCATAGTATATTTATACTTTCACCTTAACAGAGACTGATGCAGTTTGATGTTTAACACTTGTCTCTCGAAATGCTTCGGTAGTGCATTGATTGTTTCACAATTGTTTAGTGACATATTTGATGTGGGTAGGATGTTGGTTTTTCATGTGGAGTACATAAGCCCCTTAGGGGAGAAAACTGTTATGTTCCTTTATTCTCTGGGACAATATGACTATGTTTTGTGTTCATAAAAGGAACTGAAATAACCTGAAGATATCTTGTCTGCTATTATTTCTCATTCATCGATATTGATGATATTAATCCATTTAGTACCATGAACTATAGCGGTTATGTTTATCATGGCTTGCTACTAGGATTCTGGAGCCACTGGAACTACTTTCTAAAGGGGGCTGGAGATGATTGTTGGCTAGTAACTAGCGGTAACTGTTTGGAACCGGAAGAATTGTACTTCAAATCAATTAAAAATTGTTGGATTTTAGTTGTGATATGGAATGCATGTTTTTTTCCATTTGAATAGCAAATCAAATAAGTGCATATACTAATTCTCCTTCTCCCTTCTTATTCTCTGCAGCTACTCTTGTCAACCTCCTCTTCTGTTTTATCTTTTCCAGGGCTACTGACCATTTTTTCTCTCACCATTTTTTCCATATGAAGGTAAGTGTCTATCTAATCCCACTCATACTTATCAGTGTCTTGGTGCTTAGTGTTACATTTATGCCTTTTTTTTTGTTCTTGTTTGTACTTCGCAAAAATTTCATTCGGTCATCTATACATGCAGTAACTTTTAACTGATTAATGTACCTAGAGTATTAGGTCTCTGAATTATGATAAAACATGTTGGGAAATAAACTGCTATGATATTTTGCTTCGTCGTTTTTTGTGGATTTTGTGAAGTTGTTTGGTTCGATGTCATGTTTGTTATGTATGTATATAGCAATTACATCTTGAATAGGTTATTTTCATTTCACAGGTTAGTTGGGAAATTAGCTTTCACTTTGTATAGAGCTTTCTGCTCTTTTGCATAAAAATAGAATAGTTCTGGAGGAACAAACTAACAAATGATGTCTTATATCTTGATTTTATGAAAATGTTGTTATATTGATTTGTATGAGAGGTTTAGTTGTGCACTTATGCTCATTTCAAGGACATGCTTAGTATGTCATATTGAGGACATGTTTTCCTCAATATTTCCTGTGTTTCAACCATCGTCGAGTGTCTTGTTTCAATAAAAACAATAGTAAGACAAATGTTTATGGTGTTATATGGATCCTGGCATAGAGTTGGTAATAAGAACTCCTTTGATCAAATAATGAGTTTTTTTTTGTGACGATGAGTTCATGAGTTTGTTTCCTTAACACACACACACACATATATATATATATGGACAGTTTTAGATCAATATTTTGTTTATTTCTACATTGTTGTGTTGACCTTGGCTGCTAATTACAATTTTCTCTCATTTTTTACAGGTCATACAACTCGAGCATTTTAATCAAGTTCAATTGCCATTGCGTGGTTAGTGATTGGAGTGTGGTATCTTGACAGAAGATGAAAGAGGATATTATGTTTAACAACCAAATGAAGTCCATCCCCGTGTCTTTGGCCTGTTTGGAAGGGAGGAATTGTACTGATTCTTGCACAAAAAAAATTATGAATTCCAAAAAGGCATCCTATGGCATCCATGTAAAGCATCTCTTTTCACGATGGTATGAATTGGAGATGACTTGCCTAGAAGTAATCAAAGTACTTGCTTCTAGGAAAATTAAAATTATGTGTTTTGTAGTCAGTTTTATCGACTGGGAATCAAACTGATCATTTTAATTGACTAGCGTTTGAGTTGGAGTTTTACCATGAAGGAAAATTGTAATCAGTTTGAAGTGAGTTATATTTGTGCTAACTACATCAAGAAGTGAGATATATTTGGAAGCGAGCTATTCAAAATTTTCTATGTCAAACACCATCAATGTGATATATTGTATGCTAAACTGGTGCTCTTTTGTTTTTGTTTGGTCATCTCATTGGTTGCTATGACTTTTGTCTTGCTTTTTTCTAGCAAGGCACGGGCATTGGACTAATATATAAAAGTAGTAGAATATGATATGTACTTGATTATTAAGTTAGGTTGTCATCGATGAAAAAAGTGCCCATTAGACCTAACCGATAATGTCAGATCCATGGAGAAATGGCACTGAAGTCGTCGGGCAAGACCAATCGGAAAATACTGTTTGCATGTCGCACGCGGTACGACTCGTGTTAGATTTCGATGTTACAGAAGTGTTTAGTAATGATCTGTGAACTTGTGACACCTTCTCTTTTGAAAATGTTTAGTGAATAACCATTTTTTTAGATGCTGAGTAGTATTATTTAGAATTGTGAGCTCGGTGAGACGATGACGTACTCGTGCCAGAAATTGTCGAGGGAGACAATCATGATGAGTACTTAGAATGAGAACGTTGTCGCAACGTCCGATCTAAGATCTCTAGCTTGACCACACCGCTGATTTTCTTGAGCCAACCACGCCTCTATTTAATCATAAAGTGCTAATACAATAATCTAAATTGTACCAAGTAGCCATTCTAAACTAGCGAAGTTTGTGGACTTATGAAACTTCATGACTGTTAGAGATATATGCCTATATATGTCTATTGTATTATTCCCCATTGTTATGAGGGGCTCTTTGCATATTCACCACCTGTACTCTGTGTATATATACTGGCCCATTGGCCCCCTGAGAATACAAGTTGCTATTCGTAACATGGTATCAGAGCATATTAGGTTTACCTCTCCTCCCGGACGCGCAACTCGTCCTCTTCTGCCCTAGCCGCTGCCGTCGGCCTCTCCTCCCTGGTCGCCACTACTGTCGGCCTCCCCTCCCTGGTCGCCGCTGCCGGCCTCATCTTCACCTTCCCCACGTCCGACGCCGGTTTCGCCCGACGCCGGCCTCCGCTCGACGCACCCGACGCCGGTCTACGCCCGACGCCACCCTCCGCTCGACGCACGCCGGTCTCCGCCCGACGCCCGGCGTCGGCCTCGGCTTGTCGCCCGCTGCTTTTGATCCGGCGCGATCTGGCTTCTTCGTCGGCGCCAGTCATCTCCGCCGCCGCCGCCGCCATCCTCGACGCCGCCGCCGCCGCCATCCCGACGCCGCGCCGCCGCCATCCGGATGCCGCCGCCGCCGCGCTGCAACACCCGACTGCGACGCTTCGCCGTGTGCGCCGTCGCCTTGGCGTTGCCGCCGCCGTCTGGGAGCTGGCGCCGCCGTCGCCGTCGAGGCTGCCGCGCCGCCGCCATGCGCGAGTGCGCCGCCGCCAACCCTAGTCTCTCCCTTCCGTGTGCAGTGTGCATGCGGGTTGAATTGGGCCGGGCGGTTCTTTTGATTGAGCCGGCCCACAAGTAAAAAAAAAAACGTCGTTCTAACCGCTGCGTCGTCCAGCGCCGCCTGTTAGACTTCGTTGTCCTGGTCGCCGCGCTGTCCAGCGCCGCCTACCAATGGGCACCGCTCCCTCCTCATTGCCGGTGATCTTTGATGGTGTTAATTACACCGATTTTGTGTCTCACATGCGCATCCACATGCGTGGTCTTCGTCTTTGGGGCGTCCTCTCTGGCGATGTCGCCTGCTCGCCTTGCCCGATTCCTCCGACGGAGCCTCGCTGTTAATCGCTTCGACAACGGTGACAAGGCTGCGGTTGAGGCAGCTGGTCTTGCTGATGATGAGGCTGCCTCTTCCTACCAGGAGGCTCTGGATTCTTACAAGGATCGTCTGACCGCCTACACTCAGTGGTACGATGATGATGCTCGGCCGCTTTGTTTTCATCGCCGATATCGGCCTCGATTTTCTTACGAGGTTGTGGGACTCCCTTCGGCTTTCCAGATGTTGACTCATCTTCGTCAGCGCTACGAGCCCTCTGGTGATGCTTTGTACCTGTCCGTGGTTCGCCAGGAGCACTCTCTTCAGCAGGGCGATGCTATCGTGTGACGATTTTACGCCGATCTCTGCATGCGGCGTCGGTTGGACTCTCTTCGCGCTTGGCCGTCGTTCTGTCCGTGTTGCTGGCATGCGGCTTGACCGAGTTTCGCTGGTCCACGAGTTCCTTACTCGCCGCCCCGAAGTTCGAGCAGCGGCGTGCCCAGCTCCTTGCATGCCACCCTCGTGTTACTCTCCTGGAGGCTCTTACCGAGATACGCGCAGAGGAGACTCGCCTGAGTGGTGCTGGCCTGATACCACTCCCCTCCGTGCTCGCCGCTCGCCCACTTGCTACACCGACGGCTCCACGCCAAAGACACCGCCTCCTCCGGTGGCCGCCACAGCGGTGGTGGCCGCCTCCATCCGGCGGTGGTCGTCCTCACCGCTGCCCATCAGTAATAAGGTCGGCCACATTGAGTCGATGCTATAAGAAGCAGCGGCATCTTTCACGCCGTTCTTCTACTAGCACTGGCACTGGTGCTTCTACATCGACGCCTGCATCGACTCCTTCAGCAATTTCTCTCCGAGCAGAGATCGCGGACTTCGACGCCTACTTTGCCGCCGGGTTCTCCTCGGCGAGTTCTGCCGGTTCGCATCGACTCTTCGCACGAGAAACCACCTCCTACACAGTCAGGTATCTCTCCGTGGATTCTTGATTCTGGAGCATCTTTTCACATGACTCCTGATTCTTCCACTGTCTTCCATTACACCTCTTGATTCTCCTATCAGTGTTCTTACTGCTGATGGTACATCTCTTTCTGTCTCTGGTCGAGGATCTCTTAGCAACTCGTGTTTTCATGTTCCTTCTGTTGCTTATGTTCCTCGCCTTACCATGCAGCTTCTTTCTGCTGGGCAGATTACTGACCTTGGTTGTCGGGTCATTCTTGACTCTGACTCTTGTTGTGTTCAGGACCGCCACACGGAACTCGTTTGTTCTCGCCTCGGCGCCTTGACTCACAGCGTCTCTCGGGAGCTTGACGCTACACCTTCCTTCCGCCGCCACCGCCGCGCCGCTTCTCCGCTTCGCCGCTTACTACGGCTCTTTCAGCAGTGGCATCACCGCCTTGGTCATCTGTGTGGATCTCGTCTGTCGTCTTTAGTTCGTCGTGGTCTTCTGGGGTCTGTCTCAGGAGACGTATCTTTAGATTGTCAGGGATGTAAGTTAGGTAAACAGATTCAACTTCCTTACCCTCACAGTGAGTCAGTGTCTCAGCGTCCTTTTGATCTTGTTCATTCTGATGTTCGGGGTCCGGCTCCCTTCGTTTCGAAAGGGGGTCATCGATATTATATCATATTTATAGATGATTTTTCTCGCCACACTTGGATATATCTCATGTCTTCTCGTAGTGAGGTCTTGTCTATCTATAAATAATTTGCCACTATGGTCCACACACAGTTCTCCACCTCTATTCGTGTCTTTCGTGCTGACTCCGCTGGCGAGTACCTCTTTCGTTACCTGCGCAGCTTCCTTGCTGAGCAGGGTACTCTCATTCAGTTCTCTTGTCCTGGTGCTCATGCTCAGAATGGTGTCGCTGAGCGTAAGCATCGTCACCTCCTTGAGACGGCTCGTGCACTGATGATTGCCGCCTCTATTCCACCTCACTTTTGGGCCGAGGCTGTTTCCACGACCACCTATCTCGTCAACCTCCAGCCCTCTTCTGCTCTTCAGGGTGCGATCCCTGCTGAGCGTCTCTGTGGTCTTCCTCCTGACTATTCTGGCTTTCGTCTGTTTGGTTGTGTTTGCTATGTTCTCCTCGTCCCTCGAGAACGCACCAAATTGACTGCTCAGTCTGTTGAGTGTGTTTTTCTGGGATACAGTGCCGAACACAAGGGCTATCGGTGCTGGGATCCTGTTGGTCGACGGATGCGGGTTTCTCGGGATGTGAATTTCGACGAGTCACGTCCCTTCTACCCACGTCCTGTCTCTTCTTCGGTTTCCTCTGTGGAGTCTCTGTCCTTTTTGACTTTTCCAGATACACCTATATCTGTCTTGCCCTCGTCCACCCATTCCCCTGAGAGCACCCATTCCCCTGAGTCTCCACATATTTCTCCTGTGGCCTCTCCACCGTTGTCGCCGCCTCCTTTGCCTCCTGCGGCTCCTCAGGCTCCTCCCACTACAGTCCCCCCCTTACCCTCTATTCTACACTCGCCGACCCCGTACTGAGGTTATTCCAGATGAGCCATCTTCTGATGCTCCATCTTCTCCTGTTGGGTCATCTGCTCCTCGCTACGCTCTCCGTGATCGCCAGTCGATTCGGCCCCCTGCCCGTTTTGTTTTTGCTGGTGCTGCTACTCGTGAGCCTGTCTCCTACCGGGATGCTGTTACTCATCCTGAGTGGCAGCATGCCATGGCCGAGGAGATTGCTGCCCTCGAGCGTACTGGTACTTGAGAGCTTGTTCCTTTTCCCTCTCACTCTCGTCCCATCACGTGTAAGTGGGTCTATAAGATTAAGACTCTCTCTGATGGCTCTCTTGAGCGCTATAAGGCACGTCTTGTTGCTCGTGGCTTCCAGTAGGAGCATGGTCGTGACTACGACGAGACTTTTGCTCCTGTGGCCCATATGACCACTGTCCGCACTCTTCTTTCGGTGGCGTCTGTTCGCCATTGGTCTGTTTCTCAGCTTGATGTCAAGAATGCCTTTCTTAATGGCGAGTTGCGTGAGGAGGTCTACATGCTTCCGCCACCTGGGTATTCTGTTCCTGAGGGCATGGTCTATCGCCTTCGTCGCTCTCTCTACGGCCTTAAGCAAGCCCCTCGTGCTTGGTTTGAGCGCTTCTCCTCTGTGGTCACTGCTGCTGGATTTTCAGCTAGTGATCATGATCCTGCGCTCTTTGTCCACACTTCGTCTCGTGGTCGGACTCTTCTTCTTCTGTATGTTGATGATATGATCATTACAGGAGATGATTCTGAGTACATTGCCTTTGTCAAGGCTCGTCTTAGTGAGCAGTTTCTTATGTCGAATCTTGGTCCTCTTCGTTACTTCCTTGGGATTGAGGTTACCTCCACTCCAGATGGTTTCTTTATGTCCCAAGAGAAGTATATTCAGGATCTTCTTGATCGCGCCTCTCTCACTGATCAGCGTACTGTTGAGACTCCTATGGAGCTCCACGTTCAACTCCGACTCTCTGATGGCGAGCCTCTTTCAGATCCGACTCGCTATCGTCATCTTGTTGGGAGTCTTGTTTACCTTGCTGTTACTCGTCCGGATATTACTTATCCAGTCCACATTCTGAGTCAGTTCGTCTCTGCTCCCACTCAAGTCCACTACAGCCACCTTCTTCGCGTTCTGCGATACCTTCGTGGGACTATCTCTCGCCGTCTCTTCTTTCCACGCTCCACTCGTTCACGACTTCAGCTTATTCGGATGCTACTTGGGCGGCGATCCCTCGATCGCGGTCTATCTCGCTTCATCGTGTTTTTCTTGGTGGTTCTCTCGCACGGAAGACGAAGAAACAGACTGCAGTATCCCGTTCGAGTGCAGAAGCTGAGTTGCGCGCTATGGCTCTCTTGACAGCAGAGATTACTTGGCTACGGTGGTTGCTTGAGGATTTTGGTGTTTCTGTCACTACACCGACTCCTCTCTTGTCAGACAGTACAGGTACTATCAGTATTGCTCGTGATCCTGTGAAGCATGAGCTCACCAAGCATATTGGTGTTGATGCTTCCTTCATGAGGTCTTGTGTGCATGATCAGGTGATTACTCTTCAGTATGTGCCTTCAGAGCTTCAGCTAGCGGATTTCTTCACGAAGGATCAGACTCGCGCACATCACGGTTTTTACCTCTCCAAACTCAGTGTTGTTGATCCACCATGAGTTTGTGGGGGGGGGGGAGGGGGTTAGAGATATATGCCTATATATGCCTATTGTATTATTCCCCATTGTTATGAGGGGCTCTTTGCATATTCACCACCTGTACTCTGTGTATATATACTGGCCCATTGGCCCCCTGAGAATACAAGTTGCTATTCGTAACAACTATGCCTTTCCAAATAAACAAGAAAATTTTGGTCTAGTGTAGAATAGACCATAGGAAGGTACCATCTGAGCAAGCATATGTTGAGTAATATGTGTGGTGGGCAGGCAAAACATTTTCGCCAAAATTTCGGCGGTTACCGGCGATTTTCGGTTTTATCGGTGACGCCCGGTAATGCACAGTATCGGGCAAATTTTTTTGGCCCATTTCGACAGCCCAGCCAAACACCCTTCTTCTACTCTCTTCCTCTCCTGTCGTTTGCCCTAACTCCAACTCGTCCACGAGTGCGAACGATTTCGGCGGCCGTGTGGAGGATTGGGGAGACTGGGTAGACACGTGCGGCCTCCAGTGGCTCCTCTCCTTCCACCGACACGCGTGGCCTTCGGCGGCTCCTTTCCTCCTGACCGTGAGGTCCTTCGGCAGCTTCTCTTCCCCCGGTCTTGAGGTCCATTGGCGGCTCCTCTCCCCCTGACCGTGAGGTCCTTCGACATGTGGCGGATTCGGCAGCGGCAGAGTCGGCGGCGTCTTCACTCCGTGAGGTGACTCTGGCCTCTCATTCTGCTTGTTCAACCTCGCAAGAACATGTGTTTGTTTTTTCTCGCAAAAGCTTGTTCAACATCTGCCTCTTGGATGCTTCTTCCGTCATTTAAGGTTTTTTTTTTGTACTTCGTTTGGGCAGATGGGATTCTCAGTTTCTCACCCCACATGCTGCGCTTGACTAGGCCGCACATCCTCTAAAAAAAATTGGACTCACGAGAGTAAACCGATCCCGATCGGGAGCTCATTGCTTGCTGTTGAGTTAAACGCATTTCCCAAAATTGACCAAACTTTCGATGTAACTTCGGTTGTTTGCGGCCGGTAAAAAACTGAATTTCAAAGTCTGACTCGAAATTTTTGTCCGAAAATATTCCGAAAAACCCGGTAACCGCTGGTAAACAGATCAATTGCTAGCCTCCGATATTTTTTTTTTAACCGGTAGCAAAAACCCTTGGTGGGTACCTTCACAAATAGAGTGACCCGCCATGCATTTTACTCTATATTTATGAGTTCTATATAAAAAAAAAGAGTCTCGATAAAATAGCTAGGAATTTCTAGAGTAAAGAAAGAAACGTAACTCCTAGACTACGTGTTTCAACTAGTAGTCGATCGATCGCTTCGATCGCTTGTTTCTATATAACTAATTGCCCTGTTAGTGCTCGTACTCCATGCGTGTAAAAGTTAATGAATGGCGAATTAAGTATGTGTATGAAAGCGCACTAGTTAGCAGGCGCGGCCAGGTTAATCATGAATATGGCATTGATGCAGATGTTTTTTTTAAAAAATGATACAGTAGTAGTTGATGCATAAGGGTATGTACAATGGTACAGACAGTTGCTACAATTGCTGTCTGTAGCAACTCTGTATGTCGTCTGTAGACAATAATAAAGTTAGCTCATATAATGTGTTGTCTTTTTACTTATCTTTATAGATAACCTAATCTTTTAATGCTTTCATGAACCTAAGAAATGTAGTTGGATATCCTCTTTAATTCTGGCGATACAGTCGGCTACAAGATTATAGACAACATATTTCTCTCTCTTTATTCTCTTTCATCTATATCAGCTTAAATTCTACATGACAGAGACTATAGACAGCTGATGTAAACCCATTGCACATGATCTAAGTCGTCTTGCAACATCTTGTATTAACACAACATTTATTTCTAGCAATTTAGGACATGTTTGGTTGCCTGGATACCTTTGCCTGGCCCATATAACTAGACTGAGACTAGCTAGGTAGAGTGGATGCAAGGAGGTGTGTTTGGCGCGTTGTCTATTTCTGTTGAACTAAATTAAGCTAGAAAGATGTTTAGTTGGTTGCATATGCTGAGTTTTCTCACTTTATTCGAGATGGGTTTAGTTACCTCAGGGCCACATGAGGGCTCCCTCGACAAGCCCTGCTGCCGCACCCGTCGTGACAGTTCATCCAACCTAGGAGTAAGAAGATGCGAAATCCAGTGACGAAGCGGAGGAAGAAGAATTGAGATAGCACTGGGAGTCATTTGGCGGTGACTGGCGACGAGATCCCCTGTCTCCGCGACGGATTGGGCAGCGGCGTTGTTGGGGGCGAAGTGGGGAAATGGTCGTGCAAATGGGAGGGGAGGAGGTAAGCCGAATCCATGCCTGCACCCGCTGGGCTTGGCTGAGTAGTGAAGTCTCCCCGAGTTTCCCTCGAGCCTGGCCTGAAGAAATCTTTGCACAAGTTGAGCCTGGCCCAGCCACCCGAATAGGCGACCAGATAGCTTAGAATTTGCATCCACTCATGCGCGAACCAGCGTTGATGTAGGCAATCGAACACCTTTAGCCTGGCCTGAAGAAATCTTCAGAGATGCATGTTTCACATTCATTGTTGCTATTGTACTGCAGTTGAGGTGAGATACGTCTCTATCAGCATTTATATATGCATGCAAGGACAAAATAGACTGCTACTGCTACTAATCTAGCTAAGTACGAAATAGACTGCTACTAATCTGGCTATCAGTTCTGAGATTGATCGATTTATCTTTTTAGATCGGTCAAGACAGTCAGATGGCGAATGACTTCCAACAATTTTTCTCAAAGGTACACTCCAACAGCTACAAACAACTGTAAAGATTGAGACATCTACAACCAAGAACCAAACAGTTATCCCGTCAGGCCAGTCTAACCTTCAACTCTTAGGTGGTCTGACCGGTCTACCGGTCTAACCGGCAACTACCAACCGGTCTAACCAGTGGGCGGTCTGACCGGCAGGCCTCAACAGTATGACCTCTCCTTTGCAGACAAACAGAAAACAACACGATTTTCAAGAGGGGATTTCACCTAACTTTTGATATAGCTAGTCGTTCAATTTACACCAAATTTGAAACACAATTACTCTAAGATGTTTGTCACCTATTCCAACCAACAATTTAAAGAATTGTTGTTGAGGTTTCCACTTTTATCCATCATAGGGAAGAGTGCTAAAAAACCAAGCAAAAGAGAAAAAACTTGATCTGCTCAAGTACTCAAGCTCGTGAGATCTATGCAGCCATGATGATTCTAGATGGGTTTCTACAAGTCCTAGCAAGCTATATCTCAACACGAATCGCAATAGAATAAGATGGAATCAATAATCACCAAGAACACATCAAGAAGATGAGAATCAAGCAAGAACACAAATAAGACATGGTGAATCAAGTTTGATCTTCTATTACCACTTAGAGAGGAAGGATTACAGTCACTCCACCTAGAGGACAAAACCCTAAGAGCAACACTTAGCTCTCTTAATCAAAACCTAATTTCTCTCTTGGAGGTTCAAGTGCAAAACCTAATTTCTCTTTCTAATACCCCCTTATATAGTGGAGGCTCACAAGAAACCTTAACCTGGTTATAAAATAGACCAAATCTAATACACACACCTATGGGAACCCGTTAACCCATTACACAACCGGGTTTTTCACTCAACACACTCACACATGCTTTTCAAAGTGTCGTTCTTCACCCTTGGCTCCAATAGCCCGAAATCATCATGTCTTGTCCTCCATGAAGTATCTTTGACCTAATACACTTAGGCCACCGTTACGGTTTTGTAAACCGCTCACTTTTCTGGTTTTGGACAAAGAACCACATTGCCCATCAACCGATATTTTCCTATTCCTTCTCCTTAAAGCATCGCCCATGCTTTGTCATGATCCATGTGGTCTCAATGACTTCCCGTCAAACCCCTCACATGTCTGGATCCCACCAAACCACCCTCGCTTGGAAACAGGCTCAAGTCACTTGGCGCACCACATGTCCCGCTTGACCTTGACCATTTGTGCGTTCCATAGCCCTAATCCATCTTGCGCCTTTTTCGAGTCCAACTATCTTACCCCGGCTTTCATGACCGTTCTGGACTTTGGTTCTCTTGATCAAGTCCCGATCTTCATCGCTATTGATCATAGTTGATTCTGAGCCACCTGCATAACAATAGACCAAACAAACCAATTTCAAGCATAAGTTCATTACAACCTGACCCACATTAGTCATAAATAAATCATGCAACACATATGCACCATTACCATACCCCTCAACTAATTCTCAAATTTTAGCTCACAATCACAAGCCTGAGCGTTGACACCATGTTGGTCAAACCACCAGTGGTCCGACCACCATGATGTGGCTGGTCTGACCGCTTCACTGCACCTAAAAACACCCTCTTTGGACTTTTAGTAAAACTCTATCTAGTTTTAGCTTGATGCTCAATCTTCCATGTCACCTAATGCAAATACATCTCTACATGTGCATGCAGAAGTGTTTGGTGTCCAAACTCCAGAAATCCATAGGGTCCATAGGGCCAGTCTGATTGCTTGGCACATGGTGGTCAGACCGCCACCAAGGGCGGTTATACCGCCTGGCCATGACCGGTCAGACCGCCACCATAGGCGGTTTGACTGCTTACTACCTGACAGCAACACTGAAATCTGTTCAATGTCAAAACCAAACTCAAACTTTGACAACACATACAAAGCACAGTCAATTACTCATCGTATGTCTCACACTTTTGATAAAAAGATTAGTTAGCTACGTACGAGTACATGCTTTGTCATGCTAAACACATTGTAAAAGTAGAGAATTTCGCCTCAACTGGGCTACATGTATTTGTTTGCACACGCAAGAATTTTGAACTATTTCTAGTGACACTTGTTCCAAATACATCCAAGAGTATCCATCGACGTCAGTTTTTCTTATATATATATACATACCTAAATTTCGCGAAGAATTCCTTGCAATGGCTGGATCGACCAGCCCACAACGATACAAAATTGGGCATATATTCGAGTTCAGTTTATCATATCCCTAGCTACAACCAGCTGCAGGTTTACACATATACGTCGAAAATTGAAAATTAACAAAAGGCACAATTAGAGGTACACGTGTAACTTCAGGGACCCTGAATTAATACTATTTGCGGTGCAAGAGATACCGCTCCTGTGTTAGGAGGCAACGCCCCAATCCCCAGAGCCCTCATCGCTAGCGCCCCCCACCCTTCCCCCTCTCTCTTCCTGATCTTGCTGAGGGAGCACGATTGGCGGCGAGTCGCCATGGTCGTGGAGGTGAGCTGCGCTCCCCCTTTGGCCGAAGCTCATGGCCCGCCGATGCCTCCCCTTGGAGGCTAGATCTAGATCATCTCACCCCCGGTCACCGGTTGCTGCGCCACTACCCCCGCACGGACGCTCCGCCCAGGAGCGACCACCACCCGCCGATGCTTCCATTGGTCGTGGGCTCGGGGGCACCGACACTGAGGATTCCGTCGTGCGGGGAGCCATCATCTTCGCACGTGCCGGGAGGATCCCCGTGATCACCGGTGCTCCACATTGGGGAGGTCCAACCCCCACTAATGCTGTCGTTGGCCGGTCGGCGTGGCCGCAATGGCCATGGGCTCGGTAGGCATCGGCGTCGTGGGAGACCGTCGACCATCTACGTTGGGTAAAACTGTCGCGAGTGGAGCCCGGCTGCTAGGAGAGTCCTCAACACCTTCGTCGACAAATTCATCTAGAGATCATCCTGCCACAGCCAGAGAAGTCTCCTCACCCCGGCCCCAGAGCCCCCGCCCCTGGCTCTCGTTGTGCGCTCGCCGGTCTACGTGAGGCCAAGAGGAAGAAGGTCAGCCTCCCATGCTGCTATGTTGGGAGCGTCCCGAATGTAGGTCGTTGTCCTGAGGAGTAGCAGGTCGTCCATTGGAAGAGCCCTAGTAGGGGGCTATTGTCGTTGAAGTGTCGTCTCGACACGCAAGGCGACTGTCTTGGAGGCCCTGTTCATAGCAGTTGGTCCAGCCCACTTTGAATGAGCCGCGTGGGTGGAGGGGCAGAGGAGTCAGAGTTGTCGTCCTTCGGTTTTAATTGCATAGTCGCCGAGAAGAAGAACTACTTGCTCACCTAATTTATTTGAAGCTTCTCGTTGGTGGCCCTGTCAGCGTGTGGACCAACCTTGCACTTGCTTCTATTCTTATCTCTCAAGCCTGTGTTAGGAAGTTCCTCTATATTGTTCGGTTTTAACCAATTCGAAGCTCCAGTGCGTTAGATGAGAGGTGTTGCCCTTCCCTTAGCTATGATGTGTGTGTTCAACAGAGCTGACTGGTGTTAGAGCGTGGTTAGAGTTTGCTAGTTGGTGCCCCTAGCTCTGGTGCTGTTGATAGGGTGTTGCAAGGTGTGCCGAGTTGCGGGTTCCCTCCCGCCGGGGATGTTTCCCCTGTCAGGGTGTATCTTTTTTTTACCTTATTTTCTCCTGCTTTATCAATACAAAGGGCAACTCTCCTGCCTCTTCATTCAAAAAAACAAAAGGCACAATTGAAGTTGAAGAGTTTCATATCGATCGTTCGTATGTTCACTTCCATTATGTAATATCTACGGTCTAATTAGTCTCACATTCACTCGAGTCTATTCAAGAAATACAGAATTGAGGCGCGTTCCTTTCGCTTTGGGTGTTTGTCTGTTTGATGATTTCACCCGTGTGATTCAGATGTTTAAGAAGGAAAACGTTTGGCCGTGAGTCAAATCCATGTACGTTACGTGGATATACCTTGTAGATACATACATTGTTCATTCTTTCGGAAAACGTTTCGCGCGTGTTCGCCACAATCATTTTTGGTGCACTGGCCATGTGCAAGAAGAGCGTATAGAACATACAAGAAAGTAAAGAGGAGCGAAAAGAAGACAAACACATGATGCTAAGTAATTTACACGCGAATGCTTTGTTTAATGTTCCAGGAAGATGAAAAAAATAGTGGTTTCATGCCTCCAGCGTTGAGTGAAACGTACGCTCCAAAGTAAACCCCGCAGATTCCGCAACCTTCCAAAAAATAGAAAAACAAAGGCTCCTAAACAAATTCACACACTTATACGTACGATTAATTCATGAATGTTGAATCGAGGTCTTTGTAAGAATTGACTGGTTTGTAAAGCCATCTTATATAAAAATCATGTTTGTAAATTCAGATCGCGTTACCTGCTCCAAAACATTATTGCCCAATAGACATGGAAGGTTATAGATATTGATCAACAATTCCCCCATCCCATTCCATCAAAAAATTCCCCATCCCTTTCAACTTACTCAATTCGCGACTAGCTTACTCAGGAATCTAAAATACTAGGCAACCTCTCGACGTAAATCTGTCCTTGCTAATCTAGTTCTTCTTCTTTCATCCACTGTACATCCATCCATCTTGTGATAGTTATAACTATGTTAATTTGGTCATCAGTTACGTTAGCCAAGCAACTGCAGATTTGCAGGGCATGCATAGATCGAGTGCTAGACGCATGGGGGTTTCGTCCGGTAGGCTGGTTTAGCCGAAAATCGAACATTTTAAACCTTTTTTGTCAAAATTTTTAAATCAAATTTTGAATTAAAAAAACAGCCAAAAATCGCTGAAAATATGTCGAAATTGGTTGAGAACAACGGCCGAAATTTTTGAAAATAAATTCGCACAAATTTCTTCTATATGTGACAAAATTCATACAAAACAAAAATTCAAAACCGGTTTGAAAATTTACCGGGGGTTCGATATAAACGATTTTCACCGATTTTTGGTGAAAATCAGCCAAAAGTTTGAACCATGCTAGTACTATACGTACTCCTGCTCACCTAAGTTGCATGTTGAACTTAACTACGAATACACAAGTCAATAATTTGCCACTAGAAGATCGAGTAAATACGTACTCACTACTCACTGTAACGACCCCATTTTTGAGACCATCAAACTTTTCACAACCATTCAGAATGTGCAGATGTGAAGTAAGAAGCATCACAAGCAAGCTTTCGATTACAATAAAAGCCAAACTTTTATTATACATGGTTAAGGTCTAACAGCCGGTTTTCACACTGACAGAGGCAACCAAGCCCAAAGTTAATATATTATAGGACAAGAGAACTTCCAAACCACAGGCACGTTTGGGCGTAGTCGAGACTTAATAACAGCAATCACTGTCATCCAGAGGTTCACCTTGTTCAACAAGATCCTCAGAGTTCTCTCAGTTTTCTTTTGTAATTGATTTAACAAGTATGAGTACACAACTGTACTCAGCAAGCCACATAAAAATGCTAATTAACTACATGCCAGGAGTTCATTGGATTGTTTAGGGTTTACTATATCAGGTATATCTGGATGCATCACTTAAGATAAAAACACTTTATCTTTAAAACAGTAAAATCATACTAATATAATCTTAAGAGTTTACTCAACAATTGCAATTACCATCTTAACATCTCAAAATCTCTACTTATGCCTTATGTATTGAAATTACCCATGAACACAACTTCATTAACAGGAAGCACGACGTATCTAAATATCATTAATTATACTCTGCAGAGTTGCCCAACTTTACCTGCAAGATACCTCAAACTCATACTGTCAAGCTATATACACGCAACTTGATAGCGTGCGATTGAGTTGAGATAACAAAGCATTTTCCACTGCTAAACCTTTCTAGCCTCTACCCGGTAGGTCCTTAGACAATACAGCCATAGGGAAATCACCAGCCAATGGTGAAGTACGTGGTCCGAAGCTGACTGTACCAGACCAATCCTGACTCATCCCCAAGCCGCAATTGCTCTATCACACAAGAGTAGGTGCCATCCTGTAGATATTCAATCGAAAGAGCAGTGTACTAATAAGCCAAGTTGGATAAACCAAACCTGTGGTTGAGCGCTTTCTGTGTCTGTTACTTGGCACAAAGTTCTTGTCCTTACCTATCTTACAGTGAGGTGATGGACCACCACCAACTCGTGGTTGTCCACCTCCAGGTCTCGCCTTCGACTTACTTTTGTCAAGCCTATTGGGTTGTCCATCTTCTTCGTCTCAACCATCAACTCTTCACCAAAACCATTGGCGGTTAGCCAATACTGCTTTCAGAATTTATAAACAATTTTTGTGACAATGTTGGATATTTAGCTATCATATTATGTGACCTAAACTTGTTAAGGTGAATATGGCCTACAAAGAATAGGTGGGCTTGTATGTGGGGTGATAGGACATATCTAATCATCAAGACATTCAAAAGCATTATTCGAATATTAAAGTAATTGGAATAATGGAATTAATAATAAAAGTACATAAAATATAGGCTCAAAATGAACAAAGGAACGCGAGTTGCCTCCTTGCTCAAAGTCTTCTATTAAGTCATCTCGTCCGGCGTTTTTCGGAGCTTGGTCGTCGAAGTCAGAACCTAACGCAACATAAATAATCCAAATAAAATATCCAGCTCAACAAGGAACGAGCTGGGAACAACATGCAAGTAAAACAAAATTCAGAAAAGAATTCGAATAGAAAGGTGATGTGGCGAATGAGATTTATCGAGGGCTTGATCGGGCTTAACAGAGTTGAAAATGGGATTCACGGACTCGAAACAGTTGAAATGGACATATTCCGTCGAAAATGGGTTTTTGTGCATAGTATCGAGTTTGGTGAACAGTACTAGGTTGGTACTATTCATAGTGGATCGGGTTATACGAACAGTGACATTTTGGGCTAAATAGTAGTGGGCTTGAAGTGAATAGTAGTGGGCTGTGAAATAGGTGAATAGTGCTGCAGAGTATAATTAATGATATTCAGATACGTCGTGCTAGCTCGCTAAAAAATGAGCTAGGCCGCCACAGGCCACCGAAGCAGGCCAAGAAGAAAAATGGACGGTGGTGAGGATTTCGCCGGCGGTGATGGCAGGCGACACTGTTGGGTGGTACGGTAGGCATCTCCGTAGTGTAGGCAACCCATTTTGGGGCTTTTCACTGGTGGAGGAGGTTCGGCGATGGGCGGGCGACAGTGATAGCTCACGACCGAAATAGGGCAAAGCGGCGGCGGCGGTTCAGCCACGCTCCAGCCAAATTGGCCATGGTTTGAGTATCAATGGGCGAGTGGAGTTCGGGAGTGGTGGTGGTGAGGTTTGGGGTGCATTAATGTGTGCTGATGATGAGAGGGGTGCATGGCGCGGCGGAGGAGGATGGTGCTGGCATGCTGATGATGGGGATAGGGGTGTGGGGAGGTTAGGGGAAAAGTTTGGGGGCAGTGATGTGGTGCTGGTGACGGGTTTGGGAGGGAAAGGGAGGGGCAGTAGCGGCTAATTACCCTTCGGCTCACCGGAGAAGAAGAGAGGCGGCAGTGACATTGAGGATGATGGTCGGGGTTGGGGAAGAATTAGTAGTGCAGTGAGTTTGAGTGGGGGGGTGATGCAAATGGTGTGGGATTTGGGGGCTTTTATGGCCGGGGAAGGCGGTTGCGGCAGTATCCGAGTGGAGCTTGCACGACGCGTAGTGGCGAGGTGGACAATTGGGCATAAACGGTGCCCAACGGAGCAAGGTGGTGGTACGGCGGCGTTGCGGTGGCGAGGCCATCTCACTGGCACGAGGGCATGTGTTGGCGAGGCTAGAAGCGGCGAGAGGGCGTGGGGTGGCGTGGTGCTAGCGTGCGGCGGTGGGAGTTTGCGCCGCATTGATGGCGAGGCAACGAATACCGGCGAGATGGCGCGGTGAGGTGGCATCATTGGCATGGGTTTGGCGCGGGCGGGGCGGTGCGAAGAAGATGACCTGCGCAGCACGGCGCGTGTCGGCGTGACGCGGGGTAAAGAAGAACAGAGCGAAGGCGGCTTTTTGAGAATGCGTTTCCGGCAAAGGAAAGCGAAAAGGCCAAAAGAGGAAGCGGAATTGGGTTAGGAATTTCCGAATTGGGAAAATTTCAAAATCAAACCAAAATTCAAAAACTTCAAAATTTTCGGAAATTTTGGGTTGTTTCACTCACGCAGCTGCCTAGTTAGAAATCATGCATTTCTTTGACGCGACCGATCCATAATATTCTCGAGACTAATAACTACTCGCACAGTCGCACTATCTAGAACTAGTCATCGTCATGATCACCACTTACGAATGTGTATGATTAATACGCGAGACAAGTTGGGCGGCGTATGCATGGCATGGCGCTGCCGATCGGTGCATGTGTGATGTTTGTATGCATGTAGACAACTGTACTGGCAGGCAGCTGATGGATAGCTCCGTCTTTGTTTTTGACTTTTGACGGCCTCAAATATAAAACGTTTGCTATAGTTTTTCTCTAAAATATAATCATAAAATATCAGAAATATAGACATCATTAAATTAGTTTGCAATACATATAAAATTGACATTAATTTCAAATAGCCGCCTATTCCACGGCGATCTTTGGTATGCTGCAAAGAGCAAGTACTGTACAGTCTAGACAGATGAGGCCACGTACGCCACGAGTGACGTATCTAGGTATAGAAATTGAAGTGCGTGCATTTGATGCGCCCAGTTACATTTGGATACAGGAAGTATCATGGCAAGGGTGTCCGATCTCGAACGTCGGCGATCGATGGTCCTGCATGTGCAGTGAGGGCCTAGCTAGCTAGAATAAGTCAAATAATTGAGGTTTGCTAAGGAGTACTTGAGTGTTTTTTGAGTTTGTGAGTATTTGAGTTTTTTATCTACGTTATACTTGGTGATATCTCGTTAGGAGAGGAGACAAAGTGATATCATATATTGAATCTAGTTGCTAGACACCCCAAACAACTAATGGCGATCCAGTCGACCGAAGCCGTGCATGCGTGTTGGTCGACAGACGCATGCATTAACGAGCCAAACACCATGCACCTTGCAAGCGAGCTGTGCGGTGGCAGCCATGCATGCGCAAATGCCCAACGCATGCTGCGCGCATGCAGGAACCTTCGTTTAATTCGCCGATGCAACAGGGTGGGAACGCATGCTTCGGTGCTGCATGCTATGGCCTGCGTGGTGGGGGTCGCCGGCGGGCGACCGGCCGGCGTGCAGCGTTGGGCTCGGCACGGAGACAATATGCACATGCATGACACGTACGTGCGTACAGCGTACTTCACTGGTGAAGTAGGTGAACCGTGTGTCGAATGAATTGCAAACAGTCTGTTGATTAGCATATAGTTACAGCCTTTATTGACGCGCGGAGTGGCAACGTTTCCTTGTCGTTCTTGTTGGTCCTTGAATCTGTTTGAATGATGCTGTATATCCTCTTGTAGTCTTGTTGGTTATAGTTTACTAGCTATGGGTTGTGCTTGGTTCTCCAAGGGTAGGGTCGATCTAGCTGACATGATATAGTTGATTTATTTAGTGGAATTTACGGACGGAAGGAATATCTAATTCACTGTATACTCACTCCTTTCTCTTCTATCAGCTTTTGGATAGACATGGTCTCCATATACACTTTTGGTCATTTCTTTTTTCTAAAAAAAATATATGTAAGCAAAAAATATTAATAGTACTTTTAAGCAACAGATCAACCAATATCATATTCATATTCATATGGCAAATCTGAATATTTTTTATGTGTATTAATAATCAAATTTCTAGAAGATCAATTGCACACATTCTAGGACAACAAGCTAAAGAAAACGGAGGAAGTAATCATGAAAAGAAAACATATATTCAGATGTGCGAAATCTAATCCAAAATTTATGTTACATCCACGGGATGTCACATGTAAACGGATGGGTTGAGTCAGATATAGTATATATTTTTGACAAGTGACCATGCTCAAAGTTAAAAAGAAAAAGAAAAGAAATTTATCTGACTTGGATCGGTTGGCTGCGTGAAAACAAAGGCAAGTGTGTCCGTGGCAGCTCACCATGTTGGAAGGTAAATGAATGATCAACGACCATCAACTTGAAGACGGGCCCAAAAACGAAGGAGCAGACAAGCAATGGAAGTTAGAAATACCATTTTTATATTATGAATTTGAATGTTTTTATGTATATTAGTGGTCAAAGTTATAGAATATTAACTACACATATTTTAGGACAACAAGTTATAGAAAATGAATAAGTATTTCATACGGACGTGCAAGATCTAATCCAAATTCCATGTTACATACACAAGATGTCGCATGTAAAATTCATGT
Organism: Ampelocalamus luodianensis; assembly: GCA_036346255.1. Classification (NCBI taxonomy): domain Eukaryota; kingdom Viridiplantae; phylum Streptophyta; class Magnoliopsida; order Poales; family Poaceae; genus Ampelocalamus; species Ampelocalamus luodianensis. The sequence goes on from CM070633.1 coordinate 53,309,674, forward strand.
TACATCATGCTCCAAGTCCAAAAAGAAAAGTAAAAGAAAAAATTTGTCAAGATGTCACTTGTAAATTTCATGCTACATCATGCTTCAAATCCGAAAAGAAAAGAAAAAGGAAAAAATTGTCCGGCTTGGGCCGGATGGCTGCGTGAAACCAAAGGCATGTGTGCACGTGGGAGCTCACCATGTTGGACTGTGAGCGAGTCAACGCCTATCAACTTGGTGGTGGCCCCACTTATTTAGCGCGCGAGCCCTAAACGAAACAGCAGAGAAGCATGCTGGCCGGCCGGCGAGCCCTTCTGGCTAGCTTGGTGGTCCATATATTTGCGCAGTTAGATTTATTTTAAAGTTTGTAGTGATAGATAATATAACTTAGATGTTTCAGAGTATATTTATGTATATTGTAGCTATTTAGATTTTTAATATATCATAAACATTACAAAATAACAATAGAAACTTGAAGAAAAATACAACTTAAATAATGTAATTGAAGTATGAGCTTTGATGAAAGAAAATCATGAGTATAATAAGTTAACCACTCTCCATTATATATGCATCATGTAGCTGCATGCTCTTAATTCTTTTTAAAAATATTTGCATGCACATGTATCTATGTTAATTTCAAACAACATATTGATTATGTGTGTAAAAAAATTATCTTATTAGTTTACATAGTATTTAGTACATTGCTCACGTATATACCGATACACCATAGGCGACCTACCTTGAACTTATCTTTTCTTACGTCGTTACCCCCACCGAACCGTGTGTCTTCTATCTCTTCTCCTGCAACAATTTTTTTTTTTGCTTCAACCTCCAAGATTAAGTCCAATTCTTGATCGATATCTCTCAGCTGCTACAACTTTCAATGCAATACTCTACCACATAGTTATCTTCTACTTCTCTCTAATTATCGCTTAATGATAACCATTGTGACATCTACACGTATATGCGTGCAAATATCGCCGATCCCTGGCGAGACACCCGTCGCGCTCTCTCTAGTAGCTCCAAGCTCTTTCCTTACCGTTACGCTATCTCTACTTCGAGCTCTTTGCTACTTTGTTTTTGTACGCACATGCTTCTATTCGTAGGATGCATGCATGTATATACACATACATAATGTCTTCTTCTCTTGTGTTGGTCGCTCCTCTTCCTCGACATTGTCCAACTCAATAATGTGGGTTCCTCACTAACCGCGATGACCTCCCATCTTCACTGATGTCGGTATGTCTGCCTTAGTCGCTGTATAACAATAGGGAGAATCTTCTCGCTATCGTCAGTGATGCCATGTCACTCACCAAAGATGGCATGCTCCTAGTTACCCGATGATCACGCATATCGTTGATAGCTCGTCTTTAATCCAAAGCTTCATCTCTTCTCTGCTATGTCTTCCCCATTATCGAGTTTCTTTGGCCATTGATTTTTTTCAACAACGTCGATGCTCACCGTTCGTTGTCGCAACAATTAGCTCCTTTTACTTCGGTCTTGGAATTGTTCTCATCTTCGTCACCGCTGCCTCGACTATTTGCTTTCTTATGGATCAATATCTTCTTGTAAGACAGATTGACACTATTGCACTCTTTCGTTGTCTCCTCCAACACAATTCACGATATCTTTATTATAACTTATATTTAATTTATTCGAAATTTTAGTTATTAAGATATTTTACTTTGAAATTCGTATGAAAATCAAATTACAAATTTTCTTTTATTTGTTGTCCCTAATTTCAATTACTTTTTATTCTGAATTTCAGTTTTTTTAGAAATTCGTATCAAAATTAAATTGTATATTATTTTTATTCTGAATTTCAGTTTTTTTGCATTGTACTTGAGATGGACTCTTATTTCTATATTGTATTTAACATGGACTCTTCCGTTTAATCTAGATCGTTATAATCTGGACCCACCATAATCAACGGTGTAGATCTTTCTCTTTTTGTACCGATTAACATGGTAATTTCTAGTCTTTAAGAGCGAAAGTGGTGACTTCTTTTTCTATCGCTTTAATAATATAACAGATAGATATATTGCATAAGTCACATTTTTTGAACCATTAAATCAGAATCCGACGCACACCTATATTAATTCTGGAAGCTAATCCAGAGACTAGGAAAATCGACTTACAGTTAAATGTAACAAAGAGTGATGACAGTACTAGACGAGCAAAACCGAAAGAGTAGTGCCCAAACAGTGGCAGCACAAAACATACCCTTCTGAATATCTATGCATTTTAACACTAGCACCACCGTATGGTCCATATTATAAAATGACCGTAGTTTCGAACATGCATGATCTTCTTTATTTGATCAGTTTTTTTTACTGCAGAGATCGAAATGTTACTTGGTGGCAATTTGTAGCGTATCTCTTGACTACATTTACGTGGACACCTTCCTGGCAAAAAAGAAAGTTAAAAGCAAATTAAAGGCATGTCAAGATAATCCAATAACAGTAATTAAATCCACTTGTGAATCGAATTAGGAATACTTAATTGCGCTCAACCACCTCATCTCGCCGGTGCACAGCCGCACAGCCCAGCCTAGCCTCTATTTAAGCAGCCCAGCTCGCTGCCCTTCTTCACACTCGACCACAACGAGCTAAAGAACACCTAGCTAGCTACAAACTCGCGCTAGCTCCTACGTACGCTTCCCATTGGCCGGTCAAGCATCTCCCCATGGCGTCCGAGCAGCAGCAGCACCCGCCGTGCCGAGGTGGACGTCGAGCTCTTCGCGGCAGCAGAGCCGCCCAGCCAACGCCGGCCACGAGGGGCCATCTGACACGGCGTCCGAGCTCAGCGCCTCGATGCGCAGCACCGACGGATTCCCCTTCAGCAGCGGGCGCTCGTTCGCGCCGCCGCCGTTCATGCCGACGCCAATGCCGCTGCCGCAGTCCTCGATGGAGATCAGCGTGGAGAACGGGGGCGTCGGGAACGGCGCCGCTGCCGTCGTCCGCGAGACCTCCTTGCGCCGGACCGACCAGGGCATCGTCCTCGCGTGGGAGGACCTCTGGGTGTCCGCGGCCGGCAGCAAGGGCGGCCGCGTCCCCATCCTGTGCGGCCTCAACGGCTACGCGCGCCCCGGCGAGGTCCTCGCCATCATGGGGCCGTCCGGCTGCGGCAAGTCCACTCTTCTTGATGCCTTAGCAGGTACTGTATACATGCACGGGAATCTTACGAAATCTTTCTGCACAGTCATGAGATAAGTTATACTCGTGTGTCTGACCTGGCCTTTCAATCAGTCTTCACGATAAAATTAGCAAAAGATTATTTTCATACGCGTAGTGACATCTGATCTCTAGATGTTTTATTTTTTATCGGTGAGGGACAAGATGTACTTCCTACGAGTTGCGTGCTCTGATACCTACCATGTTGCATTTCTGCGGTACAGGAAGGCTAGGTTCTAATGTGAGCCAGAAGGGAGACATTCTGATCAATGGTCGGATGCAGAAGCTGGCGTTTGGAACATCGGTAAGCCTAGCGCATGATACGGACATACGGTGGTTCGGAGAATCTCGTTTTCGTTGATAATGATTCGAGTATGTGTATGTAAATTAATTCACGGTCGTGAACTCATCGCGTGTGCGTGCACGCATACACATGTGCAGGCGTACGTGACGCAGGACGACGTGCTGATGACGACGCTGACGGTGCGCGAGGCGGTGCACTACTCGGCGCAGCTGCAGCTGCCTAGCGCGATGTCCGCGGCGGCGAAGCGGGAGCGCGCGGAGGAGACGCTGCGGGAGATGGGGCTGGAGGGCGCGGCGGACACGCGCATCGGCGGGTGGGCGCACAAGGGGATCAGCGGCGGGCAGCGCCGCCGGGTCAGCATCTGCATGGAGATCCTGACGCGCCCCGCGCTGCTGTTCCTGGACGAGCCCACGAGCGGCCTCGACAGCGCCGCGTCCTACCACGTCGTCAGCCGGATCGCGCGGCTGGCGCGCCACGAGGGCATGACCGTCGTCGCGGCCGTGCACCAGCCCAGCACCGAGGTGTTCGGCCTCTTCCACGGCCTTTGCCTCCTCGCCTACGGCAAGACCGTCTTCTTCGGCGCCGCCGCCGAGACCAGCCAGGTACATACATACGTACTAGAGCATACGTACGTGTATGTCTTTATTAATTGTTGCTGTTGCTAACGAATTGCATCAGTTAAGTTCTTTAGAAAAAAGAATTAATCGGTAATTATGCTTAGACGTGTTTGGACTTCGCCACTTTGGACAAGTAGCCACCTAGCTAGTCGGTGGATTCGCACTTTAGGATATTCTGGGTGATTCGTACAACAGCACAAATGGATAGACAAAGTTGCATCCAATATTCAGTCATTAAGACTGTCCACTCAAGTCCGTATATTCTTCTGAAACTAGTCAAGCCTTTGCATATCGATTTTTGTTAAACGAATCCATGTACTGAATTTCTCTCTCTCACAGTACATACTGTGATGCCAAGTTACTAGGTAGTACTAGTATACAACATGAGGGTTTAAAATTATCTGGCGGTAGCCATGACAGTTTTTTTAGACGGGGTAATCATGACAGTTGCATAAGATTGGATGTTTTGAGTGATTTTCTTTTCTAAAGTTGCCACTACACTAGTTACTAACTTTTTTGGAGGATACTTATATTATGGACTTGAATAGCAAAACTAGAAGTTTAGCGACTCAAATAAACAACTCAAATGTATAGAAGCAACGTACGTAATACTACTTTAGCCAAACTATAATTACTACAAGAGCGCCTTACGTCTGAATACTAGGACAGACAAAATGAGAGCTGTTCTTAAACATTATTAGGTACTCGGCTAGTTGAAAGGTGACCACAGTAGAAAAGCTGAGAGACTATATATGAACTGCATCAGGGGGGAACATTCGTTTTGGTAGAAACAAATTTATGACGCTAGCTTAGTCACAACAGAAGCACAGCACAGATTTATTGCATTTAGACAGTGACTCGGATCGGTCGGAGACGTGTGAACATGCATCCTTGTTCTGCACTTCTGCTTGCGGATTTGCTGAAGAATGCATTAATGCCAACATCAAGGCGCAGCTGCAAAACATATCCTAATTGATTATGGAGGAGTAAATTTCACTGCATCCGTGCTACTTAATTTCGTTTGACTAGATGCCTGTACATTTTAACTCTGCCGGTTGCAGCATCGATTACATTCATACAGCGATACAGATGAACTCGTCTGACAATTTTTCAGCGCCGAAAGCTGAAAGCTCAGGTTCCAGATAACTCTGCAAGGATCGTGTGGTATCAGCAGTAGGTAAACCACTCTGCAAAAGAAGTCTTGATACAACAAAGTAATAGGTGTGCTAGAGGACGAAATTAGGAAGTATTAGGTCACTTCTTTGAATAGCCTTCTACTTCTATAGCGTAAATTGACCACTCGGTTTGAAGTTGGGAGTCAGAAGAAATCATGAGGAAAAACACGCGTCTTTTCTAATTGGCCATGGCGGTCGCGTACTATTTTCCAAGGACAAAGGCATGTCATGATCGGTCCATAAATAACGAATAACTGAAGACAATGGTATTACTATTACATGGACCAACATCTGAAATTTCAAACCTCTCTCTGTTCTTGACTTGCTGAACTTGGACAACAACAATCATAGCACAGAAGAAATTCTTCAGATTACTAATTGCTGGACTTGGACTACAACAACCATACTACAGGAGAAATTATTCAGGCTTGGACTGCAACATCTGAAATTAACCCTTACTCCATTTTTGGCAGTTTTTCGCTCTGAGCGGGTTCCCTTGTCCGTCACTGATGAATCCTTCCGACCACTTCCTGAGGACCATCAACAAGGACTTTGACAAGGTGAGCACATCACGAGGGCCACCGTATTCTTGCAAGTCGTTGTAAAACTTAACTATCTGAAAGCTGCTGAATTGGTGAATTAACTCCTCACCACCCCTTCCATACGTTCCATTCATCAGGATATCGAGGAAGGCCTGGACGGCAAGAAAATGACCACTGCTCAGGCAATTGACGCGCTGGTGAATTCGTACAAATCATCCGTCCACTTGGAGAAAGTGACGCGACAAATCGCCGATATACGCGACACCGTAAGTCGTACATCACATTCTGAATTCTACCACTACACGTTTGCCATTTCTTGTACTATGAGAGGTAAAATTTACCAATTTTATGACCTGTCCTTTTTTATTTTTTTTTTGCAGGGAGGGGCAGTGGTGAAGAAGGAAGGGCAGCCAAGCTTCCTGACGCAATCCGTTGTGCTCACCAAGAGGTCCTTTGTGAACATGTACAGAGACTTGGGCTACTACTGGCTGCGGTTCGCCATTTACGTCGCGCTGTGCCTCTGCGTCGGCACCATTTACTACGATGTCGGCCACAGCTACGGATCGATCCAGGTGACTAAATTCGTTGCCAGATTGCCATGGGCACCACAGTGTTCCACACCTGTTCCATTTAATCGTATCCTTCACTGTGCACTGCAGTGCTGTACTGCATCTGATCATACGTGTACGTGTATATATGGTGATCTCATCTGAAAACTCTCAGGCTCGTGGCTCCATGCTTATGTTCGTCGCGGCCTTCCTCACCTTCATGGCCATCGGAGGCTTCCCCTCTTTCGTCGAGGACATGAAGGTCTCCACACTAGCTCTTGAATGTCCAAATCCAATAAGAACATTTCTACATCAATAAATGGATCATTGTTCGCTTCATTCTTACGTATACATGACACATGACGATGCAGATATTTGGGAGGGAGAGGCTGAACGGGCACTACGGCGTGTCGTCGTTCGTAATCGCAAACACGGTGTCGGCGACGCCGTACCTGGCGCTCATCTCGGTGGTGCCGGGCGCGATGGCCTACTACCTGACCGGCCTCCAGAGTAGCTTCGGCCACTTCGCCTACTTCGCGCTGGTGCTCTTCATGACCATGATGCTCGTGGAGGGCCTCATGATGATCGTTGCCAGCGCCGTGCCCGACTTCCTCATGGGCATCATCACCGGCGCCGGCATCCAGGGCGTCATGATGCTCAACGGCGGCTTCTTCCGCCTGCCACGCGACCTGCCCAAGCCAGTGTGGCGGTACCCCATGTACTACGTCGCCTTCCACAAGTACGCCAACCAGGGGTTCTACAAGAACGAGTTCATGGGCCTCACATTCCCCAACAACCAGGCCGGCGGCGCCGCCACGATCACCGGCGGCGAGATCCTGAGGGACTACTGGCAGGTGGAGATGGGGTACAGCAAGTGGGTCGACCTCGCGATCCTGTGCGGGATGGTCGTGTTATACAGGGTGCTGTTCCTGGTCATCGTGAAGCTCACCGAGAAGGTGAAGCCCATGGTGAAGGGGCTCAGGTTCAGGAGCACCGCGCCGTCGGTGCACGTCGCCGAGCAGGGCTCCGGCAGCCCATGACCATCCTAGCGGAGATCGAGAACACGGTCGCTTTGTTCGGTAGAGGCAAACGTTAGATAGTAGTCTTCCTTCGATCGTCGAACTACGTATTGAACCGTTTGGTATTTGTACTTCTGTATTGTAGTAGTACATGAATGGGTAGTGTATTTAAAGTGCGTTCTTGTCAAACTCGCGTTGACAAGTGCACATCTTGCCGCGTTGCAAGGCTTCATTAGTTCATGGCTACTAGGTACTGTGCGCGCTTTAGCGCGCTCATTATATGTCTATCGGGATTACTACTAAAGAAATGGTCATCACAGACGATTCTAAACCGTTATCGATTTTATATACCGCGTGATTTTACATTTATCACGTTTATTTTTGAGCCGTCTATGATAAGTTACAATAGAGACGGTTTTCTAGTATAAACCGTCTGTGAAAATCAACTATCACAGACGGTTATATATACCAACCATCTGTGATTGGATACATATTACAGACGGTTATTGATGGTAGCCGTCTATGACATCCGACATATTACAGACGGTTGTTGGTGGTAGCCGTCTGTGATTGGATACATATCACAGCCTAATCAGAGACGGTTAGTAAAAATAGCCGTCTGTCACAGATGGTTGTTGGTGGTTACCGTCTGTGATTGGATACATATCACAGACGGTTGTTGGTGGTAGTCGTCTGTGATAGTTCACTGTATACCTAAATATATTTTTGTTTTTTGTCTAACCTCAGGTAATGCTAGTTATGCCATCTGAAAACAAGCAAACAGAAAATAGATAAATCACAATTGATTTCATATAGAACAACTCAAAGTGATTTAAAACTCAATATCAATTACAAAAGAATGTTCGTGTATTGTCGCTAGAATTACAATTGAATTACAATTCTTCGTTGTCTCCGTTGTAAAACTCTCCATTCGGGTTAATGATCTCCTCCGTGATGAAGGCGGCAAGCCGTCCTCGAACATTCAAGAATTGGGCCAGATCGAATGTTCTTTCATCGATTGTGATGCCATGTCACTAGGAGTAAAGTAGTAAGCATATATTTAAATTGGTAATTAGGAAATAATTATTGTGAGATTGATTGACAAACCTCTGGATCCTTCATCTTAGCTCTCATGATTTTCTACATATGACGACAAACATAGAATGCTCATACGTTACCTTGTAGTAGTTGCTGGTGGCACTGCAAAAATAGAATTACATATATAGGTATAGTTAGTTCGAGAGGTCGGGTTACGAAGTGTGATATAGGATTATTATGTTGTAGCGGTATCGAAAATTGCGTCTTGTGTCGCAGTGTGGCGCTCGATTTCTTGTGTTTCCCTCCCCCGTTAACATAGGCTTTGAACGACCTATGTGATTCCAAAAAGTTATCATCGGCCATTTCAAATGAACGAAGACTACAATAAAGTTACGTATGGAAGAAAGAAGCATATATGTCAAGTACTTTTTGCATAAGGATGAAGTCATGGTGTTTGTTAACTAGGGAATCAAAGTATATTACCTTGTTCCACTTTGGTACAATGACTAAAAGGATCCAGTGTCACCTACTCATGTATGTCACTATAGTCATTAAACCTAAGTTCGTATTGCGTATAATGTACAAATAACAATTGTATAGCAAGTAGTGAAGCACTTACACTGGTTATAGGACACCAGTATGTAGTCTTTGTCGCTGTGAGTAAGAATCCCCTTCGTTATGTATTTCTCGACATAGCATGCATCTTCGTTGATGCATTGTTCAGAGATCAACTGTGGGTCAAGAAAACCCACCGGTTCTAGCGATCGCGGGCTAGTTGCATCATATGTGTATACATAAGCAATGAGTTCTGACATTTATCAGAATTGTGTAAATGTAGAACTTGATTGTACACACTTACAGTGTCTAGCATCGTAGAAGTGAGGCATCGAGGGCGTTGAGGTTGAATAGATTAAATAAGTCTTCAAAGCCCACAACGAAGTAGCCCGCCTTGTGGAGGAAATGGTTCTCCGTGTAGCTGATGGTGAATCCAGTAGGCTGGTCTTCCCTCTCCCCGTGGGTCTGCCGCATGAACCAGGCATGCAAAATCCCACAAGCCAAACCAACGCTACATAACATTGTGTCGATGACCAACAACATTTCGAGGGAGAATGTCCCAGGCTTGTGAGGTGCCTTAATCTTCTTCGATTTGGCCTTAGCGCCTTGCATGCTATTTGTCTTCTGGAAGACGACTCAACACGCTTTTTTGTTTATTCGGCGCCGTCTCCATGGTAGCCGATACGGAGGCCTTCTAAAGCGGGGGTTGGGGTGGAGTCATCGAGAGTTCTGTTCGAGAGGCATGGTCGTGTGGGGATCACGTCACTATAGGGTCCAGTGCGATGTCCCTCTTGGGCCACTGGACAATAGAATGCACAACATCCGCTAGTGTTATGATGTCTTCGTTTGGGGTTCTCTAGTGGGGTGGTCGTGAAATTGTCATGTACGATGTCCACCTGGACCTTAGCGTAATCCTACAACAGCTGGGCACCGTGTAGCACTGTCCCTTCCTAGCATGGAAATGCCAACCCCCACCCAGCATCAATAGAAATGGACCCAACCAGCCTCACTTGGATCTTGCAAGACATGGGCTCCTACAAACGATACACAATTAGTTAAGGCATCCTACAGGTCTATCTTTGGAGCATTCTAGAGATGTATATTACCTGAATGTCGTCGATAGGTAATCGGACATCACCAAGTTTAGAAATATGCGTGGACGCGATGCTACTCCGATGTTGAGGGGGACTGGCCCCCAAAATCACGGGGGTGGCTTGCAACTGGTTGATGGGTCGATCTATTTGTTCCTGCAATGATGTCATCTATCCTCCATATTTTGCACTAAATTTTGCACTAATCTCCGCAGTAATATCTGCACAAAGATCCTCTTTCAACCATTTCTCATGCTCAGCCTTGGATCTCTTCTGACTCCTATACGCCTCAGAGTCATGTGGGATCCCTACCTCTAAGGTACATAAACCCCAAGGCCTCACGTGCGACCCGGGTGCTCCTTGTTTCCCAGGGCCATGGATAGTATATCCCTCTCCCTAACTGCTTCGAAGGAGCCTTGGGAAGATGTGTTAGTCAATGTTTGCTGCAAGAGGCTATCATGTTATTTTAGACCCTACAAAATTATAGACTTATTAACAACTAGGTAGTTCGACATATCTTACGAGACATTGGGACACTCCCTCATCTGCTGGGTTTTTGAAAGAGATGACGCCTCAAGACGTGCTTGATGACCTCGCTCTTAACCAGTTTTGGGCGCGCTCGTCTGTGATTCGGACAAATGGCGGGGAGGCATCCCACTGGGCTACCTGCTCGTCCTCCGTAGCCCATTGCGTGATTTTTCCCATGTATCCAGCGGTGCTGAGTCTGTGGGGGGTGGGTGTTTTTTTGTCTGGATAGACTTGTGCGCTCCACTTTGCTCCTGAAATTCGACCGTCATCTTCATCTGCACAAAGGCGTCTCATATATCCTGCGACACAATTGATATTTCGTGAAGGGCGTCTGATCCTTGTTCACGTACTCCATGATAAGCGTGCTCTTGAAGGTCTTCTACACTTTTCCCATCGCGAGCAATGCCTCCCGTCTCATGAGTCCTAGGAATTTTGGTGGGATCTCGAACGAGCATGAAATTTCAACCCACAACTTGTCTCTCTGTACTTTCGTAGAGACTTCTAGCATGGTGTGGTGATGGGGACTCGTTTCCTTCCAAGTATTCTGCAAGCGGTCTAGAACGCTGCTCCTGCTTTCTTAGGATGCAGAGGGACCCCACTGTCCGTGACCTACGTGATGGTCATTCGGCCCACATGCATTTTTTTATTTTCCTCTGCCATGTTGCTGAGTGGCCCGTTTCTTCGGAGCGCTAGACGCATTCGGCGACTGCGGCGCATAGCCCATCGAAGCCCTAGACACATTCGGTGACGGCGGCGAAGACTGTGCAGATGCCATCTCTGAAGAAGATACACACCCAAAAACTAAATACTTTTTTAGAGTTGCACAAGATACAATCTTGGCCTTTCTCAATAGTTTTGTCAAGATTTTTCACTAATTAAAAATGATAACAATGGATCATACTATGAACTTAGAATTTAATGCTCTACTGGTTTTGTCAAGAATTATCTCAAATAGCAAAGTTACATTCAGTCAACAGAAGGTTATGAAATTAACAGTGCACAAGAATCATGATCAAATCAACCACAGCCGAAAACAAAAAGCAACAGAGCCAAGCTATTAGATATAATCTGACAACAGTAACCAATCCTAGTAGCTCAAGTCTGATTTGTAATCAATTTAATTTCACAATATGACAAAAATCATCACTGAGCAGTAAATTGAACCCACAGCAGTACAATGCAATATCTCCCGGTACTAGAATTAATCCAAATTTAGATTTAGACTAGCACATCACATATATGCAAAGTAAAACACTCCTGTAAACAGAAACAACTCACAAAGCGGATGGCAATCGAGAGCCCACAAGCGTGGAGGACAGGGGAGTATAGCAGGGTGGCGTCGAGGAGTAGTAGGGCAGCGTCGGGAAGCAGTAGGGACCGACAGTGTCAGGGAGATGGACGCGCAGAAGCTGCAGGGACGAGTGGCGTCAGCGAGCAGCAAGGCGGTGTCGGGGAGCAACAAGGACCGACATATACGTGAAGAAGGGCAACATGGCATCGGGGTCAGAGAGAAGGCGAGGCGTCACCGTCAAGGTCGGGAAGAAGGCGTGGCATCAGCGTCGGGGAAGGGGCGGCGTCGACGTCGGGGAAAAGAGGAAGGGGCGGGTGAGTGAGGAGTTAAGGACGCTGGAGAGGGAGACAGGTGAGTGAGTAAGGGCCAAAACCCTAGCGGGGTCCTACTAATGAAGGGATAACACAGATGGTTGCATAATACAAATGTCTGTGATATTGACCTCCCATGCACGTGTCCAAAAATTCCCACCCTCCCGCGCCACTCATCACAAACGGTTCCATAATTGAACCATCTGTGATATAATCCATATCACAGACGGTTCTATTATGAAACCATCTGTGATGAGCAAAGAGAGAGGGTGGGAATTTTTGGATGTGTGCGCGGGAGGTGAAATGTTTTAGCGCCTGTGATATAACCGTTTGTGCTACATATATCATAGATGGTTTGTTCCACTAAATCGCCTGCGATAGTTCCTTCTATAGCTAAAAAAATATTCTGTTTTTTGGCTCACCTCAGGAAATGCTAGCCGTACCCTCTGAAAACAAGAAAGTTGATACAATCACAGATGGAATAATTTCTGAATTACTGAATCAATTACAATGGAATAATTTCTTAATTACAATGGAACATATAGCCCTGCATGATGATCGATGCGCATATAGCTAGCTTCCTCACTGGTTTCTTCCTCGAGCCTGATGTTGTCTCCAAAAGGAGGCAACTCGTCAAATTGATTGTACTCTTCCTCGTCCACGACATTCTCAACTTCGACAATCCTTCTTTTACCATGTAGAGCTACGTAGCGTTTCTTATTTGCTAGATCCGTTACATAAAAAACAGGAACAACTTGCTCAGTGAGTACGAATGGTTCGTCCTTGTATTCGACACATTTGAGGTCCACAGTAGTGATGTCGTATATGTCGACCTTCACACCCTGTGAAAGTTTGACCCAATGACGCCGAAAGAGAGGGATCTTGATAAGTACATAGTCGAGCTCCCAAATCTCCTCTATGAACCCATAGAAGGAGCTCAACCCACGTTTCATTATGTTTGGCCCAGCAGTATTGAACTGCTCGTAAAACGCATCTATGCGGACTCTACTATTCTGGATTGTACTCTTCCTATCTGGAACTGCCGTATAAAATATGTACCCATTTATATCGTATCCTTGCCATGTCACGATTGTAAATTTTGGCCCTTTTGCCAACCATCGTAGCATATCATCACTTGATGACCTCCCAGTGATTCGCACCTTTAACCATTCGTTGAACCGACGGTTATGCTCTCTCTTGATCCAAACCTCCGACCGTCCTGGATTCTGTTGGCGTACCATGTTTTGTGCTCATCGATGTACGGGGACACTTCGGTCATGTTTTACAAGACTGTGAAATAGGCTTGAGCGTACATATATAGATCGGGAGTGATTGCTTTTCTTCTCCCGATACCCTCTAGTCTCCCCTCATAACGAGATAGAGGCACACCTATCGGTTCCACCTAAGCCATGTAGTCGACGCAGAACTCAAGAACCTCTTCGGTTGCATAACCTTCGATTATGCTACGCTCCGGTCGAGATCGATTCCGTTCATAGGACTTGATAATTCCTATATACCGCTCGAACAGGTACATATGACGTAGGAATACAAGGCCGCATATCTTTATCTCTTTCACAAGGTGAACAATGAGATAGACCATGATATCGAAAAATGATGGAGGGAAATAAATCTCAAGATGACATAAAGTCGTCACCACCTCAGCCTGCAGAGCATCTAGTCCTTCGGGATCGATGACCTTCTGATCAATTGAGTTAAAGAAATAACACAACCTCGTGATTGCCACTCGGATCTAGTTCGGCAAAATACTTCTAATTGCAACAAGAAACATTTATGTCATCAGCACATGACAATCATGAGACTTCATACCAAGTAATTTCAAATCTTCCATAGAAACAAGTTTCTTCATGCTGGCGGAGTAATCGGATAGAACTTTTACACCATGCAAGCTCTGGCATAGTTCCTATCTCTCGGCATTGGACAGAGTGTAGCAAGCTGGGGGAATGTACATTTGTCCTTTATTGGTCTCTTTCGGTGCTAACTCGGTCCTTAACCATGTCACGCCGTGCGTTGACACCATCCTTTGTTTTATCACGAATATTCAGTAAGAGACCAATCAAGCTATCACATATATTCTTTTTCACGTGCATGACGTCGATGCAGTGGCAAACTTCTAAGTGCTCTCAATAAGGTAAGTCCCAAAAAAAATTGATCGCTTCTTCCAGATATTCTTCTGACGGGTCCTCAATTTACGTCTCTTTTCAAGCACAATATCGATATCCTTAACCATATCATAAACCTCTTTCCCTCTAAAAGCCCTTGGAGTTGAACTGTTCTTCTTATTTTCGTCGAATTATCTCTTCATCTTGCGGTACGGGTGATACCTGGGAAGGAACCTGAGGTGACGTATATACACAGTTTTACATAAGTTATTCAACCACACACTCTCGGTATCATATAAACAGTGAGGACAGGCTTAGGCTCCTTTTGTACTAAACCCTGATAGGTTACCGAGGGCAGAAAAATCATTAATGGTGCAGAACAACATGGCATGTAAAGTGAAGTTCTTTCGTTTGTACGCATCCCATATTTGTACCCCTTCGTTTCACAGTGTCACGAGATCTTCCAGCAATGCTACTAGGTATACATCAATATCATTCCTAGATTGCTTCGGCTCTTGGATAAGTAGTGACATCAAAATGTACTTTCGCTTCATACACAGTCAAGAAGGAAGGTTGTATATACATAGATTCAAGGGCCAGACGCTATGCCGGTTGCTTATGTTACCGAAAGGATTCATTCTATCTGTACTCAACCCAAATCTTATATTCCTCAGTTCCGCATCGAAGTCTTCGAAGCTCCTATCGAAGTGTCTCCACTGGGCAGAATCAGCAGGTGTCTTATCTTTCTATCTTTCTTATGCTCCTCCGAGTGCCAACACAACAATCTTGCCTCCTTTCGATTCACAAATAAATACTTCAAATGGGGAATTACAAGCAGATACCACAACACCTTAGCAGGAGATCCTTGCTTCACTTTGATGCCCTCGCCATCATCGGAGTGATTCTTATGCTTGTGTCATGATGCTTTGCACACTGGACATACATGGATGTCTGCATAGTCTTTACGGTAAGGGATACAATCGTTCGGATATGTATGTATTCTTTCTACTTTCATTCCTAATCGACAAAGAACCTTCTTGGCTTGGTAGGTGGTTTTGGGTAACACGTTTACCTCCGGAAGGATGTCCGCTAGGAGACCTAACAACGCTGTGAAACTCTTGTCGGACCAACCATTGCTTGCTTTCAATTTCAGCAGTTCAAGCACGGCTGACAACCTTGTGCATTTCGGCTTGCAGCCTGAGAACAAAGGTTTCCCCGAGTCCTCTATTAAGCCCTCGAATTTACCAAACTCTCTCACTATGATTCCCTTCTACGTCACGTAGCATCTGATTTAGATTGTTATCGTGTGACCTACCCTCATCGAAAGCACAGTCCACATCCAGCATATCGTTGTCTCCCTCGACGATGTTACTACCTTCCGGTATAATCTACTATTCACCGTAACTGGTCCAATATGTATACTCCTCTTTGAAACCCCTTCGAATCAAGTGCGTTTCGATCTGCGCTGGGTTGGTAAACATCTTCAGATTATCGCAGACAATGCATGGACAGTACATAAATTTTATCCCCTTCTTCAATATATCCTACTTGGCAGCTCTTCTAAAAGTAGACACGTCATCAATGTACCCTTCACACACACGGTTCTCAACGTACATCCACCTTCGGTCCATTTACACTACGCACATAACAAATTAGTGTTAAATTGGATTAATGCATGTAACTACTCTTCCTATTGACCAAACATACTACAAATTCATAGCGATTAACCTAGATTATAATGCATACAATTGGAAGCAAATACTAACCTTAGATCATTGAGAACAAATAGATCTACAAGCACACTTCAAATCTGTGGTATTTAATTCTTTCACTAAACGCCCCAAAGTCGGTCGCCTCCTTCAAAGCAGCCGCCACCTTCAAAGCAAATCTATTGAGACGACCAGATATTTAATGTCGTATATCACAGACGGTTCTTAGTATCACAGATGATTTTAAATACAAACCATCTGTGATATTCTGAGATGTCACCGACGAAGTCTGTGAATTATAATAGACGGTTTGTATTTAAAACCGTCTGTGATACTTATTACAGATAGTTCTTAACAAGAACTGTCTGTGATATGCGCCATTAAATATCTAGTCATCCCGATAGATCTGTCTGTAGTGAGATCTATCTCCGATATACGGTTGCTTTGAACGAGGCGCCCGGCTTATAGATGTATCTGTTCTTGGTCATTTAAGGTTAGTATTCCTTTTATTTCTCATATGCAGATGTTTTGAAGAAGACGTCGAGTACGTCTAAGAAAGCAACCAACCCACCCCGAAGCATGATTTTTTTGTGGGTCGTCCATGCAGTTTGAGGTGATGAGACAGTAGCGATGGCCTAGTTCATCGAACCTGACACACTGGAGCTCTCCTAGCAACTATGCTTCTTGAACTTGCAGGGGCTGGTTTTACACTTGAGTGTATGATTTGCTTCATTAGCATTCTCTGGAGTGTATGATTTGCTTCATTAGCATTCTCTTGCTGGCATGGCCAGCCCCTGCAAGTTCAAGAAGTATGGCTACCAAGAGAGCTCTAGTGTGTAAGGTTCGATGAAGTAGGCCATGGCTGCTGTCTCCTCCTCCTTATGCTGCGTGGACGACCCCCGCGGAAAAAATCATGCTTCGCGGTGGTCTTGGTAGATTTCTCAGGCGTCCTCGCTTTCTTCTTCAAAGTAGTGTGCCATATTACATACAGTTCTTGTTAATAACCGTCTGTGATAAGTATCACAGACGGTTTTAAAAACAAACAATATCTAATTATCTTATTATCATGACGGTTATATTTTAGAACAGTTTGTGAAGTATCACAGACGGTTCTAATTAATAAACGTCTGTGATACATATACTCCAGCCAAAGCACCAACAGAGCACAAAAAAACTGAAACTACAAGTCTCCTTCTCACACTAGGATCAATCCAAGGCCGACTGAATTTCTACCTCCAATGGCATCAAAACAAATTCCTCCAATGCAAACTCAAAAGAGAAGAGAATGGACGGAGGAAGGTCGATTGGACCGGCGGTGGCGGCAGTAGTGTCACCGTAGTTGTGGCACGATGGTCACACTGCATAAGACACTCTTATTGTAAGAGTGTCTTGTATAGTGAACCGTGGTGACACAACTGGAGGCGATGGGAAGAAGGGCGGCATCGGTGACAGGGTCAGGGAGAAGGTATGACTCGGGTGGCATCGTCGATGTCAGGAGCAGCGGTGTCAAGGTCGAGGGCACATGAGTGGAAAGGGGAACAGGGGAGAGTAAGGGCATTGGGGAGTGACGAGTTAGGGTGCAAATCCTAGCGGGCTCCTACTAATAAAAGGGATATCACAGACAGTTCTATTATGGAACCGTCAGTGATACTTATCGCAGACGGTTCCATAATAGAATCGTTCGTGATATGGTCTCATATCACAGAAGGTTCCATAATAGCCGTCTGTGATATCGTCTCATATAATAGTAAGTCCACCTCCAAACTATATTTTTTTCATATTTGAATTTACATATGGCCAAACAGTGTGACCACTCGCTTCTTACAATTATATCTGAAAATTTGCTAAAACTTTATCTAGAACCGCTAATTTTATAGCAAGTAGTTCAACACATGTGCAAAGAACTTGGCATACTCATACCTAATCCTACAGTCGTCGCTGCAAAAGACAACATAGTCGTTCTGCCACGCCGTAGTCGGTGCTCGTGCACCGGTGGCCGTCCTCCAACAATGCTCACACCCGGCCAACCAGCCCAGCCATCCTCTTATACCACGCCTCCTGGACCGTGTCTGTAGCGAGCCTCCGGCACTGCCTACACTCCGAGTTGGTCCTCTTGGCCATCTCGCATCCGCCGTCGGCCAACTCGCCCTCGACCTAACTGATGTGGTGTTTCCCAATATCGCACGCCTCTTTGGCCATGTAGAGGAGGAGGACGAGCACGTAGGCTGTGGCCTAGTGGCTAGCGACGACCGCCCATTCGAGGCACATGAGGCCGCGCTGCATGTCTTAGGGATGCAAAGACAAGCGCAAGGCTGACAATGAAGCATACCTCCAGGTTGCCGGCGCTGACCAGGTGGTTCATGACAGCATGGTAGCGCTCATTGTCTAGGTACTTCATCGCCTCCTCCCGCTCCAGCGCCACACGCCTCCCCACGGCGCGCTCCTTGAACGCCTTGTACATGGCCTTGCAACTCTGATATACGTACATGTATACAAAATTCAAGATGTCAAAATAAATAGTAATATGTATTTTTGTAGGTATAAATACATACGTACGTGGCTCGTAGGCTGCAGAGGTCAGCCATGGGCTGAGGAGAGCTCACAGCCATGCGACTGACGATGTCGACGAAGACATCATGAGGAAGAGTGAAGGTGATCGCCGACCTCCTTGCCTTGGCCCTCGCCGTCATGTCCTGTGTGCTCACCATGGTGATCGTTGCGTACGTATTCAATGGTACCGTGAGTTAAGCGATGTGGCCAGAATTCATCTTTCAGTGGCAAATGATTATTCTTATAAAACATGGAGTAACTTCCAACCGAAACTGGAGACAAAGAGATGCATCGTAACATCGGCGCGCAACATGAAGAGACGCATCGCGCGGGAGCCAAAGCATTGAACATATCACAGATAGTTCCAACTATAAACCGTCTGTTATACGTAATTATCACATACGGTTCTAAATTAGAACTGTCTGTAATAAATACACATAACAGACGGTTCCAGTAAATAACCGTCTGTGATAGCAAATTCAATTCAGAACATGACACATAAACATATGGCACATAAACATGTATTACTTGTTTTGACCAGTCAATAATGTCGTCATGTCATTATACCGAGACCGTTTACATATATAGAAGACAGTAAATACAAATTCAACTGTTTTTCTTTTTTTATTTTTTGTATTTACATATATATAGCCAAACAGCGTAGCCAGTCACTTCTTACAAAAAATTAAAAGAGTATAAACCTAAATAACTTAAGTTTTCCTAGTGGCGGAGTAGCATGATATCTCCATCTTCAAAAGTTTGTAAGCGATGTCGTCGGCATCAGGCAATTTGGGATCATCAGCGGACGAAGCCTGAAATGCATCCACCCGCTGACACGCTCGTTCGAGTGTCTCTCGAAAACCCTCCAACTGTTGAATCAAGAAGAATTGAGCCCATAGGCTCTCTTCCCTTGCTTGAGGAGTTTGGGCAAGGTCAACTCGGTCGCCTGCTGCCTCGATTAAGCAGTCCAAGCAATGGCAAGCCTCATAGAGACGTGCAACGTCGTTGTGGAGGACCACGTCGATGACAAGGTTAACTTGCCAGAAGTGGGAGATCACCCAAAATACGTGGTGGAGGAGGATGTCAATACGGCAAAAAGTGGTCGTCACCTACTCTGGCAAATCCTCCGAAAGAGGAGTGAGAACACTATTGACACAGTATCCTTCCGCAGCATCCACCACCGTACGACCGGAGAGGTGCTCGTACAGTATGGCCAGGTAGGCCATCAATGCTACCGACAAGGAAGCAGAAGAGGGAGCCATTTCTGCTTTAGAGTATAGAGTGATGTAGGGATGATCATCTTTAATGGAAGATGATCCTTTTTATAAAACAAGGAATAAATTCGGCGCGTGAGACGAATAGACTCATCGAGGGAGCCAAAGTGGCATTGATGCGACGAAGAGACGCATTGGCGGCGACGACGATGAAGAGACTCATCGGGGAGCCGAAGCAGCATGATCAAAGACGGTTCATGTTGAAAACCGTCTGTAAAGTATCACAAACGATTCTGAACAAGAACCGTCTGTGATATTTGGTAATATCACCGACGGTTCTTGTTCAGAACCATCTGTGATACTTCACAGACGGTTTTCAACATGAACCGTCTGTGATATTTGGTAATATCACCGATGATTCTTGTTCAGAACCATCTATGATACTTCACAAATAGTTTTTAACATGAACCGTCTTTGATATTACCTCTTCACATACAGTTTTTAGCGCAGCCACTAACACAGACAGTCTCTAAAATAAAACCATCTGCGATTGCATGTAATACAGATGATTTTGGTCAACCGTCTGTGATGAGGCATCCAGTATTAGCCTTTTTGTAGTAGTGGATACGAACGAAGGTTGAAATTAGGATACTGGTAGAGGAGTGGCTAAGTCGGAGATAAAAAAGATAGATGTATGGTTAGTTTAGCTGGGACACTATAGAATAAACCAAGAGAAAATATGTTATTAAACTATAATTAAGAACAAATTGGTAGATAAACTGAGTGTGTTATAATGGTGTAGTATCTATGTATCACATAGAGGGTTACTGCATCGGAGAAGTAAAAGTCATATAGATCATTATGAAATATAGGCATATGTAGATAAAGTTTGAATATGTAATAAGTTTGTCTAAGAAGGAAAAAAGGTATGTAATACTATAGTACTCAGAATACATATAGGCTCATTCATTTGAATAGAATTCTGAGCATGATCTAATGTATAACTTGAAACAAGCAGGAAAAAAACCACTTATAAAGAGGGGACTTTAAGAACTACAAATTATTTGTTGACGGATAGCAGAAGCGTAACTAATCAGGCAAAAGAGAATGCGTGCATCTGAGTTGCAAAGTGGGACAAACTAGGTAGGATGCTTTCTGCAGCACTATAAAGATATATATAACATAATACATAGTTGGATTGTATGAACATAAAGTAGGAAACGTTGAACATAGTCTGATAGGGAGAGAACGATATAGACTAGCCTAACAGTTGCAAAGAAGTCGTGGCATAGTGGTAGGCTTGGTAAGACCTATTGTGAAAAGAGCATGATTAGGCTGGGTTAGTTAAATATGATTGGCCCGAAAACAGGAAGCGTATGTGTAGCGTAGAGTAGAGGCAAGTAAGTGGTAACATAAGTGATCAAACTATAAGTAAATATAGTTTATTCAGTTGAGAGTAGAGACCAGGTGGTAGGAAGATATTGTATAGATAACACAAAATACAAAGGTGTTCTTTCATAAAATGATATTATAAACGTACCTCTAGCTAGTTGTCCTTTTTAGTTGGGCGCTCCTTTTTAGAATATTCTGAAAAAGCGATGTCTCTAGATGAAGTAACGTATGATCTGGACAATGTAATATATGTATAATAAGGGTGTTGTATTAACAATTCTAGATACAAGTGTCAAAGTTTTATTTATAGCTGATATATGGTTGCAACGAAGAATGCGAGTGAATAACTATATAGATTTATAACTAAAGCTCATGTGCTATCTTACAATGGTACATAAACCATCCAACATTGTGCGAATAAGAACTTCAATTCTCTGAATCAACAACATTTGATAGACGTTCTATACAGTGTAAAGATCATTAAATTCAACCAAGCTTCCTTCTACCCTGCTCAACTACTTTTAACACAGAATAATGAAATGTGCTATCATTTGTCTTAACCATTTTATTTTGAAAAATGATATTACATGACATACTAAAGATCCACAAGTATACATATAATCTGCAGATATTCAGATATTGACCTAACTACAAAAGATGAGAAGCTCACATGAACAGAATTAAAAAAAAGACTAAATTGTCAAATGTAAACATATTGTCTGTCCTCTGTCAGTTCATATTTGAAAAATGGCAGACAGATAGTTTGAGCCGCAAAATACAATGAGACTTGAAGTTTAATACAGATAAAATCAGTGACAAAGCAGCCAGTTTATACATATAAAATCAGGGACAAATTAGTGATAGACAGATAGTTTGAGCCCCAAAATACAATGAGACTTGAAGTTTAATACATATAAAATCAATGACAAAGCAACCGAAGAATCAAGAGAACAAACTAGGCTACTAATGTCAGTGACGAGGTTTTCTCGGAATAATGCTCCTCCTCCATGTCCTGTAAGTAACATTACTACAAAAAGGTTAATACTGGACACCTCATCATAGACGGTTGACCAAAACCATCTGTATTAAATATAATCACAGACAGTTTTGGTTTTGCGACCGTTTGTGTTACTGGCTGCGCTAAAAACCGTTTGTGATGACCATAATATCACAGACGGTTCATGTTGAAAATTGTCTCTGATATTATGGTCATCACAAACGGTTTTTGTTTGAAACCATCTGTGATTCGTAGCGCGGGATGACGAAAATTTTTGGACGCGTTCACGAGAGGTGAAATGTTTTGGCGCTATCCTTATATATTATAGCCATAACTTTTTCCCCTGATTACCCTCCCTACGGTGAGCTCCGGTGACCGCCCCCAATTGCCCAGCGTGGCTCGACTAGGAGACACAACCGATGACAAGGAGGAGGAAGAGGAGGGACGCGCAGGAGCTATGCTAGTAAGTGATCAATCACTTGTCGCCTCTACCTGCCTTGTTGCTTTTGGTGGCTTTTAGTGGTGACCGTGGTTTTCTTGTAAATGAATAGATTAATATAAGTTTGCGGATTTTGAGATGAATCTCATGGACATCGACAGCGTGCACCTCAGCATCCCTGACTCCGAGTACCAGGCCATCGCCCGTCTCTTCGTCTCGGACTCGTTTTCCTCCTCGGCCACAAATCCAAACCCGAACAGATTTTGGTTTCACGCATTGCCTGGTAAATCAGCCATAACTTTTGCATACGAGCTCGAATTGTGACGTCTTTTAGCTTGTTGGAAAACTAACGAAAAGTTGCATTCGAAAATCCATAAGTCCATGTTAAAATAGATTTCGCAAGGGCCTCTACACAGCGTCGGAATGGCCCTCGAAGTTTCAGCACCCGTTTTCGTCGTTCGTTCGCCGTCCAGTTTGAGTTTTCTTTCATTCCAAATTGTGTAATCAACTATATGCACATACTTGGGTCCAACTGTCCAGCAATTCATTGGTTTGGCTCAGAATTCAAAAAAAAATTACTATAGAAAGTGTGGAGAGCTCGAGAGGAGGCTCGCATGGGCATTGAGTGCTGACGGGACATGGTGAGGGTGAGGGTTGAGTGACGGGGACTTGACCGGTTATGGGTGCGCGTGGTCGATGCGGCCAGGAAGGCGAGAAAAATTAGTGGTGTGGCAAAACTGGTGATGAGCTCGTGAGGATGCTGGCATGGCGAGCTGGCACTCGGGTGGGTGTCGCGTGGGGAAGAATGCCTGGCAAGCGGGCCTGCTTGCCAGTGAAAGAGGTAAGGGCGCGGCGCCGAAATGGTTGGGCTACAACACAGCCCACTTGGCTCAGTCGATGCAATAGGTGGACTAATGGGTGGGATCCACCCGTCAGCGAAATGGGGAGATTAGGGTTTAGATTTTCTAGTTTGTATTTAATTGGAAACGACTGAGGTTTTATGAATTTATTTGACATAGCTAACTTACTCCAAAAATTCTAAAATATTTAGGGGAGGCTTAGGTTACAGTGTAGATCCTTGTATAAATTTTCTATGGTTTTTCATGCAATATAATTTTCTTTATAAATCTTTGAAGTTTCTTTTTACTTGTAAATTCATAAAATGATCTTTCAGGTTTTAAAATCAACAAAACCCCGAGTTGAAATCCAAAATAAATTGAATGACCAAGAGATGCAGCAAATTTTTTAAAATGGACATATTTTTATACATTTGAAATTCAAACCCTTTATTCGGGATGTTACATAAACTATTCGAATAGTCGTGTCCACGGTTATGGACGACACTCGGTTTTGATTGACATCAACGTTAGACTCTTAAGTTAAAACTTGACATGGGCAACAACCTGGTACTGGCATGACGGGTTGTCATGCATTATAGTTTATCAAAGTGGGCTGTCACTTTGATATTGTATGATTTACTTCTGTATACTTGTAAATTAAAAGTTTTTAATAAAAATTATGTTTACTAAATGGAAATTATAAACTAATATGTGTAGGAATGAAAACTTGTGTGTCTTATGCAAAACTAAGCCACTAATGCCTTCCATTGAACATCCTCTACCATGTATAACTTCTATCTCCTTTGGCCAGTCCCTAGCACACATACTTATTTTATTTTTGTGTAACACTTGCGAGTACCTTTTGTACTCAATTGGATTGTCCACTTATTTCAGGTGAGGAAGATTACCCTATCGATCAATTCATTAGCACCGATTTTGGCGACGCTAACGAATAGCGCTATTTCTAACTCCACTTACTTGCCTCTGGGAGTTGGGCACACTTGGATGTACCTTTTGGTGTATTAGAGATGTTTTTCCACTGTATAATACTTTTGTTAATGTTTTAGTTGACCGTTCACTTATGCAAATTATGGATATTAGTCCTAGTCTTGTAAATCACCTTTAAATAATGTATGACTTGTGTATGACTATGTACAATGTTGTTCAGGATATGTGCATGTTAGCCATTGCTCTTGTGAGCTAATGCGAGACACATATCCAGAAACTTGAAATCGGGCTCGTTTCATGATAAGAGTTATGCCTCTGGTGTAATCTCTTCACTTGAAATGAATTTGATTTCAAGGTCCCACAATATCCAACATTAATGTATTCCTATAATCCAACATCCAACATTAACGTATTCCTATAATCCAATATCCAATATTAACGTATTCCTATAATCCAATATCCAACATTAATGTATTCCTACAATCCAATATCCAACATTAACGTATTACTGTAATCCAATATCCAACATTAATGTATTCCTATAATCAAATATCCAACATTAATGTATTCCTATAATCCAATATTTTCAATTTCTAACTCCAAAATATGTCATACTCGGAATGATTCTCCATATTACCTATCTTGATAATAATTGGTTATACAAGTTTTTGGGATTTAGCTACGATTTAAAGATAGGAATTTAAATTACTTTGAATAAAAGTAAGGATGCAAAAATAATTTAAAACATAATTTAAATAATTTAAAATATTAGGACCAAACATAATCAAAGGATGTAACTTTCCTTGCTCAATTATTTGTTGTTCTCAAACGGTGTCAAAACTTGACTCTCCGAAATCGTCGAAATCTATACGTGAAAACAAGCTAAATTCAAACAAAACTCAAATAAATTTAAAAATTACAAAATTAGTATTAATAGAAAGATACTTAATTTAGATGAATTTATGAATAAGAATCGATGGAATCGGAGTTCGTATGAAGGAGAATGAACATCTGAAAGGTTGATTATCACATGAAATGATAGAAAAACTGAGAAAAAAAAGGAAAAGGGGGAAAGATTCCTAGAAGATGCTTTCTGATTTACAATATGCAAAGCAACAAAGAATGACACCAAGGGCCTACCTGCAAGTGAGACCAAGAGAGACAAGAAAACAGAGAGATAGATTGAGAGATTGACAGAGGGGTCCCACTCGCTAGAGACTCAGAGAAGAACTGAAGAGAACAAGGGAGCTCACTGGGCACACAAAGATGACGGCGGCACTAGCGAGGGGCAGGGTGGCGGCTGCCGACAAGGGGCAAAATAGAATCCCCTGAGGATGGGGATCACAACGGCGGTAGCGACGGCACCAGAGGTAGCCCAGGGAGGTGGCGGCGGGGCGCAAGGGGTGCGTGATGGAAGCGGCGGAGGGGTGGTGCCCCGGGGAAGATAGGGTGAGCACGGGCTCAACCAAGGCACAAGGAACACAGACAATGCCTTGGGGAGGATGAAGGACGATAGGAGTAGTGGCCACTACATCACAAAGTGTCATCACAGACGGTTCAAAACCGTCATTATAGATGGTTTCTGAACCGTCTGAATTTATGTGTTTGTGATAATAGGCGATTATCACGGACGGTTTTTGAGCGGTCGGTGATAAGTCAAAACACAGACGGTTCGTATAAATAACCGTCTGTGGAAGCCAACTATCATAGACGGTTGATTATTGGCTTTCAAATATGGTTTATACCACAAAACCGTCTGTGATAGATATTTTTCTGTTTTTCGGCTAGCATCAGGAAATGCTAGCCATACCCTTTGAAAACAATATGTAGATAACAGATACAAGCAAATACACAGATACATAGATATATCATATA
This sequence comes from Ampelocalamus luodianensis, assembly GCA_036346255.1. Taxonomy (NCBI): domain Eukaryota; kingdom Viridiplantae; phylum Streptophyta; class Magnoliopsida; order Poales; family Poaceae; genus Ampelocalamus; species Ampelocalamus luodianensis. The sequence continues at coordinate 53,335,928 of CM070633.1, forward strand.
TATATATATATCGATCACATATACACATATATATCACAGATAAACAAATTTACAAATTGATTATAGATGGGGGGTTCGAAAAAGGAATAAAAATAAAGTAAATTCAAGGAAGAGCTTTCCTTTTTTAAGGGGGCCCACGCTCGGGGGGTTTCCATAAAGAAGATCTTGTTCATCATGTTCTATTTGATACTAGTAGGAGAAGAACCTGACTCGGTTGAAGGATAAATGGATAGTTAATCAATAGAATCGAGCCTACACCTAATGGCTTTAGTCGTTGTTCCCATTTCCTCGCTGGCCCATCATGTGGAAGGTACGTTGTTAGAGTGAGTGCAGAGTAGAGGCGAATTGTGCAAATGCTTGTAATTCTGCGAATTGAGCTTAGAGAAACATCGAAACTATGAGCGGCAGTCGAATTCCACGAGCGAAGCAAGCACGACGTGGGTGACCTAGCACATGCGTGGAGACGAAGGAGAGGTGGAAGAAGAGTGCTGACATGCGGGCCCAGCATGTCAGTGAGAGATAGAGAGCGAAGCGCTGGCACGGACTGAAGTGAGCGCAAACGAAGATGGGCCGCGGCAGTTTCGGCCCATTGGCCCGACGTGAAATTCGAATTAGCTTTTGAATTTTCCAAAACTGGCGGAAGGTTCCCTGAATTGTCATACTTAGCAAACAGGGACCAAAATTTATGAAAACAAATTTGGGGCTTCTGACACCGCTTAGTTTCTTGGAAGGTTGGACATAATTGGCCCCCTACAGCACCATAATTCCTAAAGTAGCCTCACTAACATCAAAATTCCGTTTTTAGCCCCTTCATCGTACGTGATGCCGCCCCGGACGGCAGCAACTCACTTGCTGCGGCCGTACTGCGCAGCATCCAAATGCTGCGGTCGGATTCGGCAGCACCAAAGGTGTTGCGGCTGGGATCGGCAGCACCAACTTGCTGTCGTCGGGCTCGGCGACAAGTTGGCGGCGACCATGCGCGCGTGACCCGGGCGACCCCGCGCCTCTCCACGATCGCGTGCAGAACTGTTGGCGTTGCAGCGTCTTTGCCGTAGTCGCGGCGGCGGCTTCATGTTGCGGTATGGCTTGGCAGCATGTTGGGTGCTGCCAATTGGCACGGCAGCACCTACATGCTGCCGAGTGACATGGCATGAACTCGGTTCCTGCTGTCCCCGACGGCAGCAGATACTAGGATGGGGCTAAAACTGGAATTTTGACGTTAAGGAGGCTAGTTTAGGAATTAATTTGCGCTACAGGGCCAAAACAGTCCACATTTCAGTTTCTTGTGTAAAATTTTTAGGATTTTATCTGTTCTGTGATTTTCTCAAAAATTCTTACGTATTGTTGTTTGCATAAAGTTTCACTATTTGATTTATGCAAAAGCCCAAAAATCATGCTAAAATATTTTTCCATAAAAAAACATGCTCAAACTTATTCTCCCACCTATTTTCATTATACTTTTTCAAAATTAGGAATTTTTTTTGATGTTACAGCCCATAGGGCCGGTCAGCGCGCCTCTAACTTGACAGTCAACTGAACTTTCCGAAAATGAGAATTTCTCTAAATACCTCGACACTATTGTCAATTATTTAACACACTAAAATTATAATTATGTAACCATGATCTTCTTATTTATAGCATGCCGTGAAGTACTGCATACATGGGTTTGCGACGTTTGCTTATGTTTCTTTACTTTTTCCCAGGAGCACGTAGTCAATCTGTCAATGTATATGTAGACTGCGTCAATGTCATCCATTCGTTCGTCACCATGTCACATTTGCGGTAGATTTTAGACAGGGTTGAAGAGTGCTAGAGCCTAGAGGTGTAGATTGATGATAATATCTACTACAAGTCTACAACTAGACCGACATTCATACTCCAAATCAATCATCTACAGTACGAGCTAAAAAGAATCAGAAAAGATGAATTCTTGAAGGGTCGTGTCATTTCTAACATTTTCATCACTCCACTTCGAATTCTTTTTATTATTTAATTTTTCTAAAGTTATTTTAAAGATAGTCTCTTCTTAACTTTATTTCCAATTCTGACTCTTTGATCACACCATAATCTATGACATGACTAAACTGTGCTCTCACGCCACCGACCGAGACGTAATCAAACTATGATGTCACGCCACTCATCTTGGCGTGACAGGACTTAGCCCAAAAACGGACGCGTCCAAAAGGGTTGGTGGCGTGATAGCACAGTTTGATCACACTGCAATCGGTGGCGTGACAGCACAGTTGATCACACCACAGGTCATGGCGTGACTAAAGGGTTCAGAATTAGAAATAAAGTTAAAAAATACCATCTTTAAAATAATTTTTAAAAAGAAATTAAAAAATAAAAAAGGCTCCTCCACTTCTCTTGCGATAAGCCTCGATGGTTTTTCTTTTGAACAAAAAATACTACTACTTTTCTGTTTAGCAACATATTTAGAGGAAGTACATGACAAATTAAAGGCAGGAGGCAAGGGTCCTTGCTTTATTCCAATACTTGAAGTCAACCATCTTATCGACCAGCACAATTCCATTACTTGAAGTCAACCATCTTATCGACCAGCACAACCACGTGGTCCGCCGTAGTAAAACATGTACCCATCGTCATCTCTACTGAAGAACTCACCGACCTTATAGCACTGCTCATTGTCCATGGAAGGAGACATGTGAAAAGCATTTGGTTCATAAGGATTAGCAACGGAATCGATGAGCATGATATTCTTGAAATATGCCGCCTTTGTTTCACCCTCTTCCGGGAAGTGACCGCTACCCATCGAAGGACCTGGTTCGTTGCTTGGGTAAGACACAAATCCTGCCCATGCTACTATAGATGTCGTACCATTCAGCTCCGGGCAAAGCTCCTTTGGAAAATGCCCCAAAAATGACGGTTTTTCTAAGTCATGCCGGTACAATACCCAATCCCCAGATGTTGGATCCTACAATTTTCAGGAAAAAAAAGATGAAAATAAATAAATAAGAAACTTTGTAAAAGAAAAGGGGAGTTCGTGTCTTTCATTGTTGAACACAAGAATTTAGCTACCCCTGCTGTTTCTTTCATGTACCGGATAATAAATAATTTGTCTGTAGCTGTAGAAATACGCACAATATGTAAGCTAAGCATGATGGAGCGATCAGCTCCGCCATAACCGGAGGGGGGAGCGGCAGATTGTCCTGGCGCAAGCGAAGCTCCTTGTGCAGGCACGAAACCTTCGCATTGTAAGTTGTAGCATCCTGTTGATCTGTGGCCATCCTTCTAAGCAATGACAAGGAAAAACTGTTGTTATTAAATCTGGCAAGCCATCCATTGTTTACTTTGTTCATAAAATTGCAGCTACAATGTTACACTTACCGTCCATGATGTGAAGAAATGAACATCATTATCATTGTACAAGGCAGGAAGTACCTGCAAATCGAACAATATTAGCAAAATAGCGAGTTATGCAAAACTATTTCTAGCAAGCATTTGAATGTAAAATGGCTAATAATGCTGTCCAATATTTACATGAAACCCGGCTTCGATGATGTTTCCAGCTGGTGCTCTAAATTCAGATACAATTATAGATGCGCCGGATCCTTGAGAGTGTCGTTGATCTGGTGAGCCCCACACACCTATTTTAGCCCCAGTACCATGTACGCCTGGGTATGTGTGCCATCCAGCTACCTTGTATATACAAAAGATGTAGATATATATTTGTTATGCCAAAATCGTAAGTCAAATAAATAATCATACGGATCACATTTTGCTGGGTGGTGGAGTTATGGATGTACGACTCCACCTACTAGGGTTCAAATCCTAGTATTTACCTTTATGCACAAACGAGCACACTTTCAGTAGAAATTTTGTAAGGTCGTCGATTTATCTCCGACATCCATCTTTCTATACGTGTGCTAATAAGGAGATGCACTTGTGTGTATGTGTTGGTGTGTGCGTGAGTGGTGTGTGAACGTGTACATCTTCCTTGTGATTGGAAAAAAAAATCATACCGGTTGAAAATGAACTAAACCATGTGGTCATTCACTCATTCTAGTATTGGACTATATATGGGAAGTTTCTTAGAAAGAAAAAGAAGAAAAGGTTGTGTTTCAGTTTCGCATTGGAAAAGTTGTAGGTGTTGTTTGGTTTGGTGCCAAATTTAACCTATCATGCCTTGCTAAATTTTGGCAAATTGGCTACCAATATTTTTAACAAAGATTGACAAGAAAATGAACTAGTGCGCCAATAGAAAAGGGAATCTTATCAAAGTTTAGTAGCAAACTAAATGCTTGTCAAATTCAGTCAACGCTACCAAAATTTAGTAAAACGTGTGTTGGCAACAATTAACAACAAACCAAAATTTGGTAAAAATTGATATGTTAAATTTGGTACCAAACCGAACAGCCAGTAGTTCAGATTGAAAAGTGGCAAGCATGAGTGTGGTGTTGCTCGACAGCAACATCGAGCGAGCGAGAGAAAGAGAGATTACGTGAGTAACAGTGTTGTCATCTGCCTTCTTAGCAAACTGAAAATTTGTTGGTTTCAGTGAAATTTCTCTCTGCAAAATTAGTGCGGGAGGGAGGATTATGAGTACGACGAATCAAATATTTACATAACAAAAATCATGGTATTAATTGTCACCTGTTCCTTGGTTTGCAGATTGATATGTCCTTCCATTGATCTTGCCAAAGTGAGGTGGAACGATGCGTATAGAAAGCATAACAAGGGCGCTATACCCGTAGAAGCAGATCCCATGCCTCTATGAAAAGTTACCCCTGCTTACTGTCTCAAATGCGAACTGCGATGCCTGTGAATCTGAAACGCGTAATTTATAGGCCGAAGCTTGGTGTTCGATTTTATGGAAAGCATCCCCCCCCCCCCCCTCACACACACACCCCGAATCATGTATGAAAAGCTTTCTATTCTGTATCAATTTTTTTGCCAAAATAAATTCCGTATCAATTGTCGCGATTTTGTCTTCTTCATTGCATCCCAAGATTGTTAATTTATTACTTCTCATTAATTTTAGGTATCATTTATATTGTTGGATTGGTTACGGCAGTCAGGTAGGGTGACAATTTTTCCAATAGTATTTGGTAATCTTTTCACTCCAGCAACTACAAACAGCTATGAAGATAGAGAGTGAACTTGTGTCGGACCCGGATTTCCTAATCCAGAATCCTCTGTGAAATCACTGTGCTATTCCCTGGATCAGTAGATAGCACTCACAAATACATTGCTGAACTATTTCATACATAGCGTGGAACCATACCATTCATTAATTAACGCAAAAGAGTTCACATAGACCTCGTCGGGTCAGGTTTTACAATACGGGCCGAACAGGCCAAATTGATTACATTACAAAAGACAGTGGTAGCTATAGCGGAAGCAAAAGGGTGAGAGCTCATCTCTGCACAGGCAAGCGACTGGGGAAACCCGTGTGCGCCCGATATTACCCAAAGACTCAGATAATATAGGATGCACGCAAGCACCGACGGAGTCAGCTGGACTGAGGCGAGATCTAGACTATAGAACCTAGACTATTCTTCATCGATTCCATGCGACTTCTGGTTCCTCGTAGTAGGTATAGTCTCCTTCATCTGCGTTGTCTGAAGGGTTTGGGAGAGAGCGAGAATGAGCACAACTTCCGTGCTCGCGAGCCAACACACAATGCAACAATATACTTGCAAGGCTTAACAAGGATGGTTCGGGTTATTTTATTTGCTAAAGCAATGTTTTCAATTATCATAACTACAAATTCTTATCACTTAGCATTTTAACAAATTGCATTTGGTTAAAGAGAATAATTGTGCAATATTTATATCAGCAGAGGTTCCTTCCACCTTCATGCTTATTTTGATTGTGATTACGTCCACCACTAAACAACACTGGGTAAGGAGACCCAGGAAAAACGATCTCAGGGCTAGGTGAGCCCGTCACAATTTTCATACCACCCAACAAGGTTTTTGAAATAGAACTAACTCAAGTTAAGTTCCCATGTCCGCCTTTGACCGTAGGCACGACTGTTTAAACAGTTTATAACTCTGCAGAGATTGTACACTTTACCCACAAGAGACAATTAACTCGTTGCCCTACACGATTCCGTAGTCGTGTAGTCGAGTGGTTGTCACAATAACTTTTCTAAATATCTCGCCCCTTCCATCATCTCACCCATATGGGGTTATGCCCATACGTTGCGCGGGATGTCCACCTCAGCGACTGGCGTAGCGTGGCTACACCTCAGCGACTGGCGAACTTCACCCTTGACTCGGTGTCCCATCCAAGCCCGACATACCCAGAGCTTGTGCCCCTTTATTCCCCCAGTGGGATGACTTTCAGGATTCGATAAATTTACTAAGCTAAGTCGCAGTTTGTTGCAGACTTGTGGTTGTACTTGTTATACACAGGAGGTCATGACAAGATTAAGTCCTTAGGGTTGTCTAGACAGCTCAACCACATTCCCGCCATTCTCGTGCTCCGTCCGCACCCACCATCTTACCATCCGCCCAGACGGGGTATTAGCAGTTTAGGGTTTTTGAGAAGTAAAAAATACAACAATTCAGCCATCTCAGTAATTTACCCGCAATGACTGCCCAAATCATTTTACGTTTGAAATGATGATGATTAGGACATTTTAATGTCCCGGTACTTAAGCAAGTCTAGCATGTCACTTAAGTACAACCTATAACTAGTATTACCATATAGTTGCTAGGGTGACGATGGAATTTAAGGGATTCAAGTTGTCAAGGATGGCATAATATTTATTTAATCTTCAAATGGGCATTAACTACCTTAAACTTTAACATATGTTTGATTAAGGAATTAAAGCATGCATTTTTGCTATTTTTAAAAGAACATAATTTACATGAAATGTAGGCTCAATATGATCAAAGTATTGACTCGCCTTGAGTGTAGGGAAGAGGGTCCGAGTAGTCTTATTCTTGATCAACGTGGAGGTCTCCGGTGTCTCCGAACTCTACGCGGGCGAAGTACCGGAAAAAGACACAACAAGCAAACAAGAACAAATAAATACAAATGAAAAAGCGGAAGAACTTCAAATTGAACAAAACCTATGCCATTAGCAAGGTCTTGAATTAACAAAAAAATTTTGAAATTTAAATATAAATTTTGGAGTTGAAATGGGGGAGTTATGTATTTTTAAAGCCTCTCTTTAGGATTAAAATACAAAAAGGAAAACGAAAAACAAATAAAAAGAAAAACGCAAACGGCCCACAGCTGAAAATCGGCCCGGCCCAACACGGGCGCGCGCGGGGAGGAGGCCCACGGGCGCGGCAGCGCGGCCCGCGGCGGTGTCGCCCTAAACAAGGAGGGGGCTCGGGCGAGGCGAGAAGGGATTCTGGCGGCGGCGGGGAGGGGGAAGAAGGCGCACGCGGTGGCGGCGGCGGGGGGGAGAGGAAAGCGCGCGGCGCGCGGCGATGGAGGGGATCCCGGGGCTCACGGCGACGGCAACGGAGGGAGACAGCGACGACGACGACGGGAGGTAAGGCTTGGGGCGGCGGCGGCGGCGACCGGAGGTAAGTTCTCCTCCGTCTCTTCTTCTTCCTTCTTTCTACCTCTTCTTGCTCGGGAATGAGGGGGGGGGTTGAGGTGGGGAGGCGAGATGGGGGACGGGGCCGGAGGGGAGGGATTTATAGCCGACGGGAGAGGGGACAAGGGGACTGAGGCACGTGGGGCACCGCGAGGCGAGCCGGGAAGCCGGGGCGGGGCGGGGCAAAGTGCGGCAGGCGACGGCGACGGCGACGCGCGGCGGCGGCAGGCGAGAGGACGCGCACTCGCGTAGTGGAGTGGGTGGGGGAGGCGACGGCGGGGCAGGAGCAGTCGCGAGCGGCGAGGACGGGCACTGGTGCAGTGGGGCCCGGCGAGGATGAGTTGGTGGGGGAGGCGACGCGCCGCACAGGGGTTGACGGCGCCGGGGTCAACGCAGGTCGACGGAAGGGGGAGAGAGGAGAGGGGAGGAAGAAGGGGGGATGCTACAACTTGCGAGCACTGAGAAGCAACCCTACAACCAAGAACCAGACAGTCACATGTCAGGTCCAATATCTAACATTAATGTAGTCATATAATCCAATATCCAACAATCATGTATTCCTGTAGTCCAATATCCAGCAATCATGTATTCCTGTAGTCCAATATCCAGCAATCATGTATTCCTATAATCCAATATCCAACATTAATGTATTCCTATAATCCAATATTTTCAATTTCTAACTCCAAAATATATCACACTCGGAATGATTCTCCATACTACCTATCTTGACAATAATTGGTTATACAAGTGTTTGGAATTTAGATACAATTTAAAGATAGGAATTTAAATTACTTTGAATAAAAGTAAGTATACAAAAATAATTTAAAACATAATTTAAATAATTTAAAATATTGGGATCAAACATGATCAAAGGATATAACTTGCCTTACTCAATTATTTGTTGTTCTCAAACGGCGTCGAAACTTGACTCTCCGAAGTAGTCGAAATCTATACGTGAAAACAAACTAAATTCAAACAAAATTTAAATAAAACTCAAATAAACTCCAAAAATCATAAAATTAGTATTGATAGAAAGATATTGAATTTTGATGAATTTAGGAATAAGAATCGATGGAATCGGGGTTTATATGAAGGAGAATGAACATCTGGAAGGTTGATTATCACATGAAATAATAGAAAAACTGAGAAAAAAGGAAAAGAGGGAAAAGATTCTTGGAAGATGCTTTCTAAATTACAATATGCAAAGCAACAGAGAATGACACCAAGGGCCTACCTGCAAGTAAGACCGAGAGAGACAAGAAAACAAAGAGATAGATTGAGAGATTGACAGAGGGATCCCACTAGCTAGAGACTCAGAGAAGAACTGAAGAGAACAGGGGAGCTCACTGGGCACACAGAGATGATGGCAGCGCTGACGAGGGGTAGGGTGGCGGCAACCGGCAAGGGGCAAAACGAAATCCCCCGAGGATGGGGATCGCAACGGTGGCAGTGGCGGCGCCGGAGGTGGCCCAGGAAAGTGGCGGTGGTGCATGTTGAGGCGGGGGCACAAGGGGTGCGCGATGGAAGCGACGGAGGGGTGGTGCCCCGGGAAAGATAGGGTGAGCATGGGCTCGGCCAAGGCACAAGGAACGCAAAGAGCACCTTGGGGAGGACGAAGGACGATTGGGGTGGTGGCCACTACTACACAAAGGGTCATCACAGATGGTTCAAAACTGTCATCACAGACAATTTCTGACAGTCTGAATTTATGTGTCTGTGATAACAGACAATTATCACAGACAGTTTTTTGAGCCATCTGTGATAAGTCATAACACAAACGGTTCATATAAATAACCGTATGTGATAGTTGGCTATCACATACGGTTCGTATAAATAACCGTCTGTGAAAGCCAACTATCACAGATGGTTGGTTCACAGAACCGTCTGTGATAGTTGGCTTTTATAGACGGTTATTCATACGAACCGTTTGTGATTGTTGGCTTTCACAGGCGGTTTATACCACAAAACTGTTTGTGATAGATATTTTTCTGTTTTTCGGCTAGCATCAGGAAATGCTAGACATGCCCTCTGAAAACAATATGCAGATAACAGATACAAGTAAATACACAAATACATAGATATATCATAGATACACAAATATATCACAGATAAATAAATTTACAGATTGATTATAGATGAATTGATTATATTATAGCATGGGCGTGGTGCAGGCAGAGGCGATGGGGCATTCAAAAAAGGAATAAAAATAAAGTCAATTCAAGGAAGAGCTTTCCTTTTTTAAGGGGCATTGTCATATTTGCCACACCACTTTATGCACAATTGCCAGAATGCCAGACCCACATGTCATTGAGACATGCAGTGGCATTTTGGCAATTGCACATAAACTTAATGGCAAAACTTCAATAATCCCTTTTTAAGGGGCCCCACGCTCGGGGGGTTTCCATGAAGAAGATCTTGTTCAGCATGTTCTATTCGATACTGGTAGGAGAAGAACCTGACTTGGTTGAAGGACAAATAGACAGTGAATACACAGAATCGAGCCTACATCTAATTGCTTAAGTTGTTGTTCCCATTTCATCGCTAGCCCATCATGCGAAAGGTATGCCGTTAAAGTGAGTGCAGAGCAGAGGTAAATTGTGCAAAGGCTTGTAATTCTGCGAATTGAGCTCAGGTGAACGTCGAAACTATGGGCGGCGGTCGAATTCCACGGGTAGAGCAGGCGTGACACGGGTGAGCTGGCGCACAGAGACGAAGGCGAGGTGGAAGAAGAGTACTGACATGTGGGCCCGGCATGTTAGTGAGAGATAGAGAGCGAGGTGCTGGCATGGGCTAAAGCAAGCGTGAGCGAAGATGGGCCGCGGCAGTTTCGGCCCATTGGCCCAACGAGAAATTTGAATTAGCTTTCGAATTTTCCAAAACTGGTTGAAAGTTCCCCAAATTGTTATACTTAGCAAACAAGGTCCATAATGTATGAATTTTTTTGGGGGGCTTCTAACACTGCTTAGTTTCTTGTGTAAATTTTTTAGGATTTTATCTATTCTGTGATTTTCTCAAAAATTCTTACAAGTTGTTGTTTGCATGAAGTTTCACTATTTGATTTAAGCAAAAGCCCTAAAATCATACTAAAATAGTTTTCCATACGAAAACATGCTCAAACTTATTCTCCCACCTATTTTCATTATACTTTTTCAAAATTGGGATTTTTTTTTTATGTTACAGCCCAGAGGGACGGTCAGCACGCCTCTGACCTGACAGTCAACTGAACTTTCTAAAAACGAGAGTTTCTCCAAACGTCTCGATACTACTGCCAATTATTTAACACACTAAGATTATGATCATCTAACCATGATCTTCCTATTTATAGCATGCAGTGAAGTACTGCATATGTCGGACCCATATTTTCAAATCCAGAATCTTCTGTGAAAATACTGTGCTATTCCCTGGATCAGTAGATAGCACTCACAGGCACATTGATGAATCATTCATACAAGGCGTGAGCTTAAAATATTCAAATATATCACAATCAATAGCGTGACATAGACCACGTCGGGTCGAGTTTTACATAAGGGCCGAACAGGCCAAATTGATTTTATTACAAAAGAGCAACAGCAGCTACAGCAGAAGCAAAAGAGGTAGAGCTCATCTCATCACAGACAAGCGACTGGAGTGTCCTGTGTACGACTGATATTACCCAAGGAGGTTGGCTAATATCGGTCGTACACAAGAACCAATCGAGTCCACTAGACTGAGGCGAGATCTAGTCTACAGAACCTAGACTACTCCTCTTCGTTTCCTTGTTCGTCGACCTCTGGGTCCTCAAAGAAAGCGTAGTCTCCATCATCCACATTATCTGAAAGGTTTGGGTAAAGAGCGGGGATGAGCACAACTTTCGTACTCACGAGCCAACACACAATGCAGTATTATACATGCAAGGTTTAACAAGGATAGCTCGGTTCTTTTATTTGCTAAAGCAAGGTTTTCAATTATCATAATTAGGAACTCCTATCACTTAGCATTTTAACCAAATTTGTATTTTGTAAAGAAAGTAATTGTGCAGTAATGTATTAGCAGAGGTTACCTCCACCTATGCTTATTCTTTTGAACGTGGCTACATCCACCACTAGACAACATTGGGTTCGACCACCCAGGAACAACACCAGGTCCAGGTTACATCCACCTGACCAGTTTTCAACCCGCCCAAAAGGTTTTTGAAATAGAACTAACTCAAGTTAAGTTCTCATATCCGCCTTTGACCGTAGGCATGGCTGTTTAAACAGTTTAGACTCTACAGAGATTGTACACTTTACCCATAAGAGACAGTCATACTCGTTACCCCACATGATTCCTTGGTCATGTAGTTGAGCGACCGTCACAATAACCTTTCTAGCTATCTCACCCCTTTTGTCATTTCACCCATATGGGGTTACGCCCATATGTTGTACGAGATGTTCACCACAACGACTAGCGTAGCTGGCCCCAGCCACAACGACTAGCGTAGCTAGCAACTTCACCCTACACGGTGTCCCTTTCAAGTCGGACCACCTCTGCCACTTGTACATCCTCAATCCCCTCCAGTAAGATGACTCCAGGGTTTAATAACTTTACTAAGCCAAGTTGTACTTTACAGACTTGTGGTTGTACATGTTGTACACGGGAGGTCATGACAAGATTAAGTCCTTAGGGTTGTCTGGGCGATTGAACCACATACCCACCATTCTTGTGCTACATCCGCACCCACCACCTTACCATCTGCCCAGACGTGGTAGAAGAAGTTTGGGGTTTTGAGGAGAAAACCAGTTTATCACTAAGTATGCAGTCATGTACCTCCCACGACTGCCCCCAAAACAATTTGTATATTTGAAGAGATGATGGTTGGGGCATTCAGTACCCCGGTACTTAAGCAAGACTAGCATATCGCTTAGGTACAACCTATAGCTATTAATTACCATATAGTTACTAGGGTGACAAGGTTTAAGGGATTCAATTTGTCAAGGACGGCATATTAAATAATTAAACAGCGAATGTGTGTTTAGCTATCTTAAGCTTTAACATACATTTGATTAAAAGAATTAAAGCATGCAGTTTGTTATTTTAAAATAATATAATTTACATAAAAGTAGGCTTAACATGATCAAAGTATTGACTCGCCTTGGTTAAAGGCCGAAGGGTCTTGGTAGTCTTGCTCTTGATCAACTTGGAGATCCCCGACGTCTTCAAACTCTAAGCGGATGAAAGCACCGGAAAAAGAAACAACAAACAAGCAAGAACCAATAAGTTCAAAAGGAACAACAAAAGAGCTCGAAATAAAACAGGACCCATGCCATTAACAAGATCTTGAACCAGAACAAACGTAGAAACAAGAAACACCGCAACCGAAGTTACAACGGAGAGGGAGATCCAACTGAGAGGGAGGTCCAAACACGGGAAACTCACCAGAGTCAAGAGAGGGAGCGGCGTGGGAAAAAACAAAGGGGCACAAGAGCCTTTTTATAGGCGGCCAAGGTGTGGGTGCATTGGCACGGAGGTGACAGGGCGGGGCAGGTGGTTGCAGGGATGGGCATCAAAGGAGCGGCAACTTTGAAGGGCCGACTGACGCGGGGGAGGGGCTTGGACCGGGCGTACTGGTACAACGAGGACGTCAAGGACGGCCATGACGAGGGCGCGGAGGAGAGATGACGCACGGGTGAAACGACAGGGCAAGGAAAGGCACCGAAGTTGTGGAGAGCAGGGAAGTGGGTGTTGTACAGGGATGGCAGGGAGTTGGTGGTGCAGAGTGAGTGGGTGCCTGCAACCGAGAGCACGAGGGGTAGTCGTGAGCTGAGAAGAACAACTGCTCCATTGACCACTGTTCAACACGAGTACTAAACATTGAGTATTGATTCGAGGTTTCGACTATGCATGCTTGAAGGAGTTACCACACCTCGTCGTAGAAGAAATCGGAAGAGGTCCTAGAGGATGTCCTAGGAGGAGGTCCTGGGAGGAATCCAGAGGGGAGGCCCAGAAAGAGGTCCTAAGGAGAGGTCCTGAGGGGAGGTACTAGAGGAGATCCTGAAGGGAGGTCCTGGAGGAGGTCCTGGGAGGAGGTGATGAGGAGGTTATGAAGGGAGGTGGTCGTGACTAAGGAAGGTGGTCTTTACAAAAAGGACAGTTGCGACCCGGTCGTCTTTGCAAAAGAATAGAGTCGACCAAAGAGGGTCATCTTTACAAAAGGACAGTTGCGACCAAGGAGGGTCGTCTTTGCAAAAAGAACAGTTCATGGAAGAGTGGATAGAGAAGGCCGTTCGATTCAAATCGGACGGCTCACAAGAAGTGGAACATTCGGACCAAACGAACGTACAAACAGGATCGGGCCGTTCAATTACAATCGAAAGGCTCACAAGGGGTGGGATGTTCGGACCGGACGAATGTGCAAATAGGATCGGACGCGCGGGAATGAAGAACGGCTAAGCCCCAAAAGGAAAGAATGTCAAAAGAGGAGGGCCAGAGCTGGAGGAGGAGCGAATCAAACCTGGATTTTAAACTACGGAAACAATGAGTTTTGAAACATAAACCTAAGCTTAAAAGAAGCTAGGAGATTGGAGGCTACAGACACAAAGACAAACAAAGGAAATCAAAATCCACAAAGCACAAACTAATAGTTGTCCGAAAACGGACGTTACAGCATATATGGGTTTGCGACGTTTGCTTCTGTTTCTTTACTTTTTCCCAGGAGCACGTAGGCAATCTGTCAATGTCCAAATCAATCATCTACATTACGAGCTAAGAAGAATTAGAAAAGATGAATTCTGGAAGGGTCGTGTCATTTCTAACATTTTCATCACTCCACTTCTCTTGCGATAAGCCTCGACAGTTTTTCTTTTGAACAAACAATACTACTACACTTCTGTTTAGCAACGTATTTAGAGGAAGTACATGACAAATTAAAGGCAGGAGGCACCTTGCTTTATTCCATTACTTAAGTCAACCATCTTATCGACCAGCACAACCACTTGGTCCGCCATAGTAAAACATGTACCCATCGTCATCTCTACTGAAGAACTTACCGACCTTATAGCACTGATCATTGTCCATGGAAGGAGACATGTGAAAAGCATTTGGTTCATAAGCATTAGCATTGGAATTGATGAGCATGAGATTCTTGAAATATGCCGCCTTTCTTTCACCTTCTTTCGGGAAGTGACCGCTACCCATCGAAGGACCTGGTTCGTTGCTTGGGTAAGACACAAATCCTACCCATGCTACTATAGATGCATTGCCATTCAGCTCCGGGCAAAGCTCCTTTGGAAAATACCCCAAAAATGACGTTTTTTCTAAGTCATCCCGGTACAATACCCAATCCCCAGATCTTGGGTCCTACAATTTTCAGGAAAAAAAGATGAAAATAAATAAATAAGAAATTTTGTAAAAGAAAAGGGGAGGTTGTGTCTTTCATTGTTGAACACAAGAATTTAGCTACCCCTGCTGTTTCTTTCATGTACCGGATAATAAATAATTCGTCTGTAGCTGTAGAAATACGCACAGTATGTAAGCTAAGCGTGATGTAGCGATCAGCTCTGCCATAACTGGAGGGGGGAGCGACAGATTCTCCTGGCACAAGCGAAGCTCCTTGTGCAGGCACGAAACCTGCGCATTGTAAGTCGTAGCATCCTGTTGATCTGTGGCCATCCTTCTAAGCAATGACAAGGAAAAACTGTTGTTATTAAATCTGTCAAGCCATCCATTTTTTACTTTGTTCATAAAATTGCAGCTACAATGTTACACTTACCGTCCATGATGTGATAAATGAACATCATTATCATTGTACAAGGCAGGAAGTACCTGCAAATCGAACAATATTAGCAAAATAGCGAGTTATGCAAAACTATTTCTAGCAAGCATTTGAATGTAAAATGGCTAATAATTCTGTCCAATATTTACATGGAACCCGGCTTCGATGATGTTTCCAGCTGGTGCTTTTCCATTAGATGCAGATATAGATGTGCCGGATCCCTGAGTGTGTGGTTGATCTGGTGAGCTCCACACACCTATTTTAGCCCGAGTACCGTAATATACGCTTGGGTATGTGTGCCATCCAGATACCTAGTATATACAAAAGATGTTGATATATATTTGTTATGCCAAAATCGTAAGTCAAATAAATAATTATACGGGGTCACCTCTTGTTGGGTGGTGGAGTTATGGGTATACAACTCCACCTACCAGGATTCAAATCCTAGTGTTCATCTTTATACACACGCGAGTATATTTTCAGTAGAAATTTTGTAAAGTTGTGGATTTATCTTCGGTCTCCGTCTTTCTAGACGTGTGCTAATAAGGAGACGCACTTATGTGTATGTGTCGTGTGTGCATACGTGCGTGGTGTGTACGTGTGCGTCTTGTTTGTAATCATAAAAAAAAATCATACCGGTTGAAAATGAACTGAACCATGTGGTCATTCACTCATTCTAGTATTGGACTATATACGGGTAGTTTCTTAGAAAGAATAAGAAGAAGAAAAGATTGTGTTTCAGTTTCGCATCGGAAAAGTTGTAGGGTTGTTTGGTTTGCTGTCAAATTTAACCTATCAAGCCTTACTAAATTTTGGCAAATTGGTTACTAATGTTTTTGGCAAAGATTGACAAGAAAATGAACTAGAGTGCTAATAGAAAAAGAAATCTTACCAAACAAACTAAATGCTTGCCAAATTCAGTCAGCGCTACCAAAATTTGGTAAGACATGCGTTGCCAACAATTGACAATAAACCAAAATTTAGTAAGACTTGATAGGTTAAATTTGGTACCAAACCGAACAGCCCACTAGTTCAGATTGAAAAATGGCAAGCATGAGTGTGGTGTTTGTTGGGAAACCATGGGCCTGACCCTGCAGTCGGCCCATTAGTGGGCGCCTTATCTCAAACCCTAGCAGGGTCGTAGCCTATAAATAGGGGGTGCTATTCATTGTAAATTATTGATCGATGGATGAAGGAATAAAGAAAAGCAAGACGTCCCCCTACATCTCTGTGTTCAATCTCTTATTCTGTTCTTGTGTTCATGCATTGTTCTTACGATTCTGAGTTTGTCTACGAGGTAATCGCTCGGACTGGACTCGTCAGCGACGGTTCCTCAACACGTTATCAGCACGATCGACTCTCCTCGCATCGAAAAGGTAACCGTCGATGAACGACACTCGTAGATTGAATCGTTTTTCTAGATTGCTTTCAATTCTGCAAATTTGGCTTTCTAGATTGGTTTCCTACGGTGCAAATCCGCTCTAATCTACCGCGAGCCGACTTGAAGTCGCCGGCCAAGCCGATCGGTGGATTGCATGAAAGAGTAGATGATGATTGTACCGTATGGTAGTATATGCAATCGCATGGAAGACACCATGTGCACGGCACCGCCTGCAAGCGGCTGTCACTACCTCCGCGATACGTTACCGGTCGGCGTAGTCCGCCATCACGTATCGCCACGGAGGCAACGACAGAGCCACGCCGCCAGCACGCGGCAAGCATGCACATGTCGGCATGAAGCCACGCCCCGTTATAATCTCGTATTACACCACATTGCATCGCATACATACATGGATGAACAGTAATCCGATACGAACAGTAGCTATGCATGAACAGTAGCTAAAATTTTTTCCACCGCCGGCTGCATCGTCGGCCGCACCGCCGGCCCCCACGCCGCCTTGCAGGCGCCACCGAACTGGGCCGCCGCGCCGCGCGCGCGCGCCGCCACAGTTGGCCCGCAGCCGGCCACATCGAAAGCCCCGAGAAGAAGTCAAAGAAAAAAAAACGGGCGGGGGGGAGTTGCCCCGGCGGCCCGTAGCCGCCGCACTCATGGCCCGAAGCCGCCTCCTCCGCCTTGCATGGCCGCTGGCGCGGGCGCCGCCGCCGCCGCTAGCACCGGAGTCGAAGTCGTCGCGCCCCACCGGAGCCGCTGCCTCGAAGGCGCCGCCCGACCGCCGCTTTTTGCGCCTCCTTGCGCGAGTACCACAGCTGCCACCAAGCACGGGCACCGCCGCCGCCTCCCTACCGCACCCGCTCGGTCCGCCGCCGCCGCCTCTTGCACGGTAGGGGGCAAGAAACCCTAGAAGACCCCCACCTCCCTCTCTTAACCCGGGCGGGATGGGCCATGAAGGCCGGCCCATGAAGGCCGGCCCATGAAGAAATCGGCGGAAGAAAAAAATGCAGGGGGGCGCGTGCGGAAAATCAGAATTTTGCAGAAAGGGCCTTGAAGTTTTTTTTTATAATTACGCGCAATTTCTCTCATAACTGAGTTTTCGCGTTTTAGCTCCTGAAACTTGCAGATTTCGCCGAAAAAGTCATTTTCCAGCAGAAAAGTGCCTCGGGAATCCAATTTTTTTTTTTTGCATATTTTGAGCATTTGAAGCATGTTTAATTTTGTTATTATTATTTCTATGCAATTTATTTACTGTATTTACTGTTTTGATTATCTGTAATTGTATATATTGCTTTTAATCACTGAAAATAGCAGTAAATCATGAAAAATGCATAGAAAAATACGGGAATACGAACCTGGAGTTCGATGAGCATTATGAGAATTTTGCAACCATTTTATGCAGATTACTAGCAGTAATCCTTTGAACTTTTGTATGAATATAAATATGACTGGCATCACAAACCAGTAGTTCGAAGAACTGACCCAGTATGACCAGATTTTATATAGAATTTGTATCAGTCTTTAATTCTGTGGTAATGTAATCACGGATGAGCAGAAGATGGAGAAGATTTTTCTACCTTTCACCCGAATGCAGTGCAATCCGCACGCAACTACTGTCAAGACGGCTACATGCAGTATGTCGAATTAATTGATATCATGCAAGTTGCGAAAACTTAGGATGATGTTCTAAGAAAGAACTACATCTCGCAACCACCTAATAGCAATGTTGGCCATGAAGCCACTGCTAGCAGCTACAATGTGATGAAGCCTCTCACGAATGAGAGGAGCAAGAAGGGTAAGGTAGTGCGTCGCACGTTATTGATGCTTTTCAGTCTAAGGAAAAGGGCAAATGATAGCAAGAGGCACACCTCGCCATTGCAGGCATAGAGGATTCACATCCATTAGTTGCACTTATGAATGTGGACAGCCCAGTAGCAACCCCCATCATCCCTCCTTTGGACATCGCAGCGGCCGCAGCCGTAGCTGCCCAAGAGGAGAAGATCGCGCATGGAGCCGATTGAGGCAGAAGTTCCTGAATACTTCGTCCATTAGATCTAGTGCACGCATTGCACTCGAATCTTTTATAGTAACCTGCAGTTTGTAATTGAAGCAGAATTTTGACTTATTGAATAATGGTTGCAAGCTCTAGGAGAGCAAAACATTAAATTCTTATTGTGAGTCCTGTAAGACTTATTTTTCCGTCTTTATAATAGCAAGTTACGTTCTGATATCTGAAGTATTTTATTTATGTGTTGCTTGCTTTCTGCTACATATTAATAAAGTACATTATATTAGAACGCGCGTGGTGCCCTATGGAGGAAGTGTGCTTAGCATGTAGCGGCACAATGAAAACCATCCTAAGAGAAACAGAAATTTTTCCAGTCGATCGGCAAGAATGCTAGTAGTCTTACGACAATCACAGGCAGCGATACTAGTATAATAGGCTCAGGAAGGGCCATAATTACACTCCCAATGGGCACAACTTTGGTCATTGAAGAAGACTTGTTGTACCCAGAATCGACTAGAACTCTCAAGGATATTTGCGCTAACAGTTTTCATGTAGAGACTGACGAAGAGTATGGTACAGAATACCTGCTCACTACAAAGCATGAAAAAAGTAAAAAATAGCATTAGAATATCTTCCTTCATATGAAACTAGGCTATACTACGCTAATATTAAGGCACCTGCAGCCTATACTGCCTTGAAAACCGTATTTAGAAGCTCTGAACTTATCTATCTCTGGCATGATAGATTATGCCGCCTAGGTCTTAGGATAATGAGAGATATAATTAACAATTCACAGGGACATAATATGAATATAAAGAATTTTCCGAATCTGAAAGATTTTGTGTGCCCCGCATGTGCCACCGGAAAATTAACTATTAGACCTTTGGCTCTGAAAGCGAAGGATAAAGTCCCTGCATTCCTGGACCGTATCCAGGGAGACTTTTGCGGTCCTATACAGCCCCTGTAAGGGTCAATTAGGTATTTTATGGTACTCATCGATGCTTCCTCGGAATGGTCGCATGTATGTTTATTGTCTATGAGAAACCATGCTTTTGCAAAGCTAAATCTCGCAGATAATTAACAATTAAAAAAATAATTTTCCTGATCATCACGTGAAGTCCATCTGAATGGACAACGCCAGAGAATGTACTCCGAAGGCATCTGATGATTATTGTATGAAAATGGGAATTAAAGTTAAGCATTCTATACCGCACATCCACACCCAGAATGGACTAGCAGAACTTTGAAGAATTGTAATTTACCAACTGCATGTTGGGGACACGTAGTCCTGCTCGCAGCAGCTCTCATTAATCTTAGACCGTCGGCCTATAACATCCATCCACCTATGCAACTAGCGTAAGGGTCAGCACCGAAAACTTCTCATCTTCGCAGGTTTGGTTGCAAGGGTATATACCTATACCACCACCGCAGCGAACTGCATTGGGTCTTCTCCGAAAGTCTAGGATATACGTTGGTTATGAGACAACATCCATAATCAAGTATTTGGACCCTATGACTGGAGATTTGCATAATGCCCGATTCGCTGATAGTACAATAGATGAGGTTAGTTTCCCGTCATTAGGGGGAGGAAATCAACCCTTGATAATAATGTCGGGAAACAATTGAAGTCTAGAAGACAATTGAAATCCAGAAGATAATTGAAATCTATGCATATGACCCGAGCACTAGTGAAGCAAATAGAGAAATCCAGAAGATAATTGCAGTCCAGAAGATAATTGAATTGAAGTTTAGAAGACAATTGAAGTCCAGAAGATAATTGATTCGCAAGTATTAGCGAATCAACTGCCAGACTACTTTAGTGATTTGAAGAGCGTGAATAAGTAGCATTTGCCTGCAAACAATGCACCGGAGAGGGTTGAAATACCATTGAAGGTATCCCTAATCCCGTCCAGAGGCCTCAGAATAAAAGGACGAGAACTCCGGTCCCTCGAATCCGAAGTAACCGGGGACGCCTGGTGAAAAAGGATAAAAAGGACTTGACACAGCCGGTCACCGAAGTACCCCAGAACTAGAAGGGGAGCCAGTTGAGACCTGGCATTGGTATAGAACTTTCAGAAAAGACATACTAGAATTGAACATTCCCATGAAGGGAGACATCAGTATGGATGTGTGCGCACACATCGGAGCTGAAAAACTAAAGGGACTTGCCCCGCAATGAAGCAGCGGTGAGCAAGTAGAAGCATTAAAAGAATCGCCCCTTGAAGAAATAGCTATAAACTTTATGACCTCGGGAGAACCTTTGAATATTACAACAGCCAATGTCGACACTTACTTTGCAAAGAAACTTGCCACAATCATCAATCTTGATCCAGAGCTTGCATCGCTCGATAAATGAAATAAAAGATCAGATTGAGAAGATTGGGAGAAGGCAATCGAAACTGAATTATTCTCTCCGAATAAAAGAAAGACGTTTGGACCTGTAAGCCGCATGTCTCCCCTTGTGCACCCCGTAGGGTATAAGTGGGTATTTTGTTCGAAAGAGAAATGAAAATAAGGAAGGCTCATTGTACAAAGTTTCACTAAACGTCCAGAAGATGATTATGAAGAAACATATTCCCAGGTCATGGGCGGAACTCCCTTTAAATATTTATCTCAATGGCAGTGAACTTGAAGTTAGAAGTGAAATTGATGGATGAGGTACCAGCATACCTTTATGAAATATTGGATTCAGACATTTATATGAAGATACCTGAATGTGTCACTGTCCCGAATCAAAACAGAGCAAATAGAAATATGTACAGTGTGAAACTCAGAAAGTCATTGTACGAACTTAATCAATCAGGCAGAATGTGGTATAATCGCTTGAAGCGACTTTCTATGCAAGAAAGGCTACACGAACAATGAGAATAATCTATGTGTATTTATACGACGATCCCGGAATGGATTTTGTATAATCTTGGAGTATGAAGATGATCTGAATATCATCGGAACCGTGAAGGATATTAGGAAAGCAAGCTCTTACCTGGAGTCGGAGTTCGAAATGAAAGATTTGGGTAAAACCAAATATTGCCTAGGCTTGGAGCTTGAGCATGTCCCTGAAGGAATATTAATACATCAGTCAACCTACACTCAGAAGGTGTTAGAAAGGTTTGACTTTGAAAAGGCATACCCTGAGAAAGTGCCAATGGTCGGGAGATCTTTGCAGCAAGACAAAGACCCGTACAGACTTAAAGAAGAGGGGGAGGA
The DNA here is from genome assembly GCA_036346255.1 of Ampelocalamus luodianensis. Lineage (NCBI taxonomy): Eukaryota > Viridiplantae > Streptophyta > Magnoliopsida > Poales > Poaceae > Ampelocalamus > Ampelocalamus luodianensis. The sequence goes on from CM070633.1 coordinate 53,357,787, forward strand.
AGTCCTGGGACCGGAATTCCCACACTGAAGTGCAATAGAAGAACTAATGTATTTAGCAAACTGTACTAGAACGGACATTGTATTTGTCGTGATCCTACTAGCAAGGTATAGTGCAGAACCTACCAAAGGCATTGGCAGGGAATAAAGAACATCTTCCGATACCTCCAAAGAAGCAAAGAATTTAGTCATTCTCTGAAAGAACCAAGACCTAACTATGAATGGTAATCTGGATGACGGCACTGTAGGACCCACATACACCAAATCGCAAATGGACTATGAACTCCTATGTGGTGGTGGGCGCAATTCCATGAAAATCGTCTAAGAAATATCTTGTATCGACTTCGACGAGCCACTTGGAGATCATAGTATTGTACAAGGCCTTACAAGAATGTGTTTGGCTTCAGCGGATGATTCACCACATCCAGCAGTCGTGTGGATTGAATACCGCGCAAACCCCTACTTTTGTATGAAGATAATGCAGCTTGTGTTGCACAAGTACAAATGGGTTATGTGAAGAGTCCTCTCACAAAGCATATCAACCTCAAGTTCTTCTATGCTCATGAATTGCAAAATATGAACGTAATCAAAATACTGCATACTGAGTCATGTGAGAATCTTGCAGATTTATTCACTAAGTCACTTCCAGCGTCTAGCTTTGAAAGATGCATACGTGAATTGGAATGATGAGACTTAGAAGTGCAGAATTCAGGGGGAGAACCTTCACAAACTCATTATTAAAGCTTGATCATGAAGATCGAGTACCCAAAGGATAAATCCAGGAGATTAAATGAAATTGGGTGGATTGTACTCTTTTTCCCTTGACGAGTTTTCCTGAAGTTTCTCGACCAAGGTTTTTAATAAGGCAATTCGTGCATCACAGCAGAACGTGTATCATGTACTCTTTCTCCAAATTTTTCCCACTGGGTTTTTATGGAGTTTTGACGAGACATAGACATGAAGGATGGGTGCCCAAGGGGGAGTGTTGGGAAACCATGGGCCTAACCCTGCAGTCGGCCCATTAGTGGGTGCGTCATCCCAAACCCTAGCAGGGTCGTAGCCTATAAATAGGGGGTGCTATTCATTGTAAAGGATTGATCGATGGATGAAGGAATAAAGAAAAGCAAGACGTCCCCCTACATCTCTGTGTTCAATCTCTTATTCTGTTCTTGTGTTCATGCCTTGTTCTTACGATTCTGAGTTTGTCTACGAGGTAATCGCTCGGACTAGACTCGCCAGCGACGGTTCCTCAACAGTGTTGCTTGACAGCAACATCGAGCGAGCGAGCGAAAGACAGAGAGATTACGTAACAGTGTTGTCATCTGCCTTCTTAGCAAACTGAAAATTTGCTGGTTTCAGTGAAATTTCTCTCTGCAAAATCAGTGCGGGAGGGAGGATTATGAGTACGACGAATCAAAGATTTACATAACAAAAATAATGGTATTAATTGTCACCTGTTCCTTGGTTTGCAGATTGCTATGCCCATCCATTGATCTTGCCGAAGTGAGGTGGAACGATGCGTATATCCCATGCCTGTATGAAAAGTTACCCCTGCTTGCTGTCTCAAATGCGAACTGCGATGCCTGTGAATCTGAAACGCATAATTTATAGGTCGAAGCTTGGTGGTCGATTTTATTGAAAGCATTTCCTCCCGAATCATGTATGAAAAGTTTATACACCCAACCAAACATACTCTTAGAATCTTATTCCCTCGCGGATTCTCTCTCGTCGCTTCCCGGTCGGCCAAACTCTTTCCTTCGCGTATATCGGACTCGGATTTAGCCAATCCAGGATCCTCTGTGAAACCACTGTACTATTCCCTGAATTAGTAGATAGTGCTTATAGATACATCACTAAAACATTTCATACTGGATGTAAAGCAAACCATTCATTTATTACAATACATCATAGTCAAATAAATCACATTCGGTCAGGTTTTATAGTAGGGCCGATCAGGCCAAATGGATACATCACATAAAAACGAAAGTAGTAGTGGTAGCAAAAAGGGAAGGCGCATCTCACCACACGCAAGCGACTGAGGTAACCTGTATACGGCCGATATTATCCAAAAACTTAGATAATATTGGTGCACGCAAGCACCGACTTAGCCGGTAAGACTGGGGTAAGACTCGGACTACTAAAGCCTAAACTACTCTCCTCCATCTTCTTGGCCATCAACTTCTAAATCCTTGTAGTAACTATAATGTTCTTGGTCCACGGCTTCTGAAGTATGGGGTAAAATGAGGGTGAACACAAACAACTATGCTCGCGAGCCAACACAAAGAATACAGTAGTATACATGCAAGGTTTAACAAGGATGGCTCGGGTTTTTTTATTTGCTAAAAGGCAATATTTTTAATTACAATAATTAAAAACTCCCACGACTTAGCATTTTAACCGAAGAATATTTTATTAAAGAGAGAAGTTGTACAATATTTATAATGGTGCAGGTTAGATCCACCTATTGTGTGGTTCCATCCACCCAGGAAAAATCCAAAATTAGGGTTACATCCACCCGATGAGTTTTCATCCCACCCACGAATGTTTTTTTCACAATAGAAACTAACTCTAGTAAGTTCTCATGCCTGCCTTTAACCGTGAGCATGGTTGTTCGAACAGTTTATACTCTGTAGAGATTATACACTTTACCCACAATGGATAATCATCTTGATATGTACGCATGTTTCCTTAGACATGTGAATCAAGGAAATCATCACAAGGCCTTTACAATACATCCCTTAGTGTAAGTTACACCTGCTAAGATTTCGCCTGAGGGTGGTTACGTCCACCACACTTAGATCCCCTCTTGCGCCACACGGCGGCTTACACCAGCGACACGACCTGTGTCCACAATGGCTTGCACCAACGACACGATTCGTGGGTCACTCCAATGGTACAACTCGCACTGGTGGATACAAATTATTTAGCCAAGTCGACACCATTATAGACATGTGGTTGCACTATTTTACATTGGGAGGTCGTCAGGGGATTAAGTCCTTAAAGCCATCTGGGCGGTAAATACCACATACCACCAATTCTCGTGCTACATCCATACCAACCATCATACCATCTGCCTAGATATGGTAACAGCAAGTTATTAGGGTTTTGGAAAGCATAAATGTGGGGGACCGGCCAAAACTCCCAGAACACCACCAGGAGGTCTTTACCCAAAAGGTCTAACAAGACCAACAAGACCCATGTTCACCCAGGAGGTCCAACAAAACCACCCATGACACCTTACTAGACCACCAGGAGGTCTGAGAGTGGCCGTGAGGCCGGGGATCACCTTAAGTTCATGACCAAACCCAAGGGAGGTCATGAGACAAGGGATCACCCTAGGCCCTCTGTGAAAATAAGCTAGTTCCAAAGATCATGTGCTAGCTCCTCACATAATACAAAGGTGGTGACATCCAAAACACATACTTGTAATAACCAAATATCAACAAAGTTGCTTACAAAAGCGGCCTTGGGCCAAATATAAAAATACAAAAGATTCAAAAGAAGGGCAGTCCATCAGCACGCCACAGACAACTGACTGGAGGGCACAACCTAACCACTTTGGTCCTCTTCTTCGCTGCTAAAATCTTCCCCTGTTAAAGATTGCATTGAGCAAGAGTGAGCACAACAACCGTGCTCGCAAGTCACACCCGTGGAGTAACAAGATGACATGCATAAATGGATATGTCAAGTGAAGGCTGATATGGTTAATTTTCATAAAGCCAAGTTTCTTTCACTTACAAGTAATAAGTTCCAAGGCTGATTTACCATAATTATGAATTTATTTACCAAATCAGATTTTACAGTTGGATAATAATCATCATCAAATGATGAAGGATATCCTCTTATCACAAGGCTTTCCGCCCCAAAACCATGGGATAGAAATCCATAAACAGTTTATCAAATCTTTTTTAAAACAAAACCAACATCTAACTTTGAGTGGTCTTTGCCAGCACGTCCATGACCGTGGACACAGCTATTCGAATAGTTTTCACTCTGCAGAGATTGTACACTTTACCCACATGACATGATTTCTCTAGTTTGTTCGACACCTGTCGATGCCACCTCTCACTACCGAAGGTAAGAGGTCTAGAGTTCATGACAAGGCATTTACAATGCATCATCCCACCGCAGCCCCTCCTTGCTAAGGTTTCACTTCCATTGGGTAGAAATCTGCGGAAAAGCCCCTCTTGCGCCTGTGGGAAACATAGGTTATAAAAGACCATAGGCTATGAAAGACCTCCCACACATCAAAGTGGAACAACCGCGGTAGAACTTTGCAAATTAATTGGCCAGGTCCCAAGCCCCATTCTGGAGATATGTGGTTGCACGGCGAGGCATAGCCCATTATAGGCATAGCAAAGGAACGCTCAAAGGCCGGTCCTCAAATGTCCAGGGCAACTTCCACAGAACCCATGAGCCTCAACTCTACCCAAGTTGAGATCGTGCATGAACATGCACCATCCAAGCAATCAATTCGCCCCATACCAAATCAGTTTTCCTTTTATTTTGCTTTTCAGGACATTTACAACACCTCCATGGCAACCCAGTGCCATGGTTTAAATTATTTTGACAGCATTGGTCATTTGGCAATAAGATCTCCCAAATCAAGAATTGATCTAAACATGGCTAAGCATATAGTTTGCAGAATTCTCTAGTCCATACTAGTGTATCAACTAGGTTTTTATCTATGGTGACAAGGGAGACATAACAATGATAGATCTGGCTGTATACAAGATAACAAGGATAACTAAAGAGTTCCAAAATAGGGGTTAAACTATTTGTATTGAAATATGCATGCAATACTTAGTTGCAACCAACATAATTAATTTAAGCTAATGGGTTCAACATGATCAAGAGTATGACTTGCCTTGCTCACTGATTTGAGAGTCTTCCTCTTCAGTGCACTCAAGCTCCTTGGAGTCTTCGCAACCTATACGGGTACAAGAACAAATTCAAACAAAGCGCAAATCAAGAACCAAAAAGGACTCCAAAAGAACCCCAAAACTTAACCAACAAAAGAATTTTATACTTAGGGTAGGTTCTTTGGGAGAGGTTCCAGGTTCCAGCACACAGGGAGGAGGTCCTACGAGATTGTTCTTAGCAAAAGACCTGAAAGGTAGTATTTAGCAACAAGGAGCCAAGGGGGGATGCTCTATGCACAGGGACCAGGGGAAAGGTCTTCACCTACAAGCCATAGCAGTCTGGAGGAAATCCAGAAGAAAAGGTCCTGGAAGGATACAATCACTCATTGTGACGGTAAGAACCAGAATAGAGTAGTACACCGAAAGACTTACTAGGGTCAGTAAAGAAATAATGGAGGAAGGGGAGGTTGAGGGCAATAGTGGGGGGTTGAAGCCGGCGCCAAGGCTCTAGTGGGGCCTCCAATGGTGGAAACACAGCAAAGAAGGTCCCTGGTAGTGTTCTTGGCAGCAAGGTCTCCCCACAAAGTCACTGATCAAGAACCAAAAGTGCTACGTGCGAAAAAGGTGAGGAAGAAAGGCTATATGGGCTTATTATAGCTAAAATGAAGAAATAAAACACTAGAAGCATACATGTCAAGGATAAGTGTGAAAAATAGGTCAACGGTAGGTGGGTGTCAGGGCAAGTGTCATCACCAATTTGGTGAAGGACAAAAGAAAAGGACAAGGTATGTTGTTACCGGAGGGGACAAGGAAAGATAACAATGGTGTCACCAGGTGACTACATTCAGAGTAAGTAGCCACGCACATGGCCGCATTTATTGCAACATGACATGCATTAAGTGCACAAGGTACTTGTGTGGCGGAGAAAATGAGAATGGGTAAGACTGGTAAATGGGACCAGTCAAATTTAGAAATAGTCGGGTCAAAGAGGGAGGTCCTGACCCACCAGGGAGGTCTTTGAGGAGGCCTGAAAGACTTAGGAGGTCCTGCGGCTAGAAGGTCCTAAGAGGGGGGAGGTCCAGGCATATAGAGGAGGTCCAAACATGGGGAGGTTCTGACGGTCAGGATCAATAAGAGGAGGTCCTGACTGTTAGGATCTCTTCAAAGGAGGTCCTACGAGCTCAAGAGAGGTCTTGTGAGGAGGTCCAATGGATGGGGTGGTCCAGAGGACAGGAGGTCTAAAAAGACTTCAAGGAGGTTCTGGACAGGAGGTCCAGGAGGCTACAAGGAGGTCCTACGGTCAAGATCAAAAGCAAGGGGGAGGTCTAGAGAAGTAAATTTCAAAGTAAGGCCTAGACTTAGAGGCACATCCCAAACAAGGAGGAGGTCCGAGCCACTAAAGAGGTCCAAACCACATACACAAAAGAGGTCTAGACCACAGAGAAGGTTTAAACCACACATAACATAAAAGAGATAGGTTGAGGGGAGGACTGACAAGCATATAGGAGAGGAAACAACTCCAAGCTCAAACAACTCTAAATGTACCAGGATTTTGAATTGATTTAAGTTTTGTCTTAGTCATTTTAAAACTCTTTCAAAATCTCAAGTTAAGCTTTGAACTCTCATCAAAACCAAATGGTTCTATTTTATTTTGAAACTTTAAAAGGTTTAGAAAATCAGGGTGTTACAAACCTACCCCCCTTAAGGGAATCTCGACCCCGAGATTCAAACTGGATCAGCAAAGAGGTGGGGATAATTAGTCTTGAGGTCTTCTTCTTTCTCCCATGTGGCTTCACTTTCTGGATGGTGGCTCCACTGCACCTTGTATGATCTGATAGTCCTACTCCTGGTAACACGTTCTGCAACATCCAAAATTTTAATCGGTCGCTCGACATAAGTGAGATCTTCTTGAAGATCAAAACTTTCTAGGAGGGTGTGATCCTCTGGCACTCGAAGACATTTTCTTAACTGTGACACATGGAAAACATTGTGCACAGCTGACAGAGACTCTGGGAGCTCTAGTTGATAAGCCACTTCACCTTGCCTTGCCAAGATCTTGTATGGTCCGACAAATCTAGGTGCTAGCTTCCCTTTAGTCTGAAATATCCTAACTCCCCGGAGTGGCGTCACTCTGAGGTAGACAAAATCTCCAACCTCAAAAGACAAATCTCTTCGACGGTTGTCTGCGTAGCTCTTTTATCGGGATTGAGCCACTCTCAATCGCTCCCTTATCAACTTCACCTTGTTTTCAGCATCCTTGATCAGGTCTGGCCCATAAAGTTGATGTTCTCCCACTTCATCCAAAGAAGAGGTGTCCTACAAGGTCAACCATACAGGGCCTCGAAGGGGGACATCTGCAAGCTAGCTATTGTTGTAGGAAAATTCAGCATAAGGTAAATTCTTGTCCCAGCTCTTCCCAAAATCTAGAGCACATGCCCTAAGCATGTCTTCAAGGATTTGGTTTACTCTCTCTGTTTTCCCATCTGTTTGAGGGTGATAAACTATACTAAAGTTGAGCTTAGTTCCTAAAGCTTCATGTAAGCTTTTCTAGAATCTTGAAGTGAACTGAGACCCTCTGTCTGACACTATTCTTTTGGGTACCCCATGCAAACAAATAATTTTGGCCATGTATAGATCTGCCAATATGTTACTTGAATAGGTAGTCTTAACTGGTATGAAGTGTGCTACCTTAGTTAAGCGGTCAACCACCACCCATATAGAGTCATATCCTGATTGGGTTCTAGGTAGTCCAGTAATGAAGTCCATGCCCACTTGCTCCCATTTCCATTCAGGAATTGGCAATGGTTGCAATAAACCGGCTGGTTTTTGATGTTCAGCCTTAACTCTCTGACATATATCGCATTGAGCAACATATTTAGCAATCTCTTTCTTCATACTGACCCACCAAAACCTTTCTTTAAGGTCTTGATACATCTTGGTGCTGCCCAGGTGAATGGAATAGGGTGCTCCGTGGGATTCCTCCAAGATAAGTTGCTTGAGGTCTTGATGATTTGGCACACAGATTCGGCTGCCAAACCATACTGCTCCCTGCTCATCTTCAGAGAAACCTGGGGCTTTACCCCTTCTCATGTTCCTCTTAATCTCTTGGATGTCTTCATCTTCTCCTTGATGTTCTTTGATCTGGTCCAGAATAGTTGGGTGTACCTCCAAGGTGTTTACACAACCTTGGTCTACAATTTCTAAGTTGAGATATTTCAACTCTTCATACAGTTTTGGCTATTGTTCTTGAACTAACAAGGTACTACAATATCCTTTTCGGCTCCAGGCATCTGCCACCACATTGGTCTTGTCCGGGTGATAATGAATTCCAAGGTCATAATCCTTGATCAATTCTAACCATCTCCTTTGCCTAAGGTTAAGATCTGATTGAGTGAAAATGTATTTCAAACTTTTGTGGTCTGTGTATATCTCACAGCGATTACCAATAAGGTAATGTCGCCAAATTTTCAAAGCATAGACAATAGCGGCCAATTCTAGATCATATGTCGGATAGTTTTCCTCATGAGGTTTCAACTGTCCAGATGCATATTGACGAGGATTAAAACCTCTATATATTATCTTTAATATATGAAAGACCATACGTCTTCATGGTCGTAACCCTGAGGTGCACGACCTCACTGGTCGTAGAGATTCCAGAGGTTACATAATGGGTACCCTGGTCAGACAAAGGCCTAAGCCAAGCTTCCGACCAGGAGAACTGCTTGTAGAAGGTATGAACTGACGCTCGGAATAAATCCCAAGGTATAATCTCTACCGTATGATGAATGGAGCACGTGTATATTCCATGCCATACGACGCATCTTGTCCAGACACACTAGCAAACAACCTCCATGCGGTTGTATGTTTCCTAGACATATAACCGCCGAACGGTTGATTCCGTATCAACCGTCACTTGACTCCGACCAGACGCAACGCTTCGCATCAGATGTCTTCTCCGGAAGTAACTGCCACCTCTTCGAGGGCTATTTAAAGATGGAACCTGAACGGATCAAGGAGAGACACAAGAGACACAGGGGACACAAGAGAACAGAAGAAGGAAGGAACACAAACCATAGTTTCGTGTGATAGATCTGAGATAGCAAGAGAGCAAGCAGAGTTCTTAGTGTATACCTTATAAATTCCAGTTCATATTAATAAAGAGCAGCCCCATCATTTTCTGAGATTTCCCACGTCACTTTCTCCTTTTTATTTTCGTAAGATCAACGTCTTGATCGTCGACAGCTGGCGCCCACCGTGGGGCTCGCGGCGTGGAATCTCAGAAGATTTTCTCTGCTCATCAAATCTTTGTCCATTCCCCGTCTGTGACCGCTAATGCGGTTATGGCGGGAAGTTGGGATGAAGAAAATTGGTTCGACTTGGCGGACTACGCCGACCTCGACATGGATGTATGCATGCGCGCCATGGAGGAAAACATAATCTCTTCATCATCCTTCTCTGCCGGCTCGCCCAGGGTAGAAATCGGCGAAGACGACCGGATGGATGAAGACACACCGCTACAATCAGTGGCGGTTTCAGAGGAAGTGTTTCCGACCAGTTCGGAACACCCCAAAGACTCAGCAAGCCCGGGCCTTTCGACCGGCAAAAAAGGTGACGAAAATTCAACACCGCAACCCGAGGTTCAACATACCTTTGATGCGATCATGGTTGATAGGTACTCACCAACGGCTTCTAGTAATTCCAGGATCCAACCGACACCTGGTGATGGTGTCAATGAAACCTCCATTGGTCGTAAACCAAGTGGGGATGATAAATCTCAGCATTCGATCAGCAATTCGCCGGATCAGGCTGAGGTCCTTCCGAAAACCTCAGGAGGTGCTGATCACCGACTGCTCTCCGTCGTGGAAGCTTCTCGCAGAAGCTCTGAAAGGCTCTCCGTTGATTACGACGGAAGCTCATCGAAGGACCGCCGGAAGCACGAGGTCAATGCGATCGAGATACGGATCACAATACCGCACGGTCCTACATACGTTGCCCGCCACCACGTCCTAATGGAGATGGTACGGGCGGTCAAGCACCAAATGCCCGAGGTGACAGAACTGGTGGACGTTCACCAGTTAATTCGCCTGATCCTCCCGCAACCAATGTAAGGGACCGGGCAAGATCGACCAGAAGGTCGGAGGATGTAAACCATCAAACACCTTCTTCTGGCAGAAATCCCTCGAGACCTTCGGTAACAATACAAAACCTGCAGCGAGTCAGGGATATGCTAAATACTTCTGACCCTGCCTTGGCAGAGACTCCAGGTTTTGCCCAACTCGCAGGTCAAGTATCGGAGATTATCCAACAGACGATGCAGCGCACAGAAGCTTATCGGGAACGAAGGCACCCGCAAAGTCAGACCATGACTTCATCACAACATTCTTCCCGAAGAAGGGGCCTACATGGTCGTGTTGAGGATCAGTTGACACTGCGACCACCTCGACGATTCCGACCTACAAGTCATGAGGGGAGGAGACTATTCCAGGAATCCTCACCTTCACTTCGTCGATAGGAACCATCGCTTGGACCTGATGATCTTCGACATCACCTAAGCCAGGCAAGTGGTCGAAGGCGTTCTACTAACGTCCACGACCGAATCGGGGCATTGGAACACCGACAATCCGTTCCTAGAAATCGGTCTCCAACCGATTACAATCCGGCGCCTTTTCAAAGAAGGCGCCACGAAACTATCACAGGCTGTCGAGCTTTTTCAGTAGGGCTCCAGGCTGTGCGTTGGCAAATAGGTTCCGACCGACCAATATGGATAAATTCAATAGGACCCAAAATCCCTTGGAATTTCTCCAGATATATACCACCGCTATCAGAGCTGCTGGTGGTGATGAAAATGTAATGGCAAACTATCTTCCTACGGTATTAGAAGGATCAGCCCGATCGTGGTTGCTTAACCTTCCGGTCGGATCCGTGTATACTTGGGAGCAACTCTGCGACCTTTTGATTGCAAATTTTGTGGTACGATGATCGCATCGAAAGGAAGACGATCTCCATAGGATACGGCAAAAATCAAACGAGACTCTCTGGCAGTACATCAAAAGATTTAGCCAAGTCTGTAACTCAATACCGGAGGTTGCAGAATCTTCCGTTATCCAAGCCTTCAAAGCGGGATTAAGAAATCGAAGGTTTATGGAGGATTTAGCTATACATCCCCCACGAACAACTATCGAGCTCTTCGACATGGCTGACAAGTACGCTACGGCCAGTGAAGCGGTCGAGTGGAACGAAGTCGTTGATCGAAAGGATAAAATTCCCCAACCTGGCTTAGATAGGACGGAAAAGAAACAAAAGAAGACTCTCAAGAAAAAGAAGCATGGCAGAGCCAACGACAAAGAGGTTCTAGCTGTTCCTGAAAAATTTACCAAAGGTAGAAAAGATTATACTGGTCGTGGCAAGGCTAAGGCTCTGACCAATGATTACAAGAGAAACAAAAAATGGTGTCATCTTCATCAGCAAGCAGGACACGATTTGCGCAATTGTCGCGCTTGGCAAAAGAAGTTGGAAGATTATTATGCAGGTAAAGGACCACTCCCGTCGATTCAAGAACTCGAGGAAACAAACTCCAAGAAGGACAAAGATGGTGACGAAGAAATGGAGTACCAAGAACCTCAACACACCGTCGATGTGATCTTCGGTGGATCTTCTTCGTACGAGTCCAGACGTCACCTAAAAGCCGTGGAGCGAGAAGTCAACCTTACCGAATCTTCGATCGTCGTTAAACCTTCAAGGTGGTCGGAGACGATAATCTCCTTCAGCAAAGAAGACTGCTCAATTCCTTCAACTCGACCAGGTAGGTTTCCAATTGTCGTTGAGCCTACTATTAATAACTGCAAGGTTAATCGGGTTTTGATAGATGGGGGTAGTTCTTTGAAAGACATGCAGATTCCCAAATCCAAGGTAAAACTAGTGAAATATGCCTTTCATGGCATAGTTCTTGGGTCTACCGCTAAACCAATAGGGCACTTGTCCCTACTGGTTACGTTCGGAAAGCCCGACAACTTCCGAACAGAAAAAATTTCATTTGATGTGGTGAACTTCGAGACTGCATACAATGCAATTCTTGGTCGTCCGGCTTTAGCAAAATACCTGATAGCCACGCATTACGGTTATCAGAGTTTGAAAATGCCGGGACCAAAAGGTGTAATCACGGTCCGGGGCAATCAAAAGATAGCCTACGCATGCGATCGGAAGTGTTTAGAACTGTTCGATGAACTCCTGACCAGGGGAACTAACACCATTAACATGCAGGTAAAAAATTCAAGACCGAAGATGACACCAAAACCTTCCGAACAGATAAAAGAGGTACAACTCGACGGAAGTACTTCTCCAGAGGATGCCAAGATACTGGTCGGAGCAGGACTCGACCCTAAATAGGAAAAGTCGCTCGTCTCCTTCCTCCGAGCTAATCAGGACGTATTCGCCTGGCAGGCATCCGACATGCCCGGAGTCCCCAGGGAGGTGATCGAGCATAGGCTAGCTCTACAGCCTAACAAAAAACCGGTCAAGCAGAAGCTACGGCGTTTCGCATCTGATCGAAAAGAAGCAATCCAGTCGGAGATTGACAAGCTTCTCAAAGCTGGGTTCATTTGTGAGGTCGACCACCCAGAGTGGCTCGCCAATCCTGTAATGGTTAGAAAAGCCAATGGGAAATGGCGAATGTGTATTGACTTTACAGATCTTAATAAAGCTTGTCCGAAGGATGACTTTCCCCTTCCACGCATTGATCAACTTGTAGACTCTACTTCTGGGTGTGAGTTGTTAAGTTTTTCGGATGCTTATTCAGGGTACCACCAGATCAATATGAGTAAACAAGATGAAGAGAAAACTTCCTTTATCACCCCATATGGCACTTACTATTATGTAAAAATGCCATTTGGTCTCAAGAATGCTGGTGCAACATTCCAAAGGTTGATGCAAAAGACTTTTAGCCTTTAGATAGGTCGGAATCTTGAAACCTATGTTGATGATCTGGTCGTAAAAAGCATCAACGCCGGCGATCATATTCTAGATCTGCAAGAGACTTTCAATAACTTAAGACGTCATAACCTTAAGTTAAATCCAGAGAAATGTGTGTTCGGAGTTTCGTCAGGAAAGCTTCTTGGGTTCCTAGTTTCGGCTAGAGGAATTGAAGCAAATCCAATGAAAATCGCCGCCATCGATCAGATGTGCGATCCAACAACAAAGAAGGAAGTTCAGAAATTAACCGGTTGTATGGCAGCGTTAAGTCGTTTCATAGCACGGTTAGGCGAAAAAGGACTACCTTTCTTTAAACTTCTCCGGAAACATGGGAGTTTCGAATGGACTAAAGAAGCAAGCAGCGCCTTTGAAGAATTAAAACGGTACCTTACAAGTCCCCCAATCTTAGTTTCTCCAAGATTGGGAGAAATATTGCTAATTTACGTGGCTGCAACGCCACAAACGGTTAGTGGTGTGCTGGTCGTAGAGCGAGACCATGTTCAACGACCAATATATTACGTAAGCGAAGTCTTGCATGGACCAAAAGAAAGGTATCCGTAGGTACAAAAGTTGCTCTATGGTCTCCTTATGGCTTCAAGGAAACTAAGGCATTATTTTCAGGCCCACAAAGTGGTCGTACCTACTGGATATCCTCTTGGTCAAGTCCTGGGAAACAGGGAGTCATCAGGACGAATATCAAAATGGGCGGTTGAGCTTGGGGCGTTCGATCTCCATTTTTTCCCACGAACAGCAATCAAGTCCCAGGCAATAGCAGAATTCATTGTCGAATGGACAAACCCTGAACCCACCCAAGGGCCCAAGTATGAGCACCACGACGAGTGCACAATGTACTTCGATGGTTCCTTGATGTTGCATGGCTCGGGGGCTGGGGTCGTCTTGATTTCCCCTACTGGCGAACAAATAAAGTACGTCATTCAGTTTAACTTTCCTGCTACTAACAATGTGGCAGAATACGAAGGTTTACTGGCCGGACTTCGAGCAGCTCGTTCGCTCGGGATTCGTAGATTGCTAGTGAAAGGCGATTCTCAACTAGTAGCGAATCAAGTAGGGAAAGAGTATCAATGCTCTAGTACCAAGATGTCATCATATCGCGGAAATACGAAACTCAAAAGCATTTCTTGGTTTTGGATCCAACACATTCCTAGAAAGGAAAACTTTCTCGCGAACAGTTGGCGGATGGCTTCCACAAGGACATCCGTCCCGCCCGAAGTTTTTCTCGAGAAACTCGATTCACCCTCGGTAGTCGAGCCTTCCGAGGACATAAATGTTAGCAAGGAGGTTGCACACCTTGATTCTGCAAACATGGATGCTCCACAGGTCGATGATGGTTGGTGCCATCACGATCACGGTAGAGATTGGATGACATCGATCTACAATTATCTTCAGCATGACCTAATTCCAGAAGATGATGTAGAGGCTGATCGTATTGCACGAAAAGTCAAATCATACACTCTCATTGAACGTACCTTGTATAAACAAGGATCTCATGAAGTGTTGATGAGATGCATATCTCGCTCGGATGGCATTAAATTGCTAGCCGAAATTCATAGAGGAGTCTGTGGAGCTCATCATTCCTCTGAGAACTTTGGTTGGTAAAGCCTTTAGGCAAGGATACTCATCGCCAATCGCCTTCATGATGCAAAAGAGCTCGTGACGGCGCGTACAATGTCGCTTTAGCCGACAAGTACATCACCGCCTCAAGCTTTGCAAACGATTCCTCTTTCTTGGCCTTTTGCAACTGGGATTGGACATTCAGGACCTTTCCCAAGAGCACCGGGCTTTGAGTTCTGTCGTCATGATTGACACGTTCACTAAGTGGATCAAGCCGAGCCGTTGTAAAACTACAATCAAGCCGCCAAGAAATTTCTAACTAAAAGCGTGATTACACGGTTTGGTGTACCGATCGTATAATCACCGATAACGGTGCCCAGTTCTCGAGCAGCAATTTTCAGGAATTCTGTGAGGATCTAGGTATCAAGATACATTTCGCTTCTGTCACTCATCCACAGAGTAACGGAGCAGTTGAGCGAGCCAATGGTATCATAATGCAAGGGATCAAACGACGAGTGTTCGACCAGTTACTTCAACGGTCAGGAGCTTGGGTTCAAGAACTTCCTTCTGTATTATGGGCCGTTCGTACCACAACTAGTCATGCGACCGGTGAAACACCATTCTTTATGGTTTACGGAGCTGAAGCCATGCTTCCTCCAGAACTTAAAATTGGTTCTGCTCGAACTGATTCCTTTTCCGAAAGTGATCAGTGTGAACGACGACTTGACGACATCAATTTCCTTGAAGAACGACGAAATCAAGCTTTGCTACGATCAGCTATCTACCAGCAAGCCATGCGTCGGTACCACAGTCGTAAGGTGCAACCTCGCAGCCTAACTGTAGGTGATTTGGTTCTTAGAAAAATTCAGAACCAAGCGGGTCGCAACAAACTTTCACCTAAGTGGGAAGGTCCATACACTATGGTCGAAGTTACCCGACCTGAATCGGTACGATTAGCTATGACAGATGGGCAAGTTTTTTATAACTCTTGGAATATTGATCAATTGCGTAAGTTCTACGTTTAATTTCATGTATTTCATTTCCTTTCATTTTTTCAATAAAGATGTTTTTCCCTTTACAAACAAACAAAAACGATAAGTGTAGTTGTTTATACTTATTATTTGTTGCATCTGGTCATATGTCATTCCCGTTGCTGGTTGGTCGGAGAAGACTTTCATTCTCTCTGATATTCCTTTCCATAGGATCTCCACTACTCATGGTTGTTGACTTGAATGTCACTGACCACACTGGTTTTAACCGTGATCATTGCTTCAATGATACACACGCACGACCAGATATTCTTTTCTTAAAGAAACATACGAGTATAAGGAGTACCAACTCAAATAATTTACTTGGTTTTCGTTTCTTTCTTGAATTTGAAGACTGTTATTTTATTTCAACATTCTGTTCTACTCAAGTTTGGCTACTGGTCGGGACACAGAAAGCCTCCTGGTCGAAGTCTCTCCTATCTGCATGTGGTCCTGCCCACTGGAAGGAGCTTCCTAGTGACGGTCCTTTTCCTACGATCCTCGTTGCCAGTCAGATTTGATCATGAGCACGTTTCGCGAAATATTTTACAGATCTTCAGTTCTTGAGATTCGATATGACCAGATCCGAATATTTTATAAACAACGGTACTTATCTCTTCATTTCTTTTTCTTTGCATACATTCTTAATGCATATATTCTTATCAAGCAAATCTGGTCTTTGTTATATCTTCCGACTACAAGTGGTATTTCATAGTACTTCGATAATGGGCAATATCTAGACTAGTCGAAATCGTCAGTTGGTTTCGACCACATGATTTTCTAGTATTTCCTGGATCATTTTCATACACATTATCAGCACTCTTACCATGGTCATTGTTATTACTCAATTTCCCGGTCTACTGCTTTCTTTTAGTAACGTTCATCTACTAATATAAGCAGTCGGGGGCTAGGAGATATATGAGTATTTAATAACATCGATAAAACAAAGCAGGATCTTCATTGATAAAAGTTAAGTTTTATTTTGCATATTCTAAATATTACATCCATTTACATATTGGGATCACCAGACTGGTCGCTACGTGATGGAGATCCGACTTCCATTTCCTCAGCAACTTTCTCTCCGAGAGGTCTTACTTCCTCGAGAAGTTTTGTTGCTTCACTTTCAGAGCAGTCGAAGTCCTCTTCCACGGCTTTAAGACTAACAGAGGGGTCGGAAGCCTTTAGTTTTGCTAAAGCAACACTAACTCCATTTACAATAGCTTCCTTCATTGTCTGGGTATGGTTTTCCCTCATAGTTTTGAGCAGGCCTTTGAGATCTTCCAGAAGTTGACCAAAATAGTTCATCTTTTCCGCTGGATCTCCTAAAGAAGGCAAGCTTGATCATGATCCCATATCAAAGATTATTTTGTTCAGAGCCATGATTTTCTCATCAAGGCCGAATACAAGGGCTGCCTTTTGGCCACGCTCAAACTCGAGGGTCTTCTCCGCTCGTTCAAGTGCTTGGGTTTTTTCTGCACGAGTGGATAAAAAGAAATTAATATACTCTTTATAATTGAGTTATGGAATACTAGTTAAGTCTACGACCAGTTACCTTTGATTTTCTTCTCACAAGAGTCGAAAACCTCCTTTTGTCTGGTCATCGCATGTTCGATCGACCGGTCTTTACCCTGATTTTCTTTCCTCAGTTTTGTTATTATGGCTTCTTTGGCCACAATCTCTTCTTTAATTTTCTCTAAATCTATCAAATATGATAGAAAGAGAAGATTAAGCTATAAAAAGAAACAAGATAATAAAACTTAGGAGGTCAAAAAAGAGAAATGTTCTTACTTCTTAGATCAGAGTGTTTTTGCTCCAAAGTTTTTATTTGCTGGGATAGTCCTCCAACCACAGCGTATTTCTCGACCATATGCTACAAAAACAAAAATCCATTTCTTTGGTAAGCTTTCAAAGAAACTACAAAAGAAAGAGTTGTAAGGATGGTCGTAGGATACTTACCCGAATTGCCATATCGTTATATTCGGAAAAGATTGTATCTGGACCAATCTCAGCTTGACGGTTCGATATCTTTCCCCAGGCTTCATCAAGTTCCTTATCCTCGATAAATCGGGGAGAAAAAGGGAATTTGTTAACCTGAGAAGCATTTCTGGGAGGAGGTGGAACCTGTTGAGGATCTCTGGAGATGACTACCTCCGAAGAAGGAGTAAGGATTACTAGAGGATCTCGAGCATATCTTCGAAACTGCTCGGGGCTTCTTTACTACTTTATCCTCAGCTTTAGCTTTAGGAGTATCCTGATTAGGAATCTCCACGACCACTTCTTCCCCAGGAACCTTTTCCTGAGGGGTGCTCTGGTCGGACACGACCGGAACACCAGAAGATCTGTTTAAAATTAACTTTCTACAGTTAAGAGGATGCTTTTTCCCTTTTACCATTCTTCTCATAATCTTTAAGCTACTCATTCAAATCGGATAATGAGAGTGTTGTTTATTTGGATTCTTTTTCTATCTGGATGCATACCCACTAGAAATAATATCTAAAATTCGACTAAACCTCATTACGAAGATATGAACAGAATGAAGCTTTGTTTCATTAAAAACCTAAATATTACAAAAATCCCTGGTTATATTTCTTCTACAAACCTTCTAAACAGAAAATCCTTCGACTAGTTCTTCGAAGAATAGCTTCAGGTTGATCGAAGATTGATTTCTGGCAGAAGGAGACTAGAGATGTATAATCAAATAGGCGCTGGTTTCGCACCCTTCTCTTGACATGAACTTCGATCTTGATTGAAGACTATACATAATGAAGTATTTACTCAATCTTCGAAGGCCATATTCACCTTGAAAACAAAACTCATAGACCAAATTGACTTCTAGATCACCTTAGGATCACTACTCCATGGGTCTGGACCTCGAAATGGTGATCTAAAAGTCAATTTGTCCCATGAATTTTGTCTTATCAAAAGACATAAAGATGTTATGAACTCTGGATTTTTAAATCCATCCTTGAGAAGAGAATTGTCTATCACAGAAGCGAAACCAAGAAGGCTGGGGATTTTTCCTTTCTCTTCAGAGATCTATCCTCTAAAGGTTATTTATAACCTTTAGATTGTGATAGAATTAAAAGAAGAAGATAAGAGTAGAAGTCCAACGGACACAAAAACTCTTCAATTCCCAATGCAAAGTTCTCAACTTTAAAGTGAATTCGAACCGCTTCAAATGCCCTTGCATTTAAATAAGCATCAGCCCGATACGATTTCATCGGAAGGAAAGTGTTCACACAATTTATTCATTTAAAGTTCGGGGGCTAGCTGACGAGGATTAAAAACCTCTATATATTATCTTTAATATATGGAAGACCATACGTCTTCA
Source organism: Ampelocalamus luodianensis (assembly GCA_036346255.1). NCBI lineage: Eukaryota > Viridiplantae > Streptophyta > Magnoliopsida > Poales > Poaceae > Ampelocalamus > Ampelocalamus luodianensis. The sequence continues at coordinate 53,376,545 of CM070633.1, forward strand.
TGGTCGTAACCCTGAGGTGCACGACCTCACTGGTCGTAGAGATTCCAGAGGTTACATAATGGGTACCCTGGTCGGACAAAGGCCTAAGCCAAGCTTCCGACCAGGAGAACTGCTCGTAGAAGGTATGAACTGACGCTCGGAATAAATCCCAAGGTATAATCTCTACCGTATGATGAATGGAGCACGTGTATATTCCATGCCATACGACGCATCTTGTCCAAACACACTAGCAAACAACCTCCATGCGGTTGTATGTTTCCTAGACATATAACCGTCGAACAGTTGATTCCGTATCAACCGTCACTTGACTCCGACCAGACGCAACGCTTCGCATCAGACGTCTTCTCCGGAAGTAACTGCCACCTCTTCGAGGGCTATTTAAAGATGGAACCTGAACGGATCAAGGAGAGACACAAGAGACACAGGGGACACAAGAGAACAGAAGAAGGAAGGAACACAAACCATAGTTTCGTGTGATAGATCTGAGATAGCAAGCAGAGTTCTTAGTGTATACCTTGTAAATTCCAGTTCATATTAATAAAGAGCAGCCCCATCATTTTCTGAGATTTCCCACATCACTTTCTCCTTTTTATTTTCGTAAGATCGACGTCTTGATCGTCGACACATATGCTACTACCTTTCCTCCTTGCATTAACACACATCCAAGACCCTGATGAGAAGCATCGCAAAATACTTCAAAATCTTTATGTATGTCTAGTAGGACTAAGACAGTAGCTGTGACATGCCTTTTCTTCAATTCTTAAAAGCTTTGCTCACAGGTTTCAGTCCATTCGAATTTCTTCTCCTTTTTCAAAAGCTGGGTGAGAGGTCTGGCAATCTTGGAAAAGCCTTCAATGAACCTTCTATAATAGCCAGCCAGTCCAAGAAAACTCCTCACTTTAGTCACTGTCTTGGGTGGTCTCCATTCTAGCATAGCTTCAACCTTTGAAGGGTCCACTGCTACTCCCTTGGCCGAAACAATATGACTAAGGAAGGCTACTTGACTCAGCCAAAATTCACACTTACTAAGCTTGGCATAGAGCTGTTGATCTCTAAGCCTTCCCAAAACAATCCTGAGATGATATTCATGTTCTTCCTCATTCTTGGAGTAGATGAGGATGTCATCAATAAACACAACCACAAATATGTTCAGAAAATCCATGAATACTCTATTCATCATATTCATGAAGTAGGCTGGTACATTTGTCAACCCAAAAGACATCACAGTGAACTCATATAACCCATACCTTATGGTAAAAGCAGTCTTGGGGATGTCCTCTAGTCTAATTTTCAATTGATGATAACCAGACCTTAAGTCAATTTTGGAGAAGACACTTGCTCCTTTTAGCTGGTCAAAGAGGTCAACTACCCTCATTAACTCTTTCGGGTCCACACGTCAGTTTAAACTGGGCAGCCATTAAACCACCAATTAAACACAGTTAGCCCTAACGACAAAGATTTTGTCTTTAATGGCGCTGCATAGTGCTTGTCTGGATTCAGACAAATCAGAGGCGCTACCAAGCGCTCCTTGCCGCACTCGTCACTGGCGAGAGGGACTACGGCAGTGCCTACCAAAGCCAAAAATAGAACCCCCCTTGCCAGGACGAACCTGGGGGTACCGACAGCAAGTCCCATGGTGGCTCGCCGCCGCGGTGCGGCAGCGATTAGTGCTCTCAGGCTACAACGCCAAATAAAATCTGACGGCGCCCTTGGCCAACTAATGCACGCACGAGCACCTAGGGAGCAAGGGAAACTCACCAGAGCACAAAGGGAGGACGGAGGCGGTCAGAGGTGGGCTGGCGACGAGGATCCAAGGCGGCCGCGAGGTGGCTGTTGCGGAGAGCTCGCCATAGGGGAAGAGGAAGCACAGCGAGGCTTGGGAAAGCTTCGTGAGGTCCTCGGGGAGGTCCTGGCGCAACCAATTGGATTGCAGCGTGGCGAAGCTCAAACAACGACGGAGGCAACAAAAATAGCCTAGAGATGCGGAGGAAGGAGTTCGGATGGTGCTCGGGGGCAAAGGGGGTGTGGAGGGCAATTGGGAGCTAGGCAGAGAGCTGGCGCGGCTTAAATAGCCAGGGGGGAGAGGTGGTCGTTGGGGGTGCACTGATGGCCATGCGGGGTCCCGAGGCGGTGCTGGGCGCGGTGCTAGGGTAGGGACATGCGGGTGCCAGCAGGTACGCACGAGAAAGAGGGAAGAGGGGTGGCGTGGCACCGACGTGAAGCACAGCAGGAAATGAGGGCGAGGATATGGCGGGTGCTAAGGAGCGGGGGCGCGGCATGCATAGCGAAGCTGGGATGGGACAGGTGGCGGAGAGAGGGGACAACCAGGGGGAGGGGTCTAGGCGAGGGCGTGGATGCGGAGGCGCGGCTTAGCGCAGCAGGCGGAGCGTCGGCAGGGGCGGGGAGCTGGGAGCGTGGCAGGGCGTGCTCTGCGCATCCTAGCGCGCTGGGGGGCATGGGCACAGCGGCCAAGCCAGGGGTAAGACTAGAGGGGGAAGGGAGAGATGGGTTGGGCCAAGCCCAAGAAGATTTTGGAGGATTGAAATCTAAAATTTTGAGAACTTTTGAGAGAACTTGAGTTGGATTTTTTGAATTCAAATTCACTTTGAAATCCTCTACAGAAACTGAAAACAGGATGTTACAGCGCGGCTATAAAACCCAGCACGTCGCTCTCATTCTCCACCCCAAAACCATTCTGTTCGGTGTAGAGTGACAGAGAGGATCGAGCGAGCGAGAGGTAGCGCGATCAACCGAAATTAGTTCTCATTTCACTACTGATTTGAGTGTTTAGAGCAGTGTTTAGCAGTTGTATTAGTAGAGAAGTTTGACATCAAGCGAAAATCTTGTAGAGAAGGTAATTTTTCCTATATGCATTGTGTTTATTAACTATGTAATTAGTGTTAAATTAAGTATTTGTAATTAATTACTCGTAGTTAGTTAGTCGTGATTATTTAGCTGTAATTAATTAGCTATAATTAATTAGTTGTAATTAATTTAGTGGTACTTAATTAGTCACAATTAATTAGGTTTAATTAATTTAGGCATAATTAAATAGTCCTAATTATTTATTGGTAATTAATTAGACGTAATTAATTTAGTCATAATTAATTATTCGTAGTTAGTTAGTCCAAATTAATTAGTTGTAATTAATTAGTCATTGTTAATTAGTCATAATTAATTAGTCATAGTTAGTTAGTTCGAATTAATTAGTCATAATTAATTAGTCATAATTAATTTAGTCATGATTACTTAGTCGTATTTAGTTATACGTAGTTAATTAATCATAATTAATTAGTCATAATCAATTTAGTCGTAATTAATTTATTCGTAATTAATTAGTTGTAGTTAGTTAGTCCAAATTAATTAATCATAATTAGCCATAACTAATTTAGTCATAATTAATTAGTCGTAATTAGTTAGTCTTAATTAATTAGTCATAATTAATTTAATAGTTATTTTATTATGCATTGCTAACCCGGATGTCGTTATTTTGGGGACGTAGGGAAGTGTAGTTATTTTGGGGGAGGTAGGGAAATGTAGACTAGATAGTGTCACCTATTTATTTTATTTTGTACAGTAGAGAACAGTGAATTCCTCGTAACATATGCATTGGGTTGTTGTGGCTTTAGGTAATGTCCAACATGCAAGACTTGCTTATGTTTTATGGCGACGGTCTCGTACGGGGCGGACCGAGTGGGTTGAACTTGTCAAGATGCTAGTACAAGGTGGTCTGAGTGGAGGGCCTGGATGCGATGAATATTCACGAGCTGAGGAGCTTCATCTAGAGGGAGTTTGACATGGAGACAACGACGAAGAAGCTTGTCATCGAGGCAATCATCTACACAAATAGGGGAAGGCAGGGTGTATGGGAGTTACTCAAGGTGAATGATAGCGTTGAATGGGGCCAGTACATGCAGATTGCGGCCAAGCTTGAGACAGCGATATATGGATAGTGTCACCTATTTATTTGATTTTGTATAGTAAAAAACAGTGAATTACTCGTAACATATGTGGGTTGTTGTGGCTTTAGGTAATATCCAACATACAAGACTTGCTTGTGTTTATGACGATGGTCTCGTACGGGGCGGACCGGGTGGGTTGGACTTGTCAAGATACCAGTACAAGGTGGCCCGAGTGCAGGGCCTGGATACGATGAATATTCATGAGCTAAGGAGCTTCATCCACAAGGAGTTCAACACGGAGGCAGCGACGAAGAAGCTTGTCATCGAGGCGATCATCTGCATGAATAGTGGAGGGTAGGACGTATGGGAGCTACTCAAGGTGAATGATAGCGTTGAATGGGGCCGGTACATGCAGATTGCTACCAAGCTTGAGATAGCAATATAAGGGAGTCTGATCGTGTACGTTAATTTCGTGCATAGGGTGCCAGCAAACATTGATGATGCTGGTGCCAGTGGAAGTGGGGAAGCGTAAGCAGTACGTGAAGACGGGAGCACGGAATGTGATGTTTTTTTAGGGAGACTATGAAAGATAACTCGCGAAGAATTTTGCGCAAAATGAGGGGACGGCGCAATAGTGGTCGGCCTGCATTGACTACCATGAGTTTCTACTAGACCAGCTGGCTGAGTCAGAGTCTGATGAGGACGTTGACCTAGGCTTGGATGGTAGCGAGGATGATGCACCCCAGGGTGTAGGAGGTGGTGGTCCGATCGACAGAATTGTGTTGAGTTCAACTCGTATGGTGTGGACATGAACTATAGGGATCTTTGGCCAGAGATGGTGAAATAGGGCCCAATCAAAGCCTTCAAGGCAACTGGGAAGGGACGATGGCAGACACTACGCTTCTGAAACAGCATGGATGACAACCCGTGTGGGGACCAGAGCCGCCCGAGGAAGTGACGGATACGCAAGACCCTTGGCCACTCCATAAAGGATTGCCCCAACAGACCAGGCTCATCTAGGCGTTCGTAGTCCATAGTTCGTAGCAACGGAGGACTTCACCTCCGTGCACATTTATGTCATTTTTGTTTCACTGTTTGCATGTTGTAATTCTAAAATTTGCACTATTTGATGTAATATTGCGTACGATCGTTATTTACTTCATTTCGTTTTACTACTTCATTTCCATGTATTTTGTTGTTCTATTTGTTCCAAACTAACTCGGAATTTCATACATTGCAGGCCATGGTGGGAGGAACTGGGGCTAAGCCTCCTCTAGCGAAGCTACTCGAACCATTTTACGATGAACATCATTGTAGTAAGTTTTGGATCATCGGGGATGGTCCTCCACCCCTTATCCTTAGGTTAGCTAGGTATTACTGGCCCCTTGACCCTTGCTTTGTCCCAGTCTTTCGAGACACGGGCTTGTTGCCCTTTACGAGGATACTCCACGTCAGCCGCTACTTCATACTGGACAGGTCTCTCATGTCGGTATTTGTTGACAGATGGAGACCCAGGACACACAACTTCCACTTTCAGTGGGGAGAGATGATGATCACTCTCCAGGATATGTCCTTCTTGACCAATCCGCTGATCACGGGAGATGCACTTGTTCCACCCCTGAGGTTGGCGGACTGGAAGGCCCACTTGGTGCATCGGTTTGGTCTAGCTGTCCTAGAGAGGGCCCGTGGTTTTCCTCAAAGGTGGCCTAGGTAATTTAGTTAATGCCCCGCGGATGCATTGGATGAGGTTGTTAGGACACACCTCATCGTGTACTTGTTGTTTCTTTTCAATTGGGCCATGTTTTCCAACACAAAGGGCGATTGGGTGTACCCTAGCTACATCCACATCGCCGAGTCTTTGGTTGATGCTATGCATAGGCAGATGCCCTAGTACAGCTTTGGATCAGCTATCCTTTGTGCCATGTACAGGGGGTTGTGTGACGCATCGCAGCGTGACATCGATGAGAAACTGGTCCTTGTCGTCTGCTACGTGTTACTATAGTTGTGGAGTTGAGAGCACTTCCCTATTGGGTGGCCCACCTTCAAGGTTCCAGTGCACCCGTACGTCGAGCACCACAACCCAGTAGACGGTCCCACCATGGGCACCCGGTGGACTGTTAGCAAGTTATGTTGCGCCATGATATAGATCGGCGAGGTGCTACCCCGTGTTCCACAACGAGTTCGAGAGGTTGCATGATGATAACATTATATGGTTTCCATAAGCCCAGAGTTTGTGCAGACGGTAGCACCACACGAACTGCTTGTGCAGTGCACACATGACCATATGGTGGAGCCTTATGCGCCGCAGCATGTAAGGCGACAGTTCAATCTTTTCCAAGTGGTCCCCCCCCCACGCGATGGGAGGATACTCGAGTGAGCTACCCACCTGTGGGTGCAACTCCATCTGAGTAACGTTTACTGTTGCCTCGTACATCCGTTCTTCTCACATATATCCTTCTGCTATGCAGACAATCAACGCTAGGCCAACATAATGAGAACTGGCCAGCAGTACAGCAAGAATGGACTACGGCATGGGTAGAGACGGCGCACATCGAGGTTCTACACGAGCATCAACCGTACGACGTGTAGACTTACCGTAAGTACATGGAGTGGCCCGTACCACAGGCGCATACCAGACTCACTTGTCCTACGCCAGAGCATCCGAAGCATGTTACACACCAGGAGAGGCTTCAGCACTCCTTCGATCGACACGGAGCTTTGCAGCATGACAACTCCGTAAAACACTAACAACTTGTGCTCGCTTCAAACATAATATTTTTAACATTTGTGACTCAACAGCTCTTACATGTAACTTTAGTTGGACCGAGCTCAGTGGATCACACATGCATCCTGGTCCGCCCTTAGCGGGAGCAATCACACTGTTGGGGGCTTCTCCGAGTTCTGAAGTTTGTCTACGACGATGCCAAGCAGATCGTTAAGAACTCCAACTGCGGTCCAACGAGAGACAACGTGCTTCTAGCTGCTCAACGAGTGGACTGACCTAGCTCCCCCTAGGTCCACACGGCCTAATGAGACCGACGTTCGTCCTAGTCCTCCCCATCGGTCATCCGCACTACGGATCGAAGAGGTAAGTTATGTTCAATTTACGTCATTTTTAATTATTTTGTCTTAGGTTGTGCTAACATCATGTCATCTTCCAGTTGCACATTCATTGGGATGCACACTGCTGCGATCAACATCTGTACGACCGCATGCGGATGCAAGAGACATTGCACGTCCTAGTCAAACCGGCAGCCATCCTAGCACTCCCCATCGGCCATCCACACTACGGATTGAGGTAAGTTATGTTCAACTTATATCCTGATTATTGATTTCGCCTTACGTTGTGCTAACATCATTCGATCTTGCAGCCTTTAGTTAGGTGTAGGGGTGATAACCAATCGACCGATGAAGATGTGTCCATCCTAGCTACTGCCATAGAGGGCTACACGATGCCCGGATTTGGACCTTACCACCCAGGGTGCCCCCCTTGTCTACGGTCAGCAATACAGAGTAGCATACCAAGGCGACACATTGCAGGACCACAGTGAGCACACAACTGTCGGGTACCAGCACGGACAGAGCTCCATGACACTCAGGGCCGTTTGCACATCGTACAGTCAAGGCCAAAGCTCTGCCACACCGAGGGTCATTCGTACATCGTACCTGGGGGCCATGGCTCCGAGGGCGGATTCATCGCCTCGTTCATTGCTGGTGTGATTGTAGGTGGGAACCAGTTTGGTATGTCTCAGCTTGATGACACTCAGCTTGGCTAGAGTCAGCTTGCGGATGCACCTCAACCAACTCAACGGTCTTCCTACGTTCTACGCACAGAGACATGCTCTCCAGACTGGTTGACGTACCCACAGGACATGCTCAATGCAAGACTAGGACGTGGACACAACAAGCACAGAGTGACTCAGACGATTGAGCCAAATTGTAGCTCATATTGTACCATTGTACTTCTTTGCATTGCACATGTACTTGCTTCCTACTAGTCAGTACGTAATCGGATTGTACACATTATGTGTGTATGTACCTAGGATGTTGTACTCTTATGTGTGCATGTAGTAATAAGAGATCTTTCAATTTCAGCAACAAGATTTTTATGCACATAACATTACACTACAATAATATAACAACAACCTGAGTATAAGTACCATATTTTCCATAACATTACAATACCTAAATTCGCAAGACAATGTCATTACACCTTTTCACGCCACCTTTCTTAGAAAGAACTGACCACACCCTGCCACGACACATTTCAGACCGAAAAGACAACCCAGGTCAGCTTTTCTCAATGAGTGGACAACACTAACTAGACGTCCCACCTTCTCAGACCGAATTGACCACACCCTGTGACTACACCTTTTCATTCCAAAATGACAACCCGACCCAGCCCAACACTCACCAGCAATCCCACCTTTTCATAACAAATTGACCATACCCTGTCACTACACATTTCAGACCGAAATGACAACACGTACCAGCCTTTTACAGTTATTAGATACCACTCACCAGCCATCGCACCCTGTCATTCGTCATATTTTTCACCCTCAGCAATGCACCCTATCCGCTTATAAAAGGAGGGAGAAGAGAGATGGAGGAGAACACTACAATACCACAACCAACACTTCAGTCCAACTTGTTTCACACAATAGAGAGGAAGGAGGAGAACATTAGGTCAGCCTTAGAGATGTCGAACTACTATGCGAAGATATTGCTGAAGCGCAAGTGGCTTGCCGAGAAGGCTAAAGCCTACTCGGATTGTTTTATGAAGGATGCGTCAGTACCACCAGAGTTTCCACGCCCGTAGTTTGTGTGCGAAAAACTGGCTTAGATCATTCATGTCGGACTCCGGGCGTGGAATACCCGAAGCCCTCGTGTGTGTGTACCGTACTAGTCATGTGATCAGTGGCTACTACACACATCCACAACATTGGCATACACATTCATACACAATATACATACAATATGAAATAAATATGGTACTTAACTTACATGATTACATCACAAGTGTATATTACACAGCCGACCGACCAAATTAAAAGACAAGTATCAGAAGCAGCAAGTTAAACAGCGGAAGCATATTAAATAAAACCCAAAAGTTCAGCGGTATGCCCATCCAAACCCTCAAGCAACCGACCAAGACAAGACCTAGCAAGACCCGTCACGAACCCTCCGGTACCAAGAGCAAAGAAAACGTTGTCCGAAATCTGCTCATCATCATACTCTGATCAACAAATTAAGCAAGATTGAGTACATTTTGCACTCAGCAAGATTTGTAGTATACCACAACATAATTATAAATGCAAGGCAAACAAAGGATGGGGCTCTACTCTACAAGTTATTTTTAGTATTAAGCAATTTTTATTTGCAATACCAATATGTAATAGTTTGCAACGGAATTTGTAAAGAGCAGTTGACCGATATTGAAATAACAAGTATGTAACTCAAATAATAGCAAAATCACGGCCCTCCTCGGCTGCGGTCAATATTTTATTCTCAGCCATAGACATGACACTCATACAAATCAATCATCCCGACATTTTCCAACAAACCGTTTTTTGCAACAAAAAAAAATAGAGACTATACCCGATGTGGCTGCTCATAGCACGCTCATGACCGTAAGCACAGCTATTTAAATAGATTTATACTCTGCCAAGGTGTGCAACTTTACCCACAGTATGTGAGGTCTCTAGTTTATTCGGCATCCGTCGATACCACCACTCACAATATTTTAGTAAGTAATCTAGAGTCCATAACAAAGCATTTATATCACCTAGTCCTAACCTTGCACTAGCCTGACGAATAAACACCCTCACTTCACCCGGGTACACCCTCGTCTCAGTGAGGCATTCAACAGGAGCCGGTGCGCTCGGGGGCGCAGCTAGGGCTGGGAGCATCGGGATCGAATGGGGGAGGGCTGTGTGGCCAATTTTTATAGCTGGTATGAGGTGAGTAAATAACACGAACTCCAGCGGTAATTTTGGAACAGGTGGCTACGGGAAGCCACGGAAAGCTAGCCCTCAGCGGCTTTCGGCTTTCTTGCGTTATAGGCAGCTTCTAGTTTCAGAAAAAGAGGTGCAAAAAGCCGTCCGTTTGGAACTGCTTCAGCTTCAGCTTTTAGCTTTTCTGAGCAAAAAACCAAAACCGTTCCAAACAGACCCTTAATCCAGTCTCGGAAAAGCTAAAAGCCAAAGTCATTCCAAACAGACCCTTAATCCAGTCAACATAACAGAACCGTGATATATTAGTTAAAAAGACAAAGGATGAGCCATCCATAGGGCGGTTGTATTGAAAATAATAACTACAAGCTTGAAGACTTACGGATTGCGTGATTACAAATCTTACTAACATTTTTAACATGTTAACTTTTTATATTACTTGCGTAACAAGAGTATGCATCTAATTTTAGGATACCTTTTTTTTGCGGTTGTTCGATCAAATTCAAACTTATCCAGCACAAAAAAAAACAGCAATACCAAATTTATGACTCAGATCAATCAGAAACACATCTAGCATTATATATTTTCCCATGCGGTAACACTCGTTGCGTTTCACAATATTAGTCGGGGTGCATACCAAAGACACATTATTTAAGGAATATTAAATGGGATTGGATTATGCTTGTCTCTATTAGATAAAGTAGCATTATGTCTATCTAACAGGAGTATGATCAAATTCTATTAAATATTACTTAAATTTTATACATCATAGGTATACGTGCCGGACTAATATTGTGAAACGAAGGGAGTAATACACGGACTAACCAAGAATGTTTTTATTTTAACTTTGATAACGCCTGTTACTTCATAAATTTATTCCTATCTCGGAACTATATCCACTATTGCTTCCTTCGCATAATTACACTTGCTTATTCTACGGGGCCCTTTCCCCTCCTGGATGGAGCTCGATTCACTCCCAAAAGCTAATTTAACCTCACTAGAGTTTCTATGCAAGCTCAAATATGGGCCTCTTTCTATGAACCAGTACAAAATGGCAAGGGACAGGTAAATGGCAATTTTGTCAGCCTCGAAACAGTATCATATCTGCGTTCGTTCTGCTACTTTCTGGACCAAAGGCCAGATGGCCCGGTTTTTTACTGAAGCAAACAAAAACAAAACAAGGTTCAAGAGCTGGGGATACCAGCTTTACAGGAAGAGCAGCATATCAGAAACGAAATACACCCAGAAAAACTGAACAAAAATAAGAAAAAGAAACCCAAAAGAGCCCTCTGTTCAGAGTCTTCCGGCGCAACTTCTGAAGATTCAAACAGATCAACTCAACTTAGAGCACACTTTGAACGATCCACTCCTAATACTGAGTACGCAACTAGCAACATCGAAGTAGACACCAGCATACAAGAACACCGAAGCGGTACAAAAGATAGAAACTGATGTCATAAGTTCCGCGACAAACTAGGCTATTACAAACTAGAAGACTAAGTATTAGGCTATCCAACACCATCGAAGAAGACTCAGCTATCCAACACCATCTCTAGCATTGCTTTCAGCTTGCAATCCCCGTAACTTTTCCATATTCGTTCTGCTTCTCTATCCTCTCTCCCTCAAAAAAAAAAAAAAAAAAAAAAGAGGACCCAAGGAGCTAATGTTTTGCAGCTCGATCATGGCTAGGAAACCGAAGGAGGAGGAAGCAAAGGAATTGAAGGGAAGCAGGACTGAGGAAAGGAAGGAAGGTGAAGCAAGAAATCAAAGAGCGTGTAGGGGCAGTGAAGCTAGATTCGTTCCAAACCTGTCGGAGTTAGCGCACGCTGTCTAGCGGCGCTCCCCGCATTGACCGCGCTGACCACTTAGAAAATAGCGCCGCAGGATGTTCATCTCCCACAACCTCAGCCATCCCACTTAGACCCAAAGAACACTTCTTCTCATAGAAGACGCTGTTACCTCTACATCCAAAAGACTACGTGAAGTCAATAATGTTGAAGTGACATCTAAGTCTCTGTTCATCTCTCTGGTCACAGGGTTCTTAGAATTTAGATACAGGATCGTACATGGCAGTAAAACAGAGAGACCAAGCTATTAGCCTCTTTTTTGTCTGCTCGTAACTTGGCAATAAAATAAGGCAAACTTAGGTTACCAAACATACACTGAATTATTCAACACTCAATTGGCCTAGTATTCAAAACACCATTGTATCAACATGTCTAAATTTGCTGAGATATATGAATATACCGTTGATTTCTAGTAAATGGATCGAAATTTTTTGGTTGTACTTCACCACTCATGAGTACTAGCCTAGTTATTTTCCTTTGATCAGAATATTTCACACAATAGAATTGACATATGTCAGTGTTAATGATGATACAGTTCATGGACTTCTGACGGCATATATGAATCTGCTTGGTGTAGTTTCAGTTTGATCTTGTTGTGCAGTTTCTAATCAACCCATATGGTAAGGCCAAGAAAAGGGGCTATATGATGTTTTTGCACTTGCAATATTCCCTCTGTTTTGCCATCTATGGGTTTATGGTTTAACAGTGTACCTTTTCCCCTTTCCAAAACAGCTCGGTTTCAAAATGTACTTGGGTGTGACTGCTACTGTAACCAATTGGGATGCTGAGGGTACAAGTTGCAGCTTTGCATTCGAGGACAATCTTCTTGCAGACTTTGTCGAGCCTCCTGATACTTGCCAAGGCCTTCAGTATTGCAATGTGCTAAGTGGAGTTAGTAGGGGAGCACTAGAAATGGTTAGTTCTTCTGTTACTGCTATGTTTTTTATCATTCCCACATGTCAGACAATCGAAGAATAAAAGATCAATAAGCTCAACAATTATGTAAATGTTTCAGCTATAGCTGATGTTCAATTCTCTAGATCAATTGATCATAACTTGCACAAGTTTGTACATTTATATTAATCAGACAATTTAGGATTGGATACCAATGGCAATTTTTCATATCTGCATTGTGTTTTATATTCAGAGTTGAAGGCTAATTCTATTGTACAATCTTGTGCATGTTGATCACTGGAACCTGAATATATTCCAATCATACCAATTTACATTTATTTTGCGATGCCAGTGGATTTGTTAGAGTTGAGATAGTAGTCAGAACGTTCAGAGATGATGTTATACATTGAAATTCTTGTTTTAATAATTTGATTTGGTGTACCGAATTGTGCAATGTTCCTTTTGGAAAAATTATTGTTTAAGTGAACCTGACATTTGCCTTTTTATCTACCAAATTACTACCATGGAGTATGATGTGTTGATTGTCTAAATGGATGTAATTTTCTGAATGGCACATATTCCAATGCCTATTTCTAAATTGAGTCGTATATGAAAATAGTGAAATTGACCATGTATATGTTTGACAAATGGAAAAGATTATGCGAATAATCAAGTCCAATTTTTTTGAATAGTTCGTAAAAGTTCTTTCAAGAAAACATTGCATCTAAAAAGGAAAAAAGTGGCTAGTCAAGCTACACTCATTTCATTTTCATTAGTAGGTAATCAGTACAATTAAGCGTTTGATCCTTATTCTCCAAACTAATAAAAAAATATTTATATTAATGCTAAATCCGCACACAAATATATAAATAAAAATATTAAATCAAATCCTCTCATAATGTCCGTTAATAATCGTCAATTGTCATTAAACCACATCAAATAAGTCATTACTATCCTCAAGGGTATTTTAGACATTTCCCATCTCGGAAACTACAGTTAGCTTACTTAAAAGCCAGACAGCCAAACATCAAATCTCTTCAACCCAACCGTTCAAATCTACAGTACAGCTGTAAACTACTTTTCAAGAAAGCCACATTCGTTCCAAACAGACTCTAAGAATAAAGAGTTAGGAGCTAAAAAAATAAGGAGTGAAGCCCTACCAAAAATACCCTTAAATCTGTCAACAGCTGGAGTAAGATTTAGCGAGAAATGGGATCCATCCTTTGTAAGATGAAGTCATAGGCCGTTATATAAAATAATTCTTTGTACAGGGATGGGCTTACCCCCAGCAATTGTCAGGTCTAATTAGCTTATCATACCTTAGCAAACATTCCTGCAATGCTTAGCATCGATGCTAACAAGATTCTCAATTGCCATTGAATTCTCAGGATATTGAATTCTTTCATTGCACAAAGTTCAACGGATACGTACATCACCGATCCTAAATATGCCCGTGCAACTTCGGGGCATGCTAACTAGAGTTTAGAGGTAGACAAGTTAATTTTTCAGGATAATGGAAAAGACCACACACAAGTATGTGCGCTTTCACCACCAGATCGAAGATCAAAACAGCAACCGAAACTGAATGTTAAAGGTGCGACGAACCGCTGTTGAGCATGCTAAGATGACCAGAAATTTTCTCCTTGCACGCGGGACAAATGAAGCCAAGAGAATCAGCCTGCTGCTCGGCGACGGTGCCAAAATGCTGGAACTGACTGCTGCACCATACGCATACGGATTGGAGCACGCACTCACCGACCATCTTCGACAAGGACAGGTCCCAACCTAACTGGACCGGAGGGAGCTGCGGAGGGAGCTGCGGCGCATAACCCAGCATCAATGTTGGCTCAGGTACAGGTACGGAATTATGTCTGCTCATGGCCCCAAATTGCGGGGCTCCAGCTGAGGCCATCCTGAGCTGCTGCTCAAAACTAGGAAACATCTGCTGCTTTTGGCCACCAAATCCAAGTTGCAAATCGCACTGTTTCAAAACAATCATATTGTCATGTCCATCTCCAGCATGCAATCAGATAACAGAAGGGTGTAAACAAAATAGATTAACTGGGTTAGCAAGCAAACGGATATACCTCTACAAAATAGAACATAATGAGAAAACAAAGACACTTAGGAGATTCTTTAAGATAAGCATACGATAGAAGTATTTCCATTAGTTCAACTACTGCAGTAGTTACATGAGCATCATATATGTTTTCGGTTGGCAAGCAGAAAAACATCTTTCTTTCAAATGTGCCCTATGAACCCACATAATTCAAAGTGATTATTGATCAAAATTAAATTAACTGCAAAGTAAAAAAATCTTATATCACTTGATGTATGTGAAACCCAACAGAATAATAACCCATTGAAGATTTAAGCAGGCTAGCTCTAGTGCACTACCAGATTCATGTGAGAAATTTTTTCAAACAATTGTTAAGCAGGAACAGCATGGGTGTTGTAGAGTCAGCACATGCTGCAAAAATTACCTGATCTTGAATAATTCTGCTCAGTGGAACATCTTCAACAGCACGAACCAAAGAGGTCAGGCTACCAAAATTGGTTTGCATGGACAAAAAATCATCAATATTCCCACTTGTGCCAGCTGCAGGGAGTGAGTCACAAGCAGGACCCCCAGCGTTGTACTGATTTTCCAATTCACTGTCAGATTTCTCCAGTGCCTCAAGCATCGAACCGTTGATATCGAAATCCAGTGTGCAATGTTCATTTGGTTCATTGCGACTGGTGGAGCCATTAACAAAAGAACCCCTCATACCGTGGATATCAATTTCATCAGTTGCAGTACCACCAGTCAGTGTGTTTAGGTCAGATAATGAGTAGCAGCTTGATAAGTCAGTTTTCATATTAATGGCATTATTCAGCTGGGCAAGGCTACTTTCTGTGATAGTACCATTGAAGATATCATTGTTATAAGCTTCAACATCAAATCCTGTTTCACTACTTGATATGTTCCGTGAGTTCACCAACTGTTCCTTGGAATTATCTTCACGTCTGTTGACATTGTTCTTGATTTCAGAAGTCATCGAACAGGAAGAAGTGAAACAATCCACATTAATTTGAGCAGGAGAGATAGGGTCCATGGTCAAATTAGATTGATACACCATGTCATTTTTCTGGTTGACAAAATTTTCAGGCGTGGAAGCACTGTTCTGGTTGACAAAATTTTCATCCTCACAAGCATTGTCATCATTAGAGCTAGCACCAAAGCATTGAACAATGATGGATGATTGATTAGCATCATCAAGGGCATTAGATGTTTCATACTTTGCACCAGAAATGGGAGAAGATATTGTATCTAAACATGAATTGAGGTTGACCTCCCTTATTCTAGCATCACTGTTGATCTCATCATCTTTCAAAGCAGTCATTCTGCAATCAATAATCTTGTCTTCAACAGGTTTGTCATTTTCAAAGCTTGTGGGATTGACCACTTCCGCATACTTACAAGCTATGTTGCCATCATCTATCTCCATGTCAATTGAATTAAGATCAGGCTCATCCAAGGTTGCAGAAAGTGGATTACTTTCTGCCGGGTTATTAAAATTATTTTCTTCAGGAACAATACCAAATTTGCCATCCAGTTTATCACAAGGCTCAGAAACTTGTTTGGATTTTGTTATATCGGTACACTCCATTGGATCATCTGTGTACTCGCTTTCACCTGGTGCGTCTGTAGTCGGAGGAACCTCTTTACGTATGCTAGAAGTTTCATCAGGCCTGATGAAATTTTGGGAACAATCTGCGCTGGAAAGTTCTAAATCTTTTGAGCGTTCGTTCTCATGAACATTTACATCATTACAAGTACTAAATTTCCTTGCAGCATCAACAGCAAGGGACTCTTCAGCATTGTGACATGCTCTATCATGGGTTTTATGGTCATCAGAATTGTCAACAGGGTCCTTGTGATGCCCAGAGACAGGCTCACCAGCAATATGTCCTTTTTCCACTTCAGGAAAGCCAGACATCTCCTGAAGAGGGTCCTTATGATGCCCAGAGTCAGGTTCTCCAGCAGAATGTTCTTTTTCCTGTTCAGGCAAGGCAGTCATCTCCTGAAACCCACTTGGCACTGCAGCCAAGGATAGTTGACCACCTATCTCTCCTGAAAAAGCCCCATCAAACAGTTTTGCTGGACTCTGACCTTGAGACCTAACATCAGCTACACCATGGCCAAAATTGCCAGGTCTATCTTCAGAGGTCTTCTGACATTCCTGAGTCTCACACTTTCCATCTTTGCTGACTCCCAGTTCGCCAGATTTACTAACCCTGCGTCTTTTAGCTTTCCTTTGGTGAAAGGACAACTGATGTTGCACATAGGCACCCTGGTCATGAAAAGTCAAATTGCACTTCCGGCACTCTTTTGCATTTGCTTCTACCCGAATTTCATCCTTATGAGGTTTATGTCGCTCGGAATCCCCAGATTGACTGGACAATGTAACTGAAGTAACCAGCATTGCACTTTGCTTTTCCTCAGTTGACTCAGTTTGCTGGTGAAGACCTACAGACTAATCAAACATTCTATTGAGTTAAACCATGAAAGCTCAACTGCATGGATAAGGTGCATACTCAAAAAACTTACATTAACAGCATTCAAGTCATGCACTCCTGCATCGTTTCTTTGAATGACAGTTGGCTTTGCCTCCGGATATCCAAGAAGAGACATGAGATAGGAAGAGACTTCTTTGCAAGTAGCGAACTGATGTCCTTTTGGGCTGGAAAGTATGTTGTGCACAATTAGCTAGGGCAAACAATGGAAGTGGCAAAATAACATGAAAAATGCAATCCTCTACTGAATGAGATGAGACAAATATTCACAAACTACGCACACCGAGAAGAATAAACACCATACAGACAAGGCTACAGTGCTATACTGTCCTAACAAACGTTTACTATCTCAGTTAGGCTCTTCATTCAACAACTAGAAATTAACATGATTGGCAATGTCAAAAGGAAATACATGGATTTTTTTCCATAGCAAATATACCTTTCTTATGCAAAGCACAATGAGAGTAAGATATATCTTTAAAAAGTGAGAATGAGTACCAACAAAGTGATATAAATTAAAGAGCTATCTGTAGATTGGCACACATATAATAACAAAGCCCACAAAGAAAGGTATGTCAAAAATATGAAATGACACCATTCAAGAAAAATGTGGAATCATTTAAGACGATTACAATAATCAAGCGCTTCCGATTTCTAAGTATCAATAACTCTTGCCCACAGTGGTTAGCTGCTATATGTAATATATGAAAAGAAGCCTAAGCACGTAACATATAAAACAGTAAATGAAGATGATCAGATATACACAGCTAACAGCTGTTATCGTATCTGCTTGTGCATGCACGCACCAGGGCATGGATCTGTGGGTCACACACTTACTCAGGTGCATATACCACACACAAGTCCTATGTTCCTAACCTCAGTTTGATGTTTCCTTCGGGTTACTGACCTTCAGGTTACTGAATTATTGATATCATTGACTTAGAAGACATCTCCCTACTTAAGAGACAATCTTTCTACAATATAAGAATTAGAAGGGCACCACGATCCTTATATTGCGTACAGTCACATCGCATCATGTTTGGAACACAAAAATCTGAATCATCCAAACACAAAGATCTGAATCATCCAAACCTACAACACCAATTAGCTGGCATCCACTGCAATCAAAACAAACATGCTTGGGGTAGAAGAACATACCTCACATAACGGCGGCAATTGATCCAAGCAACACGCTCCTTCCGCTTAAGCCCGAGAAGCAGCTTCCACCCACGGGGCAGGTGGTCACCGAACATGGCTGCATCCACAAACTTCCTCCGCCGCCTCCGGCTCCCCCACTGCCCCTCCAGCCCATTCATGAATCCCAACAGCTCGGACTCGAGCCCCAGCCCTGCCGTCCGCTTCCGCATTTCCTCCCCGTACGGGTCCACCAGCTCCGCTAGCCTCGCCAGATCAACCGCCACCCCATTGGAATTCATCACCTCCCGGTCGGGGTCCGGGAGCGGCGGCGGCGGCAGGGAGGACGCGGGGGGCGCGGGTGTGGTTATCGTGGGTACGATTAGGGTTTGTGGTTGGGGTGGAATCGGGGGTGGTGATGGGTAGGAGGGGTCTTCGCGCGCGAAGAGGCGCTGGAGGTGGAACACGATGAGGCGGTTCTCGGAGTCCTCCTCGGTGGGGGCGGCGGCGGAGGCGGTGTCTGGGGTCAGGTTGTGGGAGAGGTTGGTGGCGACGCGGTGGCGGGAGAATGTCTGTTTGCGGGAGCCGGCGCTCTCGTTGAAGACGGCGCGATCGATCTTAGGGGGCGGGAGGACGTCGGCGTCGCGGCCGCGGCGGGGGTCGACGGCGTAGGGCGACGCGGCCGCGAGCGCCACGAGCTCCGACTGGGACAGCGACCGGAGGTCCACCATGGGAGCCACCTCCGTCCCCATGGCGGGCGGCGGCAGCGGCTTGCGGCGGACGGGGGATTTGGGATTTGGGACGTGGGTTTTTTTTTAGAGACGGGACGTGGGGTTTGATTCAGGACTAGGAGGAAGGAGACGCAAAAGGGGATGGATCATGAGAGGATGCCAGGATGGAGACAGGAGAAGTTGGGGTGAGAAGTGGAGTGGGCTTCCGGATCGAACGGTTACAGTGGCTTTATTTTTCGTGCGTTCGATTGATCAAAATAGAACATTATAACTGAACCCCCCAGGTAATCTCACATTCTCACCCACGCGAACGCCGCTCGCCGCCGCCCGATGGCGCGCCGCCTCTTCTGCGCCACGAGAGCGCTACTCCTGCCCACCCCAACTCCGGCTCTCGCTCCCGTCTCGTCTGCCGCGGCTGCGGCTGCCGCAGCCTCGCTCCTGCCCCTGCTCCCCTGCAAACGGCGCAACCGCGCAAGAAGCTCCTGAAGAAGCTCAATAGCCCGCGCGTCGCGCCCATCGAACCAGAGGCCGGAACGTCCTCAACCGCGACGCCACCTTCCGCTTCCTCACCCGCGCGCGGTCGTTCCTAGCCTCCCTCCCACCTCCGCACCGCATCCCCCTCTCCGAGGCCGGCAAGCTGTACCGCGAGCTCGGCTTCCCCTGCGGTCGCAGCTTATCGCGCTCCGCCGCCCGTCACCCGCTGCTCTTCCACCTCCCCACCGTGAACTCCGTCCCGCACCTCGTGCTCACGCCGTTCATGTGCTCGCTCCTCGAAGAGGAGCGCCGGCTCCACGATGAGCTCCTCCCCACGCGGATGCGGGCCGTCCGGAAGCTCCTCATGCTGACCGCCCACCGCCGCGTGCCCCTCGCGAAGCTCCACCACTGCCGCGCGGTCCTCGGCCTCCCGGACGACTTCCGCGACCGGGTCCGCGACCTCCCCGACGACTTCCGCGTCGCCGTCGACCCCGACGGTCTCCATGTCCTCGAGCTGGTGCGCTGGGACCCCGCGCTTGCCGTCAGCGCGCTGGAGCACGACTTCGTCGTGGACGAACGCCGCGTCCGGCGCACGTTCCGCTTCGCCGTCCCGTACCGCCGGTCGATGCCGCTTCACCCCGAGGACGCCGACTGCCTCGACTCGGCGACCACGTTCCCGCTGGTCTCCCCCTACACCAACGGCGCGCTGCTCAGGCCGTGGACGCCCGAGGTGGAGAAGTACCGCGTCGGGGTGGTGCACGAGCTCGTAAGCCTGACGCTGGAGAAGCGCGCGCTGATACACCACATCTTCGAGTTCAAGGAGGAGCTCGGGCTCACGCGGCACATGTACGAGTCGCTGCGGAAGCAGAACCGCGCGTTCTATCTCGCCGGCACGGAGATGAACTGGACCGTGTTCCTCAGGGACGCGTACGACGACGATGGCGTCCTCAAGGACAAGGATCCCCTCGTGCTGTTCAACGAGAAGCTGCAGCGCTACGCGTGCATGAGCAAGATGGATTCCAGAGAGAGCATTGCTGATGAGTGATGCTGCAGAGTTGGATGCGTAGGAATCGGCTTTGATTATTGTGGCTTTTGCATATCCGGTTCTGCAATTGGAGGCCACGAATGTGCATGCTATACAGTTGTTGCTGGAATCACATTGCATTCTGCGTTGTCCATAGATTTGTAATGTATTAGATGCTTGGTTAGTTCAGATTCATCTTGTTTATCCTTGTATCAGTTATTCAGTTGTATGCCTTGTCCCGGGTAAATGGTCCGTTCCATTTGAGAATCAACACCATCGTCACTGCTAAGATCAAATTGTCTTCCACTACTTTCACTCTTTACCTGAAGTCTCCTGTGTTTGGTCACTAGTTACTTTGTTGTGTCCTTTCCACTAGCTTTGAGCCTTTGACAACTTATCTCTACTCACGTGTTAAGTGCCATACTTCAGTCTTGATTAGTAGCAATTTATCATTTAGAATATGTAGAAGCTATTGCCATTTGAGATATAACTTGATGCTTCAGGTATCCTATAAAGGAAGATTGAGCGCACGGAGCATTGCTACAGTTGGAGGAAACACGTTTGAGAAGAAAACTAGAGGGAAACAGGCACTGAAAAAACGTCAAAAAAAAAAAAAGCTTGACATCCGACCTGCCGGATTCGAACCAGCGACCTGAGAATCAACACCATCGTCACTGCTAAGATCAAATTGTCTTCCACTACTTTCACTCTTTACCTGAAGTCTCCTGTGTTTGGTCACTAGTTACTTTGTTGTGTCCTTTCCACTAGCTTTGAGCCTTTGACAACTTATCTCTACTCACGTGTTAAGTGCCATACTTCAGTCTTGATTAGTAGCAATTTATCATTTAGAATATGTAGAAGCTATTGCCATTTGAGATATAACTTGATGCATCAGGTATCCTATAAAGGAAGATTGAGCGCACGGAGCATTGCTACAGTTGGAGGAAACACGTTTGAGAAGAAAACTAGAGGGAAACAGGCACTGAAAAAACGTCAAAAAAAATAGCTGACATCCGACCTGCCGGATTCGAACCAGCGACCTAAGGATCGATCTGCATCCAACTACAGTCCTCCGCTCTACCAACTGAGCTAAGGTCGGATTTTGGTTGATTCCGAAATGAAAGCTATACAGACTTAACTCCGTAGACAACACAACAAACCATCCACAACGGCGACAATGTTTGTTGTCTTCTAAGTACACTAAGCTCTTCCTTGTCAATAACCACCACATATCGTAGGGGTAGATCTTGTCGTCAATCCACTGGCTGAAGTCGCATAGGCGCGGCGGAGACTGCGGTGGGTAGAGAGACTTAGTTACGTCGTTACGGAAAGAAAAACAGTAGTGTACACCGAAATACGATTTTATTACCAGTTGCCTGTGGCTCTGCGTGTCGAACCTGCGGTCGGGGTAGTTCACGCCGTAGTTTGGGCAGCACCAATAGCGCTGATCAATGGTCCACTCATCGGTTGATTTGACGCACTTGTAGACGTCCCGACACCAGCATAGGGGTGGCGCCACCCCTATCAGGGGCCCTTCTGGAGGGCGTTCAGCGGGCATAGGTGGGGGGCCGCGGCTCGACCCAAAATCATTGGGCGTACTATGAGGCAGCTTCCTCAGATCCACCAGCTCCGAAAAAGTTCGGTGTGTGAAAGGTCGGCGACTAGCCACATGATGGCAAGCGGCGGTCTCATGGGGAGACACCCAATCCTTCAAAAGCTTGCGGATTTTCTCTCATTCCTTCTCCTTGTCCATGTTTTCTAGTTAGTGGTGTTGGTGTAGAGTTGCTGGCCGAGTAGCACTATATTTATAGCTAGAGCGGACGCAGCTGTAGCAGGGGCTCCATTGCGATGTTGTGCGGATGCATTTCGCGTCCGTGGGTCACGTCGTCCTAAAAAGCTAGCTCGTCGGATCACATCGTCCTGAAAAGCTAGCTCGTCTGGTTATGTCGTCTTGAAAAGATGGCTCGTCGGGTCACATTGTCCTGAAAAGCTAGCTAGTCTGGTCACGTCATCCTGAAAAGTTGGCTCGTCGGATCACATCATCCTAAAAAGCTAGCTCGCCTGGTCACGTCGTCCTAAAAAGCTAGCTCAAGAAAAAAGATATCAAAACACGATACTACCATAATAATAGTTGCACACAAATTAATATTTATATGGCTACCATTACTGATATTTAGAGAAACAAATATCTACTAACGTCTCCTCTTAGGGCGCACCCCGCGTGTCGCCCCGGGCCTCGCCCGTCGATGGTCCGAGTACATCAGAGGGTCAGCCGCTTAACTACCCGACCCAAGTGAGTAGCCTGAGGTGGTGTTGCGGTGGTCTGCGTCGGTGGGTCGATCCCGCGCCGTCTGACTCGAAGCCTCAAGGAGAACTAGGTATCACACGGGTCCCTGAAGAAGTCCTCGAGGGGTGCCGATAAGTCTGCATTGTCTTGCGACAATGCATCGTCCTCCCAAGCTGTTCCTACGAAGCATTACGTTATAAACGTAATCATGGCGAAAAGAACGTTACGCAAGCAAGCAAGATGATCTTACCTACTGGCCCGAAGATGTGCTCGGACGACTCGGCATTCTCCTACCCGCGTACGTGTGGAGCTCAAGACCTGCAAGAGAAGATTGTCGTTACTAACTTGTGAGGTTCAAAATAAAGAAGCAAAACTGAATGTGTCCTACTCACTTCCAAAATGTCCGCGGTGGTCCCCACACGGTGCCACGACGACGAGCCCGCTACGTCCGCGGTAGGACCCCGTGGCCGTGAACCACCTCGGCTAACCCCTCGTCCTCGCACTAGTCAATCCACGGGTCCTCGGCGTGCGACAAGTCGCGATCTGGACCCCTCGTCTCGTGGCCTCCCTGATCCGTTGCAGGACCCCTCTCGTGGCCCCCAGTGTCATGTGCTTCGCGGAGTCCACCAAGTCGATAATCTCCCGGTGTAGATCCATCTGCACAAAAATGAACAAGTTAAAAACATAAATCTGGCAAATTACATATGAATTAAGGACAGTTCAATATGTATAGAGTGGTGGAAAGCGGAGTCCAGCTGGGTGGGGTACGTGTCGGACGTCGCAGCCTCATGTCATGGTGGGTCGACCACAACACGGACGCAGTGAAGCCTCGTCTGACTAGCGTACCACTCTATGTACTCCCCATACGTCTCCGGGTCGTAGGGATCATTGCCGCACTAGATGCGATCGTCGTGCGCGCCACTCCAAGCCTCAACCCAAGGGCCATCCTGTCCACCCAGGACATCGTGCCCCGTACTCCCTTCCTAGTGTACCTATGTACGGCAAGACAATTATTTGGTCGGCATGTAAAGCACATTGTACGAAAGTAGTAAAACGTGAACTTACGCGTGAACATACGTCGGCACCGCCCCAAAGGTGGGATCTCTATCACTGATCGAAGTGGCGCATGACCGCCGCACTGGTACTCCTCCACGAAGACATCATGCACCAATGCCCTCCGCGTGTACCAGTACACGTAGTCTCGCATGCAGAGGCTCGACAGTACCAGGGCGCGCACGCATGCACCCTCTCTAGAGTGTACGGTGTCCATATGACACGGTCATCCGTCAGCTGATCGAACATCGCAACGTACTCCGGGTAAGACCCCTGCGAAGTGATCGGCGTATAGGTGACATGTGCAATAGAACACCGTAAACTTAGCACATGAAATCGTGATTATAATATAAAAATAAAAAATGATCATGAAACTAACCCATCAGTTGCACCACAGCGTTCCCATGGTCGGCTCGTCCACATCGTCGTCCTGGACGTACAAGCTGACCGCGTACGCTCCCAAGTCCAGCTGTGGTCGTCCGATCTGGAAGCGCTCCAGGGACCACAGCTGCAGAAGTAGCGGACATCCGGAGAGGATGGAGCTGTCCTGGGCACGGTGGCATGCATCGCACAGTGCGCTAGTACGTCACGCACAACACGGCGGACCCCAAGTGTACTCCGGGATCTCGTCCACCAGCAAGTCCGCCACCTCACGCGCGTACCGGACGTAGTGCTTGTCGACGCTGTCGTCGTGGGACCCCAGGAACAAGACCCACCCAAAAACCACAGCAGGTAGGCCTCGAAGGTTCTACGCCATATGCTTGGGCTGCAAGAAGACATGTACACGTCAGTAAGGTTCACATACGAATTTATGCGACAGGACAATAGTTACGAAGACTTACGTAGAACTGGTAGATCCACCTCAACGTCGGCCCGTGCGGGTTGCTGAACTCTGTGTACCCGCTACCCGGTGGGAGCACATCGTAGAACCTCGCTAGGAGGTCGGTGTGCCACGTGACCAGTATGTCGTACGCCGCCAGGGGGGAGCCTGTGCACGGCAACCCAGTCAGGAAGCCCACGTCCTGCAACATCGGTGCCATCTACCCGCACGGAAGGTGGAACGTGTGCGTCTCTGGCCTCCAGCGGTCAATCAGTGCCGTTAGTAGAGCCCGGTCGTACGAAAAACGCCTAGATGTACGGTCCTGGTCGTCCTCCCACGTCACCTCCACCATCCTCGCGAGTGAAAGAAGGCTTGCCACTCGCAACCTGCGTCAAAACGATTAAGAACAGACGTGACTGCACACAATATAAACAAACCGCGGTAGAGTGCATTAGGTTAGAAATCTACGAACATCGGAACCTAGTCTGAGTGCAACCTCCATGCCCTAATGGGCGTGTGCAGCCGCAACGCGCCAAGCTCAATCGGCGCCTCGCCCTCCGGGGGGAGCACGATACTCGGCAGCTACGGTGATGCGCGTCAACCACCGGGTCAAGCAACTCGTACTGCCCTACGTCTGTTATACCTGAAAATACAGCAATAAATGAAGTTCATAATTGTTTCATGCATCTTTACGTAGGATATGTAGCTATTACAGATTTTTTTTTACGATTTTCATGTGTGAGGCTATTCTCCAAGATTAAGTGGTATTTTCGGCACTAACAAAATAATTACTCTACTTAGCTACTCAATACATTTTTAACAGATTTACAATAGGCGTCTTCCTATTTCTGGAGATTGATCCTAAATCGTTCCAGTGCTAAATAATTCAACTATTTTGGGAATTATTCTCATTGCTCTTCTGACCCTACTCTGCTACTCGGATTTTCTTTATAATATTCAAATGTGTCATGCAATTTTTCTAGTTTAAAAGATAATTCCTGCATTAATAATATAATTACCACGCACAAATGGGGAGCTTAATAGAGTTGGAATTATTCTGATTCCACCATTGTGCTCTCACTACCGGCTACACAACTTAAAATATATACTACGCAATTTGACTACTTTTATCTAACCTACTCAATTCTATGTCGCTATTTTTGTTTGCTAACCAACAAGGTTTTCACATAATGTACAAAGTTTTAAAAAAAATGTACCTGCGAGATGACCGATCGGACTCGGTGCTCTGACGACAATCTCTCCGCCACGACAAACTGACAGAGCTTTGCTACCTTTCTTCTCTCCCTTTCCTTCTCTCTCTCATTTTTTTTTTGGAATTAAAATGAATTATGGACTGATTTTTCGACGTTTTTATAGCCGGCTACCTGTCGCCAGTTGAACTGGCGACAAGAACCTATCGCCAGTTCAACTAGCGACAAGAGCATTGTTCAACTTCCTGTTGCCAGTTCAACTGGCGATAGGTAGTTGGACCAGCGACATGGCTGAACAGGGTCCCTGTCGCCAGTTCAACTGACGACAGGCATATATTTTTGTATTTTTTTGGAACGACTATTTATTTTTGTAATTATCTTTTAAAATAATATTATTTTAAAAAATTCTTGCAGGGCAACCATCGAATAGAAGGCATGGGTAAAAGTTTACGCTCATTTAGCATCTTTTGAAATGAAATAGTAAATGTAGCTTTATGCGTTCGAAATAACAAAATTATCACTGCGGTAGATTAGGTAGATGACACATGTCCCATATCGCGCTCTCAGCTAGCGGAACCCATCTACTGCATTTTCAGTCCACAGTAGAAATAGTTGCAATAGTTCGTACCGCGGATTAGAAGCACGATAAGTGGGTTTCTGTGACCAGGAACACGGTAAGTAGGTTCCAGGACTGAGAGTGCGTTACGTGCATGTCACGGTGTCAGTTTTACGATTCAAGATACCGTGAGCTACTTTTACTATTAAAATAAAAAAATAAATCAATTCAGCCAAAAACCTCCGTAGCTAGCTAGCTACTAGTATCACCGTATAGCTAGGACAGTAAGAAAAAGTAGACTTTTTGGCGGATACGGCTGTTTGCAAACCGTATTTACACTTCTGATCATGCGCAAACCGTATTTGCAGAAATGGCAACGCGGGCGCGCAGTCACCCCGCGCCCAGCGCTGCCGTGCCGCCACATCGCGTGGGCACACGCCCACCCTGCGCCCGCCCTGGTCCCACCACCGCAGCGCCACCCGGTCGCGTGGGTGCACGTTGCCTGCGCGCACTGGTCCCACCTGCGCGCGTCACCCGTCGCGTGGCGCACGCCACCCTGCGCGCCTGCACTCACCGTGTTTTTTCAATTTTTTCCTTTTTTTCAATTTTTTTACAGGTAGAAACATTTTTTTTTAAAAAAAATTGCTACAGTGGTGGGCACGCGCTCACCCCGCACCCACTACTGTAGCAATTTTTTTTGTTTTTTTTAAAAAAATCATTTATGTATATTTATTGTAAGAATTTTTAAATATAGTAAATAGGGTCCAAAAATTATGAAATTTTTTATGGAGCCTTCTGACACCGTGTACTTGCTTTTTTAATATTTTCAAAATTTTATCCATTATGGATTTTTCTCAAAAATTCATTTAAGTATATTGTAAATAGGGTTTCATCATTTCATGTGACTTAGAATGTATAAAAAAACGCTGCATAAAATACGCTGCATTTCAACTCCATTAGAGATATCTGAAGGAAGGAAGAAGAATTGTCACTCTCGTACAACATCCCAGCGCAATCCAATATCATCACTGCATTGGATGATATTATTTAATACTGTATTGTACTACAGGCTAGATAAACTTGTACATGAACCAACTGAGGGAAATGCGTGGCATGCAGATCATATAACGGTGTCAGTAACCTCCGACTTCGTGTGCGTTTGAAGGCTACGGTACATCGTTATATGATCTGCACGCCACATATTTCCCTATTTGGTTTATGTACAAGTCTATCGACTTTGTGGTGCGATCTGTGATAAAGAATAGCATCTACATTAGGGTTTCATCTTGCATCCCGAGCTTGTCCGGCTCCTCTCTGAAGTGAAGTGGTAGGTCTCTCCTCGTAGATGGCTCTTGAGTGACGGTGACCTTGACGCGCTACATTTCCTTGCCGTACTTGTTGATAGTGAAGCCATGATACTCTGGTCGGTGGACATAGCCCAAACCCTGAAGTATGCACCACAACTCTGCACAGAAACCTCCCCCCTTCTCAGCGCAGGTGTTCATGAAACACATCTAAAAATTTTTGAAATTAAGAAAAGATAAGTATCCAATTTAAGCCATAACATTTTCCTACATGCGACTAACAACGTTAATTACCACTAAACTAATTCATTACTACTAAACTAATTCATTACTAGCCATCTACGAGGAGACAGACCCTACCACTTCACGTTAGAGAGGGAGCCAGACAAGCTCGGGATGCAAGATGAAACCCTAATATAGATGCTATTCTTTAATACTGCATCGCACTACATGCTGGATAGGCTTGTACATAAACCAAATAGGGGAAATACGTGGCGTGCAGATCATATAACGATGTAGCGTAGCCTTCGAAACGCACACGAGTCGGAGGTTACGGTACATCGTTATATGATCTGCATGCCACGCATTTCCCTCAGTTGGTTCATGTACAAGTTTATCTAGCCTGTAGTACAATACAATATTAAATAATATCATCAATGCAATGATGATATTGGATCTGATATTAAAGAATATCATCCAATGCGGTGATGATATTGGATTGCCATTTGGGATGTTGTGCGAGTGACAATTCTTCTTCCTTCCTTCAGATATCTCCAATGGAGTTGAAATGAAGCGTATTTTATGCAGCGTTTTTTTATACATTCTAAGTCACATGAAATGATGAAACCCTATTTACAATATACTTAAATGAATTTTTGAGAAAAAAATCATAATGGATAAAATTTTAAAAATATTACACAAGCAAGTACACAATGTCAGAAGGCTCCGTAAAAAATTTCATAATTTTTGGACTCTATTTACTATATTAAAAAATTCTTACAAAAAATATACATAAGTGATTTTTTTTTTAAAAAAAAAACAAAATAAAATTGCTACAATGGCAGGTGCGGTGAGCGCGCTCTAACTACTGTAGCAATTTTTTTTTAAAAAAAATTCTAACTCTAAAAAAATTTGGAAAAAAAGAAAAAAATTGGAAAAAAAACACGTACAGCGGGTGCAGGGTGGGCGTGCGCCCACGCGACGTGGTGGCCGGGTGGCGCTGCGGTGGTGGGACCAGGGCGTGCGCCCACGCGACGTGGACTAGGGCAGGCGCAGGGTGGGCGTGCACCAACGCGACGTGGCGGCACGGCAGCGCTGGGTGCGGGGTGACCGTGCGCCTACGTTGTCATTTCTGCAAATACGATTTATGTATAATCAGAAATGTAAATACGGTTTGCAAACTGTATGCACCACAAACACGAAAAAGTAGGGTAACCCCAAAACATCGGTAAGCAATTGCAGCTGATTAGACTGCGGAATCTGATGAGTGAGATCTCGTAGGACAACAGCCGTCAAATCGATCCAGCAGATTAAGCTGAGAACAAGGGCGCGTGCTCCGTTCTCCAGCTCGTGAGATCTCGTAGGACAACAGCCGTCAAATCGATCCGGCAGATTAAGCTGAGAACAAGGGCGCGTGCTCCGTTCTCCAACAAGCACGAGTTTCAGGCCTCCATGCTGTTTGGATCATGACCAGGATCGATGAAGACATATGTCATATCTCGTTCAGACTCCAAACTTTCAGAGTGATCTACAAATTACTTCAAGTTTTGCTCTTCTTCGCATGAGAATTACTACACCGTTTTCACGTGAAAATCCGTATGCTCGAGGCAGCTCTAGACGAGACGATGAACCAAACAAGCAAAATTCGGGTAGGGCCATGGGCATCAACCGGTTTTACACCGAAGCCAGGAACCGAGCAGCCCAGCCCCTATCGCCTACAGGGACTTTATTGACCATCGTACGCAATGCAGCGGCGATCATGCATCCGGCGAAACTGAGCGGCAAAATCGGTTGCCGTCAGGGTGCTAGTAACCAAGCATGCACGTGGTGGCCGGGAACAGGGCGAGTCATGCCGTTTCGCAACGGGCAATCGCTGACTGAAGCACAGTATACATGTGCAAATAGAGCAGATAGTTACTGATCGTTTATCCGTCGAATAAGTTTGGAGTGTAAAATCGGATATCCATAGTTTTTCCGGATTTCGGAGGCATTGCTGGATACAGAAATAAATTCAGAAAAGAGGTATCGTCGGATTCAAAGCTATTCAAAATATTAGTCGGAGCTATCCAGTAAACTATTCGGTAATATTATAACACTCAACAGTCAACAGCCTCTCTCCTCCCTCGCCGTCGCCGCCGCCTTCCTCATCTCCGCCTCCCCTCACCGGCGCCCTCACGGCCTCCCTCCTCGGCCCTCGCTGCGGCGGGTGTGCTCACACTCAAAATAGACCAAGAAATCATGAATTTTGTACTTGTTGAGTACTAAGCATGAAGCAATTGCAGGCATCGAGATCCCCACGTATATTGACGCTGACTCCTTAGTACAGAATTTTTTTAAAAAATAATCTAATTTTTATTATAAATTACAAATTTATTCTTACAATTTTTTTTATTACATGAACATACTCGTGACACCTAACGATTAGGCATTGTATCCGATCGCCCACGGTTGGCGGTTAAGCGATAGGATCGATCGCCCAACCGTCAGGCGATGAATATCTGCCGCCCAACCATTAGGCGACAGCTGGCAGTCGCCCAACCGATGGGCGACAGGGGGCTCTCCTGTCGTTTTTTTTTTTTTTGAAATAATATTTTTTAATAATTAATTACAAATATATGTAGTCGATATAAAAAATTACAAAAATATGGAACCTATCGCTAGTTGGCGTCAATGGAGGTACACATGCGCGATCGCAATATCACTTATCTTTACATTTACGAATCGTTCATACCTCAAACGTTCTCGATTAATTCTCCAAAAATTAATTATAGTACAACAACATACTACAATGACAAAGTGTTATTACGAGTCTAACAGATTTGATACCGTTTAAATTTTATGAAAATAAAAAGCGGCTAAGTGGAACATGAAAAATCAAAAGCGGTGGGTATATGTGAATATCTTTTTAAAATATGTCGTGTATTGTTGTACTAAGGTGAATTTTGTAAGAATTTTTTGAGGACGATTGTGGTTTTAATGATTCCTACGTACGAAGGCAACTGATATTACAATAAGAACACAACGTTTCATCGAACAGGGGGGGTTACATCGCACACAGGACAACGAACCGAGGACGGTACACGCATGTCTTTAGGGAAATAGAAATACATGGGATATGTGGACGAATAGGGTAGAACTACTGAGTGAAACGGGGCCATTTGCCCTTGCTGCCCAGCTCGGTGTTATACTTCTCGCCTTGCGTCTTAGCTCTCGCCGCGATGGCCCTCTTCCGCTCCCTCTCGGCCTCCCGTCGCCTGGCATGCTCACGCTCCTGCTCCTCGCGCTGCCTGTCCAGCCTACGTTGCTCTGTCTACTCAGCTTTCACCTCTTTGAGGCGCCTTTCACGGGTCTCGATGTCCTCCCTGGCCCAACTCTTCCGTGTCAGCAACCACCACATGTCGTAGGGGTGGATCTTGTCGTCGATCCACTGGAGGAAGTCGCATAGTGGTGGCGGAGACTGCAATGGGTAAAAATAGTTCGTTACGCCGTTATGGAAGGAAAAAGAGCATTGTACCCCAAGATATAGTTTCATTACCGACTGCCTGTCGGTGTAGTCCACGACGTAGTTTGGGCAGCGCCAATAGCGCTGGCCAATGGTCCACTCATCGGTTGATTTGACGTACTTACAGCGTCCGACACGGCATAGGGTGGCGCCACCTATCGGGACCCTTAGAAGGCGTTCGCGGGCATTGGTGGGGGGCCGCGGCTCGACCCAGAATCATTGGGCGTACTACGAGGCAGCTTCCTCACATCCACTAGTTTAGGAAAAGTTTGGTGTGTGCAAGGCTGCTGACTAGCGGCATGATGGCGTGCGGTGGTCTCATGGGGAGACACCCAGTCCTTCAAAAGTTTGTGAATTTTCTCTCATTCCTTCTCCTTGTCCATGTTTTCTACTTGGTGGTGCTGCTGTGGATTTGTTGGATGAGTTGCGCTGTATTTATAGCTAGAGCGGACGGAGTGGTAGCCGGGCCTGAAAAGCTACCTCGGCTGGTAATGTCCTTAGAAAAAGCTGGATCGTCGGGTTACATCGTCCTGAAAAAGCTGGGTCGTTGGGTCACATCGTCCTGAAAAGCTATCTCGTCTGGTCATGTTCTCAGAAAAAGCTGGGTCGTCGGGTCACATCGTCCTGAAAAGCTATCTCGTCTAGTCATGTCCTCAGAAAAAGCTAGGTCGTCGGGTTACATCGTCCTGAAAAGCTACATCGTCTGGTCATGTCCTCAGAAAAAGCTGGGTCGTCGGGTTACATCATCCTGAAAAGCTACCTCGTCTGGTCATGTCCTCAGAAAAAGCTGGGTCGTCGGGTTACATCGTCCTGAAAAGCTACCTCGTCTGGTCATGTCCTCAGAAAAAGTTGGGTCGTCGGGTTACATCGTTCTGAAAAGCTACCTCGTCTGGTCGTCCTCGAAAAATGCGGTCATGTCCTCGAGAAAAGCCGGTCGGTCGTCGAGTTACATCGTCTCGAAAAGCTACCTCGTCGGGTTCATCGTCATATCCTCGAGAAAAGCTGGGTCGTCGGGTTACATCGTCCTGAAAAAGCTGGCTCGTTGGGTCACATCGTCCAGAAAAAGCTGGCTAGGGTTATATGGTGATTGCCTTTTATCGAGTTGACATGTTGCATCGATTTGTCGCGTGCTTTAAGCTATAGGAGTCCATATGCATTGGACAAACACGTGTTGTATGAACGAGTACACTCAAGAACGCAAAAGTATTACATGCATCACATAAGCAAAAGTATTACATGCATCACATACGCAAAAGTATTACATGCATCACATATGAAGTGGAAAATTTAAGTATGACATAACGAACAAATGTACCCCCAGCATCCCCTCCCCCTACTAGCCCCCGCCAACCGCCTACTAGCCCCCTACTAGGCCCCGCCAACCGCACCCCCAGCATCCCCTCCTCCATCACCACGGCCCACTCCACCTCCGTGTCCTCCCCTACGGGCTCGCTTGGCCCCTCCTCTGCGCTGGGTGTCGGGGCCTCGGCCCCGCGAGGAAAGACGATCTGAGCCACAGTGCGCGAGGACCGAGAGGCGAAGGGTGGGCAAGCGGATCTTTGTGTGGATCTTGGCGCCTTGGCGAGCTATGACGCGGAGAGAACCTCAGTCGAAGTGGGCTATGTGAGGACCCGGAATATTTAACTAGTAACACTTAACCTCCAAATGGTTCTAGCGTTACTAATTAAACATTCTAAGCCTCGATGGGCATATGCTTCCCAGGATTGCAGCATATGTACATCATCACAAAATTACACATCAATTCCACACACATACATTACTAAGTTCAACAACGACATACATAAAGTAAAGTTATTACAAAAGAGAGCCGACCGGCCAAATAGAACAATATACAAGAATGACAATGAGCAAAATGCCATAAGATGGTGGAACAAAAGTCGGCCAGGTTAGCCACACACCACAAGGCAACCGGCCAGGGCGCAAGCTAGTCGCCCATAAACTACCACAACACGATTCGCAAAAGTGAGGCCCCTCGAGCTCACCTTCTTCCTCTGCAACAAAACAATTAAGCATAGCAACCGAGTACAAAGATTGTCTTTGTACCCGCAAGAGCAGCGTGTGGAATAGCGACCTATTCAATAAACTACATGCAAGCTTATTTAGGTGGAGGTTGTATATCTCATTTGCATGAAGCCAACTTTATTTGCAATAATGTAATATATTTCAAAAGCAAGTTTGCAAATCTGTTTTGTTATCAAAGTAATGATAAAGTAAAGGTACATACAAGTAACCACACAAGTGACTATCCCAATAGCCACCACAACATAGCACGAATCACGATTCGTACCACCCATCAAGTTTTAGTTTAAAAGGTTGTAGTCTAACTCTTGAAAGACCTTGCCAAGCGTGTCCATAACCTAGGGCGAGGCTATTGAATAGTTTTAACCTGCGCAGGGTGTACCAATGTACCCACACTTCAGACCGCCTTTAAGCCACACGCACACTTCCGAAGGTATGCTGGCACGGCTAAGTCCTACGAGACATTTCCAATCTTGTGTATTAACTACGAGCCGCTCATATGGATAGAAACCCATATGCTTACATTGCAAGCCGAAAGACAACCAGCCATCACGGGGGAAGCCTTTCGGACACTACAATGCTCCCAGCACCATCCCTCCTGCGACTCGGAGCCAATACACGCCAAAGTACTAAGTCAAGAGAGGTCCCATACCCTCTAATGTGGTTAGCACGCTAAAATGCTTGGTTTAGTGTAACAAGATGTTCGGTCCTTGTTGACCGGGCACCATTCGATCACCCCACAATCACACCATCTTACCATTGTGCCCAGGTCTAAATCATTTTGTTTTTTTTTTAGTTTTAGTTTTCATAAGTAGACATGGCACAAGGTGGAAATCATAAATCATAATAAGTTTTGTGTGATCAAGGTTATCGACAAGTCGATAACCGCCCATTTCTACCGAAGCTAGGCATGGCTAAGCAATTAATTCGCAACTACTAAGTGACAAGAGCCCATCCACGAACTCTAAATCACAGCAAGTAACCGGGCTCATGGTAGTAGAGGATAATCATTTGCTAAGGAATTGCATCTACTAGGCCAACTATTAAAACAAAGTAGCAATGCATACATAGAATTTGTAATCAACATAAATACTTAAAATCTGGGATTAACATGATCAAACTGCTTGCACGCTTGCTGTTGCTCAATTTGTTGCGGAGGGTCGTTCTGGGGTTACATGAAATGTCGAACCCTAAGCGGAAAGGCAAAAGAACCAGAACAACCAATAAGACGAGCAAAACTTAAACAAAGAGCAAGCAAAATTTATCCAAATACGTGAAATTTATACACAAGGTAAACTACGAATATACCTAGTCATAGAAACTGGAAAAACCTAATTTGGATTTGTGGTGCAAAAGATATTACTTAAAACTCATTTTACCATAAATAGCTTTGTAGGAAAAATATTTTCTAGAAAGGTTTTGAAGCTGAAATTTTATGGTAGCTACCTACTGGTATAGTGGTAACCCATATAAAATTTCAGGTCATTTGGAGTTAGAATGATTTAGTTATGATTTTACTAAGTTCTACAACTAGCATATATCATTTCTCGGGAACATGAATAAAGACAAAGCCTAGATCAAATTAAAGCATGTCTACAGCCAAATTTACGAGTTGAGTTTGCTCGGTTTGCAACTACAGAGAGGAGGTTATGTGTTTTACAAATTTTCCATGAATTCCTAGACGTCATTTTCATTAAACAAGATCATGTTGTTTAACTCATTTTCTGCTACAAAACAGGGCCTAATTTCATTCTCGAGTAAAGTTCATACTATAACAAAGCTACAAACAACTGGAATCATTCAAAAGGAGTTAAAATGACAAAGTTATGCACTTTTGAAATTTGAAACGAGAAAAGACTTAGGAAACTTTGAGCTCTCGGGAGGTCCAAACGAGGCTGGAAGACAAGGAGAGGTCGTGGGCGTTAGATCAAGGTCGGCGACTCACGAGCCTCGGCGCAGCAGCCAGCACAAGACCTCCTCCCGCCTTGGGAGAGTGCGGATCGTTGAGATCGATCCAACGATCGCGACCGGTGCGTGCACGCGCGCAAGGAGGTCTGGCGCTAACAGAGGTCGTGGACCGTCGGATCGAGATCTGGCGGTCCCGAGCACTAGGGGAGGTCCTAAGGCTTTAAATCCAAGGAAAGAGGTCGGGACGGTCGATTCTCACAGAGGAGGTCCCAACGGTCTAGATCTCGGAGAGAGGTCCTACTCCTCGGCTAAATCCACGAGAAGGAGGTCTAACAGTTAGATCTAAATCTAACGGTTTAGACCGAAGGAGGAGGTCCTAACGCTGCGATCCAAAGGAGGAGGTCCTAGGCGGTCGGGATCTCCGAGGAGGAGGTCTTGATCGGTGGGATTGACACGAGGAGGTCTTGGATGACCAAGATCTTCTCGGGAGGTCCTAGCGATAGTGTTTTATCGGGAGGATGCGGGCGGTTGATTAGACCTAGGGAGGTCTTGAGCGGTCCAGAGCAACGCGGAGGAGAGTCGTGTGACTA
Organism: Ampelocalamus luodianensis; assembly: GCA_036346255.1. NCBI lineage: Eukaryota > Viridiplantae > Streptophyta > Magnoliopsida > Poales > Poaceae > Ampelocalamus > Ampelocalamus luodianensis. The sequence goes on from CM070633.1 coordinate 53,412,549, forward strand.
AAGATTTTACAAATAAAATCCAACGCTCCGATCTAAAGCGGGAGGTCGTGACGGCTAAGATCAAGATTGGGGAGGTCTGAGGGTTTTCTAACAAGGACCGGGGTGCTCTTTGCAAAGAAGACCTCGAGGAGATCTTTCCCAAAGAGGACCCCGGGAGGTCTTGAAGGTGGTTTTACAAAAATGACCTCGAGGAGGTCTTTTTGCAGAGTGGTCCTAGTGGCTCGGATGGAGTTCCAAGAGGTCTTAAACGGCTAGGATCTAACCGGGGAGGTCCTAGTGCGCTAAGGGCTTTACGGAAAGATCTAGCTGTCCCGAGATCTAATCCTAGGGAGGTCCTCAGCGGTTAAGATCGACCCAAAGAGGTCCTAGGACTTAGAAATTTCTGCGAAACCCACCTACGGCGCAGATCTAACACAGGGTGGTCTTAACGGCTATGAATACACAGGAGGTCGGGGACTTAGTGGCACGCGAGTTTTTTGAAGCAAGGCGGCATTAATGAGCATCCTCGGACAACATTAATGCCAATCATTGTATCACAAATCCGCCGAGTGCGACACGGCAAAGCCCGAGCACCTAAGCGAGCTCACCGCGGCGATGGGGACCTTGGCGCCGACCAAGGGCACCAATAAACTCGCAATAGTGCGCGGACCTAGCGGAGGCACTCTCGGCAGCGCGGCCTTAACGCCGCGGCCGAGAATGGCGGAGGACAAGTCTTCGGCAAAAACCGAAAATGACAAGTTTGGCGCCACGAGCTAAGCTAGCTAGACCCTAAGCTCTAAGGGACTAAAATGGACTCACCGAGTGTAGGGAAGGTCCAGAGGAAGACGGAGGGACTTGGAGAAGGTCGATGAAGTCCCGCGGTGATGTGTTTGTCGGCGAAGGAGAAGAAGACGACCTCGACCCCGACAAGCAGCTCCCCAACTTGACCACCTCTGTGATGGACAACCACAGCAAGTTAGAGAATGCTCGAGGTACTCGAGATGACAAGAAAAACAGGTAAGAACGTTGATGAAACCACTGGAGCTCGAGTGATCTTGGGGGAACTTCAAAACCCGACAATGGTGAAAAGCTGCTCCCGGGCGTTTGAGTTTGGAGTTCTCATTTACCACCGAGGAAGTTCAAGCACACAAGGAATGGAGAAAGGATGGGAGGGAGAAACTCACATGCTATACATAGCCAGGGAGCTTAGTGATGGCATGGGCAAAAGTCTACTGTGACCAAAGTCCATGCCCCTGCCGTGACTTGCTAGATTTGACAAGAGCAGGTAGGTAGGGGAAGACTTCTAGGGCTAGGCTCCTGACACATTTAATGCTCGACTGAAAGAGACGTTGGGAAGGACCAAAAGTGACGATCCATGCTCCCAACCGCCTGGTTCGACACATGCACTGGAGGTGCGAAATTTCATGGGCGCACGAGACGGGGAGGTCGTGAGGAAGAAACACGGCGCCAAGGAGGTCTGGGAGGTCGTGAGCCCACGATGGACATCCACGGCTTGACCACCCCAAGGTATTTGGGGCGCTCAAGAGCTCCTCGGATCGGGGAGGTCGTGGCGGTGGATGGAGATCAACGACTCGGCTTCGCGCGCGAGATCGAGCTCGGGTGCGGCTGCTGCGCACTTGGCTCGACCGAGTCGATCGTCAGGTCGACTCGGGTCGACTCGAGCCAGTTGACTCGGACCAAAATTGAGTTTCAAACCGATTTGGAGTTTGAGGATTTGTTTGAGATAGCAACTCACTCCAAAAATTATGGAATTTTTACGAGAGTGGTGACTCAAGCGAGGACCTAACATAAAATTTTGAGGCTTTGGTCTGTGGATTTTCCTCCAAAAATTTAACAAGGTCTTTGGTCAAGGTTTGACTAGATTTTGAATTGGGTTGACTTTCCTCCAACAGCATTCAAACAATTTCTAAAAATTGTGGAATTTTCCAGAGGAGTCACATACCAACCCAAGAATTTAGGAAAAATATTTCCAGGAGATTATCACAAGATGGAACAAGGATGACTAAGAAGAATAAGATGTGGGTCGAAATGACTTGTGATCTTTGTATTCCCATAATCTCTTTACAACAATTGTCCAAAGCATACAGGAAATACAAGATGCAAGAAAAAGTTTTAATTTCCCCTCATTTTCTTACATTTGAAACACAAGCCCAAAATTGGGATGTTACAGGCTAAGGTGCCGGGTCATCGTCCACCAAGAAGTCGTGGGCTTCGCATGGCTCAGGAGGACCCTCCGTCATAGGGAATTGGACACGCATGAGAAAGTATTGTCGATTAATTAAGAAAAACACAATGCGTCGCGACAAGCGGAGATGTTACGTACTCTCGGCTACCGCCATAGCGCGCGGCGCGCCCAGAGGAAGTATGGCACGCCGTACGCGCCCTGTGTGTACTGAGTGTGGAAGGCGAAGGGGTGTGCATGACCGACGTAGTGCGACGCTGCCGGTGTACGGGGCTATGCCCAGGCGGACCCTCCAGCCTCCTCAGGCCTCGGCGGACAGGGTCTGCTCGAGCATCCGGCCTCATCAGGGCGTGTTGGTGTTGGACGTGGTCTAACAGACCCTCTCTTTCTTTGGGCCGCTGCTTTGGGCGGACGCAGCGCAGCGGGCGTAACGGCTGCCGACGGGCAACCCGCTGGTATCAACCTCCGGGAGCCTGGTGCACAACAACAGGCCAAAAATACGTGTGGCTTTATCAGCCACACGACGGATAGCCTGGACCGTCTCCTCGCGTGTGCCCTCGACACCGTCCGTCAACCTCTGAAGCCATGAGCGACAGTCCATCGTAATCTCAGCAACGATGCTCGTCTACATCGAAAACAAGACCTGGTGAAAACTGTAATGGCAGAGGCTTTGACGGAAGTTTTCGAAGTAGGATGTAACGTACCGCGCGGTGGACATCCTGCGCGAAATGCACACGGTATGTGTCTGTCGGTACCGGACACGGTGCGGGCTCATCTGCAGCAAGTACGAGCCTGGCACGTGTCCGAGGAGTGTACCAGCGGAGGTACACGTCGTAGGTCGTAGGGTCGTAAGGGGTGTCCTCCTGCACACGGTCCTGTAGCGCGGCGTCCCACTGCCCCACCCAGTCGTTCATCCTACCACCCCAGTTCGTACCGCAGCGAACTCCCTTGCTACTGAACCTGCAAGACGTAACATGTAGTTAGAAGTCATGCGTAGTAGACGACAACAAAAAACAGGGCATGTATGCCGATTACTCACGTGTGCACGCTGTCGGGCACTAGCCGTCGAACTGGTACTAGAACCTCCTGTCGTAGGCCGAACTGGCGCATCACATGATGTGCCGCGTAGTCCTCAACAAAGACGTCGAAGACGAGCGCCAATGGGTGAGCGATACTCGGTCGCGCAGTACGCGCGAGAAAGCTCGTGAGGAGCGCGGCGCTAACTCCTCGGGAGTATGGCTCCCAACGAACGTCGTCGCCGTGAGCGGTCGAACGACTCCACGAGCGGCTCAGACGCGCGTGTCACTGCGACGCGCGCAAACCGCACAGGAGGAACACAACACAACATATTAGATTGAACGATCGATTATATAAAAAAATAAGTCACACAAAAGAATATGTACCCGTCGTCGACACCAAATCGATCCCATAGTCGGCCGATCAACCTCGCCTGCGTTGTACATCTCCTGCCCGTAGGGAGAGCTGTCGTCCAACAAGAGTCGTCCGAGGCTAAAGCGCTCGAATGACAACAACTGCAGCAGGAGAGGACACCCCGTGAGGACGAAGTTCGGCCGCGACTTGAAGCACGAGTCGCACAAGCCGCGATATGTGGCAGCAAGTATAGCCGAACCCCAGCTGATCTGCGGGGCCTCTCCGTTGGCGATGGCCCTGGCGTACATGATGAGCCGCGTGTCGACGGTGTCACCGTGGCTGGTGGTGAACAGGACCCAACCGAATAGCCACAACAAGTACGCCTCGAGGTGACGTGACACCTGCTGGTCGTCCGCGGGAGGGTCCATCCGCTCGAGCTGTGTACAACAAAAAAGAAAGTAAGACCGTAGTACGAAAAAGAGAGTGCAGCGGTTCCAATGGGAACGTCGTCGAACACGTACCCGAAACTGCCACAACCACTGCAAGGACGGGTCGTGCCTCTGTGTCTCCGGGAAGACGTAGTACCGGGCCGCGGCCACAGGCGGAAGGACTCCCTGAAACCTGCCCAGAAGGTCCTCACGCCAGTTCTCCGGAGGCTCTTGCGGGAAGGCAGCACCTCCCGCGATAGGGAGGCCAAGAAGCATGGAGACGTCCTGTAGAGTAGGGGCCATCTCCCCGAACGGGAGATGGAAAGTGTGAGTCTCCGGCCGCCACCGGTCCACAAGAGCTGTCAACAAGGACCGGTCGAATGGGAAGCGTCGGGACCGCTCTGGCCCGGCATGGACGTCTCCGTCGTCGTCGCCGCGGTGTCGCGGCTCGTCCTCGTCCGTGGCCTGCACCATCCGGCGAGTGGTAGTAGACCGGCGTACCGAGCACGCAAAGCAACAAAAGGTTAGTACGAGATGTAAGTATGGCGAGAAGATAGTGCCAACGAATGCTAACCTGGCTGTCCAGCGTGGGTCTAGCCTCCAAGCCACCCGAGGTGTCCGCGTGCGGATCACCCCCAACACAGTCGCGTCAGCCGCACCTGCAGGATGAGGGACACGACGCGACGCGCGATGTAGCCGGTCGATGCGCTCGTCCAAGAGACCGAAACTCCAGTCCGATCCGTGAGCCATACCTGCAAAACAAATTGAAGTTAGGAAATACGTGGAAATATAACATCGAATGTAAAATAGGAGTAAATTTGTCTTGTAAACAAAGAAACCAATAAGTACTAGGGCACCCAGATAATACTTTCAAAATTAGATAGTAGCAGGACAGTTACATAAACAATACAAAGTACACATGACAATACAAATTATATTGTAGCAGAACAGTTACATAAACAATACAAAGTAGATAGTGGCAGAACAGTTACATAAATAATACAAAGTACACACAGTCCCACTTTGCACCATGCAAGAAGTGGTGCCGCAAACCATGGCAGTGCCTACTCCTCAGCTGGTGCCTTGCATCGTCTGGCTGTGTGGCCCTCCTGGCCGCAGAGCCCGCAGCGTCGACAACTACACTACATCATGATCAAGACCCCGTTCATTCCCTAAGGTAGAGGCCACAATGAACATGCAGTACAATATTCGGATTCAACCTAAAAACTGAGCTATTCCATAGAAATCATCATCTAATTCTGACGCTAACTTGCAATCCGAAATGCTACAAGTGGCGTTCCAGTCTTCTACAGAGCTAATTAACCTCTGCTAATTTGTTCATACTAATTTACCTCTACTAATTTGTTCATACACCTAATTCATCGTCCTCATGCGCTCGGTCACGCATTATTTATCCAATGATAGTCGGTCACGCGTGCACCAACACAACTTCAATATTTCTCATAAACATCAATTATACTCTCCTACGGGCTAGTTTTTGTCTCTAACTACAGTTTTTCTATCGCTGCTACTTACATACAAATGAATAACATTTCGATTTTCTAATTTTTCCCTCTAACTTTAATTTCCTACATGTGTTACTTATACTTCTATTTTTAACTACATCAACTATTTTTCTATCGCTACTATTTATATACAAATTAACTACGTTTTCATTTTCTAATTTTTTTCCTCTACCTAAAATCCCAATGTTTTTTCTCAACCTAAAATCTCTTAAACTATATAAACTAATTACTTACTAAAAAATATACATTACAAAATCAAAATACTTACCTCACAAAGAAAATCTTCTTCTCCCTCCCTCTCTCCCTCTCTCTTTCTCTCTTCTTTCTTCTTTCTTCCTTCTTCCTTCTTTTCTTCTTCGCAATCGCAGGGCTCAGACGCCGGGGGGACCGCGCGCAGGCCTTATAAAGCCATCCAGTTGCCCAACGGTTCGGCGACTGGAGGCACCTATCGCTCAACCGTTGGACGACTGCATTCATTGCCCAACGGTTGGGCGATCGCATTTATGGGGCGCCCAACGGTTGGGCGACTGCATCCTATCGCCCAACGGTTGGGCGACTGGAGACAATCGTCCAACTGTTAGGCGACACGTGAATATTCATGTAATAAAAAAATGCAAGAATAAATTTGTAATTTATAATAAAAATTAGATTATTTAAAAAAAATTCCCTTAGTACAAGCCAAAGTTTGACGCACTAGTGAGGAACTATCGCTCTTGTTATGTTTGGTCTTTCCAAGTTGATTTCCGTTGATATTCTTTTTATGTTCCATCTCCTGTTTTGTATTGTTGATATTCCCATTTTGCTACAACAGGACATTTTTTCTTCTGTAAGTTGGCATTACCCATTTCAGATATTGATGTCATGTATAGATGGTTGAACTAAAAGAAGCAGAACAAGCATCTCTGAAGGAGTCTGAAAGAATAGAGGAGGAGATTGCTGAACTCAAGGAGATGAAGGTAACGACAATCTTTACAAGAACTTAAGTCCATTTATCAGGAAACGATCGCATTTCCATTGATTTTTTGAGCATACTCCCATTCGTTCTAACATCTTGTTTTTTGTGCACAGAAAAAGATAAGCACAATGACAGCCCATGAATACTTTGAGAAGCATCCTGAAGTCAAGCAGAAGTTCGACGATGAAATCCGTAACAACTACTGGGGATATTGAAGCGAGAATTACCCCCGTTTCCCTTTTCTTGGAAGAACCAATAATTTTTCAGTGTCCCAGTATGTATAGGGGAAATCCACTGTCCCAACACTGGTGGTTTCCATGACATGTCGATGGGGCCGTGAAATTCCAGCTGAATCGACTGTGTTGGGCTTGTTGAAATTCAAACTAAATCGGTTGTATTGGACCTCATCATTTTCTTGAGGGTCGTCGGTTTTGTCTTTGCAAAGATCATGTTTTGTGCGTAATTCCATTCTGCTTGAATAAGAGGACTTCTGCAGACTTGGTTCCTCCTTGTGTACCTTGTAATCTTGTATGGCTTGTTGATCTTTGGGCATTATTGAACGCTGTTGGAAGTGCAAGCGAATTTATGCACCGGCCATTCCAAGTGGCTGCTGCTTCGTGGTGGTTATCTCTATCTCTACTATTTGAAAGAAGAGCTAGCGGTGGTCCGTCCTCTCTTTCCTTCTCCCCTCCATTCACAATCTCATTCGTGCCAACGGGTGGGGACGCCTCCAAATCTTGATTTTTTTTTCACTTCTGCGACCTCACTCGAGTATGTAGATTAATATTTATTTGTGTGATATATATGATTTTGTTTTCGTGCGATATCCAAATAAATATCCATGCGCGAGACAATCCGTATTCAGTTCAATATGTTTTCGTGATCAAAATTATCCGTATCTGTATCCGCACCGTCCATATTCGACTCCGATCCTGATTCCGAGAAAAAAAATATATATATAAAAATAATACCAGTCAAAAGATATACATCCGTATTCGCTCGGATTACATAGATTTTTTGTCGACGTGCATTATAGCCTTACAGGAGTACTAGTGTACTGCCGCTACTACTGCAGCTCAACGGGTCGATTCGATCAACTTCTTTTCAGCATCACATCACATCACACTGTACACTGGTCAAGTTGGGAAAGCCCAAGGTACTGACGTAAACAGCCAGTCACTAGTAGTCATTCATTCCGGAACATTTTACATGTGTACCATCTAGCCCCAACTTTCCATTTTGATGATTAATGACAACAGGAAATTTGAGACTATTTTTGAATTTTTGGTGTGCAAATTCGTCCGTAACTACACGAATAACCATTTTCGTGCAGAATTTGCAAAAATAACACCCTGTCGTACGGTGATCGTGCGGCGGCTGTGCAGCAGGGCGTTTAGAGCTGACCTTGTCCCCTACCGTCGTGCAGTGGAGGCCTCTCACATGGTGATCGTGCGGTAGGGCTACTGTAGCACCAAATGCCGCACGGCCACAGTACGGCAAGGATGCTGTAACAATTTTTTTTAATTTATTTAAGTATGTTATTGTATGAATTTTCAAATATAGCAAATGAGCTTCAAAAATTATGATTTTTTTGTGGAGCCTCCTGACACTGTTTAATTGCTTTTGTAATTTTTTTTCAAAATTTTATCAATTCTGAATTTTTCTCAAAAATTTATTTAAGTATACTGTTTGTAGAAATTTTTGAGAAAAAAATCAGAATAGATAAAATTTTGAAAAAGTTAAACAAGTAAGTACACTGTATCAGGAGACTCCAAAAAAATTTATAATTTTCTGTCGCGCGACTACCGTACAGCAGGGTGTTATTTTTGCAAATTCGACACAAAGATGGTCTTTTCGGCCAAAACTCAGTATTTTTCATACGTACGTGCAAGGTTTAGGTCCCAAAATTGGAGAAAATTGAGGAAAGGACACCGAGACTTTCCTTCGTGACCCAAAAAGAGCTGAAGAACCAAGGCAAAGGTATAATTAGAAGGTTAAAGATATTTTTCTACTTATTTTATTGGTCTAGGAGTTGGGAGAAAGACCGGGTTAGTAGATTTTGCAATTATATTTTTTGCCGTACTACTAAGAGTAGGACTTTGGCTAGTAACATCTTGTCGGTGTCCAGTCTAAGAGGGGACTTTGGCTAGTACCTTCTTGTCGGTGTCGGAAGCTCAAATTGATCCGTTCATTCATTGGGAAATTGGCTACTGGCACTTAAATTTTGCTCGTATTTGGTTATTGGACATCTAAAAAATGTGATTACGATTAAAAGACACTAACAATTTATAGTTATTTGTCGTAGGACACTGACATCATTAAAATAATATATTTGAGTGGTTTGGAGAGAGAAACTTTGTAAAATATCTTCAATACCCTCAATGCATAGTGACTCGGACCTGAGTCCAACTCGACCGCGTTGCTGTTCTGACTCGCACCCGACGCGCCGCTTTTGCTTCCACCGCTGACGGGCGGGTCCCCTTTGTCAGCACCCCTTCATCATCTTCCTCCTCGCCACGCCGCTCAGCCTGCGCACACTAGCGTTGGGCATGCGTGTCACGAAGCCCCCCAATTGCCACCTCATGCTCTCGTGTCGGTCTCTTAGGCATCACCTGGCTTCCCTGATCCCTCGAAGCTCATCCATTCTCTCTCTCGTGCTTCCTTTCGCCCTCTTCGAGCTCTTTTCTTTTTCAGCCGAGGAAGAAGGCGGGGTGGAGCGCCGTCGCTGTGCTACCTCCTGCGAGTCCGTGTCACCATCGTTGGACTCCACTCTCCACACCGTACCCATTTTTGCTAGTCCGAGTCTCTCTCGTGCTCTAAATCGACAAGAGCTTTGTCTTCGTCCTCATGGCCGGTAGCCATGGCCACGATGCTCTCGGTCACTCCAGTGAGTGTTTCTCTGCGCCTTCGTGTCCGTTGAGTTCACATAATCACGTGGAGTTTAGTGCCGAGGTTAATTTGGATTTGGTGCCTTGTTGAGGGAATGCCACCCGTTCTTCTCCAGCGTCGGTGAATCGCCGCCGCCTCCCTTCCGGTCGACTCTAACTTCCATCGTCATCGTTGCCTTGGGCGCCGCGTTCCTGGTATCCTGGCGATCCTGATGCGTGCCTTCCCGAAGCTCCTCGACGCCCAGCTCGTCACCTCCTCGTGAGCCACCCCTTCGGCTCCGCCTCCGACCGTCAGGAGCTCGCCGCCGTCAACCTCCGGGCTCCACGCCACTTCGATCAAGCTCGCGAGGACCTTCCGCATCTGGTGAAGCCAACCTCGAGGCTGGAGATCTCCTGCCACGTCGAATCGCCATACACAGCCGCGCCGCCGCGCACGAGCACAGGCGGCACTGGGCTGAGGGGAGAGGCGACGGCACGAGCGGGTCGTAGAGCCGACGGCAGCAGGCAGGAGGCGCAGCGAGCCGGGAGGAGGAGTAGGCTGGAGGCACGAGCACAGGCGGTCGGGCGCGAGCTCGGTCAGAAGCGGCGTAGGTGGCGTCGTGCGCAAGAACTCTCGGTGGGAGCAAAAGAAGAGGAAGAAGGAGACCGAAGGGCAAAAGGGATATTTCACATGCTTTCTCTCTCCTTTCCTACACAAAAATAATATAATAATCGGCTTAGTGTTTTACGGCAAAATTACACCTTTTGTCAATGTGTTTTGGCAAAAACATGATTTTTGGATATCCAATAGCAAAGGGTGACAAACTGTAGTGCTCTGTAGCCAATTTCCCCTTCATTTATCCCTAGACTCTAAATGGCCTCTAATGATCTTAAGGTTAAGAAGTGCTCAAGTGTAGCTTTCCGCAGAAAAGCCTTGAAAATCCAGAGAGAAGCTAATGTGCTGAAAATCCCATTTTACGATTGTCCTATTTTTCACAAAATGTCTTTTCTATAGTTTAGGATTGTCCAGATTTTTTGTTTAGGACATTTTGACAGGTGTGTGTGCAGCTCGGGGGTGGACAAAACTTTGTCCGAATCTACCTATTAGATTGTCCCAATCGGTACATTTGGAATGAATTATCTTTCAAATTGATGCATTCATTTATCCCTAAACTCTAAATGGTCTCTAATGATCTTAAGGTTAAGAAGTGCTTAAGTGTAGCTTTCCGTCGCAAAGCCTTGAAAATCCAGAGAGAAGCTAGTGTGCTGAAATCCCATTCTAGGACTGTCCTATTTTTCACATCGGATTTGCTATTTCTAAATCGTTTGAAATTTTCTTAAGTTTCAGTTAATTGTTGTGACCATTAGATTTGTATAGAGATTGATGTGTCGTATGATTAGATATTGATCCAATGGATAAAACATATAACTTATGCTTAATAAAATTTTAGTCACCTTACGAATAGATATTCCTTTTTCACATAATGTCTTTTTCTATAGTTTAGGATTTCCGAATTTTTGTTTTCTGACATTTTGAGAAGGTGTGTGCAGCTCGGGGGTGGACAAAACTTTGCCCCAATCTACCAATCAGGATTGTCCCAATTGGTACATTTGGAATGTCCGAATTATCTTTTACGGACATAATTGCAGAAGGTTGTCCTCGGGTGCGATTGCAATTAGGATTGTCCGAAATTCAAGTTTCGGAATATTCGAATTAGTCCTGTAACGGTTAGCAATTAACTGAATGCCCACCCTACGGACAACGAAGCACAAGAAACAACTTGGTCTCAGCATTTCTTATAAGGACCGCAAGCTCTGGCCTCCCAAAACCTTTTTCTCCCTGAAAGCTTCAGGAACAAGTCAGGCTTGTTCTTTTCTCCAGCTTGGAGAAAAGGATGTCACATAATCAAGTTAGGCATCTGCTGATCTAAATGGCAAACAACCAGCACAGCACAGCAGGATAAACAGATCAAACACTTTTAGTCAATCAGATTTCCTAACATATCAACCATCTATGCATGGCAACATCTCTGGAATGGAGACCACCATGGTATCCCAAATTCGCGATTGCAGCAAATATTACTTGAACAACAGGGTTATTATTACCTATTAGCATAACACCGGGAGGAAATGCAGCACAGGAGTCCAGTGGCTTTGAGGTTAATTGGTCATTGTCTACACGCACATACTAAAGCAAACAAAAAGACATGTTCTCCTGGTCCTGCAATTGAAGGGAAATATGTCATAAACAAGTTAAGCATTTTGCATGACAGACAGAAACAGCGGCGACAAGAAGCCTTTAGAGCTATGCCAGCCTCATTGTAACCTTCTAATCCTAATAAATCATAGCCTAACCCAAGCAAGTCTCTCTCTCTCTCTCTCTCTCTCTCTCTACAGGCCGCCTCTCCCAGGCCCCCACCATGAGGTGTGAGAAGCTAAGGTCACATGGACTACAGATGGAAATACCTGTAACACTGCATTGGAAGCAAATGTTTTCTTCTTGGCTTTGGTGGCAAGAGAGAGTACAGAAATGGTTGAGAAAGTTATGAGACAGTTGGAAGGATAGACCGTCTTTCCCATTTAAAGACACTGCCATCCTTTCTGCAGTCCCTTGACACACTTTCACACGCAGTCACCCTGCAGAATTCTTGGCCCTCATGCAAACCAACCCTTCCTTTGCATTCCCTGTCCTGTGAAGATAGCTAGGTGTTCGAGGTTTTAGTGCTCTTCTCAGGTTGTGGGTGTTCCAGAAGCACAAACAAGAACAATGCCTTCTTCAGTGATGCATTGTTAAGGAATTTAGATTTTAGAAGAAGCATTAGTGTGGGTGTTCCTAGAATTCTCTCTCAACCTCATTCTGCCTTGATTCCCTTTTGCTTCTTGTTTTTGCCCTTTCTTTTTCATCTCTCTCCCATCTCCTGTTATGGAATCCTCCCAGCTCACTGGGGATGATGGTGAAGAGTGCAATAGTAATGAATCCGGGTGGACAATGTACCTGGCCTCCCCCATGCATAGTGATGATGCCAAAGCAAATGGCGGTGAAGGAAGTAATGTTGAAGATGCCAGTGGTTACAGCAATGAGAGGAACAATGGTAAAGAAGAGAAAGATAATGCAGATGATGATGATGATGGAGATTATGATTCCTTGGCTTCTGATGCTTCCACAGGACCAGCTCAAGTGAAGGTGCTTGAAGGAAAAGAAGAGAAAGGATATCAACTAACTGGTGGTTGCAGAGATGAGCATGGTAAGGATGAACAAGATAAGATACGTACCAAGGTCTCGACCAGCTGCAACAAAAAGGCAGGAAAGATGAAGAAAGGAGACGAGAAGACCACAAGAAGAGGCCACAGTAAGAGACGTAGCTCCTCAAGAACAAGCTTCTTCTGGTAAATGTTGTGAAATCCTTGTAGGATGTCTCTCACCTATTTCTTATCTTATCAAGCTAAAATCCATGTTAGATGCTTGGGGAATGGAAGGCTTTGTGAGGATCCTTGCTATTGCCTTCCATGGTTTTGTCCATTTGTTAACCACCTAATAGGTTAACTGTTAGTCTGTTACTATGCAACTGTCACCCTTTTGGTTATTATTCAATGCCCTACTCTTAATATCACATTCAAAAGATGCATGCTCTCCTACGTTTCTATAGATATTTATAAACACCTCTCTAACCCAGAGAGCTACACTTTGTCCATATACACCTCCCCAAGGTATGTACTGTTCAAGTCACCAAAAAGATAGTTCTGTTTAATGGCTTTCTGCTTTCCCAGTATTTGCGGAGTTCGGAATGTCTGCATGTGGTTACAATTTACTCAGAAAAAGGGTACATGGAAATCTCTACTGTTTCTATGGATAATTTATCCATACTTAATAACTAATCTAACCTAGTTTCGACTATCAGATGAGTTAACAAAATATGAAAAAATAAATAAAAGGATATACAGGTAAGTATGGCTAATACTTGTTTTCTTTTCCTGGAGTAGAGCAAATCCTATATAACAATATAGCAATCTAACTACAGCTAATGCATCATTTTCACATGAAACCTATTGCCGCAGGAATATCCAGCCATTTCATATAAGAATTAGACAATATACACAATATTTATAAAATGTAAAAGATTCATAGTTGCTAAGGAAGACTAATTAGAAAATTTACAGCACAAACAGCTATAGTTTACAGAACAGCATAAGGAAACATAACACGTTGTACAAGAGCCTCTAGCTATCACCTGATATGTGTGATTCACTACTCTTTGCATCTACATTAAGTGCCTAAATGCAGCTCTGGCATCGAATGGAGCACCTTCTGCTGTGCAAATCATGTGGAAGAAGGTATACCCCAACAACAATTTCATTACTGGAATAAAAGAAAGGAAAACCTTGTTAAGGGGAATTGCAATCGATTAGTACGTGGTAGAGCTTAAATGAACTAGTAGAGACAAGGTACACCAAAAAAGGGGTAATTGAGTTATTTCAGATGAAGAAGGAAACCAAAGTCAATATTTAGTGGCGATTACAGCAAACCTGCGATGTTAAATATCATGATGGAGGCTAGTTCATGAATCATGACCATTCTGCTAATAGTATGTCCTTTGTATATACAGTTAAACAGGAAACCTTCACAATTCACATAGCGAAATTGCCCATCAGATATTACAATTATCCAAAGTAGACACGAACTGTGAAATTCTTAGCTTTAGGTCGTTTCACTAGCGGTAGTTTATTCATCTGATTACAAAACCGAATGTACAACAATTACATAGTGTTTGTGTGTTCTTTTCCTGACAAACACAAAAATGCTCACTCCATTAAAATTTAAAAAGCAGCATGAAACAGCTCAAAAGGACCGAAAAAAGGAGCCATAATCACCCAGATTAGCGCCATGCCTAACCTGACACCAGATATTTCTACAGTCCAAAGAAGCAGCAGGCACAATATTTAGGGAATATCAATCCAGGATGTTCCAGCTTGGAACCCTCTACCAAGTAATCGATCACAACAAGGCCAAGACAACGAGGGGAACCAACCTACTACTTTAATTTGTGAGATTATTCAGAAAATGCATCGTTAGGTAAAAGTACGCCACATAGCACATTTGGTACTAGTAATTGCTCAATGTTAGGTTGACAGGGGAGATGAAGCAGCTTGTAATGCAATGCAACACAGTACGGTAATCGTGTTAAAAAATCCAAGGATCATTCCACGGCTGCCAAGTTCCTCCACGAATACCTACGTCTTCAAAACACCATCCATGCCTGATACCCATATCTAGGTCAGGAACATAAGGGGCGAGCACATTGCTCAATTCCACCCAAAATTCAGCAAGGATAGCGTCAAGACAAACCAATTCCAACGCCCACCAATCCAGTATTCCTCATCACCCGTGCATCCCATGAGATGGATTGAAATACACCGAGGAAATTCGCGTGTGATTAGGCATGTACCGAGGGGTTGTGGACTTGTGGTGGTGGTGGTCGGCAGACGGCAGTTCGTGGCTAGGACTTGGAGTGGTGGAGGAAGGCGGCAGAGCAGAGCACGGTGGTGACGACGGCGAAGAGGCCGAGCACGACCACCAGCGACAGCCCGGCCACCGCCAGATCCAGCATCAGCTGCGCGCCGTGGAACACCACCCCCAGCGCCATCATCCTCTTCTTCCCTCCCGGCTCCCGACCCCTCGCCTCGTCGTCTGCGGTGCGCGCTTCTCGGGGAAGCTCGTGCCTATATCACGGGAGCAGAGAGAGAGAGAGAGAGGGAGAGAGAAGGGTGCGACACGCGGCGCGGCGAGGGCGGGAGGGGAGGCGGCGAGCCGACCACCTGGACGAACGCTTGTGTCATTTGTTGTCAGCACTGCTATTGCTGGATGGAGAGGCGTAAAAGCTGGAAGGAAGCGTATTCAGGGAAAGCATTAGAACGATGGGCCATGTGGGCTGGGTGTCGAAGTTTGGGCCGATGGTGTTGGGAAAGCGAAGGAAGGTTGTATCGTTTTTGCTACAACCGAACTGTTGGCTTGTAAAAGGAGTTTTGTGATGTAACTGAAAGGCTATCGAAGAATGATCAAGAACAACTAGAAGTTCACCCGCGCCACTTGGCGCGGGCCGTTTCGCTTGGATGGCGGGCCCAGAACACACGCGGGAAGGCGAGCGCGGAGCCTCGCGCGGGAACGCACGCGCGGCCTGGTCGCTGGCGGGGCCCGCCAGCGAAGCAGCCAGCGAATGGAGGAATGGCGCGCGAAGCAATGCGGCCCACGCGGACGCAAGCCGAACGCACGAAGCGCTAGCGCGCGGATCGGCCGGACACGCGCGGAGCCGGAGGCCATCGGACGGAGGAAAAACTTTTGACGACGTGGCCAAGCCGGAAGGAGGCCAATCCACCGGGAATTAATTATAGTAATCCCCCACCTATCCTCTCTCTTGTTCTTCCAAACCGCCCCTATTTCCATTCAATCCTCGGTAGATTGTCCAATTCTCTGGTGCAAACACCGGGAACGTGACAAATTGGTATCAAAGCATCTAGATTCAGGGTGATCGTGGCGAAAAAGAAAGAAGCGTAGCCCACACCGACGATGAGGATGGAGGCAACAGAGGGAAAAGTCTCCTCCCTAGATGACAATGCTAAGGCGATCTTGTCTATGGTCACGGCTATGGATGATCGAATGAAGCAAGCGGAAACATGGAGGTTGACCGTTGACTACACCTTGACGGGACTCAGGCAAGTGGCGGAAGATCTCAAACTACGAGTCTCCTGCCTAGAAGGAATGCTGCCTGGGCTATCTCGCCCAGTAACGCCTCGAGAAGAATGGCACCGAGAGGAGAAGTGCTACTAGGGTGAGAACCATGGGGTGTTCGCCACCCCGAGGCAAGCTCTGGGCAAAGGTGAGTTTCTGTCGGGACCCAGAATTACGATTCTAGAACCCTCTGTGTATATTGCACTAGTCCAGGATCACGCTAGTGCACACAGGGTTAACACAGGTAAATATCGATCCACACAAGCGATAAATAAAGTAAACGATTAGTTTGAATAACAAATAAGGATTTTGACCTTATGGTCGAGTTTACACTTATTAAGCCACGCAGGGCTAACAGGAAATAAACAGCAGCGGAACGGAAATAACTCCAGTGTAGATCCCACCAATTCACCACAGGCAACCAACTGGGATCCAGACCTTAACGAACGATCAGCCTTCAACGAACTCCTCCTCAAAAGCAGGCGTAAACTCCTCCTCTTCTGTAGGTTTGGGCGCAAGTTTTACAACAAGCGTGAGTACACAACCGTACTCGCAAATCATACCACAGAATGCAATGTATAGATGCAGGCTTATTCCAAAGAAAAGGCTTCTGTGGTTCTTTTGCATAAAAGCGACATTTGCAATTGAATACGAATAATAGATTAAAAGCATAATTTAAAACAAATAGATAGTATTAATTTATGATTGTTTCCACAAAGACACCAATACTATGATTATTTCACATAGCCATATGATTGAGGTCACACAGACTCCCATTCCCACATTTTATGAAAACTACCCCTCGTGTGAAATCCCCGAGCATGTCCATGACCGCGGACACGACTATTCGAATAGATTGTTTAACACTCTGCAGAGGTTGTACACTTTACCCACAAGATACAACTAGTGTAGCAAGCACCAATCGTAACAAAGCAGTTCGGAAACTTCATCTCAAACATTGAGCGTTCCCGGTGTGCTTACAAACCGCTATACCGGCTCATAGAATTGGTATAACACACTGCCATTGGGCGGGGAAGACGATCGTCCCGCGATGCAACCACCAAGTAGTCACACCTCCACCTGTCACCACCTAACCTATCCACGAACATCAATGTCGAGAATCCATAACTTACTAAGTTAGGCCCGTCCCATACGGGCATGTGGTCGCATGCATGAAGGCTCGGTTCAATGGCGCACAAAGTTAAGTCCTTAATTGACCAAGGCAAGACTTCCATTTTCTAACTAAGTCACAAAGATTATCATTCCCATCACATAGACCACCATGTCACACGTCTCCACCACTTGCCTCGGTCTAAATCCTTTACCACCCGATTGGTTTTAGTGCAACACATGCCATCACGAAGTAATAACACATAGCACACGGTTTTACACGAAGTTCCATAGTCACTTAGTCATAGTTCATATTTGCAACTTTCATGAGATGTGAGACGCGTAGCATGGCTAAGCAATTGTACTCGCATCTAACCAACCCACGTTGGTGCTATAATATTACCAACTAATAACCAATCTAGAGTGATAAGGAATTATGACATACAAGGCCAAAGTGTGATAGCAATTTGGATAATAACTATGCCCAAAGCATTTAAATAAATAATTAAAGTAGAATGCAATAATTTAGCACAAAGTAATTTGAAAACTGGGTTCAAGATGATCAAAGGTATGACTTGCCTTGGAAAAGGTCTATGTCTGGTCTTGATCTTGAGGTGCTCCTTCTTCCACAAAATTTTAAAATGAAACAGCGTCTACTATAAGCGAGACAAAAAAAACAAAACAATAAATAACAGAGGCAAAACAAACTCCAAAAATTACATAACAATATCAGATAAATAGAGCTTGAATTTAGACAAATTTAGAAATTTGAATGGGCTCAATCGGAGTTAGGATGCAAAAGTTATGGGCTCTGGAAGTTTGGAAATCTAAAGAAACCCTAATTTGGATTTTCTGGATTTTCCCGAATTATCTCTCTAAAGAAAAATCGGATTATTGCGCACGCGGCGTCGACAAGACAATTTCGGAATTAAAAGAATTAACGAAAATCGACATGTGGGACCCATGTCGGGGACACGCTCACGGTAGACTAGGTCTCATCGAGCCGAGACTCGGTCGGTGGATCGCCGCGTGGGCACGCTGCGTGGGCGGCGATCGGCTCCACGGCGACACGAGGCGAAAAGGCGGCGGCGGCGGCGGTGTGCGGTGATGTGGGCGGCAGCCGAGGCGGTGGCGCTCGGATCCGGCGGCAACAGCGAGCAGCGCGATCGCGGCGGTGAGTGGTACCGGGAGGTAGAGGGTGACACGAGGATCACGCGGGTGTGCTCACTGGTGCACGGGGACAACCAGGGTGGCCGGCGATGAGGTAGAAGCGGCGGCGGAGTCTCGGGTTCGTCGGGATCGGGGCTCCGGTGGTCTTCCGGCGAGAACAAGGCCACCAGGAGGTAGAGGAGCTCCGTGCGATGCCGAGGGTGCAGACGAAGAGGCGCGGGCGGCACCGACGGCGGAGAACAAGCTCGTCGGAGTTGCGGCGCGCATTGCTTCTCAGAGCTTTGCGGCGGCTAGGGTTAGGGTTTTGAGCGGCGATGCGCGGGTTGGAGTCGCGAGACCGAGGGCTAGCTCCCTTTATATAGGGGCGGCTCGAGGAGGTCTAGGGCACGGACGGCGAGGAAAGCGGGGCGGCGGCGACCGAGTCCCAGTCGTCCCCGACTCGGAGACGATGAACAGTGCCTCGGTGGGGCCCGCTTGTCACGCGAGCTGCGGCTCGGCGTGATCGCGTGGGAAGACGCGGGTGAAAGCGGACTCGGATCGGCCGCCCGCATCTAATCGAGCGGTCCACAATCAAGAGAACGATCGAAACCTCCGTTTACCTCACACACATCCAGCCGTTCATGCTTGATCCAACGGCGGGGTGAGCAGGGCATTCGGAGAGAGAGAGGAAGAGAGGTCGACAGCGGGTCCACCTATCGGTGGAGGCGGCGTCTTGCGCGAAGCGGGCGGGGGAAGCGGGCGAGGCGGAGGATTGGGCCGGGGAGATTCGGCCCGGGCGAGTTTTCGAGATTTTTAATAGTTTTTCTATTTTATAAATTACCAGAAATTCAAATAAGCAATAGAATATAGCAAATGAACTCGAGAAAAATTCTAAAAATCTAGAAAATATATCGAGCACATAGAACCCAAATAAAATAGTTTTGGCTATTGTTCCACTTGGGATTATTCACATTAAATGTTTTTTATTGTAAAGTCCAATATTAAGCTTTTGAAATTAAAATCAAATAAAATTCAAATGGTGAATTTTCTCCTACTAACTATTTAAAAGATTTTTAAGCTCAGAAAATTGGGATGTTACAGTTTTCCTACCACAACTCCCTGC
Source organism: Ampelocalamus luodianensis (assembly GCA_036346255.1). NCBI lineage: Eukaryota > Viridiplantae > Streptophyta > Magnoliopsida > Poales > Poaceae > Ampelocalamus > Ampelocalamus luodianensis. Next base: position 53,431,984 of record CM070633.1, read on the forward strand.
TGCTTATGATCTGGGAGCGGGTGGTAGTAAGGGAATGGGGGAATGTAACATCTCAAAAGTTCTATTACCAAAATAAAAATAAATAAAGTTATTATTTTATTAGATTTTTAAAATTTGAAAGAATTTTATTGCTTTTCTTGAATTTCTTAAATTTTAAAAGTCAAAAATAAAATTTATTAGAAGTTCTTGAAGTCTTATTTGATTTAAACTGAAAAATAAAATTTTAAGTAATTTCTAGAATTTTAAAAGCTTTTTCTAAATATTTTAAAGCCAAAATAAATTATTTGCAAAATTAAAAGCCAACTTTAAGTTGAAAATAATTTTATTAAGTCTAAAATAAATAAGGGAATTTATGTGAATTTTTCCATAATTTTTGGATTACATTTACTATTTTCTAAAGTTATTTTGACTTAACTCCATTTCAAAAATTCAAAAATCAATCTAAATCCACTTTACTGTTTCGGGCTGAAACCCAAATCCTTGGCCCGTTTTCTCTCCCCGCCCCGGCCCACCCCGCGTGTCAGCCTCACGTTTCCTTCTGCGTGCTCCACTTCAGATCTTGTGGACCGTTGGATCAAGGACCAATGGCCCGATCTTGGTGACATCCCCGGAGGTCCAAACGTCCCTGTTGATAGGGACCGTTCGATCTAAATCGAACGACCTAGATCCACCCGCCCCTTTTTCGCTCGCCCACGCCAAACCCATCTCCTCCGCACCGTCGGATCAAAATCCGACGGCCCGCACCCTTTCTTCCCCACCGCCTCCTTCCTCGCAGCCGCGTTGCACCCGCCGCCATTATCGCGCCACCGAGCTTGCTCAATCCGGCGATTCCCTCCCCCTCTTCATGCACGAACGCGCGCATTAACTTCCCCTCATCACACCGACCCACCTTCCGGCAATTTCCCCCTCCCTCGCGGCCGTAATCGCCGGATTTTAAATCACCGCCGCCGCCTTCACCGCCCCGATCTCCTCCTCTTGGACTCCTCCGCACCTATAAAAGGGAGCACGAGGTGCCCTTCCACCCTCATTCCAACCTCGCCACCCACTCCTTCTCCCTTGCCCTCGTTCTACCGCGATCGGGATTTTCCTCACCGCCGGCCGCTACTCACTCCGCTACCCCTAGCGCCGCCACCATCGACGTCGCGTCCTCGCCACCGACACCATCGGCATCACCACTTCCTCGCGAAACGGTGCCCGCGCCGCCTTCACCGGAGCGCCACTAGATCTCGTCGCCGTCGTCGAGCCCGAACACGCCGCCAGTTGAAGAGCTTATAAGAGGATTGATTTTGACTATATGATCATCGTGATTGTACACTTGGACTTCCTGAATAAAGTACTTGTGAGTACTAGGTGACCTGTTAAGGAAAACAACATCACCTCAATACTAGGTGACCTGTTAAGAAAAACAACATCACCTAATCAAGCAAGGCAAGTTATACCCTTGATCATATCGATCTCATTATTTCAAATTATTTAAATTCTATTTTAAATTATTACTGCATGCTTATTTCTATTCAATGTATTTTAAATTCCTGTTTTAAATTCATAGATATCCCTAAATCCTTTGTATGACCAAATTTAATAATTGAATCAAATACATTGTTACCCTAGACAAAACCTAGTTGATACGATAGTATGAACTAGGATCATTTGAAAAGAATTATGCTTAGCCATGCTTATAGACCAAACATGTTTGATTTGGGAAAGTTTAGCCAAATGATCAACTATTGTTTAAAAGTCTGTGGCATTGGTTTGTCATGGAAGATTTTGCAAATGTCTTTGAAAAGCAAAATGAAAATTGGTTTGGACTTGGGCGAAATGGATGAAGGGTGGGTGTAGGTTTATGCACGGGCTTAATCCGGTTAGGGTTAAGACCCAGGGTTTAATTTGTAAGACGCCCAAGTCAGTTAAGGATCAGTCTTCGAGTGTATGATGCTACGCCTTATCGTACTACCATAAGTCTGGAATGTGACATATTTGACTAAATAATTTGTGATGTCTTAGTGTCATTTGTGCTATGTTGTTTGTATGGGTGTCGGTCAGATAGTAGTCCCATCTGGCGCAAGAGGGGGCTCCCGGAGGACGGTCAATCCAATGGTAGCGAAACCTTAGCGGGCATAAATACATTAAGACATAACATTGTAAAGGCCTCGTAATAATCACTTAGTCGCACACCTACGGAAGTGTGTAAGCGGACATTACAAGTTGATTATCTCTTGTGGGTAAAGTTGTACAATCTCTGCAGAGTGTAAAACTATTCGAATAGCCGTCTCCACGGTTATGGACATGCTAGCAGAACTGCTCAAAGTTAGAGTTGGTTTTGTTTTAAAATAACTTTATAAAATAATTTTGGATTTCTATCCAATCGGAAAATTTGGGCAGGTAGCCTTGTGATAGGAGGGTATCCTTTACCATTCATGTGTGAATGTTATTTGACTATAAAATTGAGAATTTATAAAATAAATTTTAGTTATAGAATAACCGCTTTGGAACTTAGTACAAGTATTTAAAGAAAATACTGCTTTATGCAAATCAACCAATAAGCCATCATTTGTTACATCCATGTATGCATGTCATTCTGTTATTTGACAGGTGTAACTTGCGAGCATGGTAGTTGTGCTCATACTTGCTTTATGCAAATAAAATTTCAGAGGAGAAGGACTTTGCTACCAGTATGGATCTCGACGATTAGGCCGCTTCCCCAGTCGATTGCCTGTGGCAGATTGCTGGACTCTACTATTTCTTCATCGTCTTCCGCTGTGTTTATTTAATGTTGGCTTGTAAGCCTTTCTTGTAATTAACTCTGTTGATTATTAATAAAGTTTTACGATTATGGTTGTGTTACCACATTTGTTTACTGTGTGAGCTAGCCACTGATCATGAGACTAGTTCAGTTATGCACAGATGATTTGGGATGTTAATCCCGGGTCCTGACAAGGAAACTCCAGGAAATTACCATTATCAGCAAAAGGAGCTTCGCATGCCTAAGGCCGAATTTCCAAAGTTCAATGGAGAGCATTCCAGGGTGTGGAAGGATAAGTGTGAAAAGTATTTTGTAGGATTGTATACAACAATCGGAGGGGGTGAATGATTGTACCGATTTCTTTCCAAATTACTCTTGCGCGAATCTGCTCGATCTGCTCGGCCGACCGATGTTGTTGTCGACAATCAGGCGAACGACACAGCGCGTGATCGACAACAGTAAAGTCAACAGAGAAGCGCTATCTCATCACACATTGTTTTGAATGAGAACAAATTTGAGACGATGTCCAGAGAAACACACTGCCAATGATGACTATTCGAATAAATCAGAGCTTTATTTCTCAATCTTGTTCTGTGACTACAAAGCGCTCTTATGGCACCATTCAAACCCTAGGATGAAAACTCCAAAATCTTTCTCCCAAAGGCCCTTCAAAAAACCTTGCGAAAAACCACACAGAACTCTTAACCTCTGCCTCCTTTTATAGGCTAGAGTCATAAACCGTGTCCTTAACAAACACGGCACAAAATCTTATCTTTTCCAAAAAAATCAAGGGACCCGAAACCCTTCCAAACATGGGTTTTTCAATATCTCTAAACCTTCCAGATATGAAACACCTTCCATATCTCCTCACACGTCGTAAGCCTTCAGGACTGCACCTCCCAAAGTTTTTCCGTGCATCATGCATCCACCTTTGATCTCCACATGCCCTAGCGTAAGCCCGACCACCTCGTGACATCCTCGACCGCCTAAACCTTGGATTTCCCCATCCTAGTCCTGGTCCTCCTCGTCATCGATCATGATCGTCTCCACGCCCAACCTGCACATGCAAAGACCAAAGGATATTTTCCTGGCACAAGTTCTCCAACTTGACCAATATCAGTCCACACACACATATCACACCTTTATCCATCAATAAACACTATTCAGATCATCCTCGAAGCCTATGACTAGCTTCACAAGGTCCACGACCAGTTCCATAATGTCTACGACTAGTTCCATCAAGTCTACGTCTAGTTCCAAGAAGTCTACGACTAGTTTCTGTAGCCTTCGACTACCAACCATGCACTGTAACTTTCGACCATCGACCAAGCACTGTAGCACTCGAAGCCTATGACCATGCAGTTGAAACATTCTACAACCAGTTCAGCTAAAACCTTCTACGACCACATTCAGCTACGATCACGTTCAGTTGAACCCTTCTTTGACCACGCAGTACTCATGATGAACAGTACTCGTAGAAACAACACTCGGGACTCTGCACTACAGAACATGAAATGAACAGTGCTCAAGAGCTACAATACTTGAAAACATAGCACTCGGTACTCGTAGTGAATAGCGCTCGAGAGCTACAGTACTCATAACGAACAGTGCTACAGTACTCACATTGAATAGTACTCATAGTGAACATTGCTCATCGCTACAATACTTGAAGTGAACAGTACTCGTAGCTATATTGCTCGTAACGAACAGTGCCCGGCCCTACAGTACTCGAAGTGAACAGTACTCGTAGCGAACAACACTCGTAGCTTCAATGCTCATAGCTACTGAAGAATCTAGACCCGCCATTATGTGTTAATGGAGTATTTTGGTAATTAATGATAATCATCATGTGGACTAATATTTTCCATGAGTTGGTGAAATAGGTTATGTTCCATAATGATGAAGACTTTGGATGATGTCATGAGTTGATCGTCATCAAGTAAAGATCTTGGAGTAAAGGATGCATCATGTGTTGATGCATATCAAGACTCGGGATGAAGAATGTCATCATGTGTTGATGAGAATCATGTCAAGATCCCAAAGCAAAGGAAATCATCATTTGTTAATGATATTCAAGTCATCATGTGTTGATGAGCTTTCAAGTCAAGAACCCGGACTTGAAGTGACGATGTGCGTCATTAAGCTTCAAGAGGATGCTCAAGGCAAAGGTATGACTAGCTAGGGCTAAGGATGTGTTTCTAGTCTTTTACCGGTCTCGGTGTTTGGTTGAAGACTGGATTGTTAGTATAGATTGCCGTACTATTAAGAGGGGTCTTGACTAGTAGGTTGAGTTAGTCTTGTGTTGATAGCTCATTATGTTTGCTCTAGTTCACTTTAACATGTTGCCTATATTTGCGAATGTATTTTGCAAATGGTCGAGGCTCATGGTTAATCTTTATAGCATGTGACTTGAGTTTGCAAATGTGTTTTGTAAATGGTTTAAGTCCATGTACCTTATTCCTTATGGTATTGATTCTAAAAGTTGGCAAATGTGTTTTGCAACTTATTGAGAATCTCGCTTCTATCGTTGTTTGCATCGCGCGTCAATTTGGCAAATGTGTTTTGCAAACTGAGTTGAAGCGGAGTGCAATTTGTGGTGTGATTCTAAAAGTATGCAAATGTGTTTTGCAACTTGTTGAGAATCTCACTCTGACCCTTGTTTGCATATTGCATCAATTGGCAAATGTGTTTTGCTAAGTTGAGTTGAAGCAATTGCAAAAATCCAGTCTTTTGGTTTTGGAGCGGTCTGACCGCAGTGTTGTTGGTGGTCTGACCGAACCACAGTCTAACCGACGATTTTGGTGCGGTCTGACCGGACTCGCGGATAATCGTCGCGGTCAGGTTTTTCCAGAGAGCGACTTTTCTGGAAATTGGCTGAGCGGTCAGACCGGCATGTATCGGGTGGTCTAACCGGTCTTGGTGGTCTGACCGACATTATTAGCGCGGTCTGACTGGACCCCCGGGTCGAGGACCCGGTCAACTTTTTCCAGAGAGTGATTTTTCTGGAATTTGCTTGTGTGGTCTAACCGGCGTGTTACGAGCGGTCTGGCCGGCCAGTGGTTGGCGGTCAGACCGGATGTGCCCCAACGGCTAGATTTCTGACCGTTGGAGGGGGTGCGGTCTGACCGGCCACATGCCTGCGGTCAGACCGGCCCTGCTGTTTTTAGCAAACTTGCTCCCAACGGCTAGTTTTTGTGTGTGGGCTATAAATACCCACCTTGGTCGTGTGAGGGGAGGTTGTTGCTGCCACTTCCCATTCTATTGAGCTAAGAGCAATCCCTCTACTCCCATTTGTGCATGTGTTGCACTTAGTGAGGTTTGAGAGGCAAATCCTATTGCATGTGTTGCATTAGGTGGTGGATTTAGTATCCACGAGAGCTTTGACACTTGATTGGTTCAAGTGAAAGTTGGAGTCTTGTTACTCTTGGTGTTTATAGACACCTGGACAGCGTGGAGGCGTCGTGGTCTGGTGATCTTCTCAAGTGAAGCTTGTGAGAAGGCCCGGTGTTTGTGAGTGGCTTAGTGATCGCCATCTCCGGAGTGGAGAAAGGAGCAACCCTAGTGGATCGAGGTGTTAAGTTCGATTTGGAGCCGGTCCAAGAGGTTGAACTTACCTCAACATGGATTAGGGGAGACCGGCAAGTCTTCGATCACCACGGAAAACATCGTCGTGTCATTGTGGTTTGCTTCTTGTGCTTTACTATTGTGCAATTTACATTACTTGTATTAAATTGCTTATTCTTATGTGTATGATTGCTTGTTATCAATAGTATAACATTGTTGGTGCACTTAGTTGAACATTGTTGATTTAGGCTTTAATTGTGCAAAACCGTATTGTTATAAGCTTCCGCATTAGAAATCGGTTTTAGCGCATAGAAGTTTTAAAACGCCTATTCACCCCCCCTCTAGTCGGCCTTCTCGATCTTACAGCTACAGTGGTCGAAGACATAGAACTCGAAAATCCAGTATTCAGTGCTACGGTACTCGAAACCAGACGGAACGACCGAAACTTTCACAAATGCAAATTCCAATACAACCCAAATGTCAATTATTCATCATCAAAATTCATGACCCATCCATATGGTCTAACATATTTTCATATGTTCCATGTGCCTGTCAAATTTTGGGCTCAATATGCCACATTGCATTTCCAAGGCACGAGCATTGTGGTTGCAAACATTTGAGGCTCAACACACAGTTGATAACTGGGTAGAATTATGTATTGCTATAGATAATAAGTTTGGGAAGGATTTGTATCACAATTACATGAAGACATTACTGAGCATTAGACAGTTGGGAGGAGTTCATGAGTATTATGAATAGTTCCAGAATGCTGTGCATAAGGTGTTGGCTCACAATAGGAATTATGATGATGTGTTTTTGTTAGTAAATTTGTCGAGGGGTTAAAAGGAGAAATTAGGACAGCACTGGTGTTGCATAAGCCTCGCACGGTGGATGCAGCATTATCCCTGGCTCTATTGCAGGAGGAGGAGCTGGTGATCTCAGCAAAGAGGTATCAGGGACAACAATAGAACAGGGACTATGCTAAATTCAAGCCACAAGTCTATGGAGGCAAAGGTATTTTGGGGTTGCTCCTGTTGAACCGAAGTCTGAGAACAAAGTCATGATAGAAGATAAGTGTGAGAACTTGCGATCATTACGCAGAGCTCAAGGGTTGTGTATGAAGTGTGGTGAAAAGTGGGGAGCTGGGCATAAATGCCCCAAGCAAGTGTCACTGCATGTTCTGGAAGAACTCCTAGAGATAATGCAACTGGAAGAGAACAATACTGACGATGGTGATATGGATAGTAACACTACTACAAAAAGGCTAATACTGGACATCTCATCACAGATGGTTGACCAAAACCGTCTGTATTACATGCAATCACAGATGGTTTTGGTTTAGAGACCATCTATGTTACTGACTGCGCTAAAAACCGTCTATAAAGTATCACAAGCGATTCGTAAAAATAACCGTCTGTGATATTTAGAACTATCACAGACGGTTTTCAAAAAATAGCCATCTGTGATACTTCCCGGACGGTTCTTAACACGAACTGTATGTGATAATTAAATGTTTCGGCTCCCGCGCGATGCGTCTCTTCGTCTCCTGTGTCGACAGGCAATGCATCTCTTCGTCTCGCGCACGGACGTTACGTACAATGCGTCTCTTCGATGTTTTATAAGAATGATCATCACGCGCCATGGTGAGCACGCATGGTATTGAATACGTACGCCATGGTGAGCACGTGGAGCATGACTGCTAGGACCAAGCTGGCGAGGAGGTCAGCGATCGTCGTCCTTCTTCTTGACGATGTCGTCGTCCACATCGTCGGCCTCGTGGCCGCGAGCTCTCCTCGGCCTATGGCTGACCTCTGCAGCCTACGAGCCACGTACGTGATGATTTCGTTTTGTGTCCAATGTCCAGTTCTCTAAACTGTGAATTTGACTATAAGAAACAACGACATTAATTTGGCCTTTTAATTTTCTCTTATGGAGTAATTAATTCTTGTATTAAGATTCAGTCGTTTTGAATTTTAATTGCAAGGTCATGTACAAGGTGTCCAAGAAACGCGCTGTGGGGAGGCGCGTGGTGCTATAGCGAGAGGAGCGATAAAGTGGCAAGACAACGAGCGCTATCTCACCGTCGTCAACCACCTGGCCGGCGCTGGCAACCCGGAGGCCTACTTCATCATCGGCCTCGAGCTTATCTTCGCGCCCCAAGACATGCAGCGTGGCCTCGTGTTCCTTGAATAGACGGTCGTCGCCGACCACAAGGCCGCGGCCTACGTGCTCGGCCTCCTCCTCTACACGGCCGGCGAGACGCGCGACGTTGAGAAGCACTACATCAGGCAGGTCGAGGGCGAGCCGGCCAGCGACGGGTGCGAGACGGCCAAGAGGACCAACCGGGAGTGCAGGCGGTGCCAGAGGCTCGCCGCGGACATGGTCCAGGTAGCGGCGTGAAAGAAGATGGTCGGGCCACTAGGCCAAGTGTGGGCGCTGTCGGAGGACGACCACCGGTGCACGAGCACCGGCTGCGGCGTGGAAGGGTGGGACGACTACGCCGTCTTCTGCAGCGATGACTGCAGGATTAGACATGAGTATGCCAAATTCTTTGCAGAGGTGTTGGACTACTTGTCATAAAATTAATTAAAATTAATTAACGGTCTTAGATATAGTTTTAGCTAGCAAATCCGTAATAGGGAGTGTCTATATGCTTCAGGTGACTAAAATTTCTTTATCCATCAGTCACATTTTCTCACCGTTAGATCAACATTCTATGGCCCAGATTGTCTCTTTCTAAAATAGACAAAAGTATTACAAGAAAAATACAAAAAAAATGTCACAGACGGTTCTATTATGGATCCGTCGTATGATAAATATCACCGTGATATCCCTTTATTTCCATAATAGAATCGTGCTCAGAATCGTGATATCCCTTTATTAATAACAGCTCGCCCGCCATCGCTAGGGTTTGTGCTCTAACTCGTCACTCTTTGTGATTTGTGATCCGATTAAGCGCCCATTCCCATCCCCATAATAGATGGATGTCGAGGTAAACTACTCCGCTCTGTGATGGTGTTGGTGATGATATGGATGATCTGGTAATGTCATTTGGTGGTGGTGTTTGTCACCGTTGCCACGTCGCACTGAGGTAAACTACTCCTCTTTATTCTCTATCCCATTCCCTTCCCTTTGCTCTGTGATAGTGTTGGTGATGATATGGATGATACTGCTAGTGTGGCATGAGCCCTTGAGTAGCATTGAGTTGTGTTCTGATATACTTGTATTATTTCGAGCATGCAATTTATACATTCTGATATACTTGTTGTCATACATCACAGTTGATAGTATCTTGATAGATTTTGTTCCTGTGTAATAAGTTAATTTTGGTTGATTTGCTTGAACTAGTCTGAATATATTGGCAAGTTTTAATCTTGTGCAATTAGCCTTCTGAGAGCAATAATCAATCTTCTTAATCTTACCTTTGTCTGTGTAATCAACTAGCCTCTTGCCATTCAACTAGCCTCTCGCCATTCATTTCACCTTTACCAGGTACGCCCTACCATTCCATTCATGATCTCTCCTCTATAAAGTCTCTAAACAGTGGTTGCTTGTGCCTATATATATATATTGATGTCAAGTCACCGTAGAACTAAGTTCCTTTGATCTAAGTTCTACGGTGACATGACATCAAGGAATGGTTGGTTGCCGATACATTAAGCCACTTTCCAGTCGGATTACCTGCGCGTCTACGTCACTTTCTGAACATAGCGACGTCCAATTATTTATCGATGACATCTAGGTAATTGCATGTCCTAGCGCTCTCCTAGCAGCCATGCTTTCTAAATTTGTAGGGGCTCGATGAAGTTGCTCGTGGCTGCTGTCCTCCCCCCTGCTGCGTGAACGACCCCCCGAAAGTGGCTGAGGGACTACGAACAATATATAACTTAGAACCGTCTGTGATATATGAATCATTACAGATGGTTTGTAGATGAAACCGTCTGTGATATGTATCATCACAGATGGTTTCAGCTACAAACCGTCTGTGATAGATCCCTATCACAGACGGTTCTAAGTTAATAACCGTCTGTGACAGTATGCATCACAGACGGTTTGAAAACCGTCTGTGGTGACCTCATGTCATCACTGACTCATAAACTCAGACGGCTTACGAAACCGTCTGTGATGACATTTTTAACCATCTGTGAAGACCTTTTCTGTAGTAGTGTAAGAGTGGTGAAGAGGAAGTGTTGATGAGCATTTCTCACTATGTTGCAGTTGGAATCCAAGGCAAGAGAACTATCAGGCTGCAAGGAATTGTAGGTCACCAAGAAGTATTGATATTGATTGACTCAGGCAGTTCAGGGAACTTCATTAGCAAAGCACTAGTACAAAAGCTGTAATATCCTACATAGTAAGCAAGTCCAACGCAAGTCTCCTTAGCTGATGGAAAAAGTATATGCAGTTATCAACAAATTCAAGGACTCAAATGGTGGACTCAAGGGTGTACTTTTGAGACTGATGTCAGAGTGTTGCAGCTAGGGTGCAATGATATGATTTTAGGCATGGAATGGTTGGAGGAGCAGGTCCCATGTGGATTCATTGGAAAAGAAAGAAACTGAGATTCGTGCAAAATGGGAAGAGAATCACCCTTCATGGGGTGAAGGATATCACCAACATATGTCACAAAATTTCTACAAAAAGACTCCAAGGTTTAGTCAGACAAGGAGGTTTAGCCCAGTTGGTACAGTTAACATCTATAGAAAATGGGAGTAGACCAGAAGTGGTGCCACCAGCAGTTCAAACCTTGTTGCAGGACCATGCTTCCTTGTTTCAGGAACCAAGTGGATTACCTCCTCACAGATCATTCGATCACTCAATTCTGCTTTTACCAGGAGCTAAACCAGTTAATATCAGACCCTATAGATATTCCCCTAAACAAAAGGATGAAATTGAGAAACAAATAAAGGATATGCTGAAACAGGGTGTCATCCAACCCAGTTCTACTCCCTTTGCTTCTCCAGTGCTGCTGGTCAAGAAGAAAGATGTCACGTGGCGTTTTTGTGTTGATTACAGACAATTGAATGCAGCCACTGTGAAAAACAAGTACCATTTACCTATAATTGATGAATTGCTAGATGAATTACATGGTGCTAAGTGGTTTACTAAATTGGACTTGAGGGCGAGGTACCATCAGATAAGACTGGTAAAAGAGGATGAGTTCATTTAAGACAACATTTAAGACCCACCATGGCCATTAGGAATTTAGAGTCATGCCCCATAGTCTTTTTTTAAGGCCAGAAGGCCCTAGATAAAACTGGATTCATCAACAAAAGGGATTTTTATTATTTGCCCCGTCTTTAAATGGGCTTCTACTATTTGCATTTATTTTGGACGACATTGATTTAAAGTCCCGTTTTGAGTTGTCATTTGATTTTTTTCTATTTCTCCATTTTCCATTTACTTTACCCATTTATACCCACACAAAAGACGATTAGGCTCTTGCATCTATTGTTTGTCTCACCTTCCATAAGCCGATGGGCACAAATTTTCAAGATTAATAACTTGCTCATAAAGTCCTTTAGCTCAGTAAGCCCCCATCGAGTTGGGCTCGTAGCTCCATCATTCTCACACTTTTCATTAACTGCCCATTTCTACATTTGACGCGACAACATTGGATTGCTCATGACTTGTAAGGCTACTCCCAATGGGCGGTATCTTAGTGCAGATTTTTTAGTGTATGAGGAGTGTTAGGATACTATCTTCCCAATACATGGTTTCTTATGGTATAATATCTTAGGCTGTTTCATTTAATTACATGCATGATCTTTACTAGTATTTGAGCATTGTGGATCGATTACACTAATTTTTTTGCGTTGGATTTCGAGACCGAACTAGTATCCAGATTAGATACTAGAGTACCCTCTCTCTTCATTAACTATGATGTCACATCATCATTTTGCCTACATGGCAAGCTTAAGATACCAGCCAGGGTGGGGCACTGGGAGCAGCCTAAGCTGAAATGGTCGACAAGCAATCAGGCAAATATTGTGGGTCTAAGATAATACCATTGGTCTATGATCCTAATTTTTAATAATACTCACTGGACTGTATTTCTTGATAGCAATTAATGAAAAAATTCCAGCGAGACTACTCATTTAGTGATTCGACAAAGGAAAACCGATGAAATTTACAAGTAAAAAGACATTGCAATACCAATATGAAAAGACAACAACACAAGAAACCACTAGAGATTTATCAACAAAGTAATAAGCTGAGCCAAAATGGATACATCAACTGCCCTGCCTCTGCTCCTACCACTGGGACTTGCCTACACAAAGATGATGCCGTGCTCCTTAACGGTGTCGATGACGATCCCAAGTTTCCCCTCGACCCTCTCGTTCTTCTTGGGCTCGTATGACATGGCAAAGACGTCGGTGTCCATTGACCTATCGGCGATGAGGTGGTCGATGATCCTGTAGGCGTTGTCGTCGACAAGGGAGGGAAGCGTGTTCATAAGGTCCTTAGCGTTGGTGCTGGCGACAGAGATGACCTTGCTGGTGCCCCGGTGCACGACCTTGGCGTGGACGAAGCGCTTAGAGAAGAAAACGTTGAGCAGGAAGGGCGCATGTACATGTCTGTGCGCTGCTTTCACGACTTGCGGTTCGGGCTCTTCTCTACTTCGCTGCATCCACACCGCGCACACCACCAATGACTGATGATTGGGCGCAGGTAACAACAGGAGCACGAGCGCAATGCAAGGTGGTGGGGGATGCGGGAGAGAGAGCAATGGAGGCAGACCACGAGAGGGGCGACGATCAAAGAGAGGAGGGAGGGCAATGGCGCAAGGGGAGGGTGGTTGTGGTGCAGTTGGCCCAACCATGGGAGCACTCATTGGGAGAGGCCGACCGAACGGGAGGAATGAGGTTTAGCCATAGGCCACCACCTTATCCATTACCCAGACCGGCTTATGGAAGGGGAAGCAAAGAACATATGCAAAGGCATAATAGTATTTTCCCGCGGGCATAAAATGGTAAGGTAAATGAAAAATAGAGAAATGATCGAATATCAAATGACAAATTCAAAACGGGACTTTAAATCAATGTCGTTCAAAATAATAGTAGAAGATCATTTAAATACGGACAAATAAAAAAATCCCTTAACAAAACGGAAGAAAAGTACACCCAAACATTTAGACGAAGGACCCTGAAAGAAAATATAAATGCATCCAAGTCCCTGGGTACTTGTCGTTGCTCCCGGATCTAGCAACTGCGGAGATTCCACTGGAGATCAACGGCGTCGAGGAAGCCTTGAGGGGTCTCCTTTGCTCTTGAAGCACTTGGAGATTGGAGGTGGTCTTCACCGTGGGCGTCAGCGGCATCGGCTACCAGAGTTGATGGCGACAATCCCAAACGGAGAGGCCTAGGTTGGCGTGGACTGATGATTAAGAGGCCCTCATCCATGGCAACACTCCTCGGGTGATGGACAAGGAACTTTGGAGGACCAACCGGACTGAATCCAGTCTTATTTATGACCATCCCCTCCATGGCATGGTCAACGGCGAAGACGTCGGCGGCCAACAGCGCGGAGGCAAGCAGCAGTAGCACAAGCACAAGGCCTAGACAACGGCAAGACGCCAACACCCCCATACGGGAGAACTATGCACAAAGCAAAAGAGGACAAGGAAAGCTAATACTAGTAGATCCTAACCTAGGAAAGGGGTGGGTCCCCCTCCCGCTCGTCGCCGGAGAAGTAGTCGGAGCCGGAGGGGGCGGAGGGCCAGAGAATCCGAGGATTAGGGGAACGTTGGTGCTGTAGAAGAGAGGGGAACCAGAGAGAAAGGAGTTCGGAAGGATCTCCACCTCGGTAGTCTTCTTGTCACCAAATCTTAGGACCACCTGCTGCTGCTATGCAGTTCAATCTTTTCGTCACCATCAACAGAGTTCCTACAAATTTAGTGCAGCTGATGCTCCTGACAACTGTCATTACCGGCACCAGTTAGAGCTAGGAGAATTACAAGCGAGCTGCTAGCCCATCAATTGATGTGAAGAATGGCATTACCAAGCTATTGGCCTCAGGAGCGTTTTGAAACCGTGCAACAGGCCAGCAGACAGATCCCTTCAAAGGAACGGGTTAAATCAAGGATGTTCATGCACAAACTTCACAACATATGTGGTCTCCTGTTAGCACCGTAAGAGGATGCCAGCCTCTTTGCCCAGAGATTGTCCTCGGGCGACCAAGATATGGTGGAACGCATCGTTGCACACCATCTCAGGTTCAGAAAGGCTGTCGCGAGATATTCTTCAGTTGCTTCAAATGTCTTCATGATCCTTAATTCAGCGCCTGGCTCTTCACTAAGGATTTAGATCTTCTAAAATTACTCCTTTTTCCTTAAGAATGCTGGCATCCTCTGATACCATTCTCGGGCTGAGGACTATTGCTGATGACCTGCGAAGACATAGTCGGGGTTGTCGGGTCGATGGCGGCGGTGTTGGCGATGAGCGGTTTCCTCGGTGGCCGTGGAGGAATGCGTTCTTCACATCGAGTGATGGATAGGCGAGCACGCGGTGCGATCTTGAGGGCGGTGCGGATCGTCGCGGTTTGACAACCGGGCTGAAAGTCTCGTCGTAGTCGACAGGCTGCTTGGGAGAAGCCTCGTCGACCAGCGAGCCTTGTCCGGGCGAGGAGCCGTCGGAGTGGAACTTGTGCTTATCTGCCACTTTCACGTGACAATATTAGCAGGCGATCGAGCAGCGCCCGGTGCCGTTGTCCATGAGCCTTGTACTCCTCGCCATCGCGGCAGCGCCAACTAGAGATGGGCGGCTAGCGCGGTAGTTCGCCCGAGGTCGGCGGGCCGTCGTGGCGAGAGGTTGAGGCGGTGGGCGGGGCGTAGGTGCCCGATGCGAGATCGCGTCGTGAAGCGCGAAAGTATCACCGGCGCAGGCAGCCACGGTGTCGGGGACACGAAGCGCCGGCGGCGGCGATCGCCCGGTAAACGATAGGACGCCGCCGCGCCCGCGGCGGCAGTCGAGCGTCGGCCGTGGCGAAAGGCAACAGCGCCGCCGCAGCGGAGCGGCGGTCGGCGGCAAACTAGTCGGCGTCCGGTGCGAGGGACGGCGTAGATGATGGCGGTCCGGAGGTCCGGTGCTCAACCTCGCCGGACGAGGAACAAGCAGGCGAAGCGCGGTCGCTCAACGCCAAGAGGCGGAGCTTCCGTCGTTGAAGATAGTCCACCATCAAAAAGTCCGTGAAGGCGGCACGAGAGGCGCCGAGGGTGCGAGGCGAGCGAGAACACGGACTCATCGAAGACAACATGGCGTGAGATAATAATGCGGCTTTGGACATATCCAGAACAGCGGTACCCCTTGTGGGAGGAGGTAACCAAGGAACACGCATGGAGTCGAGCGAGGGAGAGCTTGTGAGGTGTCGTGGCACTAAGGTTCGGATAACGAGAGCGGCCGAACACGGAGGATGAATAATGCAGGAGTTTGTGGTGCGAGAGCGGTAGGGAATCTTGTGATGTCTGAGGAGGAGGGCGGGCGCGGTTAAGCACATATGTGGCGGCCGGGGCCGGCCCGGTAGGGTGGAGGCATGGATGCATGAATCGGCAGTGCGGATGGTGTTGTTTATAGTGCGAAAGGCGTTCGACTTTGCCGTTTTGTGGCGAGGTGTACGGACACGAAAAGCGTAAGGCAATGCGCGACTAGTAAGGAAGGTAGTGATGGCATTGTTGCGAATTGGTGCCATTATCGGCTTGGAAGCATTTGGGCGGAATGTCGATGTGTATGGGCAAAGCTACAAAATCGACAATATATTGTTGCACATCAGTTTATGGCGTAAAGGAGCGACCGACAAAGTGAGTAATCATCAAGTAACACAAGATAATATTTATAGCGGAGCGCTAAGAAGCGGAGATGTCCAAACATCACGGTGAAGTAAAGCAAAAGGAGTAGTAGTGTGACGTGGAACTACTAAAGGGATGCCGCGATGTGCTTGCCAGGTGACAGGCATGACACAAGGACCGCAGACTTTTATTACAAGCTATGCCAGAGCATGTGTTGTAGTTTGGCGAGGGCGGAAGGACCGGGGTGACCAAGGCGATGATGCCACAGGGTGGACGAGGTGGCGAGGCTGCAAGCGTGGGGCGTGGGCGAAGAAATGGTGTAGAGGTCCCGCGGCTATTGCGGCGAAAAATCACGCGCCCGTCCGTGGATCATATGAGAAAAATCAAAGCGTCAAACTCAATAGAACACTTATTATCACGAGTGGCGGCGAACAGATAGCAAGTTGCGCACTAGGGCGGGAGCAATGAGGACGTTGCTAAGGTGAAAATCAGTGCTAGCAACTGGTAAGGTGGATGTGCCACGACAGGAAATGGGGATGGTGCTGCCATTGCCTACGGTGATGAAAGAATTGTATTGAGGTAGGCGGGAAGCGATATACCATCCGATGGCGACATGTGAGCGGTGGCGCGGTGTCAGTACCCAATTGTTGGCGCCACGGCGCCATTTGGTTGGCGGTGACAAGACGGACCGATCCCATCCGCCGGCGCTGGCGCGCGGCCGGCGCGCAGGCGGCATGGCGCCCGGCGGGTGGCGCAAGCGGTGTGCGCTGCGGTGCGCGCCGAGATGCCGGGCTGTGAAGGGCGCCACGGCTGCTGCGGCGCGCCTGCGGTCGCCGCTGCTGCTTTGCGCGATTACGCGGAGTGAAGCACATCCGAGGGCGATGGCGGAGTGCGCGCGCGATTGCCGCCGCCGCCCTAGTAATTTGCTGCGGCGCCTTTCTTCCGATTTGGTTGCCACTGTCGCCGCTGCCGCCTTTGGCGGCGTGCGGACCGCCGCTACGAATGCGCGCCACCGTGGCGTGTCGCCGCGGCGCCCAGCGTAACGGTGGCGTGGCATGCCACCGCGGCGAGTGCGGCGTGAAGCACGATCGGAGGCGACCTTGCGTTCGTTGGCGAGACGGAGTTCCTTTAGGACCAGCTTCTCGCGTGCGGTGGCGAAGTTGGGTAGCGGATCGGAGTCGGCGATGTTGTCGGCGGTCTTTGGAGAAGCAAGGGTTGAGCGCATAGCGAGGTTGAGGCGGCTGCGAGTCGAGGACGGCGTGGCCAACGTCACGCCGCAGCGTCGGCGATGGCCTTCATCTTACCGGCGTGCTCGTCGATGGAGAGAGTACCTGCGCCATGGAGTGGAACTCTTGGCGAGGAAGGCGGCGCGTGAAGCCTTGTTCGCTGAAAGAAAGCCGATGGCGACCCAAAGCTGATGGGCGATGCAGTCGAAGCGCGATGGCGGCGAGGGCGTCATCGCGAGCGGGCGAGGAGCGGTGTGGGCGGAGTCTGCGATCGCCAGCGAGCATCCGTGGGCGTCTTGCGGCGGAGCCATCGACATGAGGCGAAGCCGAACTTGCGCGCGGGGAGAGGAAGAAGCGGAGACCCGGCGGTTGAAGTTACAATTCATGATCCACGTAAGCACAAAATGTGTACCAAAGCGTCGATTGATCAGGTTGAATTTTTGCTCGGTGAATACACTCAACAATATATTCAACAACATGAATCTGATCCTGTGAAGAATGTTCAGACATGACTTTAACTTCAACATTATTTTGGGAAAGAAGAGTAGATCGATTTTATCGAAGACATACCTTTTCATTTGCCTCTTTGAGTACTGTATTGAAAAGCCCTATGTCAGGCTGGATTCCATCAATTATGCATATGTCCAATAGATCCAGTGCCCCTTCAAAATCCTCTTTTGCTAATACAACCTGTCATGGAAAAACTAGACATGAGACTCAAGTAAATGGACCCCAAAAAATTCAAATCAACTCAAACAAAGGAAGCAGCGTTGTGTTAATTCCAAAAAAAATGCACAGTGAGTAGAGACAGCTCTGCACTTAACCAGACATACCTTAGGAGAGATGTAAAAGTCAAAACATTTGGATAGAAGCCATCTCGAAGCATCAAGGGTAGCAAAGCACTTGCTGATTTCAAACAAGGCAACAATTTGCAGCAGTCTATCATGATATTATATACTAGTAGACCTGCGGCGCGCTTGCGCGCCGTACCAGCGAGTCAAGGCCTGGTGGGGCCCGCGAGAACAAGAAAAGGCGCTGAAGCCACGCCCGCGAGAAAACTGCGCGCGAAGGCACGCCGCCCGTGGGGCCCGCAGAGAGGGCTGCGCGTTCGGCCGCGAAGGGAAAATCTAGCGAAGATCGAACGGCGCTCAAAAGAATCGAACGACGATCGGACGGCCGAAAAAATTCGGGTGACGTGGCCTATCTGGCTGCTGGCCAAACCTCCCTCCATTTATACCGGAGGATTGTAGTGTTGGCTGGAAGACTGCATGATCTACTGATCTTGAAGGTTCTTATTGCTTTGTGAGTCTGCAAACCAGAAAAAGGTCTATCAAATTCAAAAGAGAAAATGCTCCATAAAAAAAGACCAAGCATCAATAACAGCCACAAAAACCTGTTTTCTACTCTCCAATAAAGAGGATAATAAACCCAATTCATCATTTCATCACAACAAAAGAAACAGTTAAAGACAGTAGATACATACCTCCTTGGCTTTAACCAGAGAATGCAACACAGTGCCGTAGAGATCACTCTTCTGATAATGATTCATGTTCCATAAGACATTCTCAGCTACATTCAAGTACAACAGCATTTCCTCTATCATCCCCTCGGCTCCAAAAGCTCGTATATGAAATAGCATAAATTAAACATCAAAATTTCAAAGCATCCATGATCCATCCCTGTAAGAAGCATCAAAGATCATACTGACAAGTGTTCGTAGCAATCAAAACCAGAAATTTTGACAAATAATATGATGATATTTCAATCAGCGAACTGCTAGTGAGGACCAGCTGGTAAGGTCTTGGGATCATAGAAGAAAAACCCGGCCGGTTACTGACTACCAGAGGGCATCTGGGAAATCAAATACCGGAACTACAACGTCCGGTTTAGCCAATTCAAAATTCAAATTTTGATTTTTGGACGAATTTTAAGCGAATTTGATCGAAATTCGTCCGGAAAAAAACCGGTTTGACCGGTAACCGGACCGGTTACCGGTACCGCCGCTTGGCCGGGAAAATGCCCGGGAACGGTTTTTGGAACCCTGCTTGGGATATGATATCCAAAACTTTCACTAAAACACCGGTGATACACTAGTTTGAACAGATGTAAAGACCCTGTCCGGCCGTCCTCAATGACAATAACAAAAGTCATGTAGCAATAGCAAATTAAATTTTTCATTGCCACAGACATCAACTATCGAGAATTCTGCATAGCGATGCGTGTTTTTTTTAAACTTGCAAGAATAGTACAAGTGGTGCTCACAGTTTACTCTAAACTGCACACAAAAACAAAAGGAAGATCTATATAATAGATGGGAAGTAAACATACCAAGTTCTTCATACACACAAAACTGTGCTGGATTTCATTGTTTAACATGTCCATCTCGATTATGCTTATCCTTTTGGAAACATCAACATGCGAGAGCACATTTCCTTCTTCATAAGGAACATTGAAGTTGCCAAATAGAGAAAACAGAAGTTCATAAGTCCTGAGATTTGGCTTCACGTTCAGATGTTTCATTTTAGCTAGTATGCGGACAGCTCTTTCTGGTTCATTCTACAAAAATATTAAGATGGGATTTAGTTTGTACTTCCTATTACCAGCAAGCAAACTTCAACATATTTTTTATAAGGAAGGTGCACTGACAGCTAAAGAAAAACTATTATTGTGGATATGACACAGAGCACCAAGTATTAAGGACAGGGAAACGGCAAAGATTATGATAAACCATACAGCATGATCAGTACTGATAGCATAAATGACCAAGATGAAAATAAGATGACAGGAATGTAGGGACAGAAACATAACATATCAGAAAATCTCTTTCCAGAGTCAATGCATTACCATAATTTCGCAACCAGAAAGCAAAGCGTTAAAAGCGTGTATATACTTCAGTCGTATCTCTGAAATTCTTTCCAAAAAGTCCTCAGACAGATCCAACTGTAAACTTTTGCTATGGCCAACTGAGAGAGCAGCAAGTGTATCATTGTAAGGTTTAAAACCATTTCTCTCCATCGCTTCAATCTGAAAAACATAAGAATAAAACATGTGTGCTAAAATAATAATAATAGAACAGGTACAGTGCAATTTTGCATAGTAGCTTTAATGAAGAGTAAGTAAACAATGATTAACATTACAGTATGTACAACATGTTACTTTATGCAAATCAGATATAGCATAACTATATTCAGGGTTTCACAAAATAATTGGTGTGCATAATCATCAATTTACCACGATATGTTTTCAGGTAACTGGATATATCATAAGTGACAGCAAGGCAGCAAGCTATCTGTAGCATACCACTTTGATGGCATGTGCAACTCCTTTCCCAGCAATCAGTCTTGATAAAACCATCATATGTAAATTTTGACGGTCACAATCCAATCTTATGCATCTGGGAAGAAAAAAATAACATTTAACATAAACATCTTCTGATGTGAAATATACCTCAAGATATTTCTGGTTTTCAAATTACCAATGCAGTTTGTACACGTGAAAAGTTTTTTGTTTAAATGCTTTCACCATTAAAATAGGGAAAATTGCAAATTTCCCACTTGCCATTACTTTTTTCCACTAATTATAGCAGAAAAACATTAAACAAAGTAAGAAAAAGTTGCTAGAGTGAAGGCCCACATGTTAGTGACTATAATTTTATATGAAATTTCATTGCAGGACCACAAATGTTTATGGAATAATACTTCATGCAGGAAAGGGCTTCATTTTCTGTGTTTGTAGCTATCTTATGAAAGTGAAATTGAAAGAACAAAATTGCAAAAACAAAGGTCCAGTAAACTTGACTGAGATCTTCTGTTCATAAAATGGTGCTGCTCCAATGCTAAGATCAAACAGGTACAGCAGATGAAACAAAGCAGTAAGCAAATGGAATATTACCATACTCAACTTCAACCATCCAGAAGAAAGAAATTTCAAAAAAATAATGAAATAAGATACATACTTAAGGTAAAGTTCAACACAAAGACTGCATAGCCAAAATATAGATTAGCCAACAAAAACATACATATTTGTTACCTCTAGAAATAACTGCTCAACTAACTAGAAGATCTTAAGTTGCGCACACGCATGTATAGTATCATTGAAAGACCATCGCAAAAAATTCCTTACTGCAACTGGTGCAAATCTCAATGTCTTTGTCATCCTCCCACTGTCTAGTTCAAACTTGTCAGCAAGATTGTCGCCTAGAACAAGACTGACAGTAAATAAGTTTTATATATCCCATTGCGATTGAACTTAAAGTGGGTGGCTTATGAAATTGGAATGCAGAACAGACAAGCAGAAATGAATTCCACATCACCCTTCATTCCTTCAATTGCTCGTGTTTTGATGACTGATTTTCCACCTGGAACAGCTCAGGTTGAGAATCAATCAAATATTCTCCAGTTCCCACCTTCCCTTGAAATGATGATGGCAGGTCACAGTCCAATAAAAGTTTGAAATCTTCTAATTCGTTCAAAGCAGGTACAGGAATGTCACTCTAATCTTGATGATAGATATCTTCTTTTAGATGACACCCTCGGATGGTCAGTGCTTTCACTGCATTGTCCAGCAAGGACTACCATATGCTGCAAGATATGATATGCAGATTGAAGGTCACCTAGTGTAGTTAAAGCCCTCAAAAATTTCCTGTGTGTAATAATGCTTGGGCTATAATACCTAGTGCAGTCCTTCCATATATCATGAACTGCTGACAAACTTCTCTGCAAAACTGCAAGCTAAAAATATATAACAATCAAATAAGCAAGTTGTCACAATATTAGATCTAAAACCATGTGAGAATGAGCACTTAACGTATTCTAGTCACCACAGTATGTAAAATATGTGGTAAGAGATGCTGTATCCCAAGAAACACATGAGAAGACCAAAGAATAAAAATTATAAAATATAGAAAAGGAAAGGGCATGTGACTTTTCACAAGAGAAGCAAAAGAAACTAGAATCAATATGCAAAAGTTCCTCAAAAAAAGGAAACAAACCAAGTGATAAGGATTCGTGGTCATATATGATCATGTATTGTATGCAGCAAGAGGCTCAATTGAATAAGAGGTAATCACATAGATACAATGATACACCAAAGGGAACTAAAAATCAAGGCAAACAAATGTTTATTAAAAAAATGAGGGGTTAAGGAACAAACAGTAAACAATATAATGGGCAATTGTGTCTTCCCATGGTTGCAGCCACAACAGGGAAGTCTAATGAACTAATACTTCTTGTCCATATGAAAAAGAACTTCTAAAGAATATAAATAGGCATATTGAACATCTGTTGGTACAGAACTTCAGAAGCTCACAGTATGTTATTTCAGATTTCCCAAGAAGATGAGTTTCCATTTTCTCTAGACAGCATCCAACATCATTCAGATTTGCATTACTTCCGCAAGCACTTCAAAAGATGTTAAAAATCGGCAAAGTGATGTCAGTGCTTTCTTTTTCCCCTGGAAGAGTCAGCCAACGAAGTGCCTACGTTGGAAAGATGATTGTGAATAACTTGTACACTGTAAGAAGCTAAAACAAATCTCCTGTAAAAACTGATAGTCTGTAACTCATTATTCAATAAGCTGGTAAACATATAACACATGAGAATAAATAAAAGAAAATTTAAATTGCAAATAATTGCAGACCGCATCTATAAGAAAAAGAAAGGAAGGATTAACCGAATAACCAGTTCTTGATCAAAAGAATTCATTAAAAGAGAGTAAACAAATAATTGAATGTGCACCATCAAAACAGGCCTTACCTACAGTGTCAAAAGCTTCAGTTTTATACAAAGGATGGACGTATTCGTATTAACAATTTTACATTTTGACACGCTAGTATCACCAAGAAATGAAAACTTTACACAGAAGATAGTGTTGTATTGGATGGTGCAAGTTTATGTGGCTACCAACAATGCTATTTAGAGCAGTTACACAACGGTACAACTGTATATATATATATATAGACGCCCGTTTCGTACTCCTACTTCTAATATACCACTTAAACGGATATATTATACTTCTTTATCACTTTCAGTATACTTAAATACCAATTATAAGATACTCCAATATGACTTGATCAGAAAATTTTCATTGGAGCCTTTATTTTTACTATATACCCTTTTTCGTACATAAAAGAAGTATATACACGAATTTTAGTATGAAAAATGGATTTTTATAAAAAATTTCATAGAACTCACTTTGGCGTATCTTATAATCATTATTGGAGTATACTCAAATTGATAAAAGGTATCATCAGACAATTTAAGTAGTATATGAGAGGTGAGAGTACGTACTCCCATACCATTTTCCTATATATATATATATATATATATATATATATATATATATATATATATATATATATATATATATATATATATATGATTAAACAGATTAAACCCTGAACCTTCTAAAGTTACAAGATCAAAAATTTTGCTTGAGAAATGAGAAGTATGGCGTACCTCCTTCAAATACCCACCTTTGCTGAGGGCTCGAGTGACAGATCTGTAGATGTTTTTACTCATATCTATGCCCTTCTCCTCCATCAGTTCCAAAGTCTACATAACAAACTAGAAATATTGGAAAAGCTCCAAAAAGAGTTCTAATCAAAATGACTATAGCAAACTTCATGCTTTGGGTAAAAAAATGCATTTAGCTGTAGATTTACCAAAGGATAAGGTGCTTCTGCACAATACTCCAAAATATAAGAAAATAAGGTGCTTCTGCACCATACTCCAAAATATAAGAAAAATCTTCTGAAGTGAATGCTCCGTTAGTGTGCTGAAGATTCGAAAGCATGATGGATGCTCGTTGTCGATCACCTCTACGAAGAGCATTCACAATATCTGCTTGCATGGATCTCCTAGCCAAACTAGTCCTCCATGTAAAATCATCATACTCTGCAATCATCACAACATTGATTATACACATGATGTGCAACCACTTGCCTTACAATAACTAATTATGGGTACTATTCAAACCATAGCGTCTCATAATCTAATTCAGCAGATGTATATTATCAAAGTTGTATATATACACTGCAAATGGAGGAAAATCACAGTCGTGCCAAGCAGTGAGACAAGACTCAGTAGTTAATACCCATACATTAAGAAGGGAACGGCAAGGTGCCACAAAAATAAACCGTCTACTGCCCCCCCGCAATAGCACAATCTGATCAGATTTTTCGCACACAACGAAACAAATTGCAAACATGGGGACAGGCCACTAGCCTAGAAAGTAGAACCAACCGTTACAGCATTACATAAGAAAAAATTAGCAAAAACAAACGAAAAAGGTGAAATGACCCGTACCGTTTGAACAAGTTGAGGCCTCTCCAGAGTGAACTCCACTAATCGCATTCGCATGCGCCTGCAAAACTTCCGCAACGCTAACACCCAAGATACAAGCACACAACAACACGCGAACAATATCTCTATACTAAGGAAAGACGGAGTTTACCCCCCACGTCCCACAGGCCACCCGAGGTAAAAAAAAAACTGCTACAAACCCTGTTCTCCCGTTCCAAAGAAAACAACGGGCGTCACCGCCAGGTGGGCCATTCACGCGATTCCTTCCCAGTTGACTCGTTCCTTCCTACACTGCTACCCTCTATCCCCTCTTCTCCTGCATACATGGCAGCAACTGCCCTTGATTCTTTCTCTCCCGTTAATTCAGCCCCAACATCATATCCTCAAACCAATATTCTATCCTATCGTGCTCCTGGATCGTCGCCAAGGGTCGTCAGGCGTGCATGTGAGGAGACGGCGGAACCGATGCGGTGGACGCCGGCAGCATCGAGGCTGCTGGTCGTGTGGACATGAGAAAACAACGGAATCGAGGCGGAGATGTCAATGGTGTCTCAGTCTCACGGATCTGGTTGCCTCAGCGCATCTTTGTTCCTCACTCATGCCATCACTGCTCGAGAGCATCACCGGTGCCGCCCGTGCGTCCGCCGCCTCCACTTGCAATCATTGCCATAGCCACCTGCGGATCCGTCATCGCTGCCAGCCGTGTGCTGAGTCTCATCGAGGAGAGAATGGTCATCTAGGCCATGATCAGAAGTCTTGCTTGGTGCTGGAAACAATGACGTATTTTTTTTTCTCTTCATTCGTCCAAGATTTGTGCGTCAGTTTTAATTTGGAATCTGAACATGTATCACCTACGCATACTACTTTGTGACTGCAACAGAAAGTCCTCTCGATAATATGACTTGTACATTTATTCAAGTATTTTCATTAGCATCAATGGTTTTGAGGCTACCAGCACTGATGCAGGTAGTTGTGTGCCTCATCCCCCAAATTAGCAGTTTATGAATTAGCATATCTGATTTACTATTTAGTGACGCCTTTTCATTGCTTCAGCTACAAAATCGGTTCTTGAATCTTTGACAGAGCGGGTAAAACTGATAATGACTTGGTAAGTCCATTAGTGGTTGGTTTGCATTTGATACTTAAAGCTAAGATCTTAGTTGAGACGTTCCATCTCTAATAGCAGGATTACCCTTCTGGATGAATATCATAACTATAGGGAGATGGATGAAGATGATAACACTGCTGAATCTCATTTGGAGTTGGAGGTAAAAATATGTGAGGGTTTGTTTTATGTGAAGTGTGTGAATTGAATTGCCATTATATTTTGGTGAATTTTTCCAAGATACGAATGGTTCAAATCATCAATTTTTTTTTATTGAATTGTAAGTTAATTTGAATTGGTTCTTTCCCTTTGCGTCAGCGCATATGGCTTCAAATTGGTTACTTCAACTAAGCTTGTCTACAATGGTAACACCAAGGCGGCAGCTAGGGAGTGGGGGTGCAGTGCAAGCTAGCCTTGGTAGCATAGGCAAGCTTCCACGGGTACAATTAGTACTGCTTGGTAGTTTCTATCGTTTGTGTGTAGGTCTGGTTTTGAGTAGTTCTTCAAAATTAGTTTTTTTTTAGTAATAAAGACACCATGGGACATAGGAAGATTTATGTGCGACGATTGTTATAGAACCTATGTTTTTTTGTTCAGGCAGTGTTGTTACCTTTTGAGTAAAAAGCGTAAACCTGTGAAGTATCTATTTTGCAATTTCTTGATTTGGTCAGAATTGCGTTTGATTTTGGTATCTAAAAGCTATCAGACTTATATTAGCTTTATTAGTAAACCTAGGCAAGGCAATAACTTACATCTAAAACATGAAGATGAGTGGACAACAGGTGATAAAAGTCCAAAAATATAATAAATTTCTTGCTCAAACCAATAACTTTCATACTCTTCATCCTTCAACTAACGACATCATTCAGTTATCCTAATCGCCACCTCTGAACGAGACTGCAGCAGGCCTCATTGTCGTTGTGCCATCTTCTTCATCAATGTTGAGTGAGTCCGCCTCTCCAAGTCGCGGCGCAATCTAATTTTGTTCTGAGCGGCACGACATGGTGACGGCGACGCGAGCAAAGCGTGGTAGCGAAACCAAGGATGGTTGAGTATAGGCTCAGTGTGGTAGTGAAGGCGTGACACTCGCTGCGACAGAGGGTTCGAGGGAAGAGTATATGCTGAGCACGACAGTCAGGGGCGGAGCTACAGTAGGTGCATGGGGGTACAGTCGCACCCCTAAAATTTTTGCACAAAAAACTGATATATACCCCTCTTAATACATAAAGTATATACTACCCATATTAATATACATGATTACATCGGCCTGACTCGGTGACCCACCCCAATGACCCCATTTCTTATTCGGCCTAAGTCGAGTTGCAAGCCCATTAGCCATTGGCTATTGCATTGCGTCTCCTCTAATCTCTCTCCAATTCCCCATTTCTCTCTTTCACTCGGCCACTCTCGGATCGCGCCGGGCGCGGACACCGCCGCCGCTTCTCCTCGACTCCTCCGCGCGCGGCGTCGGTCGCCTCCGGCCCCGTCGGCGCCCGGCGCTGCCCTCACCCCCCCGCCGCGCCTCTCGCCGTCGCCTGCGGCCTCCTGCGCGCGCGTCGCGCCGCGCGCTCGCCCGCCTCGGCGGCTCGGCCTCGGCGGCCGGCGCCGGGGCTGCCCTCGCCGGCTCGCTCCACCTCGGCCTCGCTCGGTGCGGTCGCCGCTGCGCATCACGCGACTCACGCTGCTCAGATCGACGCCCGGCGTCGGTCCCTACTGCGCCTGGCGCTGCCTCGCCGCTCGCCACCCCTCGCGCGATCTGCGGCGGCCGCCGCTTGCTGCGTCACGCGGTCACGGCCCGCACCGCCGCCGGCCTCCCTACGAGTGCGAGCCGCCACGCCCGAGCGCTCTCAGCCCCCCTACGGCCGGCTCGGCCTCCGGCCGCCGCCCGCTACGTGTGCTCACTGCCGTGCGCCGTCGCCGCCGGTTGACCGGTTTTGCACCCCCATCGACAAAATCTCGCCCGCCATCGGCGGCGATGGAGGCACGACACGGCCGGAGCGAGCTCGATCAGCGATGCTGTGAGCCGACAGCGTAATAGAGCGAGCCCAACTACATCGGCTCAATGTACTAAGGTAATATGATCTTTTTTAGTCTGTAGCAAAGCACATGCATTGAACTAGCAGGGTGGAAACCAGGGGCGGAGCCATGATTTAAGGATAAGGGGGGGTCAAACAAGCTATACAGTGTAATTTCATTTGATGAGGGAGGCCAAATAAAACTAACGACAACAATATTTCTCAAAATATGCAAGGTTACCATGCAAATTTGTCGAAGAATGAGGGGGGGCCTGGCCCCCTCCGCTGCTGGTAGAAATTCTGCAGTACTATGTGAGGGGTCTTGAACGCCGCGGAGGAGTTGGCGCACCGGCGAGCAGCTCTCGATCTGAATGGTGCATGACAAAGCAACAACAAAGAGAAATGTGAGATCACAGGGACACCCTAACCCTCGCGAAATCGCGAATCATTCCACGGGTAGTTCACTTACAGTAGCATCTGCATCGCAGGAGGTGACGGACTCCTAAGCCCTTTTCGGCGAGAGAGCGGCGGCGATAACTCTTTTGTAAGGATTGACCGCCGCACCGCACAGATCGAGGTGGGGAGGGGGAAGCATGGGGAATGGAGCCGGTGGATACTGCGCGACCGAGAGGTGGAGGTGGAGGCGGGAGGGGGCGGGAGGTTTGGAGGTGGAGCCGGCGGTGTTCGTGATGTGGCGGAGTAGAGGGTTTCGGGGGAAGAGGAGACGGCTCGCGGCGGCGCGGCCTCGGCGGTCGGATGCGAATGCGAGAGAGAGAATTGAACTTTTTTTATTATTAATTAACTCTTTTTAAAATTTTATTTTAAAGTTAACTCTGCGCATTTTATTTCCAATTCTGACTCCTTTGGTCACGCCACCACCCGTGATGTGACAAAATAACACTGTTACGCATTAGAATAAGTCCCCAAAATAGCATTTTTTGTCATGCCACTAGTTGTGGCATGACCAAACAATACTGTCACGTCACGGTTGGTGGCATGACAAAAGATTGCCTAGATATGGGCTGATATGACAGTGTTGTTTTGTCGTGATCAAAGGGGTCAGAATTAAAAATAAAATATACGGAGGTTAACTTTAAAATAAAATTTTAAAAATAGTTAATTAATAAAAAAAATCAAGAAAATTTCACGGTGGAGTGCTTTGGGATCGTGTTGCAAATGTACAGATGGGTGTGGTTGCGTCCCTTAATTCTCCATCAAACGGCTAGGAGAGCATTGGAGCGTTGGAACACTAATGGTATGGTAGCACAAGAAATGTGGGGAATTTTTTTAATTAAAAATTATAAAAAATAGTACAAAATTACAAAAATGTCTCCTCGCCATTGGCAACAAGAGCATGTTGCCAGATGAATGGTGAAACAATGTTTTTTGCTCTTTGAATTGTTCCCTATCGCCAATTCAAATGGCGATACGACTCTTTTTAAAAATTAAATTTTATTTTTAATGTTGGTAATATCTTTTTGTGTCCGCACAACCAATAATTTTTTAAAAGATAAGAAAATTTGAAGTAGAGAACAATTTAGAAGTTGTAATGCGTTTTAAGCGGTGCAATATAAAAAATAGCCCTCTTTGGCGGCGCAATAACAAAAATAACCCCGATTTATATGAGAATATCGAACGAAATCTTAGAGAGATAATGACTTTGCAAACAGGGTGTGGTCATTTCTCGTAAGAAAATGCTAGAACTAGGGTGGTGTAGGGTGTTGTGATGCTAACTCTCTCACACGATTATATGTACACACAACAAGAACAAATAGTATCAAGTCATACATAAATTAATTTTTACATAACATGACTGATACGTCTACTCGCGGATCCTCTTTGAGGCGTACCCCACGTGTGGCCCCTGGCTTTATCCAGGGAGGCTGTGGGTGCTGGTACGAGTACGTCAAAAGCTCCGACGGCCAAGGTACCCTACCAACGCGAGTAGATTGAGGGGGTGTCTCGAGAGGGTGTTGTGTCAGCTGGCTCGCTCTGGGTGCACCGTGTAGCTGCGAAGGCCCAACGGAGACCTAGCTGCTCTTGCCGTACGAAGGCACATTGCCCTCTCGCCGTAGCGTTCACTCCTGGTCGAACTCGTAGTCCCCTGAGTGTGTTCCCTCCTGCAATATCAGCTCCTTGTCCCGTAGGGATCTACGACCTGCGAAAAAATACGTTATGCATGTAAACAAGAAGGAAATACTGAAATAGTACATTATGCGTATAAACAAGATAGACATACTTGGTTGCTACATCGTAGCGGACGGCTCGGCATAGTCCTACCTAGGTACGGATACGGAGGACCTATCAAAAGAAAAATATCGTTAGTAACTAGTGGAGTTTGAAATAAACAGCAAAATGTAAGTGTTTCAAGTGTACCTACGACTGTGCTGGTGCTGGGGTACTCCCAGCATGGTGCCACGAGGACCCGCTTGCCACGTCCAGGTGAGGAGTCGTAGGGCGTGATGCACCATGACTCACCCGTCATCCATGCATAGGTGGGTCTACCATGTCCCTCGGTCTACAGAACGACATAAGTTGAATGCCTCGCCGCGTCTTCTCTATCATCTAGTCCATGGCCTCTCTGATCTCCTGCGTCATAGTGCTGAAGCACTCCCCGAGCGTCAGACTACGAAGGGAGGTCGCCAACTCATGTATCTCCCATTGTAGATCGTTTTGTATAGAGAATTAGCAAGTTAGAAACCGAAAACATGCGTAGTAAATAAGAAGTATGGACCGTTCAATACGTACCACATGATGGAATACGGAGCCCGGCTGGGTGAGGTACGTGTCGCTCATCGCGGCCTCATGATGTGGTGTGTCGTCCAAGACCCTAACGCAACGAACCCTCGTTCGAGTGGATTACCACTCGATGTACTCCTCGTACATCCTGACATCGTAGGGAACATCCTCCTGGACCACGTCCTCTAAGGCGTGGAGCCACAACTCAACCCAAGGACCATCTTGTCATCCCAGGATGTCATACTAGGGGCCTGTTTGGTATAACTCCGCTCCAAGTTTTAGCAACTCCAACTCTAGCTTCACTTTTGGATCCGCTCCAAGTTCATCATTCCACTCAGCAGAACTTGCCATCTGCATGTGTGACATTCATACATACATCAATTTGAACTAACCACATCACAATAAGGCACAGATTGATATACAATGATTGGCAAAGACTAATGTATATTCTGCGATTTATTGTGTATTCTGCAGATTGCATAGATTGATTAAACGTATATTCAAAGAGATTTATCAAGCAAGACCGCATAGATCGATTATATTCTGCGATCTCTTGAACACCCAACGAATTGTCAAACACCCAACACAATCACGATGCATCGGTTCGCGTTGTCTTGAACACACAATCGTAATTGTCAAACACCCAACACAATCGGTTTATCAAGGTAAATATTTGTGATCAGTCCAACACAATCATATTTATCAAGGTAAATATTTGTGATCAGTCCAACACAATCACAACAATCACACAATGATTTGTGATCAGTCCAACACAATCGAATCATATTTATCAAACAAAATATTTAGCAGATTGCGCACGTGTAGCTTCCAGATATCGCACGTCGGTAAATATTGAACCATACATTCTCACAAAAGATGCTAATTATAAGTTATAGCTTGTATTTAATATTTGGTGTTCTGTGCATCTCACAAAATATGGACTTGGTTATAACTTGTATGGTAACATGCAGACACTGAGCTCATTGGTGTGTGAACAAGGGTCCATGGAATGATATAAATAGTACAAACAAATCTATGGATCTGATTATAAACTTTTGGAATGCTCTGCTTTATTGATATGCTAGCCAATTGTGTGTAGTGTGTGTTATGAAAAGTAATCAATATATGATTCAAATAAATTTTGAGTTTTCTTTCCGAATTCGCTCTTTGCTCGAATGTATGACCATAATTTTAACTCTCTTGTAAGTCATGTCTGTGCTAGCTCACAATCAGTTTATCAAGGTAGTAATCAATATATGATTCAATCACAGGACACACACAATTAGTTTATCAAGGTAGTAATCAATATAGTAATCAATATCTCATCAATGGTCCTCCATCATTAGTAGACTACAATCACAATAATCACACACTGATGCATCAGTTTTGGACACACACACACACACATCAGTTTTGGACACACTCACACACAATAATCACACACTGATGCATCAGTTTTGGACACACTCACAATCAGTTTATCAAGGTAGTAATCAATATATGATTCAATCACAGGACACACACAATCAGTTTATCAAGGTAGTAATCAATATAGTAATCAATATATGTCAATCAGTCCTCCATCATTAGTAGACTACAATCACAATAATCACAAACTGATGCATCAGTTTTGGACACACACACACACACACACACACACACACACACACACACACACACACACACACACACACACACACACACACATGCATCAGTTTCACAGGACATCACAGGGTTTACCTTGAAGATGCCGAGGGTGGACCACCGTTGCCGAGGAAGATGCGGAGGGCTGGGGGAGGAAGATGCCGAGGGCTGGGGGAGGCGGAGCCGCCGAGGGAGGAAGAGCCGGCGAGGGCCGGGCTGCGAACGGGTGAGAGAGGCGAAGGGGTTGGGGGCGGCGAAGGGGCGAGGGAGGTGAAGGGGCTCGGGCCGGAGAAGGGGAGAGGGAGGCGAAGGGGAGGCAGAGGGCCTGGGGACAGCGAAGGGGAGAGGGAGGCGGATGGCCTGGGGGCGACGGACGGGAGAGGGAGGCAGAGTGGTTGGGGGCGCCGAACAGGAGAGGGAGGCGAACGGGCTAGGGTCGCCGGACGGGAGAGGCATGCGGAGGAACTGGGGCCGGCGAAGGGGAGAGGGAGGCGGAGGGGTTGGGGCGGCAAACGGGCGAGGGAGGCGGGCTGGGGGCGGCGGGAGAGGGATAGAAGGGGTTAGGGCTGCGGGAGGAGAGGGAGCGAAGGGTTTGGGGGGAGGGCTGCGGGTTGGGGTATATCAGTGGCAATTTGTGGGTAAATACATTTAACTTCAATGGATATTTTGTTTTGTTGGTACGCAGCTCCCCACTTGAAGCAAGGTTTCACCTGCTCCCAAAATTTGCACTACAGGCTGCTCTGCTCTCGGTTGCTCCAACTCTAAAAATTTTGTGGAGCAACCCCGTTTGGCACAGCTCCAACTACTCCAACTACGAAACTAGGAGTTGGAGCTATACCAAACAGGCCCTAGGTACTCCCTTCCTAGTGTACCTATGGAAGGCAAAATGATACATTCGTAAGTTCACAAGGGAAAAGCTACGACAGACATAAAATGTGAACTTATTCATAGACGTTCGGCGACAACCGCTGCCCCTAGGGCACTAGGACCTCCTATCGTAGACCGAACTGGCGCATCACCCGACTCACGTGGCACTCCTCCATGAATACATCGTGCACAAATCTCATCCGCATGTACCAGTACTGCCAGTCTCGCATGCACAAGCTGGACACGCCTAGGGGTGCACGTGTGCACCCCTCTCAGGAGTGTACTGCGTCCAGATGACGCGATCATCTGTCAACTGATTGAACATCGTAACATAATCCGAGTAGGACACGTGCGTAGTGATCGGAGTGAAGGTAACCTGTGGAATAGAACAACAAAAAAATTAGGAGGCACTGGTCATACGAAAACTGCCTCAATGTACGACCACCGCCTGCGACGTCTTGCTCGTCCTCCCATGTCGCCTCCACTATCCTCGCTAGTGGAAGGAGGTCTACCGCTCTCAACCTACATCAAAAGGATTAAGAACATATGTGAGTCCACCCACACAAGTCAAATGGAAATTTAGTACGCGAAGGTCAAAAGTACACGTACCTTGAAACCCAACGTGGATCTACCCTTCACGCCCTCATAGGTGTGTGCAGCCGCAACACACCAAGGTCAATGAGTTACTCGCCCTCTTAGGGGAGGATGGTACTTGAGGCGGTTACGGTGAGTCGTGTCAACGGCCGGGTCAAGCAGCTCGTACGGCCACTGCGTAGCATCTCCTGGAGCTGCTATATCTGAAAATTCAGTGCATACATTGTAAACACTACGAAACATACACAAAAAGTAATAAGAGAATATATATCTAATTAATTCAATTATTGCACCAAATTGAAACTAACAATATTTTAATTAAGATACGCACACCCTATGTAGCTACTCTGGAATTTTTATAGAATTTTTAAAGCTATCTTGCTATTTTCCTTGTTTAAAAGTATTCTCGGTATTTACAAAATATTTACCATGCACAAATGTGAACCAAATTGATGTTGAGAATATTTTAATTAAGACACACCCAATGTAGCTACTCAGGAATTTTTATAGAATTTTTAGAGCTATCTTGCTATTTTGCTTGTTTAAAAGGTATTCTCAAATTGATGTTGACAATATTTTAGTTAAGATCCGCACACCCTATGTAGCTACTCTGAAATTTTTATAGAATTTTTAGAGCTATCCTTTTATTTTCCTTGTTTAAAAGGTATTCATGGCATTTACAAAATATTTACCTTGCACAAACGAGAGCCAAATTGATGTTGAGAATATTTTAATTAAGATCTAAACACCCTATGTAGCTACTCTGGAATTTTTATAGAATTTGGAGAGCCATCTTGCTATTTTCCTTGTTTAAAACATTTCTCAGCATTTACAAAATATATACCATGCATAATGAGAACGAAATTGAAGCTGACAATATTTTGATTACAATTTGGTGTAGCTACTCTGGAATTTTAGAGCTATCTTGCTATTTTTCTTATTTAAAAGGTATTATCAGCATTTACAAAATATTTACCATACAAGAATGAGAACCAAATTGAAGCTGACAATATTTTAATTAAGATCTGCATACCCTATGTAGTTACTCTAGAATTTTTATAGAATTTTTACAGCTAGCTTGCTATTTTGCTTGCTTCAAAGGTATTCTCGGTATTTACAAAATATTACCATGCAAAAAATGAGAACAAGATTGAAGTTAAGAATATTTTGATTAGGCTCTACACACCCTATTTAGCTACTCTGGAATTTTAATGTAATTTTCAGAGCCATCTTGCTACTTTTATAGTTTAAAAAGTATTTTTGGCATTTACAAAATATTTACCGTGCAAAAATGAGAACCAAATTGATGTTGAGAATATTTTAATTAGGCTCTACACACCCTATTTAGCTACTCAGTTTTTTTTATAGAATTTTTAGAGCTATCTTGCTATTTTCTAGTTTAAAAGATATTTTAAGCGTTTCAAAATTATTTACCATATAAAAAAGACTACCAAATTGAAACTAACAATATTTTAATTGAGATCTAAATGCCCTATTTAACTAATCTGGATTTTTTTATAGATTTTTCTGAGCTATCTTGCTATTTTCTAGTTTAAAAAGTATTTTTAGCATTTCAAAACTATTTATCATGTAAAAATGAAAACCTAGATTTTTTTTAGCTTTGTTTGGTTTTCTTGCAAATTTAATATAAATCATTCATGTACTGCCCCATAAATAATACATATACGATAAGCTAAACTACACATAACTAAAATGATGTATTATAAGAGACTACACTACATCTAAAATTATCTAATGAAATCAATTCTACGTCGCTAGTTTTATTTGCTAACCTACTAAGGTTTCGAATTTAATTACAAAGTTACAAAAATATTTACCTACAAAGTAGGTAACGGGATCTACTTCTCTCCCCCTCTCTCCTCCGCTACGAACCGGTAGGACTTCGCTAGGTCACTTTTCCCCTTTCCTCCTCTCCCTCCTCTCTTTTTCTCGTAATTGAAATGAGTTTTGGGCCAAATTTTTGGGTTTTTATAGAGTAGACCCTGTCATCAGTTGAAGTGACGACAGGAACCTGCGTGTTCCTGTCGCCAGACGAAATGATGATTTTAGCACTGTCCACCTCCTGTCACCATTTCATCTAACAATAGGAGGTCATTTTTATAGTTTCTTCGACTATTTTTTTTTATAATTTTTAATTACAATAATATTATTAAAAAAATCAAAATTTGGGCAGACAAGAGATGGCGAGATTCGCAGTTTCATCGGTCGAGCACGATTTGGACCGTGCATTTTGGGTTTTAGTCAAGAATTTCACAGGAATTAGTAAACAAATTAGTATAATTTATATGGAACATAGTATAATTTTTCCAAAATAGCAGTCATATGAGAATTGCGTAAATTTCTGGTAAATACTTACATTCCAAGAAAACCATAAATATTTTACCACATAGGGTGAAACCGTGGTAGAGTTGTTACGCGGAAGAAAGTAAAAAAAAAAAAAGAGAAAGAAATATTGTGTTTCTAAGCGCTGAATCGAATTAAAGGGAACTCTAGGTTGTACCTACTTACTGGTCAATGTTTCTGGTCCTAGCTGTGCTCATTACTTTATGAAAATTATGAAAATGAATTTTGTTTTCATGTGTCTATTCAATTAGGAAAAAATAAAATAAAAAAAATTTGACTTCGTCATCATCTATACTAAGATTGGAGGCAATAGCCACTTGATATCCCATCTAAGGATTACTCCTTATCATCCACGTCCTTGAGATTCAAACAATGTTACCACTCGCATTGACTACTTTAAGTGACATCATCTTTACTATCCTCCTAAAATTGTCAACCACATTTATAGCCTAGTCCCAAACTCCTAATGAAAATGCCCTTTTTACCCACAAAAATTCCAACAAACATGGTTGTTTATAGGAATGTTTTCACAAGTTTAAACAAAAACACTTCAGGGCATATAATCAATTCTCCTACATGGCAGTTTCACAGCTGCAAATTTGAGATAACTTTGTAACATGTAACCAAACCCAATTTACGTTCAAAATCCAGTTTCAGTTGCAGGCAGGCACTCCACCAGCATGTGCGCGGTGCCAAAATAAAACCGTCAGGCACCCCTCCGTCCCTCTCACACTCTAACTCTAGTCTCCACCGATTCACCAAAAATACTCGAGCAAATTACTCTCTCAACGTCGGCCGCCCGGCTCCCACACCGCCGCAGACGCCGATGTCCTCCTCCCCGTGGCCGCCCACCGCCGGTGCCTCCCCCGCGCCGCCGCCGGAAGCAGCAGCGGCAGCCGCCGCCGCCACCCCAGCCCCCGCCTCCGCCCCGACGTCGGAGCAGCACCCGGTCAAGGTTCCCCCGTCTTCCCATCTCTCTCTCGCTCGCTCTTGAGCTCTGCCCGCCACTTGCGCAGTCCACTGAGCTCGTGTTAGGCGCGCGCAGGAGGGAGGAGACGCTACCGCCGCGGCCGTCGTGCAGGAGCAGGAGGAGGAGGCCAAGCCCCAGTTGCCGCGGCACGATGACTCGTAATTGCGATCTCCCAGTCTCATTTTTCTGCTTTCTGCTTCCGCAATGCATGCTGTGTGTTTGCGTAATTGCCGATACGAACGCTGCTTCACTTACGGTTTACCGGATTACATGAAGTAGAAACTGTAAACGCACTGTTGTGTAGTCGCTAACCTTTTTGTACTGCTGTCAGCTGTGGTACATGGCCGATATGAGTACATCAATGAGGTGAGGTTATTTGCTTGTTACCGATATACTGGTAGCAATGTGTAGTGCCCCTTGTGCACATGAGGACGCAGGAGTACCTCATCACTTTTGTGGCTTGCATAGGCGAGTATCACCTCATGTGTGACAGTGTGAGAGTATGTTGATAAAATATAATTATTATATATGATCTTATCGTCGATAATTGTGTGCAACTAGTGAGAAACAAGGAGGGAAAGCAGTTTTTTTTTGTCTTTCAAAAAACTGTCTCAAGGACTCAAGGATATCATTTGTCTGATATGTTCTCTAAATATGCTGGTTCCTCACCAGCATTGGGGTTTTCCAAAATAAAAAATGATAACATTTGTCCTCTAGTGAATGCCACAAAAAGTTAGATTTCGTGCCTATATACTCTTTTTTTTGTTTGATTTTGGTCCTTCACATCTGTAATGTCCTTCACATCTTGTAGAGTTCAGGTGTCATGATCACCTTATCTACCAGAATCCTATGCTTGGGATTTGTACAATTTTGACAATGGAAGTTACACAGTGAATTGTTTTACTGTCAATAAAGGTTGTTGCAGATTTTTTTTCCAATAGGAGTGATAGAAGGCAGGAGTTCAACAGATCTAGTACTTTGAAACTAAAATTAGCAAAAGTAGAGTTGTGGAATTGCATTCGACTTTATGAAAATTGAAGGAGTAACTTGCATCTTCGCTCGCAGATATCGCTCTGTAGGTTGCGACGTGTGCTACAGTGATAAACTTCATTTTGATTCACTTAACATATATCACTTTACTATCTTTCGAAGTGGCATGTCACTTTAGTCATGTTTCGAAGTGGCATATCACCTAGAGCTAGAATAATAAGATAAAAACAATGCAAGGTAAAAAAGCTTTAGAAATGAATGAATCTTTAGTTATGTTTCCTAGACAAATAAAATTCCTACTGTCATGCGCTTTGTTTATTTCATAGCTACTGACAATCTCAACCTAAGCTCACCACCTATATGTGATGTACATTCCTTTCTTCATGGTAAAATATTTTAACTTATTCGTTGAGAATCTCAAACCTTTGCAATCAGAACATTTTAGCCCTCATAGGCTCATACTTGACACTTGACAGAGCACAGTTGCTCCTTTGTTGTGGATCTTAGCTTCTGCTTGTTGTCACTGTAAGAAATCATCGACTCTTGACAGTAAGTTTTTTTTGTATTGTGTTATCATGTGCAGAGAAGTAGAAATCCAACAGCATGAACAGAAGATAAACAAATACCAAGCTATACTCGCAGCCCGTTTGAAGGCCAAATACTTCTCTAATAAGGCTTTTGATGGAGGTACTTATACAGCCTTCAGCTTCATGCAGTAACTAGAACCACCTAGTATTCTGGTGTATATCATACTCACTTGTTTTATCTCATAGGAGCAGGTCTTTTTGTCTGATGATGGCGGCTTTGCCATTGATTCACAATGCATCAAGTTGCTCTCAAAAAATATTTGGATGAAATAAGCAAAAGGAACTAAACTTAGGGTGGTAGTCCTCATGTTTCTTTTTTCAATGGAGGCCAGGACAAAAACCCTTTGACATATTAATTATTATATGTTCTACGATTAAGTCGAGGACAGAATTCTGTTACAAATTCTACACTTCTTGAAGCCAATTATAGTCATTATATAAAATGGAGAACGGGCCATTATGCAGTGATGTTAAATTGAAAAATCTTATCGCTGTTTGTGTGGAAGTGGGATCTATCCTGAATAAAAAAAAGTGTTAAATACAAAACCAGCATCTAATTCAAACCAAAATTATGGATTCAGGATGTGCCGATGTGGAACAGAACATAACCTCTAATCATAATCTTGACCATATTCCTAAACACCACAAGCCCAGTGGGACCAGAACTCCATATGAAGAAGCACACAATCTCTGCACCATGCTTGGTATCTTTATAGGTTATCTCGAAGTTTAACACTCTTTTGGTATCTTTATAGGTTATCTCGAAATTTAACACTCTTTCTTCTTTTTTCTAATGTAAGACTTGTAAGGTCGGTTTGAGTTGAGTTGAGCTGAGTTCCAGTGAGCTAATTTAGTATCAGCTCAACTTGGTTCAGATAGTAAACTAGAAAAACCACCTTGTTTTGTTGTTTAGCTGCCTAATAATAAGGAACTGAGGTCATGTACAATGTGCTTACATCAGCTGTCTATAATTTCTGCTACGTAGGATTTAAGTTGATGTGGATGAAACAGAATAAAGAGAGAGAAGTGTGTTGTCTACAATTCTGTAGCCGACTATATCACCAGAACTAAGGAAAGCAGTAAAAGATTGTGTGATCTATAAAGACAAGTAAAAAAACAACATATTGTATGAGCTGTCTTTAGTACTGTCTACATGTGACATGGAGAATTGCTATAGACAGCAGCTGTCTGTACCATTGTACATACCTAACTAATGCATCTTCATGCGCAAATCAGCCAATTACCAATAACTGAACTTTAAACATCTCTATCAAAGGTCATGTCTTAATTGGCCAAATTAGCTAACTTAAAGTTTCAAGCAAGAACCACAGCTATTTTTTCGCCAATGATATCTCCCACATGATTTCTCACATATACGATATGAACATTTTTATTTTATTTTATTTTATTTATACATACGGACAAGTACAACTATCCTTAAAAAATTGTTACTTATGAAATATATGTTATATTTGATGTTTATGCCTAGTTTGTCACTCCATATTGACAATGATCCATTGTTTCTTTATATGGGGCCATGTGACTTATTTATTAGTCAGCATTGAGTAGACATGGTATATGGCTACCCTTTGTGAATGGACCTTTTATGTTGACGAGTCATTTGATCAACGTCTCAAAGCACTAAAAATCTATGGTTATGGGAGCATACCTATTGAAAATTATTAACAATAGACATGTACTTTATGTTAACATTATCTAATAAGCTGCCATTTTATTTTTGAATTTCCATTTACTTTGCTAGCTTCCACTATCAAGCTCCTACATAAATGGACTCAGGGAATAAAGGAGGAAAAAGTTTCTTTATGGAATGGGACAGCTCATTACTAGGACCATCTTTTAGCTCAATTTGCATATTAGCCTTTTTCAGAAATCAATGGTCAATACTTGCACAGCTATTCTAGAAACTTCTGCAAATGACTGAAAACTGTGCTTGTTTCAAATACAACTTGGTCTATTGTTCCGTCTAAAAACATCTTGGTCTTTTGTTAAAGTTTTTCATTTATTGTCTTTTTTCTATGGTCTACTTGAAATATAGTTATTCCTCTTCTTGATTTTTCCCCGTGTTTTTTTCCAGTGAGAGTCTATCCTCTGCGCTTGAATGCAAAATTTTATTTTCATTTTCTGATTAATATGTTCTGTTGTTATGCCTTATAAGTTAATATTTTGTTCTTCATTTTCTTCGTTCTGTTAACAGGAAACATCTTTGAAGCAGAAACCATTGTTGAAGGCGAAACTATTCAGTCAAGCAGGTGTGTTTCCTGTGAGCTTTTCAGTTCCTATCTCAAATTTAAATATAGCAATCATCAGCATTTTTTGTTCTTAGGTGGCCATGTACAAGTTCATTTGCAAACCCAGTAAATTTTTTTCGAGACAAGAACAGCGATGAGAGGAGCGATTCCCCATCTTTGGCAGCAGATTCCTCTGCCAAGAATAATTCTCCATCTGTAGCAGCTGAAGCCTCACCAAAGAATAATGCAAGTGATTTGGCAACAGAGAACAATCTAACACCTGGCAAGCGAGCCATCCAAGAAGACCTGATGGGATGATGGTTGGCTACTAGGGTTGTTATATGTTCCTCTGAAATCTGGAGGTATGCAACCTGAAGCATGTAAGTTATCATGAAAGGAAAATTCACTCCATAGATGTTTGCAGCCAACGCTAGATTCGTTTCATTGAACCTGTTCCAGCAGCATCTGTAGCGAGGAACATTGTTGTATTCTTGGTATTTAAATCGATGTATTATAGACCATTCATGGTGAAGCATTTCATTAGTTGTTCAAATCTGAATCTCATACTTCGGTGCTACTGTGAGTGTCACTATGCAATTTACTTTCTTTTGTGATAACATACTCTGTGATACCCAAACATGTTGCTACCTTTTTCACATTGTGATAGATAGCTCTGGAAAGTATGCTGATGGTGCTTCTGTTCACAATTCCTGGCAATGTTTTCTATTGTTCATCTCCTGTTTATGTGCATATTCTTGCTATTTGCATTTTTGTTCCTATTCCCTTATTGCCTGGTGCTAACAATTGTAGGGCACTGTCATCATGTTCCCAATACTCTTTGAAGTTAAAACGTTTACACTCACCTGCCAATGATTTCACAATAACCTTGAGATCTGCATGTTCAGAAATGCTTCTGCAATCATTTATGGGAGGGTAAAACATTCTTATGTACACAATCATATACAGAACTGTAAACTGGTCCTATCTGCATGCAGCTGAAAATACATAGGTAATATCTGAATGTTGATTCTTGTAACAGCTTGTTGTTGGAGATATTAGAGTTTAGGTAAGAGTTCAAATCGTGTGCGAATCGAACTTAAATTGTATGCGAGTTGTATTAGAGTCGGACTGTAATATTTGACACTATAAATAAAGGGTGTGGGGATCCCATGAGGAACACACATTTATTCCCGAAATCATACATGGTATCAAAGCCAACCCAACCCAAAACCTTAACCAGAAAAAAACATTACCTCGGAACAGTCGCCGCCATCACTCCTCAGACGATCCGTCGACCGTCGTTGCCTCGTCACATGTGGTCCTCCGTTACCGCGTCACACAGGAGCGGACCGCGGCTGGTTGGGTTGTGTGTGAGCCGCTATCGTTGAGCCACGTGGGCCACAACCGCAGTTTGGGGTTGCATCCACTCTGTGGTAGCTGGGACGGAAGGAGGAGATCCGATGGTGGTGCGGTGGTAAGGGAGGAGGGAGATGGGGGTCAGCGATGGTGAGGGAGGAGGGTCGATGTGGCAGTGGAGAGGAGGAGAAAGGGATCCAGGTAGATCGATCCAGATTAGGCAGTGGCGGCGTCGAAGGTGGAGCTGGCGAGGAGCAGGCAGAGTTGGTGAGGAGGTAAGGAGCGGCGGCGGTAGGATTCGAGCGCGAGCAAGGAGGCGGCGCGGTGTGGGTTGCGGTCGAGCCGAGTCGCAGGCGAGGAAGAAGAAAGAGAGAAGAAGATAGAGGTGAGGTGAAGGTGTAAGCGTGCTGGAGGAAAAAAGAAAAGAAAAAAAAGAGAAAAAAAGGAAGAAAAGGAAACAAAAAAGAGAAGGAGATCTGGTGTGGGTGGATCCGGTGTGGAGGATCTGGTGTGGATCTCAGATCCGGTGTGGAGGATCTGATCCGGTGTGGATCTCGAAGGAGGTGTGGGGGATCTGATCTGGTGTGGGTGCTTCGAGGGTGGATGATTTAATCCGATGTGAAAGTCTGATGATCTAATCTAGTGTGGATCCAGATCGGTGGAGGATCTGTTGTGATTATGTGTGCTATGTTTAGGGAAGGAAAGAGAGGATGATGTGTTTGCTAAGAGATCTAGCTACTGTGTTGCTTGGTGACAGTATTGGAGGTTACGACGGAAGGTATGGAAGACATGGGGAGAAGATTGTTCAGGTGGTGCTTTGGTGGTTGTGCTAATGATGGAATTGGTGTCACACAGTGGTGTTGGTACGAGTGTCGGAGATAGTGTTGCTGGAGAGGTCCGAAAGAGGATTGAGACTGGAGTTAGGCGTAATGGTCTGTAACAGAGGTAGAGGTGGTGGATGCCGGGGGTGGTTGGGGGGCATGAGGATAGAGGAAGATGAGGTTGAGGTTGGGACAGCTGGTAGATGGTGGAGATGG
Organism: Ampelocalamus luodianensis; assembly: GCA_036346255.1. Lineage (NCBI taxonomy): Eukaryota > Viridiplantae > Streptophyta > Magnoliopsida > Poales > Poaceae > Ampelocalamus > Ampelocalamus luodianensis. The sequence goes on from CM070633.1 coordinate 53,475,119, forward strand.
ATTTGGTGACGTCTCTGGTAGTATTACTGGTGAGCAACTTTTTTTGATGGTATTGGTTATGGAGTCGATAGATGGTAGATTTTGATAGATTTTAGTAATGGTATTGCAATATGTAATAAGATGGTCATAATTGTTATCTCATGCCCATCTTGAGGGCGGTGTTGGAGGTATTAGAGTTTAGGTAAGAGTCGAAGTCATGTGCAAGTCGGACTCAAATCGTATGCGAGTTATGTTAAAGTCAGATGGTAATATTTGATATTATAAATAAAAGGTGTGGGGATCCTAAGAGGTGTTATAAATAATGCTTGTATACATCATGAGGCTAATGGGACTGCTCCACATGTCCATCCTTGTTGCAATAGGTGCAGTGTAATTCCCTACCAACAACAGCTGTCACTAGTGAATGCACCATTGGTGAAGGATGAGCTAGAGACATAGCGGGTGTAAAAGCTGGAGGAGCTGCTAGAATCGAAGAAAACGACGGTGACAGCAGCAGACCCGCATGTGAGGACCCGGGGTATTTAACTCGTAATACTTAACCTCCAAATGGTCATAGTATTACTAATTAAATATCCTAAGCCTCGATGGACATGTGCTTCCCAGAATTACAGCACACATACATCTTTACAAAATCATGCATCATTACTATATAACTTACAATACCAAGTCTAGCAAAAGACATACATAATATAGAGTTATTACAAATGAGCCGACCGACCAAATAACATCAAAGTAACATAATAAACAGCGGAAGCAAAAGCGCCATAAGGTGGTAATAACAAAAACCAACCGGTTAGCCAATAACCCACAAGGCAACCGACCGGGCCGCCAAGCTAGTCGCACCCACCGCAACAAAACTCACATAAGTTGATCACTTGGGGATCCACTTCCTCCTCTGCAACAATAAAGCAATGCAGTTGAGTACAAAAATGTACTTGCAAGACTTATGAGTAACAAGCCTATACATAACTACATGCAAGTTGAAACAAAGGAGATGGTTAAATGGTTAATTGGACGCATAAAACAATTTTTATTTGTAATAATGTACTAGATTGAAGGCAATTTGATAAATCTGTTTTTAATTGTTGAAATAACAGCGAGGTAACAATTAATAACATAAATAACCACCTAGAGGTGACTAACCCAATAGTCACCACGGCATAGCACAAATCTCCGATTCGTACCACCCAATCAAGTTTTAGTTAAAAGGTTATAGTCTAACTCTCGAAAGATCTCCCCAAGCGTGTCCATAACTAAGGACTTGGCTATTCGAATAGATTTAACCCAGCATGGGTGTACCACTATACCCACACTTCAGACCGCCTTTTGACCACATGATTTAGCACACTTCCAAAGGTATGCCGGCACGGCTAAGTCCTACGAGACGTTTTCAATATTGTGTATCAACTACGAGCCGCTTGTATGGATAGAAACCCATACGCTACATTGTAAAGCCGAAAGTCAACAAATCCCATCAGGGTGAAGGTTTTCGGACAACTACAATGCTCCCAACATCTGCCTCCTACAACCTCCTGCGACTCGGAGCTAACACACGCCAAAGTACTAAGTCAAGAGATGTCCAATTTCCCTCTAGTGTGGTTAGCACGCAAAATGCTTGGTTTAGTGTAACAAGATGTTCGGTCCTTATTGACTCGGGCACCAACTATTCACACCCAAAAGCACACCATCTTACCATTGTGCCCAAGTCTAAATCATTTTGTTTTCAGTTTTAGTTTTCTCAATTGAATATAGCACAAGGTGCTGAACATAAAGTCATAATAAGTTTTTGTGTGATCAAGGTTATCGATTAAGTCGACAACCGCCCAATTCTACCGGTAGCTAAGAATGACTAAGCAATATTAACTCGTAAACTACTAAGTGACAAGGGCTCATCCAATGAACCCTAAATCACAGCAAGATAATCCTAGGATCAGTAGTAGAGGATAAACATTTGCCTACAGATTATGCATCTAATGGGTCAACTAATCGACAATAGTTTAACAACAAAGTAGCAATGCATACATAGACTTTGCAAACAAGATATTAGACTTTGAAAATAATAGGAGCAATATGATCAAATGATGCTACATCAGCTTGCCTTGCTGGTGTAAGATCGAGGAGGTCGACTAGAGGGGGGGTGAACAGGCGTTTTAAAACTTCTATGCGCTAAAACCGATTTCTAATGCGGAAGCTAATACAAATACGGTTTTGCACAATTAAAGCCTAAATCAACTAGGTTCAACTAAGTGCACCAACAATACAAGTCAATTGATGAATATTGCAATTAAGCAAAGACTTGTAACCTATTCAATTCTAGCAATGTAAATAGCACAAAGCATGACAAGCATTCATACACAATGAATAAGCAATTTAATACAAGAAATATAAATTGCACAATGTAAAGCAATAGAGTGCAAACTACAAAAGACACGGTGATGTTTTACCGTGGTGTTCGGAGACTTGCCGGTCTCCCCTAGTCTACGTTGAGGGAAACCCAAACCAATTGGGCCGGCTCCACGAATTGAGCCTTCCTCCGAGGTATCAAACAACTCGCTCCACTAGGGTTGTTCTTACTCCACTCCGGAGATGGCGAGCACCAAGCCACTCACAAACGCCCGGGTCTTCTCACAAGCATCACTTGAGAAGATCACCGACACACGACGCCTCCACACCGTCTAGGTGTCGGCAAACACCAAGAGTAACAAGTCTCCAACTTTCACTTGAGCCAATCAAGTGTCAAAGCTCTCGTGGACACTAAATCCACCACCTAATGCAACACATGCAATAGGATTTACCTCTCAAACCTCACTAAGTGCAACACATGCACAAATGGGAGTAGATGGCTTGCTCTTAGCTCAAATGAACTCAATAGGGCACCAACAACTTATCCTCACATGGCCAAGGTGGGTATTTATAGCCCACACACAAAAACTAGCCGTTGGGGGGAGATTCCAGAGAATCTAGACGAAATCGGTCTGACCGCCAACTAATGGCCGGTCGGACCGCCCGAGTGCCAACGGCTATAAAACTAGCCGCTAGACTCACAATCGGTCTGACCGCCAACCAATGGCCGGTCAGACTGCCAGAGGGGCCGGTCAGACCGCTCAACTGAGCAACCGAGCAATCCAGAAAACACCTCTTCTGAAAAACACGTACCGCCAAGTAAATATCGGTACTACCGCACTCCGGTAGTACAGTTTCAAATGCCCGGTACTACCGCACTCCGGTAGTACCGATTCTTACGACTGGTACAACCGTAGGTCGGTTAGACCGCTTATCCCATGGCGGTCAGACCGTTACCACCGGTCAAACCGCTACCAGAGGCGGCTAGACCGCCATAAGTCACCAAGACTGAGATCAAACTTTGCACATTTGTTTCAACTCAATTTGCACAACATATTTACCAATTGATGCAATATGTACACAAGAGATGAAGGCTAGATTCTCAACAAGTCACAAAAACACATTTTGCCGACTTTTAGAATCATGCCACAAGGAATAAGGTACATGGACTTAAACCGTTTGCAAAACACATTCGCAAACAAAAGTCACATGCTACAAGGAATAACTATGAGCCACAACTATTTGCAAAACGCATTCGCAAATATAGGCAATATGTTAAGTTGAGTTAGAGCAAACACAATGAGCTATCAACACATGACTAACTCAAGTTACTAATTAAGACCCCTCTTAATAGTACGACAACCTATACTAGCAATCCGGTCTCCCAACCAAACACCGAGACCGGTAAAAGACTAGGAACAAATCCTTAGCCCTAGCTAGTCATACCTTTGCCTTGCGCAACCACTTGAAGCTTGATGACGCACATCCTCGCTTCAAGTCCGGGTTATTGACTTAATGTTCATCAACATATGATGACATCTTTCATTTCAAGTCTTGACATGCATCAACTCATGATGCACTCTTCACTTGACCTCCATCAACACATGATGGATTCTTCTTGACTTGATGATCAACTCATGATCATCTTCTCTTCTTGAACTTGATATGCATTAACTCATAATGCATCCTTTACTCCAAGCTCTTCACTTCGGGATCTCGACTCGAACATCATCAACACATGATGATTTCCATGTCCCCAATCCTTGACTTAATGACAATCAACACATGATTGCATCAAAAGTCTTCGACCTCATGGAACATAACCTATTTCACCAACTTTACAGAAAAATGTTAGTTCCACAATATGATTATCATAAATTACCACATCAAGCCATTAACTGATAATGGTGGGACAAGATACCGCAATCTTTCCCTCTTTGGTAATTGATAATAATCACTTCAATAACAAGTAATTGAATGTAATTGGTATGAGTATATGTAAACCACGCAAGTTATATATATATACTCAAAGGATATATGAGCTTATATGAACTACACAAGTCTCATATGCCCATATGAATATATACGGACTACACAAGTTGTATATATTCAAGGATATGAGTATATATAAACTTACACAAGTTACATATACTCATATGAATATATTAACTACACAAGTTAAATATATTCAAGGATATGTTTCAAAGTAAAGATCCTAAATATATGTGGACAAAAGAATATGGATCAATACTAATGAAACCTCAAAATATAGAGTGAACTCCCCCTAAATGTGTGCATACACGAATGTGTAATAAAGACATATGCACATATTCAAGTTAACCTTTTGGTGAAGTTCAACCTATATTTTGAGTCCGAGGAATGCAACAAGATATAATAAAATGATGTTGAATGCATACCTCTTTGATCTTTAAATCCAACTAAGACTAAACATGAGATATAGCAATAAAGAGGAGTTAGTCTCTCAAATATATTTATCAATTATGAACATACCTATTTGGATTTTTTCTTTTTATCTCTAAGTTGAGACTAAACAGTAGGTATACCAAAAAGACTGTTAGTCTCATAAATAGATTTGTCATTAATAACCAAAACTCCATTAACACTTAATGGCGGGTCTAGATTCTTCAGCTGGTAGTTCTCTTGTTGCAGAGGATCGCTTTCGGGTTCAACAAATTCTTCGGAACCTAACGCAAGAACGCGAAAATCCAATAAGAACGAAGAACACTGAAAGAGACTCAAAATCCAAGATCATCCAAAATCCATGAAATTTACACAGCAGGAAGATCATGATTTTAAATGAATTTTGCTACAAGAATCATTCGATTTGGACTAAGCATGCAAAAGTTATGGCCTAAACATTTTCTTTCTACTGGAAAATTCAATTTAATTGCTTTCTGTTACTATTCATCACACCGATTTCCAAAAAGTTTCTGAATATGAAAATTTTATGGTGAGAAGATAATGGCATCCTAAGGATAGCAAAATTGGATTCACTTCATTTGGAGTTAAATTGAATTACTTATGATTTTTCTAAGTTATGAAACTAGGGCATGACATTTTTCAGAAACAAGAGCATAATAAAAACCTATTCTATACTAAAGTATATCACCAGAGTAGCCTAACACTTTTTAGTTCACTAAGTTTGGAGTTGCAAAGAATTACTTATGCATTTTACAAGTTTAATGAATTTCTAGAACAATAATTAATGCTAAAGCAAGTTAATACAATCTACACAATTTTCTGGTACCGAACAGTGTCTAAACACATTTTTAGATTAAAGTTTAGTTAAACAGAAATTTAACACAATTGGAATCATCTAAAATGGAGTTAAAATGAATTAGTTATGAAATTTTAAAGTTTAATACTATTTTCAGTTGACAAATAAAAGCTTACCGAAAATTAAACAAACTTAACTCACGGAAAAGATGTGGACAAACGTGGGCCGTCGATATTGAATCCCACGGCCCACGCGCACTGAAACTCAGCCACGCGCGCAGCCCACACGAAGCCAAACAGTGCCCACCGTTGGATTTAGATCCAACGGTCCACAAAAGATGGAACATTCGGACTTCCCGAATGCCCCACCAAATCTGGACCATGGATCTAAAAAGGAATGGCTTAGATCAAGGTCACATTTGGAGGTCCGAAAGTTCATGAGAACTGAGCCGCAGATCTAGAAATGAACAGCAAAAGAGGATTGGAACGTTAGAACTCCGAAAGCGTTGAGGAGGTCTAGACCGTTGGATCTAGATCTAACGGTCCAAAGCTGCAGGAGAGGTCCTAAGGTTAAAGATCTACAAGCGGAGGTCCTGAACGGCTCAGATCTCCAAGGGGAGATCTTGGACGGTCAAGATTTACTCAAAGGAGGTCCTGGATGATAAGATCTATACGAGCGGAGGTCCTAGACGACCAAGATCTACCAGAGGAGGTCCTGGACGGTGAAGATCTCCACGGGGAGGTCCTCAACGATAAGATCTAAAAGAGGGGAGGTCTTGAATGGCTCAAATCTTTATGGGGAGGTCCTGAACGGTCAAGATCTACCCAGGGGTGGTCCTGAAGGTTAAGATCTGCGATGAGGGAGGTCCTGAGGTTTTCTTTACAAAAGACCAAGGGTGGTCTTTTGCAAAGAGGACCCTAAGGGTGGTCCCGAGGGTGGTTTTTGCAAAATACCAAGAGGGTGGTCTTTGGCACAGGGGACCCCGAGGGTGGTCTTAGGGGTGGTTTTTGCAAAAATGACCACGGGTGGTCTTTTGTGAAAACACAGAGGGTGCTCCTAACGGTCAAGATTAAATCCAAAGAGATCTTTAACGGCTAAGATCTAACCTAAGAGGTCCTGAGATTTGTCTAAGAGGTGGTCTTACGACAACAGGACTTCAGTACTACACGATTTGCTTGCTGGCTTGCCGCCGGCGACTCCGGTCACGGCGGCGTAGCCCAAGGGCAGCAAAAGGTTCGCAATATAATTGCGCACATCCGAAGGGTACTCTCGACGGCGGAGCTGGCCTAAAACGCCGCGAGCCGGAGAGAGGTGGAGGTGCAAGCACGACCAATTACGAAAATAGCGAAAAGCTCTGCAGTGGTCCAAAATAGCAGGTGCCCGAGCATCTAGGGACTACCATGAATGTACCTGAGCACAGAGGAGGTTCAAAGGTGCACGGAGGAGCCCTGGCGACGACGACCACCGTCGGCGCGGAGGAAGACGACGCTGAGAAGAGTTCCTGAGCAAAACGAGAATGAACCCAAGGTAAGGATAGCTTCAAAAGACCTCCTAGATGGCCCAGGAGCAAGTAATTGAAGCATAGAGGTCCTTACCGGGGTTGGGGACGAAGGGGATGAACACGACCGCGGAGACCCAAAAACTCAAAATTAGGCTGCTCCTGTGAAAGCAACCCAAAATCAAGTTAGGGGATTTGATGAAGATGATGAGACGCTCAGGGCGGAGCAAAAGGATTGCCAAAAGAACCCTTGGGGCACTGTCGGTGATGGAGGTCCTCCACGGCCAACAATGGCGACAATGGGTGCTCTTTGAGTTTTGAGCTCACAGAACAGAGAGGGGGCTAGGGTGACAAAGAGGTGCTAAAGAGGAACAAAAGGAGGAGCTCAGAGGTCCTCAAATAACTCGGGGTCAACGGTTACGCGAGGACAAGCTCTAACGGCGTACAAGACCTAAAGTTCTGCCAAGGGCGAAAAAGAGGAAGGGAGCAGGTAAGTTGCAGGGCTAAACACTAACAACGACGAAAACAGGGCTCAGAGCCATTGAGGGGGCCCAGCGAGGTGACTAGGCGCTGCACCACATCTGCCATGGCGCACGCATGTATGGGCGCGAGGAGGAAGAAGAAGAACAGAAATGAAGTTGAGGTTGAGTGAAGAGATCGGGATCGTTGGATAAAAAATGGACGGCTGAGATTGAATCCCCACCTCAGGTGGTCCAAATGGTCACATGAGGTCTGGAGCATTGGATCGAGATCCAACGGCTGAAACACACGCACCCAAATGACCGTGCCTGAGAGCAGTTAAAGGACTTGGCTCGACCAAGTCAAGTGGTTGGGCTCGGGTCTAACTCGAGCCCAACAGTGACTTAGGTTAGGGTTTAGAAATAGAACAGAAACTTTGGAGAATTTTTCAAGGTAGCAAACTAACTCCAAACATTCTGAAATTTTTACAGTAGCTTGCTAACCCAAGGATTGACCTTGTATAAAATTTTCAGAGATTTTTATGCAGAGCATTTTTCTCCAAAAATTTCCTAAGGTTCTGAACTAGGGTTTGACTCAAAGTCAAACTGGTTTGATTGACCTCTTAAAATATTCAAACAATTTCTAAAAATTATGAAAAAATTCAGAGTAGTCACCCAGCATCCCTAGAATTTAGGAAAAATATTTCCAAAAGATGATCACAAGATTATCTTGAAAAGTTTTCAAAGGGGTCAAGACTTAGGTTAAAAGAGACTTGTGATTTTGGATTCCCATAATTCCTTTACAAGTATTTTCAGAACATCCATATAACAACAAAATGTAAGAAAAGTTATAATTTCTACATATTTTCTTACATTTGAAACACAAGCTAAGATTTGGGATGTTATACCGCAACACGAAGGCAAATCTCCTCAGCACGAACAGCTGCAAGGGCCTCCAACAGAGTCACATGAGGGTGGCGCGCCAGCAACTAAGCACGAGTCTGCTCATACTCAGTCCGAAGATGTGTCAATAAGTCGTAGATGTGACGAAACTCCAGGTGAGACTGCTGACGCTGACAGCATTGACAAGTGTGGTAAACATCCGATCCCAAAGAGTCAATCTGACGCCATACCGCGGACAATTGAGCATAGAACTTGTCCACAGTGGTATCTCCCTACTGCAACGCTTGCTCTTGACGCACAATAGCAAGATACAAGGAATTACCAGACGGTTTGTAGCGGTTGCGTAGATGCGTCCACATCAACTGTGCGGGAGCTGTAACACCCTGGTTTTCCGAGCCTTTTTGAAAACTTCAAAAAAAAAGAACCAATTGGTTTTATCGAAGTTTAAAGCTTAATTTGAGACTTTGGAATGAGTTAAAATGACTAATCCAAACTTCAACTAATCCCCAGTTGGTTTGTTCGGTTTATCTGGAGTTGTTCGAGCTCTGGTGTTGTCTCTCCCCTTCTGTGCTCGTCCCGTTTTCCCTTCGGTCCTACCTCCTCTTTGGTTTAGACCTCCTCAGGTCTAGACCTCCTCTTTGGTTTAGATCTCCTCGAGTTTAGACCTCCTTCGTGTCTGGATCTCCCTCCTTGTCAAGACCTCCCTTCGGTTCTGACCTCTCCTTGGGTCACGACCACCCCGAGATATTTTAAGCTCGGGTTTGTGTTTCAAATATCCTTGAATTTCGAAATTCAAGTTCGGGGTGAACTTCCTCCTTCTGGATCTCTCCCTCTCGTTAACCTCTTCTCCTTCTCGAGTTTTCAAGACCTCCTTTGGTTCTATCTTGACCGTCAGGACCTCCTCTGGTTCCGTCCTGACGTTATGACCTCCTTTGAATCCCCTCCCTTGGATTTCCTCCATTGGATCCTTCCCCTTTGGATCTCATCCATTAGACCTCCTCTTTGTTTGGACCACCCCTTGAGTCCAGACCTCCTTTTTCCCTTCACGTGGTCCGATCCAGCACCGTGCCCTCCCCTCTCGAGGACTGTCCGATCTAGTTTGGATGGCCCGCTTGAGAGGAAGCGTTCGAACGGTCCGAACGTTCTTATCACCATGGTCCACCCGACCAAGATCGAACGGATCTGCTTCACCGCGCCTTTTTCCTTGTCATTTGGACCTTCTCTTCTTCAGGACCTCTAGTCTTTTTGCAAAGACCAGCCTTTTGGGTCAAGACCACCTTTTGTGGTCACGACCCCTAGTCTTTTTGCAAAGATCACCCTTTGTGGTCAGGACCTCTGGTCTTTTTGCAAAGACCACCCTTTGTGGTCAGGACCTCCCTTGACCTCCTCAGGACCTCCCACCTAAGTTTTGACTGGTCACATTTGTTAGTCTTGCTCACCTTCTTCTTCCTCTGACCGTATCACGGACGCCACAGAAGTCTTTGTGCATTTAATGCCGGTTATGTCGCATTAAATGCTATCACTTCTGCAGCACCCGTTCCCTCTCTTGTTTTCTCCTTTACCTACTCCCATCTCCTCCTTCACCTGCTCTTGGATGCGTGTGCCCTTGAAACTCTTAGCAGCTTCGGTTTTATAAGCTTGAGCAACTCTCTATCTTTACCTTTTTCCTCACTCAGTTCTCTTGCTCACTCGACCAGCTCCTTGGATCTCCTCCAGACCTTTGAAGTCGTTCTGTTGGTTCTAGCTTGGTGTTTCTTTAAGTTCTTTTGGTTTTCTCTTGAAGCTGTATTTGAGTCGCTTTGTTTCTCATGTAGATTGCGACAACACCGAGGAGCCCGAGTTCTCCGAAGGAAGATCTTGATTTGAGAAGTTTTACTGCCAAAGACCAATATTGTCTAAATATTTTAACCATGGCATTGGGTTGTCATGAAAATTTGTTAATGTTTTCGAAAGCAAAGGTTAAAGGAGGAAGGGGTTTGGACCTGGGCGAAATGACTATTTGGTTGGTGCATGTCTATGCACGGGGTCGTGCCATTTCTATGGCCGATGCCCAAGGGTTTTGTGGTTAGTCGTCCAAGTCAGTTAAGGACCGGCCTTCGAGCATTCCTTTGCTATGCCTCATCGTGCAACCACATGTCTTGTATGGGAAGGACCTAGCTAACTAATTTGCAATATCTCACTGTGGTTGTTCCATCTGGTTGTGTGGGTGGTCCTTCGTGACCTACTTTCTTACATTCCTACCTAGCGCAAGAGGGGCCTATGAACTCTATGGGTTTCTATCCACAAGGGGCGAAACCTTAGCAAGGGGGGACTACGGTGGAACAGCACATTGTAAAGGCCTTGTCACGAGCTCTAGACCACTTACCTATGACAGTGAATGGTGGTATCGACGGGTGCCGAACAAACTAAAGAAACCGTGTCGTGTGGGTAAAGTTGTACGCCTCTGCAAAGTTTAAACTATTCGAATAGTCGTATCCACGGTTTTGGACATGCTAGCAAAGTCACTCCAGGTTAGATTCTGGTTTTGTGTTTTCAAATGCCTTTGTTAAATGGTTTTGGATCTCTACCCAAATGGGTTTCAGCGGGTAGCCTTGTGACAGGAGGGTATCCTTCACCACCTTGTTAATGAATGTTATCCAACTGTAAAACTGAGATTTTGAAAATGAATATTAGTTATTGTTACATGCTTTGGAACTTATTACATGTATCTAGAAAGAAACATGGCTTCATGCAAACCAACCATATAAGCTCTCCTTTGTGACATTCCTGCACGCATCCTAACTGTTATTGACGGGTGTGACTTGCGAGCACGATTGTTATGCTCACTCTTGCTTGATTTAATCATTGAGCAGGAGAGGACTTCGAAGAGGATGAGCCCCAAGACGACTAGGCCTCGCCCTCCAGCCGATTGTTTGTAGTGTATCGGGTGGACTTGTCATTTTACTTCCGCTGTGTAAAGTTGCTTTCGCCGGTTTGTAAGCCAACCTTGTAATCAACTCTTTTGTTATTATGGAAGTCTGCGTTGATGTATGTTACCATTTGTGCTTACTGTGTGAGCTAGCCATTGATTCTTGGGACTAGTTCAGTACACAGAGGACTTGGGACTTTTCCAGGTCCCACGACCTCCTCGGGTTTGGTCCCTCGACCACCCTCGAGTCGGGTCGTGGCACTTGGGGAGGTCCTGGGTCTCACGACCTCCTCTGATCCGGGTTCCAGGACCTCCAGGTGGTTTTGCTGGACCTCCTGGGTGGTTCTAGAGGTCCTCTCGAGCGATCCTGCTGGACCTCCTGGGAGGTCCTGGTGGACTTTCCGGGTGGTCATAGAGGACCTCTCGGGTGACCCCGGTCGGGTCGTTGCAGAAGCCAAGCCAACCACATCCCTAGTGAGATGCACTTCCATGCTAACAACCAGAATAGTAGAGGCACGGACATCATCATCAATCGATGTCTTGTAGGTAGCATACTGAATCTGAAAAGTCTCCATGGCATCCTCAGAAACATCAAATGCCTCTTTACGAGTGTCTTCGGAAGCATCCTTCGTGAGCACGAGCTCAACAGGTAGAACAGGGCAAGGTGGACAAGGTAGCTCACCGGTGAGAAACTCCCAAAGGTGCTGGCCACGCATGTGCTAAAACCAGTCTCGATAATTGAGACCATCGAAGATCACTGGGCAACAAGGAACAGAAGCGGTGCCTGAAGATGACGACATTTTTTTATTTCTTTCTTTCTGAACTGACGACTTACTTATACCGAAAACCGTATCCGCGCAAGAGAGAAGGGATCGGTACCAATAAAGATGGCTCGGCGACGACGCCCCAGCGGTGGCTCCCCGGCAGCGACAGTGGCGGTGACGGCGGCTGCACCCTGGCAGCGACGTGGATCTAGAGTAGCGGCGGTTGGATCCGGAGCGACGGCGGTGTCCCGGGTGGAGTGGTTGCAGCTGATGAAGTGGTGGAGCAGAGAGGATGAAGACACCAGGCGGCGGCGGCGGCGGTTGGAGAAAGAACCGACGGCTTGGCGACGACGAGCGTAGTGGAGGCAAAGCCAGGCGGCGGCGACGGCTAGGAAGATGAACCAGCGGCGGTAGCCTGACGAAAACCCTAGGTACGCTCTGATACCATGTTATGAATAGCGCTTGCAGTGACGGAGCTTCAACCAAATTATAGGAGGGCTAGTTTTGAGAGAATTGCAAACTGAATACGATAGGGAGCGTATATTAGTAGCATAATTTTCTTAGAGTTTAGCAAAGTGCAATAGGGCTCTCACCCAATCTAAATTGCACTAATTAAGCTTAGCCAGTGCCTACAACCTAATATATAGCATAACCATCATTTGAATTACGCATATAGATTCATCGAGAGTATACGTGCATACGTATAGATATATATTTATACACAAACACAAGTGAGCGTAGCCATCATCGAGTATACGCGTATACGTATAGATATATATTAAGTATGCATACATGATGGTCAATTTTTTTTCTAAAATGCTGGGGGGGGCACTGCCCCTGTTAGCCGACCTTAAGCTCCGTCCCTGAGCGCTTGTATACATTATGAGGACAATGAGCCAATATATATACAAGTACAGATATGATATATATGCAGATAACCCCTTATACAACAGGGAAAATACACAGAAAATAATACACATCTAACAAGAGAGAGACACAATTATTCCCAAAATCCTGCCACTTTCTAGTTCTTGTCCTGTTATATGGAAAGCTCCATCACCACCACTGCAAGGACATTATATTGTGCTTGTCCCGGGCTGTCCACCTGTGTAGTTATGTATCAAAGCTCTTGCTTTCTGAAGCAATTCTGATCACTTTTGCTTTGTCCCTGTGACGTGAGCACCTTACACTGTGGCCTACGGCTTTCTATTTTGTATTCACATGCGCACGCAAGGTTGGACAGCGTTGCTTTGATGGCACACTTGCGGACTTGCCAACTGCAAATTTGAAATGCGTGCTATACCTTAAACCTGTTAGGTTTGCTATTTTCTTTGGTGCTATTGTTATTGACAATTTGACACCCACATATCTGGATAACCAAAGAGTCTTGTTTACCATTGCCATGTTACTGCATTATTTTCATGTCAAATCTTTGCAATTACATTTGACGTTGAGTTTCCGCTTTTGTGATTGAGATACTGCACATTTATTTTTAGGAATTTTGCAATTTTAGATTTGTCATTGAAAGAGTGCATAATCATCCAAAATTGTTTTATATCCTGATTTGAGATGTTTGAATCTTTGGTGGGCTCGGTGAATTTGATATGTAAGCCCACTGCCAACACTTCTTTTTCACATTTTCTTGATTTTCCTTTTCCACTATGTAAGTAACTAGAGGTGTGAGCAAGGTATCATTTTCTTCATGCTTATCTGTTCCATTAGAATCTTTAAACAGCATGTATTTGCATGTGAGATCATTGAGCTTTCTTTCAGACAACATCTTCATGTTTATGTTTATCGAATTATCTGATGAAGTAAAACAAGGATTTGGTTTGTCTCAAGCACAAGTTTACTACATTTTTGCGTAAAATTCTAGAGAGTTCAGTCCAATAAGCATCTGGATGAATCGTTATTATTATTTAGTTTATGATGATTTAATCCAAAGTATCTTTTCCCCCTCCCATTTTTCATGGAAATACAGCTTCTTAGCAACTGAAGAAACGGAAGAAGGCAAGTTCACAGCAGCAACATGTGCAAACCCTATTCATCGCATCATTTTCAGTGGAAAGCATCATTTGTTTGGAAGAAACCAATGGTAAGGCTTTTCGTTCCTTATTGGGGATTGGATCATATACCCTTCCTGAATTTCAGGATTTCAGGATTTACCCTCCCACCTCAATAACATGTGGGGTCACTATAGGTCAATGATATGTGGGCCGGAGGGTAAATCCTGAATTTCCATCTAAGGGGAGGTATATGATCAAATTTTCCTTCCTTATTGGTTTGCGGCAGTTTCTTGTTTTCTTATCTGTATGTTGTTGCTACTGTACTATTGATGGCAACTCGTCAGTACACCCAATCCATATTTATCTTAACCACCTTGACAAAAAGATGTCAATAATGGGCAGTTGAGATATTCCCAAAGACATGGAAAAAAAAAAGGAAGCCGAAGAAACCACCTCGGATCATGTTTTATTTGAGTTACTAGTAACAATCCTCCAAGTTAAAATGAGAAGATAAGAATGATTTATTCAGTAGTACTATTTTTGCATGGCTCTGAGGAGCTCGACGACGTGTTCGTCTTTGCTTGCATGAGGTGCTCGAACTTGGTCTCGAGTTCGGCCTTCTCGTTCTTGAGCCGGGCGTTCTCGCAGTGCACGTCGCTGCAGTCCCTCATTGCGCGGTTGAGCTCGTCAAGGAGGCGGCGGTTGGCGTCGCACAGGTGGACGACCTGCGCCCACAGCTCTCTGAGCTGCCGTTGCTTGCGCATGCGCGACCGCCTCGCCGACTCCCGGTTGGAGATCATCCTCCGCCGCCTCCGCTCCTCCTCTGCAGCCACCCGGCCGTAGCCGTCATCGGCACCGCCGGAGCCGGCCGCGCTATTGCCGACAACAGTCGGTGCTTCCTGTATAGGTTCGTAGGTAGCTGCCGAGAAGTGGAAGGGAGGGGGCGTCATGGTGATCATGTTGCTGTGGTAGTGAGTGTGGAATGGCGGGTTGGGAGGTGAGACGCAGTGCAGGCTGGCCACTTCGCCATGGTAATGGCGCAGCATGGCTGTTTCACTTGTTTGCTTAGTGGGGAGTGGAGACCTTAGCTTAGAGAGCGAGGAGTAGATGTGGCTAATTTGGTTTTGGTTCCGCTTCTTGATGGTTTTGCTCTGGGTGAGCGGAGGAGGCACTGGGTCGGTGAGGGCCTTTTATAGCGTGGCAAAGGCGACTTCGCTTGCCTAAGACCAGAGAGAGAGAGAGAGAAGCCATCTTCTTTCTCTCCCCTCTCCATCGATCCCTCTTTGTTTTTGTAGAATTTGGTAGCTTTTTTTGTTTTGTCGATTTGGTGCATGGCCATGAGGAGTGAGCTTTCGCCTTTCGTGGGCAGCTATATCCAAACAATATGCCTTGTGTAGTTGTGGATTAGTCTTCAACCTCCCTAGCTTTGCTTTTCAAATAGAGCATTGCAGTTTTCTTTTCCCTCTTGCTTGCATCCATGACTTGACTTGCGTAAGTAGCCCTGTCTAAGGTAAAATTTTATTCCAGTTCATCCATGCCAAACCTTGCTTTTTTACATGTATTCTCCCCCCCTAGATGCTCGGCCTTTGGCTTTTCTCATCACTCACATTGGTTTACAGATAAAAATTATTGTACCTGGCATGAAGTCCACCAGGGACGGAAGCCTGATGGATGGACAGGTAGATAGCTTTACCTACTGTAGCCACTGTGGGAATAAACGAACAGATATTGTTAGGCCACTAGAGGATGAAGTAGATCGGCTCTGGGCAATAGCGATTTAGATTTTTTACATTTGCTAGTATGCACTGTATATATGCAAGTCCGACACCTAAGAGTTTGCTCACAAGTGCTTCGATTAGTAACCAACTTTGGATCACTAGCATTTTAGGTTTCACGATGTATCGGTATCTCCTGCGGACAGCGACGGAAACCACATCTACTGCATGGACACAGTCATGCGCTCAGAGCAATAAGCTCAGCATATGACTGGCATGAGTGCATCTGCAACTCTGCATTGTCCACAAAGCCGGAATACTGCT
The DNA here is from genome assembly GCA_036346255.1 of Ampelocalamus luodianensis. Lineage (NCBI taxonomy): Eukaryota > Viridiplantae > Streptophyta > Magnoliopsida > Poales > Poaceae > Ampelocalamus > Ampelocalamus luodianensis. The sequence continues at coordinate 53,491,276 of CM070633.1, forward strand.
GCTCTATTTGTGGCAGCAGCGGCTGTCAGTTTGGTCGGAAAGGTGACGCCATCGCCCATCGGAGCTGCCCGCTTTGCAAAAGCAGGGGGGGCATGAAAGATTTTGAGCGATCGAAGCGACCATCCACTCCACTGGGCCCCACCTTGCAGCGGCGGAGCCTGCCTGCCTGCCTTACTGGCTGAAATGGATAGCTGGGTTGGGCTCCCGTTCTATCAGAGTGGCAGCCGCAGCACCGAGAGCCACTAATAAGACACTTCACCACGAACAATATTCTATAAAGCAGTTGCTAGCCTCCTTTATTGGTGTGTTCTTGCCTCTTGTGATGCCCCTGTCGAATGCGTCGTTTTCGTTTTTTTCGTGTAAATACGTTTATGTGGCTCAGAGGTCTAGCTTTTGTATTTTCCAAAATAAAAAGATCCTGCTTTTGTGAAGCGGAACAGTGTCTGACTTTGTTTGTTGTGGGTGCTAGCTATAAAGGAGTGGGCATCAAAGGGAGATAAGATCTGAAGCCAACAGCCGGTGTATAGTTCAACCGGCGGATACGTTTCTTTTTCGAGAATACACAAGAGATGCGTATATTGGCATTAATAAGTTACGGGGTATGATGTCCGTATGCCTATCATATGCTCTATTTGTACCTCTAAGCTCATTTCCAGGGTAGTTTCAAGTCTTGTTAGTATGTCAACGAGACTTAATTACAAAGTGAAGATAAATCTTTTTTTAACAAGGAAAAAGGCGAAGATAATCCCGAGAATTGGGATTCTTGGCATTCTGCAAAATTAACTATGTGAAAGTTAAAAGTGCCACTTGGTCAGTTCTTGTTATCAACTTCTTCTGATCGGTATCGCTTTATTCCATTTGACGATGTACTCACACAGTGCCACGCTAGCACCGAATAAATCAATCCCGCGTGAGGTCGCACGAAGCCGCTCCTTCGATGTTTCTGACTTTTGCTTGGTTGGAGGCATGTCTCCTCTGATTATTCTCCTCCTCTTCTCTTTTACCCAGATATATTCGTAGGACTCGATCTGTGCATTCGCCGTTCATGCAACAATGTCATGTCATGATACGGTGAAAGAATATGTGCCGTGTGTGTGTGAGACAGAAACACCTGACCTGGGTAGTTAATGTTTTTGTTTGCCAAATATGGTTCACTTATCGCCTAGCGTTTCTGGGAAGCCCAACACAAATGGGATTCTAATTGTGTACTCGAAGAAAAAGAATTGGATGCTGTGTTGTGGATTAAAGCTCATCTGATTGGACTTCGGAGGCAGATGGACCGTGAAATGCAGATAAAATGTGTCTGCGTTTCAGAAAGTAGTGAAAAGAATGCGGTGGGTACAATAAGAAAGATCAATTTCTGATTACGGGACATCCGTTAGTTCTTACCACATTTTAGGTTTGCATTTTTCGCAGAGTTAACTCCAGATGCTAGCATAACAGTAAAAAAGAGTTGCCCTAGGCCCTAGCTGGAGGTAGCTTTTTAAGATACTCCATCCGTTTCACAATATCTATTCTCAGACCACCATACATACATATCAAGAAAACGCTAAATCTAAGAGATAGTTAATGAGAAATATGGGCGGACCTGGCATGGGTCATGGGTGTTCAGTCGAACACCTATTTTTTCTGATGAAATATCTTGTATTTAGTAGATATATTATGCATATATATTGATAATTAGGCTAAATACTTTACGCATTTATACCCCAATAGATTTCATCCTACTCTCACATCTCCTTCCTAATTCGTCTCAAATAGTTTGGTTCAGCTCGTCAACCGTATAGCTTTCAGCCCATTCGGAGACACCCTCTCCCTCAAACCAAACCCTAATCTCTCTCTCTCTCTCTCTCTCTCTCTCTCGACAGCTAGACAGCACTAGCGTACGAGGCAACCAGGTGTCGGGCGAGGCGATTTGGTGCAAGCAAAGGCGAGGGCGGCTCCTAGGCTTTGGCCGAACCTTGGCGGCGAGCGTGTGAAGAGCAGAAGCGTGTTTTTAGAAGGTAGGAGCAATGTAGCAAGCGCCAAGAATGTGGGTGACGAGTGAGACATAGCTGAGCCTTATGGGAGCCGTGGCCTGGGAGGGAATGTGAGTCAGCAGTTGAGGTTGCCTATACACGTCGACAACAACACCTCAATTCCTCAGTCCTAAATCCTAAACCTGAATCAACATTTTTTCTTAATTATTTTTAAACTCTAAATTCTTTAAGGTATTATCTCTAATATGAAAATTTTGTACTTTGATTTTTGCTATTGCATACCGTTGTTTTTTATTAAACATTTTTTTATTAACTCTGAACACTCATCCGAGAAATCCTGGGTCCGCCACTGATGAGAAATGATTGTACATAACGCTATCAAATGACATACCACAATCACTTAACCTCTTCCAAAGCAACTAAGTAGGGTAGAAAGTGAAAAAATTACAATAACTATACCCTAGATTCACTCGATGGGAGACCATAAACAAATATAGAGACAAAGGTAGTAGTATTTTAGACACAATGAGAATGAGTGTATCATGCTCAGGACAAAATACATTTAACCATTCTTGTGCCAACACAATATTCATTTTTTAGCAGATTTGCATAATGAAAGTGACATCAATGGCATCCACAAAAATTTGTGGATATACAAATCTTGCTTTGAGGAGGCACCAATGCACCATCTGCTCCAAGGCAAAGTTGCAGAGACCATGAGTGAATGAAAGAAAAAGAGAGCTCCCCATCAGCTCGAGATGATAATATGCTGGGGGTCGAGATTCCAGTTCCGGTGCATTATGCATTCATGTTGCCACATTTATGGTTCCATTAGCTACCTTGCCTGCCACTGTTAGGGCTACATGGAAAATGTTGTATCATACGGTCTATTATGTTTGTGCTTTCGTTTCTCTCTCTCTCTTTGAGAAGAAAATGACTTCTGTTCACGAAAACGATCACTTGCTGTTCAACTGACGGCAAAAAGTCCGAAGCATGAATCAGAGGATTTTTCATTAAAATTACAGGGACTTGTACTTAATTCTGAAAACTTAGGTGGGCAAAATGTATATATAGGGCTCTTAAAAAATGTTTCTATAGGATAGCATGCGTTGATGTCCTTTCCTTTACTAGTACTAAACAGATGGAAATTGATGAAAGTGGACGAAAATTTACGAGCGCAATACTATCAGTGTCTCGTTCAACTTCATCTGACCATCTCCACCATTGATTTCCTATTTGATGGTTGAAAATAGGAAACAGTTCAATTTACCCTCCTCTTCAAAAAAGTTTTGGGCCCTATACTACGAACCGGTTATTTAAGCCCTTCAAACCCTCAACTTTGAAAACCTATACTACAAACCGGTTATTTAACCCTTTCAAGTCCTCAACTTTGAAAACCAGTGCAATTTTCACCCTGACAGTGGTATTGGTTATGTTTTTCCTTACGTGACATCTAATTGGGCTCGATCGGCTGCAGCAATCCACCTCACATGGTGAGTCACCAAGTTAATTAACAAAAAAAAGCAGAAATATTTTTATCCCCCTCTTTCTTCTCTCTCTTCCTCGTCTCTCTTTCTTATCATCTCTATGGTGGGTTCCACTTTAATTTATTGTCTTAACGCTGATTAGAATGCCACGTAAGCAACCAAAGCTGCTAAATCGCTTTGAATACCACTGTCGAGGGGTGATCTGTACCGGTTTCAAATTTGAGAGTATTAAATAACCGATTTTGTAGTAGAAGATCCAACTCTGTTGGGTTCATTTGAACGGAATAGTAGGAGATTCGAATGGATGCAATTTTCAACCCAGGAGTGGAAAAGTTGCAAGCTAATCCCGTGATATCTCGTCTGTTCCTAAACAATGTTCTCCATATATACTCCGTAGTGATCCGAATTGGATGCACATGCAACATGCTTGTTCTTGGCTGCTCACAGGAAATAGTTCCCTGGCGGCTGCCTTCGATCCACTAAGGGCAGAATCAACTCGTGCCACAATGTATAATACTACGAATTCGGATTAGGGATGAACACAAGTTCCCTTTTGCTAAATCCTATGTTCAATCCACATGTGTCAACTCTGCATTGCACTATTAACTACGGACTTACAGGTCATGCACGCATGCAAGACCAAATAACAGTTGATTAAAGGCATTGGCTGCTGGACTGTTTATGATCAGGAAGAAAAGGATTACTTTTAGGGTTTATTTGGATAAGGAGCGATTAGAACTAATCCCTTCGGTTTAGAAGGGGTTTTAGTTCAAATTCTGAATCGATCCCAAGGGATTGAGTCGGATCACAATATATCTAAATAAGTCCTTAGAGGATTCATACACTGGATTAGTAGACACGATTGAACCCAAGATCCCATCGAAAAGGCAACTAGATGAATGATTTGTGACCTAAAATGTGCAACACAGAGGAGAAAGCGGAGGGATTGTGGGGGTAGTCAAATCACAGGAACAAGCAGAAGTGGTAAGCGAAGAAGTTCCAAGAAGAGAGACAGAATTCGTCAGAAGATCGAACGAGTCTCTTGCTAGCGTCGGTTGCTTTCACATGCGGTAGTGTTATGATTTCAAGGATTTATTCTCTCTCTAAATAAGGGTTTCAGAGATATTTAGTGGGCAACAACAGGATCCGGTGATGGCTGCACCAAATCTGTACCACTTATTAGTACCATGGTATATTCTAGGCGAATTTGATACGCATACTAACAAGTTTAATTCTTATGTATCTAATCTTAGATATTGAACAATATTTTGTCCTTGGCCATTCTAAAATTCATGTTTAGAATTAATCTCTGTAGTCCTTATTGACCCAATTACCGGATAGAACAAGTGTGGAATCCACTCTCTAGCTTGCTTTTATTTGCTGTGCTTTCTCTAAGTGCGGTCGCAGATTTATTTCTGGTCTCCATATTTCTATGCATGTGCATAGAAGCGCATTCGCAGGTGCCTACGTGCATGGTGGTGTGTATGAGCATTTTTCTCGTAATGGCAAAAAGAGAGAGAGAACTTTTTATATACCCTCAACTCTAGATAACAATAAAAAAAATGCATAAGCATTATCGGGTTTACAGGTTACTAAAAGGACAGATTGTTAGTACTCTAAGTAGTGGCGGAGCCAGAAATTTTCTAAAGCCTGGGCAAGCCACAAGCAAAAATCCACAAGAGCATGTTCACCATCCAGATGCCAAAATCCAACCTTCATCCTTCAACAGTTCCTGATATCCGAACCATCAGTCCATCAATAAGGCATTTCCACAAGCACCTGCCAAGCGCCCGTCAAGAAATCAACAAGCTGACAGAACTGTTTAGGCATTTGCACAAACACCCAGCGAGCAACCTGATTAGAGGTCGATCTCGCGGAGGTCGGAGTCCGGGATGAGGTCCTCGTCGCGTCCGGCCTAGATGACCTTGGCGGTGCGACGGGAGCGGGCTGGTAAAGCAGGCATCGAAGGAGTCAGAGAGGAGCATGAGGCGGGAGGTCTCGACCTGGGACTCGCACCAGCACCACCCACTTCGCCTCCTACAACGGCGGCAGCCGCTCGCTCGGACGAGGGCTTGGGGACCTCTCCGGCTCGCACACGCTCGAGCAGCCGACACAGGGGCTGGCTTATGGTGACGACCGGGCAACTGTTCAGGCTGAAGAGACGCTAGATTCGCCAATGACCCTAAGGTTCTTTTTAGCATTGCAGTGGTTTTTCAAAAGCATTTTCTTTTGTTTTTTAATACAGTAATAACTATATAAAAACACATTTTTTTTAGCTACAGCAGCAAAAACTTAATAGAACCAACCGGTAAATATTTATGCCACTAACTAGATTCCTTATTGCAACGCAACAACCACAAACCGGCATAAACGTCTATAATACTTCAATAATATTTCCAAACATCATGTTCAGTAGACACAACTTGACAACTACAATATCATGCTTGCAAACACCAATTCTCCACCCAAATCATTTGTTTGTACCAGTGGCACACACGCCGGCACACCGAGCAAAGGTTATCCACAATTCCATATATGGCACACAAGTCCAATCCGTCCCGTCCGATCGACCACGGGAAAAGCGCACGTCTGGCCGCAAGCGCGATGCGCCTGAGATCCGACGTTAGTGTCCACCGCACCTCGCGCCAGGCCGCAGCCGGCCGGCCGGCCGGGCTCGCGAGACGCGCGTAGCCCCGTGCCGGACGCGGCGCCGGCCAACCACAGCGCGAAACGTCGCGGAACCGTGCGCCCACCCGGGCCAATGGCGACGCGGCCGGTCACTTCCTTGGCTTGCCTGCGTTTCCACAGGAACCCAACTGGATCACTCGAGAGTCGAGTAGTAAGTAAGCAGCGGTTTTCTTTATTCGTTAATGACACGCGTGCAGGGGTTAATTAATCCACTTTGCGATTCTTGGTGTCAGTGTATCACATTCACACCGGACCGGGCCCAAGAAAGATACTACCTCCGTTTTTTTTGTTTGACGCTGCCGCATGCAAATAATAGTTACTTGACGTCAAACAATAAAAACGGAGGGAGTACTAATGCAGTATCACATATTTGTATACTGTTGAGATATACAAGTACATGTGGAGTAGTTACCTAGCTAGCTAGGCCGATGCACAAAATGAAAGCTTTTGCGAATGTAATATGGCCATAATTAAGTCAACGGTTTGTTTGTCTCTTTACGGTTTCCTTTTTTTAGATAATAGAAGTATAACTCTAGGCCTCTACACCAACTAAAGATGCATAAAGTCATTACACCACTATCAGATAAAAACTTAACATAAAAAACGGCCAAAAACCAACAATGACAAGCAAATTGTTATGCAAATGCTAGTATAAAAAAAACCACCTAGCCCCGCTTCCGATACCAACCAAGAGATCGTCCACACGCGAACAGCAGCTCGCAACAAAGAGGTGATGATGGACTAGTCTCCGTAGCGATGCCTCCAAGAAGGGATACGACTCACGTCATCGCTGGATCCAACCAGCAAAGGTCAGATCAGAAGTTTCCACTTCGGAGCTCAGGTACCGGTGCTCTAAAGCAACGCCTTCGAGAAGGTAACGCCGCTTAGATCGACGTCGTTGCCGGATCCAACTAGAAAAGGCCAGATCAAGAGTTTTCACCCCGGATCGAAGGTACCAGCGCTCCAAGACCACACCGCTCTTGTTGCTAAGATTTGTTTGTCCCCTGTTTGGCTGTTTCTGTTGTGACACTCTAGGTGATTCATCCATCCTAACCGGTAAAAACCTGCTCAGATCCTATGTAGTGAAATGGATTACAGTGATACGGCGGGCAGCCAAGATATAGCTAATTTAACCAGCCGGCTTCAGCTTCTATAGCCCGAAGAAGCTGAAGACCAATGCATGCTAGGTTAAATTAACAAGCAAGCTCAAACTTCAATCGAACCGGTTCGCTTTTCTAGATGCGTTTCACCTTGTGCATGCATACTCGTGCAAGCCGTGGTCACTAGCCTTTTTTTCGCAGGTGCGCACAAAGGTCTCTTTCTTGGCATAGCTCTTCACTTCTCCTTAAATTATTGCCAGTTCAGATGCGTCTTATTGGGGTGCATATTTGCCTCCAAAAAACTATCCTCTCATTGGACTGATGTGGATAAGTCCTCTTATACGCATCTCTATTAGCAATACCTAATTAATTAAGCGACACAAAGATTAGTAGTGCATTAAAATCTCCTTGCAAATCTGTGAAAAGTGTCCGATTAAATCTAACAATTAAGTTTGATGTACTTGCAGATTGCCCCAAATTAAACTTTAAGCCGAAAATTACAAAATATAAAAAATATACTGTGATGCTTTCCTACCATATAAATAAATATTACAGCTAGGTAGTTACAACAAAAAAAATCAAATAGTGACACAATTATAGGAGCATTCATACGTGACAACAAAAACCTGATGATTCTGACTTATCCACACCTTGATTGTTAATATTTAGTAAAAAAACATGGCATGCAAGTTGGTCACCCAAGCACAAGGTGATGCAAGCAAACTTTGGCACGCATGTTAAAGTTTGCTTACGTACCTACTTTTAATTAAGTACTAAACTAATTAAACTAAGGTCGTCACGCACTAGCAGCAATGTGGATATATGATGGGGATAATGAAGGCCATTAGGGCTATGGGGGGCTTGTACTAATCAAGGGGCAAGAAGCCAAGAATCCAACGGATCCGGATGTGCAGCAAAGAATCACCGTTTGAACAGTGATTTTAGCCCGCGCAAACATCAATCGGCAGTAGTACTGTAGCAAAATGTGGAAACATAGAAGCATCTACTGTAGTGATGCACTGTAGCAATTTTACTGTTTCTTGGAGTTGTAGCACTGGATCTAGGTCGTTCGGTTTGGATCGGACGGTGGAGAGACGAACCTAATGCATGTCATTGTGCTCATCTGCATTAGCTCATGCTAATGGAGATGATATGCTTCCGAACCCAACTAGTAAGTTGCAGTCTCATCGATTATATCAATTGCTGCATCATCATCGAACCCTTCTCTCGCTTCGGTATGGGTTGAGTAATATCACAGTATCACGAAACAACCGTGTCAGTGATGTGTGGGCTAGGATGGACCGAGCCTATACGTTGGTGACACAAACGGCTATATATAGCCATCAGAGTGGTATAGGGAGATATGTCCTAAGAGGTAATCATGGAAATGATTGTATCACGCTTATATTTATGAGTTATAGAATAAATGTTATGATAAATTACCACTTATAAAGATTAGCAAGTATGTGACTTGTTGGTGAAGCTCTTTGATAGTTGTATGATGTCATTTTAAAAGGATCGCTAGTCGGATGTCACTGATTGAGACACTAATGACTTATAGACCAACACATGTATTGATTGATGACCACGTTTTTCACCGATCATAAATATGAGGATATCGAATTAATAGTGTAAGCACATGTTAGAGAACATGATATTGAATGATCCACCTTGAGACACTATTGAGATTCTTATGCTTCTATGTGTCATCAGTTGGTCTCAAACAATTATGATGTATAATCCTAAGATCTAAGATTAGCATGTTTCTCTACATGTGTAACAATACACTTAAGGGTTACCAAACACTACTCCATAACTAGGTAGTTATGAAGGTAGCTTTCGGGTATACTATAAAATATGCGGAGGGATGTGACTAGTCGGATATAAAATTTGTCACTCCTAGCATAACAGAAGAGATATCTCTAGATTCCTTGATGTGTTTGAATAAAGGATGTGTATTGTCGTGCAACAAGTGGTCAAAGAGTTGAGCACACAAAGTTATTCATCACTAAATCGAGAAAAGATTGAGATTGATATATATATATATATATATATATATATATATATATATATATATATATATATATATATATATATATATATATAATAGTATGGATGGTACTCCTCGGAATACGTATTCTCACTTCTCATACACCACTTAAATCGTATGATGATACCTCTTTATCAATTTGAGCATACTCCAATGATGATTATAAGATACTCCAAAGTGAGTTTCATGAAAAATTTCATTAAAATCTACTTTTTATGACAAAAAAATGTATATATACTTCTTTTATATATGAAAAATGGTATATAGCAAAAACAATTAAAGGGCTTCGATGAAAATTTTCAATCAAGTCGCATTGGAGTATCATAGAATTGGTATTTAAGTATACTGAAAGTGGTAAAAAAGTATAATATGTTTGTTTAAGTGATATATTAGAAGTGTGAGTATATACTCCCAAGAGTACAAAACGATTATGTACTCCCAACTCTCATGTACCACTTAAATCGTATGATGATACATCTTTATCAATTTGTGTACACTCTAATAATGATTATAAGGTACCCCAAAGTGAGTTCCATGAAAAATTTCATGAAAATCAACTTTTTATATTAAAATCTGTGTATATGCTTCTTATATATATGAAAAATGGTATATAGTAAAAAATAATGGGCTCCAATGATTTTTTTTTTTGGCAATCAAGTCGCATTGGAAGATCTTATAATCGGTTTTTAAGTATACTAAAAGTGATAAAAAGTATAATATATTCATTTAAATGGTATATTGAAAGTGGGAGTACGAAACGGGCGTCATATATATATATATATATATATATGAGAAAATTGTATGGTATTTTTGGGAGTACGTACTCCCATTTCTCATATACTACTTAAATTGTATGATGCTATCTCTTTATCAATTTGAACATACTTCAATAACGATTATAAGATATCCCAAAGTGAGTCCTATGAAAAATTTTATCACTTTTTATAGCAAAATTTGTGTATATACTTCTTTTATATATGAAAAAGTATATATAGAAAAAAATAAAGGGTTCTAATTTTTTTTAAGCAAGTTGTATTGGAGTATCTTATACTGAAAGTAATAAAGAAGCATAATATGTTCGTTTAAGTGATATATTGAAAGTGTGAGTACATACTCTCAGGAGTACGTAAACGAGCGTCTTATATATATATATATATATATATATATATATATATATATATATATATATATATATATATATATATATATATATATCATAGTTCAGGATATCGTGAAGCAAAAAGGAGAATACGCAAGCAGGTCATTTAGTCTGACTAGATACGAACTGGTCATATAGGGATACAGACTTGTCGTTCATAATCACAAACTAGTCGGCTAATTGGTCGTAATGTGTTACGAACTGGTCGTAAGGAGTTACGAATTGGTCGAGAGTGATGAGGATCTAGTCGTAGATCATATTGTATAAGATTCGTCCAATTTGATCTTTTTGTGTATTCAGAAGTCGCTATATCCTGCTAGGAATCGCTACCGACTAGTGATCGAAAAGAAATTTTCGGGTCACGACCGATTACGTATGAACCTAAAGGGTTACATACTTAACAAGTTGGAACAAAATAGTTCGGATTGTATCTGTTATGAGCTCTTTATAAAGGGAGATGTGAGTTTGCTGGGATCATGAGTTGCACCACCCACCGAAACCTTAGCTTCCACCTCCCTGAAGGCATTGCTGTGCTTATTAGTGCGAGCACACCGACATACGACTTTTCACCCCTAGACATGTAAATACCGTAGATGCGTTGTTGCGCTGATCGAAGATGATTCGCGAAGTACGTAGGAGACTCGAGAGACTGCTGGAGAAGACGATTGGTGGCTAAAGGCGTTCGATGATTGACTACGACTACTATATCGACGCACACGATGTTGAACTAGACTACTGTAACTTTTCTACCACTGCATTGCGCGTCTAGTAGTAACGATCGTACGATCTGTAAGACTTTCTAGTAAGCGTGATATAATTTTTAATTGCTTGTTTACCCGTATCCGTCGTTGTCGAGGTAGCTTTGCATCTCGCTGCCGCGTGACGATCGCGCACGGTGCTTTTAGGTGTCGCGCAACGAGTCTCGTGTCCGAGACGCCTCTTATTCCGTCGCCTTTTCGCGTGGTTTTGGCCTATAATATTTCGCTGTCTGCGTGCGGAGCTTGGTTTGATTGATCTGGTGTGCTTCGTGGGCTACATCGAGTTGTTTATACGAGGCTAACTACATAAATCTTTTTGTGTCTTCGGAGCCAAACTCTCTAGATTGTCTTAAAGAATAGTGGCGGAACACAAGGGCGTGACAAGAAAGCAAAAAAAGGCGCATCGAATATGTGAAGTGCCAGAGAAACTCGACGAGAAAAGGCACCTAGTGGTCCAACTTAAAAGTTGATGGCTTAATATTGAAATGCCCATAGCTCTTCCTAGCTTCCTGCCAACACCACTACACCATGGCGCCTCTTTTGTCATGTGAGGAGCTCTGCTTTGGTACTAGTATAAAAAAAAATGACCCTTGTCCTTTTTTTCTTCTTGAGAAGAATTTGACACACTCCCATGAGCCCCGTGATAGAACCAAACGCAAAGCGCCAATGTTCTTGTGGTGGAACCCATTACGGCCCATTTTGGGACTAATACATCTCCTCTCTGGGCCTACCCGCTGCATTTGTCATTGAGCCCATCCTCTGCAGGCTAAGCCCAGCACGGGTGGACTGAAGCTACTGTAGGGCCTAGTGCAACTATTAGGCCTAGAAAAAAGGGGACATGGGCCGTAATCTCACACCAACCTGATCCACGGCGCAGCGCACGGCGGCGGCCTCCTGCAGCCATCCCGTGGGCACTGCGCTCGCCGGCCGGCCGCGACACAGTCGCCGCGCGCCGCGCGCTTCTCCTCCACGCTCGCCTCCACAAGCAATGCCTCCTCCCACCGTCCCCTTCTTCCTCACCTCCACCACGATCGCCACAGCTACGAAGCCGCAACGGCAACCACTGCCGCCCTCGCCGCCGCCGCCATGCGACGCCCAAACGACTTCCCTGGCCGCGTCGTACACCGCGCGCATGCAACTCAACCCCCACCTCGCGCTCAGCCTGTTCGACCACCTGCTCCGCTCCGGCGCCGACCCCGACCCCACGGCGTACGCGCTCGCCCTGGGGCGCTGCGCGCGCGAGCGGGACCACCCCGCCGCCGCGCAGCTCCACGCGCACGCCGCCAAGCGCGGGGTCGCGTCCTGCCGCCGCGTGCGCAACGGGCTCATCCATGCCTACGCCGTCTGCGGGATGCTCTTCGACGCGCGCAAGGTGTTCGACGGCGGGCCCGAGGGCGACATGGTCGCGTGGAACTGCCTGCTTCGCGGGTACGCGGAGCGTGGGGACGCGGACGCGCTCCGGGAGTTCTTCGCGCGGATGCCAGCCCTGGACTCGGTCTCTTGGAACACTGTCATTGCGTGGTGCGTTGTGAACGGGGAGTATGAGGAAGGAATTGCGGTGTTCCGGGAGATGCTGGCAAGCCAGGAGTGCCAGCCTGATAGGGTGACATTGGTGAGCGTCATCTCGGCAATTGCGTACTTGGGAGCGCTTGCGCAGGGGCTCTGGGCACATGCATATGTTTGCAGGAAAGGGATTGAGGTCGACGAGAGGTTGAGCTCAGCTCTTATAAACATGTACTCAAAGTGTGGTTTCATTGAGGGTTCAGTTTATGTGTTTGAGAATTCGTGTGCAATGAGGAGCGTGGATACTTGGAATGCGATGTTTGCTGGTTTCACGGCAAATGGCTGCAGTGAGAGAGCTCTGGAGCTTTTTACTAGAATAGAGTCAACAGGGTTAGTGCCTAACAAGGTTACGTTTAACAGTGTGCTGAATGCCTGTAGCCACGGGGGGTTTGTCAAGGAAGGTGTAAGGTGTTTCAAGAGAATGACCAAAGTTTATGGTATTGAGCCTGATATTGCTCACTATGGTTGCATGGTGGATCTGTTCTGCCGTGCGGGGCTGTTTGAGAAGGCTGAGAAGATGATTCAGATGATGCCAATGGAGCCAGATGCTGCCATGTGGAAGGCCCTATTGGGTGCTTGTAGAACTCACAAGAACTTCGAGTTGGGAAAGAAGGCAGGCCATAGGCTTATTGAGGCTGCACCAAATGATCACGCGGGGTATGTGTTGCTATCCAACATATATGCGCTAGATGGCAACTGGAAAGGAGTGCATAAGGTGAGGAAGCTGATGTTGGATCGGGGAGTGCAGAAGGTACCTGGGAGCAGCTCAATAGAACTTGATGGTGTTATTCACGAGTTCATATCTGGAGATAAAAGTCACTCAAGGAAGAAGGATGTATATGATATGCTAAGTGAGATGTGTCAGCAGTTGAAAATTGCGGGATATATTCCAGACACTTCACAAGTGCTGCTAGATATTGATGATGAGGATGTGAAAGAGAGTTCGCTTGCTCTTCACAGCGAGAAGCTTGCAATTGCCTTTGGGCTGATTAGCACTGCGCCTGGCACACCTATTAGGGTAGTAAAGAACCTCCGGGTTTGCGGAGATTGTCATAATGCCATAAAACTTCTAAGCAAGATTTATGAGAGGTGCATAATTGTTAGGGACGCAAATCGATTTCATCATTTCAGAGAAGGGTCTTGTTCTTGCGAAGATTACTGGTAAATTTTCGGTTGATCTGCCATTCTGTTCCTTTTCTTTTTTGTTGTTACACAAAATTGTACAGCATGTTAAAAAAGTTTTGGCAATGGTTATAATTGTCCATTTGAGGAGTTCTAAATATGCCATGAGGCTCATGAGTTATGACTCCATTTCATGTCTATTAAATGCTAAGGTACCCTTGAACCAACAGCATGATTACCACCCTCTTGTGTCTCAGCAACTTGATACCTAATTATTGTCCTTTTCAGCCTCCATGATTCAAAACTGAAGATGAATCTGAGATGTATGCCCTACGCAAAAGTGCCATTAAATTCAGATAAACTTATCGCCTTTCATATGGCAGGGACTTGGAAACATCAATAACCTGATATACACTTAATGTTGTTTTCTCCTAGTGTCCTTACTGTCATCATACAGTTGAGGATGACAGCTTCACATTAACTTACATTTGAAAGAGAAAAAGCATAGGTGACAGTGCCAACTAGGGCTTCTGCTTTCCTTGTGAAGAAGTAGGGTTCATTTTAGTTTCCACCTGTCAATAGAGACCTTGTTTGTACATCTATATTTTCACACAATCCATTAGCCTTTATGCTATTTATTTTCTGCACATGTTAGATTCATCTACCTGAACTTGTTATTAAAGTTTGAATTATATAACAGGTTAATGGTATCACAAAAAGGTCTTGCAAGTTACAACAGTGTACTTGAAAAACATTTAGTAATAGAGCACTGTAAAGCACAGTATCAATTAACAAAGTGGGATTAGCTGTCCCATGGGCTATACCTTTCACATTCTTTTGCAAAGGCCCAATTGATAAATTTAACCTGCTGCTGTGTTCTTCCTTAACTGTGCATTAGGGCCTCAGAAATTCATGTACTAGAAATGTTATACTCCTGGGAGAGCTATTACCCACTAGTATTGCTGTTTCCCTTGCTGCCTGTTGTTGATTTCGAAAGAGACATGAAGCGTTCTGCACAAGAAATTGTAGTAATTATTAAATTCATGAACAAAGTAAAGAGTGAGATTGGTGATGACTGATGAGGACAAAGATCAACTCTGTTGGGGAGAAGTAATCACTTCCACCGTGCTGTTGTTATTACTGCCTGGTGGTCTGGTGGATGTAGGGGCCTTTGAACATGAAGACAAGTGACACGGACACCTTTGATGCAAATGCACGCTTATTGGGCATTGGCAAGCTTACAGCATGGGTGTTTTCTGATGTCAAAGTCTTGAAGACGAGTTATAATTGGTAGTGAAACAGTTGCAACAAACCCAGCAAATGGAAAAGCTTAAATCTTACAGAAGTCAAATTTGAATGTTTGTGCTCTTTTAAAAAAAGGAAAAAGTCTGATTTACTCACTCGAACTATCAGAAAAGTCTGGTTTACCCTTTGAACTACAAAATCGGTTATTTAACCCTCTGAATTTGCGAAAACCGGTCAATTAATCCCTCACAGCTGTTTCGAGCGGTGGTTTTACCTACGTGTCATTGTTTTACCCACGCGGCACCCACATCACCTGTCTTCTTTCTGTCTTTCTTTGTCTTCTCTCTCCTCCCATCTTCTTCACCGTGCCTCGTCTCCCTCACGCCCCCTCCTCCCCCGCCGATGGCGTCCCCACCCCAGCTGGCAACATCGCGGCTGCAGCGCACGCCCGAGTGCCTCCTCCTCGTCCTGTGTGACATCGCTGAGCACTTCCTCATCGACCGCCTCTCCCTCTCGGACCCGCCCACCGCATCCTCCTCTCTGTTGGCCTTCCTCACCAGTAGATGGCCAAGCTGGCCGGGCGACGCGTAGAGGCGACAGTAGTGGCCAGGCCATGAGCCAGAGGGGGACGCGACCAGAGGAGCCAGGCAAGCCAAGGGGGCCAAGGAGCCGGGGAGGCAACGTTGGCGGTGAGCTGGGCCGAGCCACCGGCGCAGAGGGAGGCTGAGCGGTGGGTGTCCGAGGACTCAAGGAAGCCTCCCCCACCTCCCTTCTTCTTCTCCACCACCGTGGAGCTCCCTCGCCGCCGAACTTCTTCTATGCCCCCCGGCCGCCGCTGCCCCGCCACCACGGCCGCCCCTGAGCTTCCCCGACCTCCCCTCTAGCTTCCCCACCCCCGAGCGCAGCCGGTGCGCACGCCTCCCTCCTCCCTGCGCTTCTCCTTTCTTCCCCAATCCCATTTTTCTCCACGAGCAAGTGGGCAAACCGGGGTCGAGCCTTAAGGGCCGGGCCGCGCACTCGCACGGGTTGGAGGCGGCCGGGGAGGCGACGTCGGGGTGCAACATGGTGGGACCAAGCCTACGGGAGAAGCCAGGAGGAGGAGGAGCTGGAGGGAGAGCTGAGCTGCGGCGCGGGCCACCAAGCCGCGCCGGGGAGGCCAGGGGAAGGACGGAGGCGGCGGTGGCGCTAGGAGCCAGAGGTCGGTCGCGGGCCAACCAGAGGGAGGGGCCATGTGGAGCAGCCTGGAGGCGGCAGGGAGCCGGCGGCCAGAAGCGTCGGGCCGAGGGCAAGTAGGGCGGCACCTAGAAGAACCGTGGAGAAGAAAGGAGATTGGGGAAGAAAGGAGAAGTGAGGGAGATGGAGCCTCCCCAAGCCACCCAGTGCATGTGGGCTCGGTCCACGCACTGTGGTTGTGAGCCAAGCCACTGTCCAGCGGGACCCACTTGTAGACTGGGATAAATGAGAGGCCACGTGTGCAAAACCATTGTCACATCAGCAAAACTACCATTTGAAACCGGCCGACGGGGTTAAATGACCGGATTTGACAAGTTTAGGGGGGTTAAATAACCGGTTTTGTAGTTTAGGGAGGGAAACCAAACTTTTCTGATAGTTTGAGAGAGTAAACCGGACTTTTTCCTAAAAAAAACGACTTTGCATCTTCATATGCCATATGGTAAGGACATCATCATGGTAAACAGGGAGGACATCATGCGCAATCTTCACGTAATGTGATGTTTGCTACTGCTTTAGAGATAGCACCGGACTAAGAGAGACCGCACAAAATTTAAATCTAATCGACCCTGTCCCATGTAAAGCAGAATGTTATGACATTAATGGGAGCCTGTATTCTCAACTTTTTGGAGAAGAGGGAGCAAAACTGGGTAGTTCTGTGTGACAGCTGCACTCTTTCAGTTGGGTAGTTTACAATCTAGTTGTTTGATACATTGAATTAGGCCGCACCAGAAATGCAGAGGCGGCAGTGTAGTAAGTGACCAGATCTGGTACATTATGACTAAAATTTGTTTCTTTTTTCCTTCACACACAAGGCAACACACACACGCATACGCGCACACACAAAATGTTATGTGATATATAGTAGAAATGCCCTAGCTCCATGCCAATCATTAACAGGTTGGCCTTGACAAAATAAGCTGCCTGCTGCCGTTATCAACTATATTAGTTCTTTTCCCTCTTGGGGGAAGTTCTTTAGTGTTCCCTAGATATGTATTTTGCAGCCTAAGCTCTAGGAGTACAATAAGACCATTAGCGTACGGCATAATGCATAATTAGGGTTTAGAATAATCTTTAATTTCGGATGCTTGGTTTGGTTGATCATAGCCCGCAAGAAGGTTTCACCTAACATCTTTACCAAAATATACTCACTTGCATCTCGCGTGCAGCTGGCTTTGCCACGGACTGTGCTTTGTTTATGGTTTACAGAAACGTGTGACATACGCTTTCCTAATCACAATTAGAGATCCTGTACCCTAGCACATGGGAAACGAATGCTGAATTAACACAGGTGTATTCACAATGCGGTACGTGCCAGCCTGCTGTGGTGGAACCAGGAATTCAAGAGACCCAGTGCAAAATTTATTAAGGTCAAATTTATTAAGGTTATGTACAATATGTTTATATCAGCTGTTTATAGTTTCTGTCACGTAGAACTTAAGTTGGTGTAGATGGAAAAGAATAAAAAGAGAGAAATATATATGTACCCTTGTACATACTGCTAAGACTAAGAGAGTAAACGCTAAATCACTGAGAATCTGAGAGATTTGAGAAGCAGACATGCTTTTTAGGGACTTGGTGCGGTCAGTACACTAAAACTCCTGCAAGTACTCAACTGGGCCTCGTTACATTAGCTGCCAACGCCGGCCCATCCGCTCATGCATGACCCATCCCGCTCGGCAGTCGTCCTTGCGAAATCGACCTCCATGAGAGCATCCATGGCAGCCACCGTCCGGAGCAAGCGCCGAGGTACCTAGGGGTAGGTCCCTGTGTACCTCCGAGTGACCCGGGGCAATTGCTCCGGCTCGCCCCTACGGTTCCGTCACTGCCAACTTGTACTGTAATCGAATCATCCATGTTCAACTCTAATCATTCATTCTTGGTATTGATCCCATTTAGAATGCTTTTGTGCTCTTTGCTTCTCGATACATCTTTCTAATAACTGTCTGCACAAACTTTTTTAGCATGTAGTACAAATTATGATAGGCATGATGGATTTGGTTTGATCGTTCTTTTACTTTGAGGAAGCTTAGCATGTTCAGACCAAAACAATTGCTATTCTGTTCTGGATCTTAAATCATTTTTTTTTTCTTCTGAATCAAAACCTTAAATTATTTGACATATGCTCTTCTGATGATTTCCAGGTTTGAAAGGACAGATGTGCAATTATATTGTAGTGAAGAAAAGAAAATTCGCTCTGAACTTGTTAAGCATGACAGTCTATACAGGGAGCAGGGTCTGAGAGAGGGACGAATCCGATGTCAAAAATCTTATCTTCATTATAACATGGATGTGTTTTTTAGCTTTAGACTTACCCCAAAAGAGACGAATGCCAGCTAATCTCACGCAGACATTGTTCCATTTGTTTACTTTGAGTTCTTTGGCTGCTATTTCTTGGAGCTGTTTTGTTTGCAGGAATCAATCCTTTGCCCTCACTCACACCGGATGGCCCGCTGCCGACAGGTAGGGCCTAAACACAAGAAGTCTCATCCATATCAACACTGCATTTCCTCTCACTTTTTCTCCTGAGAAAAAAAAGCCCCCCTATTCTGCTCTTATTTTCAGCTCATCCTCTGCTCCTGTTGACAGCAAGCTCTGAATCGATCTGCCCTCCCGTTATCCGGCTCTGGTGCAGGCGCATTCGATGCGCGAGCATATGGTACATATGAATATGTATGACAATGATTGGAAAAGAAGACATAGATCTGCAGCAACCTTTCTGGCTAGCATAATGATGCACGAGAAGATAATCTGGCGGATGGTCGGGTCCATTTCCATTCCTCAATGACTGCACGAGCCGGAGGAGCACGGGTGAATGCCTTGTGCCGAGGCCGGCCAGCGCTGCCGTGCACAAGACCGGAAAAAGGAGGAGCCTTGCGCAGTGTGACACCGGGTCATGGATGGCGAAGGAGATATGTAGGGCTAGCCCCCTATGACTACGAAGCTATGGTCTTCTTCTCAAAGATAGAAAAGCTGGGGCTGGCTAGGAATCTATCAAGACTTGTTATCTAAGTAGCTTGTGGTCCATGTCCTGGGGAGTTTGAAGTCGTATCCTTTCCAATCTTTAGTTTTGCATCTCTCAAGATTCGGTTTCTTTGCTTTTTCCTTCCCCTTTAAGAGTGAACAGTTCAGTGAGGGTGCCACTAATGGTAGGCAAATGAGAAAAAAAGGCAGACGGGCACACTGAGTCACTGAAAGAAAGGTAAAGAGGAGGTAAGCAGAGCAAGCAGGGAATAACTTGTAACTTGCAGGCCACTTCTTGCAGTGTTGTTAGCCATGGAGAGAGAGGTAGGTTTATGACAGTTTCCTTCCTGACGCTTTTCTTAAGCCCAAATTTAAAAGCTTAAGGGGGGCAAAAGCGTGTTTGGAGTGAATAAAAGTATTGCATGGGTGGTGGCTTTAACTAATCTAAAGCAGATTCGAGCGTTCGCCAACCCCGAGGCTAACGAATAGTTCTAAATTTATTCATTTATTTACTGCAAAGAAAGATTGAGATCAGGATAATCTGAACTCCGGAAGGCATTCTAATACCCTGCGTCCTTCGTAATACAGCCTATATAGCTCATGTAGAGTTGTGATGGTGGAATTAATTCCATATTTGTTTACCTAAAGTGAGTTATAGTAGCATATAATATTTATTGGATCCAAACATAACATCTTCGGATTAAACCTTCTACACAAATCGATGACTAAAGTATAAGTGAAGTGTCATGTATACACGGATCCATCCCATGGGTGGGTTGAGCATTTAGCGGATTTTAGGTCAGGGTGTTACGAATGGTATCAGGGCATCAACCCTTGCTACATAGGTACGTGTGTGGGCCCACTAGCAGATATCCACGACACGAGGGTTGCACCGAGTTGTGCTTTTGGAATTTGTTGTGTAAACGGTGTGTTGCCGAGAGCATTAGCCCTTAAGGGGGATCAATGTAATACCTCAGCATGTTTGTAGTTCGAGACTAATTGTTTGTCTAAAGTGAGTTGTAGTAGCATATAATGTTTATTAGATCCAAACATAGTACCTTCGGGTTAAACCTTTTACATGAAACGAGGACAGACGTGTATTGGGGTGTTATGTATGTGCGGATTCGTTCCATGGGTGGACTGGACATTGAGCGGATTTTAGACCATGGTATTACCAACATCTCTCTCATCTTGGTAGAACTTGATCTAATCAAAGTTTCAAGCACTAATATTGGCGAACTTTTTTAAAATAATATTATTTTAAAAGATAATTACAAAATTAAATAGTCGAAAAAACAATTACAAAATTAGGTCCCTGTCGCCAAAGGGAATAGTGGGGAGGTTCTTATCGCCAGTTCAATTGGCGACAGAACCCTGTCGTCATTTCAATTGGCGATAGGAACTTGTTCCCCCTAAGAATATAGTATTGTTTCTAGGAATTTTTAAATATAGCAAATGAGCTCAACAAATTAAGAAATTTTTTGTGGAGCCTCCATACATAGTGTAATTGCTTGTGTAATGTTTTCATAAATTTATCCGTTCTGAATTTTTCTCTAAAATTTATTTAAGTATATTATTTGTAGGAATTTTTAAATATATAAAATGAGCTCCAAAACTTATGAAATGTTTTTTGAATGCTCCCTACATAGTGGACTTGATTGTGTAATTTTTATAGAATTTTATATGTTTTAAAATTGTCTAAAAAATTAAGGATTTAGGTCTTGAAAATTAGGATTTCAGGTTTTAGAAATTAGGGATTTATGGTTTTATGATTTCGGCAAAGATCGCAGTGGGGTTCTGATTCGTACAACTTGAAATTAGGATTTTAGGGTCTGACCCCACTGCAATCTTTGCTGGAATCATGAAACCCTGATTTCTAAAACCTAAAATCCTAATTTTTGATACCAAAACCCTTAATTTTCAAGACAATTTCAGAATATATAAAATTATAGAAAAAATTACACAATCAAGTCCACTATGTAAGGAGCCTTAAAAAATTCATATATTTTGGAGTTCATTTTATATATTTAGAAATTCCTAAAAGCAGTATAATTAAATGAATTTTGGAGAAATTTTCAGAATGGATAAAATTATGAAAAAAATATACAAGCAATTACATTGTGTCGGGAGGCTGCACAAAAACTTTTGTAATTTTTGTGAGCTCATTTTTTATATTTAAAAATTCCTAGAAATAGTACTATATTCTGAGGGGGAACAATTGTATTGGCGACAGGAACCTCCCCACTGTTCCCTTTGGCGACATGTCCTTATCTTCAATTGAGAGCTAGTTTTGTAATTATTTTTTTGACTATTTAATTTTGTAACTATCTTTTAAAATAATATTACTTTTTTAAAAAATTCAATATTGGCTATGCTCTTTCCTTTGGATTTCTCTTGGCTTATCAAACCCCTCTAGAACGGATCTGGATCCTCTGCAATAATATTGTACAACACTGCATAAAACAGTGAAACATTTACTACGGTGATTTTACTATAGCAAAAACATTATAGCAAATGGTCTAAACATTTGTTTTTCGATCAAATGATGGAGATCGGCTTCAAATATGTGACACTGTAGATCTTTACGTTAAACCCTTCAATACAGATGATCTATTTTCCTCGGAACGGCTTATATTTGCTAGTAGAGGAATTATATGGTTTGAAGACCCGAAAGAAAACAAGAAGGAAATGAGAACAAAAGAAATGATGAAATGAAAGTGCCATTGCTTTGTTGTGGGGTAATGCCTCGATTGCAACCCCTCCTAATGTTGACCGCCATTTTCTTCAACAAAACTAATCATGCCGATCATGAATGGCGTGTAAATAATTGCCGGTGTCGAGCATTAAAAATGCAAGCAGTCAAATAATGATGAGAGGGGAGTAGGGGTTGGGCGCATAATTTACAGCCAGGCTCCTTGAGAAAGAGAGCAGCCGAGCGCATAAACAAATCCCCGTGAGAGTTGGCAATGTCAGGGATGCTATCAGCTATCCTATGCTTATGCTACGCTGTGAGCTCTCCTCTTTACGCTTGTCAGCATATGTGTGACTGTGTAAGTAGCAAGTGAGAAGTAAACAAAAGCAAAGGTAAACAGCATGATTAAAGGGCTGTTAAGAAAGATAAAGCAAGGCATCACTTAAAAATAAGCCCCCTTAAGGTTAAACAAAACCAGCCATGGTGGTGCTGGTGGTGGTGGTGACTAGGTCACTAGGAGGAGTAAAGCAGCTGCCTGCCTGCCTCTGTGGTTTACCATGTACTAACACAAACTAGTGAAGAACATCTAGTAGTAGTCCTATAAATGCAATAAGCCTTTGCCTACAGTCTCTCTATAGACCGTGGTTCTATGCTAGCTAGCTCTTCCTTCTCTCTTAGCTCTTCTTCCTATATCTCTCTCGCCGGAACAGATAACATCAGAATCTGCAGTGGGCATCTTTCCCTTTCTTGCCATATCTGGCCATAGCCTGCTATAAGAGTTCTTGCTGGTCCTCCTATCACATTGCCCGTGCCCATACAGCTCTGGCCAAGCAGAGGAGTTCACCTTCTCTAGACTTTGTCTTCTCTGATTCCTCTTCATTAATCCGGTTGTTCATCTTCTACTTGCTCATGAGCTAGGAATTCAGTCTTGGGTACTCCTCTTCTGCACCCTGCCTCTGCTTGTTGCGCGAACAAGATCGATGGACATGAACGAGAGCAGTGAGAAAGGGATGGAGAGCAACGCCTCCTCTGGCCCCGGCAATGGCATCCCGGTGGAGTGGCAGAGCCAATTCAGCAGCGCCTTCTCGTGTCCGCCGGAGCCGCACCCCCCCATGATGAACTCCTTCGCGGTGGCGTCCGGCCTGTGGGCGTCGGCGGCCTCCCAGAACATGGCACTCTCCGACGTCAACGCCCTGTCGGCCTCGCGGGGAGCCGGGTTCTTGGCGCCGGTGCCCGGGTTCCTCCAGCAGGGCCTCGGCCATTTCCCCGTGGACTCCGGCTTCATCGAGCGCGCCGCGCGGTCGTCGTGCTTCATCGGCGGCGGGATGATGGGCGGCGGTGCCTTCGGTGCAGCTGATCAGCCCATGAACAACGCTTTCAGTGGCGCCTCGGAGGCGCTCCTGGACCATCAGAGGAAGGACGGCAACGAGAAGGCCGAGCCGGAGCTCGCCGGGAATGGCCACGAGGAGGTGCCGAGCTTGGAGGCGGCCGGTGGAGACTGCTCGTCCAAAGGTTCAGACTCCAAGAAAAGGAGACGGCCTAGCGAGGTACTGCTGTTCTTGCTCAGCACTGAAACTTTTTTGTGCTTCTTTTGTCGAGTACTTGAGTTAGATGTTCAAGAATGTGTATTGTTTGATCAAAGGTGATGGGAACCGACCAGGTTCAGTCTTCCAACTTGCCTGCTGATTCTGCGAACGAGAGCGTCCACAGCAAAGATAAAGGCGAGGAGAGTAGCCCGGCGGCGGCGATGACGACCGGCAAGTCGAAAGGGAAGGGAGCAAAGGAGTCCTCCGAGTCACATAAGGAAGAGTACATTCATGTCCGAGCTCGGCGCGGCCAGGCAACCAACAGCCACAGCCTCGCGGAAAGGGTATAAATCTGCTCACTTTGAGTGGCATCTCAGCGTTTAGTATGGATGTGTTGTGCAATTGACATGAGTGGTGTTGGAACTCTTAATGTTTTGTGCAGTTGAGGAGGGAGAAGATCAGTGAGAGGATGAAGCTTCTGCAGGACCTTGTTCCCGGTTGCAGCAAGGTGGGGTTATTTTTCTGAAGAAAAAGTCGTGTATTTCTGATGGATCAGTTGATTTCTTAAGAAATGTAACAACGTTGTGTTTCTTGAATTGAATTCAGGTCACCGGAAAGGCGGTGATGCTTGATGAGATCATCAACTATGTTCAGTCCCTGCAAAGACAAGTTGAGGTAACAATATTCCCCCAAGGTGTCCGAAAATCTAGACTTCAGTTTCTGTGTTGTCATGTGGAATTGAATAAGTAGAATCACTAGATATTTACTTTCTAGTAACTCGGTTTCATGGTAAACCGAAAAATATTAATTGACACTCCTTTTATCTCGCAGTTCTTATCGATGAAGCTCGCAACAGTAAACCCGAGGCTTGACCTCAACATAGAAGGGCTTCTCTCAAAAGATGTATGCTAGCATGTTACATCATCGCTTTCCTTCCATCAGTTGTCCTCCTAGGAATAATCTAACCGTGTCCAGTTTTTTTTCTTACAACAGCTTCTTCGCTTCCCCGGGGTTCCTTCATCCTCCATCGGATTCTCCCCAGAAATGATGCACCCGCAACTACAGTTATCGCAACCAGGCCTGATTCAGGGCGGTGCCTCTGGCATGGCCAACCCAGATGTGTTCAGAAGAATAATACAAGCGCAGCTAAGTGCAAAAGATGGATCTCAGGTTAGCATCAATTCAACAATTGATTTGACAGCATACCAATATTCACAGGTCTCCAATATCTATCTATACTAGACCATAGTGACTGAGACCTACGGTATATAGATTCATTTACCTAGCGGCTTTAGCCATGTTCAATGAATTAGCTGAACACCTACATAGCTTCTTTTCTAAAGACAAGCTACAGCCTACAGGTATCTCGAATTTAGGCCCTCCCATTCCCATTCAAAGTTGTGTCTTCATGTATAAACATGTGATTCCAAAATCTTGAGAAAGGCAACATGTACTAAACCACAACAAGCTGATGAACTTTTCAATTCTTCAGCAGATGCCCCACACATTGAATGGATCATTCAGTGACGTTACCCAAATGGCGTACCCGTCCCTCGGCGCGCAGGACTTGAGCATCAGGCCATCTCAGGATGGGTTTCAAATGTGAAGGCCAGCTAGCTCCGCCCATGAGCAAAGTTTCTATCTGATGAACAGGCAGGCACGGGCACATGACTGAAGCTGCCACTGCCGGAGAGCAGCAGCAGTGGTGCAGTGCTAGCTCATCGCATAACTGAAGCCTTTAATTGCTTCATGGCTGTACATCGTCGGGTTTTATTGTGTTCAGAACTGAGACTGAAAGCTTGAAAGCCCCACGGAAACGCTGAGATGAAATCTGCAGCCTGGATGGTTGGAAATTCTGTCTGGGCGCATTTATAGTGCACGAGGCATGCAGCAGCAGCTGTGGTTGTGTAGCAAGCAACTGAATTGACGCAGGATGTAATGCAAGAGCTTTGTTGAATTAGTTTCCGTTGCTTTGTTTCGATGCTTAAGGATGCAAAACCAAACCACTCCTAAACTGGGGGGACGATGTTTATGTTAAGATCAAATATTGACTTTTTTCTGCTTGTACCACAAAGAAGGATAAAATGATAAATGCTTATGCGGCATGTTTAATTAATTCAGAGCTCCTGGTCTCTGCATCTTGCATGTAAAGCCTGCCATTTTCCTACTCAACCTCGAGTTATCTCATCTTCAGAGGGAAGAGTTCATGTCACTTACGACTAATCATGCACAGTGTGCACTGTAGCTGCCACGGAAGTGGACATTGTTGTGCACACAATAAAAGAGGTCTTTGGGTGTTATTCTGCCGGTGTTGCTAGAGTTCCAGGGCAAGTGTTGGCAGAGTCAGATTCCTCCCGAGTAGCTCCAACGATAGCTGCTTTTGTATTTGCCCAAATTGAACCGGTCGTACACTGGCGCAATTCCGTGAACAGGAACAGCTAGCTCTAGCCCAACTGTTCAAGGCACGTACGTTCGTGCAACAACGAGAGAAAAATATACCGATTCCGATTAGCAGGACGCGAGGGCGACAGAACCCCAGCGACGGCGACAACGCATGGGACAATTTTCTCGCCGTGCTCATCGCGCATTCCGATCGTTTTGCTGGTAGTGCCACTAGTGGTAGCCTGGTAGGGCAGAATGATACCCGTCGAAACACGTTTCTGCTGTTGTTACCGAGCATGCAGAGCTGCGGATGGTGCGGTTGCATTGCAGGTGGCCCGGCACGCGGTGGCCGGCATGCATCGGCAGAACCGGTGCGCGCTGGCCGTTTTTGGGGGGTGGCACGGGGCCGGTGCGCGTCAGCGCGTGGGCCGTTTTGGGTGATAGGCAACGGGACGGCCGCCGCGGGAGCTCTCCCGTCGCACAAAACTGGGCCTCCGTTTGATCGGGCCTCAACGGTCGCCTGCCCGCCCAGGAGACGAACGCCTCCGCTGCGGCGTGGCTGCGTTCCTCGTGCCGGCTGCGCCCGTCCGGGAGGCCGCTCGTTGGCGCATCAATACGAGCGGGCAGATGGGCAGCGTCGGCGTCAATTGGAGCGAGAGAACCGACGAGACGAGATCATGGTGCAGATCCTGACGTGCAGTAATACATGGGTGCTGTCTGTTGAACAATTGCTTAACAAAATTGCAGCTGTAAGTACTGCCTAAGATTACCGTATTGATCTAATTACCTGGAGTTTTGTTTCACCGTCACAAACCAGATGTTAAAGAAGTGAGATGATTTTAAAATAACTGGAGGCCACTATCCAGGGATTGCAAGTTGGATTGGATGTATCGTTCCATTTTAAGGTATATTGGTTGCTAGCCATAATGCGCCAAAGTTTGCTCAAATCCAATATAAACGTGGTGTGTGCCAGGGAGATCCTCTCTCTTCGTATCTCTTCATTCTAGTAGCAGACGTTCTACAAATATTGATAAAGCAAGTGTAACAGTCCAAATCTGGGTTTGTGTTTCAAATGTAAGAAAATATGTAGAAATTAAAAACTTTTCTTGCATCTTGAAGTTTTTGAGTTTTTCTGTAATTCTTGTAAAGGAATCGTGGGAAATCAAAAACCCAAACCTCCAAATTGACTAAAGTCATAACCATTCTTTGCTAACTCTTGTCAAATCTAGTGATCATCCACTGGGAATAATTTTTCCTGGATTCTAAGGATGTTGTGTGACCCCTCTGAAAAATTTCACAATTTTTGGAATTTGTTTGAATATTTTAAGAGGCAGTCAAACCATTCTGACCTTTGGTCAAACCCTAACCCAGAACCTTGAGAAATTTATGGAGAAAAATGTTCAGCATAAAAACCTCTGAAAATTTTATACAAAATCCATCTCAAAGTCAGCAAGCTACTGTAAAAATTTCAGAAATTTTGGAGTTAGTTTGCTACATCCAATTATCTCTCGAAGTTTCAGCCTCAAAATCAAGTCTTAGTCAAAGTCCTGGTTAGGTTTGAGTCTCAACCGAGCCCAACCCTTGGTCTCGATTGGACCCGACCATTGCAGCTCAGCCCCGAGCTCCTTCCAGTGCACGACCACTTTCAGCCATTGGATCCTTGCCCTACCACTGCGATCTTGAGAGCTCTCAGACCTCCCACTCGTGCAGACCACCTCGTGCCTTTTTGCAAAGAACACCCTCCCTGACCTCCCCTAGGACCTCCTTTTTGCATCTCTGCAAAGAACACCCTAAGTCGTCTTCGAAGACCTCCTCGAACACCTCTGTTGGCACCTGAGTGATCGTGGGTCGTCCATCCTTTGATATGTGCCTCAGACCTCCTTGTGCGTTAGGACCTCCAATCCCTTCTTTAAATCAGGGCCCTTCGATTCATATCCAACCATCAAGACCTTCCCACTCAATCTTCGGACTCAACCTAACCATTTCGTTCTCTGACCAGACCACCTAGAGTTATTTCACTGACAGGTGGGACCCTCTGAGCTGGTCATCATCACCTTCCTTGCGCGCGTGAGCTATGGCAGTGAGGAGCAGTGCTTTGTCAAATCTTTGTCCTTTTCAACGGCTCTCTACTGCCAAACATTAAATGATGGTCAGAGCTTTGCCCTAAAAATCCTCTTCTACCTGCTCTTGTCAAATCGAGTGTACCCATGGCAGGACTTTTGACTCAGTGCACTCTTAGGGTCTGCCATTACTTCGCCTTGCTCTCTCAGCTTTATAGGACCCTGAGCTCCTCCTTAGCTTCTTTTAGACACCATTTTGCCAGCCCAAGCTCATCTCTGTGTTCTTGTATTCACAACACCCGAGAGCACTCTCTCGCCATTGTCAAACCTTGGAGCTCGTCAAGGACATCCGAGCTCCAGTGGTTTAATTGTAACTTTTGGCATGCCAACTTGTTCAATTGGCCACCTTGAGCATCCCCTGACTTGTGTTGTTTGACCTTCACAGAGGTTGACAAATTGGGAGCTTGCTCTTTGAGACCGGATTTGCCTTCTTCCACATCTCCGGCAAGCTTTTGGTCGCCGGAACTCAGGTACACTCTTATTAGTCCCTTAGCGCTTGAGCTTTTTCTCTGTTAATTGGTGCGGGGCTACTTTAGTTTTGCATTTTTGTCGTATTTTATCGTCGGCGGTCATCTCCGGCTAGCCGCCAGTAGAAAGCTTTTTAGCACCGGCCTTTGGTACCTTTAGGTCCACCTTGCTATTTAAGACCCATCCCTACCCTTGGTTCACGCTGGCGTGGTCCACATCGCCGGCGATGAGCTTTTCTTTGCACTCGGGTTCTTATCGTGCCGTACTCGAACCATCTCTGTAGCGCGATGATTAGCAATAATTGGCTGTCAAAAATAATTAGTGTGTCAATCACGTGTGGACCACGATCCCCTGTTGTCGTACGCTAAACCGCCGCCCAGACCACCTTCAAGACCTCTTTAGGTTTAATCCAGACCGTTGATGACCTCATAAGATTAACTCTTAGCCGTAGGGTCTTCCTCCGCGAAAACTTTAGTCACAGGACCTCTTAGAGTAATCTTGGCCGTTAAATGATCTCTGTGGGTTAGCTCTAAGCCGTTAGATCTTCCTCTGATAAAACCCTAGTTGCCAGGACCTCCCCCTGGTTAAATCCTAACCGTTTAGAACCTCTCAGGTTTTGATCTTCACTGTTAAGATCATCTCCTGCGCAAAAAGACCACCCCGCAGTCATTTTTGTAAAAATCACCTTCGGGACCACCCTTGGGGTCCTCTTTACAAAAGACCACCAATTGGTCTTTTGCAAAGAAAACCTCAAGACCTCCTCCTTG
Organism: Ampelocalamus luodianensis; assembly: GCA_036346255.1. NCBI lineage: Eukaryota > Viridiplantae > Streptophyta > Magnoliopsida > Poales > Poaceae > Ampelocalamus > Ampelocalamus luodianensis. The sequence continues at coordinate 53,520,576 of CM070633.1, forward strand.
CGGAGATCTTAACCTTACAGACCACCTCCGTATAGATCTTGACCGTTGAAGATTTCCCCATGGAGATCTGAGCCGTTCAAGACCTCCCCTCTGTTAGACGTCATCTTTAAGGACCTCCCTCGTGCAAATCTGGACCGTCCAGGACCTCCTCTGGTAAATCTTGGTCGTCCCAGACCTCCTCCGATTAAATCCTAACCTTTAGGACCTCCCCTTAGCTCTGGACCGTTAGATCTAAGACCTAATGGGCTAGACCTCCTCGGCGCATTTGGAGTTCTAAGCATTCCAATTCTTTTTTGCCGTTCATCTCTAGATCTACGGCTTAGATCTGGTGAACATTCGGACTTCCGAATGTGATCTTGATCTAAGCCGTTCCTTTTGAGATCCGTGGCCCAGACTTGGTGAGGCATTCGGGAAGTCCGAATGTCCCATCTCTCGTGGGCCGTTGGATCTAAATCCATCGGTGGAGACCTTGGTAGTTAAGACCTCCTCTCCTCCTTCAGATCTCACCGTCCAGACCTCCTCTCTTGCGATTAGCCTTAGGACCTCCTCGTGTAGCTCCGGACCGCCAGATCTCGATCTGACGGTCAAGACCTCCCAGTGCGCGTCGCGCTGGTGCGTTGTGCTCCTCAGCTCTGGAGCCGTTGGATGCAATATCGACGGTTCCGACCTCCCCGTCTTCGTCAGACCTGTTGGACCACCCCCGAGAGCTCTGGTTTTTCAAAGTATTTAATTGTTTAGATTTCAAAAGTGCATAACTATTTCATTTTAACTCCCTTTAGAGTGATTTAAATTGTGTTAGCTCTATAATGACATGAACTTTAATCTAAAAAATGTAATTAGGCATTGTTCTATACCAGAAAATGTTGTTTATTGCTTTAACTTGCTAGCATTAGATGTTGATCCAGAAATTCATTAAAATTGTAAAATGTATAAGTTATTCTTTGCAACTAGAACCTGAACAAACTAAAATGTATTGGATTTCTCTGTGATCATGCTTTAGTGTAGTATAGGTATTATGTGTATTCTTAAATCTGAAAGAGGTAATACACTAGTTTTACAACTTCGAAAAATCATAACAAATTCATTGTAACTCCAAATGAAGTAAACTCAGTTTTGCTAACCTTAGGATGTCAATATCTACCTACCATAAAAATTTCAAGTTCAAATTCTTTCTGGAAAATTATGCCATGAACAATAACAGATAGTAATTAATTTTGATTTTTCTGACAGACTGAACATAATTAGGCTATAACTTTTGCATCCTTAATCCAAATCAAATGTTTATTTTTGCTAAATTCATTTAAAATCATACTATACTTGTTGTATAAATTTTATGGATTTTGGATGACTTTGGCTCTTGAGTTTCTTTCGGTGTTCTTTGTTTTTATTGGATTTTCTCGTTCTTTCGATAGGTCCCGACGATCGTGTTGATTGCGTGAGTGATCCTCTGCATCAACTAAGCGAATCACAGCAAGGCAAGCAGTGTAACATCATTTGATCATATTGCTCCTATTACTTTTAATGTCTAATATATTGTTTGCAAAAACTAAGTGTGCATGCTTCTTTGTGTCAAGATTAATTTTATCGATTAGAGGTAGTTAATCCTATTGCATTGTTGCCCTGAAATTATTCACCCCTGCCACTGCCATAGGTTATTATCCTCACTAGTGGATTAGAGCCCGGTGAATGATTTATGTTCATTTTATTTTCTTTACGATATTATGCTTAGCAATGTTTAGTTACCGATAGAATTGGGCGGTTATCGACTTAGTCGATGACCTTGATCACAAAACTTATTATTGCTTATGATCTATATCTTGTGCCTTGTTTATTTGTGAAAACTAAAAAGGAAAACAAAATGATTTGGACTTGGGCACAATGGTATGTTGGTGTGCTTTTGGGTGTGACTAGAATAGTGCTCGAGTCAACAAGGACTGAGTTACTTGCCCAACCGTATTGAGCAATTTGCGTGCTAACCACACTAGAGGATATGGAACCTCTCTTGACTTAGTACTTTGGCGTGTTGTAGGATCAAGGATAACCGACCTAGAGCGGGGTGAATAGGAGGTTTCTAAATTCAATCGTCCAAATTAAACTTTCAGCAACACAGACCTAAAAAGCATGGACAGGAAATAAAGAAGATAGAACCAAGCAACTACTCAGGACAGAAAAGTAAAGGCATTGCAAGACACAAATTAGATAAGTTGTGAAATAATTGCACAAGGTAAAGACAAGAGATAACCACAGTGGAGACAATGATGTTTTTCCCGTGGTATCGAAGACCTAAGTCTTCACTAGTCCACGTTGAGGAAGCTTGAACCAATCAAGCCGGCTTCACAAATTAAGTCTTCCCTCGATTTCACTGGTGGTTGTTCTTCCTCCACTCGGAGATGGTGAACAGCAGACCACTCACAATTGGCACTAAGTCTCTTCACAATCTTCTTTGAAGAGATCACGTGCAAACTCTCGCCAAGCCGTCTAGATGCTAACAGCACCAAGAGTAACAGATCACAATCTTTGCTTGACAGTACTCAAGTGCAATGGATCAAGCTACAATGAATGCACTTGAAGTTATGCTCAACAACCTCACAATGAATGCACAAGTGTAAATAAGGTGTGGAGTGAATGCTCTTAGCTCAAGAATGTAAATGTGTAAAGCTCTATCTATCCAAGAGCAGGTGGGAGGGTATTTATAACCTCTCACAACCAAAGATGACCGTTGGGACCAAGTTACAAGAAAAAACAGCACAAACGGTAGTACCACTGTTGAACGGCCGGTACTACCACTGTAATATCCCAAAAATTAACCCTTAAGGGCCTATGCGTAATTAGATAAAAAAGGATACACGAAAATGGGGTATTTTAGAGTTTTTAGAGAGGAGTTGGTTCGTACCGGGTTAAAAGGATCGTGGGGAGAGTGGGTTTCAGAAAACCCTAGCTTTCCTTATTTCTTTCCGTCGGCCGCCGTTTTTCTTTTCCATCTCCCGTGCGCGGCCAGCTGTTTCTTTCTTGCGGTCGCTGGCGCGTGGAAGCCTTCGGTTCGTTTGCTCGCCCGTGTAGCGTCGCATCTGCCTCCTGGTTGTGTGTTGGCGGTAGTGATCGCGAGGACGAAACTTCGCGTGTGCGCGCGCGCGTGAAGGTTCTTCGCGGGTCGTGCACGGACCGAAGCCTTCGCATTGTCCATTGGATGCATGTGCCTGTTGCCGCGTGTATGTCCAGCCGTTTGAGTTGCAGCCGTGTGAAGCTTTCGGCCATTTGTTGTACTGCTGCTGCTCATACGTAGGTAAAGTAGCTACTTGGTTTTGTTACTACTATGATTAGTTAAAGGTGCAGCATGCATGTGTTTCATTAAATAGATTAGTAGGGAGAGAGTAATTAATTTGGTAGTGCTGTGTGCATGTGAATATTTAATTGGGTTAGTAGGTGAGAGAGATTAATTGTGTGCTGCTATGACTAGTTAGAGGTGTACTACTTGATTAGATAAAAGACACTGCCATCTTTGTTTAATGGGATTTGCATGCACGTGCAAGTGTTTCATTAATTTGGATAGTTAGGGAGAGATTGGCAAAGTGCTGCATGTATGTGTTTCTTTGAAACAGTAAAAGAGAGATAGAAAGCTAGTTAGTGCGGCATGTTTTATTAGCATATTTTTTTGGAACAATAAGAAAAAATATTAGCATGTTTCTAGTCGGGGAGAAATCGAACAGTAGATTGGTTAATCTGTTGTTCTGTTGTACGATTTATTCGAGTACCTTAATGGCGAATTTTGGGAATGTCATCTACTAGTTAGTTGTAGATAATTTCGGTATCTTTCCATGGAGTATTTAATCATGTTGAGCGGATGAGTACTTTTCAAGTTATTAATTTAGTAAGGCTCGCTGTCCAAAAGATAACAGATCGGTCTTCTGGGATAAACGAGGGGTTAGATGATTTAGTTAGAAGTCATGGTAATATAATAAAATGTGGATAATCTTGTGTAGATTCCAGAACTGGTTGGTTTGTCATGTTCGGACTTGTGAGTCAAAAGTTATGCCCTTTTTAGTACCAGGACAGCAAGGGGTGACTGTTCGGTATTGGAGAAACATTGTAGATTTGGGGGACGTATAGGAGCGATGTCAATTAATTATTGTTCTTGTGATGTTGTATCTTGTATTAAAATTTGAGTATTTATTGTAGGAGAGACGTTGTGCTTGTTGCCGTCTTCTAGCCAAACCGTGCGTCGCAACTAGTAAAGGCAAGTGCATGGTAGATAGCGATCAATGGTTGATCTCTGTATTTCTTTATCGTTCATTACCATTATTGTTGTGCTTTTATTTGTATTTAAATTGCAAGCAATGGAATGGTATGACTATATCTTGTTGACGAACATGAGAAAAATTGGATATGATGAAATTATGCATTTTTTGCATTCATAAGCATATTTACATATGAGCAGGTGATCATGATTGATCACAACTCCACGGGAGTGGAGGAGGTCCCCGATCCTCGAGGAGGAGCGGGCTTGAGAGTGAACGTTGTCGCGAGCGTTCACTCATGCTATACCGGTATACGCGAAAGAAGTGCATGTGGACATGTAGAGTAGGGTTGCATTGAGATATGGGTTGAATGTGTGTGAAAACAAAAAGAAGAGAATGGCATGAGAATATTAATAGGAGGACATGTGATGATAATGAAGTTATTGAATACTGTTGATTTATCATTGCTCGTTGTATATTGATGTATTTGTTGAGTCGTGGACTCACCCTTGCTTCTTTATTGTTTTTAGGTGATCGTTGAGGGCGTCACGTTTGAGAGGGACTAGAGCACATGGAATAATGTCATATTTCAGACACATGATTATTTGCCATGAGAACCATTTGATTCATTAACACGGGACTGTTGTTAGAATATGTTAGAAATTGAATAAGCTTAGGTGAATGCTTTGGGCTAGTCTGTTTTGTTCCAAGGTTTTGGACCTACTGGTTTGGTGTTGTTTTAGACTTATTATCTTGCTATATTTCCCTCGCTTATTTAATCATGCTTGATCAGTCTTTATTCATGTTCTAATGTGACCCGTGGATGGATTTTATTAATGCTTTGGCTACTGAAATTTTATAGTATGTTGATGAATATTATCTAGTTTGGGTAGTATAGTGGCATTCCAGGCTTAGTGTTGGGCTGGGGTGTTACAACCACACCATCCCAAAACGGTCTGTAACGGCTAGAACAGACAAGTCATTAAATGCTCTGACAAAGCCGTTGGAAATTCGACGCGGTACTACCACCAACTAAAATGCGGTAGTTCCGTTTTAGTGAAAGTTCCGATTGAGAGCAGGTACTTCCGTTTTTCTTGAGTTCCAAAAACATCAGCACTGGAAAAAACATACCGCCTTTCGACAAACGGAAGGACCGAGAATGCGGTAGTTCCACGAGTTAATCTCCGGTACTACGGTTTCAAAGCAATCGAATCAACTCCAAAAAAAAAACATACGTTCTGTAAAAAATGTACCACCATGTAGCTATCGGATGTACCGAAGATACGGTGGTTCCGCTGGAAGCATTGCAGTACTACCGTTTCTTGAGAGAGCAACAAACTTTCAAAGACATATGTTCGGAAAAAAACGTACCGTATAAAGGATCGGTACTACCGCCGAGCGGTAGTTTCGCAAAAAGAACGTCGGTACAACCATATATTTAAAATACACAGAACAACTCTTAAAAAAAGTCGAAACAAGGGTTTTGATCACGACTTGGAACACTTCTCAAATATTCAAAAAGAACCTTTACGGTAGATCATTAAAGGGACTTGCGATACTACCATTGAGCGGTAGTTCCGCCAAGTTCACTGCGGTACTACCGTTTAAGCGGTAGTTCCGCCGAGTAAGTTTTGAATCTACCGTCTTACTTTGAAAAAACACGAGAAATTCCATTTCAACACAATCTCAAAGATATGCATGATCCTAGATTGATCCATTGTGCTTAGGAGCAAGTTATCAAGCTACTAATTATGATCCCTCTTGATAGTACGATATCTAACCTATAATCCAGTCTCCCAACAAATTCACCTGAGACTGGCAAACTGAAAAAGATCCTAAGCTACTTTGTACCTTGTCTTCGAGCCATGTTGATCTTCATGTTGTCCTCAAGCATGTATTTCCATGTGGATGTGTTCATCTCTGGGACTAAACCTTTTTAAACACTCAATAGTTACATTAGTCCCATAGAACATATTGTCATCAAATACCAAAACACTTTTTAGGGGCCTAGATACTTTCAATCTCCCCTTTTTGGTAATTTTGATGACAATACTATAAATATGTGAGAAGAATAATTTTTAGAATATACCACTTATTTGATAGTGAGATGTATATTCTTGTTGAGGGTTGAACAAAATAATTCTTACAATGAGCTTAAGGAAGTAAGAGAATTATTTGCTTTTAAGGTTATTTTAAGATGGCTTCCCCTAAACATGTGCATGAGAAAGTGTTTGTGAATGCATAAAGATATGAAATATGATGAAGAAGACAAAATTTCTAAGATAAGCATAATCATGAAGTCATACCACGACATAGTTCGTATTACAATAGCATTCATAGTATTCAATAAAGCAGTGTAGCACAGCAAAAGAGAACCACAACATAACACTATAAAACTACTCCATTTTTTCCTTTATATTTCTTCTGTCTTGCTTCTTTCTTCTCCCCTTTATATTCCTCTCCTTGCTTCTTTCTTCTCCCCCTTTGGCATCAAAGAGGACCAAAAAGGTTATCCACCAGAGATCCGAAGGCGTGATCAGAATGAGGCTGTTCTGCAGAGGGATCTCTAGGAGAAGAGCTTTCTTCAACAAGAGTAGCAGCTGGCTCTTGTGGTGAAGGAGCATCTTGATCAATGATTGAAACTTGACTTTTAAGAAAACTAGTTAGAGAAGATGGAGCCATATGTCTCTGAGGAGTTGGAGTTTTTGAAGATGAAGGAGCAGGAAGCACAGAAGTTTGAGGTACTGGAGATGCATGTGCTGAAGGAGCTGGGGTTGGAGATACTGGAGCTTCTTGTGTTGTAGGAGCTGGAGCCGCTAGACTTGACACAGGAGCTAGAGATGGGTTGACCCGACGCCGAGTGTAGCGCTGAGGAGTAGTTAGGAGTTTTTCAACAGAAGAGACTGCTTCTGATAGGTCAGCTATCCTTTTGTTAGTCTCACTCTGAAATTTCAACTGTGCTGTCCTCATCTCTTGTTGGGTAACCTTAAGTTGCAGCAGATTATTAAGAATGAACTGCTGATTTTTTATAACTTGAGCAAGCAATACTTGACTCTAAGCAGCTTCTGCATTTGCCTCTTCAGGAATTTGATGTTCTTGTTGTTCTTGTTGAGAGGCAATGGGAGGACCTTCTCTTGGCTTGTAAGCCTTATGTGGAGATCCCAAACCTCTATGATACTCAAACTTGCTCAGTATCAAAGCCATGATATAGGGTGCATAGTATATTCTTTTGACTCTATCATTCTTTGAAGAATCTATGCTCCTGATGATGACATCTACCACATCAAATTTTATTATTTGTAAAATATTGTCAATGATATTCCAGACATGTCCTCTCACAGCATCAAAATTCTCACTTTTTGGCAGAAAAGTGTGATTGATAATTCTATTTATCAGACTAGGTATGGTAGTTGACCATGAATTTTACCTAGAGTGGTCCTGACATTTCTGTCATAGAACTTTGTCCAATCAGGAGCTAGTAAAGCAGATCTGTCGTGAAGTTTTTCCCAACTGCTAGAAGGTGTTCTTAGAATACGTTCAAAATCAGCCTTACTACCTTCCAAATAACGAGTTACTGTCATCCATTGAATTTTTTTAGAAGTCTGAGGAAACATGCACTGTGGCATAGAATTGTCTTTTTATATCCTCATCATAGTTGTTGTTTAGCTCCACAAGATCATGCAGACCAACTCTTTGAAATAGATTGTATACCCCATTATATTTGTCCAAAGAGTTTATGTGCTCCCAACTGATCCACTTATGATCCGCAAACTTTCTGTGATGTCCATATATCTGATCATAGACTTGTTCTTGAAATCTAGTGTGGAATGTAGGGTTGATGGAATTTGCAGGAAGACTGAACTGATTCTTGTGACGCAGACTGGCAAAATCTTATGCTGAGATCAATCTTAGATCAACTTGAAGTTCTTCTGGTTGGCTTTGTCCCAGAGTCAGATCCAGATCCAACTTGTGAGGATCTTTCCTCTTCTTTAGACTCATTTAAAGCTGGTCCTTTGCCCTTGTCTGGAACTGGGACTGAAGAAGATTGCCCTCTAGTGGCAACACCTGTCCTACGAGGCATACCTCTTATTCTTAGCATCTTGACAAGGATAAGAAGGATAACAAATCAGACAAGATGGTTCTGAAATGGGTTTGGATTGGTTCTTTATATTCTTGTTAGGGCAGTTTGTAATACCGTTGTTAAAAAGGTAGTACAGTTTTTCCTAAGCCTATTCTAGGGCACAATTTTTCTTCAAAATTTTGGGTACTTCTAATGGCTTGAATCCATGAAATAGATGCGTAAACATCATATTACCCAAGATTTGCAAATTTGCCCATAAGAACTTTGTTAACCATCCGCATTTCAATATGAACGAAAAAGGACCTAGGGTTTCAAATGCAAGGTAAAGGAGATGAACAAAGCGGATTTTACCTTGTGATTCGAGGGAGACGAACCCTAGAGATGCAAGAAAACGGCAGGATTCAACAAATAACCGAGAAACTTGAAGGATTTTTGAGGAGGTTTTTTAGAGCGGTTCTTCGGGAGAGAGAAGAACAGTCGAGCGGAACGACTGGTTTGAAGTGGTTGGAGAAGAAGGGAACGGAAGTACCGTTAAGGTAAAATAGGTAGCGATAAGACCGAAAGGGTTGTCTCTTACACAAAAACGGTAGGTCCGCTGACCACTCGCTGGTAGTACCGCAAGAGCGGTAATACCGCACATTCAAAGCCGGTCTTACCGATTTTCCTGGAACTCCAAGAAAATGGCAGAGAGGAGATAATATTGCAAATGATCCCAAGTTTTGCACTCAATCAAATAACATTTAGGATCATTATGCATTAAAATAAAGAAAGACTTCAAAAGAATATAATTTTGTAATTAGTTTTTGATTTTGTAAAACAAACTTATATTTTATTTGAATCAGGTTTCCCAAAAAAATTGTAGAAAACATCAACCAAGAGTAAGCCAAGAATTCAGACAACATTAGAATAATCTATGACATTTAATTCATTTCTCAGTTTGCAAAAATGGCTTTCATCTAAAGGTTTGGTGAAAATATCTGCTAATTGGTCTTCTGTGCGAATGTGACTAATGACAATATCTCCCTTACCAACATGATCTCTTAAGAAGTGATGTCTTATATCTATGTGTTTGGTTCTTGAGTGTTGAACAAGGTTATTTGCAATCTTTATAGCACTATCATTATCACATAAAAGAGGCATTTTGCATAAATTGATTCCATAGTCCATCAAAGTTTGCCTCATCCATAGCAATTGAGCACAACAACTACCAGCTGAAACATATTCGGCTTCGGGAGTGGATAGGGCTACGGAGTTTTGTTTCTTGAAGGACCATGATACTAAGGATCTTCCTAAGAATTGACAGCTTCCTGAGGTGCTTTTTCTATCCACTTTGCAACCCGCATAATCTGAATCCGAATACCCAATTAGATCAAATTTAGCACCTTTGGGATACCATAAGCCAATGCCTGAAGAATGCTATAAATATCTTAGTATTCTTTTTACAGCCATCAAATGGCATTCTTTTGGTGCTGCTTGAAATCGTGCACACATGCAAACACTGAACATAATATCGGGTCTAGATGCAGTGAGATAAAACAAACTACCAATCATAGATCTATAAAGCTTTAAATCTACAGGTTTACCTCCCTTATTTAGGTCAAGGTGACCGTTTGTTTCCATGAGAGTCTTGATAGAATTTGCATCTTACATCCCGAACCTTTTGATCAAATCTTTTGCATACTTTGTTTAGCTCACAAAAGTTCCATTTCTGAGCTGCTTGATTTGCAGTCCAAGAAAATAGTTGAGTTCTCCGATCATAGACATTTCAAATTCCCTAGACATCATATCACCAAATTCTTTGCAAAAGTCTTGGTTAGTAGATCCAAATATGATATCATCCACATAGATTTGGCATACAAAGAAATCACCATCTAAGACTTTTGTAAATAAGGTTGAGTCAATTTTTCCAATTTTAAATCCTTTTGAGACTAGAAAATCTCTAAGGCGTCCATACCATGCTCTAGGTGCTTGCTTATGACCATAGAGTGTCTTAGATAGTTTATAGACATGATTTGGATTTTGAGGATCTTCAAAACCGGATGGTTGTTCAACGAATACAAGTTCAGATATTTACCATTTAGAAATGCACTCTTAACATCCATTTGAAATAATTTAATATCAAAGCATGATGCAAAAGCAAGTAATATCCTGATTGATTCAAGTCTAGCTACAGGAGCGAAAGTTTCACCAAAGTCCAAACCTTCGACTTGAGAATAACTTTGAGCCACCAATCTTGCTTTATTTCTTACAACCAATCCATTCTCATCTTGTTTGTTTCTAAAGACCCACTTTGTATCAATTATATTATGTTCTTTGGGCCTCTCCACCAAGGTCCAAACTTTATTTCGCGTGAAGTTGTTGAGTTCTTCATGCATGACATTCATCCAGTCAGGATCCTCAAGTGCTTCATCTATATGTTTTGGCTCAAGAGAAGAGACAAACGAGTAATGTTCACAAAATGAAGCAACACGAGATCGAGTTTGAATATCCTTACTTACATCACCCAATATTTGATCTATTGGATGATCTTTTGCAATAGCATTGTGGATTCTTGGTGGTAGGTTTTATGGTTGATCATCCTCCTTATTGTACTCTTCATTATCTTGAGTTTGGTTTGTTGTGGAAGAGGTGGTAGGTTCAACTTGAATGGAGGAAGATGGATCATCTTTAGGCTTGATATCACCTATTTGCATATTTTTCATTGCTTTCCTTAATGCTTCATTTTCTACATCATCCAAATTCTCATGCTCTTCTTGAGAGCCGTTAGTTTCATCAAATTGAACATCATGTCTTTCTTAAACTAAACCAAAGTTTTGATTGAAGACACGATAAGCTTTGCTATTTGAAGAATATCCAAGCAAGAAACCAACATCACATCGACTTGCAATTTTGAAAGACGAACACTCTTTCTTAAGATGTAGTATTTGCAACCAAAGACATGAAAATAACAGATGTTCGGTTTTCTTTCGACAAGAAGTTCATATGAGGCCTTTTTCAAAAGACGATGCAAATAAAGTCGATTTATGGCACGACAAGCGGTGTAGATAGCTTCAGCCCAAAAGCTATCAGAAGTATTGTATTCATCAAGCATTGTCCTGGCCATTTCAATTAGTGTACGATTTTTCCTTTCTACAACTCTATTTTGCTCGAGTGTAAGTTGTGCAAAGTTCATGTTTTATTCTAAGTTCATCACAAAAGTCTTCAACTTTAGTATTCTTGAACTCGGAACCATTGTCACTCTGATTTTCTTAATTTTGAAATCAAATTCATTTTGAGCCCGTTTTGCAAAACTTTTGAAAATTCCGGATGTTTTACTTTTGTCATCTAGGAAGAATACCCATATGTATCTAGAGTAATTATCCACGATAACTAAACAATAATTATTTCCCCCGATACTCTTGTAGGTTGTTGGCTCAAACAGATCCATATGTAAGAGTTCCAATGGTCTAGAAGTTGACATGATACTTTTGGAATGATGAGAATTAGCGACTTGCTTTCCGGTTGACATGCACTACAAAGTCGATCTTTCTCAAACTTCACGTCTTTTAAGCCAACAACTAAATCATGTTTGAAAAGCTTTTTGAGTTGAATCATTCCAACATAAGCTAGCCTTCTATGCAAAGCCAACCCAAAGAGATTTTTGCCATTAAACAAGTTTTCAAATAAGATTCATTTGAACTAAAGTCAACTAAATAAAGATTTCCAAATCTAAAACCTTTGAAAACCAAGGAGCTATCTTTTGCATTTGAGATTGCAACACCTTCACTTGAAAAAGAGCAAATTAGTCCAAGATCACAGATTTGAGCTACGGATAATAAATTGAAGTTTAGAGATTCTACTAAAGATACATTTGAAATGGAAAGGTCATTTGAGATAGCAATTTTACCTAATCCAATTACCTTTCCTTTGCTATTATCATCAAATGTGATCTTGTCACTTTCCTTTTTATTTTCGAATGTGGTGAACATGCTTCTATCATCGGTCATATGTTGAGTGCAACCACTATCAAGCACCTAATATTTTCCACCGGTCTTGTAGTTCACCTTCAAAACAAGAATTAAATTCTTTTAGGTACCCAAATTAGTTTGGGTCCTTGGAGGTTAGTAACCAAGGTTTTATGCACCCAAATAGCATTCTTGTTAGCGCCTAAAATTGAAGTGCCAACAAATCTTTCAACAACTTTACCATCCTTAGCTTTCTTAAGCATATAACATGAATCATATAGGCCTAAGGACTGAGTCTTACCCATAGGATAGGTTTGCTGTAGATGTCTTATTTTCCGACACTTATGGCAATATTTGCCATTTTGCTTGACAAATTCTGAGGGTTTGTTCATCAGTTTCTTACCTTTCTTGGGTACATACCCAAATCCTTCTTTGTTGAATGAGCATCTTTGCTCACTCAAAAGCTTGTCAAGGGTGGCCTTACCCTTGAAATATTTTTCTAAACTCTTGCTTAGCTTGGTGACTTGTTCTTTTAGTTCATGATTTTCAATAATTAACAATGAATCACAAGCATTATCCATAGAATCATTTTAAGAACAACAAGGTATAGATAACAAGTCATCAAATGAAGTAGAGGTGCTAGTCATGAGTGTAACATTTTCAGCAGTTTCTACTCTAGGCTTCTCATCCATTAAATTGCAAGTAATTCCAATATTTGAATGAGCTTTATCAATATCTTTTAGAAGGAGGGAATCATGAGCATCCTTTAGCTCCTCATAAGAGTCTTTTAGAGAGATGTATTCTTTCTTTAAGATCTTAAATTTTGATTTCTCCTTTCCAAGATATTCATTTAAATCTTTAAGCATTTCCATTAGATCATCATATGAAGGTTCGTTATTAACAGCAGGTTTTACCTTGTCTCCTTTTGCCATGAGGCAAGTAGGTGTGAATAAAGGTGATGGAACTTCCTTGATGGCTATGCTGACAAGACTTCTTTTCTTGGAGGACTCTTCATCACTTGAATCGGAGTCAGAATCTAAGAGTTCCTCATCGGAATTCCACTCTCCAATATGAGCTTTATGTTTACCATCATTATGTAACTTTTTAAATAATTTTCTTTTGCCACTGAATTCTTTCTTCTTTGATGCTTTGCCTTTATCTTCCTTCTTGTTGGGGCAGTTTGAGATAATATACCCCTTCTCATCACAGCCATAGCAGCGAATATTGCTAAAACGCTTGTTCTCACTTGATAATTGTCCTTTCTTGTATTTGTGAAGTTGAAGTTTCGATGTGGGTTTCTTCTCATGAATTTCTTCATTCTCCTCACAAGGAGAGCAAACTCCTCATCGGAGTTTTCTTCTTCACACTCATCATCACTTGACTCCACTTTTGCCTTAAAAATGGTAATCCTTTTCTTTGAGAAGGATGATTCCAAAAGTTCTTCCTTGTCCTTCTTGTATAGCTCATTTGTGATGAGATTTCTCAAAAGTCTAGTTGGTGTCATTCTTGATAATTCAGGAGAGTTGAGAAAAAGTGTCACCAACGTCTCATACTTATCTGGTAGAGCCCTAAGAATTTTGCGCACAATATCAACATCAAGAAAGTTAGTACTAAGATCTTTGAGTTCATTCACTATATTGTTCAGTCTTGAATACATCTCAATGATGTTTTCATGAGGCAGCATTGTGAATGTCTCATATTTAATCCGAAGTCTATGCAGTTTGGCCTCTTTAACAGTGGATGTGCCCTCATGAATTTCAGAGAGTGTGGTCCAAATAGCATGAGCTGTTTCCAAGTTTCTCACTCTATTGAACTCATCCGCGTTTAAAGCGCCAAAAAGAGCATTCATAGCTTGAGCATCTAAATGAGCATTACGCCCCTCAAGTTCCGTGTGACGTTGTGGATCAAGGGTCATAGCATAACCTTCATCTGCAATTCTCCATATATTTGGACTCATGGCCTTTAGATAAATTGACATTCTAATTTTCCAATAAGCATAATTTGAGTCATCAAATAAAGGAGTCTTGCATATAGATATTCTCTCACTAGCCATCATTTCTCTCTTAGACTGTTAAGTCCAATAGTAGAGAGACCAAGCTCTGATATCACTTGTAGTATCAAGGATAACCGACCTAGAGGGGGTGAATAGGAGGTTTCTAAATTCAATCGTCCAAATTAAACTTTCAGCAACACAGACCTAAAAAGTATGGACAGGAAATAAAGAAGATAGAACCAATCAACTACTCAGGACAGAAAAGTAAAGGCATTGCAAGACACAAATTAGATAAGTTGTGAAATAATTGCACAAGGTAAAGACAAGAGATAACCACAGTGGAGACAAGGATGATTTTCCCGTGGTATCGAAGACCTAAGTCTTCACTAGTCCACGTTGAGAAAGCTTGAACCAATCAAGTCGGCTTCACAAATTAAGCCTTCCCTCGATTTCACTAGTGGTTGTTCTTCCTCCACTCCGGAGATGGTGAACACCAGACCACTCACAATTAGCACCAAGTCTCTTCACAATCTTCTTTGAAGAGATCACGTGCAAACTCCCGCCAAGCCGTCTAGATGCTAACAGCACCAAGAGTAACAGATCACAATCTTTGCTTGACAGTACTCAAGTGCAATGGATCAAGCTACAATGAATGCACTTGAAGTTATGCTCTACAACCTCACAATGAATGCACATGTGTAAATGAGGTGTGGAGTGAATGCTCTTAGCTCAAGAATGTAAATGTGTAAAGCTCTATCTGTCCAAGAGCAGGTGGGAGGGTATTTATAACCTCTCACAACCAAAGACGACCGTTGGGACCAAGTTACAAGAAAAAACAGCACAAACGGTAGTACCGCTGTTGAACGACCGGTACTACCGCACCATCCCAAAACGGTCTGTAACGTCTAGAACAGACAAGTCATTAAATGCTCTGACAAAGCCGTTGGAAATTCGACGCGGTACTACCGCCAACTAAAATGCGGTAGTTCCGTTTTAGTGAAAGTTCCGATTGAGAGCAGGTACTTCCGTTTTTCTTGAGTTCCTAAAACAAGCACTGGAAAAAAACGTACCGCCTTTCGACAAACGGAAGGACTGGGAAT
The DNA here is from genome assembly GCA_036346255.1 of Ampelocalamus luodianensis. Classification (NCBI taxonomy): domain Eukaryota; kingdom Viridiplantae; phylum Streptophyta; class Magnoliopsida; order Poales; family Poaceae; genus Ampelocalamus; species Ampelocalamus luodianensis. Next base: position 53,535,929 of record CM070633.1, read on the forward strand.
GCGGTAGTTCCGCGAGTTGATCTCCGGTACTACCGTTTCAAAGCAATCGAATCAACTCCAAAAAAAACATACGTTTGTAAAAAACGTACCGCCATGTAGCTATCGGATGTACCGAAGATACGGTAGTTCCGCTGGAAGCATTGCGGTACTACCGTTTCTTGAGAGAGCAACAAACTTTGAAAGACATGTGTTCTGAAAAAATGTATTGTATAAAGGATCGGTACTACCGCCAAGCGGTAGTTCCGCAAAAAGAACGTCGGTACAACCGTATATTTAAAATACACAGAACATCTCTTAAAAAAAGTCCAAGTAAACCCCAAAAAATATTTTAACATTTTCGGAACAAGGGTTTTGATCACAACTTGGAACACTTCTCAAATATTCAAAAAGAACCATTACGGTAGATCATTAAAGGGACTTACGGTACCACCATTGAGCGGTAGTTCCGCCAAGTTCACTGCGGTACTACCGTTTAAGCGGTAGTTCCGCTGGATAAGTTTTGGTTCTACCGTCTTACTTTGAAAAAACACGAGAAATTCTACTTCAACACAATCTCAAAGATATGCATGATCCTAGATTGATCCATTGTGCTTAGGAGCAAGTTATCAAGCTACTAATTATGATCTCTCTTGATAGTACGATATCTAACCTATAATCCAGTCTCCCAACCAATTCACCTGAGACTGGCAAACTGAAAAAGATCCTAAGCTACTTTGTACCTTGTCTTCGAGCCATGTTGATCTTCATGTTGTCCTCAAGCATGTATTTTCATGTGGATGTGTTCATCTCTGGGACTAAATCTTTTTAAACACTTAATAGTTACATTAGTCCCATAGAATATATTGTCATCAAATACCAAAACACTTTTTAGGGGCCTAGATGCTTTCACGGGTGTTGGCTCCGAGTCGCAGGAGGTCGTAGGAGGGATGGTGTTGGGAGCATTTTAGTAGCCAAAAGCCTTCGCCTGGGATGGGATTGTTGGCTTTCGGCTTTGCAATGTAAGCGTATGGGCTGCAGTCCATACGAGCGGCTCGTGGTTAATACACAATATTGGAAACATCTCGTAGGACTTAGCCGTGCCGGCATACCTTCGGAAGTGTGCTTATTGTGGAAAAAATGCGATCTGAAGTGTGGGTAGATTGGTACACCCCTGTAGGGTTAAAACTATTCGAATAGCCTCGTCCTAGGTTATGGACAGCTCGGATGCGCCCCGTGAGAACTAGACTACAACCTTTTAAATTAAAACTTGATGAGGGTGGTATGAATGGGTAATTCGTGCTATTGTTGTAATGGCTATTGGGTAAGTCATCTCCAGGATGTCTTTATGTTATTACATTATTGTCTCGCTGTTATTTATGCAAATAAAATTCAGATTGTTAAAACTGCCTTCAAACTATTACTTATTGCAAATAAAACTTGCTCTATGCTGAAAATTAACCTTGAGTCTTCTCCTTTGATTAAAGCATGTATGTAGTAGTAACTAGGTTTGTTACTCGTAAGTCTTGCGATTACATTTTTGTACTCATTTGCTTTACTTAATTGTTGCAGAGAAGGTTGATCCCCAAGGGATCAACTTTGGTGAGTTTCGCTGCGGTATGGACGACTAGCTTGGCGGCCCGGTCGGATTGTCTTGTGGGTTATGGCTAACCGATCGACTTTTGTTTATAGCCATCTTATGGTGCTTTTGTTTCCGTTGTCATTTTCTTTTGCTACTTTGTGTCTTTTGGCCGGTCGGCTTTTGTGTAATGACTCTATATATTGTGTGTCTTTTGCTAGACTCGTTATTATTGTGTTGTATGGAATTGATGCATGCTTTTGTAAAGATGTATGTGTGCTGCAATTCTGGGAGGCACATGTCCATCGAGGCATGGTGTATTTTGTTTGTGATGTTAGAGCCAAAGGAAGGCCAAGTATTACAAGCTAAATAAACCGGGGTCTCACAGCAGGCTAGGAACAATGGCATTATCTCATATCCACTGGACATACAAGGGTATCCGTCAATCCTACAGTATGCAGATGACACACTCATTTTGCTCAAAGGTACAGTACAACAAGTGACGGTTCTAAAGGAACTACTGGACACATTCGCTTGTTTCTCAAGTCTGAGGATCAATTACTATAAGAGCACAGTAATACCAATACATATGTCTGATGAAGACACTAATACAACAACTACCACATTACAATGTCCAGTCAGCTATCTTCCATGTAACTACCTTGGCCTCCCTCTCACCACGAGTAGGATTCCTCATAGCTTGCTACAACAAATTATTGACAAAGTAGATAGGAGGCTAGTAGGATGGATCCCATGACTACTGACTTGGGGAGGGAGAGTGACAATGATAAATGCAGTGCTATCAACCATACCAACATACTACATGAGCTGCTTCAAATGGCCGGACCGTACTATTGACGCTGTTGACAAAATTCGGAGAGCGTTCCTTTGGCGCGGAGGCAGAGAACTGCATGGAGACCACTGCCTAGTTGCATGGATAACTGTCACTCTACCGAAAGAATAGGGGAGGCTAGGACTCAAAAACCTCAGACTGCATAACCAAGCCTTACTCATGAAAGTTGCGGCTAAATTATTGTCCAATCATACTGATCCTTGCTTCCATTGGATAAGGACGCGGTATATTCAAAATGACATTCAGACACACCCTCGCCAGGGAGACATAGCAATTTGGAGAATAATATCGACAGTAATACAGGTGACAGTACAAATGACAGAAGTGATCATTAGCAATGGAGCAAACACCATGTTCTGGAAAGATAAATGGATGACAATGGGACGATTTCAACTCAGCTTACCAACGCTGTCCACTTTCGCGACTCACCCAAACTGCACAGTCCGATCACAGCGTAGCGACAACAATTGGACCATTTCACTGCAGCCAATTCTTTCACAACAAGCTGCTTCAGAATATCAGATCCTACGAGATTTCCTATCTATCCAACAGCTGCAATCAGATACTCTGGATCAGAGGGTATCCATTTCAACCATGTCGGCCCCAACTACATCAACATTTTACAAAACCTTGTCATTTCATGGACAAAAATGGCCAGCAATGAACTACACCTGGATTAGATCAATACCTCACAGCCATAGAATATTCTTATGGCTCGCTTTCAGATGACATTTAAACACCAGAGACAACATGACAGTGAAACATTGGACTCACAATCCGCATTGCGATATCTGCCCTGCAATAGAAATGATTGATCATATTATTTTGCGTAGCAAGCCTGCAGATAATCTTTAGAGAAAATTAGGTCTCACAAGGGAAGCAAACTCATCTCAAAATATACTACATTTTTTGGAAACAACAGTGATAGGGGATCAAGTGTTTCGTAAAATATGGCCTATTTACTTTGCAGCCTGCGTACATACACTATGGATTACAAGAAATAACATGGTATTTAAATATTCTGGTCTTAATGCGACGTTATTATGGCACCAAATACAAAGTTCAATCAGCCTTTGGATACACCGGATAAAGCCCAAGTATCAAGATTGTATTCTGTCGTGGAGCTAACTCTTGTTGTAACTCTTTTCGTTCAATTCTTATTTCTCTTTTCTTCTCCTTCATGTTTACTTTATTTTATACTCCTTTTCCTTTCTTTTTGGTCTTTCTTTTGCTTCTTTCTTTTGTAACTCTTGTTTAACTACCATTGGAATATAATGGTGATAAGGTGAGATTTTTGTACCTTCTTATGTCAAAAAAAAATGCGCCAAAGTTTTTGTCCTAAAGTGTAGCATGCTACCGTTTTGTGGGTTAGAAATCGTTGACCACAACTGTGACATAATTTGGTAAATAATTGTGTCTATGACAAGTGGGATACTAGGTTAAAATTTTATGGATGCCAAAAGTGTGACATCAAACTAAACACTAGTCTAAAAAATCAAATGTGTCTAAGTGAGTTGTGGTAACAAGAGGACAGCGGAGATACCGAGGCTGATCGACAATTGATGAGGACTAAACTAGTCTAAAAAAATCAAACATGTCTAAGTGAGTTGTGGGCCTTGTGGCATGCAACAAAACATGCCCTTGGTTTTGGAGGAGAGGACAGTGCAGATACCGAGGTTGATCGAGAATTGATGAGCATGGCCAATATCTTGACTAAAGGCAGCAACTCCCTCTTGCTGGACAATAAAAAGTAGCAAAGAATGCTCTGCCTTTGTTCATTAAAGCTAGTTTTATTCTGTTGTTATTGATGTTATACTTCCTATATTTCAAAAAACTACGACCAAACTGCTCTTTGAGGTGCAATCTGGTTTGTAAGGATGAGCTTAACCAGAATCTACTACATTTTAGATATAAAATTGAGCGGGGTTTAGGCCCTTGCGTTCGGTTCTTTTTTTTTCTTGGTCACAAACCAGTGGTGAAAAATTGCATGAAATTGAAATAAGACATTTTCATTAAACGATTATAAGTAGACCCTACAAAATTTAGCCTCGCGGCAACCCGAACAAGATTTATGACAAACCCAATGTTCTTACTCAAAGACATTCTTTCACTCAAATCATCATAAATCTAGCTCTCGTGTATACTTCTATTTTGCCCATACACCTCCAGGGTATAAAAGGGATGCTACAAAACTCACTAATCCTTCCATGGATCACTCTCGGTCCTCACTTCAGATGGTTCAACAACCTCCGTAGCAACACCTTCAGAAGAGTCCGCCTCAACGATGGTCTCGCTGGTGGCTGCTTCAGCCTCCTCCGAGTCTGATCTTCCCCATCTCCCGCCAAGGGCGATTGTCATCATCTCGTAGATCTTGCCTCCCAACTCCGCTGGACTGTTAGGCTGGACAATCCAAGTGAACAATCATGAGGTTACAAATCATATTTATCAACATAGACCATGCACAGAAGCATAGGTTTGTTATACTTAACAGTATATCCACTGGAGATCAGGGCAGTCTCATACAACAACTCAACTGCCCTCTTGGCTTCAGTACTTCCAGGCTCATTTTTGCAAGCAGCCTGTAATTGTTTGCAATATATACATTAGTGATTGGCTGATTTCTTAAGGGGCATGGCATAAGAACTAATGCTGTATATCAATATATGTAGCATGATAAAACACATTAGGTGCAATTTGTAACAACAGATTGCAGTTATCTTACACTCAAGTCCTTGATAATAGGGTGGTCGGGGTTGATTTCAAAGATTCTTCTTCCTCTCATGAACTCCAAGCTTGATGTGTCACCAAGTGTTTGTGCTTTCATGAGCCTATCAAATTGAAGAAAAGTATTAGAAAAACAACTGTATGCTTTTCAGCTAATGCTCTGTTTGTATGAGATCTGAACAATCATGTACCTTTCCATGTTGGCTGACCAACCAAACTTGCCAGATACGAGAACACACGGCGAGGAGCTGAGTCTCTTTGAGATTTGCACCTTGGCAACTTTGTCACCAAGCTGTTGCTTTATCCAGTCACAAAGAAGAGTGTATTCCTGCTTGCTTTCTTTTTCCTTATCCTCGTCTTCATCACCTGTAACAGCCAACATATGTTAGAGTCATGCAGAAAATTACCCAAAGTTTATAACTAATCACATAAATTTTTCAGAGTTTCCTTACCCAATTCTAGGTCTTCTTTGCTGATATCGACAAATTTATTCTCTTTGTATGCTTGCAAATTCTGAATGGCTACCTCATCAATCGGCTCAATAAGGTAGAGAACCTAAAAAAAGAATGGAGAGCCACTATGAGCCAAAACTGTAGCACAAGAGAATCAATTCTTTGATCAATAATAATATGTGCTCATACTTCAATGTCTTTCTGAACCAGCTTTTCCAAGAAAGGAGCAGTCTTTGCACTCTGAAGACTATCTGTAGCAATATAATAGATTGCCTTCTGGCTGTCAGGCATGTTCTCTACATACTGATCAAGACTAATCAAATCTGTCTCGTTCTTGGAAGAGTGGAACCGCAACAAAGGAGCGAGGCGCTTGTGATTTCCTGTGTCCTCAATGCAACCAAGTTTCATGAACTTGCCAAAGCTCTCCCAGAATTTCTTGTAGTCCTGCAGTACGAACACCACCAAGCTTCAAAACAAGCATAATACATCTGCGGCTGGGGAAGAAAAGAAAGTTTCACTCTCACCTCTTTGTCATCCTTCTCAGCAATCTCCTGAATCATATCAAATGTCTTCCTAACAAGTCTCTTGCACATGATCCTGACCTGTAACATAAGGATGGCAACCATTATTTCCAAACATCAACAACTGCAGAATCTAGTAATCCACTGTATATTAATCACAAATGTTCTCCATAACTTACAATACGACTTTCTTGAAGGATCTCACGAGAAACATTGAGAGGAAGATCATTAGAGTCAACTACTCCTGTTACAAAGCTCAAGTATCTGGGGAACTGCAGAGAGAACACAAAAGTCAGCAATTCATTCCAATTATTATCATAATAAGTTAGTAACTGAAGAACTAACGTCTAACTGTAAGGTGAAGGCAACAATAAAAAATTGTGGCAACATACCAGCTCGCCATTGAAATCATCCGATATGAAGACTCTCTTGACATACAACCGGATATTTTTGGTCTTAGGATTCATTATCTCCTCGTTGCTAAGAGGGGCCATTCCTGGAATGTAGAGAACACTCCTAAATTCCACCTCTCCCTGTTTAGAACATAAGTCTTGTAAAAATGTTTAATGTGCACAAACATAACAAAAGTAAAGTTTGATAAGTCCAAGCACCTCTGTTGTAAAGTGAGTATAGGCTAGAGGATCCAAGAACTCATTGAATGCCTTCTTGTAGAATTCATTATACTCAGTTTTCTCGACTTCCTTTGGATTTCTCATCTGCATGGAAGAAAATTGAATTCAACTTCTGTTTCTCTCAATAGCCAATAGAAACACAAATCTGTTAATGTGGCAAATGCAAGCACATGACATATTTCACATGACAATAGCACTGCAAGCACCAATGGACAGGCTATGGTAACAAATAAATTGGGTGTCAGCTTACCCATATGGGCTTTGTTTCATTAGCCAATTCCCAATCCCAGTACTTCTCAGTGATAGTTTTCTTCTTTCCACCCTATAACAAGAGTAAATATGTCGGATAATTTTTAAAAAAAAAGAGTCAATTTGAACAAAATGTCAATCAAATGCACAGAAAACTAACCTCTGCTGCCTCTTCACCTTCTTTTGACTCTTCCTCTTCTTCAACCTATTTAGAGGATAACAAGTGCAAAGAAGAGGAAAAGAAATAAATAGCAAATGCAGTGATAATTATGAGGATTAGAACAAAGCATTATCAAAATCCTACCTCAACTGTTCTTGATTTCTCCTGCCATGTATATATGGGGAACGAAACAAACTGCGAGTAGTTCTTAACTAAACCTTGAATCCGGGCAGGGTCAGCAAATTCATACTTATCATCCTCCTAAAGAAACAATAAAATAGTAAGAATTGTGCTAGGCGGTCAAAGTTGTATAATATATATCAGTGTAAGCTTCTTACTCTCAAAAACAGTGTGATTTGTGTACCACGTGCCAGCATTTTCTCAGGATCGGTCTCTTCCTTGATAATGTACGAGCTGCTGTCAGCCACGGCTTCCCATATGTACTGTTTATCTGCCTTTGGACTCTTAGTGGACACCACAACCTGCAAGTCAACGAAATAACTTCAAATTATAAAAACATTTTTGGCATGCAAAACAAATGTAAGAATAATTCGAAACGACAAGTTCTTGCAAAGCATGGAGGGTTCATCTACCCTGGTGGTACCATCCAAGAGATATTACATACCTTCTCTGCAACAAGAAAAGCCGAATAAAATCCCACACCAAATTGACCAATAAGTCCATTATCTGCACCAAGATCTTTGTTCTCCTGAAAAAAGCAGAGAAATTAACATCAAATCAACAATGAAACAAATTAAATCATTACAGGACACGACACAGATAAAGCAAGATGGGAAAAATGTGCACCTTCAGGGCCTTCAAAAATTTTGATGTGCCACTTTGCGCAATAGTCCCAAGGCAGTCTTTGAGTTCATCTTTGGTCATCCCAATGCCAGTATCACTGTAAGATCCAAAACAATGAGACTGAATGATGATTTACATCACAATTGATGCTTAAAATGGTAAGTACATACACAGGAAGAACTACTCACGTGATAGTGATTGTGCCAGCCTCTGGGTCAGGTTTAATCCTGATTTCCAGCTCGCCACCATCAGCCAGCACAGAGGGATCAGTTACACTGAGAAATCTCAGCTTATCCAATGCATCACTTGCATTACTGGGGGATAAGATGTGTCAGGATCAGATAGTGTGGCACTGCAGTTCGGAATAGCAAATCTTCTTTGGGAATAACGATAATTCGATTATTGATCTTGAGTTTCAGTACAAGACTAACCTTACAAGTTCACGGAGAAATACTTCCTTGTGGCTGTACAAGCTATGAACAATCAAATCCAACAAGCGGCTAACCTGAAGGACAAAGAGAAACATTGCATGAGCACGCAATCCTCTACGAACATCAGCGAATTTCATCAACAGTTCTTGTAAACTTTTTCTCTCTTATCGAAGCACAAATTTGTCACAACAAACCGCAACATTTTTTCACACTGACTAATCGAAAAAAATAAGTCCCTTTCGCCCCAAATGTGCACCGATCCAAAATTCGTCCAAATGGTGCAAGAATTCCAACTCCTCCACCCACCTCGGCCTGGTACTCGAACTTCTCGCCGGCAGCCTCCTCCTCCTCGGCGCGCTTCTCGGCGACGGCGGCGTCGCACCTCACCCCGACCAGCCTCCCCCTCTTCCCCACCTCCCATCTCACCCCCCTCGCGCACCTCACCGCGCCCCTCCTCTGCGGCACGAGCGCGCCCCGCAGCGGACCCCGCGATGGGCTCGGCCGCAGCGCCGCCACCGACGACGCCCCCAGGCTCCTGCTGAGCGCCGGCGCCATGAGATAGGTAGTATCAAAGAGCCCGGAGCTTTTGCTTGTGTTCTTGTGGTGGTCTGGTGTCACGTTCTGGAAGAGACGTAAGGATAAGAGGTTAGGGTTTATACGTGGAGACTGGACAGTGGAGAGAGCGAGAGAATCGAGGCGGGTTTAGGAGGGAGGAAGGAGACGAGGCGAGGCGAGGCGGGGAGGCCGGAGGGTTCTAGAAGCGCGTAGGACGCACGGGGGTGGCGTGTGGGGTCGTTGCGCTGCCCGCGCGGGACCTCGGGCCCCGGCGCAGGCGCGGTTGTGGTGCGCCGTGCGCGCGGGGCAGTGGTGGCTTGCGGGATGGAGCGTGGGAGGATGATTTTTTAGCGGCCGGTCGTTCGGAAATGCTATATGCCGCGCGCGCGGCCCGCATTCCACGGCCCATTAAACATGCACTCGAGCCACCCTGTCCAGCACGCTCATGGGCCCTGCAGGCGAGTCGACTCGCTAGGCGCTTCGGCCCGGCTGACCACGCAAGTTCGTCTCGCTCAACCTAGCCCAGTAGCTCGTGCTCGTGTTAGATGAAGCCTTTTTTATTTTTGACCTTTTTCCTGGTACTGTTTTATTTTTTTTGTTTTTATTTAGCTGCAGTTTCTTTTAAAGTTGTACTGGTATTTTTCTTCCTCATATCATTTTCCATCATTTTTTAATAATATGTTTTATTTTGTTCAGCTAATTGTCTTGATTTGTTTCACTAATATTTTTTGTTTATTTCACTAGTAGTTTTCAAGAACAATAGTCGGTTGAATTGTTCCACCATCACGTTTGATTTGTTCCATTTTTTCTAAACATCATCGATATATTGTTGGAACATTAAAACCAAATCGTGTGCAATATTGGCCCATTCCATCTAGAACTTAATGTGTGAAACATCGTCGATAAACCATTGGAACATTGCAATCAAACGAATGGAACATTCCATTCTACCGGAACAAAGTTGATGAACTATTGGAGCATTGCAACCAGATACTTGGAACACTCTATTCTACCTACTGGAACATAGTAGATGAAACATTGAAATCAAACATGTGGATCACTTTATTGTCTTCTATGGAACATGTGACACCCCCATTTCATTCCCCTACCGTTTCCACTCCCCCTCAAAGAACATAGAGTAAATTTATATTTTGTACAAACTATCGCAAAGCTCCAGATTTAAGGCTCAATTTCACAAAAATCTTATTTAAGAAGGTATGTTATCAGAAAACTCCAGGTTTTAGGTTCCACCGTTAGGCGCCATAACTTTGACGAGGTGGGCCCACATGGCGTCTCTCAACATGCATACCTAACACGGTGGCACCGTTATGCATGTTGAGACGCTGCCATGTGGGCCCACCTCGTTAAAGTTACGACGCCTAACGGTGGAACTCAAAATCTGGAGTTCTATGAAATTGAGCCTTAAATCTGGAGCTTTGCGATAGTTTGTACAAAATATGTGGAGTTTTGCGAAATTTTCTCGCAAAAAACTAGAGTTTTGTAATAACATACCTCCTTAAATCTAGAGTTTTGTGAAATTGAGCCTTAAATCTAGAGCTTTGCAATAGTTTGTACAAAATATGTGGAGTTTTGCAAAATTTACTCAAGAACATAAAATATAATAGGTGAACTGTTGGAATATTGATACTATATGCGTGGAACATTTGATTGTCTTTGTTTGGAACACATGCCTATCTTTGTTTGGAACACATGCCTCGTGATTAATTTCTACTTTCACATGATTATTTCTAATCTTAATTGTGATTTAGACACGTATTACTGATTATTGCACAAGAAAAAAGGCCCATGTAGCAAACAACAAAAACACAGCAAAAAGTAAAGTAGTGATTAATCTATTACGAAACCTAATTGTATGGTCCTGAGGAGGAGTGTGGTCTTTGCAAAAAGGGGAAGGTCGTGACCAACTGGGTGGTCAAGACCGAGATGATGATCTTTGCAAAAAAAGGAGGTCGTAACCAACTAGGTGGTCAAGACAGAGAGAATGGTCTTTACAAAGGAGGAGGTCGTGACCAACTGGGTGGTCAAGACCGAAAAAGTGGTCTTTGCAAAAGAGGAGGTTGTGAACGGTCCTGATGGATCCAGGGGAGGTAACGGTTACGCCCTGTAACATCCCAATTTTGGGCTTGTGTTTCAAATGTAAGAAAGTGAGTAGAAATTAAAACTTTTTCTTACATCATGTATTCCCTTGTGTACTGAACAAGTATTGTACAAAAGGTTATGGAAATGCAAGTCACAAGTCTTTTGATACAAATCCTGTTCCTTCAAAAACATTCTTGTCAAATGTTTTGATCATCCTCTGGAAATATTTTTCCTAAGTTCTTGGGATGGTATGTGACCCCTCTGAAAAATTTCACAATTTTTAGAAATTGTTTGAATATTTTTGGAGGGTAGTCAAACCTGTTTGACTCTCAGTCAAACATTAAAACAGAGCCTTGCAGAATTTTGGGAGGTTTATTCACAGTATAAAAACCTCTGAAAATTTTACACAAGGTTAATATCTGAGTTAGCAAGCTCCTGTAAAATTTTCATAAATTTTGGAGTTAATTTGCTATCTCAAATAAATCTTTCAAAGTCTCTCTTTTATTTCAAAGTCAAACTTGGTTTTATTGTTACTCGGGTTCGAGTCGGACTCGGGCTCGAGCCAATTGATTCGGTCCATCAACTAATCGCACCGAGCCACCCTTTCAAAACGCGCGCGCGATATCACCGTTGATTCGGATCGCGTGGCCCACGCTCGTGTGAGCATTCGGACCCTCCGTTACATTAACAAATTGGGACCGTTGGATCTCGATCCAACCGCCCGATTCTCGAGGCAACCGGATCGTCCGCGAACTCGTTAATCGTGACCGTCCATTTTTAATCCAACGGTCGTGGCTCGCCTTCTCTGTTCTTCTTCCTCCTCGCTTCTCCGGCGCGGTGTTCATGGCAGAGAAAGAGAGAGCATGGGGGCTTGTGGTGTCACCTCGTTGCTTTTGTCAACGTCTCTCGCAATGCATTTAATGCGCACTGTGCTTTCTCCTCCATGGTCACCGTGCTCACTTGCTCCCATCATTTCGTGGTCCATGGCGCACCATGAACCGAGCTCACCATGGGCTCATGTTCTTGCTCAAACCCTAATTCCTTTCCTATAAATAGCCCTCTAGGTCCTCCCGGTGTTCTTTGCACTACACCTAGCTACTCTCGTGTTTGAGCTCAAAACCATCTCAAACCTTCAATCCACCATTGTTGGTCGTAGAGCTCCAATGGCGGCCTTGGTGTCCAAAGTGGTTCATCTTCAACATTTCTTGCACCCTTTGAACTCCTCAACCTCCTTTATGTTTCCCTAACTTGATTTTGGGTTGCATTCACAGAATCACTCAATTTTAAGTTTGGAGATTTTCAGTTGGTTTCACCCCTTTCTTCTCCATTTCAGTAAGTGGTTCTTTTGCAATTATTTGCTTTTGGAGCCTCTTTGAGCTATAATGAAGCTGTGGTGGTGATTTGGTTCCACTCATTTTGCTCGAACCTCATCTTCCACTTCATCTTCTTCGGCTCGGTGGACTTCATCATGTTCAAGTCTTCCCAGGCCATCTTTGAAGCTCCTCTGCTAAGGTAGCTTCTATATAGTCCCTAGAAGTCATGGCACTCGCTTTCGGATCGCAATGGAGCATTTTTGCTATTTTCATGTTTTACCGAAAATGGCTCCATCTTGTTTTCCGGCTCATGCGTTCTAGACCTCCACCGCCGGCGAGGTCATCATCGTTGGGACCGCAACACTATTGCGAACCCATTTTGATAGTTTTAGGCGCCGCACGATCGAGTCGCGGCGACAAGCCGTGAAAGCCGCCGACTTTGCCACCGTAGCTCCGTTGTCGTCAAATAATTAGGACACGATTAATACCCAATCATTAGAAGTATTAATGGTGTCTTAATCGCCTAATGTCTCACCGACTTGTGGGCCCGTAAGCCTCAAATCGAAAAACCGTAAGTCGTTATGGTGATTTTGGGTTTATTTATTGCTAATCATTGTTAGCAATAAATGTGTCCAAACTACCTCTTTGGGTCACCGACGGGTGGGCCCTCTCTCCCTAAATCGCTCTGTTCAAAATCTTTAGGACACATTAATTGCTAATCATCACTAATCATTGGTCATTAGTAATTAATTAGTCGTCCTAAAACCTCCTTTAAGTCATCGACAGTGGGACTACGCGCATCGCGGCACGTGTGATAAATCTCGCATGTGTGACGCCACCACCGACATGCGCCCCACGTGTCAAGACTCTCGTTGCATTTCGATCTTGGACCGCCGTCCATTTTGCGATCTGCGCCCGGATCTTGTATGCATTCGACCATCCGGTTCCTCATCATCTGGACCGCCCATCTTGTGATCTCGCACGAGATCATGTGTGCAATCGGACCTTCCGTTAGATTTGGGTTTTGAGCCGCTCATCTTTAGATCTGCGGTCGTGGTTCGCCGAGGTAATCGCATCCTCCGTTGCATGCTTCTCGTGAGCCGCTGGATCTTGATCCAACGGTGGGTTTCGTTATGAATCGCGCGCGCGCTGCTTTCCGCGCGCGCGCTCGTTGGATTTCGCATCGACGCCCACGAGCGCCCACGCTGCTTATTTTCGTTTGGTTGGTTTTTATTTCGTAAGTGTTTATTTATCAACCAAAATTGTACCAAAACTTTAGAAATTCATAACTAATTCTAGATAAATCCTTTTACATAAAACCAAATTGCAATAAATTTGTATTCCACTATAGTTTAATATAAAAATGCTTTTAGCTATGCTTCAGAGTAGAAAATTCTGTAATCTTTAATAGCTTGTTTTCTGCTATTTTTATATATTCCAGAATTGTATTAAAACTTGGAAAATGCATATCTTTTTCTGTATATCTGCTAATTGAATGATTTTAACTTTGATAAATTTGTTATTAACTAAACTTTGATCTAAAAATGGTGATAGGTCTATATCAGCACCAGAAAAATATGTTAATAGATTTAACCTTATTAGTAGCAATTGAAAATTCATTTAATGTTGTAATAGACACCAGTAATTCTCAGAAATCCTAAAAATAGAAATTTGATGTTAGAAATCCTCTGTTATCATACTATAATGTGAAATGGGTTTTGCACATGTTATATTTCTGGATAGTACATTATGCTAATTTTGCATCTTAGAAAAATCATAACTAAATCATTTTAACTCCAAATGACCTGAAATTTTATATGGGTTACCACTATCCCAGTGGGTAGCTACCATAAAAATTTCAGCTTCAGAACCTTTCTAGAAAATGTTTTTGCTACGAGTGCTAATTATGGTAGAAAATGTGTTTTTAGGCAATATCTTTGCACCACAAATCCAAATTAGGTTTTTCCAGTTTCTATGTCTAGGTATATTCGTATTCTACCTTATGTATAAATTTTGTCGATTTGGATAATTGTTGCTTGCTCATTGGTTTATTTGTGGCTCGTCTTATTGGTTGTTCTTGGTTCTTTTGCCTCTCGCTTAGGATTCGACATTTGCGGTAATCCCGAGAGCGACCCTCCACAACAACTTGAGCAACAGCAAGAAGGCAAGCAGTTTGATCATGTTAATCCCAGATTTTAAGTATTTATGTTGATTACAAATTCTAAGTATGCATTGCTACTTTGTTTTAATAGTTGGCCTAGTAGATGCATTTCCTTAGCAAATGATTATCCTCTACTACCATGAGCCTAGGTTACTTGTCGTGATTTAGAGTTCATGGATGGGCTCTTGTCACTTAGTAGTTGCGAATTAATTGCTTAGCCATGCTTAGTTTCGGTAGAAATGGGCGGTTATCGACTTGTCGATAACCTTGATCACATCAAACTTATTATGATTATGATTTCCACCTTGTGCTATGTCTACTTATGAAAACTAAAACTGAAAACAAAATGATTTAGACTTGGGCACAATGGTATGATGGTGTGATTTTTGGGTGTGATCGAATGGTGCCCGGTCAACAAGGACCGAACATCTTGTTACACTGAACCAAGCATTTGAGCGTGCTAACCACATTAGAGGGTATGGGACCTCTCTTGACTAAGTACTTTGGCGTGTATTGGCTTCGAGTCGCAGGGAGTCGCAGGAGGGATGGTGTTGGGAGCATTGTAGTGTCCGAAAGACTTCACCGTGATGGGATTTGTTGTCTTCGCTTGCAATGTAAGCGTATGGTGTTTCTACCCATACGAGCGGCTCGTAGTTAATACACAATATTGGAAAAAGTCTCGAGGACTTAGCCGTACAAGATACCTTGGAAGTGTGCTTTGTGGCTTAAAGGCGGTCCAAGTGTGGGTACATTGGTACACCCGCAGGTTAAAACTATTCGAATAGCCTCGCCCTAGGTTATGGACACGCTTGGCAAGGTCTTTCAAGAGTTAGACTACAACCTTTTAAATTAAAACTTGATGGGTGGTACGAATCGGGATTCGTGCTATGTTGTGGTGGCTATTGGGATAGTCACTTCTGTGGTTATTTGTATGTATCTTTACTTATCATTACTTTGATAACAAAACAGATTTGCAAACTTGCTTTTAAATGTATTACATGATTGCAAATAAAGTTGGCTTCATGCAAAATGAGACATACAACCTCCACCTAAATAAGCTTGCATGTAGTTTATGAATAGGTCCGCTATTCCACACGTCGATCTTGCGGGTACAAAGACAATCTTTGTACTCGGATGCTATGCTTAATTGTTTGTTGCAGAGGAAGAAGGTGAGCTGAGGGCCTCACTTTTGTGAGTGTGTTGTGGTAGCTATGGGCGACTAGCTTGGCGGCCCTGGCCGGTTGCCTTGTGGGTTGTGTGGCTAACCTGGTCGACTTTTGTTCTAGCCATCTTATGGCGCTTTTGCTTCCATTGTCATTCTTGTATATTGTTCTATTTGGCCGGTCGGCTCTCTTTGTAATAACTTTACTTTATGTATGTCGTTGTTAAACTTAGTGTTGTATGTTGTATGGAAATGATGTGTATTTTGTGATGATGTACATATGCTGCAATCTGGAAGCATATGTCCATCGAGGCTTAGAATGTTTAATTAGTAACGCTAGAACCAATTGGAGGTTAAGTGTTACTAGTTAAATATTCCGGTCCTCACAAAGTTGGTATCGAGCCATACGACCAGTAGAAACCCCTAGCTTGGTCGCTTAGAATATTTTGAAAACTTACTTTCAAAAGGTTCGTGAAAACTTAAGTAAGTTCTCGATTTTACTCCTTATCTATCTTAGCTTGCTCATCTCACCTTATTCTTGGTTAAATTGGAAAACTGTTTTCCTCTCATCTTCTTTTCAAAGGATAGTTGTTTGATCGATTAACTTGGTTTTGGGAGAAACATGAGAGCCTTAAATTGAGTCTTGGCTGTTGGAGTAAGGAATAGGAGCCTGGAACTTCAAATTTCGCCAAGGGCTTGAAGGCGCTGGACAGCAAGTGCATATTCTGGGCAGCTAGCTCGTAATTAGTATATAGTGCTGAAAATGAGAGGCTAATCCAACTAAAACTTGTGGGGATAGAAGGGTAAGAAGTGATATGAAATTAGCTAAATGTCTATACTCTATTAGGTGGTTATACCTTGATTTTTGACTGTTTTGAGCTGGAATTTAGTGCTGAAATTTTGGGTCTTCATAAACGATTGCTCGTTCTTCCATACGGGTTAGTCGTTCAGAAGTCGATTTGGTGATTTTTGGTCTTGTACTCTTGGTGGTTATTCCCGAGCCCTTTTATTGAGTTTGCATTTCTTTGCTTTCTTTTATCTCGGGCTTGTAGCTAACTTATCTTAGTGGATCAGATGGTGGTGGGACACGAGCGGCCGGAATCACCGTAGTCCCGATGAGGAACTTCCCCTCCTCCGACCATGGCGGAAGTCCTCATGCATCGAACGCAATCGTTCGGAGGACCGTAGGGTGTTGGAGGTCATCGCCAGAACACCTCCACTCACTCGTGCCTCGGATCCGGAGGTGGTTCCCGCCTCGTGGGGACTTGCGGAGTTCCTCCGCATCGCCTCCCACCTTCTCCCGGCCCGAGGATCCTTGGACGCAGACGATCGGCCGCGCTCGTTGAGCGGAAGCTCAACGCTGCTCGCCGCCGAGCAGAGCGCACTTTTCGCATCCCATCGGTTGGAGGGTGCGCACTCATGGTGGGAGAACTTCTCGCCATGCACCGCGGACACGTGGTCTCGTGGGAGGATTTCCGTCGCTTTTCGTCGGGCCCATGTCCCCGCCTACCGATGAAGTCAAGAAGAAGGAGTTCCTTGCGCTCAAACAGGGCGCAAATGCGGATCGAGTACCTCCATGAGTTCAACCATTTGGCGAGGTACGCTCGCCGAGGTGGCCACCGATGAGGCCAAGCAGAGAAGTTCATGGAGGGTTTGTCTCGAGGAGCTTCAGACAAGCTCTCTATTGTGGACTTCCCGACTTCCGCACCTTGGTGGACAAGGCCATCATCGCCGAGCACAAGGCGAGCGCGTGGCGAGTCCCGCAAGCGCAAGTGGGAGGCTCGGCGGTCGCGCAGCCGGCCTCGCTCGCCCCCGTGTTGGGCTCGCACGGTGGCCCGTTCTTTGGCTTCACCACCGCCGAGGTCTTGGCACCAGCTCCACGCCTCCGCGGTCGTGACTCGCCACTGGCGCCGCGACCCAACCGCAGGTGTTCCCGCAACCCGCGCCGACGCCACCGCTCTATCGCCACAACAAGGGCCACTACGCGAGTAGTTGTCCTAAGAAGATCGAGCGCCCTCGCCCTAATGGAGGACGCGGCAAGGAAGTGGTCACCCACCGACCGTAAGACCCGGGCTTGGGGAGCGCCGAGTCAATCATATCTCGGCCGAGGAGGCACAGAGGCACCGACGTGGTGTTGGGTACGCCTTGTTAATTTGCATCCGCTACGCTTTATTTGACTCGAGCTTCGCATTCTTTTATTTCGAGGTCTTTTGCTCGTTGATTGTGGACTCCACCGTGTTCCTCTGGGATTCCATCGCGATTCGCTCTCCGGTTCGGAAATGAGGCGACCAAGTATGCCGGGATGTTCCTATCCACATCGAAGGGTGGGATTTTGGCGAATCTTATCCTACTCGACTCGGCGCTTGGATGTGATTCTTGGCATGGATTGGTTGTAGCAACACTTGGGGCAAATCGATTGTGCAGAAGATTGTCTACCTCACCATCCTTCAGTGAACAGTTGGGTTTTCGCCACGATTGTAGAGCCCCACCTTTATGTCCTTGAAGCAAAGCCAAGATTGGAGATTCACGACGTCCCCACTGTGTGCGACTTCGCGGATGTCTTTCCGAAGACTTGCCCGGATGCCCCCTGCTCGAGATCCGAGTTTGTGATAGAGTTGTTGCCGCATCGCCCCTATTTCTAAGAGGCCGACGCATGCCTCCTAATGAGTTGGAAGAGTCAAGAAGCAACCGGGTGAGCTGCAAGAGAAGGGTTTTATCCGCCCTAGCTCATCTCCTTGGGGTTGTCCAGATTATCTTTGTGAAGAAGAAGGACAAGACCTTGCGCATGCGTTGATTACCGCCCACTTAATGAGGTGACGGTAAAGAACAAGTATCCTTTGCCCCGTATTGATGATCTTTTCGATCGCTTGACCGAGCACGAGTCTTCTCAAGATTGACTTGAGACGGGCTATCATCAAGTCGATCGTGGCCGAGGATATTCCTAAGACGGCTTTTGCTACTCGTTATGGCCTTTACGAGTACACCGTCATGTCTTTTGGTTTGACTAATGCTCCGCTTTATTCATGAATCTTATGAACTCGATATTCATGGAGTATTTGGATAGGTTCGTGGTGATATTCATCGATGATATCCTTATCTACTCCAAGAGTGAAGAAGAGCATGTCGAGCATCTTAAGCTTGTATTGGGCAGTGCGTGAGCACCACCGTATGCCAAATTCGGCAAGTGCGAGTTCGTTGAAGGAAGTGGCATTCTTGGGCCATGTTCTTTCAAAGCAGAGTGTGGTGTGGATCCTAGCAAGGTCGTTGATGTGCTATCTTGGGGTCACCAAGTCACCACCGATGTGCGGAGTTTTCTTGGTTTGGCTGGCTACTATCGCCGCTTTATCGAGAATTTCTCCAAGATTGCAAAGCCTATGACTGAACTACTCAAGAAGGACAAGAAGTTTGAGTGGTCCGCTGCTTGTGATGTGAGTTTTCAGGAACTCAAGACGCGGTTGACCTCAGCCCCAGTGCTTGTTCTCCCTGATATTCACAAGAGTTTTGATATCTTTTGTGATGCTTCTCGTTAGGGTCTTGGTTGTGTTCTTATGCAGGAGGGCAAGGTTGTGGCCTATGCATCGCGACAGTTGAGGCCTCACGAACTCAACTATCATACTCATGACTTGGAGTTAGCTGCTGTGGTCCATGCACTCAAGATTTGGCGGCATTATCTGATTGGCAACCGTTGTGAGGTGTATTCCACCACAAGAGCTTGAAGTACTTGTTCACCCACAGATCCGAACCTCGTGCAAAGAAGATGGTTGGAATTGATCAAGGACTATGACATGGGTATTTAGTACCATCCGGCAAGGCCAATGTTGTTGCGGATGCACTCGGTCGGAAGGTGTATTGCAACATGTTGATGCTCCAAGAGCAAAGACCTACCCTCATTTCGAATTCCAACGCCTCAATTTGGGTTTGATCGAGCGCGGTTCTCTTGCTACATTGGTTGTGCAACCAACCTTGGTGGACCAAATCAAGGCGCACAGCAGCATGATGCCGGTGTGAGCGGATCAGCGAGAACATCAAGGATGGGATGGCCAAGTGCTTTTCGTGAGGACGAGCATGGCGTTGTGTGGTTTGGGCAGCGCCTTGTGGTTCCTAAGGTCATGGAATTGCGGAATATGATTCTCGCGAAGCCCATGACTCTCCTTTGTCTATTCACCCCGGGCTACCAAGATGTATCAGACCTTCGCCGAGGTTCCGTGGACCCGAATGAAGCGCGAGATTGCCAAGTTCGTTGTCGAGCGCGACGCGTGTCGCCGTCGCGTGAAGACCGATCATCGGCGTCAGCGAGTCTTCTTCACCCTTGCCGCTGCGAATGGAAGTGGGATTCGCTGGCATGGACTTCATCACCGGATTGCCCCGCTCGTCCAAAGGGAATGATGCTATTTGGGTCGTGGATCGACAAAGTTGACTAAAGTGGCACATTTCCTTCCCGTCAAGACTCAGCCGTGTGGGGCCTTTGGCCGAACTTTATGTCTCGAGGATTGTGAGTCTTCACGGTGTGTCAAGACGATTATTTCGATCGTGGTGCGCTTTTCACCTCGCGGTTTTGGCATAGTCCGCAAGAGGCTATGGGAACCCGCCTTCACTTCAAGATGCCTTTCATCCTCGATCGATGGTCGACGGAGCGAGTCAACCAAGTGTTGGAAGATATGCTCGTGCTTGTGTTCTTTCCTATGGGAAGAAGTGGGAGAAATGCCTACCATTTGCCGAGTTCTCCTACAACAACAACTTTTCAAAGCGGTCTTGGCATGACACCATTTGAGGCTTTGTATGGAAGGAGATGTAGAACCCCATTGAACTGGTCGAGATCGGTGAGCGCGCTTTTCGCCCGCATTCGATCAATGCGCCGAGTCAAGTTCGCTTGATCCGCGAGCATCCGCGCACGCCCACCCGCATAAAAGAGCTATGCGATCGTCGTCGCCGTGAGTTGAGCTTTGAGCCCAATGACTTTGTGTATCTCAAAGTCTCACCCTTGAAGGGCCATCGCGTTTTGGCATCAAGGGCAAGTTGGCTCCTCGATATGTTGGGCCTTATCGTATCGTCGAGAGAGTTGGAGCAGCTTGCATACGATTGAGCCGCCACCGCACTTGAGGGGTGCATGATGTGTTCCATGTTTCACACCAAGAAGTGCCTCCGTGTCCCAATCGAGGAAACTCCGTTGGAAACTCTCGATGTGCGTGAGAATTTGACCTATCGCGAGCATCCTGCTCGCATTCTTGAAGAAGTCGAACGGAGAACAAGGAACCGTGTCATCAAGTTCCTTAAGGTTCAGTGGTCAAACCATTCTGAAGATGAGGCAACTTGGGAGCGAGAAGATCGTCTTCGTGCAGATTTTCCTTCTTTCTTCTCCGAGTAAACGGAATCTCGGTCGAGATTCTTGTAAGGGGAGAGTTGTAACATCCCAATTTTGGGCTTGTGTTTCAAATGTAAGAAAGTGAGTAGAAATTAAAACTTTTCTTACATCATGTGTTTCCTTGTGTATTGAACAAGTATTGTACAAAAGGTTATGGAAATGCAAGTCACAAGTCTTTTGATACAAACTGTTCCTTCAAAAACATTCTTGTCAAATGTTTTGATCATCCTCTGAAATATTTTTCCTAAGTTCTTGGGATGGTATGTGACCCTCTCAAAAATTTCACAATTTTTAGAAATTGTTTGAATATTTTTGGAGGGTAGTCAAACCTGTTTGACTCTCACCAAACATTAAAGCAGAGCCTTGCAGAATTTTGGGAGGTTTATTCACAGTATAAAACCTCTGAAAATTTTACACAAGGTTAATATCTGAGTTAGCAAGCTCTGTAAAATTTTCATAAATTTTGGAGTTAATTTGCTATCTCAAATAAATCTTTCAAAGTCTCTGTTTTTATTTCAAAGTCAAACTTGGTTTTACTGTTACTGGGTTCGAGTCTGACTCGGGCTCGAGCCAATTGATTCGGTCCATCAACTAATCGCACCGAGCCACCCTTTCAAAACGCCGCGTGCGATATCACCGTTGATTCAGATCGCGTGGCCCACGCTCGTGTGAGCATTCGGACCTCGGTTACATTAACAAATTGGGACCGTTGGATCTCGATCCAACCGCCCGTATTCTCGAGGGCAACCGACCGTCCGCGAACTCGTTTAATCGTGGACCGCCCATTTTTAATCCAACGGTCGTGGCTCGCCTTCTCTGCTTCTTCTTCCTCCTCGGCTTCGGCGCGCGCGCGTTCATGGCGAGAGAGAGAGAGCATGGGGGCTTGTGGTGTCACCTCAAGTTGCTTTTGTCAACGCTCTCTCGCAATGCATTTAATGCGCATGTGCTTTCTCCTCCATGGTCACCGTGCTCACTTGCTCCCATCATTTCGTGGTCCATGGTCGCACCATGAACCGAGCTCACCATGGGCTCATGTTCTTGCTCGAAACCCTAATTCCTTTCCTATAAATAGCCCTCTAGGTCCTCCCGGTGTTCTTTGCACTACACCTAGCTCTCTCGTGTTTGAGCTCAAAACCATCTCAAACCTTCAATCCACCATTGTTGGCCGTAGAGCTCCAATGGCGGCCTTGGTGTCCAAAGTGGTTCATCTTCAACATTTCTTGCACCCTTTGAACTCCTCAACCTCCTTTATGTTTCCCTAACTTGATTTTGGGTTGCATTCACAGAATCACTCAATTTTAAGTTTGGAGATTTTCGGTTGGTTTCACCCCCTTTCTTCTCCAGCTCCGGTAAGTGGTTCTTTTTGCAATTATTTGCTTTTGGAGCCTCTTTGAGCTATAATGAAGCTGTGGTGGTGATTTGGTTCCACTCATTTTGCTCAGAACCTCATCTTCCACTTCATCTTCTTGGCTCCGTGGACTTCATCATGTTCAAGTCTTCCCTGGCCATCTTTGAAGCTCCTCTCGGTTAAGGTAGCTTCTATATAGTCCCTAGAAGTCATGGCACTCGCTTTCCCGGACTGCAGCGGAGCATTTTTGCTATTTTCATGTTTTACCGAAAATGGCTCCATCTTGTTTTCCGGCTCGCCGGCGTTCTAGACCTCCACCGCCGGCGAGGTCATCACTGTTGGGACCGCAACACTATTGCGAACCCATTTTGATAGTTTGTGGGCGCCGCCGCGACCGGAGTCGCCGGCGACAAGCCGTGAAAGCCGCTCGGGACTTTGCCGGCCGTAGCTCCCGTTGTCGTCAAATAATTAGGACACAGTTAATACCCAATCATTAGAAGTATTAATGGTGTCTTAATCTGGCCTAATGTCTCACTGACTTGTGGGCCCGTAAGCCTAAATCAGAAAACCAGAAGTCGTTATGGCTGATTTTGGGTTTATTTATTGCTAATCATTGTTAGCAATAAATGTGTCCGAAACTACCTCTTTGGGTCACTGACGGTGGGCCCTCTGTCCCTAAATCGCCTCTGTTCAAAATCTTTAGGACACATTAATTGCTAATCATCACTAATCATTGGTCATTAGTAATTAATTAGCCGTCCTAAAACCTCCTTTAAGTCATCGACAGTGGGACACGCGCATCGCACGTGTGATAAATCTCGCATGTGTGACGCCACCATCGACATGCGCCCCACGTGTCGGACTCGTTGCATTTCGATCTTGGACCGCCGTCCATTTTGCGACCGCGCCCGGATCTTGTATGCATTCGGACCATCCGGTTCCCTCATCATCTGGGACCGCCCATCTTGTGATCTCGCACGAGATCATGTGTGCAATCGGACCTTCCGTTAGATTTGGGTTTTGAGCCGCTCATCTTTAGATCTGCGATGCGTGGTTCGCCGAGGTAATCGCATCCTCCGCTGCATGCTTCCTCGTGAGCCGTTGGATCTTGATCCAACGGTGGGTTTCGTTATGAATCGCGCGCGCGCGCTGCTTTCCGCGCGCGTGCGCTCGTTGATTTCGTGATCGACGCCCACGCAGCGCCCACGCCGCTTATTTTCGGTTTGGTTGGTTTTTATTTCGTAAGTGTTTATTTATCAACCAAAATTGTACCAAAACTTTAGAAATTCATAACTAATTCTAGATAAATCCTTTTACATAAAACCATTTGCAATAAATTTGTATTCCACTATAGTTTAATATAAAAATGCTTTTAGCTATGCTTCAGAGTAGAAAATTCGTAATCTTTAATAGCTTGTTTTCTCGCTATTTTTATATATTCCGTAATTGTATTAAAACTTGGAAAATGCATATCTTTTCTCAGATATCTGCTAATTGAATGATTTTAACTTTGATAAATTTGTTATTAACTAAACTTTGATCTAAAAATGGTGATAGGTCTATATCAGACTAAAAATATGTTAATAGATTTAACCTTATTAGTAGCAATTGAAAATTCATTTAATGTTGTAATAGACACCAGTAATTCCCTGTAAATCCTAAAAATAGAAATTTGATGTTAGGAAATCCCTCTGTTATCATACTATAATGTGAAATGGGTTTTGCACATGTTATATTTCTGGATAGTACATTATGCTAATTTTGCATCTTAGAAAAATCATAACTAAATCATTTTAACTCCAAATGACCTGAAATTTTATATGGGTTACCACTATCCCAGTGGGTAGCTACCATAAAAATTTCAGCTTCAGAACCTTTCTAGAAAATGTTTTTGCTACAGTGCTAATTATGGCCGGAAAATGTGTTTTTAGGCAATATCTTTGCACCACAAATCCAAATTAGGTTTTTCCAGTTTCTATGTCTAGGTATATTCGTATTCTACCTTATGTATAAATTTTGTCGCATTTGGATAATTGTTGCTTGCTCATTGGTTTATTTGTGGCTCGTCTTATTGGTTGTTCTTGGTTCTTTTTGCCTCTCGCTTAGGATTCGACATTTGCGGTAATCCCGAGAGCGACCCTCCACAACAGCTTGAGCAACAGCAAGAAGGCAAGCAGTTTGATCATGTTAATCCCAGTATTTTAAGTATTTATGTTGATTACAAATTCTAAGTATGCATTGCTACTTTGTTTTAATAGTTGGCCTAGTAGATGCATTTCCTTAGCAAATGATTATCCTCTACTACCATGAGCCTAGGTTACTTGCTGTGATTTAGAGTTCATGGATGGGCTCTTGTCACTTAGTAGTTGCGAATTAATTGCTTAGCCATGCTTAGTTTCGGTAGAAATGGGCGGTTATCGACTTGTCGATAACCTTGATCACATCAAACTTATTATGATTATGATTTCCACCTTGTGCTATGTCTACTTATGAAAACTAAAACTGAAAACAAAATGATTTAGACTTGGGCACAATGGTATGATGGTGTGATTTTTGGGTGTGATCGAATGGTGCCCGGTCAACAAGGACCGAACATCTTGTTACACTAAACCAAGCATTTGAGCGCATAACCACATTAGAGGGTATGGGACCTCTCTTGACTAAGTACTTTGGCGTGTATTGGCTTCGAGTCGCAGGAGGTCGCAGGAGGGATGGTGTTGGGAGCATTGTAGTGTCCGAAAGACTTCACCCGTGATGGGATTTGTTGTCTTCGCTTGCAATGTAAGCGTATGGTGTTTCTACCCATACGAGCTGCTCGTAGTTAATACACAATATTGGAAAAGTCTCGAGGACTTAGCCGCACAAAGATACCTTCTAAGTGTGCTTTGTGGCTTAAAGGCGATCTCAAGTGTGGGTACATTGGTACACCTGCAGGTTAAAACTATTCGAATAGCCTCGCCCTAGGTTATGGACACGCTTGGCAAGGTCTTTCAAGAGTTAGACTACAACCTTTTAAATTAAAACTTGATGGGTGGTACGAATCGGGATTCGTGCTATGTTGTGGTGGCTATTGGGATAGTCACTTCCAGTTGTTATTTGTATGTATCTTTACTTATCGTTACTTTGATAACAAAGCAGATTTGCAAACTTGCTTTTAAATGTATTACATGATTGCAAATAAAGTTGGCTTCATGCAAAATGAGACATACAACCTCCACCTAAATAAGCTTGCATGTAGTTTATGAATAGGTCTGCTATTCCACACGTCGATCTTTGGGTACAAAGACAATCTTTGTACTCGGATGCTATGCTTAATTGTTTTGTTGCAGAGGAAGAAGGTGAGCTCGAGGGCCTCACTTTGTGAGTGTGTTGTGGTAGCTATGGGCGACTAGCTTGGCGGCCCTGGCCGGTTGCCTTGTGGGTTGTGTGGCTAACCGATCGACTTTTGTTCTAGCCATCTTATGGCGCTTTTGCTTCATTGTCATTCTTGTATATTGTTCTATTTGGCCGGTCGGCTCTCTTTGTAATAACTTTACTTTATGTATGTCGTTGTTAAACTTAGTGCTGTATGTTGTATGGAAATGATGTGTAATTTTGTGATAATGTACATATGCTGCAATTCTGGGAAGCATATGTCCATCGAGGCTTAGAATGTTTAATTAGTAACGCTAGAACCAATTGGAGGTTAAGTGTTACTAGTTAAATATTCCGGGTCCTCACACGCCCCAGGAGGAAGCAAGGTCCAAAAAGAGAAGAGGGCCAGAACTAGAAAAGAGGAATTCAAACCTAAAATTGAGTTACGGACAACAAGGATGTTTGAAACACAAACCCGAGCTTAAGAAGAGTTAGAAGATTTGAAACTAGAGATAAAAAGACAAATAGAGGAAACCGAAGACCAGAATAACAAAAGCTAACAGACGGACAGAGAAAAGGGGATTTAAAGGACAGGGAACTCCAACAACTCGAGATAAACTAATTTGAATTAGTTAAAGTTTGATTAATTCATATTAAATCTCTTTTAACTTACAAAATTTCAAGTTAAGCTTTGAAAATTCGACAAAACCGAATTGTTATTTTTAATTTTGAAAACTTCAAAAAATATCACGACTAGGGCAGCAGAGGACCCTAGGACCTCATTGTGTAAACCATACTAGTCCCATGATCAGTGGCTAGTGTACACAATCAAACAAGAGATGATAACATATCCATGCAATGTCACTATATTAACAAAATTTTTGAGTTGATTACAAAAGGGCACAAGGCCAAAAGCAAAAACAGCGAAAACAAAAGAAACAGGTCATGGCCACCCGATTCGCTACAAGCTATCGGGGGGGCGCATCCTAGTCGTCCAGGACCTCCTGGTCCTCTGCGTAGGCCTCTTCACCTGATTGTCAACAAGCAAGAGTGAGCATAACAACCGTGCTCGCAAGTCACACCCGTCAAGTAACAGATTGATGCATACAAGGATTAGCAAAAGGAAGGCTTATAGAGTTGTTTTGTATGAAGCTAAGTTTCTTTCCAAATACTTGTACTAAGTTCCAAAGCAGTCCAAACCATAACTAAAATTCATTTTTCTATACATAAGTTTTATAGTTAGATAGCATTCATCAACAAGTGGTGAAGGATATCCTCCTATCACAAGGTTGCCATCTAAAAACCCAATTAGATAGATATCCAAAACTAGGTAACAAAGCCTTTGAAAAACAAAATCAAAATCTAACTTTGAGCAGCTTTGTCAGCATGTCCTTGACCGTGGACATGGCTATTCGAATAGGTTTACACTCTGCAGAGGTTGTACAACTTTACCCACAAGAGATAATTAATTATACTATCCGCTCACACACTTCCAAAGGTGTGCGACTAAGAGATTATCACAAAGCCTTTACAATGCGCCATCCCACTGTAGTCTCGCCTCGCTGAGGTTTCTCCTCCATTGGGCTAACCACCCGCTGGATTCAAGTCCCCTCTTGCGCCATGTGGGAATACATGAAAGTAGGTCGTGAAATACACCCACGCAACCGGATAGCGCAACCACGGTGAGACGTTGCAAATTAGTTAGCCAGGTCCTACCCATTCCGGACATGTGGTAGTACGGGAAGGCATAGTAAAAATACACTCAAAGCCGGTCCTTAACTGACCTGGGAGACAACCAAAAGAACCCTGGGCATCGTCCATAGAAATGGATCGAACCCATGCATGAACATGCACCCAGCCAAACCTCCATTTCGCCCAAGTCCAAACCAGTTTTCACTTCAATTTACCACTTTTAAAACTTATCAGAAAAACTCCATGGTACTGATCATACCACATCAACAATTGAAAACAGAGTTGAGCTTTTGGCTAACTTCCCCAAAATCAAAGATTTTTGAGCTAAGCTTCGGTTAAGCATAGAGTTTTGCACACAAGTTCTAGTCCATACTAATGTACCGACTAGATTTTCACTAAGGTATTAATGGAGGTCCAAAAGACGTTCAAGTCTGGGTGTACAAAGGAATTGGGAATAACTATCAAGTTAAAACAGGGATTTAAAGTACTTTGAATTGAAATAAGCATGCAGTAGTAATTTAAAACGAAAGGTACATAATTTAAAATATTGGGTGCAATATGATCAAGAGTATGACTTGCCTTGAGATCTTGAGGATCTACTTTGTCGAGGTACTCTGGTTCCCCGGCGTCGTCGAACTCTACACGTGAGAACATAGCAAGATAAAAAAAGCCCATATAAAGATCCAAATAAAATTCAACTCAAAAAACTTTAGGGAAGGAGGTCCAACGGAAGAAGCTGCGGGATGAGAGCAAAAGAGCAGAAGTGTTGAGGTGAAAATGGATGGAGTGGAGAAGGGAAAAAAGGCTCCCTAGCATGCTGCTATTATAGTGGAGGTAGGAGAACTGGGTGACAAGGATGTAGCGATGGGATTCACGGTGACGCAGCACATGCGCACAGCCGGCAGGTAAGCAAGGGGACGGGAGCAGGTAAGGAAGGAGACAAGAGGGGGAGATGGGTACAACAGAGATGGTCGTATTTAATGCGATGCAACAACATTTAATTCACGAAGACTTCTGTAACAAACATGCAAGAGGCGGAAAGTGAACAAGGCTAGTTGAAACAGAGATGTTGGTCAATGTCAAAGGGGAGGTGTGACCAAGAGGGAGGTCTCACCGAAAGAGTGGTCCTGAGGAGGTCCTGAGAAGGAGGTGGTCTTTGCAAAAACAGAGGTGGCGACCAGGAGGGTCGTCTTTGCAAAAAAAGGGCAACGGCAACTAAGAGGGCCGTCTTTGCAAAAAGGGGATGTCGAGGGAATGAAGACCGTTCAATTCTGATCGAACGACTCACACGGATTGAAGGCATGGGCGTGTGGGAGGAGGAATGAACCGAAAAAGGGAAAATTAAAGACCAGAGAACTCCAACAAACTTGAAACCAACTACGGATTAGTCGAAGTTTGATTTAGTCATTTAAATCACTTTTGATTCGGAAAATCTCAAGTTAAGCTTTAACAAATCAATAAACCAAATGGTCCTTTTTATTTTGAAAACTTCAAAAAGGCTATGAAAAACAGGTGTTACAAAAACTCCTAGAAATTGGGATGTTACAACCGGTACTACCGGTCGACTCATTTTAATTTGAGTTTTTGGTGTTTTTAGTTGTTGCGCTTCGGGGTTTCAATTAGATTTAATACAAAACATCTGTTGTGCTTATTCGTTGATGTTCATAGCTTTCTTAGCTATTGGAGAGAAAATTGAGTTGAATCCGATCAAGGTAAAAAATAGGTGGAGCTCCTATTCACCGCCCCCTCTAGTCGTCGTTTCGGTCCAACATACACAAATGCAAACAAGTTATTTGAAGAGCAACATCACGAAGCACATTGCTCGTTGTCGGGACCCTGGATATACAATCCCAGGGCCCTCTGTGTATTCTGAACTAGTCACATGATCAGTAGTTAGTCCACACAATTGTAACATAGATAAAATCATATCCATACAACAAAATAGCTAAAGAAGTAGACAAAACAATAATACTTAGCAGCAAAAGGACCTTATGATCAAGATTTTACAGAACTTGCCATGCAGAGCTAAAGTCGCGACCAGGTCCATGACTAGGTCTACGACCAGGTCCACGACCAGAGTAAACTTGCGGCGAAAAGGAACAACTCGAAGAGGCCATTCAACATGCCCACAAGCAAACGAGTGGAGGACGTGGTCTAGTTCGCATGGTCTTCGAAGTACTCCTCTTCGTAGAACTCGGTGCTCCCTGGGTCTTCTTTGACGATTGGTTAACAAATGGCATAAAGTCTTGAGTACATAAAGTACTCAGCAAGTCGTAGGGAATAATATACAAATAATATTCATGCAAGGCTTGGCAATGGTAGCTTTATGGTTATTTTGCAGAAAGTAATAACGACAAGAAATACAGTAAGTAGATTGTAAAGCATAATTTGAAAGATTAATACATAAGTAATCAAGTTCTTTGAAATAACTTGTGAACACCCTGTTCACTTCCCAAACAACTCGTGAACACTCTGTTCACTTCCCAATCAACTCATAATCATCCACGATAATATTTTTGAGAAAATCTACCCCTCGTGTGAAATCACGAGGCATTGTTCATAACTGGGGACACAGGTATTCGAATAGTTTTACACTCTGCAGAGGTTGTACAACTTGACCCACAAGAGATAATCACTTGATATTACACATGTTCCCTTAGACATGTGAATCAAGGAAAGACTATCACAAGGCTTTTACAAAGCTCCGTTTTGACTCGGTTCTGCTCACTAAAGATTCGTAATTCTGGGCCCCCCTTTTGCGCCATAATCAACCAACATGGAACCAACTCAAAATATTGCTAATTAGTTGGCCAGGTCCACCACCATAAATGGACTTGTGGTTGCACGGTATGGCCCAGATCAATGCGCACAAAGTTAAGTCCTTAGTGTCTATAAGGCGAGCAAACCACATCCTAAAATCATCCCCTTTACTGCACGATCATTTTACCGAGTATGAAATCGTTTCGGTTCAACCTGACCAAATGGCAGCTCTTCCTATGGTACAACAAATTTGAACAACAGTGGCCGCGCCACAATTCCATATATCATTAAGTCAAGATTAATCATCATTGAATCATGTGATCGATGGACCATCACATAACTAAAGCATGACTAAGCATAATACGCACTCAGGTTGGTATTACAATAATGTCCAACTAAGATTACCCAACTTATGATGTCTAAGGGTACATGCCAATATGACAATCACAATTATTCAAGGAGTCATACTGCCAAATAGGTATCAACTACTCCCGAAACCATTTGTATAAACTTAGCAATGCATGTTGATATAAAACAATATAGTTTTATAAAATGAGTACGACATGATCAAATGTATATAACTTGCTTTCGTTGAAGAGTTGAGAAGTTCGGTCAAGGTTGTCGGGTCCAAGAACTCTGCGGAAACACCGAAATCCATTCATGCAAAAAGAGCCAAATAAATAAAACAACTCCAAATAAAACCCAAAATTACCAAACTAGAGTCAAAAGAAAGGTATTGAATTTAGATGAATTAGAATTTTGAATCACTCGAATCGGAGCTCGAACGAAGGAGAACGAGCCCTCGGAAGGAGGTTTGGCTACAGGTGGTTGGAAGGAGGTTCGACTACCTAGTCAGAAGGAGGTTCAATTGGTCGGAAGGAGAGAATGATTCGACTACTCGATGTGGTCGAAAGAAGAAAGGATTCGACTACTTGACGCGGTCGAAAGAAGGAAAGGATTCAACTGCTCGACACGGTCGAAAGAAGAAAGAAGAATTCGACTGCTCGACGCGGTTGAAAAAAGAAAGAAGGATTCGACTGCTCAACGCGGTCGAAAGAACACGAGGGAGAACAGGACACGGGGAGCTCACCAAGACCGAGAGAGGCTGGAGGAGGAGGCAAGAAGAGGTTGGTCGACGGTGAACGACGGTCAAAGATGGCGCGAGCTCTCCGGGGAACTCTTCGACGGTGAGGAGGCGACGGCACTAGAGGTGATGGCGCGAACTCCAGCCGACGGTGGTGAAACTTGAAGTACAGCAAAACGAGGAGAGAGAAAGAGAAAGAGAGTTGAGGGGAAAGCAAGAGAAGGCAAAGTACTCCCTGGTGCTCTATTTATAGAAGGCGGGCGAAAAGATGGAGCGACAGAATTCACGACAGCGCAGCAGGGACGACGACACTTAATGTGCACGTCGCGGCGGCACGGCAGAGGCAACGACATTTAATGCGCAGATAGCATTTAATGCGCACGTCACTGAGGAAAAAGAGGGAGGAAAGAGAGGGTGAGCAGGGGGCTGACAGGTGGGGCTGGTCAAAATCGAGAGGGTGGTCGATACCGAGAGGGTGGTCGAAACCAAGTGGGTGGTCGACATCGAGAGGGTGGTCGAAACCGAGAGGCGGTCGAAACCAAAAGGGTGTTTGACACCGAGAGGGTGGTCGAGACCGCAAGGCTAGTCTAAACAGAGAGGGTGGTCTAAACCGAGAGGAAACAGAGAGGATGAAGTGGTCGGCGACGAGAGAAGGAGGAACGAGCCGACGGGAAATCGGAGCAAACAAGGAAAAGGGCTTCTAAATACTAGAGAACTCCAATAAACTCTAAATAAACCAAATTTTGAATTAGGTGAAGTTTGATTTAGTCATTTAAATTATTTTTAATTTCTAAAATTTCAAGTTAAGTTTTAGAAATTCAACAAAACCAATGGTTATTTTTATTTTGAAAATTTTAAAAACCCTGAAAATTGGGATGTTACACTCCTAAATTTTATATCCTCATGAAATCCTGAAGAATAGTGAGGTAAAGATCCTGTAAAGAAAGTCCTGTGAAAATCCAGTTGATTTATTCACTAAATCTCTATCCGCACTCAGTTTCTAAAGATGCATTCATGACATTGGAATCAGGCGGTTTAAAGAATTGCAGAGTTTAGGGAGAGCTAATCCGTGAATCATAACCCTTAGGGCATGTACAATGCGAGATGTTTATATACGAGTGCTTAAAGAAAGAGAATATAACCACGTCATCAAGTACCTATGTAAAAGTTGTTTCCTCCAATGCAAGCATCTATTTTGTAGGTGCTTAGATGATTGTATTATCTATTAATTATATATAGTTATATATATAAGCACCGGTGCCTAATTAAGCATCGATGCTATAAAATAAGCACCTCATCTATCCTATGTGGTAAGAAAATTCAGTTTTTCTTTAAACACCTCTCTAAACACCTCACATGCTCTTATCAAATCCTGAGTATTTATTCAAAATCTTGAAGATTGGATCCCAAGATTATAAGTTTTACTATTTTCCTTGATGAGTTTTTCTGAAATTTTCTCTCACACCAAGTTTTTTAGTGAGACAATAAAGAAACAAAAAGAATAAATAAAGGCCAACACAACATCAAAGGGCTCGCGTGCCTGCAGCCCCTAAATGGGTCATCCCTAGAAAGGCCCACGTGGCGCGGCGCACTAGCTAGATTTGGAAGGTGCGCGGCGCGTGGTTATCCGCCGCGCGAGCGGCATATAGTCGCTCCCCCGGTCGTTGGGAGAGGCTGACGTGACGTGCTGGTTAAAGGTGACGGCCCACTGGCTGGTCAAGTTCCGTTGCGGCCGTGAACGCTTATGGGGCCGGTCGTCGAGGGCTTTATGATGCAAAAAAATGTAATAGTAGTTGGGATTATGGACTACAGACGGGCTTTGTTACTCGTTGTCGAGATTGCGTAGACTGCGGTTGGGCTACGCGAAGGTACCGAACAGCGCCACCCGAGCACAGGCCGTATCCCAGTGGAAACGAAGGTGCCCGCCCGTCAGGCCTCACCCGGGCCAGCTTCCTTCCCTCCAATCCACACACCTCCGTCACGCCCAACGCCGACGGCCCAGCTGTGAAGGCCAGCCTCCACTTTTGCCATCCCGCACGCACCGGCCCACGCGGAGTCCGGTAGACCCCGACTGTCGGCACACGGGATGCTCGGGGCGCAGGCGCAGGCGCAGGCGCGCACTACCGCAAAAAAACGTGTGCTCCCTCCCGGCCTCACCTTGCCCCGCGTTTCCGCTGCCAGACACCGCCGCACAACCAGATTCACCGGTGCCGCCCGCCCGGCTGCCACTTGCAGCCTGTGACAGCTCCAAATGTGGGACCGCTAGAATCCGCATAACCGCCCCAGGATGTTCGATTGAAAGACGTGGTTTCACAAGCAAAGCAAACGATAACGAAAGAAAAGGCAAACTTTATTACAAAGATTAAGGCTTAATGACCACTTTGAAAGCGGAAGTGGGCATCCAAGCCCAAACGTATATATTACAAAGCAAAAGTGAGCGAAACCACGTGCAAGCTTGGCGTAAAAGAGACCATAATACCGTGAGTCGCCACCGCCCCACGCTTCTTCCCGAAAGTCGGGTCACCTGAATCTTCCCAATACTCCTCTGTTGATGTTTAGCAAGAATGAGTACAACTACCGTACTAAAGAAATTGCATGGTAGTTCTATTTAACTACATGCTAGGATTATCAATGGGGTGCAGTTTACCAATACAGTATATGTGGAATGCAATAGTTGAATTTAAAGGCTATATAGTAATTTAAAACAAGAAACGATAATAAGTATAATCACAGGGTTTTTAACATCCGAGATTACCAATTAACATCTGTAAAGCCTACTTATGCCTTGTATATTGGAATCACTCATGAACACAGCTTCATTAACCGGAAGCACGACGTATTCGAATACCATTGATTATTCACTCTGCAGAGTTGCCCAACTTTACCCACAAGATATCTCATGCTCGTACTGTCATGCAATATACACGCAACACGTTAGCGTGCATCGAAGTGAGATAACAAAGCCTTTTCACTGCTCAACCTCTCTAGTCTCTACACGGTAGGTCTACATCCATACAGCTCGGGAGACCACCGGCCATTAGTGGAATCCATAATCCGAGTCCGACGGGCCCATACCGTTGTGCAATTCAGAGGGTGCCTAAACGGTCCACCTCGATCCACCCCATTCCGCGGTCGTTCTATCAACAAGCAACGATTGACATCCTAGATATTCAATCGGATGAACGATGTACTAAGCCGGGAGGAATGACCACGCATGTGGTTGAGCGGTTTCAGGTTCATTACTTGGCACAAGGTTCTTGTCCTTACCGTCATCCGGTGAGGCGATGGCCCAAAGACCAACTCGTGGTCGCCCACCTCCGGATCTCACCGATGACTCACTTTTAAACGAGTATATTGAATTGTCCAACTTCCTGGACAATTCTCAACTCTCCACCAAAACCTATTGGCCTAAAGCCAACCTTCCTTATCAGTATTTAGAAATGAGATTTGTATGACATTGTGGGATAATTTCTATTATTTTATGTGGACTAGGTTTGTCAATGTGAATATGGCTTACAAGAATGGGTGGTTTGATATGTGGAGTGAAGGGTTTTTAACTATTTAACATGGCATTCCAAAGTATTTTATTCTAATTGAAATAATTGGCTAAAATATGCTAATGAAAGTAGTAATATAAAATATACAAAATGTAGGTTCAATATGTTCAAGGCATGCAACTTGCCTTCCTGCCCGAAGTCCTCGAACTGTCCTGTTGCTTCTGTGTCTTGTCCGGTGATGTCCTGAGCTGGCTCGTCGGTGTCGAGATCTAGCGCAAGACACGAAAAGCGAAAATAAATGTTGGGCTCGACAAGGAATGAGCCTGACACGAATTCAAGTACAACAAAAATATAAAAGAAGAAAGAAAGCAACTTAAATAGGCAAAAAGGTTTGACAGGAGCTGGATATGACTGAATGGATCTAAGAATCGGCTTTATGGTTTCGAGACGGTCAGAATGGATATAAAATGTCAATTTAGGGTTTTGGTGAATAGTGACTATTTTACTGTTCATATTTATGAATTAAATAATAAACAGTAATTAGCCACTAATCTAGGGTTAGAAACAGTAATTATTCATGTGCTAAAATAAAGGAATGAACAGTGTATGGGCTGAATTTAAAGAATGAATAGTATTTGGATTTTCGGGTGAACAGTAATTGTGTTTCTTGTGCAATGAACGAAGACGGGCCGAAATAAAAGAAAGAATAGTCTTGGGCTTGGCAGACTAGGTCAAGCCCATTCGCCGAACCGCCCACGGCCCTTTCACGCGCGCTGCTGCCTGTAACCTGCGGCCGCTAGGTCACGCGAGGCGCGGCGGCGTCCTCGACGCTGCTCGCGGGCGGAGAGGCGGCGGTGCGACGCGGGACCAGCGGCGCATCGGCGGCTTTCGCGACGACGACCAACGGAGGAGAGGCGGCGCGGGGAAAGGCTTCGCCCGGGTAAGTTTTGCGTGGGGTGCGTTTTTGGGGAAAAAGGTTCTCGGGTTTGGGGGGGTGGCGGTGGTGAGTAAGGGCGGCGTCGGTGAAGATCCGACAGATCTGGGGTCGGAGGGGTGGGGGAAGATCTTGGGTGTGCTTGAATGGGGTTGATTCGGAGAGGGGGAAAACGGGATCGGCTTACGGGTTGGGGAAAACCGAAGCGGCGGCGGGCTCGGGCCGGCTCTGGGGACGAAGGTGGATGGGGAGGGGTTGGTGCGGGTTGAGGAGGCTGGGTGTGGCGGCTTTTATAGCCCGGTGGAGGCGGTGGAGATTGCGGCGCTGGCACTGACGTGGCGGTCGAGAGCATTCGGGAGGCTCGGCGCACATGGGGGGGTGAGGAGATTGCGGCGCCGGCGTGGCTGCGGCTTGGGGCACACGTGCGCACATGGGGTGTCGCGGGTTGCGCTCCTCACCGAGCTAGGTGGGAGATGGCGCGGCGGGTGGCGACGCACCGTGCGGCTCAGTCAGGCGGCGCGAGGCGGTTGTGGCGACGGCTCGCGGCGTGGCGCGTCGCCGTCGAGCAGGAGGAGGCGGCTCGGGCGAGATGCGCCTCAAGGGTGGGTCACGGCAGGTGGAAAGGAGAGCGGGATTTGAGGTTTTGCTGAAATTTGGTGGGATTTAGAGATTCGAATTCAAACTCAAATTGAACTCCAACTTTGAAATTTTTCAGTTGTTTCACAGCCGCCGAGCCCACCCCGGCGCACGTTGCCACCCGCCCGAACCTTCCCGGACAACGGTGAAGCCGCACTGAAATTTGACATCCATCGTCAACATTTTAAGCCGGGGGCGTTTTACACTTAGGGAAGACAAACTATGACGAGCCCATGACAAAATGGCTGCTGGTATTTGTTTCGTAGTTCGTACCATGCCTCTTGCCCTCTCAAACCTACATGTGAGTACAGCTGCAGACAGCGCCCGTGCGGCACAGCTAGTCAAAGATGTGAGACACCGGAGACAGGTTCAGACTCGGACAGAAGCTGGAAAAGGAAGAATAGCGATGGTACTCAACTGACAACTGACGACCAGGACTACTAACTCTACCATTAACGCAAGAACTAGACACTGTCAAGTAGGGCCAAGCATCTAACGGACCCCACCATCAGTGTCTCGGCGCGGTAATCCCGGACTACTAGGCACTAACCGTCGCTTGATCTCACGCGCCTATAATCTATTGTTAATTTGGTCAGCACGATGCAGTTGGTGACAGATCTTTGACCGGGGGAAAACAAACATTGGGGCCTAAATTACTACTTACTAGGTCAAGAATCTTGACTGTTAAGCGATGTGGCCCTGCTTAGGTAACTACAAAACTTCCCATTAGCTTTAGTTAATCAGGCACTCTCATCAATCACCACTATCACCGCTACCACTTGCAGATGCAGATCACACATTCACACTGCAGGAAAATGGCCCAGCCTTGACCAGAACCAATGGCGCACCGCCGCTTCGAGAGAACAGATCAGAAACAAACCCCGTTTTATGTTAACTATTACTGTTCCACTTAACTCCGTATCACGCAAGTAAGGCTCTCAGTGCCAGTGTTAATTGGTACTCGTAGCACAATGACAGATCTTTGAAGGAATCCGAGACCCTAGCTAGTGATCTCTCTACAAGCACCAAAAAGCATTATAGGGAGTTGGATCTCACACAGGAATACAGGATAGTTTGTCAGCTCCCATGTACGCAAGGTTCGTCAATCTGAAGACATTGCAGAAACACATCTCACTGTGGCTGCACTTTCACGTTTCACCTCCCTTTGCTTCTCGTCGAGCGCGCGGCGCATACGGAGGGCCGAAAGAACTACTACTTGCGTCTTCCGTTCGCATCGGTCACAGCAGAAACGTGTACTGAATCAGCAGCGCAAGACAGAAGCCTCAATGCAAGCGGCCGGGCATCAGAGATTGGGAAGTTTGCGTCTGTCTGCATGGCCGGCGGTGCGTGCACCGGACATCGATCGAGCTGATCAATTCCGCGCCTCAGATTTTGATATCGTCCTCCATGTGCCAAGCTAGCTAGCTAGGACCACTGCATCGGTGTGTGCGTGCGCGCGACAGGCGCGGATTAAGAAATGGAAAGCACACAGTCAGGACAGTTTGATATTCTACTCCAGCTTAGAGAGCGTGTCAGATGGTACTAATTTGAATATGCAGTGGCTCTCTTTGACTAGCATTGCTGTGCAGTTCAGCTGATCGATCACTGTGATTCTGTGAGTTGTGCAAGGTGCATCCTTATAAAACCCTGCACTTGTCATCTAAACCTCTCCTTTCCTCTGATTCAGAATTAGCAACTCCTTGCAAGAGGGCGTGGCAGGATGAGGTGTGCAGGTGTCCTTCTGGTGCTTCTGCTCTCCTTGTCTGCTCTGTCTGCCTCCACTGCTGAAGCAAACAAGGTTAGTAGAATTTTCTACATTCCTTTTTGTTCATGGTATAGTAGTAGTAGACTGCAGAATAGTAGTGCTAGTAGTAAAGTGGTAATGGTTTCTGCTTATTGTGAAAATGCAGGAACGCTTGAGCGACAATGCGATACCATTTACAGGCCGAAAATGGTTGAGAGGACGGAAGGCAATGGCTGCCCCGGGACACGGAGGTGCGAGGAAGGATGAGGTGGTGGTAGGCAAGGGAGCAAAGAACACAGGTGCAAACACTATCCACGTCCATGGAGGGGAGAAAACCGTAGAGGTTACCGTTGTCGGGTTAAGTGGGGAAAGTGCTGGGCGAAAGAGTGGTGGCAAGCGCAAATTTGCCGGCCTCGTGCCGTTCAGCTCCGATTACCGCGTTCCGAAAACTCATCCACCAAAGAATAACTGAAAAAAGGCAAAGACTTCTCTTGCATTGGTTCTTGCCACAAGCTAGTGTTCTTTACTTTAGTTGTAGGTTCTGATATCTTCCAATTGATCGTCCAAACTTGAACTTGTAATTAGTTGTACTTCTTTTCTGACAGAAAATCACCAATGTAGTATAAACTCTGAATTATGGACTGAAATGTGCCATTTCTTTTATTGCAGAAGCAAATCAAGAAGCAGATACATCTGCTGAAGTTGTACATGATGAGGTATGTTCATCAGTCGCTTACACTCTTGCATTACATGCATTTGTACAGCACATGGCCTCCGGCCCTCCTCACATCTGCTGACCGGCCATTTCCTACTATATATGTACTGATGGTTTTTTTTGTAATTTGCGTTTAGGGTAAACGGAGCAAGGGATCAGCAACTCATGTCTTGTTTCAAGAACCAACTGGTCATCGTAAACATGATGAGACAGCCACTGCGGTGTCGGACATGCTGAGCATGGACTACAAGATGAATGTTCATCACCACCGACCAATCAACAATGATGCTCCGTTAGATGAGAATGTGAAGAAGCCCTAGACATTTGACTTGGCTAGCTCCTGGAGCATGAGATGCTGACTCTTGCTATAGATACATGTAACCTAGCTTATTTCCTCTTTGTCTTTTGTCACATACACATAGTATCCATTAGCAGATGGTTAGCTAGCTAGGTAGGTAGGCACTCTCTAAGCCACACGTAGCCCATTCTTCACCCTCAATGGAACAACTTGAGGCGAGTCGAATGGGCAATTTTGGTTGCACTGTGTTTGGAGAGCATCCGTACCAGTCTGTCAGCAACATTTCTGAAGTTGCAGAGAATAGAGACTGATGGTACGTACCTCAGGTTGTACCAAGTGCCAAGCAGTATGTTTCACAGTCACACTTTCAAGTTTCAATTGCAGTGACTGACATTAGAGCTGCTTGATTGGCTGGGCCTATACTCTATAATTTCTGCTCTTCTGGCCCATGGCATGTCTGAAACAAGCCCATCTGAAACAGCCGCTGCCGTTTCAAGATCCGTCTCGGCGTCCGTGACGTCTCCCCACACAACAGCGCCTCACCACGCTGATATGCTCTGAATTCTCATCATGCCTCCCCACAAGAAACGGCCTAGGTAGCAGTAGGAAATTAGTACCAACTCACTTGCTAGTACAGTAGTAGTTGCGTTACTTCCAGTTTGGGACTCAGATTTCTCGAGTTCCAAGAAAAGAGAAAGCTAGCATAGCTTTGCCTTGCCGTAGCAGCCTTCCTGTGCCTGCATCTGCTCAGCCAATGGCGGCCGTGGCGGTGAACCGGACCACGCGAACTTTCTGCGCTTTTCGATCGGGCCCATGCTGCCGCCGTGATAAGGCTGTGACGCGGCCAATAATAGAGGGGAAGCGAGGCGAGACACCTGTTGCTGTTGGACTCTGTAGATGGAGCAAGCAATGGACGTCGTCTTCCGCACACTTGATCATATATTCATATTCCCTTGAATTTTTTGGCCTGCGAGATGAGATGGGTTCAGTTTGGTTTAGTTTTATCTCATTTCCAGCCCAGATGATGGAAAGCAACCTCCACTTCGATCTCTTGTTCGTGAGACGGAGACCGGCCACCTAATCTGATGGGGATGCTGGCGATATCAGAAACAGTCCCAGACTAAACTCCCAGTGTATACGTTGAAGCAGATAACAACCCAGTCAAAAGATTGATGCTTTTGTAACTAGATAACACAAGGATATTACAACACTTTTAAATAGTAGCAAGTGACAACAGTGAGTCTTAGGAAAACAAATCCGGATGGAAGGCGTGAGCCCCACGCTGATGATGAAACAAGCCAATCATGAAAGTTCCTGCAGCACATGGAGTTGTTCTTTGACACTTTCTGGAGCAAGTTTTAGATCGTTCGTTCATATCAACGGATCTCACCAACTTGCGCAACAAAAGCAGAAAGGCAGAGCAACATACAGAGAGATAAACTGATGATGATATATATACCATATGGATATATGTAGTGTAGCAATATCCAGGTGCATATCATGGTAAGCGTCTCCAAAATAGTACAGTGGCAAGGCCGAAACACCGGCGATGCCAGCAACACTCACCACCATCTGGTACCAGCCGAGGCCGAGCCCGGCATTGAGAGGTACTCGTATATATACAGATAAAAGAACAACTCATCTCATATGTCAAAACTATGCACAAACACAACACGCTCCTGCAAGCTCATATGTCAATGACGGTCTTATTCTCGAACCACCTCTATCTTCTCCAAAGCCCAAACACCTACAAGCGTAGAGCTGCTGCCGTTGGCGTTGGCGTTGGCGTTGCCGCGACTCGGACACAACTGCTGCACACCTGAGTTCGATCTACATTACCTTGGTGTATAACTTCTCTACTAATTCAAAACTGGCAAGAAGTGCCCAGCTTCTGCATTGGACGCGGGACGCCACCAGTGGCATGCTTCCGGGCTCGGAAATTGCTCGGGAGCAGTTCATGGAACTTGTCGAGGAATGCACTCCACTCCTCAGGGCCCATGTCAGACAGCTTCACAAAACTGGTGCTGGGAGGGAGCAGCTCATTCGCGCTCCTGCTCCCGGACTGATGCTCACTACCTTCGCCACTATAGTTAGTTTTTGCAGTCGCCTTGCTCTTTGCAACACCTCTATGGTAGGCTTTAGCTTTCCCAACAAAACCAAGCCCCTTCAGCGACACTGACAACTTTGAGACAGAAGGAATCTGCTTAGGAAACACACCGCTCAACGTGTTGGTGTCATCCTTGATCATCTCCATGTTATCCTCATCCTCTTCATCTTCCTCATCACACTCATATAACTTTGACAGTGGATTCCTGGAGCTTGCCTTCATGGACCCAAACTTGCTGAAAGATGGTGCTTCAAATGCATCTGAATCATCCTCACTGTCGAGAGAGAACTGGGTGAAGTCATCATCGTCATCTTCAACTCCAACTTCTGGACGAAATAGCTCTCTTTCCTCAACCCACTTCCTTGCCTCCATGCAGAGAAGCTCAAGCTCACTTGGTTCCTCTTCTTTCCCAGTGAACTGCCTGCTCATCATCTCTCCTATTTCTGACAAGCAGAGGCCAAATGCTGCAGCTTCCTTGAGAAATGTAGTTGATAGCACTAGCACCCTCAGGCATGCCTCACGTATCATGGGCAGCTCCATGCGAAGCATTTCAACATCTTTTACAGGATCCATATTTGCAATGTATTCAAGCTCCTCATCAGAGAAAGGGATGGATGCCTGTGGCCAGTGGATCCATTCAAAATAAGGGTCTTCTAGACATTCTGGCAGGCAAAGACCGTGGTCAATAGGAATGAGTTCAGTCTGCACTCCAAAATTGTCAGCCCCTGGACCAAGCTTCCTGACCAGGAGATTTCCAGCATGCCTGTCTGTGTTGAAGATTCTGATGTCAAGTATGCCAATCCTGTGCACTGCAGATACAGGGAAGCTTGATGTCCCATGGTCACTGGCATCAAAATCATGAGGGACGAACTGCTGCAATGATGCAATCTTGCTCACAGCCTGTGATTTGTTGTGGAAGACTTTACTTTTGCAGCCAACAGTATCATTCACATTGAACACGGTGTGTGTGATCTTGACAAGCATGGTGGGAGGAACATTTGCAAAGTTGCCATGGTCAAGGAGGTAAGCAGCAACCTCTCGGAACCCAGTCTCACCAACCCGTACAGATCTTTTGAGGCCTGGCTGTCCAAGGGCCTTCCCCACAAAGCCTTTAGGATTATTTGGAGCAAATGGTTCCTCATCAGTTGGCTTGACAATTGCAACACGTTCACCCCAAATGTTCTTGAAGTAGTAGGCACCTCCCATCCCACTGTTAACAGCTACTGGGTCAACTCCATTCCTTATGGCTTTCATAACATCCTTAGCAAGCTGCTTCATCCGAGAGGAAGGGCTTGAACATCCAATGATTTCAATGGGCTCACTCCGATCTCGCTGTCGCACATACTTTCCAGTAGGAGAGAGGCAAGGCGTAGAGCTACTCCGATGCATCTGATTCCTTCTGAGAAGCAATGGCGAGTCATTGCGAATACTGCTGAGATCATTGTTCAGAACCAGATCACCAAAGGTCAGTGAGCTCTCCTCTGTGGATACATTGAGGGCTATCTGCAGCTTTTTTTTCACAGTGTGCGCATTTTCTCCCCTCTCCAATTCGATGCCCAGGACAGAACCATTATCAGTTTGGACAAAGACTCTCTTCCAGCTCAATGATCTCCCCTCAATTCTGTTGCTTGCAGGATATTCACTGCTGAAGCTCCGATCCAGGACAGCAACAGCCATCTGTGTCTGAACAGGACAATCCAAGTCCCTGGACATAGATTGGCTGAAAGGAGCTGCCTTATCTGCTTCCTCCTCTCGTGTGCTCCACAAGAGAAACAAACAGGCAGCAAGAGGAAGAAAGAGAGTCTTCCAAACTGATCGCTGAGCAATCAACAGTAGGCTATATGTGAAGATGTTTTCACACCTTCTGCATCAACTGGAAACACTTTATCACACAATTGAGTAGTAGATATCCTGAAAACGAAAAAAAAATGAACCATAATACCAAAGTATTGCCCAGAACAAGCTTACATACATTGACAAATGTAAGATAAGGACGAAACTAAGAAGTATGAAAGACAACCATCCAGAAGACATTACACAAAAACAATACACAAGGAAATATTTGACGAAAATGGTATAAAATTATGAATATTTGAAATGGTAAACTGTCTAGCACGTCACATAATAGAGACTCAACTTGCCTCCACAAAACTAAGTCCCTTTGGATCATTTGCTTGCTCATTTCAATTATTCTAGTAAAAGTCTTGTGCCAAAGAAAGAGATAGCATGGCTTCAAAAGTTTGTAACACTGAATAGTTTTGTCAATAGCCATAGGAGCCCCAAACAGGAATAACTTCTATGCACCACAGGGAACTAATCCTAGATTTGGGTTCCGGAGCCAATTATATATGGCAGTAGGCTTAGATCTCAACCTCAGACTGACAGTAGCATCATTTGGCATGAATATTTAGCATCTCATACATAAGCATGAACAAATATCCCTGCGGACCCTGCCGATAACATATAGAAGTCTAGCTCTTACTCTTGACCAAAATAGAACAAGCGAAAATGTAATCAGCTTCTCTTCATGAGTAACAACCATTTGAAGAAAAACAGATACTATTAATATTTTCCTGTTCTAAAAAGGGAGAGATCATAAGTATACGCATAGCAGAAAACAAGGCGATGTTCTTATGGTAGATGTAAGGGAGTAATTAAGAGAAAATAGTTGTCACCTAAACTGATCTCGATCACTACAGGCATAAGTATATTTAAGTTGCATGCAACCACATGTGAACTACGATGGATTAAAGGAGACGAGCTCTGGAAAAAGCTTCACAGTTCAGTTAATTAATTCACAAATTCCCCCACAAAACGAGCGTAGCAAAACGACTGTCCGCACACAAATAATAAATTGGAAAAAAATTACACCGGACAAATTCCCTCCTCGCTACCTACATGAAATTGTTCTAATAACTCAAAAACAACTACTAGGAAAACGACAAAGCAGGAACTCGAAAACAAATCCAATAACTCGCGAGTCGCGA
Source organism: Ampelocalamus luodianensis (assembly GCA_036346255.1). Classification (NCBI taxonomy): domain Eukaryota; kingdom Viridiplantae; phylum Streptophyta; class Magnoliopsida; order Poales; family Poaceae; genus Ampelocalamus; species Ampelocalamus luodianensis. The sequence continues at coordinate 53,580,119 of CM070633.1, forward strand.
ACTCGAATCATACACAGTCCCTAAGCAGCTTAAAAATACTAACCTCACATGTGAGATCCTACATGTTCTGAATTGATTAGAGGATCCCCAAATCCCACGCATTTCGATTTAACAAAACCAAAAAAGTACCAGAGAAATCACAAAACTACACGCGCATCACAAGCATTCTCAAATCCCGCGTCGTTCACCAACGACGAAAATCAGAATCACGCGCGAAACCGAACACGAGAACAACACTAGACGAAATCTCTCGCAGATGCTCATTTCGATCAGAGCAGTACACAAAAGTCAAAAATTTTGCGACATCTCGAGTCCACACTAGCCCCGCCCACTGCAGCGTCCATCGTAGCACAAGCCAAGGGGGTGGGACTCACCGGCGGGACGGATCTGGGCGCTCTGAGGCGGGAAATGGCCGGAGCGCCGCCTCCTCCTCCTCCGGCGGCGACGATCCGACGGACGTACGCCTCGCCGGCTCAGATCCGACGGCGGGGGCTGCGCCGTACGCCTCCCGCGGTAGCGCGATTTTTTTGTCGTTTTTTTTTTAACCCTATTCTCCCCTTGGCCTCTGGGCTTAACTCGCCGTAGACCCGAGAGGCTACGAGACGGGTTATTCTAATAACCGTGGTTAAGATGACCCCTTCCTGCCTTCTTATAGCCTCGCGTTTTTCGATATGGCCCTTCGAAATTCCGTTATTTCCTGCAATGTTGCTTGTAGAGGTCTTGCCTCCTGGGATCACGACAAAGAAGTGCGCCACTTGCGCATTGTAGTACCAGGTCGCTGATTTTTTAAAAAAATAATATATTTTTTAAAATAAATTACAAAACTAAGTTATCATCTCAAAAAATTGTAAAAATAGGTTCCTATCGCCAGTTCATCTGGCGACAGGTTCCTATCGTCAGTTGAACTGGCGACAGGAACCCTGTACAACGGGGGCAGGTTCCTGTCGCTAGTTTAACTGGCGATAGGAATCTATGAATTTTTAAATATAGTAAATAAACCCAATAAATTACAAAAAATTTTGTCGTGCATTCTGACAAAGTGTTATTGCTTGTGTAATTTTTTATAATTTTATCCATTATGAATTTGTCTCTAAAATTCATTTAAGTATACTATTTGTAGAATTTTTAAATATACCAGATTAGGTCCAACAATTATGAATTTTTTTTGTGAACGCTTCTTACATAGTCTAATTGTGTCTGTAATTTTTTTAGAATTTTATATGCTCTGAAATTATCTCTAAAAATAAGGGTATACAATCAAGTATACTGTATCGGAAACCTAAATTCAGAATTTTAGAGACAATTTCAAAGCATATAAAATTCTGAAAAATACATAAACAATTACACTATGTAAGAAGCGTTCACAAAAAATCATAATTTTTGGACCTAATCGGTTATATTTAAAAATTCTACAAATAGAATACTTAAATGAATTTTAGAGACAAACTCATAATGTATAAAATTATGAAAACATTACATAAGCAAGAACAGTCTATAAGGATGCTTCACAAAAACTTTTGTAATTTTGTGAGTTTATTTGTTATATTTAAAAATTCATAGATTCTTGTCGCCAGTTCAACTGGCGACAGAACTCGCATTCACTGCATGCAGTGGTTCCTGTCGCCGATTCAATCGACGATAGAACTGTCGCCGAATGAACCGACGACAAAACCTATTTTTGCAATTTTTGGGAGCGATAACCTAATTTTGTAAATATTTTTTTAAAATATATTATTTTTTAAAAAAAATCCCAGGTCGCTTGTGTGCACAAATTGCATGGGTTGTACACGACAAGATTGAGGAGCTTGACACCTTTGGATCGTTCAAAGTGTATGATGTTTCATCCTTATGAGTCAGTTAGATGCACTGGATCGTGGGACAACTTGGATGTTTTGCGATTCAATTTCGCTTATATTCTACGTCATAAAATCTAAGACTATGTAGATATGTTTAACTCGTCATCATGTTTTCTATGCTGTTGATCTCTTGAAGCTCTTCCAATTTGTTGAACACGTTTCTTAAAATTAATTGAGCCAGATCATTTTCTAAGGCTGAGTTGAGCTAGATATGAAACTTACCAAAACTCTGCACTATCATGCCCTTTTGGAAAAATCGCTATTCCCTTTATGCTTCAAATTAATGCTAATATCTCAAGGATTTTAAAAAACCAGATATATCTACCAGGGTCATCATTGTATATGGAGTAGTTTCAAGTTGAATTAAGTTTTTTTTCATATCATTGATAGTATTTGAGAGATACTACATGTCTAGAGTTAAAATCTATGCATATCTGGTTATGCTAGTGGAATTTTTTTTTCTTAACAAAGTATGTTGTACCATAGATACGACGATAAATTAAAAAGCGACCACCTTCCTTGCCTTTAAAGTGGTGAAATATAGCATCCAACCAAGCATCTCTGTACTGAATTATTCGCAATTTTCCGCTAGTCAAACTCACTAGAATTAGTTCTCAAAAATGGATCACTAGAATTTTTTTACAAGGGGTCAAACAAGGGGACATCACCGAGTCCTTGTCCGCAAAAAGGGAGACTTGAACGTCCTTTTATGCAAAAAGGGTCCCGATACTTTCTCGAGCAAAGAATATTTCTCGAACAGAAAAAAAAAGAAATAAAGGGACGGAAAAGCGAAAAATAATCAACGAGTCGTCACATCGTCTGTTGCTCCGGGATCGGAAAACTCTAGAACGTCAGTCTCCCTGTGGGGACGGCACCACTTGGCGCGGGGCGAGTGGGGGGGTGACCGCACCGTGCGTGGGTCCCACGTGGAAGTGGGCTTCGCTGGCGCTATCCACTCACTCGCGGTGCGCGGTAGCGAGTAACCGCATCCGCCGGCGCGGGGGCGGCAGCCCAGCAGTGGCGCGCGATCGTAGCCGCAGGGGAGGCACTATAAATTCGGTTAAACATCGCAAATAATTAACATCATTCTTATTTCTTAATGCTAAAAAAATCCCTGAACTTTGTGATCTTTGTCGTCTCCTTCGTTCTAGCGTACGAGAGCATCTTTAATTAATAAATCCAAGACGTAGACGTAAGCCCATGCATGCTCATCAAATTTGACCAACTATATGTGCACCTATGTACTGAATCGGCCTAATTAACCAATTAACTTGAAAAGGTAGGCACCTACTTAATTGGTCCATAAGTCCATTCTACGTCAAAGCAGATGTAAAACTACAATGACATCTATACTTGACTATTGGTCCTGGTCAGTTGATCTCAGCTGTCCATTCCCCCTTGATGTTTGTACGCCTGCATGCAGAGTCCACGGTGTTTGTTCGAGTCTGGGCGCTGACACCTGAGGGCGATGTAAACATAATCTACGCACATAACACCATGGAAACACGCTGTCCACAAAGTTTATTTATCTGCAGAATTCCTAGACAACTTTTTCTGTGTACAAAGCGATGACATATATGACTGAGTAGGAGCATTGTATACCCTCTTTCTTAAAGCGGAACGAAACCGCGACCCCCCGGAAGATCCACGTCGCTGTATTTTCAAAAATTCCTTTGCATTTTTTGAATTTGCGTTGAGGTCCCTATTTCATCGCATGTCACCCGTCAAACTGCGGTCGTACGGTCGGAATCGGGTGGGTGCAGAGCCGTGGGATCGCAACTTTGTCATAGACGGTCCATATCCGCCCGCCCCACCTCCACACCCCTGGCCCTAGGGTTCCCCCTCCTTCGCGCCGCACTCGACCGCCTCCCCCCATCCACAGTCGCATCCTCCCCTCGCGCTCGCTCCCCTCCATGGCTCCACCCGTCGGTCTTCGCCGCCTCTTCCTCTCCCGCACCGTCGCCTCCGCCAACTCTCGTGCCTCCACCTCCCTTCCCGACGCCGCCTCTCCCTCCTCCGGGCAACTCTTCCCAGCGTCGCCGCCTTCTTCGCCTCCCCCACCCGCTCTGCCCATCCGGCTCCCCCCGCAGCTGCTCATGCATCTATGGTTGGACACATCGTATTGGGCATGCATTTATTGTGATTTGATTGTGCACTAATTCTACTATGTACTTCAGATTTTGGTTGGTGTGTTAGAATTCTAGATATTTAGATATTATGCTAAGGTACATCTAAATCTGATCATCTTATAGCCCGTGAAGAAATACAAAATACTACGATATAGGGAAAAGTGTGCCTAATCACGAGGCGAGGCCTTGCTATGTTTCCTATAACATATTAGTTTAATATATGTTTTGTCCATTAACAGTAGTGGTTGGTTTCCTATAACATGTTAGTAACAACCTCACATATCAGCAGTACAAAAACAATCAGTATGTCTGGTTACTTTTATCGACTTCGTATCTTTTAAGAAAGCTTCTTCTAATCTAACACACACACAATAAAAACAATAAACCGTTTTCCTGATAATTCACGCACTACATCACAGATTACATTATGTTACATCAAACACCGTGCAAACATTTTGCAAAATATCGCATATTCAACGGGCGGACGTAACGTAGCGTGCCTTACCGTCTAGTATGTACCTATGAGTGCACTAATGTCTTTCTAGCTAGGCGAAATTAAATAGGCGCACAGTGTACTAATGCGAGGTTTGAAATTGCGGGGAATTTTAATTACCCAATTTACAAACGCTAAAGAAAAGGCACGCGTGCCTTCTGTTGATGGAACAAAGAACGTGCAGACCTGTCCGTGAAAGATGGGGCAGATCTACCTGCTCGACCGATCGTTTTAGTGCCAAGAGAATCGCTTGGTAGTAAAGGAAACGGTGCTAGCTAGGCACTAACAAACGTGCCATTGACCGGCCGGAAAGTGGCCCACTCCACCACCCCCTAAGCAACAACTTAATTTGAACCGGAAAATATGGTTAATGCTTTTGTTGGCAATAAGACTGTACTAGCATATCCTTTTAAGAAAAAGAAACAGTGTCCGATAGCTAATAAAATATCCAAAAAAATCGAACGGGTGCTGAATACGAAAATGAAACGAAATACTAATGTACCATGACAAATTAAGGGCAAATGAAGCTTTGATCTCTCTACCTAACTCATTGACAGAAGCTCTTGTACTCGAATGTAAAATGCTCTCTGGCGATATATTCGTATATAGCCGCGTCAACGAATACTAAAGCAAATACGAGGTACTAGTACTCGTGCGTACGTTTATACGTAGCGTGAAGCCTGACAGGAGGCGAAGAGGGGAAGAGGATCCTCTTGTATTACAAACCAAGTAAAGCAGAGAGCTACAGTTGTCTGCGTTAGGAGAACTTCTGGAGCGTTTGATCCTAGGATCGGGCCGCTACAATGCATTTGCCACAGCATCAAATCTGAAAAATGATAGGTACCCGTGACCACTACAGTATATCCTATAAAAATCTGAACTTTTCACCTTCAACCAGAAAATACAAATCGCTATAGCAAATGTATATTTACTATACTACTAGAGAGGATCGGAGTCCAGACAAAGGATCCTGAGCTGACGGCCCGAAGGAGGCAACGAACCAATGCGCTCGTAAAGGCGCCGTACGGCCCGTGCCGTCACACCCAGACCTGAGCAAGCCTATCAAAAGTCAAAACCCAACTGATACTGTGTCTCACGCACCGCTACCGCTACGTACATACTCTACGACTTTGGAGTAACTTTGACTCTTGCATATTGCACCAGACGCTAACACCCGTCGTCCTCTACAACCGCGGGCGACCGATCAAATTAAGCACGACTTATTATAAGCTCGGTTCTGGAGAAGCAAACTACGCTGACGTGGATGGATTAGGCTGACACAAGAGGATCTAGTAAACAAAAATATCCTGCTAATTAAGCCTGCATAGTTTGGTGCGGTTCGTTATCCGTTACATGCATGCAACTATGCTTTGCTCCGAGTCCACGGAAGTGAGCAAGCAAAGCGGATAGGTGCAAGTGGCGAGGGAGAGGGGATCGACATGCTAATTGCTACCTTGAGTTGGACCGAGGCGTCCGTGCGTTCCATCGATATTTGATGGAGCTGAGTGTGCCCTGTGCGATCGGGCACCTACAGAAGCAAGGACGCACGACCATTCTCGAAGGCACGACGTGGAAAGGGGTTCCCGTTTCCCAGCCCTTAGGCTGCTACAGGGTTCTTCTCTCTCTTTTCTACCGCGCGCTTGCTGTGCTGTTGGAATAAATGTTTAAAAGAAATATAACTCTTCTTATAGTGCCTAGAAATGGAGCGCTCCCGGCGTTCGGTGTCGATTTTCTTCTAGCCGCGCGAAGACACCTGTCGGCGGTCTTCGTTACGCAGTGTCGAGGCTTTTGCGTGTTGGGTTACGGCTCCTTTTACGTCTGGCTTTATTTTTCGGTGCACTGTTGAGAACCATCGAGCCCCGGATTACATGTGCGTCGTGCGGTTTTCTCCTCACGTTTTCTGCCCCGCCCCCCCCAGGCCTCCACCCGCCTTCTCCCCTCCGCTTGTCTCCTTGCTTGCGCCGCCCACCTCCTCCCCTTCGCCCGCGCCACCCTCGTCGGCTCGCTCCTCTCCCGATCTCTTCCTTCCTCTCCCACGTCATCGCAGGCCACCTCCTCCCCTCAGACCATGCCCGCCCGCCCGCCCACCCACCCACCTCCTCCCCTTCGCCCGTGCCGCCCTCGCCACCGCCACCACCCCCGGCATACTCCTCTCTCCTATTCTCTTCCTCCCTCTCCCATGCCACCGCTCAAAGCCCTCCTTATCCCCTCCGATCGTGCTCACGCCGTCCACCTCCTGCGATCCCATTCGCCCTCGCTGCCCTCACCACCGCCCCTATCCTTGGTTAGCTCCTCTCACGCTCTCTTCCTCCCTTTCCCACACCGCCGCAGCCCACCTCCTCCCCTCCGACCATGCCCTCACCCGCGACACCCCGCGCCGCCCACCTCCTCTCCTTTGATCCAGGTTACTCAAATCTGTTGGTGGGAGCTCGCCTTCGTTCTCCACTTTCTCTGGGTGAGCCCGCTCCCTCTAGGGTTTTCTTTCCCCCTAGGGTTTTCTTTTTTTCTCCCTTTTCCCTGCTTTGTCCGGACCAATTCGGTTCTGGGGTGTTGGATTCATGCGGTTTGGGTTTGGGGTTTCCAGGTGTTCACACTGGTGATCAAGGGGGACCCGGGGCTCTCTGCGAAAGAGATCGAGACGACACTCATCTCCAACAACCACGACCTCACGCAACCACATTGCCCTTTTGAAGGTAGTTTGTTTTTTCCTGCATCGCGAGCTATCATATTTTTGGTTTTAGGTTTGTGTGTACTGTGGAGTATGTTTAGACAGGTTGCTGATCTGATTTGTTTCAGCCACCATTGTAACTGTGTGTGTAGGTGTCAGACCCGGAATTAACATCCCAGATCCTCTGTGCATAACTGAACTAGTCCATGATCAATGACTAGCTCACACAGTAAACAAATGTGATAACACAACCATACACGCTAAAATTTATTAATAAATAACAGAGTTGATTACAAAATAGCCTTACAAGGCAACATTAAATAAACACAGTGGAAGACGATGAAGAAGTAGTGGAGTCCAGCTGATCTGCCACAGGCAATCGACTGGGGTAGCGGCCTAGTCGTCATGATCCACACCTGAAGCGAAGTCCTTCTCCTCTGAAATTTGTTTGCATAAAGCAAGTATGAGCACAACTACCGTGCTCGCAAGTTACACCTGTCAAATAACAGAATGATATGCATACATGGATGTAACAAAAGAAGGCTTATAGGGTTATTTGTGCGAAAACAACATTTGACATTAAATACCATACTAAGTTCAAAGTCTCAAGTTTTACAAAATCCAAAATTGATTTTGAATTGATAAAGATAGTGTAGGCACCAACTTAACACCAACATAATCATGGGCACCAACCCGGGGCTTCAACCCATAACTTTTCTCATGGACACCCATCCATGTCAAAACTATTTTACAAAAATATTTTGGAATCAAAATCAAAGTCTAACTTTGAGTGGATTTGCCAAGCATGTCCATGACCATGGACACGGCTATTCGAATAGTTCTTTAACACTCTGCAGAGGTTGTACAGCTTTACCCACATGACACGAATTCTCTAGTTTGTCCAGCACATATCTATGCCACCGCTCACTACCTTGGGTAAGCGGTCTAGAGCACGTGACAATGTCTTTACAATGCATCATCCCACCGTAGTTAACCCTCTCTAAGGTTTTTCCTCCCCCTTTGGATAGAAATCCGTCGGGCTTAGGGGCCCCCTCTTGAGCCAAGTGGGACAACATAGTCATGAAAGACAACTCACCAAAACAGTTGGATCAACCACGATGAAATTTTGCAAATTAGTCGGCCAGGTCCTACTCCCCATACTGAGGACATGTGGTAGTACGATGTGGCTTAGCAAGATGCGGCTCAAAGACCGGTCCTTACTAACTTGGGTGACTACCAACAGAACCCTGGGTCTCAATTTACCCAGTTGAGCCCATGCATAAACCTGCACCCACCGGACAACCAATTCGCCCAAGTCCAAACCATCATTTTATTTTATTTTCTAAAGTCATTTATAAAACTCCCATGACACACCAATACCAAGGGTACAATTTAATCAATAGTTGATTTTTGGCTGAAATTCCCTAAATGAAACATGTTTGGTCTATAAGCATGGCTAAGCACAATATTTTTCAAATGATCCTAGTCCATACTATTGTATCAACTAGGTTTTATCTAGGGTGACAATATACTCGCTTCAATTATCAAAATTGGCCATACAAAGGATTTTAGGTATAACTATAAATTTAAAACAGGAATTTAAATTACTGAATATAAATAAGCATGCAGTAATAATTTGAAATATAATTTAAATAATTTTGAAGTAGTAGGATCAATATGATCAAGGGTGTAACTTGCATTCGTTGAAGTCCTGGTACTCTAAATCGTCAGAAGGATCTAACTCTCCGGAATCGTCGAAGTCTATACGCGAAAATACGATAAATTCAATTAAAATTCAAATAAATTCAAAAAAGACAGATCAAACTAACTCAAAATAGAAATATTTTAGTTTAGTTAGCTAGATCTCGATTTTATATGAATTTACAAATTTGAATAGACTCAAACGGAGTTAGGATGCAAAAGATACGGGCTTTTGAAGATTCAAATTACCTGAAATGATAGATCTAAAGGTGTTATTTGGGCTTAATTTTGGTTTGGATGGCCAGATCTTGATTTTGTAGGAATTTAGGAATTTGAATCACCTAAATCGGAGTTCGTATGAAGAAATACGAGCTCTTGGAAGTTCTAAATATAAGAAACCCTAATTTTCAGATTTTTATGAATTTCTTGAATTATTTTTCTAAAGAAAATTCTAGTTATTCCGCAAGATGACGTCAGCGCCTGAGATTTTGATTTTCCAGTCGATTTATTTTTAATCGAAAAATCCCGGAGCCTATGACAGGTGGGACCGTGGTCAATGGACCACGCCCACGACTGGTCAATGGTTCATGGTGAACCCGGTGCACATCACAGTGCATGCGGGGGTGGGGGCGCTGTGTATGAGCTGACGTGGCGCCACGAGGCTGCCACGCGGGCAATTTTGCCGAGGTGGCGCACGGGTGGCGCCTATGTGGCGGGTGAGGTGGCCGCCACGGTGGCGTGCCATGTCGGGGGTGGGCGGTGGTGGCTCGACCGCGAGCCCGCCGGCGGGTGTGGGTGGTGTCAACAGAAAGAGGGGAATGCGAGGATGTTGGTGCTCACCATGGTTGCACGAATGCACAGCGGAAGGGTCACCGGCGATGAGGTTAAGCGCGGCGGCGTGGGTCGTCGACGGCGAGAGGCTCGTGGCGCCGGCGGGCGCGAGGCGAGCACCGGGTAGGCGGTGGTGTGGTGAAGTCGTTGGTGGCGGCGGCGAGGACGGAGCGTCCTCGGAGGCACCGAATCGGAGAAGAAAACGATCGCGACGGAGAAGCTTTAACGGGCGATTCCGGCGAGTAGGGACGATGAGAGGCAGTGGGGTGGTGGGAGCGGGTCGAGTGAAGAAATGCGAAGGTGGTGCTCCCTTTTATAAGCCAAGGGAAGGCCGGGAGGAGGAGGTAGTGTGTGCGGCCTTCGCGGCGGCAATGGTGCAGTTTCGGCGAACGTGGGCGAGATAAGAGGGGAAAAAGGCCGGAGTGGGGGAGGTGGCGGTGGTTTGAATGCGCACGTCCGTGTGAGGAGAGTGGGCGGGAAAAGCGGCGTTGACGAGCTCGGCTTGGCCGGAAATGGCGGCGAAGAGAATCTCGCGTGGAGACGACGACGAGGAGGACGAAGAGTTCGGGCCGTTGGATTTCGATCCAACGGTAAAAATCATTAGCGGCGACGTGGATGGGTACGGTGTGTGTGGCGATTGGATTTTAATGCAACGGTCAAGACTTGATGAGGAGAGTAGACCGTGGGCTAACTCCTGGCCGTAGGATTTTGATCGAAGGGTTCATATCAAGGGGGTGTTCGGGCCTCCGGAGGGGTACCGACATCTGACCATTGGATTTTGATTGGAGGGCTCACATGATTGTGATGTTCGGACCTCGCAAAAGTTCAAAGAATCATAGTCATTCATTTTAGATCTAACGACTCACGATGATTGGGACGTTCGGGGTGCCCGGAGGTGTCGACAGATCATGGTCGTCGATTTGCAATCCAACGGTTGATGTGCGTCGATGTTGTTTTTAACGCGGGGTGCGCGTGCGGCCGACAGGTGGGGTCAGGGTGAGGGTGGCTCACACGCGGGCCCCGCGTGTTAGTGAGGGAGAGAGAGGGAGAAAGCGCGCGAGCGGGCCGCGCGGGGTTGGGCCGTGTGGGCCACGTGCGCGAGGTGGGTTTGGGCTGGGTTCCTGGGTTTCGGCCCAAACACTATTTTGGAGTTTGAAATTTCTTTTCCATTTAAACTAATACTGTTAATTCATTTAAGCTTTAGAAAATAGCAAAATAATTCTAAAAATTATGGAAAAATTCACATAAATTTCCTTATTTATTATGGTCTTAATAAAATTAGTTCCAACTTAAATTTGGCTTTTAATTTTGCAAATAAATTATTTTGGTTTTAAAATATTTAAGGAAAAAGCTTTTAAATTTCCAAAAATTCTAGAAATTAATTGAGTTTTTATTTTTAGGTCAAACCAAATAAAACTTGAAGAACTTCAAATAAATTTTAACTTTTGGCTTTTAAAACTCCAAAAATTTCGAATAAAGCAATGAAACTCTTTCAAATTTCAGAAAATCCAATAAAACAATAACCTTTATTTATTTTATTTTGGTAACAACACTTTGGGATGTTACAGTAGGTTTGTAATCTGCTTTCTAATTAGACACATAGTGGCATATGCGAGGTCTGGAGGAAGGTTTGAACTAAGTGTGTAGCAGGGGTGGGCTGGGGGCTGGGGATGTTATTGTTGTCACAAATCTAAAAAATACAATGGACCGATATGTAAGATACCATGTGAAGGAATTTGAGAGGAGCTTCTTGATCAAATTTCCAACATGCTCTCTTGCTGCAAAAGGCACATTGATTCGAGCACAACAATTCTCGATGTTCAGGTGTGGTGTATTGTTGAAGATTTAATCTGCATAATATGTTCCTTCTGTCATAGACTTGACATGTAGTGATTGCTAATTCGATACATGCTTTGCAGGGCTTGAAAATTTTCAGCAAAATTGCACGTGAACTAATTACGCGACTGCAGAAAATTGACAGTGATAACTACCCAAAGGTTTGGATTTCCATTTCTACTCCAGTCTTGTGATAAACATACTATTGTGTCTGTATATTTTCTTTCTTAGATTTATTGGGTTAAATGTGCCCCTTTTGGGTTTTGTGTCTCCAGACTCTATATCAAATGTTTATTGTCAATGCTGGTCCGGGCTTTCATCTATTATGGAACACTGTGAGGTCCTTCCTTGACCCCAAAACCACTTCCAAGATACATGTGAGTCTCCCTGACTACACATTACCTTTTTCATGCAAAAGTTACTTGATTTCCAAGGTATTCTTATGTTTCTTTAGGTACTTGGGAACAAATACCAAAGTAAGCTACTTGAAATAATTGATACTACGTAAGTGACATCTAATGTACACTCCTTGTGACACTTGCTTTATTAATCCTCGGTACTAATTATTCCTTCTACTTGTGAAAATTAATCAGGGAATTGCCAGAATTCCTTGGTGGCACTTGTACGTGTCCTGAATATGGAGGTGCCTTAAAGTTGAAAAGGCACCATGGAAGGACCCATACATATTGAAGGTATGGTTCATGGGATCCCTATTATTCATCTATCTATTATCAGTTATTTCCTTACTATATTCCCTTCTCATATGTACACTTTATATTAATACCAGATAGTCCTTAGTGGTGAGGCCCAGTGTGGTCAACAAATTGTAACTCTTTCCAATGGAGACGAAAAAATTATTTCTCATGCCAAGCCCAAGCACCAAATAGTATGTCACAATCAATGCTATTGCTTTCTATGCCTAATTGCTCCGTGTGGGACAGTGGGAGCCTAATTTTGCTTTAATGTAGAATACTTTGTGAGGACCCCGGTTTATTCGGCTTGTACTGTTTAACCATCCACTTGGTCCTAACAAGTACAAATCAAATAAACTGCCTCGAGATATGTATACTTCCTGCACTGCAAGATACACACCTGCTACAAAATCATGCATCAATTCCATTCATACACATAGAGCCAAGCAAAGCAACAATCGAAAGACATAGATAATATAAAGAGAGTTATTACAAAGAGAGGCCGACTGCCAAAAGTCATACAAATAAGTAAATACACAATGAAGCAAAATGGCCATAAGATGGCGATAAACAAAGCCAATCGGTGTGCCTTTACCCACAAGGCAACCAACCGGACCGCCAAGCTAATCGCCCCAAACAATGCAGCAACACACTCACAAAAGTGAGGCCCTTGGGGCTCACCTTCTTCCTCGCAACAATTAATGTTAAGCAAAGCGGATGAGTACAAAACTTGTTTTTGTAGTCGCAAGACCGACGTGTGAGATAATGAACTATAATTAACTACATGCAAGCTTTATTTAAGTGGATGAGGCTCGACTTATTTTCAAGATAAAGCAAGTTTTCATTTGCAATAAGGTAATAGATTCAAAGCAAGTTTGCAATTAACTTTTATGGTTCAAATAAAAGAGACATTTATAACAATAGATAGATGACAACACCAACCTAGAAGTGACTAACCCATAGTCACCACAACAATAGCATGAAGTACCCCTTCATACCACCCAGGTCAAGTTTAAGTTTTTAAAAGGTTGTAGTCTAGTTCTTGCACGACCTTACCAAGCATGTCCATAACCTAGGACGAGGCTATTCGAATAGTTTTAACCCTGCAGGGGTGTACCAATGTACCCACACGATAAACCGCCTTTCCACCAGCCACGGTTAGCACACTTCCTTTGGTATGCAGGCATGGCTAAGTCTAACAAGACGCTTTCCAATGGACGATGCTAATTAAGAGCCGCAACCCACGGGAGAAGGACACATTAGACAGCCAAACCGGTCTGCTAATGCTCCCCTCCAACACCACAAACACACACACACAAGAACACACCCACCAACCAGCTCCAAATTAACACCTCCCAAAGTACTTAGTCAAGAGAGGTTCCATATCCCCCTCGTGTGGTTAGCACGCAATAAGCGCTTGGCTTAGTGACACAAGTAACTCGGTCCTTGGGGACTTAGGCACCATTCCACACACACCCAACAGATCACATCAACATACCATTGTGCCCAAGTCAAGATATAGTTTTGTTTTCAGTTTTTGATTTGTAAATCAATAAAACACGAGGATTGGACATAATGGAGTAGTATAAGTATTTGTGTGATCAAGATCATCGACTAAGTCGATGATCGCCCAATACTACCGATACTAGGCATGGCTAAGCAATATTTCTTCGAAAATCTACTAAGTGACAAGAGCTCATCCAACGAACTCTAATCACAGCAAATAACCTAGGCTCAGGTAGTAGAGGATGATTATTTACCTACAGATTATGCAACTAGAGGATTACTAATCAATTTAACAACAAATTAGCAATGCATACATAGAAGTTAAACAAAATATTAGACTTTAAAAGTAATGGGATCAAATGGGAAATGATCAAACTGCTTGCTCGCTTGTCGTTGCTCAAATCATATGAGGATCGTTTCTGGTTACCGCAAATGTCAAGCCTGCTAAAAGCAAAAGAAGCGAGAACAACCAATAAGACGAGCAACACTTAAACAAAAGAGCAAGCAAAATTTATCCAATTGCAACGAAATTTATGCACAAGGTAGAATAGGAATAAACCTAGACATAGAAACTGGAAAAACCTAATTTGGATTTGTGGTGCAAAAGATATTCCCTAAAAACCTATTTTTGGCCATAATTAGTACTGTTCATAAAATATTTTCTAGAGTGATTTTGAAGCTGAAATTTTTATGGTAGTTAGCTACTGGTATTATAAGGTTACATGTAAATTTTTGGGTCATTTGGAGTTAAAATGATTTACTTATGATTTTTCTAGTCATGAAAATGAACAAAACTAAATTACATGTGAATTCTCGCTAAAAACAGTAACATACCTAAAACAAATTTTACTAGCAAGTTCACTATTGGGGGAAGCCAACAGAGTTGGTTTCACTCAAAAATGATTCCCAGAGAATTAGTTATGCAATTTACAAGTTAATTGCAAGTTTTAGAATAACAATTAGAACCTATTTCTAAACCAATTTTGAAATTTGTTTTCTGGAGCCGAACTAAACCTCTATCCATTTTTAGATTAAAGTACAGTTCAAACTAAAGCTAACAAAATTTGAATCCACCTAATTGGATTTAAAATGAATTAGTTATGCATTTTTGAAGTTTAGTACCTCTTTCAGTTTGCAGATAAACCTCTCGGGAAAATAAAAACAATAAAACTTAAAAGGAAAGACGTGGCTTGATCTGGGCCGCCGATCCGGCAATGGACGGCCCACGCGCACGGTGCGCACAGCACACACACAGCGCCCACTGAGGTTCACCGTTGGATCAAGATCCAACGGTCCAGATGGAGATGGCATTCGGACCGAACGAATGCCTTCGCAATCCCAGCCGTTGATCAAGTATCGGACGGCTGGAACGGGTTGGGCCGTTTGCGATTTGAACAGAGACCGCTGACAGGCGGGACCCACTGTCAGCGACGCTGAGTCACGTGCGGGGTTTAAACGCACGCGCACAGGGGATTCGAAGATGGCGGGCCAGAGGTCGCTGGCCGGGCCACGCACACTTGGGTTAGCGCACGGTGATTAAAACGCGGGCCCACATGCAAGTGGATCGAGGAGGTGGGTTTAGGACAGCTAATGATTACTAACCCATGATTAACAATGATTAGCATTAATGAACGCCATTATCGTGTCCGAACGACATTACAAGATCGCTGCTGGTCCGACAAAACGATCGACGCAGATCCGAGTTCGCCACGCGACTCCATGCGCATGGCGCGAGCTAAAGGCCAAAATGGGACCGCAATACCAATGCGCATACATTGGTACCACTCACACCGGCGATAGTGCCCAGAACGGGCGGCTAGCCGACGATGAGCTGCGCGACCAAAACGGCGAAATGCGAATGACCAAAAGCTTCGCAACAAACCATTCTAGCGGGTGCCAAAGCTTGTAGGGGCTACTAGAAGGGTACCTGAGGGTAGGGGAGGTCCAGAGATGGATGGAGTTGCGCCGGCGATGAAGAAGGTTGCCGGACTTGGAGAAGACAACTCGGAGAAGGTGCTCGAGCGAAGATAACACGACAAGCGCCATCGGGTTAGCTCCAATCAAGCTCAAAGAAGTTCCTGAGTAAAGAATTGAAGAATAGAGCTTCTTACGGTGATGAGGAAGAAGGGGTGCTCACGGCGAAAGAACAATTCCCAAAATTGAGCCGCTCCCGTGAAAAGCAACTACAATTAAGTTAGGGTTTTGCTCCGGAGGTGAGAGGCACACACCGAAAGAAAAGAGAGGAAGAAACGCCATCGAGCACGGGTTGCACCGGGAGCTCCCACTCAACAATGGCGGCTTTAGGTGCTTTGGTGTTTTGAGCTCACAAAGCACCAAGGATGCTTGGCAAGACTACTTGGGTTTTGAAAGGGAACCGAGGGGAGCCAGGAGCTACTTATAGCTCAAGGAGCTCAAGCTAGGGCTAAGCCCAAGCTCTCGGGTGGATTGGGTTCATGCCCCTGCCATGGGCACCGTGAGTGACGGGAGCAGGTAGGAGACGACTTTGGGGAGGAGAAGCTGGTGTGCATTTAATGCATGGCAAGATTTAGCCGTTAAAGGGCTCAAGGAGGTGACAAGTCACCTCTCTCTCGGCCATGGCGCACAAAGTGCACGCCATGAGCGGCGCGAAGAAGATGACCAGGGACGAGGTGGCCCCACCTGTAAGCGAAACAAAAGTGGTTCGAGTCCAACACACTTAAGTGGGTTGAGCTCAACCCTATCAGATGTTGGCCGTCGGATAGGGTTTACACGGCCGCGATGCGATCGCCATTTTGAAAGGACCGAAGCGAACCGGTACGATCCCACGATGGTTGGATCAGAATCCAACGGCTGAGAATCAGATGGCAACCGGAGTTGTCCGAATGCTTACACGAATGAGAGCCGTTCGATGGAGATCTAACGGCTGATGACGCGCGCGCCCGCTCGACCGCGTCGGGTGCAATTAGTTGGCTCGGTCGAGTCAAGTGACTCGAGCCCGAGTCTGACTCGCACCCGAGGAACAGTGAAAACCAGTTAGGGTTTGATTTTTGAACTGAAACTTTGGGGATTTAATTGGGGCATCAAAACAACTCCAAAATTTATGAAATTTTAACTGGAGCTTCCTGACTTAAGGATTAACCTTCCATAAAATTTCCAGAGATTTTTGTGCACTGAGATTTTCTCAAGAAATTCCAGAAGGTTATTTCAGAGGTTTGACCAAAGTTTGACTTGCCTCTAAAATATTTCAAATAATTTCCAAAAATTATGAAATAATTCAGAGGTGCCACAAAGCAACCTTAGAACCCAGGAAAATTATTTCCAAGGGTTTGACACAAGATTTGACTAAAGAGGTGGTTGACTTTAGATAATGGAGGGTTTTGATTTTGAATTCCCCAAAATTCTTTTACAAGAATTTCAGGAAAGTTCAAAAGCACAAGGATGTAGGAAAAGTTTTAATTTACCCTCAATTTCTTACATTTGAAACATAAGACAAAATGGGGATGTTACATGCTAGATATGCGGGAGCGATACATCAACTTCTGAGTCTGGATCTGAAGCTGCCATTGTTACTTCCTCCAAAGCTCTAAGAAGTTACATCTCTCATCCTACGTTAACCCCGGTTCGTGAAGAGGTCAGTATTTGAGTATAATTAATCTATTCTTTGCATGAAGTATTCTATAATATTAGTAGGTGGTGTTATTTCCTCCCTCCCTATCTCTGTTTCGTATCAACATGATGAGTGGCATTTTTTCAATTATTTTGCATGAATAATTTAACTGATTTCTTGAGAAAATGTGTACTACGCATTATTGTAGTGAACTGGTCATGCTAGGCTGCATCTTCTATGCCAGATGTTACCTGTGTCATTGTTGGTGAAGAGTGGTTCGTGCTGCTCTGTGTTGCTGCAGGGAAGGATGATGGAATAGGTAGTGTTTCACTTTGTCAGTAATTACTACATGCAAGGTAAGGTATCCCCTAGGATGTCTTTACTGGTGTATCCAAAAAATAATGTTAATATCTAATGCTCTATGTATTAGTCTATTTACCACCAAAATCTGAAAGGCACAACAAGAAATCCAGTTCAATTGTTCTTGAATTGAAGTTCAGCTATAAGAGAAACAAACTCAAATTAGTGTTTTGAATTCTTTTTCTCCATGTAACTCCTTGTGCACTTAGTCTAAAGGATTCTTATGGTGTTTGGAGTTACATTGGGAATAAACATCAAGGATTAGCCCATCCATGTGTGTGCTACTTTGATCTTCAGTGAACACTTGTAAGTTAGATCTTTCAAAATTCTTTTAAATGATATATCTGCTGCAACCACATGTTTCTGTTAATTATGAAAGTCATAGTGGTTGTATCATAGGAAGAAAATTGTTACTTGATTTGTTTTTTTTTTTGGGATTAACTTACAACCAATTGGAATTTCTAGAGATGCTAATGCAGTTGCTAATGTACTTATATTTGCTCTCTATAAACTATTTGTAGGCCTTTAGGGAAGTTTTCACCTTTCCCTTTAGGGACTTCACCTTTCCCTTTATGGACTTCATCTTTGGATTAAGCATGTGCTTATGATCATTTAGCTTCTTTTGGTTCACATGTTCATGGGAAATCCTTGCTCTTGCAGATATTTATTTGGAGGATTGCTCATTGATTTATCTGCTCACGAATTGGTATTTACTGTGTTGTTTTTGTTAAGAACCGAAATTTTCTTTCATTTTGTTTGTTTAATCTACTTGCACCTCCCCTAGAGTCTTTCTGCAAACAGTTGATCTATGTTGAAATTGCATAATGTTTGATAGAAAACATTGTGATACGGGGTGGCCCGATCTTCTCGAGTAGAACCGTAGATAAATAGCGCTTGACGACGAACACCGCCACCAGACACCACCGCGCGCCGGCACGGACTTGCAGCTCTATGGATATTCACCAACACGCACTGGGATGATCACCGCGAGACCACGAGCGGAGATCGCCAAGCCCTCAATTCCCAGCGGAAAAACAAACTTGACCTTAAGATGCAGAACGAACAATGAATCGCCTAGTTCTCTCTCAGAAGTCCTCGCATGAACTCGTTTAGAAAGAACAAGCAATAGCTATGTTTCAATTCTTATGCATAAAACCGGTCTACCTTACAATGGGGTCTACCCTCAATATATAGTCTTGGGCTAAGAAATATTCAGCACTAATTTTCCATGTGGTACTATTCATGCGTGTAGACATGTTCACGCGCAGATCTAGCAAGCGCCATCGCTCACGCCCGACATCGAGCACGCCATCGCTCACGGCCGACATCGTTTCACACCAAGAATTGGGCTTCTTCCGGTTCCTCCACATGGGCTTTGTGCATGACCGCTGGGCCTTGATCTCTCGCTGGTCGTATGGACATTGGCCCTCTCCTCCTGGCCGAATGGGTCATAGATCGGCGCCTTGACCTCCTCATTTGACGGTCTTCCTTGGATGACGACGCATATTCTTGATCTCCGTCCATCGCTGAATCTTCAAACTCGAGCACAAGTAAAACACTGTTTTTAGGTAGTATAAAATTCTCATTAAAATCAATGACATATTCATTAAGGAGCAAGTTCACCGAGATTGTAGTTTCTTGCACGTGCTCTTGTAATTGGCCCATCGGAACTCGATGCGTATATCTTGAGCATTAGGTGGAGGAGAAGGTGTCGTAAGGATGCCCTCATCATCCCCCTCTTGAAAAGGCGCCGTCCTCGACGCTAGATCATCAAGACCAAGAACGGCGATAAATCGCCAACGTTGAATGTCGAGCTCACGCCATAGTCATCTCCCTAAGCTCGATTTTGTATGCATTATCATTAATTCGCTCAAGCACTTTGAAAGGTCCATCTCCTCGTGGCAAAGAACTTCGATTTACGCCGATCCGAAAACGATCCTTGCGATAGTGTAACCAAACTAAATCGCCCTTTGAAAAATCATCTTCTTTCTTTTCTTGTTCGCCTTGTCAGCATAGTACTTCACTTTGCGCTCAATTTCTTCTTTCACCTTGAGGTGTAATTTCTTCGCATATTCAGCTCGCTTTGACGCCTCCATATTTGTTCGTTGTTGACTTGGAAGCGGCAACAAATCAAGTGGTGTAATGGGCTTGAAACCATACACCACCTCAAATGGGCACATCTGTGTAGTAGAGTGGATGGCTCTGTTGTAGGCGAACTCCACATGCGGCAAATGATCCTCCCACTCCTTGATATTTTTCTTGATCATGGTCCTCAAGAACATCGAAAGTGTACGGTTCACCACCTGCTTGACCATCGGTTTGGGGATGACAAGTTGTCTTTGAATAACAACCTTGTCCCTAGCTTCCCCAAAGTGTCTTCCAAAATAGCTCATGAATTTGACGTCGCGACCGAGACAATAGTCCGGCACGCCATGCAACCGCACTATCTCCCTGAAAAATAAGTCAAGAACATGCGACGCATCGTCGCTCTTGTGGTGCGGAATAAAATGTGCCATCTTCGAAAATCGATCCACAACGACAAAAGCAGAATCTCTCCCGCTTAGTTCTAGGTAGTCCTAAAACAAAGTCCATACTAATATCTTCCCATGGTGCATTAGGAACTGGAAGAGAGTATACAAACCATGTGGATGCAATTTCGATTTCGCCTTGTGACAAGTTATGCACCGTTGTACATACTGTCACATCACGCCTCATCTTAGGCCAATAAAAGTGATCGCTCAAAGATAGACAATGTCTTCTCGTCCAAAATGTCCCATCAAACCACCGCATGAGATTCTGCAATAATAGCAAACGCACGGACGATTCTCGAACGCATAGTTTGTTAGCGAAATAAAACTCATCATGAATGTGAAATTTGTCCCAGCCTTTCCCATCTTTGCAATGCGCATAAGGTGAAGCGAAATCATGGTCATTAGCATATAAATCACGCAAACTCTCTAAACCAGGAACTTGCACATCTAAGCGATTTAAAAGCACACTTTTCCTGGAAAGAGCATCAGCAACCACGTTTTCCTTGCCCTTCTTATATTTCACAATGTAAGGAAACGACTCAATAAATTCTACCCACTTAGCATGACGTCGGTTCAGTTTAGATTGACCGTGCAAATATTTTAAAGCCTCATGATCTGAATGTATAATAAACTCCTTAGGCCATAAATAATGCTGCCAAACCTCTAAAACACGCACTAACGCATAAAGCTCCTTATCATAGACCGGATAATTCAATTGAGCGCCCTTCAATTTCTCGCTAAAATATGCAACCGGTCTACCTTCTTGCATCAAAACACCGCCAATACCAATTCCACTAGCATCACATTCAATCTCAAAATTCTTAGTGAAATTAGGTAAAACAAACAACGGTGCTTCACCAATCGTTGTTTTAACAAATCAAAAGCCTCTTGTTGCACCGCCCCATGTAAATTCAACGCCTTTTTGTTAATTCATTCAATGGGGCAATGATAGCGCTAAATTTTTCACAAAGCGCCTATAAAATCCAATGAGGCCATGAAAACTCCAATTTGGCTAACATTCACAGTGTAGGCCAATTTTTATTGCTTCAATTTTAGACTCATCGACTCTACCTCCGTGTCAAACCACATAGCCCAAAAATATGACGCGATCTTTGCAAAAAGTGCACTTCGCTAAGTTTCCAAACAAGCTAGCATCGCGTAAAACCTGTAGCACTTGTCTAATGTGGTCAATATGATCAGATTCATTATGGCTATAAATCAGGATATCATCAAAATACACGACCACAAATTTCCCAATGAAATGCCTCAAAACATGATTCATCAATCTCATGAATGTACTAGGTGCATTAGTTAACCCAAACGGCATGACTAACCACTCATACAAACCAAATTTCGTTTTAAAAGCGCTTTCCACTCATCCCTTCTTTCATCCTAATTTGATGATACCCACTACGCAAATCAATTTTAGAGAAAATAACAAAGACCACTCAATTCGTCTAACATATCATCTAAGCGAGGATAGGATGACGATATCGAATAGTGATATTATTAATCGCTCTACAATCTATGCACATGCGCCAAGTACCATCTTTCTTAGGAACTAAAATAACAGAACAAAGACAAGGGCTTAAGCTTTGCGCACGCACCCTTTGTCGAGAAGCTCTTGTACTTGTTTCTCGGATTTCCTTTGTTTCCTCGGGTTGGTGCGATATGGTGGTCGGTTTGGTAGCGTCGCTCCCGAATCAAATCAATTTGATGCTCTATCCCGCGGATTGGTGGCAAACCAGGGCACCTCCTCCGAAAGACGCCACCGAACTCCTCGCAAAACATGAGAGACACCACTAGGAAGAGATGTCAAGTCATTAGTAGAAAGCAATGCATCCTTGTACAGAAGTACAAAGTGCACCAAATTGGGATTCTCACAAAAAGCTCTCATCTCTGATTTGGTGGCTAGCATTACTAAACCTTTCTCTCCCTCACTTTGCTTTTTACCGCTCAATTTGGGCTTGTGGCTCTCACTCACCGAATGTGGAATCTCTCTATTTGGTGTACTTGCAATTTTCACCTCAACTTTCTTCTTATCGGCATTGACTATCTCTGTCGGTGTAAGTGGATACAAAATCACATCTTTGTCACTCCACTTAAACTTGTAGCAGTTTGTATGCCCATCATGGTAAACATGGCGATCAAATTGCCATGGCGCCCAATAGTAAGTGACAACCGACATGGGCACCACATCGCAAACAATGGTATCCTCATACTTGCCAATCTTGAAGTGCACCTTCACCATATGGTGACTTTCACCTCACCCACATCGCTCAACCATTGCACATGATAAGGATGAGGATGCGGTAAATATTGTAAGCCCAATTTTGTGCACATCTCCTTGCCGCCGATTATGACAATCGCCTCCATCAATTATGACTTTGCACACTTTACCGCCAATCGTAGCCCATGATCGAAACAAATTGCACCGCAGCGGTAGATCGACTCGTGACACGCTAAGTACACGAGGTGTGCACACTAGCATATGCTCTCCATTTGGCGACCCGGCCTACCCAATCTCTCATCCTCTATGGGATCGTCGCAAAATCAGCAAATGGAGTAGTATCATCCTCATCACTAGTGAAATATACCCATCATCGATTAAGTATCATAACTTTATTATTTGGGCAATCTTTCAAAATGACCAACTCCCTTGCACTTGTAACATGTCATATCACGTGAACGGCCTGTAGAACCCATCGAGGATGCCGCTAGCAGCGGTGCCGGTGGTCGGCGCGTTGGTGCCGGTGTACTATCTGTCTTCCTCTCGTGCGTAGCTGCTGTCGTGGAATTGCCCCCGATGGAGCGGGCTTGCTTGGCTGTCTGTGTTGTGCGAAGGTCTTGAGTTCTTGAATAACGTTGTCGCAAAGATACTTAGCATCTCCAATTACTTGTTTCTCACTCACGTGCTCGATGCATCAACTCGACCATGTTGTTGTATTGATGATGATTAACGATCCGCCGAATAGCATAATTCATCCCAGCAAGAAAACGAGCCATCGCTTGTTCCTCATTCTCACGCACATCAGCATGTATGATAATCTGCTCCATCTCTTTATAATACTCATCAACTGATTTCAAACCCTGTCGCAACCCAATCAGCTTCTCATGCAACGAGCGCTTGTAATGTGTAGGTACAAAGCGCTACGCAAGATCTGCCGCCACTCATCCCATGTAACAACACGTGGCTCGTGTCGCGCCCATACGTTGTTGCACAGCGCTCCCACCATGTAGCAAAGATATCCGTCCAGCAAGAACGGCAAGATCCAACTTGCGCGATCGAATAGCGGTTCATACGGAACAACTTATCAACTTTTAGCTCCCATGCGAGATAAATCTCTACCTCTGTAGTACCTTCAAAGGACGGCATCGTGAACTTGGGCTTTGCAACTAGATCATCGGCGTCCTCATCGCGCCGACGATTGCGGGCATATTGATTATGTTCACGGCGCGGCAAAGAGTCGTCGAACACGGACTCGTCGCCGTCATCGTCAGTGTGGCGGTTGCCACGGCCTCCTACATGGGCGCCATAGTAGGCACCCCCATAGGCGTTGTCATGCACGCCTCCATAGGCGCCATCGTTGGCGCCTGGATGGGCGTCGCCTCCTCCAGCGCCATTGACACGGTCGCGCCCTTGTGCATGGGGACGCACCGCGACCCAAGAACAACACGGCGCTGTTGTGCGCCGCCGCGTACACGCACTGTTCGCCGAGTTGTCGTTGGTGTAGTTCGGCCTCGCGCCGCGTCTAGCGGCGCCTCCGCATCCGCCTCGTCCGCGGCTCGACGGAGGTGTACACTACCCGCATCGCCACGTGTACCCAAACCGCATCGGCGGTGAGATTGGCAATAGCATCGAGCAAGACCTTGTGGTTGTCGCCTTGATCCACGGACAGCTTTTGAAATCGACCCGCATCGTCAAGTTGTTTTGGACATGTCCAAGGTCACCGCGCACCTGGTCGACCTCAGCCCGGAACTCGTCTCGGAGCGTGGCACGAAGTGTATGGTAGTGCATTGTTGTGATCGGATCAGTAAGGTTACCGTCCAGAACCTTGTCTTGCTCACTTCCTCACATGGTTACAGTAGCAAAAATACCAAGTGACAATATATGTGAAAAATAAGTGGAAATCTCTCAACTACTGTTCTGAAACAAAGCAAGTTGCACCGTTCCGAAGTAAATTAAGAGTAGCAAAAACTTACGCTCGTAGCAACGAACGACCAACCCAGATTGTGCGAGCGAATACCAAGAACAACAGCCAATACTGGACTCGGATGTTTGAGGTGGAGCTAGGTGAGGAATCCTAACAATTCAGAATTTAAAGATTGTCGAGCTAGGTAACAATCCAAACGAGACTCACAATGCCTAATTGTTGATCGACAAATATAAGTGAGGAGTAGACAGCAACACACGCACAATGATAATGGGACTATTGCAATCAAAGGAATGAGCGATAAAAGAACAATTTTGTATGGAGGCGAACGCTCGTATTGCAACAGTTCAAGGAGAGACGCTAGCTAGTACTCAAAAGTTGTATATGAGGGCACAAGATTGCTCAAAAGTATGGTACGCGAACAGCCGCGGATACAAATATTTTTTAAAAAAATGCTCCAACAAAAGAATGTAACACTATGGCCGAAATTTGTGTCGTGTGTATGTTTTTTGCACTCTCTCTGTTTTTTTTTTCTCTGTCACGGCCAAACACAACTAGTTGAACTCACGGCCAACTATAAGCACAGCAAGAAACGCACTGTTTGTCTTTTTTTTTTTCTCACGGCCAAAAACTAAACAGCCTTGCTTTTTTTTTTTAAATCACTACAGTACTTGTAATCACAGTCGAACACTAGTAATCAGCGATGCTGTTTTTTTTTTTGTGCGCACTCTCTTTTTTTTTCTTTTTTTTTCTCAAGGCCGCCGAGCACTAATCACACAAGGCTTTTTTTTTTTTTGAACTTATAGCCAAGTAGTTGGTTCTCACGGCCAGCTACTAAGAAATAGCAAGGAGCAGCCCAAAACGTGAACAGGCAAGGAGCAGTCACACGATAATTTGCCCAAAACGTGAACAAATATGGCGTAACAACAAGAATCCTATGAGCAGTCCCTCGAGCACAATCTACAGCTAGTCTCAGGAGGTATTAAAGAGAACGCAAAGATGTGGAGCTCGCTAACAATATTTTTTTGTGTGTGTGTTGTTTTGGGGATTGGCTGGTTTGTGAACACACCACTAGATGGAAAACATGAATTGGGTGGGGAAAACAAAAAGTAACGCGAACGGAACACAACCAGCAACTAAACACGATGAACGAGTGGATTAAGACCTAACAAAACACACTTAAAATAATGAATTAAACTACAGCAAAAGATGATATTTTTGTGGCTTTTTCGATGTATAGGACAGAAAAACAATATACTAAAATACGGGTAAAGAGATTCTACCGAGTGGCCTGGAATCTGATACCACGATGATACGGGGTGGCCCGATCTTCTCGAGTAGAACCGTAGATAAATAGCGCTGACGACGAACACCGCCATCGTACACCACGCGCGGTACGGACTTGCGGCTCTATGGATATTCACCAACACGCACTGGGATGATCACCGCGAGACCACGAGCGGAGATCGCCAAGCCCTCAATTCCCAGCGGAAAAACAAACTTGACCTTAAGATGCAGAACGAACAATGAATCGCCTAGTTCTCTCTCGAAGTCCTCGCATGACTTCGGTTTAGAAAGAACAAGCAATAGCTATGTTTCAATTCTTATGCATAAACTGGTCTACCTTACAATGGGGTCTACCCTCAATATATAGTCTTGGGCTAAGAAATATTCAATACTAATTTTCCATGTGGTACTATTCATGCGTGTATTACTCGTTCACGCGCAAGCATCAGTAAGCGCGTTATCGCTCACGGCCCGACATCTTGTAGCACGTTCGCTCACGGGCGACATCGTTCACGCCGAAGAATTGGGCTTCTTCTGGTTCCTCCACATGGGCTTTGTGCATGACCGCTTGGGCCTTGATCTCTCGCTGGTCGTATGGACATTGGCCTCTCCTCCTGGCCGAATGGGTCATAGATCGCGCCTTGACCTCCTCATTTGACGGTCTTCCTTGGATGACGACGCATATTCTTGATCTCCGTCCATCGCTGAATCTTCAAACCTGAGCACAAGTAAAACACTGTTTTTAGGTAGTATAAAATTCTCATTAAAATCAATGACATATTCATTAAGGAGCAAGTTCACCTGAGATTGTAGTTTCTTGGCACGTGCTCTTGTAATTGGCCCAGTCGGTAACTCGATGCGTATATCTTGAGCATTAGGTGGAGGAGAAGGTGTCGTAAGGATGCCCTCATCACATTGATGGTCTGTTTCTGAGCCTTATGAAATGACACCACCATAGTTTTTGAATGCCATGTTGGTAATGTATAGCATCCTTCGGGGGGTTTTATGTAGTTATATTACCTTGGCTCACTTTATGGACTAAACATTCTAGGTATTAGCCTGACAACTTGTCTAAATTTGTCAATTACGAGCACATAACATCATTGAAACACGCAATTAACACTGGCACATTATTTTTCTAAAGACACATAGTCAGTATTGTGGTATGAATATGTAAGAGAGGTAAAATAAAATATTAGGATTTTCAATTTATAAATTGCCACATATACTACTACTAAATATCAAAGTAGTTCTTCTTCATGAGTAGCCTGAAATGACCCACCATCACCAATCTTTCTCAATTCCTTCTTCTGTTCCATTGTCTCCATCATTAGTTCTTCTTCATGAGTATCCTGAAATCTTTGTATTTGTCTTTATTTTAACACATAAATGGAGAGAGTGGGGTTTTGGTACTAATCTTACTTCTCTTCTACATACATGTTCACTATACTTGAGATTGGCTAGGTCCTAGATTCTGATGTGCCTGCTTAACATGAGAATTATTGGTTTGCTCTTCTCTCTTTTGTGGAAAGTGCTTTAGGATATTTCAATGAAAATAGGTGTGCATCTTAGTGCAAATATGGTTTTACTGATTCTTGATATTGCACCAATCTCAGTTGTTTTGATCTAATTATAGTTTCATCAAACTTAGTTCTCATTTTATTTGGAAATTCATGTTAACAATTCTTATTCAATGTACAAAACATGACTTATTGGGTAATGATCAGTGTTTTGTTGTTGTTTTGGTGTTCATGTGTTCAACGTTCTTTCCGTAAATGAGTTAATGTTGTAGCTCAAATAGTAGAAAGGGTCTATCATGCCTAATTGTTATGATGATGTCGTTCCCCTTTGTTTTGGCTTACCGAATAGTAGATAGGCATAGATCCACTTAATTTGATATTGGATAGGCTTACCCCTGTTTAATTTTATGGCCAAAGTCCAAACTGACAAATATAGAGTGTGATCGATTTACTGTGCCAGATAAGAAAATTATTGTCTTGTTGCATATTCAGGTCTAAAATGACAAATATGGAGTATCATCTACCCTGGAAACACGATGTAAACATCGGCACGGTAGCGGAATTGTTGTTGGCTAGTCTTCATGTTGAAGTATATTGCCCACCTTTCATCATCAGGTAAAGTTTTTGGGTGAACTGGTTGGTGTATACAACTCTATGGTATCAGAGCCAAACGGTCTTGGGTTCAAGACCTAGCTAACACAATATTAAAAACAAATACTCCATCTGCTTTTGTTTTCCGGCACTGTTGACTTGGATCAGTCAAACTTCGTAATCTTCAACCTTAAAATGATGTTAGATTTGTCATAAAAAATACTTTCACGACATCATACTTTCATGACATTTTATAAATGTATTAATGTAAAATTAATAATCAAAAGTTAACCTTGAAGACTGTAAAAAATCAACAGATACCAAGTATTTGCAAACGAAGATAATAATTGTGGCCTGCTTCTAGTCCACATCCTATTGTCTTAGGCGTGGTGAAGCCTAGCATGGTGGAGCCTAAATGTGAGGGAAATCATTGAAGTATATTGTATATATTTCCTTCTCACGTTAAGTTTTTGAGTGCACACATGCAACTCTATACTCATGGATCCTAGAAGGTCTAGATTCGATCGCACGACAGAAACCCCTGGAACCAAGCATTTCAGTCATCCGAACAGATCGATCGATTGCATTTGCTTCACAACAGAAAGTAGCTTGTTCATTGGTGTGCATATTTCGATCGGGCAGTGTGTGTTGGACCGAAATAGCCGCTAGAGGGGGAGGGGTGAATAGGAGCATTACTTCTTTTCACTTAGATTGGATTCAACTTCATTCTTGCTTTAATAGCCACGAAAGCTATGAAGATTAAATGTACAAGCACAACGGAAGTCTTGTATTGAATACAATCAAAACCTCGAGACAAATCACAAAAACTCCAAACGAAAAGAGTTGGACGATCAGACATCTGAGGATGGCGCGGTTTGACCGATGTCCCGACAGTCTAACCAATCATTAGGGGCTGACCCTCTAGCACGATAAAAAGTAAAATCAGCATGATTTCAAAAACACAAATCGACTCAACTTTTGATAGGGTGATTCAAATCTCCTCAAATTTCAACCATAGCTCATCAAAAAGATCAAGAATCTATTCCAATCGACGATTGGGAAGATCAAGGCTAGAGTTCCATAAATTTCTTAGATGAGGGAATGAGGGCACAAGAACTTGAGAAAATCAAACTTTGGTTCTAAAGTTTGCTTGTGGGTAGATGATGCTCAAGATGATCTTAGGTGTATTTCAACATGTCACATCAAGCAAAATCATAGCAAGAAACCAAAGGAAAACCAAAGAATCACCAAAATCCCAAAAGTCACCAAAACGAGAGCAAAAACAAGAAGAGACTCATCCTGAAGCAATCTTGATTGGATTGATTTGAGATAGATGTTAGTTTACAGCCACTACACCATGGAGAACAAAAGCTCAACACTTGAACACACAGTCAATCTATCTCTCACAAACCCTAGCCTCAACTACTCTAAAATCCTCAAATCATATATTAGAGTTTTACTCTTGAAAGGACTTGAGAACTCTATATCTGGACATTCCCTTTTACAATAGAGGCTGGGTTTAGAGAGAAGACCCTAATAGGCACCTATTAAGCTCACACACAAAATGAGTCTACACTCACACATACTGCTCAAAGCGAATGACTAAACGGGTTTCCTGAATCCGTTTCTCCATAATCTTTATCTTCACTTGACCTAAACCGTCTCTCCTTGCGCCGCATTTAGCCAAAGGTCACCAAGGCAGTATTTTGGTAAAGTTAACAAAATACCCCTTATCGATCCTTCTCCAAAGACCGGTCTAATCTTCATGAAGCAATCTCATACTTCGCCATGTGTTGTTTGATCAACAACTCTCTTCATGTCGGCATGTTTATCCCATTTGGCTCCCACGAAATCACCATGGCACATGCACCAACCCTCGCGTCGCTTGATGCAACCCGTTGCACCAAACTTCTCGTTTGATCATCTTTGTCCATTTCACGTCATACTTAGTCCACTGACTTCACCCAGCATCCTCGATCGTTCTGGACCCTAGCTCTCCAAGTCTAGTCTTGATCATCCTCGTCGTTGACTATTATTGAACTCCAAGCCTCCTGTACAACAATAGACCAAGAAATCAATTCTGGACACAATTTCTTAGCAACTTAACCCACGTTAGTAAAAAAACATAAATCATGCAACACATATGCATTGAAAATCATAAAATTTGGCCTAACCCACAAACATCATCGCCTTGCCGTCCAGCGAACAGGACTAAACCGGTCAAACCGCCACCTATGGCCGGTCTGACCGCCAGCACAAAGACTTAGCCATCTTTGCTCCTTGAAAATCCGACCCTCTCTGAAAATTCAAAATGAATATAATTTTTGACTCGAAGCTCCAAAAATTATGGGACCAAGTGTAGAAGAATCCTCTTTCTTGCCTATATCCTCTATTTTTGGCCCAGCCAGAAACTCGAAAGTTACTTTTTTGGTCGGTCAGACCGCCGGCCTTTGGCCTGCCCCTAGGCCGTTCTGACCGTCTGAATTCTGACAACTTCTGAATTTGGCCGAAAACGAGTGTTTCGACAAACCCTCTCTACCATTGCCAATTATGTGATCGTCCTTGATGTCCAAAGTGTGTTTACTGTGGAGCACGTTCGCGCGTGTGCTTAAATGCACTCCAAATGGGTGGTGTTTTATTGCTGTGGCCAGGGGCGGACGCAACACCGGTGCGCGCAGGGGCGTGCGCACCGGCTCCATCCGTCGCGCCCCTAGAAACCCATCCTGCTGCATCTCCTTCGCCTGGTCCCTTCAATGGAGAGAGTACCAGCTGGGCTAGCGGTGGAAGAAGGAAAACGCCGAAGGAGCATCAGGCAGACGGCAGCTTTGAAGAAGAACTCAGGAAACACTAAGGATATTTGGGCCTTTTGGGCTATATTGTTTGTGTAATCCAATGTCATAGGCCCATTTTCGCACTCCCTAAACGCTGAATCCCTAATTCCCCATTCGATTATTCCCAATCAACAACTCCCCAAAATCCTCATCCCCCAAATCGAAATTCCCCATTCCACTACCATTCTCCCAAATCCCTAATTCACAGCACAAGTGCACAACTCACCTGGTGACTTGGGGTGCGGCTGAGGCGGTGGGGCACAGGCAGGCATGTGAGCGGAGGCGACCGACGGGCGCGAGCCTCAACCACGGAGTCTGCGACGTCGGCCGCGAGGCGAGCGGCGGGGTGGAGACGCGAGCGCGGAGTCCGAGATAGGGGTGAAAGCGGATCGGATAGTTTCCGGCGATCCGGACAACGGATTCGGATTGTCTCGGATCGGATTTTTCGGATAATTCGGATCGAAGCGAATTGGATTTTTTTGCCGAAACTAAAGCGAATACGGTAGCCATGCTATCCGCGGATCACTGAAACGAATACGGATTATCCGGATAAGACGAAGGCCGGATATCCGGATTTCAGCCCAAAAGAGGATTTTGGCCCAAAAAAGAGAAAATGAGATTTTAATTGATTTCTAAATTTTAAAATGCAACAAATCAAATAGCCTTTTAGAAAAATAGCAAATAGAGTTCAAAATTCTAGAAAAATCACAAAAATTCCTTGAATGATTTTGAACTTAATAAAATTAATTTCAACTTAAAATTGGTTTTTATTTTTGCACATAAATTATTTTTAATTTCTAAAAAAATAGTAAAAACCTTTTTAAATTCTAGAAAAATCAAGAAATTAATTATTTTTTCACTTTAAATCAAATAAAATCAGAAAACTCAATAAATTTTATTTTTACATTAAAAACTAGGAAATTAAATAATTAACTTTATTTTATTATTTTTTCTTTTAACCAAGAAAACTCTTTTAAATATCGAAAATCTAATAAAATAATAACTTTATTAATTTTATTTTTGGTAATATACTTTGGGATGTTATAGTCATTTGTGTATAAACTAACTATCTACTCTGATCGATGTTAGTGTGAATTAATTTTTATGGATGTGATGAACTAAGTATGAATACGTGATGATTTGTGACTTTGTGAGTTATGACTTATGACTTTATGAGCTAAATATGGTAAACTAAGTGTTTTATTTATGATGAACTAGTTAATACAACTTGCTAGTGCCAATGTTACGTAGTTCTTTGAAAATATGAACAATTCATGAATGTTTGCATCAAATAAACTAGTTATATAATTTTGTTAATTTCTGGTATACAATTTAAGGGGTTTTCATGTTCCAAAAAATATCCGCGACCGTATTCGTTTCGATTCGTATTCGCTCCGTATTCGTATTCGATATTATTCGTATCCGTATTCGTATCCGAGGTATTCGTATTCGTTTCCGAATCCGAAAAAAATATGAAAACAAATATGGCAGAGCCATTATCCGTCCGTATTCGATCCGTTTTCACCCCTAGTCCAGGAGCTGTGACCGACGGCCGACGGGGGCGAAGGCGCCGGGCGTGGGCCGCGGGAGGCCGAGAGTTGCGAGCCTACGACCGGCAGAGGCGCGCAGTGCCGAGGCCGGAGCTGCGGCCGGCGAGGCGGCGTGGGCAGCGAGCCGAGCACCCGACGTCGGCATGGTTGGGGCGCTGCCGTGCTCAGTGGAGGCTCTCAGGCTGTGAGGCGTGAGCACTGCGCTGTGGCTTTGAGGAAGACAGGAAGTGAGCATGTGGCTGTGGCTTTGAGGATTGAGGAAGTGAGGAGTTGGAGGTTTGAGGAAAAGGATTGATGAGTGTGATGTCCTGTGTGTGTATGAGTCAATGAGATACAGTGAGATTTGAGAATGTGAGATAAGGTCACAACTGACAACTAGGAAGGAGCTGAGGTAAAATCCACAACTCACTCGGTTAATATCAATGTGATGTTGAGATGTTGTTGTGAACATATGAATATATGATGTTGTATTGTTGTCTAGTCTAGTTACATGTATTTAGTACTTATGGATTACATATAATTTATTGTAGATTTATAAAAGATGGACAAACGGACTTTGCATAATTATTTCTCCAACAATCCAAATACAAGTATTACTCCTCAAACCAATGAGAGCGCAACTCAACCAAAGAAGCCTCGGATTGATTTTAATCCCGATGACATTATTGCCGATCCAGCATGTCGCATACCAATTGACGATTATCCTAGTGAAATTAGAGATCAAGTGAGGAGGACATATTTGTTGAAGGGTCCAACTCGACCAATTGGCTATGTTTTTCCAAAGAAAATGATGGATTGTTGGAGATCCTTTCAAGAAGCATGGTTCAACAAATTTGATTGGTTGGAATATAGCGTGTCAAAGGATGCCGCATTTTGTTTCTATTGCTTTCTTTTCAAGAGTCCGTCACATCCTCATTATTTTGGCAACGATGCATTCACAAAAGTTGGATTTGTTAATTGGAGGAAGGCTTTGAAAAGTTTGAATGATCATGTTGGTGGACCTAGTAGTACCGATAGCTTTTGTAGGCAAGCATGTGAGGATTTCAATAATCAAAGATTAAGTGTATCACGTAAATTAGATGCTCGTGGTAAGGCGTACGAAGTTGCATATAAAATTCGTCTAACTGCTTCTCTAGATTGTGCAAGATTTCTCCTAATGCAAGGTGAAGCTTTCCGTGGACATGATGAATCTGCTACTTCCATCAACAAGGGAAATTTTAAGGAGTTGTTGGAGTGGTATACAGATAAGAAGGAAGAAGTGAAGAAGGTATTTGATGTAGCTCCTAGGAATTGTACCATGACTTCTCCATTGATTCAAAAAGACCTTGCAAAAGCTTGTGCAGAAGAGATCACTCAGGTGATTATGGGTGAGATTAGAAATAAGAATTTTTCAGTGCTTATTGATGAATCCCGAGATGTATCAATAAAGGAGCAAATGGCTGTGATTGTGAGGTTAAGAGTTGATTTTATATTTTTAATCATACCATTTATGCATTGTGTGTCCTAACTTGTATGTCTTGTGACATGCAGATTTGTTAACAACCAAGGGAAGATCATAGAAAGGTTTCTTAAACTTGTACATGTCAAAGAGTGTACTTCTGCTGCATTGAAGGCTGCATTGCTTGGTGTGCTTGCAGGACATGATTTATCTCTTTCGAGGGTTGCATGAGGAAACCAGCCTCGCTAGACTGGGAGATACTAGATGGGGCTCACATCACAAAACCTTGCTTCGTTTGTATGAAATGTGGGAGACAATTGAGGAGGTGCTAGAAATTGTAAGTGATGATAGTCGTCAACCATCTAATTCTGGTGGAGCATATGGTTTGATAAGAAAAATGGAAACCTTTGAATTTGTGTTCATATTGCATTTAATGTTGGACTTGTTGGGCATTACAAATGAATTATCACATGAATTTCAAAGGAAGGATCTAGACATTATTCATGCCATGGGCTTGATTATGGATGTGAAAGAGAACTTACAAAACATGAGGGATAATGGGTGGGAGCCATTGCTCGAACGAGCAAAAAAACTTTTGTGAGGCAAACGGTATCACTGTTCCGGATATGGATGGAAGCACTCCAATTATCAAGACAGACTTGCGCAACAAAGTCTCACATGAATGGTTCAATGACTTGATGGTGTGCTACACCGAGCGAGAGATATTCAAAAGTATTGATGATAAAACAATCATGGATCGTTTTCAACAGATGAAATCTCGTAGAATGGACTTGCCTCCCGCTCCTAGTCATAGCTAGCGGTTTTGCGGTATGTTCGTACTTCTATTTTATTTCAATGTTTGTAATTAGTCACAATTTTTTTATTATCTCGCTAACTTAGCTACCTTTGTTCCACAGATTACAACTCGCACGTATTTACAGGCATTCGGATTGTAATGTTCATTAGACAGGTGCTACCTTAAGTTCATTTTACATTCTCGCTTTGTCTATTATTTATTTATGTATGAATTTGAATTGAATTAGACATTCAAATGTATTATGTATGTTTGATATGATTTTATCATATTAGCTTCAGCACTCCCTCTATTTTTGTCCTGCGTTCGCCACTGGCTGTGGCCATCTGCAAATGCGAGCGGATGGATGGTACAATTCCGTATAGCAAATAAAATCAGTCTTCAAATACACAAACACAAAACTAGTGCTACTGAAAACGCTCGGAACCTCGCATGAAGCTGCAAAAAGACGGAGAATTCCACTTGATACGTTCAGAAAAAAAAAAAGAACACGCATAATCAAGAAGATCCGAACCGTGGCGGTCCCCGTGAATTTGCAAAACGATATGCATGTGTTGTTCGGTCCTTCTCCGACAGCTCAAACTTTTTCAAAAGCAATCAATCGATCACCACGTACTACTCCTCGCATATCAAGCGCTTAACACAGCCTAATTAGTACACTTTGTTCCTGATCCAGTGTTGGGAGTGCAGGTAATGCACTAATTACGCGCGTCGATCACATGGGCCATGCGCGCGCGGTGGGTGGCTTAGGATAAACGCAGGCTGGGTCGGGTTCGTACGTGGCATGGGCGTTAGGTGCGCCGTTACGACGGCCGGCCCCGTCGCAAAGGAGCCGCGCACATGGGCGCCGGGTCCCCGCCCCGGCCGGCCAGTCCGCATAAAACCCTTTCACGAGACCGGCAGTTGCCTGCGATGATAATTAAGCCACCAAACTGTAGTACCATGCGGCCGCAGAAGCCGGGGATTAATCAAGCAGCGGCAGTGCGGCTGTGTGAGCGAGTCTCGATCTCCGCTTTTCATGGTCGCTCTCGATCGGACCGCACAGGGATCGCTGGATGGTGTGATTTGGACGGCTCAGCTCACCCGTCGTCTGGCAAATTGAAGTGTGTTAAGCTACTAGCCTACGAACAGCCGAACATGCTGCGGCTGCTTGTTAGGAAAGGTGTGTTCGGTTTAATGGTCTGGTTGGCACGGCTGTAGTTTTTACAAAGCTAGGTAGAGTGCCGAACGGCTAAAGCGAAGAGGTTCGGTGTTTGGTATCGGATTTTGGATAGGCCTCGCTGCGACACGATATGAAAAATGTCTAAAATGGGCAGTGACGTGGGAGAGAGGAGGAGAAGGGCCGGGGCGGCGGTGCTCGAGAAATGAGGAGGACGCGGATGGGCTGGGGCTGGGACGGCGCTAGGGCTAGGGATTAGACGCGAGAAGAGGTGGTGGGGGGTTGTTCCGTGGCAAACGGGAGTCAACTTTAGGGGCAAAATTGGAATGGGGATTGCAGGAGGCCGCAGGAAGCTCCCGTTTTCGGCTTCTGACTTCTGCGCGTTATAACAGCTTCCGGTTTCGAGGAAAAGTGAGGAAGAAAAGTAAGCCGTTTGGAACAGCTTTTTCCTTTTTCGAGCGAAAAGCCGAAGTTGAAACCGTTCTAAACACCCCTGAGACTAGCTCGGTTTTGGATTCCCACTTGCTAGGAGTCCTAACTTAGGACCTGCTGCCTGTGTATCAGCATGCTGACACTAATGGTAGGATGGCATTTTCACTTGAAGAGAAAAAAGGGTAATAAGATGCAGACGATCGAAGTGCAAGCTTTCGCTTCCTTCTGAGCATTTGGTAGTACTAGCTAGTACTGTATATATACATTTGTACTCCGCATATACACATGTAGCGTTTTTGAGTAAGTATACACATGTAGTGTTGTAGGGTGTGTTTGGTTCCCTGCATACCCTTAGCCTGGCTCATACGGGTCATCCAGGCTGAAGCGAGCCAGGCTGTGTGGATGCAATATGGGTTGTTTAGTTGGCTGTTTTGTTAGACCAGGCTGTGTTGAGATGTTGTTTAGTTTGGTGCATAAGAACGTTGACCGCAAGTGTAGATGCAAGAGACGGTGAAAAGAAAATGTTAGCATGACTTTAATTTCATCTTAATATATACTAACAACCCTTATTTTACCTTAACCCACTTTAATCCACTCTAATACTACCTAATATGTACTAATCACCTCTTAATAACGTCATTAGCAGAGCCTGGAGAAACAGAGAAATTGGATGTTTTTACCCAGCCTGGTCCGAAGGCAACTTTTGCATCTGCTCATGTTACTTTATACATGTAGCCATCCAAACAAGTAAAACAAAAAAGATTCTGCATTTGAAGAGCCTGACCCAAACTTATGCACACAACTAAACACAATCGTAATGTGTGAGGGTAAAGGGCTGAAGGCAAGGCCGAAAAGAAAGTGAGCATCATAACAGGAAAAATATAAATCCCCACGAATTCCAATTTATTTTCTTTAATGGGCCGGTATGCGTATGGCCGGCCTTGCAGCCCACTGCAGAAGTTTAGTACCACCCTGAAAGTTTGCGTCACATGCATTTCTTTGCTTCTCCAGAAAGACAGGGCACTAAAAAATGAACAGAAATGGGGAAGAAATGCTCCCACTTTTGTTGCATACACAATCCCTTTCAAAAGTTTTATTTGCTGGTCCTGAAATAGCTGAGTTTGCCCATTCTGTGTTCTGAGAGTATTCCACAATCACATGCATTAGTCAGCCAAAGTGAATGTTAGTCAATGCCAGAACAAGGTGACTGTTGCTGAGTGTGCTGGTTTAACTGGCACAATTTCTCCTGTTGAGTGTAGAGCAGTATGTGAAGGCTTAGGTTGATGTTGTCCCTGATAACGGCAAAGAGCTCTAAGATTGCACCATGCTTCTGCAAAGCTGTTTAAAGAGCTTCCATTGATCTGCCTGGTGAATCATTATTCTAGTTAAAACTGTGTCGTGTGCGTGTCTTGCAGAAAGTTAGTAAACTGTTAGACTGAATCAACATACTCATTCAGCAACACCAACATGACAAAGCACAAGGTTTCAGAACAAGACAGCTGTCTTTGAATTCATAAGCAGTAGACTAAATATGTCTGATAACTTAAATACAATCGACTTGTTCAGAACACAACATACTCAATGTTATACAGAATCAAGCATCGGACGGGTTTGATAATTTAAGAGACAAAGCAGAACCCATGTAATGTCACATAATTAAACATTGGACAATTATTATGATAAGTTAAGAGATTGTCTACATTGATGCGCACAAGGCACGAGCTGCAAGGCTCCACAACTTGCAAGTAAACTGTACAAGGAACTTTCACCTTGATGTATCTTCTGATAGCCAGGATTGCTTTATGGGCTTCCCTGAGAGCATCCCTACCCACGGGGAAACAATCGCCAGTTTTACTGGAGGAACACCTAAAATAACCATAAGTGGTGTCCAATGTGAGGCACTCAAGTGATGTTATTTTCTCAAGCATATGACATGTTAGCTCAATCATAATCCTCGTAGAGCAAAAGCCATGGATTGTCACATTCTTGAGGATTTGCGGTATTCCTCTTCGACTGCATAGGAACAATATTAATGTAATTCTTCTCTACTACAGTTAACTAAATACTTTTGAAATAAACTGGACAACATTAACGATAATAAATGCACCGTCTAAAAAATAACTGATGGAGCTCAAGGGGTTCAAGGACAAAAGCATTTATTTACTGCAAGTTTAGCATATCAATGCGTATTATTAGGCATGTTGGATACCAAAGTATCGTTTTGTTAGATACTTAGATTTCAAGTAAAAATTAGAAGCCTGTGTGAGATCATTTTCCAAGTGCAATAGAAATGGCAAGTTGAGACAATTAATAAAGCTGAATTTGTAGAGAAAAGGTATACCGAGATAGTTGAGTTAATAACTTCACTGTATATGGTGATGCAAGATAGCTTTGCGAGATGAACAGTGACTTACCCACAAGATGAAAGTCTCCAAGGCAGGAGAAGCATCGAGAAAAGAAAACAGAGACATAACCATCGACTGGCGAAGTTCTGGGATGAGAAATACTCAAGTACTTGAGGTGGAGGAATTTGCCGGGCACCATTGGTGTATTCACCCTCTGAAGAAAGAGGTGCCTCAGATTAATTATGTTACACATTATATGAATACTAGCGCATGCATGTCGCTGGACTCTACTAATCTAAAGTTTCAGATCATGCATACCTCATTTGGCATCGATATGATAAGGGTTTCAAGATTTACATTCACACACAGAAACTTGAGTTGCCGCAGGAGGCAAGGTATCTTCAGGGAAATTCTCATTGCAATATTTGAGTTCCAAATGCTTCAAAGCCAAAGAATTTGAAAGAAAGCACCCTAACTAGTCATCGCTGATACGCACAGAACGCAAGCGCAACCTCGTCAAGCAACCAAGTCCGGCCTTCGGATGAAAACTACAGCACGTGAGGTTAGGATACCGAATCAACTTTCCACTCCTATCAGATAAAAGTGAGCACAGGAAGTTGTACACTGCCTTTCTGTTATCGTGTAAAGGCAGCAACAGGGCAAGTTCTAGGA